>CM057339.1:679815843-681085015 GCA_030015575.1 Agapanthus africanus
ACCCGAGACACCCTAAATTAAAATTGATTGGACAGTGACACGTGCAGGCACCCAGGAAGCTAACCCCAAGACCCCAGCTCCCACTTCTTCTTCCCGGCCGCCAATTTATCCCCATTGGCCGCAAATTTCGGCCTGGGTCCCACCATTTTGCCTCGTATTGGTTCTGTAGCTCCTACATGTTCATGTTAGACCCCTGATATATATAGATTTGTATAAAGTGACCTAGGGTAAAATCTAGGACATATTTCCTAAGTTGCTGTTTTAGATTCATGTTTCCGTATTCCGTATTTTTAATTCTGCAATTGTGGATTGTGTTTTGCCTCGACTATTTGGCGTTTATACGACGATATAGAGGATGTGTTGATGGTTTTGAAGGCGTGCCATGGGTTTTAACCTATAGGCCTCTTATCGTATCATTTTGGATTTCATGTGCCGTTTTAGCTTTGATTTGGTTTTAATGCGCATATACGATATTTTGATGTGTAGGTACCCCATGAAGACTTCGGGACGACAAGCAAGCGCGTGGCGACGTCCACAAATGAAGACGCTAGGTGAGTAGATTATATCTACTGGGGGAAGTCGGGTGGATGGCGTATAGCACCCCCGCAGTCCGTAGTTGTTATTTTATATGATAGTTAGGTGTATTATGGATAGTGTAGGGTTAGAAGTGACTAGTGTAGTTCATAGTCGCGAACCCTAGAATAGAATTACACCTACACGCACACCCTTGCATATTACTTATACTGGCACTGTGTTGATGATATTGGATGACTTTGGAGATGAGTCAATGATATTGGGCTTTGTGCCGCGAGATCGGTGATGTGATATGATTCGTATTTGGGATACGAAATGTGATTCTTGCGGGCTTGGGATGTGTGTTTACCCCCGCATGCATACTTTATTGATGGTATCGATTTATACTAGACATAGAATAGTACCCCAGATTATATGATATGTTGATAGTGATACCAGAAGTGTGATGAGATAGTGTGATATTGACCCGTACCCAGCTATTGGGATGCCGTACGACGATTTACCGTATGAGCTTTACATTGATGATAGATCCGCACTCATGACTTGAGGATGTCATATGATATACTGTATCGTACGCGATACTATTGAGGCGGAATCACCGACTATTATATCTATATATATATCGACTTAGATGTTAGGCGGTTTCCTTACCTGTAGCTCAGCTTGTTAGTTCAGCTGTATAGTTTAGTGTAGTTAGATTAGATTAGACTCCTACCTATTTCAAAACTAGCGGGTCGTGGGTATTTTAAAAGACAGGTCAAGGGATCTACGGACATTTCAAAAGGCGTATCTTTTCATAAAAACACCGTAGCCCCTATTTTCAAAACCCCATGATTCGTGATATTTCAAAAGGCACCATTTGTAGGACTTATATTAGATTAATGCAGATTAGTTATAGTTGCGTCTAGATTCAGCTCCCACTTTTTTTGTGGTTCGCTTTGCATCGCATTCTTATATTATGTTCCATACTCCATTATTGATATCATGCTGTTAGGACACCAGCACCATTACCGATGTTGCGTATGTACCACGTACACTTACTTGCCGACTCACACACATCTTCATCGGTAATTGCCATGTCACGTACACCTTAAAAAATACTATTGCTTGACATAACCTATTAGCTAATAGTTTAGACATTGTAGTTATTACCTGCTACTTCATGCATACTGATATTCATTGTTATGCCGCATTCATGGATTCTCATGCATATATTCACTATTTTACGTGTTACTGAGGTTTTGGATTTGGATTTCCGTGAGATTTTCTGGATTTGGAGGAAAACCGCAAAAACACAGATAAACATTTTCTCTCTTTTAAAATAAAAAGTGCGGTTTTCCCATGATGTATGACTCGTCCACCATGAGTTTGCTGATGGATTTGGAAACCCGATTCGAGGAGACGGATGAACCGTTTCGGGTACATGGTGGACCCGGTGCGGTACCCCGGGGCAAGATGAATGTGGTGATGACGTTGAGCCTGGCAGGGGAGCACTACCGACCGGTGATTTTACCTGACGCGTCGGATATCCGGAGGATACCGTCGTGGTCTTGAGATTGATGGTAGGGGCCGGTCTGGACTGACGGTGCCCTAGATTTTGTGATTGGGATACAGAGATATCGGGATATTTGGATTACATTTTGTGCCGATGTTAGGCACTGTTTTATGCTGATTTCATTATGATACCTCATTTTAAAAATACAAAGGAAATCTCACTAAAGTATGAAAACAGTTTCTTCGTTTACATGTATTATGTTCTCATGCATTCATACCTCATTCTTATGTTATATTGCTACCTGAGGCACTGACACAGGCACAGGAGATTACACTCGGGTTAGATATTTACCCTAGCCTTATTATAGGCTGCATGTTTTATATTGAGGATTTTGTACTGATCGTTTTGACCTAGGATTATGTCTTGCGTTCGGTTTCTGCTTGTAGTTATTCTCTATTCACGAGTTGGCAACTCACCCCCGTTGTGCCACAGTTCTTGCAGGTTTTGCCGTACAGGTTCCTTTGCGGCATTTCTGGCACATTGCTTCCTTGCGGGTGAATTGCATTTGGTAGGTGGTTCCTTTTGCATCAAAACCACCATTGTACTTATATTATTCTTTGTATCTAGAATTTCCATCAACCAAATTTGTTTATTGTTTCAGACTCAGACTTTAGTGATGTTTTATTTGGCCTTAGAGTCGCGCTTAGTAGTATTGCGGTTTTCATGCTTACTGTGTTTCTTTTGGATCGATCCTCGCCTTTCGGCGTTGTATATTATATTGCATGTGTGGTTGTGACCGTCAATTGACGAAGAGCTAGCTCCCGCTTGGGGATGCCTTTTATCATTGTATATATGTTATGCTCGTTGTATCCCGTTCGGGGCCAGTATTTACAAAAGAAACTCTGCCGAAATTTTTAGAAAAGACTTTACCTTTTAAAAATGCACCTTCGGCTTAGTTATTTAAAAACCTCGACTTCAAACATATTTTCCTACACTTCTTTAAACCAGTTTTCTTCACTTACTCTTAAAATGGTTTTAGATTTCTGGGCTTTGGCTTACTTGGATCAGATGGAGTCCTATAGATTTCATATGGTTCGAGGGCCAGTCACGTGCTCTTTCGGGTCGTGACAGGGAATGTCAATGGGCTCTAGCTGCAACAAGCCAGTGGGGATCTCTCCCATCGCCGAAGACTCTGCACAAGTCGTAAAAAATAAGGATACATATATACAAGCATAAGCAATCTGAAGAACTGCGAAGAAATATAAGAACATACCAATGCGCAAGGAAGCCTTCAGTATGGCTTCTTCAAGCTGATGCTCCTTCTCAAGGAGGCGTGCTCGCCGAGGTTCTAGGGTAGACTCATGGCCGCCGGTCCACAGGGAAAGCGCGTCCGCAGCATCCTCCGAAGCGGCCTGTTTCAGGGCCCTTTCTCCCCATTCCTCCAAAGGGCCAATGAACCGCCGCCGAATCCATGAAGGGTCTTCATAAAAGATTACGGTAGGGTAGGGCTTCTTCGGAACCCTGACGTTCTGGGACTCATCTTGGGAACGTCTTATAGCCTCAGCCAATTGTGCGGCCTCCTCGGCAGCCGAACCCTGGAAAAGAAGACCAGCGTCCGACTCTGGCACGGCCAGCGACTCATCCGGAAGTATGGGCTCCGACTCCGTTAAAGAATCAAGTAGGTTGGTGGCCACCCTCTTCCACCTCTTAGATCCAGAACCGGCCACCGAAGACGACCGTTTCTTTCCTCGCGGAGCTTTGGTGCGGTGGCGACCCACGTCGCCTTCAATAACATCATCCTTATTACCCTCGCGTGGTGCCACAACCGAGGATGACACCGCCATTGTCGATGCCACGGGAGGCAGTGCTGCCGCAGGCGGTGGTGCTGCTACTGGGGCCCGCCTATCCCGCGATCGGCTACCTAAAGGCATACCAGCTGTTGGAGTAAGGTCCATCCCCGATTCCCCCGGAATGAGCGCAGTGCCAATCTCCCGCAGAGGGAAGCGGACCGGAGCTTGCGGCCGCAGCATAGCTCCCATGGCCGAAACCTGAGGAGGGGCATCATGACCAAGAAGCACCCTTCTCTCCTCAAGAATAATCGGGTTGACTCGATGCAGATACCAACCCGTGAACGATCCCACGCACCGGGGCATGTGCTCAGCTTCAGGGATCATGAAGTGGGAGCCAGTGTTCAACCTCACGAAATGATGAGCGGCATCGCGAACGGCATCAAGTGAAGGGACCGGCGCAACTATGAAGGCCTCAAATGGAACGCCTTGGTCGTATCCAAGCTGTCGAGCGAAGCGATGCGGATTGTAACGCATGAAAAGAGCTGCACTGTCGTGGCGAAATACCAAATAGCCTGGTCTGATGGTATACAAGTACACGGCCTCCCGGGGCCTCAGAGAGGGTGCATTGTCTTTTGACCCGTCCCAGAGTTGTTGAACTGGACCTGAGGGAGTAGACAAGACCCGGTCATTAAAAACCAGCCCGCCAGCGGCGGCGTGAGGAGAAATCATCACCCGAATAGCCCCGAATTGAGTCGGGTCGGCGGCAGAAGCATCCACCAATCGCATAAGTCGCGGGATGGGGTAGGCGTCGTAAAACGCGGGCCTCTAATGCATAGCGAAAGCCCCCAGCACATGCATTTCGACCCATGACGTGAAATAATGAAGCGAAAAGTTTACTACATCCACGCCGGGAGTAGAGGTATTAGCTGCGATGCCTAACCCATGATAAAGGTGCGCCAAGGCCGGGATGCCGATGGCCAACCGTGTCCCCTCGGCGATACAATAAGCCGGGTAGATAACCGAAGCTCTCATAAAGCGATGATGCATGGGGATGACAAACCAACTGAGCCAGACACTAACAAACCCCACGAAGAATGTCTCCTCATCCATACTGGGAGCAGCAATGGATTCAAAAGACGTCGGCGACATAATAGGGATGTAGTACTGTGGTAGATCCGATTCAGTGGTCGGCAGCTTCTTCGGACCAAACCCAAAGGGGTCTCTAATGTTGGCGAACTTCGGGGTTGTCTTCGACAAGACGTCCTCGCGAAGGAAACAAGCAATGAAGCTCTTGAAAGTAACACCCTGCTCTTCGGACTCGGTGAACAATCGGTCGAAGATACCTAGCGCCTTGATCAAACTGGGACGCTTGTGGCGAACGACATTCTCAGCAGACAGGCCGTCAACCGGAGCGGGCTCGGGCTCAAAGATGTATTCGTCAGAGGGCAGCAACTCCTCATACAGACTCCCTTGATTGGCAACCCCGAGATGTCATAGAATTCTGCCAGAGAGATCGAGACCTCGCGGTCCCCTAAAAGGAAAGTGTTGGTGGGGAGGTTCCACTGGTTCAAGAACGCCTTAACCCACCAGACATGCGGGGATTGGTAGTGAAAGAGCGACGCGTATATCGCCTGGTAAAGCCCTACTTTCTGTAGCCGCGCATAATGGGCGGACAGGATATAACGAGCCCAGAGAAGATACCCCGTAGGGTGTCGAGGGGTGAGCCCTATCTTGTAGATTTATCCCCATGGTTGGGCCTCACCCTGGCAAATACGCCGCCCCAAGATATCTATAGCCGGGATCGGATGGTTCGGGATACCGGTCGTCGAAGGCTCGAGCCTCCCCGTTGGAGTCCAATTTGGCATCTCCGCAGCAAAAGCCGTCCTCGGAGGGTCCATCGGCAAAAATGGGAAATTAGGCTCTGTTGGTATTGTGCAGAGGAAACTCCGGCGACCCCGGATAATATGGCTGTACCAAGTTCCCCATAGAAGCAAGTTGGTACAGTTCGGGTCATGAGCCCGGATCATCGCCATCGCCTCCTCATCGGACGGTGATTGAGGAAAAGCGGCCTCCGAACGAGTAAAGGGAAAACACGGAGTAGAAGCCATCGCACCTGAAATCGAATGGAAGAAGACCGTCAAAAGCAAAGTCAGCAATATATATCCATGCATGAACATGAAACTAGTTAAAGAAAGCAACAGTAGATTTTTCTGGGACCATTGGCTACAAAACACATGGGCCCCACAGAATCAAGATGACGGCTCATTAATAATGAGACCGAGCAGTTGTAATAAGACAAAGGGGATACCATCATTAAATAAAAAGTGGATTACGGGTGGCCCTACATATCCCCTAGAAGACAAATCTACCTGGGATTCGACGGTAAATCAAACAGGATCAAGGGAATTAAATTCCCACAGAAGATATCATTGCAAACTTCTGTTCCATTAATTACAGAAGGACAACCTAGGGCAAAGAGACCCTGGGAAGCCTCCATGTGAAGAAATCGAGTTCTTCATAGGAATTAAATTCCTTATTAAGGAAAGGGAATTAAAATTCCTAGAAACACTTTTCCTGTGAATGGAGTTAAACACCATGGATTATCACCATCATTCCCTAAAGGATCATCTAAACCCTAAGAGATCTACTGTTGGACGTTAAGTGGTCTCATGTTTTGGTTAAAAAGCTTGAAGAAAAATGGGTTCTTTGTTAAAAAAGGGTAAAAACCCTTGTTTTGGATTTAAAATCCAGAGGAATGTGAAAGCTCATCGTTTGTTCAAGAACACTACCTGAGGAAAAGAGTCTTTTTGAACAGAGTTAAACTCTGAAAAGGTTTCAAGGCAGAGAACTAAGCTCTGGAAGAAGAGAATTAAATTCTCAGAAAAGTCTGTGATAGAAGGAGATGAGCAAAGTGGAGGCTCTTCTGAAGGGGCATGAGTATTTATAGGATGTGATGGAGACGCTTCATCTCCCCAAATCCCTAGAGGAATCCAACGGTCACAAAAATGACAGCATTGCACTCACGTGCAGACACGTGAGAACAACGTTGTGGGGGCATTTGTTTCCTGATTTAAAATCATGAAAGTTCACGGAGGAGGCATCACGTACTAGCACGTGACCAGGAGTCACGTATTGGCACGTGACAATTAAAAGCAGCGGCAAAGGCAGGTTCGGCTCCTTGATTAAATTAAAGAAAGGGCTCCAGAAAGGGTCACATGCTCACACGTGACCAGGGGTCACGTGCTGGCACGTGACGGCTGAACAGCGGCTAGAAGGCAAAGCGCAGAAAGCAGTAGAAAGCTCGTTCCAAGGGGTCACGTGCCTACACGTGACCAGGGGTCACGTGGCCACACGTGACCGGCTTGCAAAGCCTACCTATTTAACAGAATTAAATTCTGAACGGCATTCAAATCTTTCCAAAGGAGAATGATTATTTGGAACCGATTGGATTAAAAATTTAAAGGTGATTAAATATCACCTATCTATGGAAAAATATTGAACTTGGAAAGATTTCCCCTTAAAATCTAGCCGAAATAACAAAGGAATATCTTTGGATTCAAAATCCAATGGTGAATAAAATTCACCTAATAATCCAAAGGTACAAATGAATGATGAATGCAAATCAAATCTCTAACGAATACAAATCAAATCTCTCAATGAATGATTCACTAAAACTAATTGATTCTGCTCCTTCTCCTATAAATAGGAGACAAGAGAGACAGAGAAAAAGGGATCGATATACAGAGACATAGAGAGAAAAAGAAAGAGGGCCTTGAGACTTTGGAAGAATTTGATCTTCTGCAAAAGAAAACCCTAGGTAAGAAAGGGAAGGCTTTTTTTTCTAAAAAAATGAGAATTTAATTCTCAAAAGAGTTTAACACTGATATTAAAAAGAAGAGCTTAGTTCTCTCTGTAGGGTTGCTATGCACGCGCACAAGGGTCTACGAGGCATCAAACATGCCCGATTAAAAAATTTAGCCGTGCCGAACAACCCGAATACGGATCTTTAAACTAGAGATTAGGCGAAAACTAACATGCTAAACATTTTAACACTAAGTGAGAGGGATTACAACCTTTGTAGATCCGGTCCTTCACTTCATATGCTCCGTGTTGAGGTCCCTTCGCTGCGATCATCGTGCTCCGGACTCTCGAGAGGTTCCACGAAGAGAAAGATGCAATCTTGCTTCCGATCTTCGATACAAAGATGATCTACCTTGAAGTTTCATTAACACAAGCTAACACTCACTAAAATTGAGTGAACACTCTCATCTAAAGGGCAAGGGAAGATGAGAATGATGAAGTAGGATTTTTGCTCTCTTTATTTATCTTTTTCTCACATTTATTCATCACTTGGAAAAAGCTAGTAAGCTTTTTCCAAGAAGAAAGAAGAAGGAAGAAGAAGAAGAAGAATAATGAATTATCATTTGTGATGAATAATAAAAAGTTATCATAATCATTTATGCAACCATGGTTGTAGTAACCATTGTAGAGAGTTTACTAGGGTTAGGGTTTGGGTTGGGTTAAAGGGTGAGTCACAAAGAAATATCTATCATAATATCTTAACAAAGACAAAGTAAAACCATCTAGAAACATCTAGAAATCATTAACCCAAATCAAACCCTAATCTTGTTTAAACTCCTCTAAACATGTTGCATTAATAATTATAACATGTTACAATATTATATATCACATATACAATATTTATTGTAACAAAATAAAATAATACATTTAACATATATCGCATATATATCAATGTATTACCCGAGTGAGAAAAATAATCTTTTAGTGAGCAAATATTAGTTAATGTAATTTAATATATCATATATATTATTATACATTAAATTATCGAATCAACACTTGATCCGACAATCCGGCTATATCGCATATAACCGACTAATATTTATCCGTACCGATTCATCGAATCAACACTTGATCCGATGACCCGGATGATATCAAATATCGCGAGAATAGAATACGGTATCTCATATCGCATTATCCTCGGTCCCGCACAAATCACATATGTGCTCCTACTCCGTTTTTCCTAAGCCAAGAAACCTCTGTGTAGGACTCTAAAGAATCGTCAATACGCCGGCGGTAGGTGATGATCATATCAAACACCCACAAGCTGCAAGCGGTCAGCTAAATGTAACAGCTACCCAGGTATTGAGCGCTCAGAAGATCAACAAGCAAGCCTGTACATTCTCTTGTGAATCCAAACAGTAACACTCTCGTACAGTCCGGTCTCGTCGTCTGATATGTTGCATATCTCGCCTAGGCGTGGTAAACGTCAGACCCCAGTAGCTCGATAAGTCGTGTCGATATGAGGTCTATAACAGTTCGAGAAACTACTGATAACACTTACCAGTAAATCTCAACAAACCTGGCCAGGGATTTCCGGTTATAGCCAATCGAACACAGCACAACATCAACTCCCTATACCGGGAGAGACGAATCCCCTCCTATCGCTCATTGCCTCCATGTGATTCGGGACTGTACCCAAAAGCCACCTTTTTGCACGCCCTCTTGGACGTGGTATGATGGAAATCAAAGCACAGTGGGAATCACACAAGACTCTATGACGATCTCGGGTCAACAGACTACTCTGTACCAGTGTCACCGGAGAACTGCCATCTGACGTGAGGTATAATACCATCTGGGAGTTCTCGGCGAGTCCGTCCAGTGTACCCAGTCTCTACCGAGCACCCGTACACCATCCTTGATGTCAAACACCGATGGATATGGGATCATCCATCGCCCATCATATGGGTCAAGATGCGTATACGCTAGTCTACTCTGGTATATCGATGACCTGTCTCGATACACCCTCGACTAGGAACAGTTATAGGATGTACTCATCGACTACCGTGGCCCCACTAGTACGATCTCATCATAGTCCCAGTAGTCGAGTACATATCCTAAGGGCTTTATCAACATGTAACATAGAGACAATCAGTGTACATGTTAAGATAAAGTACAACCAGATAGCATACTATCATGTCGAGCAAGAGAGTCCTCCCTATATATGTCCAAGCATCCATTACAATATACATCGTATGTACAGTAATGGCCTCTAGGGAATACATATAACTAACAATCTCCCACTTGCACTAGGGCCATCTGTTGTGGTATCGCATACCCAACAATTAGCTGCGGTTGAAGTATCTCATACTCAACCATCCCATAAAAGTCTCTACTGGGAAAAAGGCCTTTGTGAGTGGATCCGCGCTGTTGTCCTCTGTGTCTACTCTCCTAACCTCGATCTCCCTGGAGATCAACCATCTCCATGATCAGGTGATACTGCCTAAGAATTATATCTGGATTTATGATGGGACGGGGGTTCCTTGGCTAAAGCCACAACTCCATTGTCACACAATGGTAGGAACGAAGTTCATCTTATGAACTTATTTATATCCAGACTGCCTCTTTGGTAGCATCTTTGGTAACGATGTATCTTGCCTTTAATCGTCTAGTATGTCACGGTATCTAGCTTGGAACTCTTCCAACATACCGTCCCTCCACTGAGGGTAAAGACAAAGCCTGCGACTGACATTCAGTCGTCCTTATCACCCTGAAAACTTTCCAGTGAATCTCCCTAGGATCGATTGATACCATCTCACTACAACTAGTGAGTATCCTAACATCCAATTAGATCTATCTCATAGATCCAAAAACCCAGGATTTAGGAGGTATCATTTTGATCCTATATGGAGAATCATTGTGATAAGCGGAGATTGACCGAGCGTAGCATAGGAAACTCCTTCCCTATCAAGAGTATGTCATCCACGTACTCTACAAGGATCATCACCATACTCTCTACTACCTTTTTGTATATACAAGGTTCATCTACCATTTTGATGAAGTCAAACTCTTTGACTACCACATCAAAACAGATGTTCCAACTCCGCGATACCTGTTTTATCATATAAAACATCTTGCACACGTTTCCGCTGCTCCCACTGTCCACGAAGCCCTCTGGCTGTGTACTTATAAACTCTCTTTTCTAAAACATCATTTAGAAAAGCAGTCATGACACCCAACCGCCAGATATCGTAGTCATGGTATGTAGCCGTGGCAAGTAGGATCTGGATGGACTTAAGCATAGCTTTGAAAGTCTCAACTTTTCCATGTACACCAAGTAATCTTCTCAAGATATACTCGCTCCTGATGGGGATTTAACCCTTCAGATAAAGCAACCAAAGTCCATACTTTGTTGGTGTATAAGGATTCCATCTCAGATCGATAAGCATCCAGCCATTCTTACAGAGTCTCACTCCTGATGGCCAGCTCGAAACTAGTTGGGTCATCATCTCATGATGCAATCCTCGCTCCCACTGTCATGGAGAAACCTAAGTATCTCTCAGGTGGGTGAGGAACCCTACTAGATCGGCGGAGAGGCTGAGGTTCGTTGGAAACTATTGAATCCTTTGGTTCTACCAAATCATCAGTTGCAGTTTGTATAGCTGAAACCCTTCCAGTTCTACATAACAGAACTTGCCTCGAGCTTGTCCAGATTTTGCTTTTATACATAGGCCGGACAACCCCAAATCTTAACCAACTTAAGATATGGGCTTTTCCCTTTCCATATCACATATGAAGTGGTAGGCAACTGATTTGATTTGAACCCTATTCAATAGGTATGCAGCTTCTCAAGTGCATAACTCCCAAAAGGAAATAGGAAACTCAGTAGTACTCATCATAGAGCACACCATATCTAATAGGGTGAGTTTGCTCCGCCCCGATATACCATCGTGCTATGGTGTATACGGAGGAGAAATGTTGAGAGAGAATCTCATTCTCCTTTAGAATAGTCCAGAAATTCCGTGCTTAAGTATTCTCCTCCTTGATCACATCAAAGGACATAATACTTTTACCCGTATTTTGGTTCTCTACTTCTAACTTATATTCTGTGAATATCTCAAAAGTTTCGGACTTGTGTTCCAACAGGAACATATGTCTGAATCTTGAGAGATCATCAGAGAATGTAATGAAGTACAAAGAACCGGTCTTGGTATGTGTAGACAGGGGACTTTCATACATCAGCATGTATCAATCCCAAGAGTTCACTAACTCTTTCTCTGTTTCCAACAAACAGAGCTGTGGTCATTTTATCTTTGTGACATGACCGGCAAGTTTCACAAGATGTAAATTCAAACAAATTTAAATATGCATCTTAATGTAACTTCAGCTAGTCGGGTCGCATTGATATGACCTAGTCTACAATGCCTCAAGAAGGATTCGTTCATTTCTGAACTCTTTCTCTTGTGTGTGTTCCGTATACTAAGAACTGTAGTTTGATTTAGAACGTCAATGCTTTTAGATAACGTGCCTGAACCGATCAACTCTTGATATAGGAAATGTTCAAAACATTATCCAATAATACAAAATTATATCACTTCTTTACTAATAAAGAAACTGATATGATTTTGTATATCAGGTTCGGTATCTAATAACATTTGTTCAGAATCAATGTATTCTGGTAATACAGGGTGACAGTGACCAACAGACTTGGCTGCAACATTTGCACCGTTTTCTGTCTCATGAAATTTATCACCCGTTCTCAGTTCTCTACCTTTCTGTAGCCCATGTAACAGATTACACATGTGGGATCCTGATCCGGTATCAAATACCCAGGACGTAAAGGATACTGAGAAACAGTTCTCTGTAATGAACACACCCGAAGATGATGCATCAACATGCACTTTCTTCGTTTGGGCGGCACGGGAATTCTGGTAATCCCCTATTTCCTGCTCTGTCTTATAACAATTATAAGTTGGAGCGGGACCAACGTTCCCCAGCTCAGTATAACAAGCGAGTTCGGTCAATATATCCGTATTATTATCTTGATTAAGGCGTGATATGGTCGCTACCTGGAGAGAGAGAGAAGAAAACACTCAGCGTATGCTCTTGCAAGATTAGATTGGTTATCTAATATATCTAATCAGGATGTCTCCCACTGTTTTAATCAAATCTTCCTTCAAACCCTAAATGGAAAGACTCGCCCGGATTAATTACACGCTACAAGTTCGCCAATCTTTCAGCCAGGCCAGTGTCGGTACTTTGAGGGAGGTCCCCCGTGCTTTCGCACGAACCTAATTAAAGTAAACCTCGTTTTCCCAGAGGCGTAACCCCGTTGACACCTTTCTAGACACCTACTTGATCGACTAATTGTAATGTATAAAACTCTCCCAGGAGTAACTCTTACTCGCAGTGGGTATCGGGATCCAACTATCTCATAGAAGGTATGCAATCTCATTGCAAATTTCAACACTTGAAATTCCCAATAATATTTTACCCCTAGCAGCTATATGACCTTAACATAGTCAACAAATCATAAGTGCTAGTCAAGTTCAACCCGTCATTTCCCGATTGAATTAAACCCACCCGCACGACCCTTAACATAGTCAACAAAGTCGCACGACTACCCTAATCCAATCGCATCATATGCTTATACAGATAAGCACTAATCAGCTACCGCACACTACGCCTTAACATAGTTAACAAACGTAGCACGAATACTAACTAGTACTTATCTGAAATGACGGAGGGCTACGACAGGTTTTTAAGAAAACCTTTGCGTAATGAACTTGATATCGTTGTAGAATCAAGTGATTTTAAATGGAGTGTTTTTGAGGATTTTCTAGTTTTGCTAAAGGGGTCACTCCCGGTGAAGGGATCGTCGGCCCTTTCCTCGTCGAATGAGGTGCGGGATATATCATATATATCACTGTGCAAAGAAGAAACTATAAAAGCAATCAAAAGACAAACCGAGAATTGTAGCATCTGCCAGTTATTGCTAAAGGAGTCACTCCCGGTGAAGAGATCTCGGTCCTTTCCTTATCGAATAAGGTGCAGGATGTTTTACAAGGAACACCGCGCTGCAAAGCAAGAACTGTAGCTACCTGGTTTTGAAAATTCGATTCCACAACATCTTAGGTTTCTTTTATTTCATTAATCTTATTAATGAAGTTCCATTTTAATATGCTTCGCAAGCATCACATTTGAAACGAAATCTGCAATATAACATATATCTCATATATATAATATAAGCATTCATCTCAGGCAGTAATATGATCTCATCACTGAACATTGCAGCAGAATAACATATATGAAATATTGGATATACTAGGACGTCCGTGTTTTCAATACGAGCCTGTAAAAAACACGGATTCCACGGTCGCGATGAATAGCCAAACCCACATCCCTAGACCCCTACGAGAGCGGCAAGCAACACAGCCAATTCTAGGGTTAGGAGACCCGGTCCCGACTCCTCGAGATGGTCTCCCACTGGACCCTAGAACCCGGTTACTTGTGCTCCCCTCCTTGGGTCTACCTAATGCGGAAAAGTAAATAATATACAACGGTGACATCTTTCGCAACCTGGAAGTGCCCCAATAAAAGAATATTACATACAAATGAATTTTACATGAATGAAAAAGAAAAAACACTCATCTCACATAAAACCCCCGGCTATTCAAACGCGATGATCCAATACAACATATCACAGCAACACATAATATCTCATATCATCAACGTAAGCAAGTATGCGTATCCCGATTGTCGTTGATGTATAGCAACGAAGCCGGCGATACACTACATACTACGCTTATGGTCACAGAAAAGAAAGTGTAAAACTACAACAGTTGGAATCCGCAACCTCCTTAGACATCGCATGCCTAACCAAATGAATTCCTTAGACATCGCATGCCTAACAATTATAAACCGTGCATTTTAGTCTCTTTATCGAAAACTCTTTTCAATGTCAAGCCGGGAATTCAACAAGATTCCCGACGTCCTGATCGAATGCTCGTCGCAAACTTTAGTAGACGGCCGCACCCCCAGATGCCGTCGACGAAGTGCACTAAGGCAGAACACCGCTGCCGTGAGCACCCGAACGGATGCTTTCGGCGACGGGGTTCTCCTACAGTCACTTGGTCGGGGCTAAGAGGTGTAGCTGTCTATTAAGTTTATCCGGTGAGTATCCGCGTGCGCTACGTGATTGCGACGGACTTTTGATCACATCAAAATTCCGTGGCAACCGATCATTTGAGACTAAACTGCTATGTTTATAATATTCAAATTAGTTATCTCATAACAACAAGTGGATTCTAAATATTGTATCACAATCCAGATAAATAGACAATGTTAAACTTTCCGATCGAATAATCAAACACCCAAGATTTCCCCAATATATCTCAACACTTGAAATCAGTTTAAAAACATCCATTACATGCCACAGTACCAATGGTCCAGCCGTAGAAGGGTCAAGCCAACGCCTCACATGTGGCACGCCGTACTGCCACAAACCCTAAGGTTCAGAGGCAGTTCAAGACGGTCACATAATCGAGTTAAGGTTTGTTGTCTTCTAGAGGGTCCACCGCGTTACTTGCACGACTTAGAACGTTCTTAAACTCGAGAAAAAATCCAACTTTTGAAAAATTTTCCGACAGGGGAAAAAGTGAGTTATTGATATCCGTTCGAACTTTTTAACAGTTTCTAAAAGTTATTCGGACAAAACTAAACAAAGTTAAAATATCCGATCGAATCATTAAGTCCCCAATACAACACAGAAAACACAACACTGGAGTGAGAAAAAAAATTCCCAGAAGAATCAGGAATTAGCTACGGAGGTTACTGTGCAAAGCCTATCCCTCAATCCTTCCTTCTTGCCGCGGAACCGCCGCCAATACCAAGGTTTGGCCGCGGTTCCGCGGTGCTTTGGTGGATTTAGGGGGTCGGGTTTCACAGTAATTCCTATAATTACCTGCTGATTGTTTTGAGTATTTTTAATTCACAAAAAATCACAGTTTTGAAAAATTTCCAGAGAAGGGGTTATATCGGGTTTTCCGGGTTCGATCGGACTTTAAACTTCGTCTAGACTTCGCCTAAAGCTCTAGCTTGGCTCTGATACTACTATAGGGTTGCTATGCACGCGTACAAGGGTCTACGAGGCATCAAACATGCCCGATTAAAAAATTTAGACTTTCCGAACAACCCGAATACGGATCTTTAAACTAGAGATTAGGCGAAAACTAACATGCTAAACATTTTAACACTAAGTGAGAGGGATTACAACCTTTGTAGATCCGGTCCTTCACTTCATATGCTCCGTGTTGAGGTCCCTTCTCTGCGATCATCGTGCTCCGGACTCTCGAGAGGTTCCACGAAGAGAAAGATGCAATCTTGCTTCCGATCTTCGATACAAAGATGATCTACCTTGAAGTTTCATTAACACAAGCTAACACTCACTAAAATTGAGTGAACACTCTCATCTAAAGGGCAAGGGAAGATGAGAATGATGAAGTAGGATTTTTGCTCTCTTTATCTATCTTTTTCTCACATTTATTCATCACTTGGAAAAAGCTAGTAAGCTTTTTCCATGAAGAAAGAAGAAGGAAGAAGAAGAAGAAGAAGAAGAAGAATGAATTATCATTTGTGATGAATAATTAAAAGTTATCATAATCATTTATGCAACCATGGTTGTAGTAACCATTGTAGAGAGTTTACTAGGGTTAGGGTTTGGGTTGGGTTAAAGGGTGAGTCACAAAGAAATATCTATCATAATATCTTAACAAAGACAAAGTAAAACCATCTAGAAACATCTAGAAATCATTAACCCAAATCAAACCCTAATCTTGTTTAAACTCCTCTAAACATGTTGCATTAATAATTATAACATGTTACAATATTATATATCACATATACAATATTTATTGTAACAAAATAAAATAATACATTTAACATATATCGCATATATATCAATGTATTACCCGAGTGAGAAAAATAATCTTTTAGTGAGCAAATATTAGTTAATGTAATTTAATATATCATATATATTATTATACATTAAATTATCGAATCAACACTTGATCCGACAATCCGGCTATATCGCATATAACCGACTAATATTTATCCGTACCGATTCATCGAATCAACACTTGATCCGATGACCCGGCTGATATCAAATATCGCGAGAATAGAATACGGTATCTCATATCGCATTATCCTCGGTCCCGCACATATCACATATGTGCTCCTACTCCGTTTTTCCTGAGCCAAGAAACCTCTGTGTAAGACTCTAAAGAATCGTCAATACGCCGGCAGTAGGTGATGATCATATCAAACACCCACAAGCTGCAAGCGGTCAGCTAAACGTAACAGCTACCCAGGTATTGAGCGCTCAGAAGATCAACAAGAAAGCCTGTACATTCTCCTGTGAATCCAAACAGTAACACTCCCGTACAGTCCGGTCTCGTCGTCTGATATGTTGCATATCTCGTCTAGGGGTGGTAAACGTCAGACCCCAGTAGCTCGATAAGTCGTGTCGATATGAGGTCTATAACAGTTCGAGAAACTACTGATAACACTTACCAGTAAATCTCAACAACCCTGGCTAAGGATTTCCGGTTATAGCCAATCGAACACAGCACAACATCAACTCCCTATACCGGGAAAGACGAATCCCCTCCTATCGCTCATTGCCTCCATGTGATTCGGGACTGTACCCAAAAGCCACCTTTTTGCACGCCCTCTTGGACGTGGTATGATGGAAATCAAAGCACAGTGGGAATCACACAAGACTCTATGACGATCTCGGGTCAACAGACTACTCTGTACCAGTGTCACCGGAGAACTGCCATCTGACGTGAGGTATAATACCATCTGGGAGTTCTCGGCGAGTCCGTCCAGTGTACCCAGTCTCTACTGAGCACCCGTACACCATCCTTGATGTCAAACACCGATGGATATGGGATCATCCATCGCCCATCATATGGGTCAAGATGTGTATACGCTAGTCTACTCTGGTGTATCGATGCCCTGTCTCGATACACCCTCGACTAGGAACAGTTATAGGATGTACTCATCGACTACCGTGGCCTGATCAGTCGAAAATAATGTATATTTTAGCCGGCAATTTCCCTAACATTTGCACTCATTTAGAAGTGTTCGGTATTCATATTTCACATATTAGCAAATGAATCGTTAAATACCAGATTTCATGTGTTATACTTTTAAACCGACACTTTAAGGGAAATTAACCGCATTTCATGGCATCGCATCATTTCTGTATCTGCGCAACACTTGTCTTGAGTCTGTGCAGGAAAATACAGAAGAAAAACCAAAGAGCTGATAAAAAATACGCCAACTCAATAATTTCAGACCTGGTAGCAATTCAGATGGAGAAATACAAATCAATACATCAAAAGAAGGCCCATGAGACATCCCAAACAAGTACCAGAAGAATAAAAGCCCAAGGCCCACAAAGCGCCGCGGATCCACGGCAGGAGCCTGCTTGAGCCGCGGATCCGCCGCATTATTGCCACGTCAGCAGTTTATTTTCAGTGCAAAAGTCTCATCTCTGGGCCCACATTCATTTCTGACACGTCAAATTCCAGAATTCTCCAGATTCTTCTTCCAGATCAGCAAAGATCATTAAGAAACCCTAATCCTAATTAAGCTCCTAACTAATCACATCTAGAAGCTTCTCCTCTAACTAACTTTTGGAGGGAAATTCAAATTTCCTCAACAAACTTTAGGAGGGAAACTTAAAATTTGAAATCCTAGATCTAGGGTTTAGATGTCTATAAATAGGAACCTAGACCTAGGGTTAAAGGTTGTTCATTAATCTCCCATTCCTAAATCTCAATTCTCCATCTTCTTCCACAAGTCTAGTGACAAGGCTTGTGCGAAACCCTAACCCTAATTCCACTCCAAATTCAAGATCTTGAGTACCAATCGAGCAAGAAGCCTTCAACCTTTTATGAGCCGAGCCGATCTTCAATCGGGCAAGTGATCCAAGCCGATCCGCGACTCACGAGGACGAGCGAAGCCAAATCGACGATCGAGTTCTTCCTCTTGTAGTTCTTGAGCGAATGTAATAAAATTGTCGATATAAATAAAAGGTGAAATTCTTTAATCTTGCTTTCTTTTAATTCTTGCATCATGATTAGATCTCAATTTGTAATTGTTGTTCTTGTTGTGATATTTGAGTAAAACTCCGCTTGTTAAGGAGTTGAGACGATTGTAGAATGATGATGTAACAAATCTTAATACGACTTTTAAGTCCTACGAGTTTTGTAAACCCTAGCAAGTTCAAGAATCGATGACCTAGTTTCATCGCGATACTTTCTTGATTGTGATCGCTCGAAATTAGGGATCTACGATCGTTTCTTGAAATTACTAGAGGCTAGAATATGAATGATATCGATGAAAGAACAAGGGATAAGATGAAACCCTAGTTTCACTAGAAATCCCTAATTCTTGTCGATCATCATCGATCTAGTATCAATTCATTGAAGGATAAGAATACGTAATTGTAAGATTACATCACATCTATAGATCCGATCAATTCCTACGAGCCTCATTTCGATTCTTGATATTTGGTTTGGAAAAATCATCAAACTATCAATTCTTGATTCTATCATTTTCTTGTTATTAGATCTTTGTTTTCTAATTCTTGAACTTCAACTATAAATCTTGAATTGTTTTGTTTTCTTTCTTTAAAGTTTCAATTCATCTAATTCAAAAGACGAACGATTACACTTTCCCTGTGGACGATCCGCACTCACATACTAACTACATCCGACACCGTAGTTGATTGCGGTCAAATAATTTTTGGTTGTGATTTCTTTACAATTTCATACTACACATCAAGAATCCTTTTCAATCATGGCCCCACTAGTATGATCTCATCATAGTCCCAGTAGTCGAGTACATATCCTAAGGGCTTTATCAACATGTAACATAGAGACAATCAGAGTACATGTTAAGATAAAGTACAACCAGATAGCATACTATCATGTCGAGCAAGAAAGTCCTCCCTATATATGTCCAAGCATCCATTACAATATACATCGTATGTACAGTAATGGCCTCTAGGGCATACATATAACTAACACTCTCTTTAGTGGAGGATCTGCAAAGTGCACATCTCCCCATGAATTGAGAATCTAATTCTCATTGGGTGGAGATCCTGCCATGCAGATCCAAAGCATAGGGAGGGGCTGGAAGTTTGAGAATTTAATTCTCATAGAACTATAGGAATTTAATTCCTTTAAAATAAAATTAGGGTTTAACCCTATGTTATAGGAATTTAATTCCTTCAAATGAACAGAACCAGGGTTTAACCCTAGTTAAAGAAATCAAATCTGTCAAAAAAACAGGAATTTAGTTCCTCACATGAATGGGAATTCAATTCTTATAGAAGACAAGTTAGAGTTCAACTCTATCTAAGAATATAATCCTTCAGAAGAAAACAGGAATTTAATTCCTCTAAAGTTTACTGCTAGGGTTTAACCCCATGAAGAATTTAATTCTTAAAAAGATAAATACATCTTCAAACAGACACAGAAACAGGGTCACGTGCTCCACGTGACCCCTGTAAAGATCCACAGAGAAGGATTCTGAGGCAACGCCTCACGTGTCCCACGTGACCCCCGGCAGAAGCTATAACAGACGAACACTTAAATACCCATCACGTGACAACACGTGATGCTCCGAAGTACTCAATACTCTCGGCAGAACAAATAAAGAGAGAGAGGGCGCTCTCACGTGCTACCACGTGACCCCTCTTGCCTTAATGTTTAACACTAAATTGAAACCCCTGTGTCCAGTGTTTAACACTGATTTGCTTTATTGTTTAACACTAAATTTCTTAGTGTTTAACACTAAATTAAATTTCTGTTACCAGTGTTTAATACTGATTAACATTAATTTGGAATCTCTCCTTCCAGTGTTTAACACTGATTTGCTTTAGTGTTTAAACACTAATTTGAAACCTCTCTGGCCAGTATTTAACACTAATTTGAAAGCCTTTTGGCATTTAACATCAGTATCTCACTCCCAGTGTTCAACACTGTCGGTCTCTAGTGTTCAACACTAGCTTTAGCCCAATTGGCTAAGTTTCCAGAGGCAAAGCTTCTCCTTCAATGGACCAACAGAGGGCCCATATCCCAAGCACGATTGGACTTAGCCCAAGCAGGCCATAAGTCTTCAATTCAGACTTAACTGAGCCAATGGGCTCATAATATGATTAATGGGTTTTGGTTCCAAATTGGGCCAAAGATTATGTAATCTACCTCGGTTTAAGGGTACATCTCTTCACTCCTTTGATACTTGGCGTTGTAATTCCTCAACGTCTTCAAAGAGGTGACGGGTCCCGATGACCACACATTGATACGGACTGTGGGGTCCTTAAACTCATGGACTATGAGGTCCTTAACCTTGACCGGGATGTCTTAAAACTAATATCGGACTGTGGGGTCCTTAAGCTCATGGACTATGAGGTCCTTAACCTTGACCGGGATGTCTTAAAACTAACATTGGACTGTGGGGTCCTTAAACCCATGGACTATGACGTCCTTAACCTCGACCGCAACGTCTTAAAACTAACATTGGACCGCAATGTCCTTAAACTATCTATGGACCGCAATGTCCTTAAACTATCTATGGACCGCAATGTCCTTAAACTACCTATCGACCGCAATGTCACTAAACTAAACAACAGGGCTCCCCTAATCGCTCTCTTGTCGGATCTAAACGATCCCGTTAAGTTGATCTTAGTCTAAAACTAGACTAACGTATCCTTAACAAACGTTTAAGTCGATCTTAGTCTCAGTCGAGGCTAACGTATCCTTAAACATAACCCCCAAACCCAAATCTAAGATAATGCGGATTTGGACTAGTCCACGCCCTACGGGCGACGACATAACTCAGTCTCCGTATACAATCCACGGGCAACCAAGCACAAATCAAACACACACGACACGAAGTGACCATCTGGAGAAGGAGAAAGTTGTTACCGCAATACGGTAGCGTAATTAACTGCAGGGGCTTGCGCCTGCAGGGAAGAGCGTCCCCACAATAAAAAAAACCCTCAAGCGAGGGGGAATCTGACGAAGTCTGCTACATCGGACGCATCCGTTTAAACCTTCGATACACGGTACCATAAATCAACTTGGCATCTTCGGAGAGGTAGACGGATAGCACCAATTAGCATCTGCCCCCGAATCTCAGGCAAGACGTCCCTATGTCTTGGCCGCCGTTCGGAGGGGAACAGAGGTGATGTGATAACGATATACTTTTATATGTCATTATGAGATATGAATACCTAGTAAGAGAAGCCTTAGGAGCTGATGGGTTTAGGGTTAGCGAGAATTGAAGAAAGGACTATAGCGGATTTCTTAGTCACGAAACCCTAGAGTAAGGATTTGCATACACGCACACATGCACACTTGCATACTTTTACTTCTTGTGCGTATATGGGAATGTGTATATATGTAGATACGTATGTATATGGGACTATGCATTTATACATTTATATACACATGCATGAATGTTGAGGATATTGTATGATATTTGGAGATGAGTCGATGAGATTGGGCTTGAGGCCATGAGATCGGTGATGTGATATGGTCCGTATTTGAGGTACGACATGATATTGTAGCGGGTTCTTTAGGCGTGGTGTTTTCATACAAACGCATGCATTTCATAGATGGTATCAGTATTGTACTAGACGTAGATCAGTACCCCGAGCATGATAGTTGATAAGAGGATACCAGATGAATAATGTGATGGATGTGATATTTGACCCGTACCCTAATTTGGGGCTATACGATGGATTTACCGTACGAGCTATTAATGATAGATCTGCACGCTTGAGTCGAGGATGTCCTATTAGATGATGTATCGTATGAGATATTATTGAGGCGGGATCACCGACTATATATGTATATATGTATCGACTCAGATGTAGGTGGTTTCCATATCCTTTTCGATTGGTTGTTAGTTAGACCTGTAGTTTACCTAGTAGATGTCAGACTGGACCCGAGTCATACTTATTTCCAAAACTGACGAATCATGAGAATTTTAAAGATATACCAAGGGATACTACGGATATTTTAAAAAGCGTATCTTTTCTTAAAAACACCGTAGTCCTTATTTTCAAACACCACGATTCGTACTATTTCAAAAGGCAAAACAGTATAACACATGTATAGTAAGATAGATTCCTTGTTGTCACGTTATTATTCATGTTCCGCACATTATTGTTGTATTTACTATTCATTTTCCTTATTATGTTGTTATCGACTCATTGCATGTTATTGTGTACATAGTAATTATGAAACCTTGCTGTTAGGACACCAGCACCATTACCGATGACGCGTATGCTCCACGTACACTCACCTGCCGGCTCACACACATCTTCATCGGTAATTGCCATGTCACGTATACTTTAGAAAATACTATTTCAGTGACAGCTTGCTAGCTGATTGTTGTAATATGTTATAGTTTCCATATGCTAGTTTAATTATTGCATTCATTGCATGATATCAGATGCATCCATATAGTTATTGGTTATGCAGTATTATGGAGATTTATGCCGGTATTCACTGTTTATTGGTATCATAATTTTGATGATTTCGGATTTACATGAGATTTCTGGATTTGGGGGGAAACCGCAAGAATCTAATAAAAGCTTGGTATCATCATTTTAAAAATGCAAATTGCGGTTTTCACGTGATGTATGAGTGTCCACCATGATGTTTTCTCAGTTCTGAGATAGTTTTCTAGACCCGATTCGAGAAGCTGGATGAACCGTCTGCGGGTACATGGTGGACCCGATATGGTACCCCGAGGTAAGAAGTTCGAGTAGTAGACGATGAGCCTGGTAGGGGCAGACTACCTACCGGTGATTTTACCTGGCACGGAGGATATCCGGAGGATACCGTTCGTGGCCGTGAGATTGATGTTATGGGCTGATTCGTTCTGCCGGAGCCCGAGGGCCGATCCCGCAGATGATACGGATGCCTGAGATATTGAAAATTGAGATTTGATATTTGAGATTTGTGATATTGATGATTTGATATTGAGATACTGAGACTTATGTTTTGTGTCGATGCTTGACACTGATTTCTCTGTTGCATTCATTGATGATACGTGATTGACATACATATAGAAATCTCATTGATTAAAGAAAACAGTTGTCTCACTCATGATATATTATGTTTAAATTCGTAATGCATTCATACATCTTATATCTGATATGTTGCTATCTGAGGCACTGACACGAGCATGTAGTATTACACTATACATTGCTGGACCAGGATTTTATTGAGGATATTACCTGATATGATCTAGGATAGCGTTATGCATGCGATTTCTACTCGTAGATATTTTCTACTCACGAGTTGGCAACTCACCCCCGTTGTGCCACAGTTCCTTGCAGGTTTTGCCGCACAGGTTGAGTTGCGGCTTTGCTGGCACACTGTTCCTTCCGGGTGATTGCTTTGGCAGGTGGGTTCTTTGCATCAGGACCACCTTTGTTTATTTATTAATTCAGTTGTATCTAGAAACTCCATCAACCAGATTGTATATTTGAGAGAGATAGAAAACCAGGCCTGTTATTCTTTCGACCTTAGAGTCGCGCGTTGTATTATTATGGTTTCATGCTGATTTGAGTTTCTTTTGAGTTTTGATCATCGCCCTTCGGCGTTGTATATTATATTGCTTGCATGGTTGTGACCGTCAATTGACGAAGAGCTAGCTCCCGCTTGGGGATGCCTTTTTACTTATTTCGTATACTATTCATGTTGTATCCCGTTTGGGGATAGATTTTACAAAGGAGATTCTGCCGAAATTTTCAGAAAATATTTGAGATTTTAAAAAAAATACATACTTCGGCCTATATTGATTAAAACTACTTGCTTTACATTGGTTTTTCCTTCACTCTACTCTTCTTTGGTTTTGATTTTCTGGGTTTTGGCTTACTTAGATTACGTACGCCTCGAGACGTTTCGTAATTTAAGTGGCGGTCATGTTCCGTACTTTTCGGGTCGTGACATATCTAGTGACTCCATCAACCAAACTTGTATATTTATTCAGATTTAGAGACCGGTGATGCATATTCTTTCGACCTTAGAGTCACGCGTTGTATTACTATGGATTTCATGTTGTTTTGAATTTCCTTTTCAGTTTTGATCCTCTCCCTTCGGCGTTGTATATATATTGCTTGCGTGGTTGTGATCGTCGATTGACGAAGAGCTAGCTCTCGCTTGGGGATGCCTTTTATCATCGATGTAAATATTTATCATGTTGTACCTCGTTCGAGGCCAGTATTTACAAAGGAAACTCTGCCGAAATTTTCAGAAAAGACTTGTGATTTTAAAAATGCATATTTCGGCTTATATTGCTAAACTACTTGATTTAAATTGGTTTTTCCTTCACTCTACTGCTTTACTTGGTTTTGATTTCTGGGTTTTGGCTTACTTAGATTACGTACGCCTTGAGACATTTCGTAATTTTAGTGCTGGTCATGTTCCGTACTTTTCGGGTCGTGACACATTTTGAGGTTATATATTATTGATCGTATTGATCTAGGATTGAGTCATATATACGATTTCTGCTCGGTGATGTTTTCTAATCACGAGTTGGCAACTCACCCCCGTTGTGCCACAGTTTCTTGCAGGTTTTGCCGTACAGGTTTCGTGCGGCTTTGCTGGCACACTGCTTCCATTCCGGGTGATTTGCTTTGGTAGGTGGGTTCACTTGCATCGTGACCACCATTATACTTTATTTTATTCATTGTATCTAGCAAACTCCATCAACCAGACATGCATGTTTATTTCAGACTTAGAGACCAGTTGTATATTATTTCGACCTTAGAGTCGCGCGTTGTATTATTATGGGTTTTCATGTTGTTTTTGAGTTTCCTTTCAGTTTTGATCCTCGCCCTTCGGCGTTGTACATTATGTTGCTTGCGTGATTGTGACCGTCGATTGACGATGAGCTAGCTCTCACTTGGGGATGCCTTTTTATATATTATGCATGTTGTACCCCTTTTGGGGCCAGTATTTACAAAGAAAACTCTGCCGAAATTTTCAGAAAAGACTTGATGTTTTAAAAACGCATATTCTGCTTATTTTATCAAAACACTTTCTTTAAAAATGGTTTAGATTTCTGGGATTTTGGCTTACTTGAATTAGATGGAGCCCTATAGACTTCATATGATTCAAGTGCCACTCATGTGCCGTTTCCGGGTTGTGACACTAGTTGACAATGGGTCCTCTGTCAATCTCCTAAATGTGAGGGTACTAAAAGAAATTTGCATGAGCATTCAACACCTCGCTCGGGATAAAATCACTATCTCCGGGTTCGACTTCCAGTCATCATGGACGCTCAGGTTTGTGATACTGACGTTATGCTTTAGGCTGCTCGTCACTGATCTCAAGTTCCACGTCATTGACGCCAAGACTTGCTACAACGCTTTGCTCGGCCGACCTTGGTTACACGAGTACAACATTGTCCCTTCTACACAGCATCAGTGTATGAAGTACTTCAAAGATGGGCTTGAATACACTGTGACAGGGGAGCTGAACCCATTTTCCGTAAACGAAGTCCGAAAGTACGAAGATGCAAAGTTCTTCTTACAAGACTTTGAAGACAAGGAAAGATGCCATAAACCTGAGGATAAGCAAAAAGCTATCACCATCATTCCGGTCTTCGGGAGCGATACCGAGGAGGAGGAAGAGATAGTCTATTCGGGACCTTCCCGATACAACAAACCGGGACCGTCTACCCCTATTCTGGTCTTTGGCAGTAACTCTGAAGACGAGGTCAACGCAGTATTCTCGGCTCGTCCATCAGTGCAAGCCTTCATTGGAGATGAACGGAGTTTATAAATCGCTATGGTTCCGCGACAGCACTACAAAGAGCTTGACACACTTGATACCTATAGTGTGCAAGAACTGCAGACGTTCTACATCCCTCCCAGGCGAAGAGATGAAAAAGCGATCCTCTTTTATCGATCCATGGAAACTAAAGTGGAGAAAGAGATCTGGCATGGTTCCGATTCTACGCTTGACAGGCTCCAGCCCATCCGTTTGCCCAGATACTACACAGGAGGATTAAAAAGGCTGTTGACGCGCCAAGGCGTACCCTTGAAGCAGACCGCGCAACAAGCCCAGTTCTCTAACAGGATCTGGAACATCCCTGGAACTCAGCGAAAATTGCCCAACGGGAGAATAGAAACGATCGAGCTTGGATATGTTCAATCCAAGAAACGGGAACGATTCCATGGCTGCTACGTTATAAATGACTTTGATGAAGAAGGAAATGCTTTGTTAGAGGACGCTAACCCTGAACCAAAACAAAGTCCCGCCATGAAAGTGCCAAGTCCGTCGTTCGAAGAACAGATGGATAAGCTAATAAGGGAAGCGGGTCAAAAGGTCCGGGATTACGATAGCCGCGAAATGGCCATCTATGAAAAAGCAAGAACGCAGCGCCTCTTTCAGTAGGCTACGAAAAATGACGATGCCCTTCGTCGCCAGCCCATCATACGGAAGACTCGACGCGGAGGAAAAAATAAACTGAAGAACGGAAAAAATGTTTGACAGCAGCAAAGCGGGTCCAAGAAGCCTCGCGATCGAAAATTGAGCAGCCGGGATCCGTCTCTTATAAAGAAGATGGGTCGAGCATATTCTTTTCCCCAAGACAAGACAAGAAAGATATTCAGTCTTGTCATTAAACATCAGATGATTACCCTCCCGGAGTCCAAGCACCCTGAACAAGCAAGTGAAGTTCATCACCCAGATTATTGCTCGTATCACCGAGCGATAGGACATCCTCTCGAAGACTGCTTCACATTCAAAGACTTGGTAGAAGACCAGTATCAGCCAGGCGGGTTCGCTTTATCCAGCAGTTGGAGGGTAACCCCGCCACAGAAGCATAAACCAAAAGCCATATATGCAGCGAGAGTAAAGATGGATCAATATCGGTCTTGGAAACGATCTCGTACCAGTCACGCGATAACGTTGTCAGGAGAAGGAATGACCGAGAATATGGATGACGTCTCCCGGTGCTTCGAAAACGATGATGACGAAGTGATCTCAGAGTTTCCACCGGCTCCAAAAGAGCTGGAAGATAGGATACACGCTACTGCAGATAACCTCAGAAAAATCGACTTGGGAACGGCAAACGACCCACGGCCGACGTTTGTCAGTGAGCTATTGTCTGAAGAAAAGATGGCTACGCCCAAAGACGTGCTCATGCAGTATAAAGACTGTTTCGTATGGAACTACTCCGAAATGCCTGGACTAGATCCAGAAGTAGTTGTGCACAAATTGGCGATATCTCCGGACGTTAAGCCAGTCAAACAAACACCGAGAAGAATGCGGCTCAAACTTGAAATGAGCATCAACGCCGAGGTCAAGAAGCTAATCGACTCCGGCTTCATCCAAGAGGTTCAGTATCCTGACTGGATCGCCAACATCGTCCCGGTGATGAAGAAAAATGGGACAGTGCGCATCTGCGTAGATTTTCGGGACCTCAACAAAGTATGTCCGAAGGATGACTTTCCCATACCGGTCACCGAGCTGATGATAGACAACACGTCCACTCACGAAGTCTTCTCCTTCATGGACGGGTCTTCAGGGTACAATCAAATAAAGATGCGTCCTGAAGACCAGAAGCATACCGCTTTCCGGACTCCTCTGGGCATATTCTTCTACAAAGTGATGCCTTTCGGTCTGAAGAACACCGGCGCTAACTACCAGAGGGTCATGAAGAAGATCTTCGATGACCTCCTACATGAGATTGTCGAATGTTACATCGACGACTTCGTAGTGAAAAGCAAATTGCACGAGGAACATTGGGAACATCTGAAGATAGTGTTCCAACGTCTTCGGAAATACAACCTGAAGATGAACCCTCACAAATGCGCGTTCGGAGTTTCCTCGGGAAAATTCCTAGGATTCATCGTACGACATCGAGGCATCGAAATAGACCCATCGAAGATCAAGGCAATTATGGAAATACCTCCGCTAAGGAGTTTGAAACAACTGTGGTCTCTCCAAAGAAAGCTCGCATATATTCGGCGGTTCATAGCCAATCGCTCCGGCAAATGCCGCCCCTACGGTCATCTAATGAAGAAGGGAACTCCGTTTGTCTGGGATCGCAAATCCAAAGCGCACTAGACGAAATCAAGCAATACCTACAGAATCCTCCGGTGCTAACCGCTCCGGTCAAGGGAAGGCCTCTCATTCTGTATACAACCACCCTTGAGGATTCTCTAGGCGCATTATGGGCACAAGAAAATGACCAAGGGAAGGAGAGAGCCATCTATTATTTGAGTCGAGTTCTTCTGGGAGAAGAAAACAATTACTCCCCTATCGAAAAACATTGCTTGGCGTTAATCTTCGCTATAACGAAGCTTCGGCATTATGCTTTGGCGGATGAGGTCCACCTTATTGTAAGTGCACGGCAGCGCCCCGGCCGTCAATCTGACGCCGGAATGCGGAAGCGGTGATAAACTTTAATTTTGCAAACTAGCAAACCGGCACCACCGCGCACTAAACACCCGGATCGGGCCATTAAACTAGATCTAGCTAACTACAAGACGGGTTAGAGATATACCGAGTGATCCGAGTCCTCCGGTCTTCTCGTCGTCGTCCCGATCTCCTGCGGATACTCCGGTCGTCGCCACCTCGCCGGAAGGGCACCACATCGCCTGCATCTTTTACGGGCTCCCACCTCAATACCGAGGCAACTCGGGTGCGAAGTTGGCTAACCGACGCGTCCAAGATTTGCTGTAGGCTAGTGTAGAAACTTTGTCTCTTGGGGTTTATGTAGTTGCCATTGATGGAGGAATCAATATGAACTTTGGAAGAGGTGAGAAGGATTTTGTGAGCAAGCCAAAATGAGATGTATCAAATTTCCCTCATACCAAAAATGAAAACCTCTCTAATCTCTCTTACAATTGTGGCCGGCCTCTCCCCTTCATATCTCAAAATGGTGGAGGAAATAAAACCAACACAAGAAGGAAGGTGAGTGTAGGAAAAGAGAATGGGTGACCACATCCAAAGATCATGATAACAAATCAAATCACACACCATCATAATAAAGCAAGTGATAAGAAGGAAAAAGAATCTCATGATGAAAAACTATCATGATGCCACCAATATGCAAGAAAGCCCTCCACAAAATTTTATTTGCAAACTTGCAAATAAACCCCTCCATCGGAAAGGTCCGGCCGGGAAAGAACAAAGGAAAACCGGCCGGAACGGAATGCAAACTGGCAACTCCAGAAAACTGGTCCCGTAATAAATTACAGGAAAAACCCCGATACTGTGCATACACACCCGCATCTGTATTCCGACCGGATACAAATGCAATGAGACAAAATCTACACTGTACAATACTAGGATCCGGCTTAAACCAAAGCCGGCTAGTAATATCCGTCCGATCCTGATCCGTGCAATACCGCACGTATCTGATCGAACCCTGCCATATATCCAAACGGCCACTAGTACAAACCGTCCGATCCTGATCTGTGCAATTACCGCACATATCTGATCGGACCCTGCCATATCTCCATACGGCCTCTATAGCGTTTCGCCCGAAACTTGAGTAAATGAAAGTGTGGTGGACTCTAAAGACTCGTCAATACTATGGCTGTGGATTTAACCACTAGCACGTCAGAGGTATAAGCCAATACGTGACGGGCCACCAGCTATTGACCAAAAGGGACGTCGATGAGCGAAATCATCCTGACACCCTACTGAGCCTGTCAGTGATAATATCCGTACAGTCCGGTCCGTTCGTCTATGAGCATCGCATGGCGGGCCTAGGGAGGTTGTAAAAGTCAGACCCCCAAAAGCGGTACAAGTCGTGTCGGAGTGTAGCCCAGAACACCCTGAGATACTACTGGAATACCTACCAGTAAATCTCCTGCCTTGGCCAAGGACTTCGTGTAATGGCTCTCCTAGACACAGCGCGACCTCACCCCCAATACCGGGAGAGACGAACCCCTGAAGATCCGCTCACTGCCTCCATGTAGCTCGGGACTGTACCCAACTAAAACCTGTTTGCACGACTCCTTTGAGCGTGGTAGGGTAGTAATCAAAGTACAGTGGGAACTCACACGAGACAAATGACGATCCTCAGGTCGATGAACTAACCTGTACACATGTCACCAGGGAACTGCTATCTGACGTCAGGTATAAGACCAACTAGCATGTTCCCGGCGAGTCCTGTCCGGTATACTCATAACCCAATGAGCACCTGTATACATCTTAGGTGAACCAACTGACACCAGTGGCTTGTGAGACGGCCACCGCCCCTCGTCGGGGTCTCGACTGTATACACTAGTCTACTCTGGAGAATCGATGCCCTGTCTCGAAACTCCCACGACTAGGGACCTTTTAAGGATGTGCTTATAGACTACCAGCTCCCACGTATATGATCGCCCTCATACTGCTGGCAGTCAAGCAAGAATCCTAGGGGCTCTATCAACGTGCAATAGCGACCTGTCGGGTCACCTAAAGCAGTACACGATGATAAAGGTAAACCAGATAGCATACTATCATCTCGAGTAAGACTGTCCTACCGGGATAGGTCCTCCCTCAATCATTGCAATCATGTGCCTGTGATCCAATAATTGACTCTGAGGGCACTATCTCCAACAATCTCCCGCTTGCACTCAAGGCTAATTATTGCGATGTCGCATACTCACAGCCCGTGTGATACCGAACACCCAACTCCTCTACTTGTCAATCTCACAAAACTCGTTTGCGAAACTATTGCGTTCGAGGAATAGCCTCAGTGAGTGGATCCGCTTTGACGTTTCTTTCTATGTCTCTCTATATCTCAAGTTTGCGGAGAAAGCCATCTCCCGAAATGAGCAATACCTGTCTTAGAATGTCTGGATGTCTGATGGGACCTAGCTCATAAATGAACTCCAAATCCAAATTTCTTAGACTGTACCGTCAACTGAACTTAATCAGTATCCTGCGCCATGCCTCCCTCAGTATTGCCTTGGACCACCTGTCCAACATACTGCCCCTCGTCAGAAGGAAAACTATAACTCTGACAACCTCCTTGTCATCCAGGTCACCTTGGAAGCCTGGAATGATAACTGTCTCCCGAATGAGGCTGTCGTTATCATTTCCATAGAACATCTACTTATGTTCTAAAGCTGCTCCCGACTGTTTCTCTAGGATTGGATCAATATCAACTTATTGCATCTACCGCAAGAACAACATCTGGTGTGGTACTTGACATCTCATGATTGACTCAATTGCCTGAGCAAGTGATCTGCCAATCATGCACATCCCTCTCCCCTTTAGTCTGTAAGACACCTTTAGAGAGGGTGACTCCATTACCTGCAGGTACACTACCGTGCCAGGAGTCGTCCATTCTAAATACTCTTAGAATGCTGTCTAAGTACCCTAATTGGGAAACCACCCAAATCTAGATCTAAAACCATAGATCTAGTAACCAGTATGTTTGATATAATGTCCAAGTCCCATGTGGAGAAACCACTGTGTGACGACCAAAGTATAACCGATCGCAGTATAGGAATATCACTTCCTACTCTGTGTATGTCATCCAAATACCATGACATCACACCCTACTACCTTCTCAACAGATCCATCCCCTATTCTGATGAAGTCAAACCTATGACTGTCACGTCAGAAATAGATGATCTATCTCCGCTACATCTGCTTTAGTCTATAAATAGACATAAGCCACCTGTCCACCAATGCTTCCGCTACTCCCACTGACTACGACAACCCTCTAGGAGATTCATATAGACATACACTTCTAAAGCAAGTTTAGAACGACGCTATACTCATCTTCCTGTCGGGTCTCACAGTTTGGAACAACAGCAATGGCAAGTGTGGGTAAATAAGAACCTCCCTGCCACCGTCCTTGAGGCTACCGGAGTACCTCTCGGGCGCCTGAGGTTACCCACCATATCTGCGGAGTGGCCAATGGAATGTCAAGCCAGATTGAATCTTTAGGTTCCTATGAAATCTTCAGTAATCGTTTGTGGTTCTGGAATCACTTCCAGTTCTACCATACTCCCACTACTGTTTTTCTGAAAAAATCCATTTTTTAAATAAAACTGTGGCGAGTCAAGAACAATATCACTATTGATCTTCTAGATGGTAGAAAGTCAACCCTTGTTATAGCCTGGGTCAACCCACAAACAGCCATCACAGAAACGTGCCTTGAGTTGTCCAGTGTCTGGTTTTAATCATAAGCCGGACAACTCCCCATATCTTAACATCGTTAAGATATGAACTGTTCTATATCCAATATAGAACCAGAGGCACTGATTTAATTGAACCAGCTTCAAATCATGCAGCTGTCTCCAGTGCATGTCAACTAAATGGAAGGAGGCCGATCAGCGTTACTCAACTTAGGAATATTTCCAATTATAAGTAACCTGAAAGAGAAGCAAGTTCTCTTAACCATTACTATCAACTGAATACCATATACAAGTATCTACATCTTCGATAACTTTGAAGAATCCCGATACTTGCAATATCTGGTTCTCTACTTTATTCTTATACCTATAACTTCTCAAAATTCGGACCCTGTGTTTCTACGAAACACCTGTCTAAAAACTAGAGAAGTCAGAAGTAAACCGAATATAGTACGAGAACCAACCCCTCTGTCCTCATGGACACTGGACAATATACAATACTCTGTATAAGTCCCCTGAGTCTAGTGACTCATTCACTGTGTGTCGTAGGTTGAAAACTGTACTTATGGTTAAGAAGAATTACACCGTTGTTCAATGCTCCTTACCTAACCATCCACTGATATAGGTAAATGTAAAAGACATAATTTCAAAAAGTATATCTCACTCTATAAAAATAGACGTACAGATATATCAATTTGAAATTGGTGCATAACAACGGATATTCAAAACCAAATATTTGCCGACCGGCAAACAACCCAGGTGGCTTCCTCAAATATCACCAATTCCAACGAATCCCGATATAATGAGGATGGTCACCTAATTCCCAATAACTTACTCCCACTCATCATCTGTAAAACCATACAGATGTGAGACTCATACCTGGTAAATACATACCCTGGAGCAAGTGTCTAATTGGGAAATCAGTTTTCTTTTAACAGTACACAGTGAGACTGAAACATTGAAATGTTTCGATGGGGTATCCTGGTATTCCTAGTAATGCCTCTTCCATTATCCATATTCACAACTGTAACCGTATAATTCTTTGCCACCTCTCCAAATCCCTTAATATGTCTTTAGTCATTACCTTCTGTACACCCCTTTAGGCCAAATGGTTTTCTTCCTTTCCTACCGTTCGGCACCAGACTATGGTTTGGAAGAAGACTATCCAATAAGCATAATGGGTGTACTGTCCTAATCCTAGGAGCACTCGCAATGCGAGAGAAGGTGAAGATAAAAGACAACCGAATGTACTTTATTCCTATTTCTCCTGAACCAGGATCCATCCCCGAACTGGAACAAGTTCCTTTCGAGTTCGTATATAACCATACGATGGATTATCCAATAAACTTGGGATCTTCGTAGTGATACGGAGTGTCCTGGAGAAATACAAAGGTGATTTAGGATTGGCGAAGAAATACTTGGTTTAGTCGTGAATAGCAGTCGCAATTTACTTTGCCCTCTTACTAATCCCTTGCTTTGTCTGAACTTAATACCTTCTGCACACCATCGTTATGCTAATTGGTTTTCTTCATTCCCCACCATTCGGCACCAGCCTAAGGTTTGGAAGAAGACTATCCAATTTACGTAATAGGTGTACTATCTCCTAAGCCAAGGAGTACTCGCAATCTGAGAGAGAAGGTAAAAGGAAAAGACAACTGAATAGTCCTATTCGTTTTCTCCAGAACCGGAAACCATCCTCGAATTCCTTCGAGTTCGTATATAACCATACGATGGTTTTGTCCAATGGAAGTGGACATTCGTAGTAATACAGGGTGTCCTGGAGAAAAGAGTAAAAGTAGGAGTGGCAATGAGGTTAGCGACTCTGACAATCCAAAAGCCAGTGTTAAAGAAGGTTCGGTTAATTTTGGTCACTGAGTCATAGTCTTAGGGTCGGGTCAATGGTCGCTGTCGAAGAGAGAGAGAAAAGAAACACTCAGCGTGCACTCTATCCTAGATCAGAATGGTTATCACTTTATCTAATCAGGAAACCTCCCACTGTACCGTCAAATTCTCCTCCAAACCTGAAAGAAGAATTAGTCGGGATCACCCGAGGAGTAAACCAACTCATCAGTGGGAATCGGGATCCAACTATCATTGCATGACAACATGACGGAATCCGCTCACGTCATCACACTCCAGAAGGTATGCGCATATCTGGCAAGTTTCAGTTCTTTTGAAACTCCCGATGTGGATTTTTACCCCATGCTCTTATGACCTTGACTTTGGCCAACAAATCATAAGTCACATGTCAAGTTCTGCCCGTCATTCTCCAGGTTAATTTGAATCCACCCGTACCTACCCTTGACTTTGGCCAACAAGGCAGTACGACTGTTCCAAACCAACGCATCTATCTATGCTGCATATGAATAACCAACAGCTACCAAACACTGTGCCTTGACTTTGGCCAACAAACACAGCTTGAATACTATTGACTACCCATATGAAACGACGGAGGGCTACGAATGGTTTCTGGAGAAAACCTTTAACGTAATGAACTTGATATCGTTGAAGGAACGGATAGCTTTTTAGAAAATATAGTGACGAAAACCTTTACTAAAGAGGTCACTCCCGGTGAAGGGATCTCGGCTCTTTCCCCGTAGGATGGGGTGCAGGATATTCCAAATGAATACCACGATGCAAAGCAAAAGTAATCGGCTATAGTGATGTTAATGCCCTGACGCATACTTCTGTCCAAGGGGTCACTCCCGGTGAAGGGATCTCGGCCCTTGTCTCGTCGACTGAGGTGCTGGATATTCATAACCGAACATCACTGTGCAAAACAAAAGAGAACGCCCTTGCAATAACAGCTTTTTGAAAAGTTGTTCCAACAACATCAGATTAGGTTTGTTTTAACTTGCATTGATCCGAATCAACGCAGTCCCATCAATTGATCACACCACAAAGAACGAAAATATACTGATGTACGTATATGCTATCCGCATTCGCCACTGGGTCCCGTCATTACCCGTTAGGTTAGCTAACTAACGACAGAGCGGGGACTGGACTAGCGCAGATGCAAAACATATACAACATCTACTAATATATATACCAATATATTATATTTCGCTCAAGGCGTGATAAAATGCAACATCACAGAAATGTACAGCATCACAGAACAATACAAATATCTGGGATCCCCGGGTTACACAGAGCCATTACTGAAACCCGACGTTCCCCTGGTCATGTGGATAGCCTGTGCAATGAAATCCTAGACCCCTACGGGCGCGGCAAGTTACCCGCCAAAACCTGAAGCTAGGCAGCCCCCTTCAGCAACGTGAATGGACCACCCGGCACTTCACGGAATCCGGTAACTTGGGCACCCCTCCTGGGTCAACCTGTACCCCCTACGAGTACGGCGAATAGCCCGCCAATCCTAGAGTGAAGCCCCCTCCGTCTCAATGCCATGAGATGCGGGCTTGTTGCCTTCCAGAACCCGGCTATCCGTGCACCCCTCCGCGGGGTAATCCTAGTACAGAAAGTAAAATATACATGCAACGGGTACATCGACCGCAACCTGGTCGTGTCCCAAAATAATAATACAATCAGGCAGTGACGGTGGTCCACATGTCGGACGCTCGCCCCGCAATATCAAATGTACATAATACAACAAAAACTGTACTAGCATTGCATCCAGGCTATCCCCACCGACCGATCCGCAACATCACAGCATAACACAGAACATCAACGTGAAAGTCACGTTCGCAAATCCGTCTAACCGGGCTATAGCAGTTAGACAGGATTTACCGATGGAGTGACATTCACGGTCGCAGATATAATGTAAATACTGTGAAATAATGTGTTTAAAATTTTTCGATCGATCAAATTATAACAAGTGGGCCCCAAGTACTACTGTAGCACATCAAGAAATTCTGGGCCCAAAATTAATATTCCAAAAACCCTAAAACCAACCCAGAAAACAACTGCAGAAATTTGACGCAGTGATCACACTATAGTGCGGCGGAAACGCGGCCACAATGGGGTTTTGGCCGCGGTTCCGCGCTCCTATAGTCGATTCACTGTGTCGAATTTCTACAGAACTCTTAGAACTTCCAGTACATCACTTTTCTACAACCTGAAAAAAATTTCGAGCCAGAAAAAATTCGACAGAAAACTGATGTGAAGAAAACGCGGGTTTTTGGAATTTTGGTCGATCGGAAATGCAAAAATATTAAACAAAGCTAGACTATGTTAATGGCGAGGCTCTGATACCACTGTAAGTGCACGGCAGCGCCCCGGCCGTCAATCTGATGCCGGAATACGGAAGCGGTGATAAACTTTAATTTTGCAAACTAGCAAACCGGCACCACCGCGCACTAAACACCCGGATCGGGCCATTAAACTAGATCTAGCTAACTACAAGACGGGTTAGAGATATACCGAGTGATCCGAGTCCTCCGGTCTTCTCGTCGTCGTCCCGATCTCCTGCGGATACGCCGGTCGTCGCCTCCTCGCCGGAAGGGCACCACATCGCCTGTATCTTTTACGGGCTCCCACCTCAATACCGAGGCAACTCGGGCGCGAAGTTGGCTAACCGACGCGTCCAAGATTTGCTGTAGGCTAGTGTAGAAACTTTGTCTCTTGGGGTTTATGTAGTTGCCATTGATGGAGGAATCAATATGAACTTTGGAAGAGGTGAGAAGGATTTTGTGAGCAATCCAAAATGAGATGTATCAAATTTCCCTCATACCAAAAATGAAAACCTCTCTAATCTCTCTTCCAATTGTGGCCGGCCTCTCCCCTTCATATCTCAAAATGGTGGAGGAAATAAAACCAACACAAGAAGGAAGGTGAGTGTAGGAAAAGAGAATGGGTGACCACATCCAAAGATCATGATAACAAATCAAATCACACACCATCACAATAAAGCAAGTGATAAGAAGGAAAAAGAATCTCATGATGAAAAACTATCATGATGCCACCAATATGCAAGAAAGCCCTCCACAAAATGTTATTTGCAAACTTGCAAATAACCCCCTCCATCGGAAAGGTCCGGCCGGGAAAGAACAAAGGAAAACCGGCCGGAACGGAATGCAAACTGGCAACTCCAGAAAACTGGTCCCGTAATAAATTACAGGAAAAACCCCGATACTGTGCATACACACCCGCATCTGTATTCCGACCGGATACAAATGCAATGAGACAAAATCTACACTGTACAATACTAGGATCCGGCTTAAACCAAAGCCGGCTAGTAATATCCGTCCGATCCTGATCCGTGCAATACCGCACGTATCTGATCGAACCCTGCCATATATCCATACGGCCACTAGTACAAACCGTCCGATCCTGATCCGTGCAATTACCACACGTATCTGATCGGACCCTGCCATATCTCCATACGGCCTCTACAGCGTTTCGCCCGAAACTTGAGTAAATGAAAGTGTGGTGGACTCTAAAGACTCGTCAATACTATGGCTGTGGATTTAACCACTAGCATGTCAGAGGTATAAGCCAATACGTGACGGGCCACCAGCTATTGACCAAAAGGGACGTCGATGAGCGAACTCATCCTGACACCCTACTGAGCCTGTCAGTGACAATATCCGTACAGTCCGGTCCGTTCGTCTATGAGCATCGCATGGCGGTCCTAGGGAGTTGGTAAAAGTCAGACCCCCAAAAGCGGTACAAGTCGTGTCGGAGTATAGCCCAGAACACCCTGAGATACTACTGGAATACCTACCAGTAAATCTCCTGTCTTGGCCAAGGACTTCGTGTAATGGCTCTCCTAGACACAGCGCGACCTCACCCCCAATACCGGGAGAGACGAACCCCTGAAGATCCGCTCACTGCCTCCATGTGGCTCGGGACTGTACCCAACTAAAACCTGTTTGCACGACTCCTTTGAGCGTGGTAGGGTAGTAATCAAAGTACAGTAGGAACTCACATGAGACAAATGACGATCCTCAGGTCGATGAACTAACCTGTACACATGTCACCAGGGAACTGCTATCTGACGTCAGGTATAACACCAACTAGCATGTTCCCGGCGAGTCCTGTCCGGTATACTCATAACCCAATGAGCACCTGTATACATCTTAGGTGAACCAACTGACACCAGTGGCTTGTGAGACCGGCCACCGCCCCTCGTCGGGGTCTCGACTGTATACACTAGTCTACTCTGGAGAATCGATGCCCTGTCTCGAAACTCCCACGACTAGGGACCTTTTAAGGATGTGCTTATAGACTACCAGCTCCCACGTATATGATCGCCCTCATACTGCTGGAAGTAAAGCAAGAATCTTAGGTGCTCTATCAACGTGCAATAGTGACCAGTAAGGTCACTTAAAGCAGTACACGATGATAAAGGTAAACCAGATAGCATACTATCATCTTGAGTGAGACTGTCCTACCGGAATAGGTCCTCCCTCAATCATTGCAATCACGTGCCTGTGATCCAATAATTGACTCTGAGGGCACTATCTCCAACACTTATATCAAAAGTGGATCCTCTCAAATATTTCAAGTCGAGAGCCATACTAACAGGACAGCTCGCTAAATGGGTCCTACTCTTGATGGTGTTCTCGATAACATATCGACCCTTCAAGGCAGTAAAAGGCCAGGCTATCGCCGACTTTCTCGCTGAGCATCCTATACCTGCCGATTCACCCCTAAATTGAGAATTGCCAGACGAGCACGTGTTTGACACAATCGACGGGGAGAAAGGAGAGAGTAACACCCGGTGGGAACTTTACTTCGACGGGGCATCTTCCATGAAGAAGCGAAAGCACAGCTTCCCTATCACGACCCGAAATTTGACTCGTGACCGGCACTTAACCACGCAACGTCTACAGGCATAACGCGACTAAGTAAGCCGAACCCAGAAATCAAAACCATTAAAAAGAGTGTTGAAAACATTTGGAAAACCTTAAGTAGTTAATAACAATTAAAGTTTAAGTTATTATCTTAAAAATTTTGGCATCATTTCCTTTGTAAAAACTAACCCCGAAATCGGGTACAAAACAAGATATGAGAAAAAATGATATACAATGAAATAAAGCATCCCCAAACGGGAGCAATCACGTGTAAGTGCACGGCGGCGGCCCGGCCGTCAATCTGAGGCCAAAATGCGGAAACGATACTTTTACAAAACTTTTTAACCGGCACCACCGCGCACTAAAATCCCAAATCGGGCCATTAATCTAATTCTAGCTAACTAAAGAACGGGTAGAGAGATATACCGAGCGATCCGTGTCCTTCGATCTTCTCGTCGTCGTCCCGATCTCCCCGCGGAATCTCCGGTCTTCAACTCCTCGCCGGAAGGGCACCGCATCGCCGGCTTCTTTTACGGGCTCCCACCTCTGGACCGAGGCAACTCGGGCACGAAGTTGGCGAGCCGACGTGCCCAAGGATGTTGTAGGTTAACTGTAGAACTCTATGTCTCTTTGGGGTTGTGGAAGTTGCCATAATGGTGGAGGAATGATATGTGAACTTTTTCTAGATGAACTTGGGGATTTTTCTAGCATGTAGAGAACAAAATCCCCTCCCAAACTTTTGGACAGCCCCCCCCCCCTTTAGCTTGGCCGGCCATATCATGGTGAAGGGAGTGAGAATGAGAGAGCCCCACAATAATGCAGGGGAGAGGAAGAGAAAAGGCTATCATGCACGAGAGAGAAAAAGGATGATGATGAAATATAATGATCACTAAACAAAACCAACACTCCAACAACCATCATCACTTCACAAGTCAAGCGATGATTACTAAAAGAAAGTCAAATGATGGTGCAACCATCATGAAGCAACAATATACAAAGACCACCCTCCACAATGCTAATTTGCACAATTGTAAATAAGCCCTCCTCCACCAATTTTCAGCCAATGAAAGATACAAAGAAAAATGGCCGAAACCGAAAACAAACTGGCAACTTCATAAAACTGATCCCGTAATAAATTACAGGAAAACCCCGCTACTGTATATACATACCCGCATTTGTATTCCGACCGAATACAAATGCAATGAGACAAATCTACACTTTACAATACTAGGATCCGGCTTAAACCAAAGCCCGCTAGTATTATCCGTCCGATCATGATCCGTGCAATACCGCACGAATTTGATCGAACCCTGCCATATCTCCATACGGCCTCTACAGCGTTTCGCCCGAAACTTGAGAAAACGGTTTGTAGGGGACTCTAAAGACTAGTCAATACTTTGGCTGTGGATTTAACCACTAGCACGTCAGAGGTATTAGCCATACGTAACGGGCTACCAAGCATTGACCAAAAGTGACGTCGATGAGCGAACTCATCCTGACACCCTACTGAGCCTGTCAGTGACAATATCCGTACAGTCCGGTTTGTTCGTCTATGAGCATCGCATGGCGGGCCTAGGGGGTTGGTAAAAGTCAGACCCCCAAAGACGGTACAAGTCGTGTCGGAGTGTAGCCCAGAACACCCTGAGATACTACTGGAATACCTACCAGTAAATCTCCTGCCTTGGCCAAGGACTTCGTGTAATGGCTCTCCTAGACACAGCGCGACCTCACCCCCAATACCGGGAGAGACGAACCCCTGCAGATCCGCTCACTGCCTCCATGTGGCTCGGGACTGTACCCAACTAAAACCTGTTTGCACGTCTCCTTTGAGCGTGGTAGGGTAGTAATCAAAGTACAGTAGGAACTCACACGAGACAAATGACAATCTCAGGTCGATGAACTAACCTGTACACATGTCACCAGGGAACTGCAATCTGACGTCAGGTATAAGACCAACTAGCATGTTCCCGGCGAGTCATGTCCGGTGTACTCATAACCCAATGAGCACCTGTATACATCTTAGGTGAACCAACTGACACCAGTGGCTTGTGAGACCGGCCACCGCCCCTCGTCGGGGTCTCGACTATATACACTAGTCTACTCTGGAGTATCGATGCCCTGTCTTGAAACTCCCACGACTAGGGACCTTTTAAGGATATGCTTATAGACTACCAGCTCCCACGTATATGATCGCCCTCATACTGCTGGAAGTAAAGCAAGAATCCTAGGGGATCTATCAACGTGCAATAGTGACCAGTAAGGTCACTTAAAGCAGTACACGATGATAAAGGTAAACCAGATAGCATACTATCATCTTGAGTGAGACTGTCCTACCGGAATAGGTCCTCCCTCAATCATTGCAATCACGTGCCTGTGATCCAATAATTGACTTCGAGGGCACTATCTCCAACAATCTCCCACTTGCACTCAAGGCTAATTATTGCGATGTCGCATACTCACAGCCCGTGTGATACCGAACACCCAACTCCTCTACTAGTCAGTCTCACAAATCCCGTTTGCGAAACTATTGCGTTCGAGGAATAGCCTCAGCGAGTGGATCCGCTTTGATGTTTCTTTCTATATCTCTCTATATCTCAAGTTCGCGGAGAAAGCCATCTCCCGAAATGAGCAATACCTGTCTTAGAATGTGTCTGGATGTCTGATGGGACCTAGCTCATAAATGAACTCCAAATCCAAACTTCTTAGACTGTATCGTCAACTGAACTTAATCAGTATCCTGCGTCATGCCTCCCTCAGTATCCCCTTGGACCACCTGTCCATAATACCGTCCCTCGTCAGAGGGAAAACTATAACTCTGACAACCTCTCTGTCATCCAGGTCACTTTGGAAGCCTGGAATGATAACCGTCTCCCGAATGAGGCTGTCGTTATCATATCCCTAGAACATCCACTTATGTTCTAAAACTGCTTCCGACTGTTTCTCCAGGATTGGATCAATGTCAACTTATTGCATCTAGTGCAAAAAACAACATCTGGTGTGGTACTTGACATCTCATGATTGACTCAACTGCCTAAGCAAGTGATCTACCAATCATGCACATCCCTTTCCCCTTTAGTCTTCAAGACACCTTTAGAGAGGATGACTCCATCACCTGCAGGTACACCACCATGCCAGGAGTCGTCCATTCTAAAGCACCTCTAGAATGCCGTCTAAGTACCCTGATTGGGAAACTACCCAAATCTAGATCTAAAACCATAGATCTAGTAACCAGAATGTCTGATATAATATCCAAGTCCCATGTGGAGAAACCACTGTGTGACAACCAAAGTATAACCGATCGTAGTATAGGAATATCACTTCCTACTCTGTGTATGTCATCCAAATACCAGGACATCACACCCTACTACCTTCTCAACAGATCCATCCCCTATTCTGATGAAGTCAAACCTATGACTGTCACATCAGAAATAGATGATCTATCTCCGCAATATCTGCTTTAGTCCATAAACATAAGCTACTTGTCCACCAATGCTTCCGCTGCTCCCACTGACTACGACAACCCTCTGGCAGAGTCATATAGACGTACACTTCTAAAGCCAGTTTAGAACGACGCTATACTCATCCTCCTGCCGGGTCTCACAGTCTGGAACAACAGCAATGGCAAGTCTGGGTAAACAAGAACCTCCCTATCACCGTCCTTGAGGCTACCGGAGTACCTCTCGGGTGCCTGAGGTTACCCATCTTATCTGCGGAGTGGCCAATGGAATGTCAAACCAGATTGAATCTTTAGGTTCTTATCAAATCTTCAGTAATCGTTTGCGGTTCTGGAATCACTTCCAGTTCTACCATACTCCCACTACTGTTTTCTGAAAAAATCCATTTTTATTAAAACTGTGGCGAGTCAAGAACAATATCACTATTGATCTTCCAGATGGTAGAAAGTCAACCCTCGTCATAGCCTGGGTCAACCCACAAACAGCCATTATAGAAACGTGCCTTGAGTTATCCAGAGTCTGGTTTTAAGCATAAGCCGGACAACTCCCCGTACCTTAACATCGTTAAGATATGAACTGTTTTATATCCAATATAGAACCAGAGGCACTGATTTAATTGAACCAGATTCAAATCATGCAGCTGTCTCCAGTGCATGTCAACTAAATAGAGAGAGGCCGATCAGCATTACTCAACTTAGGAGTGCTTCCAATTATGAGTAATCTGAAAGAGAAGCAAGTTCTCTTAATCATTACTATCAACTAAATACCCTACACAAGTATCTACATCTTCGATCACCTTGAAGAATCCCGATACTTGCAACATCTGGTTCTCTACTTTATTCATATACCTATAACTTCTCAAAACTCAGACCTTATGTTTCTACGAAACACTTGTCTAAGAACTAGAGAAGTCATAAGTAGACCGAATATAGTACGAGGACCAACCCCTCTGTCCTAATGGACACTGGACAACATACAATACTCTTTATAAGTCCTTTGAGTCTAATAACTCAAACCTTATGTGTCGTAGGTTGAAAACTGTACTTATGGTTAAGAAGAATTACACCGTTGTTTAATGCTCCTTACCTAACCATCCACTGATATAGGTAAATATCATCGATATAATTTCAAAAAGGTATATCTCACTCTATAAAAATAGACGTATAGATATATCAATTTGAAATTGGTGCATGATAACGGATATTCAAAACCAAATATTTGTCGTCCGACAAACAAACCCAGGTTACTTCCTCAAATATCACCAATTACAACGAATTCCGATATAATGAGGAAAATCACCTAATTCCCAATAACTTACTCCCACTCATCATCTGTAAAACCATACAGATGTGAGAATCATACCTGGTAAATACATACCCTGGAGTAAGATCTGATTGGGAAATCAGTTTTCTTTTAACAGTACACAGCGAAACTGAAACATTGAAATGTTTCGATGGGGTATCCCGGTATTCCTAGTAATGCATCTTCCATTATCTAGATTCACAACTGTAACCGTGTAATTCTTTGCCATCTTTCCAAATCCCTTTATATGTCTTTAGTCATTACCTTCTGCACACCCTCTTAGGCTAAATGGTTTTCTTCCTTCCCTACCGTTCGGCACCAGACTATGGTTAGGAAGAAGACTATCCAATAAGCATAATGCGTGTACTGTCCTAATCCTAGGAGCACTCGCAATGCGAGAGAAGGTGAAGATAAAAGACAACCGAATAAACCTTATTCCTATTTCTCCTGAACCAGAATCCATCCCCGAACTGGAACAAGTTCCTTTCGAGTTCGTATATAACCATACGATGGAGTATCCAATAAACTGTGGATCTTCGTAGTGATACGGAGTGTCCTGGAGAAATACAAAGGTGAAGTGGGAGTGGTAATGAAATACTTGGTTTGGTCGTGAATGACAATCGCAATTTACTTTGCCCTCCTTCTAATCCCTTTCTTTGTCTTTACATAATACCTTCTGTACACCATCGTTATGCTAATTGGTTTTCTTCATTCCCCACCGTTCGGCACCAGCCTAAGGTTTGGAAGAAGACTATCCAATTTGCGTAATAGGCGTACTATCTCCTAAACCAAGGAGTACTCGCAACCTGAGAGAAGGTAAAAGGAAAAGACAACAGAATAGTCCTATTCGTTTTCTCCAGAACCGGAAACCATCCTCGAATAAATTCCTTCGAGTTCGTATATAACCATACGATGGTTTTATCCAATGGAAGTGGACGTTCATAGTAATACGGGGTGTCCTGGAGAAAAGGGTAAAAGTAGGAGTGGCAAGGAGGTTTGCAACTCTGACAATCCAAAAGCCAGTGTTTTAAGAAGGTTCGGTTAATCTTGGTCACTGAGTCATAGTCTTAGGGTCGGGTCATGGTCGCTGCCAAAGAGAGAGAGAAAAGAAACACTCAGTGTGCACTCTAACCTAGATCAGAATGGTTACCAATTTATCTAATCAGGAAACCTCCCACTGTAACGTCAAATTCTTCTCCAAACCTGAAAGAAGAATTAGCCGGGATCACCCGAGGAGTAAACCAACTCATCAGTGGGAATCGGGATCCAACTATCATCGCATGATAACGTGACAGAATCCGCTCACGTTATCACACTCCAAAAGGTATGCGCACATCTGGCAAGTTTCAGGTTCTTTAGAAACTCCCGATGTGATTTTTTCCCCATGCTCTTATGACCTTGACTTTGGCCAACATATCATAAGTCACATGTCAAGTTCTACCCGTCATTCTCCAGGTTAATTTGAACCCACCAGTACATACCCTTGACTTTGGCCAAAATAGTAGTACGACTGTCCCAAACCAACGCATCTATCTATGCTGCATATAAATACCCAATAGCTACCAATCACTGTGCCTTGACTTTGGCCAACATACACAGCTTGAATACTTATTGACTATCCATATAAAACAACGGAGGGCTACGAATGGTTTCTGGCGAAAACCTTTAACGTAATGAACTTGATATGGTTGAAGGAACCGGATAGCTTTTAAAAAATATAGTGACGAAAACCTTTGCTAAAGAGGTCACTCCCGGTGAAGGGATCTCGGCTCTTTCCCCGTAGAATGAGGTGCAGGATATTCCAACTGAATACCACGATGCAAAGCAAAAGTAAACGACTATAGTGAAGTAATTTCCCTGACGCAAACTTCTGTCCAAGGGGTCACTCCCGGTGAAGGGATCTCGGCCCTTGTCTCGTCGACTGAGGTGCTGGATATTCCAACTGAATATCACTGTGCAAAACAAAAGAGAATGCCCTTGCAATAACAGCTTTTTGAAAAGTGTTCCAACAACATCAGAATAGGTTTGTTTAGCTTGCATTGATCCGAATCAATGCAGTCCCATCAATTGATCACACCAATAAAGAACGAAAATAATGATGTACGTATATTCCATCCGCATTCGCCACTGGGTCCCGTCATTACCCGTTAGGTTACTTAACTAACGACAGAGAGGGGACTGGACTAGCGCGGATGCAAAACATATACAACATCTACTAGTATATATATCAATATATAATATTCGCTCAAGGCGTGATAAAATGCAACATCACAGAAATGTAGTAGGCATCACAGAACAATACAGATATCTGGGATCCCCGGGTTTCATAGAGCCGCTACTGAAACCCGATGTTCCCCTGGTCGTGTGGATAGCCTGTGCAATGAAATCCTAGACCCCTACGGGCGCGACAAGTTACCCGCCAAAACCTGAAGCGAGGCAGCCCCCTTCAGCAACGTGAATGGACCACCCAGCACTTCACGGAATCCGGTAACTTGGGCACTCCTCCTGGGTCAACCTGTACCATCTACGAGTGCGGCGAATAGCCCGCCAATTCTAGAGTAAAGCCCCCTCCGTCCCAATGCCATGAGATGCGGGCCCGTTGCCCTCTAGAACCCGGCTATCCGTGCACCCCACCTTGGGGTAATCCTAGTACAGAAAGTAAAATATACATACAACGGGTACATCGACCTCACCCCGGTCGTGCCCCAAAAGAATAATATACAAACTGGCAGTGACGGCAGTCCACATGTCGGACGCTCGCCCCGCAATATCAAATGTACATAATAAACCAAACTGTACTAGCACTGCATCCAGGCTTTTCCCCACGACCAATCTGCAACATCACAGCACAACACAGAACATCAACGTGAATGTCACGTTCGCAAATCCGTCTAAAAGGGCTATAGCAGTTAGACAGGATTTACCGATCAAGTGACATTCACGGTCGCAGATATAATGTAAATACTGTGAACCAACATGTTTAAAATTTTCGATCGATCAAATTTACCCAAGTGGGCCCCAAGCACTACAGTAGCACTCACAGAAAATCTGGGCCCAAAAAGAACATTCCAAAACCCCAATTTCCCTGTAAAAAGATCACTGTGCAAAAATGGTGCAGTGAAGGCACTGTGGCCGGAACAGGGGTTTGGTCGCGGTTCCGCGGTCACTCTACAGTGTCACACCACTATTTTTTCACAGATGTCTTAGAATTTCCTGCTCGGTATTCTGCAACAACCTGAAAAATTTTTGGAGCCAAAAAAATTTCGACAAAGAACTGATGCATTGAAATCGTGAGTTTTGGAATTTTGTTCGATCGAAGATGTAAACACATTAGACCAAGCTAGACTAGGTTAATGGTGCGGCTCTGATACCATGTAAGTGCACGGCGGCGCCCCGGCCGTCAATCCGAGGCAAAAATGCGGAAACGATACTTTTACAAAACTTTTGAACTGGCACCACCACGCACTAAAATCCTGGATCGGGCCATTAATCTAATTCTAGCTAACTAAAGAATGGGTAGAGAGATATACCGAGCGATCCGTGTCCTTCGGTCTTCTCGTCGTCATCCCGATCTCCCCGAGGAATCTCTGGTCTTCAACTCCTCGCCGGAAGGGCACCACATCGCCGGCTTCTTTTACGGGCTCCTACCTCTGGACCGAGGCAACTCGGGAACGAAGTTGGCGAGCCGACGTGCCCAAGGATGTTGTAGGTTAACTGTAGAACTCTATGTCTCTTTGGGGTTGTGGAAGTTGCCATAATGGTGGAGGAATGATATGTGAACTTTTTCTAGACGAACTTGGGGATTTTTCTAGCATGTAGAGAACAAAATCCCCTCCCAAACTTTTGGACAGCCCCCCCCCTTTTAGCTTGGCCGGCCATATCATGGTGAAGGGAGTGAGAATGAGAGAGCCCCACAATAATGCACGGGAGAGGAAGAGAAAAGGCTATCATGCATGAGAGAGAAAAAGGATGATGATGAAATATAATGATCACTAAACAAAACCAACACTCCAACAACCATCATCACTTCACAAGTCAAGCCATGATTACTAAAAGAAAGTCAAATGATGGTGCAACCATCATGAAGCAACAATATGCAAAGACCACCCTCCACAATGCTAATTTGCACAATTGCAAATAAGCCCTCCTCCACCAATTTTCAGCCAATGAAAGATACAAAGAAAAATGGCCGAAACCGAAAACAAACTCGCAACTTCATAAAACTGATCCCGTAATAAATTACAGGAAAACCCCGCTACTGTATATACATACCCGCATTTGTATTCTGACCGAATACAAATGCAATGAGACAAATCTACACTTTACAATACTAGGATCCGGCTTAAACCAAAGCCCGCTAGTATTATCCGTCCGATCATGATCCGTGCAATACCCCATGTATCTGATCGAACCCTGCCATATCTCCATACGGCCTCTAAAGCGTTTCGCCCGAAACTTGAGAAAATGGTCTGTGGGGGACTCTAAAGACTCGTCAATACTTTGGCTGTGGATTTAACCACTAGCACATCAGAGGTATTAGCCATACGTAACGGGCTACCAAGCATTGACCAAAAGGGACATCGATGAGCGAACTCATCCTGACACCCTACTGAGCCTGTCAGTGACAATATCCGTACACCCCGGTACGTTCGTCTATGAGCATCGCATGGCGGGCCTAGGGGGTTGGTAAAAGTCAGACCCCCAAAAACGGTACAAGTCGTGTCGGAGTGTAGCCCAGAACACCCTGAGATACTACTGGAATACCAACCAGTAAATCTCCTGCCTTGGCCAAGGACTTCGTGTAATGGCTCTCCTAGACACAGCGCGACCTCACCCCCAATACCGGGAGAGACGAACCCCTGCATATCCGCTCATTGCCTCCATGTGGCTCGGGACTGTACCCAACTAAAACCTGTTTGCACGTCTCCTTTGAGCGTGGTAGGGTAGTAATCAAAGTACAGTGGGAACTCACACGAGACAAATGACGATCTCAGGTCGATGAACTAACCTGTACACATGTCACCAGGAAACTGCTATCTGACGTCAGGTATAAGACTAACTAGCATGTTTCCGGCGAGTCATGTCCGGTGTACTCATAACCCAATGAGCACCTGTATACATCTTAGGTGAACCAACAGACACCAGTGGCTTGTGAGACCGGCCACCGCCCCTCGTCGGGGTCTCGACTGTATACACTAGTCTACTCTGGAATATCGATGCCCTGTCTCGAAACTCCCACGACTAGGGACCTTTTAAGGATATGCTTATAGACTACCAGCTCCCACGTATATGATCGCCCTCATACTGCTGGCAGTCAAGCAAGAATCCTAAGGGCTCTATCAACGTGCAATAGTGACATGTAAGGTCACCTAAAGCAGTACACGAAGATAAAGGTAAACCAGATAGTATACTATCATCTTGAGTAAGACTGTCCTACCGGAATAGGTCCTCCCTCAATCATTGCAATCACGTGCCTGTGATCCAATAATTGACTCTGAGGGCACTATCTCCAACATCACGCCCAACGGCGGAAACCATCACCACAAGAGTAATATACGACGCCGTAGCGAAGAAATGAGCAATAAGTAAAAACATCACAGAATACTAAAACTGCATATATAAAGTCGGCTCCCACGAGCTCGACACCAGAATACAAATAATATACATCACCGTCCTCACACTGTCTCTAAGTCAAATACATATAAAGGTAGATGGAGGATACTAGATACAAAAGTATGTGTACAATGGAAATAACTGGATACCACAACCCACCTAACAAAACAGCTCACGCTCCAACTGCAGTGGTATCCGTAGCCAAAAGAGACAAGAAGGCAGCCTGCCGCGACTACTCTGAGGGACAACCTGCAAATACTGTAGCACAACGGGGGTGAGTTGCCAACTCGTGAATAGAAGATGATATATAAAGGTAATCACGAGCATGCACGTACTGCGCTACTCTATCATATACCGGCTGATAATATCTATATGCGATAAGCAGTATGTGCAATAATCATGCAAGTGCGCTGTCAAGTAAAATAACTACAGGATGAGGTACATAATAATGAATGCTGAGCATGGGATGAAATAACATATACACGGACTGTCAACGTGGAAAAATAATCGGTGCCCAACACTGCACCCTAAATCCCAAATAAAACTCAGACGCCGGCACTCTCCTCGGCCCTCAAATCCTGTAAATCTCAGAGAATCACGAATGCCCAACATCGGCATTCAAATATCATAAATACTCGTGTCCAGCAACGACACGCAAATCTTCATATATCGGGCTCCATCAGTCCGGATCAACCCATGGGCTCCGTCTGCGGTATCGGCCCTCGGCTCCGGCAGTTCGGGTCATCCCGTATCCATCTATCGACTCTGGTCAGTATCCTCCGGATAACCGCCAGGTCCAACCAATCACCGGTAGGTACTCGCCACCATGCCAGGCTCATCGTCTACTCCACGAAAACATTTCTCGCCCCGGGGAACCATACCGGGTCCACCACGAACCCGCAAACGGATCATCCAACTCCTCGAATTGGGTTTCAAACACACGTCTCAGAACCGAGAAAACGCGTGGTGGACGCACCAAAATATCATATCAAGAGGAACCGGGTTTTCAAATAGTGCATAATTTCTTAAATAACCCAACGGTCCTCAAAACCAGAAATCACATGAAGTCCAAAACCAATGAGTAAGTCAATGCGAGGTGGTATGTGCATCAAGTCGTACTATAAGTAAAAGGGAGAAACCGCTCCTTAAAATAGTTTCAGTTTTTCAAAAGACATCATGCGGCTCTCAGTTCTATCAAAATCAGCATATCTAGGTAGGTACAGTTTGAATATGCATAAGTATGTAAATGAGTACGTGCACAAATGTGAATATGTAAATGAATACGTGCACAAGTATCAATGTGTAAAGGAGTACGTGCATAAGTATCATAATGTAAATGAATACGTGCACAGGTATCAATATGTAAAAAAGTACGTGCACAGGTATCATAATGTAAAGGAATACGTGCACAAGTATCAATATGTAAAGGAGTACGTGCACAAGTATCATAATGTAAAGGAATACGTGCACAAGTATCAATATGTAAAGGAGTACGTGCACAAGTATCAATGTGTAAAGGAATACGTGCACAAGTATCAATATGTAAAGGAGTACGTGCACCGGTATCAATATGTAAAGGAATACGTACACAAGTATCAATGTGTAAAGGAATACGTGCACAAGTATCAATATGTAAAGGAGTACGTGCACCAGTATCAATATGTAAAGGAATATGTGCTCAAGTATCGATGTGTAAAGGAATACGTGCACAAGTATCAATATGTAAAGGAATATGTGCACAAGTATCAATGTGTAAAGGAGTACGTGCACCAGTATCAATATGTAAAGGAATACGTGCATAAGTATCAATATGTAAAGGAATACATGCACAAGTATCAATATGTAAAGGAATACGTGCACAAGTATCAATGTGTAAAGGAGTACGTGCACAAGTATCATAATGTAAAGGAATACGTGCACAAGTATCAATATGTAAAGGAATACGTGCACAAGTATCAATGTGTAAAATGAACTACAGTATAATGATCATGGCAATTCTACAGTGTGAGTGTCATGGCAGTTACTAACGGTGTGTGTGTAACTTGCAAATTTGTGCTCGTGCAACATGAACCGTTAGCAATAGTGCGGTGTTCTATTAATTGTAAGTTCATATACATATAGCAGGGAATGCGGTATGCAACAACAGTATCCATGAACAGTCGATGTAGGTAAATGCAATATATGGCTATAAGGTCCTATCAGCCCTGACGCATAACGCCATGCGGGCGATTTTCCCGTAGATGTTAAATCTACTCACCGTAGTATCGTGCTAAATGTAGCCGACGACTTGTTTCCCCTTCTTCGCGGCGTCCGTCGTACTCGCCTGCACACCTAGAATTTCACAGAATATCACACATAAGCTCGAATCTACAAAAACGCGACATTAAAGTAAAACTAGAAACCCGCGTCACGAACCAAGCGCGCGCGTGCGCGATACGCTAAAACATGTGACTACGCGCCTGAAGCTACCCCGACGCGTCGCGATACGCAGCAAACCCCAAACTCACACACATATCACACGTGTCGCCAAGGTTTAAAATACGAGAAATAGGGTAATATATCCCAGATTTTTATACAGTAAAAGTTTTACAAAACTAAATATACCAAAAGCCTTCACATAGCAGCAGACACCTATCATCCAGACCCCAACCCACAATTCACCCATCTGGCCGCAAATTGCGGCCAGAACGCATTTTTCGGTGGCCTGGGTAGGGTGCTGGGCTCCCGGGTTTTGTGTGTGTACTCTATACCCTATGTACATACTACAGTAATTACAAAATTGTTCTGAAACAACCCGGGTAGAAGCAGATGCAACAGAACCCAAATTCTAGTTAAAGAGCCCACTTTGACACTAAAACGATACTTTAGGGTATTTTAGTGCAACTGAAAGAAAAACCTAGTTTAAATAGCTCTAATAGCACTTAAAAGAGTTAACCAAACCATAAAAATGCCAATCTAACACATACATCACAAATATCCTTTAAAACATGATGTTTGCTAAAACTACTACAAGTTATGAAAAAGGGTGTTGAACATGAGCTAATACCTTCAAAATACCTTAGAAAAACCCAAAATTTCCAGCCCTAGCCTCAAATACACTGACTTGTCATCAACTCCTCAAAAGAGCCACCTTTTCAAGTGTTTTTGTGAAGAAAAATGGGTTTTTGGTGTTGGGTTTGTAAATGGATCAAGAAAGAAGCAAAATGGAAAGAAAAGATGATGAACTTTTGTTGTTATTGCTGCCTCTCTGCAGAGAATTCCAGCAATGAGAGAGAGAGGAAAATGGGTCAAAAGTCAATTTTTCTCACCTAACACCATGCTTCCATTTTCTAATTAAATTTTAAAATTCAAAAAGGGTTTGACTTACTTTTAAAATGGGTGGGGATAATTAAAAACCATACAAGAAAGAAATGGTTCATGATACCACTTAAAACCTAAGTCACAAAATGCTAAGTGTGCATGTGCACTACACTAAACCTTGCTTAAGAAATAATTATGGAAAAATTTCCAATTAGGGTAAACACAACCAAATTATAATTAATAACCCTATATATATATATATATATATATATATATATATATATATATATATATATATATATATAACTACTCAACACGATTATCACTAGTCAAGAAAGAAAATAAGATATTCGGGTTTTTATGAAAAACACGCACAATTGCTAATTAACGCGAAAACATTCCTAACGAAATTTAAAGTGTTACAATCTACCCTCCTTAAAGAAATTCGGTCCCCGAATTTAAAATTCTAACAACACGTACCATCAAGGAGATGGGGATATGTCTTCTTTATCTCGCTCTCGGTCTCTCAAGTGACCTCCTCGCTACTCGAACCACGCCAAAGTACCTTGACAGACGGTATCTCTTTCGACCTCAATTTCTTCACTTGTCGATCAAGGATGACCACCGGCTGCTCTGCATAGGAAAGGTCGCGCTCAAGCTGGATCGTCGGGTGCTGAATCGCATGCGAAGGATCATGAAGATACTTGTAGAGCATTGAAATGTGAAATACGGGGTGCACATCTGGGAAACTGGGCGGAAGGGCTAACCGATAAGAAATTGCACCCACACGCTCGAGGATCTCGAAGGGGCCCAGATATCTGGGACTAAGCTTCCCCTTCTTCCCAAATCTCATCACACCTTTCATTGGGGAGACCCTCAAGAAAACATGATCACCAACAGAAAACTCAAGTCTGCGCCGACGACGGTCCGCATAAGATCTCTGCCTACTCTGGGCTGCTCTCATCCTATCGCGAATCAACTGGATCATCGCGGTCGTCTCCTCAACAATCTGTGGCCCTAAGATACTGCTCTCACTGAGCTCTGTCCAACAGGCGGGCGATCTGCATCTCCTCCCATAAAGAGCCTCAAACGGTGCCATCTGAATGGTCTCCTGGTAGCTGTTGTTGTAGGAGAACTCTAATAAGGGTAAATGATGATCCCAGCTACCTCCGAAGTCTAATACACATGCTCTGAGCATGTCCTCGAGTGTCTGAATAGTCCGCTCCGACTGTCCGTCGGTCTGCGGATGAAATGCTGTGCTGAAACTCAAGCGGGTGCCCAAAGCCTCCTGAAGCCTCTGCCATAGTCGGCTGGTAAACTGGGTGCCTCTGTCGGACACGATACACGTCGGAACTCCGTGCAGTCGTACAATCTCATCGATGTATATCTGGGCATACTGAGCAAATCCGAAAGTCGTCTTCACCAGTAGGAAGTGAGCCACTTTCGTCAAACGATCCACGATCACCCAGATGGAGTCATACCCTCGACTAGTCCGGGGTAGACCCACAATGAAGTCCATAGAAATATGTTCCCATTTCCACTCCGGAATGGGTAACGGCTGTAGCTCTCCCGCGGGCCTCTGGTGCTCGGCTTTGACTTGCCGACAAGTCAGGCATCTCGACACGACGTCTGCGATGTCCCTCTTCATTCCGTCCCACCAGTAAACATCTCTCATGTCATGGTACATCTTGGTGGAACATGGATGAACACTGTACACCGATCGATGTGCCTCCTCAAGAATCTCACGCCGCAGTCCCTCAGCATCTGGTACGCACAGTCTAGTCCTAAATCGCAGTATCCCATGATCATCGATCACGAACTCGGAAAATCTGCCCTGTCCAATCTGTGCCATGATCTCTGAACAACGGTCATCTATGTACTTTGCATCATGTATACGGTCAAGCAACTATGGGCGTGCACGAACATGCGCAATCTGTCCCCCGATCGGCGTAAACTCGAACTGTACCTGGCTGTCGCATAAAATCTGCCAATCTGCCGACGAATGCCTCTGTACCGCGCTCAAATAAGATAGACTACCCCCGGGCCTCCTACTCAAAGCATCAGCCACTACATTAGCCATGCCCGGGTGATACAAGATCTCGCAGTCGTAGTCCTTCACTAACTCCATCCATCGGCGCTGTCTAAGGTTCAGGTCTCGCTGCTGAAATATATACTTTAAGCTCTTGTGATCAATGAATATCTGGCACGACTCGCCGTATAGGTAATGTCGCCGGATCTTAAGTGCAAAGATCACTGCAGCCATCTCCAAATCGTGAGTGGGGTAGTTCTGTTCATATTTCTTCAATTGTCGTGAAGCATAAGCGATCACCCTGCCATGCTGCATCAATACGCACCCTAGCCCCACTCGAGAAACGTCACAATAGACCACAAATCCGCCTGATCCTGAAGGCAATGATAACACCGGCGCCGTAGTCAGTCGAGTCCGTAGCTGCTGAAAACTGTGCTCACACTCCTCCGTCCAATCGAAAGGAACTCCCTTTCTGGTCAACCCGGTCAAAGGTGTAGCAATACGGGAGAAGTCCTGCATGAATTGCCTGTAGTAGCCGGCCGGCCCTTGAAAGCTGCGAATCTCCGTAACTGATGTGGGTCTGGGCCAACTCCGAGCGGCCTCGATCTTCCTCGGGTCTACACATATACCTTCTCGTGTAATCACGTGGTCCAAGAAATCTACGCTGTCCAGCCAGAAAGCACACTTGGAGAATTTGGCGAAAAGCTGGTGCTCCCTCAAGCTCTGCAGTGTAATCCGCAAGTGCTGCTCGTGCTCCTCTCTACTCCGGGAATACACCAAGATATCGTCAATGAATATGATGATGAAAAGATCAAGATATGGCCTGAAAATACGGTTCATCAAATCCATGAATGTTGCTGGCGCATTGGTGAGTCCGAACGACATCACCAAAAACTCATAATGGTCGTAGCGCGTGCGAAATGCTGTCCTCGGTATGTCCTCCTGTCGAACCCGCAGCTGATGGTGGCCTGATCGTAGATCGATTCTCGAAAAGTATCCTGCCCCCTGAAGCTGGTCAAACAAATCGTCGATGCGTGGCAAAGGATATCTATTCCGCACTGTAACCTTGTTCAGCTGGCGGTAGTCGATACACAAACGCATACTGCCATCCTTCTTCTTGACAAACAGGACCGGAGCACCCCAAGGAGAAACACTGGGTCGAATAAGTCCCTTATCCAGCAAATCTTGCAACTGACCCTTCAATTCTCTAAGTTCCGCCGGGGCCATCCAATAAGGCGGTATAAAAATAGGCCCCGCGCCAGGAACCAAATCAATACAAAAAGAAATATCATGCTCAGGCGGTAGCCCAGGAAGCTCGTCAAGGAACACATCAGGGAACTCGCTAACAACCGGAACCTGATCCAACGGAACCTCTGTAGCCCTAGTATCGTAAACATAGGCGAGAAATCCCTGACATCCCTTCCTCAAAAGCTGTCTAGCGCGAAAAGAAGAAATCAAACTGTGAGGGGCGGCACCACGGTCCCCCAGCACAACAAAAGTCGACTTGCCGGGAAAACAAAATCTAACTGTCTTCTCACGGCAGTCCACAGACGCATAGCACGTGGCTAACCAATCCATGCCCAAAATAACGTCGAAGTCCAACATCTCAAGAAGGATCAAATCGACAGGCAACTCTCTCTCGCCAATATGGATGATACAGGATCAGAACACGTGTCTAGCAACAAACGACTCTCCCACAGGAGTGGTCACAACAAGCGGCCGATCAAGCAAACCGGAATCTCTATCCAAACTCGGCACAAAGTGTGTGGATACGTACGAGTGCGTGGATCCGGAATCGAACAATACGTGTGCATCAACAGAACATACTGGAAGGATACCTGAGACCACTGCATTGGACGCTTGTGCGTCCTGATGCGTCAAAGGAAAAACTCACGCCTGTCCTCCACCTGTGACTAACTGTCCCCTGCCGGCCGCTGGCCGTCCTCTACCTCGGTCACCTCGTCCTCTAAGAGCAAATCCTCCGCGACCACGACCTCTCTGTGCATGAGTCTGACGCGGAGCAACGGTAGGTACTATAGGAAACGCCCTCTGGGGTGGTGAAGGTGGTAATGTGACATGCGGTACTGCTGCCTCCCTCCGGTGTATCTCAGGACAATCTCTAACAAGGTGAAGTAGGCTGCCGCACCTAAAGCAACCCTGCGACGACTGCTGACTCTCCCGTGGATACGAACTAAACATCTGGCCTCGTCCCGAATCTCTGCCACTCCTCGTACCTGGACGAAACCTGTCGCAGCGTCTGAATGTCTGTCTCCGTGCTGATATACCAGTACGAACTCTCTTCGGCCCTGGAACTACTGAAGTCTCAGCAAGGCGCTCCTCGACTAATAAGGCGGTGTCTACAGCTGCTGCATATGTCTCGTAATGCTGTGCGCTGATCGTAAGGAACAGTGGTGTAAGCAGGCCTCGGACAAATCTCTTGACTCGCATCTCCTCAGTAGCCACCAGGTACGGAGCATAAACTGATAGCTCTGTGAACAGCACATCATACTCTGCCACTGACATCTCCGGAGTCTGACGTAAGGACTCGAACCTGCGTGCTCTAGCATCTCTGACACTCAGTGGAAGGAAGCAAGCAAGGAATATCGTCACGAAAGGAAGACCTGCTGCTCTACCCTTCTCGACTGATTCGCACCATTTCTGTGCAAGACCTTCCAGGCGAAAGCTCGCGAACTCTACCCATCTCGCATCTGCGCATCTAAGTGAACGACATATCCGAGCCATCCTATCAATGAAAGACTGTGGGTCCTCGGCTGCATCGGTGCCTGTGAAGACCGGAGGCTTCAGCCTCATAAACTCTGATAGCGATACTGAGATAACCTCTGTAGGTGCAGGGGTAACTGCCTGTACTGTGGGTACCATCACGGTCCCTGCAACGGGTGGAACTACCTCTGGTCGCTGCGCTCGAAGTGTCTTAACTAGTGATCCCATCATCCGGCGCATCTCCTGCATACTGGATCCCACCGTCTAGCGCATCTCCTGCATACCAGCCCCTAACATGGCGATCTAATCTGTCATAGGAGGAACAGCCTGCTCAGGCACAACCGGTGTACTACCCGGATCAGTCCTCGTCTCGGACGAGTCAACTCGAATCTCGGCCCTCGCGGCCGCTCTCTGCGCCCTAGTAGTCTTTGGCGACATAATGGCTGAAAGGAAAATAGGATTAGATAAGGGTACGGAAATCGAATCGCAAGAATGTATATACTCATGAAGGAATTTAAATCAATAAGTCCTAAGGTCGCTTAGGCGGAGTACCGTGTCGTGAGTATGCCGCGGAACATATGCACGCTACGCCACTCTGCTTCAGCTCCATCATACCAGGGTTATCCTACACTCCAAAAGGTAAAACCTACGCTCTGATACCAACTTTGTCACGACCCGAAATTCAACTCGTGACCGGCACTTAACCACGCAACGTCTACAGGCGTAACGCGACTAAGTAAGCCGAACCCAGAAATCAAAACCATTTAAAAGTAGTGAGTGTTGAAAACATTTGGAAAACCTTAAGTAGTTAATAACAATCTTTAAAGTTTAAGTTATTATCTTAAAAATTTTGGCATCATTTCCTTTGTAAAAACTAACCCCGAAATCGGGTACAAAACAAGATATGAGTAAAAATAATATACAATGAAATAAAGCATCCCCAAAAGGGAGCAATCACGCCCAACGGCGGAAACCATCACCACAAGAGTAATATATGACGCCGTAGCGAAGAAATGAGCAATAAGTAAAAACATCACAGAATACTAAAACTGCATATATAAAGTCGGCTCCCACGAGCTCGACACCAGAATACAAATAATATACATCATCGTCCTCACACTGTCTCTAAGTCAAATACATATAAAGGTAGATGGAGGATACTAGATACAAAAGTATGTGTACAATGGAAATAACTGGATACCACAACCCACCTAACAAAACAGCTCACGCTCCAACTGCAGTGGTATCCGTAGCCAAAAGAGACAAGAAGGCAGCCTGCCGCGACTACTCTGAGGGGTAACCTGCAAATACTGTAGCACAACGGGGGTAAGTTGCCAACTCGTGAATAGAAGATGATATATAAAGGTAATCACGAGCATGCACGTACTGCGCTACTCTATCATATACCAGCTGATAATATCTATATGCGATAAGCAGTATGTGCAATAATCATGCAAGTGCGCTGTCAAGTAAAATAACTACAGGATGAGGTACATAATAATGAATGCTGAGCATGGGATGAAATAACATATACACGGACTGTGAACGTGGAAAAATAATCGGTGCCCAACACTGCACCCCAAATCCCAAATAAAACTCAGACGCCGGCACTCTCCTCGGCCCTCAAATCCTGTAAATCTCCGAGAATCACGAATGCCCAACTGGGCATTCAAATATCATAAATACTCGTGTCCAGCATCGATACGCAAATCCTCATATATCGGGCTCCGTCAGTCCGGATCAGCCCACGGGCTCCGTTTGCGGTATCGGCCCTCGGCTCCGGCAGTACGGGTCATCCCGTATCCATCTATCGACTCTGATCAGTATCCTCCGGATAACTGCCAGGTCCAACCAATCACCGGTAGGTACTCGCCACCCTGCCAGGCTCATCGTCTACTCCACGAAAACATTTCTCGCCCCGGGGAACCATACCGGGTCCACCACGAACCCGCAAATGGATCATCCAACTCCTCGAATTGGATTTCAAACACACGTCTCAGAACCGAGAAAACGCGTGGTGGACGCACCAAAATATCATATCAAGAGGAACCGGGTTTTCAAATAGTGCATAATTTCTTAAATAACCCCACGGTCCTCAAAACCAGAAATCACATGAAGTCCAAAACCAATGAGTAAGTCAATGCGAGGTGGTATGTGCATCAAGTCGTACTATAAGTAAAAGGGAGAAACCGCTCCTTAAAATAGTTTCATTTTTTCAAAAGACATCATGCGGCTCCCTGTTCTATCAAAATCAGCATATCTAGGTAGGTACAGTTTGAATATGCATAAGTATGTAAATGAGTACGTGCACAAATGTGAATATGTAAATGAATACGTGCACAAGTATCAATGTGTAAAGGAGTACGTGCACAAGTATCATAATGTAAAGGAATACGTGCACAAGTATCAATATGTAAAGGAGTACGTGCACAAGTATCATAATATAAAGGAATACGTGCACAAGTATCAATATGTAAAGGAGTACGTGCACCAGTATCAATATGTAAAGGAATACGTGCACAAGTATCAATATGTAAAGGAATACGTGCACAAGTATCAATATGTAAAGGAGTACGTGCACCGCTATCAATATGTAAAGGAATACGTGCACAAGTATCAATGTGTAAAGGAATACGTGCACAAGTATCAATATGTAAAGGAGTACGTGCACAAGTATCAATATGTAAAGGAATACAGCACAAGTATCAATGTGTAAAGGAATACGTGCACAAGTATCAATATGTAAAGAAATACGTGCACAAGTATCAATGTGTAAAGGAGTACGTGCACCAGTATCAATATGTAAAGGAATACGTGCACAAGTATCAATGTGTAAAGGAATACGTGCACAAGTATCAATGTGTAAAGGAGTACATGCACAAGTATCATAATGTAAAGGAATACGTACACAAGTATCAATGTGTAAAATGAACTACAGTATAATGATCATGGCAATTTTACAGTGTGAGTGTCATGGCAGTTACTAACGGTGTGTGTGTAACATACAAATTTGTGCTCGTGCAACATGAACCGTTAGCAATAGTGCGGTGTTCTATCAATTGTAAGTTCATATACATATAGCCGGGAATGCGGTATGCAACAACAGTATCCATGAACAGTCGATGTAGGTAAATGCAATATATGGCTATAAGGTCCTATCAGCCCTGACGCATAACGCCATGTGGGCGATTTCCCCGTAGATGTTAAATCTACTCACCGTAGTCTCGCGCTAAGTGTAGCCGACGACTTGTTTCCCCTTCTTCGCTGCGTCCGTCGTACTCGCCTGCACACCTAGAATTTCACAGAATATCACACATAAGCTCGAATCTACAAAAACGTGACATTAAAGTCAAACTAGAAATCCGCGTCGCGAACCAAGCGCGCGTGTGCGCGATACGCTAAAACGTGTGACTACGCGCCTGAAGCTACCCCGACGCGTCGCGATACGCAGCAAACCCCAAACTCACACACATATCACACGTGTCGCCAATGTTTAAAATACGAGAAATAGGGTAATATATCCCAGATTTTTATACAGTAAAAGTTTTACAAAACTATGTATACCAAAAGCCTTCACATAGCAGCAGACACCTATCATCCAGACCCCAACCCACAATTCACCCATCTGGCCGCAAATTGCGGCCAGAACGCATTTTTCGGCTGCCTGGGTAGGGAACTGGGCTCCTGGGTTTTGTGTGTGTACTCTATATCCTTTGTACATGCTACAGTAATTACAAAATTGTTCTGAAACAACCCGGGTAGAAGCAGATTCAACAGAACCCAAATTCTAGTTAAAAAGCCCACTTTTACACTAAAACGATACTTTAGGGTATTTTAGTGCAACTGAAAGAAAAACCTGGTTTAAATAGCTCTAATAGCACTTAAAAGAGTTAACCAAACCATAAAAATGCCAATCTAACTCATACATCACAAATATCCTTTAATATCACTAAAAATGCACATAAACCATGATTTTTGCTAAAACTACTACAAGTTATGAAAAAGGGTGTTGAGCATGAGCTATATACCTTCAAAAGACCTTAGAAATACCCAAAATTTCCAGCCCTAGCCTCAAATACACTGACTTGTCATCAACTCCTCAAAAGAGCCACCTTTTCAAGTGTTTTTGTGAAGAAAAATAGGTTTTTGGTGTTGGGTTTGTAAATGGATCAAGAGAGAAGCAAAATGGAAAGAAAAGATGATGAACTTTTGATGTTGCTGCTGGCTCTCTGCAGAGAATTCCAGCAATGAGAGAGAGAGAGAAAAGAGAGAGAGGAAAATGGGTCAAAAGTCAATTTTTCTCACCTAACACCCTGCTTCCATTTTCTAATTAAATTTTAAAATTCAAAAAGGGTTTGACTTACTTTTTAAATGGGTGGGGATAATTAAAAACCATGCAAGAAAGAAATGGTTCATGATAACACTTAAAACCTAAGTCACAAAATGCTAAGTGTGCATGTGCACTACACTAAACCTTGCTTAAGAAATAATTACGAAAAAATTTCCAATTAGGGTAAACACAACCAAATTATAATTAATAACCCTATATATATATATATATATATATATATATATATATATATATATATATATATAAAACACTACTCAACACGATTATCACTAGTCAAGAAAGAAAATAAGATATTCGGGTTTTTATGAAAAACACGCACAATTGCTAATTAACGCGAAAACATTCCTAACGAAATTCAAAGTGTTACATTCCCCATAATCAAATCTGGGGTAGGCCTCATCTTCGTGACTCCACAAGGGGGAATAATGCGCTTTGTCTTCTCCTTAACAGAGCCGAGGATGAACAATGAAGCCGGATATGAAGCTTTGATAGCAGGTCTTGAGATCGCTGTCGACATGGGAATTGAAAACCTCCTAATATACGGAGACTCCCAGCTGGTCGTTAGTCAAGTAAATGGCAACTATCAAACATGCAAACCAGAGTTGGTAAAGTACGGTGAGAGAGTGCAGCAATTGCTGACTCAGATCCCTTCCTACGCCCTAGAAAGCATACCGCGAGCGGAGAATAGTAAGGCGGATGCGTTAGCCAAACTCGCTAAAGAACTGGCTGACGAAAACCTCAATGACGTGATGATCGTTGTGCAAAGCCGTCGGGTTTTTGCACCAGCAGAAATATTTCCGGAGTCGTCTGAAGAAAAGGAAGCGACCAAGGAGACAGTCCTACAAATGGAAGACCAGGAAAAGACTAAGGATTGGAGAGAAGTCTTTATAGACTACTTCAAATCCTGTCAAACACCTGAAGATGCATCCTCGAGACATCAGCTCATGAAACGAGGTCTTTCTTTCGCCTTTGTCAATGATACTCTGTATAAGAGATCGTTCGACTCTTTATGGCTGAGATGCCTATGACCGGAAGAAGCAAGGAGAGTCGTCCAAGAAACTCACGACGGACTCTGCGGTTCTCACCAAGCTGGGCCGAAAATGAAACTGAAGATCAAAAGGATGGGCTACTATTGGCCCACGATAATTCAGGACTGCCTCGAATACGCGAAGCAGTGCCACTCGTGCCAAATTCACGAGGACATTATCCACCAGCATCCAAACCCGCTACATCCAACGCTGGTTAGCTGGCCGTTCGAAATGTGGGGAACTGATATAATCGGGCCCATTGAACCAGCATCATCCAGAGGACATCGGTTCATACTGGCGACAACTGATTACTTCTCCAAGTCGGCAGAAGCAGTACCGGTAAGAGAAGTGAAGACGGAGAATATCCTCCATTTCTTCAAGACACGCGTCATCTATCGGTTCGGCACTCCACGACGGATTATCTCCGATAACGGGTCGGCCTACAGAAGCCATAAGATCAGTCGCTTCGCACAGCAGTATAATATAGACTGGAGATACTCTTCGGTCTATAATCCTCGAGCTAATGGTCTAGCTGAGGCTTTCAACAAGACCTTGACGAAGATCATAAAGAAGACGGTGTCTCGAAATAAGAAGGACTGGCAAGAGAGACTGCATGAAGCACTCTGGGCGTATCGAACTACGTTCAAAACGGCCACAAATACAACGTCGTATGCATTGGTATTCGGCACTGAAGCAGTACTTCCCTTGGAGATAGAGTTACCCTCTCTGCGAGTGGCAGTTCACTACGAGCTAACAGATAAAGAGAATGCTCATCTTCGGCTTGAGGAGCTCGACGCCCTTGATGAAACCTGGCTCATAGCGCAGCAAAACTTGGAAGCTTAGAAAGCAAAAATGACGCGCTCATACGAGAGATTGACTAGGCTGAGAACATTCCGCCAAGATGAACTCGTGCTAGTGGTTAAGAGACCTATGATCCCCAATCGTGCCAAAAGGGGAAAATTCGAGCCGAACTATGAAGGCCCGTACATCATAGACAAGGTCTACCAAGGTGGGGCTTACTTGCTCATGGATATGCATGACGAAAGACCCTTCAGGCCAATAAACGGTCGATTCTTGAAAAAATACTACGCCAGACGAGTTACGGCCTAGGTCAACGATAGATGACGACGCCTATGTCCGCTCGCTATCTTTCCAAACCTAAACTCTATAAGCAGTATCCGACGAAATCTCGCCTCGAAAACGTGCGACGGACCGAAACGTCTCTAAACTAACGATGGACCGCAATGTCCTAAAACTTGCAACTAACCAAGACGTCTATAAACTACTACGGACCGCAGCATCCCAAGGCTGAAAAAAAATGGTACGTCCATAAGCGAGATGGGCACGGATGAAAACCCGAAAGGGCTCCGTGAGTAAAAAAAAAAGCAAGGCTACCGGCGAGTTTGTGAAAACCCAAAAGGGCGCAATCTCGTTAAAAGACACTTGCAAGGTCCTCTCGACCTTGTAAGGAGAAAATACCTGCGTGAGATCCTTACGACTCACAAGGGAGAAACACACTTAGAGATCCCCACGATTCCTAAAGAGAAGTTACACTTACGAGATCCTCACGACTCGTAAGGAGAATTCCCCTTTGAGACCCTCACGGCTCATAGGATTCAAAAGCCTTAAGCTACAGGGATCTGAACCTATTCTTAAGCCATCACATTTCCCAGACCGCCCTACAAGCGGTTCAATATTGACCCTTGTATACAATCCACGGGCACGAATAAACATTTTCCTAACAGAGTCCCACCAGCGACTAGGGATATGCTCACATGGCGAACGACACCTGTAAGTCCTCTCGACTTGCAAGGAGAAAACACTCTTGTAAGATCCTTACGACTTATAAGAGAACACACACTTAGGAATCCTCACGATTCCTAAGAAGAAAATGCACCTACAAGATCCTCACGACTTGTAGGGAGAAATACCTTTATGAGACCCTTACGGCTCATAAAGTCAAAAAGCCTTAGTCGACAGGATCTTAACCCTGTTTGCTAAGCCATCTTTGTTTAAATCGATAAAGTCAGATGATGATTCGCTCCCGGTAATATCCCAGTTGTAGCGATGTTGATGCCTAAATCGGTATCAAATCCTAAGTCCTTTCACGGCAAATGATGATTCGCTCCTGACAATATTCCAGTCGCAGCGATGTTGATGCTGAGATTGGCATCAGGTTCCGAGTTCCACACTCGCGATAAAAAATCAGCGAGGAAAAATGCATATGAAATAGCCGAAATGATGGGGCAACTTGCAACAAAATCAGCAAGTAAAAATATATGCATACAAAATAGCCGAAATGGTTGGGCAACTCGCAATAAAAAGCAGCGAGTAAAAAAAATAGCCGAAATGATTGGGAACCACGAAAAAATAGCCGAAATGATTGGGCAATCGCGAATTTCGCGATATAAAAGCAGAAATGATAGAGTATCGCGAAAAGAAAAAAAATGAAATAAAACTTTTTGCCCTACATGTGAGATCGCATTGATCCCTGTATACAATCCAGGGGCACAAACAAAAAGGGAACCATATCATCTGTTCATATCAGAATTTTGCATTATTATATTCCCCATTCTTAATCATATTGCAAATAAATAGGTGCTTTTGATCCATGTCTGCTAAATAGTTGCAGGTTACAGGTTCTTAGAACAATACAGTAAAATTCAGGAAAAGACGCTACAAATGTGAGACTACGACCAACAAATAGATGAATTTGCAAGATGCCGCCTACCAGTTTAAGGAACAAACGAAAATCAATGAACAGTTCGATTGCACAAGATACAAGGGCAGCACAAGATTCAAGACTTCAACGCGAAGCTAACGGTAAAAAGTCCACAAATTCTTCACTGTTGGAAATCTGGAAGAAAGTAGAAAAGATTCTGAGGAACCAAGTGAAGAAAACAGAAGGAAAAAACAATTTGAAGCATCACAAAAGAATTGAGTCCAAGAGCCCACCAAATGGCCGCGGAACCGCGGCCCAAGAGGGCATTCCGCCGCGGATCCGCGGCCGTGCTGTGCACGTGTCGGTGCATGTGTCGGTGCTTTAACCCGGCTTTCTTAGGGTAGTCTTGTAATTTCAGATGTGGATCAGATGTAAACCCTAGGGTTTCTCCTATCTATAAATAGGAAAGCCTACAACCATTTTTGGGGCATGCCTCTTTTTATTTTTCTAGTCTAAAATTTCTATTCCTTTGTAATCGTCAAGAGTGCATCAATAAAGTAAGACTTTAATTCTTGCATTTTTATCTGTTCTTTTAATATCTGCTATTTTATTTTGTATTTTATTATTTGCAACTTAGATAGTTTTTAAAATAAAACATAAAAATGAATTCCATTGTTAATACCCTAATGAGTGAGTAGTTCCTCACTTGTTAGGGTTAGGTTTAGGGTATGTTTGAGAGATGGAAATCTCTCACTCCTTTTTTGCCCGTATAATACTTTAAATTAGGACTCTATGTTAATCAAACACACACCGCTCACTACGGCACCCTATCCCACGAGATAGCGGTGATTCCCTAGTTTGACCAGTTGTGGTTGATTTACATAGAGATTAGGGTTAAGAGTTAAGAAAGGGCGGACAAGGACCAAAAAGAAGAAACTATGTTTCTTCCTAGTCGTGCTAATCACCTTTGTTAACTATTACCCTAACACCTAAGTTCTTAATTAGGGCAAAGGTAGCAGTGAGTAGAATTCTCTTTCCAAACTAACCTAATCCTAACCCTAGCAAGGTTTGAATCCAATTAAATTCAATCTTAGTTTTTATCAAAATCAAAACCTACCAAAAATAGGACTTAACTCGTAAGAACATAAAGAAAAGAACATGTTTTCCCTGTGGACCGACCCGTACTCAACCGGCTAGCTACCAAGCAACACCGTTATTGATTGCGGTATTCTTAACTTTGATTTGAAAATGAACGTACGCAAAAGCTCGACCAATCAAACGGCGCCGTTGCCGGGGATAATGGTAGTTATTTTCTTTTTGTAATTTCGGGTTAATTGAAATTGAAAAAAAAATTGTAAAAATTGAAAATATAAAAACAAAAAAAACTTCATCTTGTTCTTTTTAAGGGGTTTTGTGTGAATTGCGCAGGAAAAGAAGACGGAATGATTCAGATCTGGAGTAAGCCCAGTGAATAAATCAACAAACAGAAGATCTGAACAGACAGAGGAGAACCACAACAGACAACAGAAAAATTTTGGAGATCCAAACCAACTTAACCACCGCGGAACCGCAGCGGATTCAAGCGTTTGACCGCAGAACCGCGGTCAACTGCTGACGCCAGCACCCCAAAATTTCTGTAAGTATTTTTGTCTTCTCTTCTACCCTCTGATCTCCACTGAAAAATTTTCCTACAGGGTTCTTTGCGCAAAATTCTTCTCCCACTCCAATAAATTGTTTTTGTGCAGGATTCTTTGCGCTGCAAAATAAATAAAAAAAATTGAAAGTGTTTTAGATTTTTGGTGTGTTAACTGCTTTGCATAATTAATACGGACTTTTAAGGGGCTATAACACCAATCAAGATTGGGTGGGGATTTCATTATCCTTCCCAAGACCCCAGAAATCACAAAAATCATATGCATCACCCTCGAGTTAATTAAAAAATATCTAGACTCGGCCAATTAAGGACTGTCGCGCTCATTAGGACAGAGGAAGGTTGTGGGCAATCGGTCATTTATCTAAACCTGACTTTGTGGTGCCTAAGCTAGACAAGTGAGAAAGGTAATTTTAAAAGGCCCGTCTCACAGTGATTCGTGAGCAGATCCCTCCTTTCTTTACTTGTGCTTACCTGGCCACAATTGGCGGTGAAGAGGCGATTTGAGAGATATCTTACAACTTGTCGCTTTGGACCAGTTAGGAGCAGTCTAGTTGATTTAGGAGACCCTAACTCTAGGCTTGATTGTGCATGCTTAAATTATGATTGTGCCGTAGTTCCGTACAAAGTTTTGCAAAAATCTTTCTAAAAAAAACACTTTCAAAAATTTCAAAACTCCAAAAACAAACAATAATAAAAAAAATAATAAAAATTAAAAAAAAAATTCATATTCTTTTTCTTTCTCTCATCATATCATGGGTACCCCACCTTGCAAAACTCTTGCCGAACTTTGGTACCCTCAACCAGACATTACTTCCTACGCCTCTTGTTTTGGTCGAATTTTGAACGACCCCTCCATACCCAAAATTTCTTTGAAAGATCGAATAGACGCATCTAGGACAACCAGTTGGACTCCGCAACCCACATTATATCAACTATTTCAACCTTCACTACATTCTTACGTTGATACCCCTTTTTCGAGTTCTGTTGTAACTCCGAAACCCATGTCTATTGCTGAACATATTGAACAATCTCGTAATCGATCTTTCACTCCTTTCACCACTGCGAATTCTTTGGATCAAAAATTCCATTCACCTTCTTGTCCAAATATTGATCCTACTCCTGTCCAACCATTAAATTCCTACCAGTCCTACCCGATTCTTGCACCTTCCCTAGACATTGCTTCTTCACAGCCAATTGGGAGTTTCACGTATCCAAACAACTTTGAATATTTTACTGAAACCCCGTCACAACCTATATCTAGTATGGAACAGTCGTTGAAAGATTTTATGGTAGCGTCAAGCCAACAGATGATGGATTTGAATGCGTCCATGGCCGCCTTCATACAACCTAGTGACCCGGTAGCTAGTTTCCAACTAACTCCAAATTTTCCAACATATGATGAGGCGGTTGGACAGATTGAGAATTTGAGTGGTGAGAGTGGGCTGAACACCCTTCCAAATCAAACCTACCCATCCCCGATTGAATTATACAACTCCGGTTTTGAATGCCTATCAAGTGTCCCTAATGATTCACCAGTTGAAGATAGAACGATTAATGAGTTGTGCGACTTTGTAGTGTTTGATTTACCTAATTGTGAAGGGTCCCTTTCGAGTGAAACAATCACCAATCCTTTCGACCTCTACACCTCCACTCTAGAACCTGAATTGATTGATATCCATGCTTTTGATGAGGTGTCTAAGAAAATTGATTTTCACTTGACACAGGGAATACTTTGGATGATGAACCCGCAGATTTGACTGAATTTTTCTCTCCAATACATCATCCCGGGTCATTAAATGTTTTTCCCGAACTTCATATGCGTCTTGATTTTGATGAAAATTGCATGGAGAGTATTGAGAAAATTATTGAGGATGAAGCAGTTTTACTTAAGGAGTCGGATTTTCCAATTCATTCTATCCCTTTCATTAACTGCGCACACCCTCCTGAATCTTTACCCGATACCCTTCCTCAATCACTTCCCTCCATCCTCATTCCGACCTTGCAAGAAACCGTTACACTTTCATTTTCAATGTCTGGTTTACCAAGTTCGACGTACCCATGTTTTCTCACGAATCTTTAGGGATTTGACCCCATTTCTCGACGGGTTGATAGATTATCACAATCGCTTTTTACACATCGGTCATCACAATTTGTGCTAATTTATTCACTCAATTTATACCCTCAAGTTCGTACTACACTTCTTTCTCTCTTCTGCCATTCTTCTCCTAATATACCGAGACCGTATTTCACCTTTCTTCCCATACGGTCACGCGTATTCTCCATTTCTTTTCTCTCCGCATTCTTTCACCAACAAACACACTACAGAGATAGAATATTCGAATGGTTAGTGCTCACTTTTGGCCTGTGTAAGGCCTTGTATAGATTGATATTGTTCTCTTTTCCCCCTAGACCTGAACTTCACCGCTTGAACAGTGGAAACACTGTTTCAAATAAGTTTGGGGGTATGTACCACTTGTAATTATATAAAAACAAAATTAAAAAAATTAAAATTAAAAAAAATTGGAGTATTTTTGTAAATTTTCAGTTTTAATAAAAAATAAAAATAAAATAAAAAAATTTAGTTACAAATAAATTCCTCTTTTTAAAAGGACATTTTTGCAAATAACCAAAACACCCCCTATAAATAGAACCCGACCCTCTCTGTTTTTATCAAACCCTAAAATTTGCTCTCAGAAAACCCTAGCAGCCGCAGCAGCCAGAAGAAGGAGATCTCCCCTAGCCACCGCGTTTCCGCCGCTGTAGCCCACTTTTGGCCGCGCAACCGCCGCTCCCTGGTGTCTTCTCCTTCTGAATCTTTCAGAGGAGGTTTGTATCATCTCTCCCTCTCTGTTAAATTTTTTTATAAATCTGTGAACTTTCTGAATGGCACCAACCATGCAATTAGAACGAGATTTTTCACAAATCTTTTCACACACAATTTACGGGAGTTATTTTGGTGATGAGATCACACGGCGAGGGTGGAACTTTTTAATTTTCAATCATCCCAACGCTTACGCTCTTCCAGATCTAGTCACTCGTTTTTACGAGTGCATGGAGGAAGGTTGCCTAGCACAATACGGTTCTATTAAATTACTTTGGGGCGATAGGGAAATAATCATTAATAGGGACTTCATCCATGAAGTCACCTTAATTCCTAAATTACCTGTTCACGACCAAACCCTTCAATTTGAAGACTACTTACCCTTAATGGGTAATGACTGTTCGAGGGAACCTAGGAAGGGCATACAGGCTAGAACCCTTTTCGCCAATGTATTAACCGTGTGCCGTTGGGCACAAAACAATATTTTTGGCAGTTCACATAACACAACATTTTTCACCCCATCACTTCATATCGTGCACACCTTAATGACTAGGAACCTTAGATTTGACATGTACACGGTTTTAATTAATTCAATTGGTGCTGGCAAAAGGGCCGCAAATTACCCATACCTTATGTTAGTGACACAACTGTGTCGTTATTTCCTCCCTGTGGAGGAATTTGAGTTTTACATGCATGGAGGTATACCCATTAGGCCTCTTATTGAGGGCGTATCCACGTCCTATACCCGCCTAACTGATGTATGGTCGCGAAGAGAACCGGCCGAACATGTACTCGCCAGAACACCCAGCTCCAGCTCGACCGCGAGCGAGGAGGAGCTTACCCCAGCAGAACATGTACGTCTGCTTAGAAGAGCCACTAGGGGGATTGAAAGGTTGATGGGGATAGTGACCAACTTGGATCATCGGGTGACAGAGATTGAACATGGCGTATCTACGTTGCTGGCAAGAGAGGAGCGTTCCCGTTCACGTTCAAGGTGACGCCGAGGTCCTGAGCAGTAAGGGCACTGCTTTTGGTAAGTTTGGGGGAGGAGGTGGTTTGGAAATAGCTATCATTGCATTGTATATTTTAATTTTTGTATATATTTTTTCTTTTTTTTCTTTGCATGTTTAATTCTGCATTGCATATTTATAAAAAAATTATAAAAAAAAAAATAAAAAAAAATTTAAAAATAAAATCAAATAAAAAATTGAAATTTTTTTTAAAAATTTGAAAAATTCAATTTTGGCCATATTTGACTTAAGTTTGACAAGACGGTTAACTAGCTAGGAAAAACTAGATCCTAAACTTAGTAAATTAAAAACCCTAAAAATAACCTTTCTTAAAGTTTAACGGTAGAAAATATATGTCCTTGTAGTTTATTTAGAAATAGGAAAATTTTGAGTTCAGTTCTTGGGCTAAGTCAAAATAAGGGAAGAGTATTGAAATTTTTATTGAAGTGTAAGTCTGAAAAATAATTCCGAACGTTTAGTCTAAATTCTGAAAATATATACCCTACAACTCGCACATACACGCACCTTGAAACTTGGGATAGTAGAGGATACCTTGAATTGCTCTTGTCTAAAATCCTTAGTATGAGAAAAAAATTAAATAAAAGTATAAGTGTGAATAAAGAGATATAAAAAAAATGAATACTGGTTTTTTAATTACTTAAGGCTGCGTAAAATAAAAATATATAGCGAGGGTGCTTTATCACCTAGTGCCTTAGACCAACTGGTTTGGGTGTCACTACTAAAGCCTTAGGTATTACAAGACGAGGAATTACGCCTTAATGGGCAAACACATTTTGTAATCGGTCGTTAGTACCTCAAGAAGTATTAATGGTCGCATGAAGGATGTGTGAGCAATTTCATCTAAAATTCACCAACTAAAAGTACTTTAGACAATGGACAAGAGTATGATAGCTTGAATTGAATTTCCAAGTGTAGGGGAGATACATACACACACGTAGGGGTATATGATTGGGGTTTGGATGAGAGATAGGAATGAAAAATAGGACTTATATCTTCAGTAGAGATGATAAAAATTCCTAAGTTGAGATGGAACCTTAGAAGGAAAATTTAAAAGATGCTAAAATCTAAATAAATTTACAGAACATATACGATCTTAAGTTAAATGATAAGTGAGTGTGAAAAATACGGGTTGATGATTTCTAAGTTAAAAATAATAGATTTTCTTGCTAGAACACTGGATTGAAGAATAAAAGTCAACATGACAAATTGATCGGATTTTGTGGGTAGTATCCGCTGAAAACCCTCAAGAGACAACACACCTCCTACTAGGGACACCTAGAGCTTTAACGGCTTGTTGCACAAGCTCAGTGCAATCGCGATTCCCTGCGAAAGTGAGGTTAGGTTTTTTATAGAATAAATTGGCTTTGCTCGGGACGAGCAAAAGATAAGTTTGGGGGTATTTGTTCATATCAGAATTTTGCATTATTATATTCCCCATTCTTAATCATATTGCAAATAAATAGGTGCTTTTGATCCATGTCTGCTAAATAGTTGCAGGTTACAGGTTCTCAGAACAATACAGTGAAATTCAGGAAAAGACGCTACAAATGTGAGACTACGACCAACAAATAGATGAATTTGCAAGATGCCGCCTACCAGTTTATGGAACAAACGAAGATCAATGAACAGTTCAATTGCACAAGATAAAAGGGCAGCACAAGATTCAAGACTTCAACGCGAAGCTAACGGTAAAAGTCCACAAATTCTGCACTGTTGGAAATCTGGAAGAAAGTAGAAAAGATTCTGAAGAACCAAGTGAAGAAAACGGAAGGAAAAAGCAACTTGAAGCATCACAGAAGAATTGAGCCCAAGAGCCCACCAAACGGCCGCGGAACCGCGGCCCAAGAGGGCATTCCGCCGCGGATCCGCGGCCGTGCAGTGCACGTGTCGGTGCATGTATCGGTGGGTGTCGGTGCTTTGACCCTACTTTCTTAGGGTAGTATTGTAATTTCAGATGTGGATCAGATGTAAACCCTAGGGTTTCTCCTATCTATAAATAGGAAAGCCTACAGCCTCTTTTGGGGTATGTCTCTTTTTATTTTTCTAGTCTAAAATTTCAATTCCTTTGTAATCGTCAAGAGTGCATCAATAAAGTAAGACTTTAATTCTTGCATTTTTATCTGTTCTTTTAATATCTGCTATTTTATTGTGTCTTTTATTATTTGCAACTTAGATAGTTTTTAAAATAAAACATAAAAATGAATTACATTGTTAATACCCTAATGAGTGAGTAGTTCCTCACTTGTTAGGGTTAGGTTTGGGGTAGGTTTGAAAGATGGAAATCTCTCACTCCTTTTTTGCCCGTATAATACTTTAAATTAGGACTCTATGTTAATCAAACACACACCGCTCACTACGGCACCCTATCCCACGAGATAGCGGTGATTCCCTAGTTAGACCGGTTGTGGTTGATTTACATAGAGGTTAGGGCTAAGAGTTAAGAAAGGACGGACAAGGACCAAAAGGAAGAAACTATGTTTCTTCCTAGTCGTGCTAATCCCCTTTGTTAACTATTACCCAACACCTAAGTTCTTAGTCAGGGCAAAGGAAGCAGTGAGTAGAATTCTCTTTCCAAACTAACATAATCCTAACCCAAGCAAGCTTTGAATCCAATTAAATTCATTCTTAGTTTTTATAAAAATCAAAACCTACCAAAAATAGGACTTAACTCGTAAGAACATAAAGAAAAAAACACGTTTTCCCTGTGGACCGACCCGTACTCAACCGGCTAGCTACCAAGAGACACTGTTATTGATTGTGGTATTCTTAACTTTGATTTTAAAACGCACGTACGCAAAATCTCTCTCAATCATCATCCCACCAGGCTCCATCACAAAGAGAGCCAGGTCTCGATGGCAACATCTACAACCTAGAGATCAACAACGGCGTTCCTTCTCGTTCCAACCAGAAGGAGATACGACGTCAACAAACGGAGCCATGGCAAAGTCCCTTAGATCCAAATCTCGAAGGCTCACAAACAGCCTAGAGACTATCTCGGAGCCACGACAGAGTCCCTAGTTCCAAGTATCGACGGCCACATCTACAGCCTGGAGACCCACAACAGCGTTCTTCCTCATTCCAGCAGGATTCAGACGCGACAATCAATCTCGGAGCCATGGCAGAGTCCCTAGTTCCAAGTCTCGACGGCCACATCTACAGCCTGGAGACCTACAACAGCGTTCCGCCTCATTCCAGCAGGATTCGGACGCGACAATCAATCTCGGAGCCACGGCAGAGTCCCTAGTTCCAAGTCTCGACGGCCACATCTACAGCCTGGAGACCCACAACAGCGTTCATCCTCATTCCGACAGGATTCGGACGCGACAATCAATCTCAGAGCCACGGCAGAGTCCCTAATTCTAAGTCTCGACAGACACATCTACAGCCTGGAGACCCACAACAACGTTCTTCCTCATTCCAGCAGGATTCAGATGCGACAATCAACCTCGGAGCCATGGCAAATTCCCTAGTTCCAAATCTCGACGGTTCACAGATAACCTAAAGACCACTTTGACATTCGTCTCATTACAGCAGACGCAACGTTAGCAAAGCGGAGCTATGGCAAAGTCCCTAGTTCCAGGACTCGGCGGTGCACAGACAACCGAGAGTCAATCCTGACCCCGTATGGCTAAAGTCAACCCTGACCCCATATGGCCAAAGTCAACCCCTGACCCCGTATGGCCAAATTCAATCCTGACCCCATACGGCCAAAGTCAACCCGTGACCCCGTAAGGCTAAAGTCAATCCTGACCCTATATGGCCAAAGTCAACCCCTGACCCCGTATAGCTAAAGTCAATCCTGACCCCATATGGCCAAAGTCAACCCCTGACCCTGTATGGCTAAAGTCAATCCTGAACCCCATATGGCTAAAGTCAATTCTGACCCCGTATGGCCAAAGTCAACCCCTGACCCCGTATGGCTAAAGTCAATCCTGACCCAATATGGCCAAAGTCAACCCTCGATCTCCCCGTCAAAGCAATGCTTTGATTCGGGAGCAGGTCAACTCATCAATCACTTACGAGTCCTCTCGACTTGTAAGGAAGAAAATTCCCTTGTGAGATCCTTACGACTCTCAAGAGAAAAAAACACACTTAGGAATCCTCACGATTCCTAAGGAGAAAATACACCTACGAGATCCTCTCGACTCGTAGGGAGAAAAGACTTTATGGGGCCTTCACGGCTCATAAAGTTGGAAAGCCTTAGGCGGCAGATCTGAACCTGTCTCCTAAACCATCGCTACCCTGCAAAGAATCCAAGATGGACAGCTACCTGCTATTTACAGACCACATTTACCAAAATTACATGCCAGAGACATGGAGGTGCTACTCAAGAGTGCGTAAACTGCTCGATGTCAAATCGAGATGAAAAGGCGTAACCTACGGACGTCAATCACATACTATGAATGACAGTAAGAAAAATATTTGATTCGCATCCAGTTAAGCGTTCGAAGCATACCCATTTATGTACGTGTAAAAGATTTAGTGCTTAAAATAAAACACACGGAAACAAGGAATTTACTATTCATACTTCAAAAGGTTCTTACAGTGATGAAAACAGTAAACAAGAACATCATTAAAATGATTACAATGGCAGGACATCAAATCCAGGACATGGATTGAGAAATTCAAAAGTAAGGCCATCTAAAATATTTCGGGCCTCTCGGACCATTCTCGTGTGCTTCCTCTCACGATCATAAGCGTCAGGGTCCTCAATGATGTCCTCCACCCTTCGATAGGCAGCGATTATCGTCGTATGTTGAAAAGTTTGATACAGAATATCAACAAGATTGTCTCGCCTTTACTTCGAAATTAGGCCCATCAGATACACCGAGTGCACCTTGTCTTCGGCATCATCCAATCCCTTAAGCGGCATGCCTTGATAAAATAAAGGAAGTGCTCCCCAGATCGCTCTCACAATGAGCTTTAAAAGAGCAGAACTGTTGCGCCACGGCAGCGCCCCGGCCGTCTATCCGAGGTCAAAATGCGGAATCAAAATTTTTCTTAACTTTTAAACTGGCGCTACCGCGGACAATAAAATCCGGATCGTAACCATTAACCTATACTAGCTAACAAGAGATGGGAAGAGAGTTATACCAAGCGATCCGTGTCCTCCGGTCTTCGTCTCCACTCCGATCTCCCGCGGAATCTCCGTCCGTCACCTCCTCGTCGAAAAGGGCACCACGTAGCCGGATTCTTTTACGGGATCCCACCTCTGGACCGAGGCAACTCGGGCGCGAAGTTGGCTAGCCGACGCGTCCAAGACTTGCTGTAGAATAGTGTAGTAGCCATTGTCTCTTTGAGGGTTTGAGGTTGCCTTGATGGAGGGATAGAAGGAATGAACATTGGAGAGGTGAGAAGGATTTTGTGAGCAAGCCAAAATGAGATGTATCAAATTTCCTCATACCAAAAATGAAACCTCTCTCTCTCTCTCCTAAGAAGTGGCCGGCCCCTTTAGAGAATGGTGGAGGGAATCAAAAATTGCAAAACCATGAAAGGAGGTGATGGTAGTAAAAGCAAGGGGTGACCATATCCAAAAAGAAATGATAACCAAATCAAATCAACCTTCATCTCATTTCTAATCACAAATAAAGCAAAGAATGGATGGAAAAAGAATCTCATCATGATGCCACATAATGCAAGAAAACCCCTCCACAAAATGTTATTTGCAAACTTGCAAATAACCCCCTCCATCGGAAAAGTCCGGCCGGGAAAGAACAAAGGAAAACCGGCCGGAACGGAATGCAAACTGGCAACTCCAGAAAACTGGCCCCGTAATAAATTACAGGAAAACCCCGCTACTGCATATACATGCCCGCATTTGTATTCCCACTGAACACAAATACAAAGAGACAAAATCTACACTGTACTATACTAGGATCCGGCTTAAACCAAAGCCGGCTAGTAATATCCGTCCGATCCTGATCCGTGCAATACCGCACGTATCTGATCGAACCCTGCCATATAACCATAGGGCCTCTAGTACAAACTGTCCGATCCTGATCCGTGCAATACCGCACGTATCTGATCGGACCCTGCCATATCTCCATACGGCCTCTACAGCGTTTCGCCCGAAACTTGAGTAACTGAATGTGTGGTGGACTCTAAAGACTCGTCAATACTATGGCTGTGGATTTAACCACTAGCACGTCAGAGGTATTAGCCATACGTGACGGGCCACCTGCTATTGACCAAAAAAGGACGTCGATGAGCGAACTCATCCTGACACCCTACTGAGCCTGTCAGTGACAATATCCGTACAGTCCGGTCCGTTCGTCTATGAGTATCGCATGGCGGGCCTAGGGGGTTGGTAAAAGTCAGACCCCCAAAAGCGGTACAAGTCGTATCGGAGTGTAGCCCAGAACACCCTGAGATACTACTGGAATACCTACCAGTAAATCTCCTGCCTCGGCCGAGGGCTTTGTGTAATGGCTCTCCTAGACACAGCGCGACCTCACCCCCAATACCGGGAGAGACGAACCCCTGCAGATCCGCTCACTGCCTCCATGTGGCTCGGGACTGTACCCAACTAAAACCTGTTTGCACGACTCCTTTGAGCCGTGGTAGGGTAGTAATCAAACCACAATGGGAACTCACACGAGACAAATGACGATCTCAGGTCGATGAACTAACCTGTACACATGTCACTAGGGAACTGCTATCTGACATCTGGTATAAGACCAACTAGCATGTTCCCGGCGAGTCCTGTCCGGTGTACTCATAACCCAATGAGCACCTGTATACATCTTAGGTGAACCAACTGACACCAGTGGCTTATGAGACCGGCCACCGCCCCTCGTCGGGGTCTCGACTGTATACACTAGTCTACTCTGGAGTATCGATGCCCTGTCTCGAAACTCCCACGACTAGGGACCTTTTAAGGATGTGCTTATAGACTACCAGCTCTCACGTATATGATCGCCCTCACACTGCTGGCAGTCAAGCAAGAATCCTAGGGGCTCTATCAACGTGCAATAGTGACCTGTAAGGTCACCTAAAGCAGTACACGATAATAAAGATAAACCAGATAGCATACTATCAACTCGAGTAAGACTGTCCTACCGGGATAGGTCCTCCCTCAATCATTGCAATCACGTGCCTGTGATCCAATAATTGACTCTGAGGGCACTATCTCCAACAATCTCCCACTTGCACTCAAGGCTAATTATTGCGATGTCGCATACTCACAGCCCGTGTGATACCGAACACCCAACTCCTCTACTAGTCAGTCTCACAAATCCCGTTTACGAAATTATTGCGTTCGAGGAATAGCCTCAGTGAATGGACCCGCCTAGATGTTTCTTTCTATGTCTCTTTATATCTCAAGTTCGCGGAGAAAACCATCTCCCGAAATGAGCAATACCTGTCTTGGAATGTCTGGATGTCTGATGGGACCTAGCTCATAAATGAACTCTAAATCCAAACTTCTTAGACTGTATCATCAACTGAACTTAATCAGTATCCTGCGCCATGCCTCCCTCAGTATTGCCTTGGACCACCTGTCCAAAATACTACCCCTCGTCAGAAGGAAAAACTATAACTCTGACAACCTCCTTGTCGTCCAGGTCACCTTGGAAGCCTAGAATGATAACTGTCTCCCGAATAAGGCTGTCGTTATCATATCCCTAGAACATCCACTTGTGTTCTAAAACTGCTTCCGATCGTTTCTCCAGGATTGGATTAATATCAACTTATTGCATCTACTGCAAGAACAACATCTGGTGTGGTACTTGACATCTCATGATTGACTCAATTGCCTAAGCAAGTGATCTGCCAATCATGCACGTCTCTCTCTACTTTAGTCTATAAGACACCTTTAGAGAGGGTGACTCCATCACCTGCAGGTACACTACCGTGCTAGGAGTCGTCCATTCTAAATACTCTTAGAATGCTGTCTAAGTACCCAGATTGGGAAACCACTCAAATCTAGATCTAAAACCATAGATCTAGTAACCAGTATGTTAGATATAATGTCCAAGTCCCATGTGGAGAAACCACTGTGTGACGACCAAAGCGTAACCGATCGTAGTATAGGAATATCACTTCCTACTCTGTGTATGTCATCCAAATACCAGGACATCACACCCTACTACCTTCTTAACAGATCCATCCCCTATTCTGATGAAGTCAAACCTATGACTGTCACATCAGAAATAGATGATCTATCTCCGCTGTAACTGCTTTAGTCTATAAATAGACATAAGCCTGATGACCACCAATGCTTCCGCTGCTTCCACTGACTACGACAACCCTCTGCCAGAGTCATATAGACGTGCACTTCTAAAGCTAGTTTAGAACGACGCTATACTCATCCTCCTGCCGGGTCTCACAGTCGGGAACAACAGCAATGGTAATTCTGGGTAAACAAGAACCTCCCTGCCACCGTCCTTGAGCATACCGAAGTACCTCTCGAGTGCCTGAGGTTACCCATCATATCTGCGGAGTGGCCAATGGAATGTCAAATCAGATTGAATCTTTAGGTTCTTTATCAAATCTTCAGTCATCGTTTGCGGTTCTGGAATCGCTTCCAGTTCTACCATACTCCCACTACTTTTTTCTGAAAAAATCCATTTTTAATTAAAACTGTGGCGAGTTAAGAACAATATCACTATTGATCTTCCAGATGGTAGAAAGTCAACCCTCGTCATAGCCTGGGTCAACCCACAAACAGCCATTACAGAAACGTGCCTTGAGTTATCCAGAGTCTGGTTTTAAGCATAAGCCGGACAACTCCCCGTACCTTAACATCGTTAAGATATGAACGGTTCTATATCCAATATAGAACCAGAGGCACTGATTTAATTGAACCAGATTCAAATCATGCAGCTGTCTCCAGTGCATGTCAACTAAATGGAAAAAGGCCGATCAGCGTCACTCAACTTAGGAATGCTTCCAATTATAAGTAACCCGAAAGAGAAGCAAGTTCTCTTAATCATTACTATCAACTGAATACCATACACAAGTATCTACATCTTCGATCACTTTGAAGAATCCCGATACTTGCAATACCTGGTTCTCTACTTTATTCAAATACCTATAACTTCTCAAAATTCAGACCCTGTGTTTCCACGAAACACCTGTCTAAAAACTAGAGAAGTCATAAGTAAACCGAATATAGTACGAGGACCATCCCCTCTGTCTTGATGGACCCTGGACAACATACAATACTCTGTATAAGTCCCTTGAGTCTGATAACTCATTCACTGTGTGTCGTAGGTTGAAAAATGTACTTATGGTTAAGAAGAATTACACCGCTGTTTAATGCTCCTTACCTAACCATCCACTGATATAGGTAAATGTCGTAGACATAATTTCAAAAAGGTATATCTCACTCTATGAAAATAGACGTACAGATATATCGATTTGAAATTGGTGCATAACAGTGGATATTCAAAACCAAATATTTGCCGTCCGGAAACCAACCCAGGTGACTTCCACAAATATCACCGATTACAACGAATCCCGATATAATGAGGATGATCGCCTAATTCCCAATAACTTACTCCCACTCATCATCTGTAAAACCATACAGATGTGAGAATCAAACCTGGTAAATACATACCCTGGAGAAAGTGTCTAATTGGGAAATCAGTTTTCTTTTAACAGTACACAGTGAAACTGAAACATTGAAATGTTTCGATGGGGTATCCCGGTATTCCTAGTAATGCCACTTCCATTATCCAGATTCACAACTGTAACCGTATATCTCTTTGCCATTTCTCCAAATCCCTTTATATGTCTTTAGTCATTACCTTCTGTACACCCCTTTAGGCCAAATGGTTTTCTTCCTTCCCTACCGTTCGGCACCAGCCTATGGTTTGGAAGAAGACTATCCAATAAGCATGAAGGGTGTACTGTCCTAATCCTAGGAGCACTCGCAATGCGAGAGAAGGTGAAGATAAAAGACAACCGAATGAACCTTATTCCTATTTCTCCTGAACCAGGATCCATCCCCGAACTGGAACAAGTTCCTTTCGAGTTCGTATATAACCATACGATGGATTATCCAATAAACTTGGGATCTTCGTAGTGATACGGAGTGTTCTGGAGAAATACAAAGGTGATTTAGGATTGGCGAAGAAATACTTGGTTTGGTCGTGAATAACAGTCGCAATTTACTTTGCCCTCTTACTAATCCCTTGCTTTGTCTTAACTCAATAACTTCTGTATACCGTTTAGGCTAATTGGCTTTCTTCATTCCCCACCATTCGGCACCAGCCTAAGGTTTGGAAGAAGATTATCCAATTTGCGTAATAGGTGTACTATCTCCTAAACCAAGGAGTACTCGCAACCTGAGAGAAGGTAAAAGGAAAAGACAACTGAATAGTCTTATTCGTTTTCTCCAGAACCGGAAACCATCCTCGAATTCCTTCGAGTTCGTATATAACCATACGATGGTTTTGTCCAATCGAAGTGGACGTTCGTAGTAATACGGGGTGTCCTGGAGAAAAGGGTAAAAGTAGGAGTGGCAAAGAGGTTTGCAACTCTGACAATCCAAAAGCCAGTGTTAAGAAGGTTCGGTCAACTTGGTCACTGAGTCATAGTCTTAGGGTCGGGTCAATGGTCGCTGTCGAAGAGAGAGAGAAAAGAAACACTCAGCGTGCACTCTATCCTAGATCAGAATGGTTATCACTTTATCTAATCAGGAAACCTCCCACTGTACCGTCAAATTCTCCTCTAAACCTGAAAGAAGAATTAGTCGGGATCACCCGAGGAGTAAACCAACTCATCAGTGGGAATCGGGATCCAACTATCATTGCATGATAACGTGACGGAATCCGCTCACGTCATCACACTCCAGAAGGTATGCGCATATCTGGCAAGTTTCAGTTCTTTTGAAACTCCCGATGTGAAATTTTTACCCCTAGGACCCAAGTGATCTTGACGAATAATCAACAAATCAAAAAGGTCCTAGTCAAGTTCAACCCGTCATTATCTTGATTGCGTTAAACCCACCCGCACGACCCTTGACGATTAATCAACAAAGTCGTACGACTGTCCAAACCAATCCATATATCCATGCGACAGAAAGCATTACAGAGCTACCGCACACTACGCCTCGGCGAATAGCAACGACAAACGTAGCGCGAATACTAAGCAATACTAATCCGAAATGACGGAGGGCTACGAATGGTTTTTGGCGAAAAACCTTTTACCGTAATGAACTTGATATCGTTGAAGGAACTAGATAACCTTTTATAAAAATATAGTAACGAAAACCTTTGCTAAAAAGGTCACTCCCGGTGAAGGGATCTCGGCTCTTTCTCCGTAGAATGAGGTGCAGGATATTCCAACTGAATACCACGATGCAAAGCAAAAAGTAATCGGCTATAGTGAAGTTATTGCCCTGACGCAAACTTCTGTCCAAGGGGTCACTCCCGGTGAAGGGATCTCGGCCCTTGCCTCGTCGACTGAGGTGCTGGATATTCATAACCGAATACCACTGTGCAAAACAAAAGTGAACGTCCTTGCAATAACAGCTTTTTGAAAAATTGTTCCAACAACATCAGAATAGGTTTGTTTATCTTGCATTGATCCGAATCAACGCAGTCCCATCAATTAATCACACCACAAAGAACGAAAATAATATGACGTACGTATATGCCATCCGCATTCGCCACTGGGTCCCGTCATTACTCGTTAAGTTAGCTAACTAACGAAAGAGCGGGGACTGGACTAGCGCGGATGAAAAACATATACAACATCTACTAATATATATACCAATATATTATATTCGCTCAAGGCGTGATAAGAATGCAACATCAAAGAAATGTACAGTATCACAGAACAATACAGATATCTGGGATCCCCGGGTTTCACAGAGCCGCTGCTGAAACCTGACGTTCCCCTGGTCGTGTGGATAGCCTGTGCAATGAAATCCTAGACCCCTACGGGCGCGGCAAGTCACCCGCCAAGACCTGAAGCGAGGCAGTCCCCTTCAGCACCGTGAATGGACCACCCAGCACTTCACGGAATCCGGTAACTTGGGCACCCCTCCTGGGTCAGCTTGTACCCCCTACGAGTGCGGCGAATAGCCTGCCAATCCTAGAGTGAAGCCCCCTCCGTCTCAATGCCATGAGATGCGGGCCCGTTGCCCTCTAGAACCCGGCTATCCGTGCACCCCACCTTGGGGTAATCCTAGTACAGAAAGTAAAATATACATACACCAGGTACATCGACCGCAACCAGGTCGTGCCCCAAAAGAATAATACAATCAGGCAGTGACGGCAGTCCACATGTCGGACGCTCGCCCCGCAATATCAAATGTACATAATACAACAAAAACTGTACTAGCATTGCATCCAGGCTATCCCCCACGACCGATCCGCAACATCACAGCAATACATAGAACATCAACGTGAAAGTCACGTTCGTAAATCCTTCTAACCGGGCTATAGCAGTTAGACAGGATTTACCGATCAAGTGACATTCACGGTCGCAGATATAATGTAAATACTGTGAACTAATGTGTTTAAAATTTCCGATCGAACAAATTTACCAAGTGGGCCCCCAAGTACTACTGTAGCACATCAAGAAAATCTGGGCCCAAACAGAATATACCAAAACCCCTATTTCCAGCCCAAAAGCCCACTGCAAAAATTTGGTGCGTTGAAAAGTCAAAGGCGCGGCGGAACCGCGGCCCAAGCATGGGTTTGGACGCGGTTCCGCGGCGGTATGGTGAAATCTCGCGACGAAATTTTCACAGATTGCTTATATTTCCATGCACAGTATTCTGCAACAACCTGAAAAATTTTTGGAGCCAAAAAAATTTCGACAGAAACTGTGAATTTTGAAAACGCGGGTTTTGGAATTTTGTTCGATCGAAGATGTAAACACGCTAGACAAAGCTAAACTAGGTTAATGGCGTGGCTCTGATACCATGTTGCGCCACGGCAGCGCCCCGGCCGTCTATCCGAGGTCAAAATGCGGAATCATAATTTTTCTTAACTTTTAAACTGGCGCTACCGCGGACAATAAAACCCGGATCGTAACCATTAACCTATACTAGCTAACAAGAGATGGGAAGAGAGTTATACCAAGCGATCCGTGTCCTCCGGTCTTCGTCTCCACTCCGATCTCCCGCGGAATCTCCGTCCGTCACCTCCTCGTCGAAAAGGGCACCACGTAGCCGGATTCTTTTACGGGCTCCCACCTCTGGACCGAGGCAACACGGGCGCGAAGTTGGCTAGCCGACGCGTCCAAGACTTGCTGTAGAATAGTGTAGTGGCCATTGTCTCTTTGAGGGTTTGAGGTTGCCTTGATGGAGGGATAAAAGGAATGAACTTTGGAGAGGTGAGAAGGATTTTGTAAGCAAGCCAAAATGAGATGTATCAAATTCCTCATACCAAAAATGAAACCTCTCTCTCTCTCCCCTAAGAAGTGGCCGGCCCCTTTAGAGAATGGTGGAGGGAATCAAAAATTGCAAAACCATGAAGGGAGGTGATGGTAGTAAAAGCAAGGGGTGACCATATCCAAAAAGAAATGATAACCAAATCAAATCAACCTTCATCTCATTTCTAATCACAAATAAAGCAAAGAATGGATGGAAAAAGAATCTCATCATGATGCCACATAATGCAAGAAAACGCCTCCACAAAATGTTATTTGCAAACTTGCAAATAACCCCCTCCATCGAAAAAGTCCGGCCGGGAAAGAACAAAGGAAAACCGGCCGGAACGGAATGCAAACTGGCAACTCCAGAAAACTGGTCCCGTAATAAATTACAGGAAAACCCCGCTACTGCATATACATGCCCGCATTTGTATTCCCACTGAACACAAATGCAAAGAGACAAAATCTACACTGTACTATACTAGGATCCGGCTTAAACCAAAGCCGGCTAGTAATATCCGTCCGATCCTGATCCGTGCAATACCGCACGTATCTGATCGAACCCTGCCATATAACCATAGGGCCTCTAGTACAAACTGTCCGATCCTGATCCGTGCAATACCGCACGTATCTGATCGGACCCTGCCATATCTCCATACGGCCTCTGCAGCGTTTCGCCCGAAACTTGAGTAACTGAATGTGTGGTGGACTCTAAAGACTCGTCAATACTATGGCTGTGGATTTAACCACTAGCACGTCAGAGGTATTAGCCATACGTGACGGGCCACCTGCTATTGACCAAAAAGGGACGTCGATGAGCGAACTCATCCTGACACCCTACTGAGCCTGTCAGTAACAATATCCGTACAGTCCGGTCCGTTCGTCTATGAGTATCGCATGGCGGGCCTAGAGGGTTGGTAAAAGTCAGACCCCCAAAAGCGGTACAAGTCGTGTCGGAGTGTAGCCCAGAACACCCTGAGATACTACTGGAATACCTACCAGTAAATCTCCTGCCTCGGCCGAGGGCTTTGTGTAATGGCTCTCCTAGACACAGCGCGACCTCACCCCCAATACCGGGAGAGACGAACCCCTGCAGATCCGCTCACTGCCTCCATGTGGCTCGGGACTGTACCCAACTAAAACATGTTTGCACGACTCCTTTGAGCCGTGGTAGGGTAGTAATCAAAGCACAGTGGGAACTCACACGAGACAAATGACGATCTCAGGTCGATGAACTAACCTGTACACATGTCACCAGGGAACTGCTATCTGACATCTGGTATAAGACCAACTAGCATGTTCCCGGCGAGTCCTGTCCGGTGTACTCAAAACCCAATGAGCACCTGTATACATCTTAGGTGAACCAACTGACACCAGTGGCTTGTGAGACCGGCCACCGCCCCTCGTCGGGGTCTCGACTGTATACACTAGTCTACTCTGGAGTATCGATGCCCTGTCTCGAAACTCCCAAGACTAGGGACCTTTTAAGGATGTGCTTATAAATAACCAGCTCCCACGTATATGATCGCCCTCACACTGCTGGCAGTCAAGCAAGAATCCTAGGGGCTCTATCAACGTGCAATAGTGACCTGTAAGGTCACCTAAAGCAGTACACGATGATAAAGATAAACCAGATAGCATACTATCAACTCGAGTAAGACTGTCCTACCGGGATAGGTCCTCCCTCAATCATTGCAATCACGTGCCTGTGATCCAATAATTGACTCTGAGGGCACTATCTCCACGAGGAAGCAGTCGACCATTGTATTCATCAAAACGACGCATGATTTCGGCGCACAGAGCGTTTGTGAACTCCTGGTTCTGGCAGTGGCCTAGTGAGCGGATGTCCCCGTAAGAAACAATCTCATCGAGATCATACAGATGAGCGGCCATAACGTCTGGAAAAGAAAATCAGTGAGAGTTAGTGGACAGACTAAAAAAGCTTATTGAAACAAACACAGTGATTTAAATAACTCTTGATATCCTCACGAAGAAAACAAGTACTGATTAAAACACCCAATGAATTTAATTTTGTATAATTAAGGAGGGAATCCTAAAAGGATTTCTCATTTAATGAGAGGCTCCTCGGGCCAAGGAGTTAAACTCCTCGAGAGCAATGCTCTGCAGACAGGAGTGACGTCTGTCAAAATCAATTATGAGGGGAATAAAAGAAAATTCCCCGAGAATTCTAAGAGTCATGCTCTGCGAGGAAGATGGAGTAACCCATCAGAAACCTTAAAAGCAAAGCTTTTAATGAATTAAAAATTCCGAGATCTTCAAGATCTATGAACAAACTCTAAGAGTTTTCATGAAAGATTAACAAATCTATATGATTTGAAAAGAGCAAAGCTCTGTTAATGGGTTAAGAAACCCTAAGAAAGATCTTTTTAGATCTATGAAGAGCAAAGCTCTATTGAGAAACCCTAAAAATCTATATGATTTGAAAAGAGCAAAGCTCTTGTTAGTTATATGTATGCCCTAGAGGCCATTACTGTACATAGGATGTATATTGTAGTGGATGCTGGAACATATATAGGGAGGACTTTCTTGCTCGACATGATAGTATGCTATCTGGTTACTCTTTACCTTAACGTGTACATTGATTGTCTCTCTGTTACATGTTGGTAAAGCCCTTAGGATGTGTACTTGACTACCTGGACTATGATGCGGATCATACTAGTGGGGACATGGTAGTCCATAGGTACATCCTTGAAAGTCCCTAGTCGTGGTTGTATCGAGACGGCACATCGATATACCAGAGTAGACTAGCGTATACCTTCTCGACCCATACAGATGGGCGATGGATGATCCCATATCCACTGGTGTTTGACATCGGAGATGATATACGGGTGCTCAGTGGAGACTGGGTACACTGGACGGACTCGCCGAGAACTCCCAGATGGTATTATACCTCACGTCTGATGGCAGTTCTCTGGTGACACTGGTACAGAGTAGTCTGTTGACCCGAGATCGTCATAGAGTCTTGTGTGGTTCCCACTGTGCTTTGATTTCCACCTTACCACGTCCAAGAGGGCGTGCAAAACGGTGGTTTTTGGGTACAGTCCCGAATCACATGGAGGCAATGAGCGATAGGAGGGGATTCGTCTCTCCCGGTATAGGGAGTTGATGTTGCGCTGTGTTCGATTGGCTATAACAGGAAATCCCTGGCCAGGGTTGCTGAGATTTACTGGTAAGTGTTACCAGTAGTTTCTCGAATTGTTATAGACCTCATATCGACACGACTTATCGAGCTATTGGGGTCTGACGTTTACCACCCCTAGGCAAGATATGCGACATATCAGACGGACAGACCGGACTGTACGGTAGTGTTACTGGTTGGATTCACTGGAGTGTGAGCGGGCTTGCTCGTCGATCTTCTGATCGCTCAATACCCGGGTGGCCGTTACGTTTAGCAGACCGCTTGCGGCTTGTGGGTGTTTGATATGATCATCATCTGCTGCCGGCGTATTGACGAGTCTTTAAAGTCCTACACAGAGGTTTCCTGGCTCAAGCGAAACGAAATAGGAGCGCATATGAGATATGTGCGGGACCGAGAATAATGCGTGTATGTGATACCGTATTTCATTCTCGCGATGAATGTATCGAATGGTTGTATGCGATATAACCTAGTTATCGATTCAAGCATTGATTCGATAAGCCGATACATTGTATACTAGTCGGTTGTGTGCGACATGACCGGATCATTGAATCAAGTGTTGATTTAATGATTTAATGCATAATTATATATTTGATATATTACTTTGCACTAACTAGTATCAGTTCACTTTAAATGGATTTTCTCACTCGGGATGTGCACATTGTATATGTGATATACTTTTGTACACATGATTGTATCATGTTTGATGATACATGTTTACTTGGTTAAGTGTAAAGAATTAAACCATGGTTAAACATATAATTAGGGTTTTATTTTTCCATTACTAATTTATTCATTTATTTATTTGTTTATACATTTTGGAAAATAAATGGAAAAGAGAAAAGAATGGTGGCTTTATTTGTTGTTTAGTTGAAGCTTCATGAAGCTTTGACTTAGTCCACCATTCTTATCTCATCCTTAACCCTAACCATTACTTTAACCTTGGTCAATTCTCTACACATAACCATAGTTAGAATTATGATAAGAATTGATTTTCTATTCTATTCTAATTTTTCTTATCATAACATAATTCTTCTTCTTCTTCCTTTCTTCACTTGAAGAAAGCAAGCTCCATCAATGGTGATTGATGGAAATGAGTGAGAAATCCAATTCTAAAGTCTACCCACTTCCTATTTCTTCATCCTCTACCTCTTGCCAATTAGTAGAGTGTGTTTCCTTCACAAGTTTTCATGACTTGGTGAAGGTGGAGCTTGATTTAGCGATGCCTCGACGTAGATCATCTTCGGCATGGACATCGACGACCTAGCTCGCCATTTCTCCGACGAAGCCGACGCTAGAGCCCGGGATCCGTCTTGGACAGCGAGGAGACTTCATTGCGGAGCCGTGGAGGTGGAACACCGGATCTACAAAGGTTGTATATCCGTATTCTCATAGTTAAGTGTTAACTAGATTTCCTTTTCGCCTAGACATCTAGCAAACGATCCGTAGTCTAGGGTTTCTCGGCACCATATTTTTGAAATTGGCATGGTTGATGCCTTGTGAGACCTCACTAGAGTGCCTAGGAACCCTACAGTGGTATCAGAGCCTAGCTAGAGCCTTAGGCGATGCGTAGACGGAGTTAGAATTCCGATCGACCCGAAACCCCGACTTTAAAATGCTCTCTGGACATTTTTGTAAAATGTGGATTTTTGCAAATTAAAAATATGCAGAAAAATCAGCAGGTAAATCTAAGAATTACGATGCAAAATTTACCTAATGATCTTTCTAAAGTGCGGCGGAACCGCGACATTAGCGTGCTAATGCGGCCCTTCCGCGGCCCTTTTGTCTTATCTGCCATTGAATTTTGCACAGTAACTCCTATTTTTCAGTGCTGGTTTTCCTGGGAATTTTTAATCTGAAATAAAGAGTTGAGTATTTTGGGTTGTATTGGGAGTTCATACATTCGATCGGATTGTCAAACTTTGTCTATGTGTCGTTCCGGATAATTTTTTTTGAATATGTTAAAAAGTTCGACCGGATATAAATACCCAATTTTTCCCCTGTCGGGAAATTTCCAAGTGTTGGATATTTCTGTAGTTTAATCACGTTCTAAGTAGTGCAAGTAACACGATGGTCCCTCTAGAAGACAACAAACCTTAACTCGATTATGTGACCGTCTTGAACTACCCTTTGAACCTTCGGGTTTGGGGCAGTACGGCGTGCCACATGTGAGGCGTTGGCTTGGCCCTTCTACGGCTGGACCGTTGGTACTGAGGCACGAACTGAATGTTTTTAGACTTGTTTCATGTGTTGATCTGTATCGGGAAAACTTGGGTGTTCGATTGTTCGGTCGGAAAGTTTGACATCTTCTATTTATCGGGAATGGGATACAATAATTGGAATTCACAAGAAGTTATGAGATAACTGAATGAATGTTATAAACACAGCAGTTTAGTCTCACTTGATCGGTTGCCACGGAATTTTGATGTGATCAAAAGTCCGTCGTAATCACGTAGCGTACGCGGATACTCGCCGGGTAAACTTAATAGACAGCTTCACTCCATAGCCTCGACCAAGTGACTGTAGGAGACCCCGTCGCCGAAAGCATCCGTTCGGGTGCTCCCGGTAGCGGTGTTCCGCCTTGGTGCACTTCGTCGACGGTATCAGGGGTGCGACCGTCTACTGAAGTTTGCGACGAGCATTCGATCAAAATGTCAGGAATCCTGTTGAATTGCCCGACCTGGTATTGAAAAGTGTTTTCGATAATGAGACTAAAATGCGGGGTTTATAATTGTTAGGCATGCGATGTCTAAGTAATTCATTTGGTCAGGCATGCGATGTCTGAGGTGGTTGCGGATTCCAACTGTTGTAGTTTTACACTTTTTTTGTGACCGTAAGTGTAATATGTGATATCGCCGGTTTCGTTGCTATATGTCAACGACAATTGGGATGCGCATATTTACTTACGTTGATGACATGTGATGTTATGTGTTGCTGGATATGTTATATTGGATCGTCGTGTTTGAATAGCCGGGGGTTTTTATGTGAGATGAGTGTTTTTCATTTTCATTCATGTAAAAACTTGTATGTAATATTCTTTTATTTGGGGCACTTCCAGGTTGCGGAAGATGTCACCGTTTGTTTATTATTTACTTTTCCGCACTAGGATAGACCCAAGGAGGAGGGCACAAGTAACCGGGTTCTGGAGTCCAGTGGGAGACCAACTCGAGGAGTCGAGTTCGGGTCTCCTAACTCTAGAATTGGTAGGGTTGCTTTCCGCTCTCGTAGGGGTCTAGGGGTGTGGGTTTGGCTATTCATCACGACCGTGGAATCCGTGTTTTATACTGGCTCGTATTCAAAACACGGACGTCCTAGTATATCCAATATTTCATATGATTCTTCTGCTGCGATATCTGTGATGTGATCATGTGATGTTCTGTGATAGATACAGTATATAGTATATATGATATATTATATAGACGTTACTTATGTTTTACACCCGTGCTAGCCCTGCCCCGCTCTGTCGTTAGTTACCTAACCTAACGGTGCATGAGGGGACATCGAGGCGAATGCGGATGGCATAAGTGTACGTCGTATTTATCTGTGATGTTTAGGTACTTAAATGATGGGACTTCATTAATGACATTAATGGAATAGAAGAAACCTAAGATGTTGTAGAATCGAATTTCAAAATAAAACAAGTAGCTACAGTTCTTGCTTTGCACAGCGGTATATATGATATACCCTGCACCTTATTCGATGAGGAAAGGACCGAAATCCCTTCACCGGGAGTGACTCCTTTAGCAGTAACTGGCAGATGCTACACACTCGGTTTGGCTTTGATTGGTTTTAAGAGTTTTTGCTTTGCACAGTGATATATATGATATATCCCGCACCTCATTCGACGAGGAAAGGGCCGACGATCCCTTCACCGGGAGTGACCCCTTTAGCAAAACTAGAAAAGCCTCAAAATCACTCCATTTCAAAACTTCATTCGATTCTACAACGATATCAAGTTCATTACGCTCATGGTTTTTTCTGAAAGAACCCGCGTAGCCCTCCGTCATTTCAGATAGATATTATTTAGTATTCGTGCTATGTTTGTTGACTTAGTCAAGGCATAGTGTATGGTAGCTAAATTATGTTTATCTGTAACAACATGAGATGTGATTGGATTAGAGCATTCGCACGACCTTGTTGACTCAGTCAAGGGTCGTACGGGTGGGTTTAATTCAATCGGGAAATGTACGGGTTGAACTTGACTTGCGATTTATGGTTTGTTGACTTAGTCAAGGTCATAGATCGCTAGGGGCAAAAGCATTATCGGGAATTTCAAGTGTTGAAATTTGCAATGAGATTGCATACCTTCTATGAGATAGTTGGATCCCGATACCCGCTGCGAGTAATTGTTACTCCTGGGAGAGTTTTATACATTACAATTAGCCGATCAAGTAGGTGTCTAGAAAGGTGTCAACGGGGTTACGCCTCTGGGAAAACGAGGTTTACATTAATTGGGTTCGTGCGAAAGCACGGGGGACCTCCCTCAAAGTACCGACACTGGCCTGGCTGAAAGATTGGCGAACTTGTAGTGTGTAATTAATCCCGGCTAGTCTTTCCTTTTAGGGTTTGAAGGAAGATTTGATAAAAAGCAGTGGGAGCCATCCTGATTAGATAAAATAATAACCAATCTATTCTTGACAGAGCGCACGCTGAGTGTTTTCTTCTCTCTCTCTCCTGGTAGCGACCATATCACGCCTTAATCAAGATAATAATACGGATTATTGACCGAACCCGCTTGTTATACTGAGCTGGGGAACGTTGGTCCCGCTCCCACTTATAAATGTTATAAGACAGAGCAGGAAATTGGGGAATACCAGATTTCCCGTGCCGCCCAAACGAAGAGAGTGCATGCTGATGCATCATCTTCGGGTATGTTCATTATACAGAACTGTTTCTCAGTATCCTCCGCATCCTTGGTATATGATACCGGATCAGGATCCCAGATATGTAATCTGTTACATAGGGCTACAAAAAGGTAGAAAAACTGAGAACGGGTGATAAGTTTCATGAGACAGAAAACGGGGCAAGAGTTGCAGCCAAGTCTGTTGGTCACTGTCACCCTGTATTACCAGAATACATTGATTCTGAACGTATGTTATTAGATACCGAACCTGATATACAAAATCATATCACTCTCTTTATTAGTAAAGAAATGATAAAATTTTGTATTGTTGGATAATGTTTTGAACATTTCCTATATCAAAAGTTGATCGGTTCAGGCACGTTATCTAAAAGCATTGATGTTCTAAATCAAACTACAGTTCTTAGTATACTGAACACACACAAGAGGAAGAGTTCAGAAATGAACGAATTCTTCTTGAGGTATTGTAGACTAGGTCATATCAATGCGACCCGACTAGCTGGAGTTACATGTAGATGCATATTCAAATCAGTTTGAATTTACATCTTGTGAAACTCGCCAGTCATGTCACAAAGATAAGATGACCTCAGCCCTGTTTATTGGAAACAGAGAAAGAGTTAGTGAACTCTTGGGATGATACATGTTGATGTATGTGGGTCCCCTGTCTACACATGCCAAGACCGGTTCTTTGTACTTCATTACATTCTCTGATAATCTTTCGAGATTCAGACCTATGTTCCTGTTGAAACACAAGTCCGAACCTTTTGAGATATTCGCGGAATATAAGTTAGAAGTAGAGAACCAAAATACGGGTATAAGTATTACGTCCTTTGATGTGATCGAGGAAGAGAATACTTGAGCACAGAAATCCTGGACTATTCTAAAGGAGAATGAAATTCTCTCTCAGCATTACTCCTCTGTATACACCATAGCACGATGGTATATCGGGGCGGAGCAATCACACCCTATATGATAAGGTGTGCTCTATGATGAGTACTACTGAGTAACCTATTTCCTTTTGGGAGTTATGCACTTATGAAGCTGCATACCTATTGAATAGGGTTTAAATCAAATCAGTTGCCTACCACTTCATATGTGATATGGAACGGGAAGAGCCCATATCTTAAGTTAGTTAAGATTTGGGGTTGTCCGGCCTATGTCTAAAAGAAAAATCCGGACAAGCTCGAGGCAAATACTGTTATGTAGAACTGGAAATGTTCCAGCTATATAAACTGCAGCAGATGATTTGATAGAACCAAAGGATTCAGTAGATTCCAACGAACCTCGGCCTCTCTGCCGATCTAGTAGGGTTCCTCACCCACCTGAGAGTTACTTCGGTTTCTCTATGACAGTGGGAGCGAGGATTGCATCATGAGATGATGACCCAACTAGTTTCGAGCTGGCCATCAGGAGTGTGACTCTGTAAGAATAGCTGGATGCTTAGTGATCTGAGATGGAATCCATGTACACCAGCAAAGTATGGACTTTGGCTGCTATATCTGAAGGGTTAAATCCCCGTCAGGAGCAAGTATATCTTGAGAAGATTACTTGGTGTAGATGAAAAAGTTGAGACTTTCAAAGCTAGACTTGTTAAAGGTTTTCGTCATTGACCAGGCGTGGATAATGATCAAACCTTTTCCAGTACCTATGCTTAAGTCCATCCAGATACTACTTGCCACGGCTACATACCATGACTACGATATCTGGTGGTTGGGTGTCATGACAGCTCTTCTAAAATGATGATTTAGAAGAGAGCGTCTATAAGTACACAGCCAGAGGGCCTCGTAAACAGTGGGAGCAGCGGAAACGAGTGCAAGATGCTTTATAGGATAAAGCAGGCATCGCGGAGATGGAACGTCTGTTTTGATGTGTCAGTCAAAGAGTTTGACTTCATCAAAATGGTAGATGAACCTTGTATAAACAAAAAGGTAGTAGGGAGTATGGTGGTGATCCTCGTAGAGTACGTGGATGACATACTCTTGATAAGAAAGGAGTTTCTTATGCTACGCTCGATCAATCTCCGTTTATCACAAAGATTCTCAGTATAGGATCAAAGTGATACCTACTAAATCCTGGATTTTGGATCTATGAGATAGATCTAATTGGATGTTAGGATACTCACTAGCTGTAGTGAGATGGTATCAATCGATCCTGGGGAGAATCACTGGAAAGGTTCCAGGGTGATAAAGACGACTAAATGTCAGTCGCAGGTATTGTCTTTACCCTCAGTAAAGGGACGGTATGTTCCAAGCTAGATACCGAGACATACTAGACGATAAAGGCTGGATACATCGCTACTCAAGATGCTACCAAAGAGGATGTTTGGGTGTATATTAGTTCATGAGATGAACTACGTTCCTACCATTGTGAGACAATGGAGTTATGGCTTCTGCCAAGGAACGCCGGTCCCATCAGTGATCCAGACTTATTCTAAGGCAGTATCACCTGATCATGGAGATGGTTGATCTCCAGGGTGATCGAGGCAAGGAGAGCAGACTTAGAGGATAACGCAGCGGATCCTCTCACGAAGGCCTATTCCCAGAGAGAGACTTTCATGGGATGGTTGAGTATGAGATACTACGACCACTGCTACAGATGGCCCTAGTGCAAGTGGGAGATTGTTAGTTATATGTATGCCCTAGAGGCCATTACTGTACATAGGATGTATATTGTAGTGGATGCTGGGACATATATAGGGAGGACTTTCTTGCTCGACATGATAGTATGCTATCTGGTTACTCTTTACCTTAACGTGTACATTGATTGTCTCTCTGTTACATGTTGGTAAAGCCCTTAGGATGTGTACTTGACTACCTGGACTATGATGCGGATCATACTAGTGGGGACATGGTAGTCCATAGTTACATCCTTGAAAGTCCCTAGTCGTGGTTGTATCGAGACGGCGCATCGATATACCAGAGTAGACTAGCGTATACCTTCTCGACCCATACAGATGGGCGATGGATGATCCCATATCCACTGGTGTTTAACATCGGAGATGATATACGGGTGCTCAGTGGAGACTGGGTACACTGGACGGACTCGCCGAGAACTCCCAGATGGTATTATACCTCACGTCAGATGGCAGTTCTCTGGTGACACTGGTACAGAGTAGTCTGTTGACCCGAGATCGTCATAGAGTCTTGTATGGTTCCCACTGTGCTTTGATTTCCACCTTACCACGTCCAAGAGGGCGTGCAAAACGGTGGTTTTTGGGTACAGTCCCGAATCACATGGAGGCAATGAGCGATAGGAAGGGATTCGTCTCTCCCGGTATAGGGAGTTGATGTTGCGCTGTGTTCGATTGGCTATAACAGGAAATCCCTGGCCAGGGTTGCTGAGATTTACTGGTAAGTGTTACCAGTAGTTTCTCGAATTGTTATAGACCTCATATCGACACGACTTATCGAGCTATTGGGGTCTGACGTTTACCAGCCCTAGGCAAGATATGCGACATATCAGACGGACAGACCGGACTGTACGGTAGTGTTACTGGTTGGATTCACTGGAGTGTGAGCGGGCTTGCTCGTCGATCTTCTGATCGCTCAATCCCCGGGTGGCCGTTACGTTTAGCAGATCGCTTGCGGCTTGTGGGTGTTTGATATGATCATCATCTGCTGCCGGCGTATTGACGAGTCTTTAGAGTCCTACACAGAGGTTTCCTGGCTCAAGCGAAACGAAATAGGAGCGCATATGAGATATGTGCGGGACCGAGAATAATGCGTGTATGTGATACCGTATTTCATTCTCGCGATGAATGTATCGAATGGTTGTATGCGATATAACCTAGTTATCGATTCAAGCGTTGATTCGATAAGCCGATACATTGTATACTAGTCGGTTGTTTGCGACATGACCGGATCATTGAATCAAGTGTTGATTTAATGATTTAATGCATAATTATATATTTGATATATTACTTTACACTAACTAGTATTGGTTCACTTTAAATGGATTTTCTCACTCGGGATGTGCACATTGTATATGTGATATACTTTTGTACACTTGATTGTATCATGTTTGATGATACATGTTTACTTGGTTAAGTGTAAAGAATTAAACCATGGTTAAACATATAATTAGGGTTTTATTTTTCCATTACTTATTTATTCATTTATTTATTTGTTTCTACATTTTGGAAAATAAATGGAAAAGAGAAAAGAATGGTGGCTTTATTTGTTATTTAGTTGAAGCTTCATGAAGCTTTGACTTAGTCCACCATTCTTATCTCATCCTTAACCCTAACCATTACTTTAACCTTGGTCAATTCTCTACACATAACCATAGTTAGAATTATGATAAGAATTGATTTTCTATTCTATTCTAATTTTTCTTATCATAACATAATTCTTCTTCTTCTTCCTTTCTTCACTTGAAGAAAGAAAGCTCCATCAATGGTGATTGATGGAAATGAGTGAGAAATCCAATTCTAAAGTCTACCCACTTCCTATTTCTTCATCCTCTACCTCTTGCCAAGTAGTAGAGTGTGTTTCCTTCACAAGTTTTCATGACTTGGTGAAGGTGGAGCTTGATTTAGCGATGCCTCGACGTAGATCATCTTCGGCATGGACATCGACGACCTAGCTCGCCATTTCTCCGACGAAGCCGACGCTAGAGCCCGGGATCCGTCTTGGACAGCGAGGAGACTTCATTGTGGAGCCGTGGAGGTGGAACACCGGATCTACAAAGGTTGTATATCCGTATTCTCATAGTTAAGTGTTAACTAGATTTCCTTTTCGCCTAGACATCTAGCAAACGATCCGTAGTCTAGGGTTTCTCGGAACCATATTTTTGAAATTGGCATGGTTGTTCACAACATAATATTGCATTTTGTATTCCCCATTCTTATGAATTTTACAATAAAAACAGGTGCTTTTGACCCATGTCTGCTACATGTTACAGGTTACAGGTTCTTGGAGCGAAAACAGTGAAAAACACAAAAGACGACACAAAAGAAGGAGTTTTGACCAACAAATAGGAAGATCGTAGTAAAGCCCGGCAGAAGAACGGTTCACCATCAACAAGGCGACGCAAGATCCAAATTTGCAAGAAAGACGGTTAAAAGATCCATCGCAAAGTGTTCACTGAAGATCTGGAATCACTGTAGAAGCCCAAATGGAAAAAGAACTGAAGAACAAATATCAGAAGAACCTGAAGAAGCCCAAAGAAGCCCATCATATGACTCCACCAAAGGGCCGCGGAACCGCGGCCCAAGCGCGCCCATGCCGCGGTTCCGCGGCTGTCAGATGCCCTAGTGCGCAGAAATTTTTACCAAAACTATTTGGCGGCTGTGGAAAGATTTTATAGGGGTATATTTGTAACTTTAGACATGCGGTGAAATTGTAAACCTAGGGTTTCTATATCCTATAAATAGAACCCAAGACCTTGTATTTTCTTATGCCTCTACTCATGAATAAAATTCTATTTTCTTGAAGTTAGAGCGCATCACAGTAAGTAGGTTATTTTCCTTGCAATAGTTGTAGTTTTTTTATCTGTTCTTATTTTCTCGCCTTAGTTTAAATTAGTTTAGTTTTTATTAACTTGCAATCGATGTCTTCTTTCTTTAATAAATTCTTGATTTTTTTCATCCCCTCAATGAGCGAGTAGTTTCCTCGCTTGTTAGGGTTAGGAATAGGGAAGGATTTGAGAGATGAAGATCTCTCATCTCTTTTCATTGCTAAACTTTTATGACCATTAGAACTCCATGCATACCTTTCTATTCCGCGCCCTACGGCACTTTTACCCTCAAGGTAACGGTGATTCCGTAGTCTAAAGGCCCGGATTTTAAGGTTTTCCATGGAGGTTAGGATGAAGATTAAGAAAGGAAGGACAAGGATCTAGAGGGAGAATCAATCTTCCCAATCATCCTAATCCCCTTTGTTAATATTTACCATAACTCTAATATGATACATTTAATTAATAGAAATGGAAAGAGATGTAAATCTTTGTTTACCAAATTTTCCCTAAACCTAATCCTAGCAAGTTTCTAATCCTAGTCTCATACAACTTCAACTTTTAGGTTTAATTATAAATCCAAACACCATTTGGAATTAACTCGTAAGAACTTAAAGTAAATTTTCACATCCCTGTGGACCGACCCGTACTCACCGGCTAGCTTCAAGCGACGCCGTTCTTGATTGCGGTAAATATTTTTGATCGACAAAACTTCTCTTAATCAAATGGCGCCGTTGCCGGGGATGGCGTAAAATTTTCTTTTTGTAATTTCGGGTTAATATAAAATCTAAAAAATCATAAAAATCTGAAAAACTCCAAAAAATAAAAAAAAAATATTATCTTTTATTGTTTGAAGGGTTTTCTTTGTGGATCTTTGCAGGACTGGCGGATCTGAAACAGCACAGAAGGAGAATCAGGAAAAGATACATCAGAACAGAGGTAGATTGCTACAGAAGAGCCGTACAAATTTTTTCAGAACACGATCCCTCCTGTTCACCGCGGAACCGCGGCCTAGGTGTGTCATCTGCGGCGGAAACGCGGCCCCATGTGGAGTTCTCTGGAAAAAAATTGCATGGTTTGATTTCTTTCTCCTTCCTCTGCAAATCCCCATATATCTTTTGCCAAATCTTCTGCAGGATTCTTTGCGCTAAAAATCTTCTTCCCCCTTCCAATAATTGATTTTCTGCAGGATTCTTGGCGCCGCGCTAAAAAGCAAATTGATTGCAAGTGATTTACTGCTTTGCATACTTTAATCTGACTTTAAGGGGCTATTAACCAAATCAGATTGGGTGGGGATTTCATCACCCTTTCCAGGACCCCAAAAATCACTTAAAGCATTTTGCATTGACAACTTTTAATTTAAAAAATATTAGACTCAGCCCTAAAGACGTCGAGCTCAATAAGACAGAGGACTAGTATAGGCATCGGCCGTTTATCCTAACCGACATTGCGGTGACTAGGCTGGTGGTTTTTAATTAGGCCCACTGTCGTGGTGGTTCCTTCCCACTTACCTGGCCGTACTTGTCCGTGAAGAGGCGGTTTGAGGTTCTATCTCTAGCCCTTTGGAACAGTTAGGAGCTGTCTAGCTGACCTAGGTGACCCTAGACTTAGGCCTGATTGTGCATGTGTGGTTAATTGCAATTATGTCACTAGTCTCTTTTCAAAATCTTTTTGCAAAAGCACACTTAAAAAGAAAAAGGAAAATCTTTTCAAAACTTGCAACTTGTCGCTAAAGAATCTTTGCACTCACTTACACCACTTCTTCTCATTGACGTTTTCTTACCTTCACATTCTGTCTTTCATCTTTCGACTACACTAACCCTTTTAGTGTATGTCCGGTTGGACTAGGGACCCTAGCGCCCGATTAGTCCGTGTTTCGTTGGTTCCGACCGACGAACCTTTCGACTCCGAAGTCGAAATCTTGTCCACTTCTTCACTTTCACCATCACATTCTTTCGAAGGTATGTCGGGATACGATCCTAACAACACCTTACAGACGGGAAGGATTCCACCTCCGCCAGGTGCGAATAACCCGAATCTTCCGCCTGTCGAAGCGCCCGCACGAGTCGCGCTCCAGGATCTTTTCTACCCCATCCGCACCGCCCTTCCTACTTGTCTTTCCCTTCCACCGGCTAATGGGGACAACTTTGAGATCAAACCCCACTTTATCAACATGCTGCCTAAGTTTCATGGTTTGGAATCCGAAGATGCATATATCTTTATCAACAAATTCCAAAACGTTTGCGCCATGATGAAAACTACCCAATTAAGTGATGACGCTATAAGGCTAAGGGTCATTCCTTTCACCTTATGTGACCTAGCCGAGAAGTGGCTATACAGCACCGCATCACACTCAATTAGAAATTGGGACGAGTTTGTGAAAGCTTTTCTTAAAAAGTTCTATCCTCATCACAAAACTGCAAAAATCTGTAATGAAATCATTCAATTTTCACAGCTTCCTGCCGAACCATTTTGGAAATGTTTTGAAAGATTCAAAGACCTTCTCGTTCAATGCCCTCACCATGGAATCGAAAGATGGCAACTTTGCCAAACATTATACGAGGGATTGAACCCGGCAACGAAGCAGTTGCTAGAAACCATTAGTCAAGGTCACTTTCTGTCCAAGTCTAGTGAGGAAGCGTGGCAGTTTCTTGAGGATCTTAGTGAGCAAACAATTCAATGGGAGAGCACCAAGACCACATCATCTTCTTCTATTGGTCAACCTAGGGCAGGCATACATCAAGTAGAGATGTCAATTGCTATGAAGGCCGAGATGGCCGCTCTTACGAAAAAGCTAGAAGCGCTTGAGACCAAAATCTCAGCATCTTCTCCTGCCCCTGTTGTGCCCCCACGAACTGTTTGTGCTTGTTGTTCGGATCCATCACATCTCACCGAAGAGTGTCCTTACACTGCATCTACTCAAGGACAAGATCAAGTCAATGCTGCCTTTCAGCAACGACAAAGAAATGATCCATACTCTTCAACATACAATCCGGGTTGGAAGAGCCACCCTAATTTCGCTTGGAACCAAAATCAACAAGTCCAAGGAAACAACAATTTTCAAAGAGCTCCTCCTCCACAACAACAACAAGCACCTCCACAAACTCAATTTCAGCCTCCTCCCCAACAGCAACCTTACCCTAATCAGATGAACAATTTTGTACCCAACAACTTTGTTCCCCCTCAAAATGCTGTTAGCTCGCTCGAAAGAAGTCTAGAAGCATTCCTAAAGCAATCTGCACAGTCCACAGCTAGGATAGAGACTTCTGTTCAATCTTTGGTGCAAAACAGTGCCTCACATGATCAAAGCATCAAAGCTATTGAGGCACAAATTGCACAACTCAACGCAGCATTGAAAGAGCGAGAGAAAGGAAAGCTTCCATCTCAACCACTCCCAAATCCCGGTCACGCACATGTTGCACATGAACAGCAGAATCATAACGTGAATGCTGTGACTACGTTGAGATCCGGAAAAGTGCTGCAAAACAATGTGGGTATTCACCGTGACACCTCTGCCGGTGGTTCTTCATCTTCCTCTTCTTCTTCGTTAGAGCCTATTCTCCATCCTTCACATGGCTCTACTTCTTCTAGCTTGAACGGACCCTCTTCTCACAACACGAACACATCTACACGGGGTTCCGTTCCAACTCAACAATCGGATCCGCAAAAATTGGACTCAACAACTTTTCAAAATGTTCCTTTTCCAAATCGGTTGAGATCCAATAAACCAACTCCACAGATGGAGAAGATTGTAGAGTTGTTCAAACATGTTAGCATAAATATCCCTCTTTTGGATGCAATCCAACAAGTTCCTTCATATGCAAAAATCTTAAAGGACTTATGCACCAAAAAGAGGAAGTCACAAGTACCAAAGAAAGTTTTCGTGGCTAGTGCTGTTAGTGATGCTCTTGTCAATTCTTTACCCCCAAAGCACAAGGACCCCGGTTGTCCTACTATTTCGATCACAATTGGGAACAAGACCATCAATAGAGCACTATTAGATCTTGGTGCTAGTGTCAATTTGCTACCTTACTCGGTGTACGAACAATTAGGCGTTGGAGAGCTCAAGCCTACTCATTGCACTCTCCAAATGGTCGACCGTTCAATCACCCACCCTAGGGGAGAGTTGGAGGATGTGTTAATTAGAGTAGGGGATTTCATTTTCCCCGTAGACTTTATTGTTATGGATACACAGCCTGTCGCTAACCCCCGTAATCAAATTCCGGTGATACTTGGTCGACCATTCCTCGCGACTTCTAACGCGGTAATCAACTGTCGTAATGGTTCAATGAATCTATCTTTTGGCAAGATGACAGTTGAACTTAACATTTTCAAGTTAGGAAGTCAGCCTTGCGAGCCTAATTCTAGCGTACTTGATGTGTGCTCGATCAATGAGATCGCGGAGGAGGACTGTGAGTTCGAGAATTTCATGTTTGGTCACAGTAATATTGACGCCACTAGTGCGTTTCTCTTAGAATCCGACACAGCTTTCACAACGGACAAAGATTATGAGTGTTTCACCTTTGTTGATGATCTTGAAGACTCTCCACCCGAGTTTGAGTCTTTTGCTTTTTCGGATGAGTTAGTTGAACCATCCGACTCGGTAGCGTACACTCAATTTGAACCTTTGATGGAATCCTTCGAGTTTGAAACAGTTACTCCATTGCTACCATCTATTGTTTCACCACCTAAACTCGAGCTAAAGCTTTTGCCGTCGCACCTAAAATATGCTTATCTAGGTGAAAATGAGACCTTACCTGTTATCATATCGGCCTCTCTAGCTCTTGAGCAAGAGAAGGCTCTTTTAACGGTCTTATACAATAATCGGCAAGCTTTCGGCTGGTCTATGGCGGACATCAAGGGGATTAGTCCCCTCATAGTCGAACATCATATACACTTGATGGATGATGCCAAGCCGGCAAGGGATCCACAAAGACGCCTCAACCCCATCATGAAAGAGGCGGTCAAGAAGGAGATTGTTAAGTGTCTTGATAGCGGTATCATTTACCCTATCTCGGATAGCCAATGGGTTAGCCCCATTCATGTCGTGCCAAAGAAATCGGGCATCACGGTCATCACCAATGAGGCAAATGAGTTAATTCCCACTCGCACCCAAACCGGGTGGCGAGTTTGCATCGACTACCGGAAACTCAATGCCGCGACAAGGAAGGACCACTTTCCTTTACCATTCATTGACCAAATGCTAGAACGATTAGCGGGGCATGAATTCTACTGCCTTTTAGATGGCTATTCCGGTTATAATCAAGTCCCCATAGCCAAAGAGGATCAAGACAAGACTACATTTACTTGTCCCTTTGGCACTTTTGCTTATCGTCGCATGCCCTTTGGGTTATGCAATGCACCCGCTACATTTCAGCGGTGTATGATGGGGATCTTTTCGGACATGGTGGAGAAGTTTTTGGAAATCTTTATGGATGATTTCTCCATTTTTGGTGACTCCTTCGATGAGTGTTTACGACATCTTGACGCAGTTCTCACCCGCTGTAGGGAAAAGAACCTAACTTTGAATTGGGAGAAATGCCACTTTATGGTACGAGAAGGTATTGTCTTAGGACATGTCATCTCGCAAAACGGCATAGAGGTTGATAGAGCTAAAATCGAAGTCATTTCTAATCTTCCTCCTCCTAAATGCGTCAAAGATATCCGAGCTTTCCTTGGCCATGCCGGTTTTTATAGACGGTTCATCAAGGACTTTAGCAAGATTGCTAGACCCTTGACTCTCTTGTTGGCCAAGGACACTACTTTTGTTTTCAACTCAACTTGCATGAAAGCATTCGAGTCTTTGAAACACTCACTCATTTCTGCGCCCATTCTTTCATCTCCAGACTGGACGCACCCTTTTGAAATTATGTGCGACGCATCAGATTTTGCCATTGGTGCTGTTCTCGGACAGCATATTAACAAGATGCCGCATGTAATTTACTATGCTAGCCGAACATTAAATGAGGCCCAATTAAACTACACAACAACAGAAAAAGAGTTTTTAGCGGTTGTGTTTGCACTTGAAAAATTTCGGCCTTATTTAATCGGCTCTCCAGTTATAGTGTACACAGATCACTCAGCTCTTCGCCACCTTTTTGCGAAGAAGGATGCTAAGTCTAGGCTAATACGTTGGATCCTTTTGCTGCAAGAATTTGACCTTGTTATAAGGGACAAAAAGGGATGTGAAAACGTAGTGGCCGATCACCTTTCACGACTTCCTTCTTCGCCTACACTTGAACTGCCTATCACTGATGCTTTCCCCGATGAGCAACTCTTGACCGTTTCTTGCGAACCATGGTTCTCCGATATTGTAAACTACTTAGCCACCGTCTTGATACCTAACGATTGGTCGAAACAAGACAAACTACGATTTTTGTCCCAAGTAAAGCATTTTTACTGGGATGAACCTTATCTTTTTAAATATTGTTCCGACCAAATCATTCGCCGGTGTGTACCTGAAAATGAGGTCAAGAGTGTGCTGTCTTTTTGCCACGATCAAGCATGTGGCGGGCACTTTGGCCCAAAGAAGACAGCCGAGAAAGTTTTGCAGTGTGGTTTCTATTGGCCACGACTCTTCAAAGATGCATTCGAATACTGCAAAACTTGCTCCCGGTGCCAACACTTGGGCCGGATATCGCGGAGAAACGAAATGCCGCTCCAACCGATTTTGGTTGTAGACATTTTTGATGTTTGGGGTATAGACTTCATGGGACCATTTCCTAACTCTTTTGGAAATGTGTATATTCTTTTGGCTGTTGACAATGTTTCAAAATGGGTCGAGGCTGTGCCTAGTCGAACGAATGATAACAAGGTTGTCGTTCGATTTCTAAAAGAACACATCTTTTCTCGATTTGGGCACCCTCGCGCAATAATAAGTGATAATGGTTCTCACTTTTGCAATAGGACTTTTGAGTCCCTAATGCGCAAATACTCTATCACCCATAAGCTGTCAACGCCATACCATCCCCAAACATATGGGCAAGCCGAGATCTCGAATAGACAAATTAAGCAAATCTTGGAGAAAACGGTTTCTAAAAACCGTAAAGATTGGTCACTAAAATTGATCGATGCACTATGGGCTTTCCGTACTGCATACAAGACCGATCTCGGAATGTCTCCATACCGGCTTGTTTACGGGAAGGCTTGCCACCTTCCAGTAGAAATTGAACACAAGGCATTTTGGGCCATTAAAGAGCTGAATCTATCTCTAGGAGATGCGGGCAGCAATCGAAAGCTGCAATTGAATGAATTGGAGGAGCTGCGGGATGAGGCATACGATAATGCCGTGATTGCTAAGAATCGAGTTAAGGTATTTCATGATAAAAACCTTTTGCGAAAGACATTTAAACCAGGTCAACAGGTTTTATTATATGATACTCGGTTGCATTTTCATCCGGGCAAGCTCCGGTCCCGATGGAGAGGACCTTTTGTAGTCCGCACCGTTTATCCGCACGGTGCGGTTGATCTTGAGAATCCAAAAGACGGTACTTTATTCAAAGTAAATGGACATCGTTTGAAACCGTTCTTCTCAGCGGACCATTCGGAGGAGCTCCTGCTTTTGCAGGAGCCGATCTACACTGAGTAATTTTCCTCCCCTTTCACCCCCAGATTTCATTTTTTTTAAACAGTATTTCAAATAAGTTTGGAGGTGTGTATATAATTTGTAAATATATATTTCCAAAATACCATAAAAAATGAAAAATAAAAAAATAAAAAATTTTTTGGACCTAATTGCAAATTTGCAGATTAATAGCTGAATTTACAAATAAAACCCTCGCTTTAGAGGGTGTTTTTTGCAAAATCACCTCCTACCCCCCTATTTAAAGGCACCCGACCCCTCTGTTGTTCACCCTAAAACATTTTCTCCTGAGAAAAACCCTAGCAGCCGCCCCTGCGCTCTATAGAAATTTCGAGACGCGCCGCCACCAGAAGACCGCGGATCCGCCGCGCCTGCCGTCTCCCGCCGCGCTTCCGCCGCCGATCTGCCTCGTCACCCCCTGAAATTTTCAGGGGAGGTAAACCTGAACCCATACTCTCTGTTTCTGCATAGACTTTTCTCTGTAATCTTGTGATGGCCCATAAAATGCAGTACGAGAGAGATTTTTCACCGGTGTTCGCACACGAGATCTATGGTTCATACTTCCCACACGAAATCGCACAGAGGGGATGGAATTTCCTCCTCTATAACCATGGATCTGCATTTGCTGCCCCTAACTTAGTTGCCCAATTTTATGAGTCAATGGAAGAGAATAGCCTAGACAACTTAGGTTATATTAAACTGATTTGGGGAAATAATGAAATTCGCATTGATAGAGATATGATACACGAGGTTACACTAATACCACGTGTATCGGCACATGAACACCCCCTTCGCTTTGAAGATTATATTCTGTTAATGGGTAATGACTGTGCGCGAGAACCGCGTAAGGGGATCCAAGCACGGACCCTTTTCGCAAATGTTTTAACTGTGTGCCGGTGGGCACAAAACAATATTTTTGGCAGTTCTCACAACACAACCTTTTTCACCCCTTCCTTACATGTCGTTCATACTTTAATGACGAAAAACCCTAGGTTCGACATGTGCACGGTTTTGCTGCAATCCATAGGTTCAGGTAAACGAGGTAGTGTATATCCTTGTCCCATGCTCGTTACCCAACTCTGCCGTTATTTCCTCCCGGCCGAGAAATTTGACTCTTATTTGATAGACGGTACCCTAGTTCGACCACTTTTAGAGGGCGTCTCGTCGTCTTACTCTAGACTGACGGATATTTGGACATGGACAGAACCGGCAGAACATGTACCTGCACACACCCCGAGCTCGAGCTCGACTTCGAGCGGGGAAGAGCTAACTCCCCAAGAACATGCGCGATTAATGAGAAGAACAGTGAGGAGATTAGACTCTTTGCAGGATGAGTTTCGCGCGACCGCACGAGATCACGACCGTCGGTTGACGGAAATTGAGAGGGGGATCCAAACACTTTTGGCTAGAGGGGAAAGATCACGTTCACGTTCACGAGCGCGACGTGGGGCCGGGCAGTGAGGGGACTGCTTTGCTCAAGTTTGGGGGAGAGGGTAGTGTTTATAGTTATCTTTTGCATAGCATATTGTATATATTTTTCCCTTTTTGCATATTTAATTTCTGCATTGCATTTTTATTAAAAAATCATAAAAATTTGAAAAATATGAAAAATAAAAAAAATTAGAAAACAGAAAAACCCATAAAAATTGAAAATTTTCAAAAAGTATAAAAATTAATGTATTCAATTCTGGTTAATTGACTTGAGTTTGATAAATAGGTTAACTGGCTAGGAAAAACTAAATCTTAGACTTAGCAAATTAAAAACCCTAAAAATAACCTTCCTTAAAGTTTAACTGTGGAAAGCATATGTCTTTGTAGATTATTTAGAAATAGGCAAATTTTGGGTTCAGTTCTTGGGCTAAGTCGAAACGAAGGAAAAGTATTAAAACTCTTATTAGAGTATAAGTTTGAAAAATAGTTCCTAGCTTAAGTCTAGATTCTGAAAATGTATACCCTACAAAATGCACAAACACGCACCTTGAAACTTGGATTAGTAGAAGAGACCTTGAAATACTCTTGTCTAACGTCCTTAGCACAATGAAAAAGAAAAAAAAAGTGGATAAAGTAAAAAAATGGACACTGGTTTTTGTGATTACTTAAGGCTAAAAAAAAAAGAGAAAAATATTTAGCGAGGGTACTACTGCTAAAAGCCTTGGGTGTTGCAAAACTAGGAAGTACGCCTTAAAGTGCTAACGCATCTTGTAATCGGTTGTTGGTACCTCAAGAAGTATTAACAGTCGCATGAAGGATGTGAAAGCGAAGTCTCACAAGTGCTTTGGACAATGAGCGGGAGTACGATTGCTCGATTTGAATTTCCAAGTGTAGGGGTGATATTTACACACACGTGGGGATATGTGATTAGAGATTAGATAAGAGAAAGGAATGAAGAATAGAACTTGTGTCTTTAATTGAGTTGATAGAAATTCCTAAGTGGAGATGGAACTCTAGAAGGAAAACTTAAGAAATGCCGAAAGCTAGGTAATTCTACAGGATATATGTAATCTTAAGTTAAATAATGAGGAAGCGTGAAGAATATGGGTGGATAATTTGCGGGTCGACGATAATAGAATTCCTTGTTAGAACACCTAAATGGAGAACAAAAGTCGAGAAACCAAGTTGATAGGATTTTGTGGGTAGTATCCGCTGAAAACCCTCAGGAGACAACACTCCTCCTACTAGGGACACCTAGAGGTTTAACGACTTGTTGCACGAGCTCAGTGCAATCGCGTTTCCCTGCGAAAGTGCGGCTAGGTTAGATTTTTATTTAAATAATAAGTTTGCTCGAGGGCGAGCAAAAGATAAGTTTGGGGGTATTTGTTCACAACATAATATTGCATTTTGTATTCCCCATTCTTATGCATTTTACAATAAAAACAGGTGCTTTTGACCCATGTCTGCTACATGTTACAGGTTACAGGTTCTTGGAGCGAAAACAGTGAAAAACACAAAAGACGACATAAAAGAAGGAGTTTTGATCAACAAATAGGAAGATCGTAGTAAAGCCCGGCAGAAGAACGGTTCACCATCAACAAGGCGACGCAAGATCCAAATTTGCAAGAAAGACGGTTAAAAGATCCATCGCAAAGTGTTCACTGAAGATCTGGAATCACTGTAGAAGCCCAAATGGAAAAAGAACTGAAGAACAAATATCAGAAGAACCTGAAGAAGCCCAAAGAAGCCCATCATATGACTCCACCAAAGGGCCGCGGAACCGCGGCCCAAGCGCGCCCATGCCGCGGTTCCGCGGCTGTCAGATGCCCTAGTTCGCTGAAATTTTTACCAAAACTATTTGGCGGCTGTGGAAAGATTTTATAGGGGTATATTTGTAACTTTAGACATGCGGTGAAATTGTAAACCTAGGGTTTCTATGTCCTATAAATAGAACCCAAGACCTTGTATTTTCTTATGCCTCTACTCATGAATAAAATTCTATTTTCTTGAAGTTAGAGCGCATCACAGTAAGTAGGTTATTTTCCTTGCAATAGTTGTAGTTTTTTTATCTGTTCTTATTTTCTCGCCTTAGTTTAAATTAGTTTAGTTTTTATTAACTTGCAATCGATGTCTTCTTTCTTTAATAAATTCTTGATTTTTTTCATACCCTCAATGAGCGAGTAGTTTCCTCGCTTGTTAGGGTTAGGAATAGGGAAGGATTTGAGAGATGAAGATCTCTCATCTCTTTTCATTGCTAAACTTTTATGACCATTAGAACTCCATGCATACCTTTCTATTCCGCGCCCTACGGCACTTTTACCCTCAAGGTAACGGTGATTCCGTAGTCTAAAGGACCGGATTTTAAGGTTTTCCATGGAGGTTAGGGTGAAGATTAAGAAAGGAAGGACAAGGATCTAGAGGGAGAATCAATCTTCCCAATCATCCTAATCCCCTTTGTTAATATTTACAATAACTCTAATATGATACATTTAATTAATAGCAATGGAAAGAGATGTAAATCTTTGTTTACCAAATTTTCCCTAAATCTAATCCTAGCAAGTTTCTAATCCTAGTCTCATACAACTTCAACTTTTAGGTTTAATTATAAATCCAAACACCATTTGGAATTAACTCGTAAGAACTTAAAGTAAATTTTCACATCCCTGTGGACCGACCCGTACTCACCGGCTAGCTTCAAGCGACGCCGTTCTTGATTGCGGTAAATATTTTTGATCGACAAAACCTCTCTTAATCAGTTGATGCCTTGTGAGACCTCACTAGAGTGCCTAGGAACCCTACAGCTCTGTTAATGGGTGAAACCCTAGAAAGATTTAATCTTTACCTAAATTTTTGATAGAGTTCTGTCCCTAAGAAAATTCTTAAGACGAAGAGTTATGCTCTGAAAGAGAAATAATTCTCAGAAAAAAGTAAGAAGATGAACAGAGATCATCTCAAAGGACCAAGGGTCCTATTTATAGGCCTAGAGAGCCATTTCAACTTCTGAATTGATCCAATGGCAGATGCTGCCACCGCTGCATTCACGTGCAGGCCACATGAGCGCAACGGTGGGGGGGCATTTGTTTCCCCCAATCAGAGCAAAGCTTTGTTCAAATTTTTAAAATTTGAAATGAAGCAGCACTTCATAAAAGCGCCAGCAAGCAGCGCTCACGTGCGAAGCACGGGTGCGCTAGCGCTAAGAGCGCCGGCGCTCTGAAGCAGTGCTCACGTGCAGAGCACGAGTGCGGTAGCGCTACGAGCGCCAGCGCTCACGTGCAAAGCACGAGTGCGCTAGCGCTAGAACTAAATGTTCCCCACCGTTGGATCAAAGATCCAACAAAGATGATAAATCATCAAGTTACCAGAATAAAATTCTGTTAAGAAAACATTCTTCAGAATCTTTCCAAACAAAAAGATTTCTGCTCTGTAAATCAGAGCACCGTCGGATCAATGATCCAATGGTGATTAAATATCACTAAAATACAGAATAATTTCTGTGTGGGGAAAGATTTCCCAATCTTGTTAAAAAAGAAGATTGCCTTCTGTAAATCAGAAGCCCTAGGATCAAAGATCCAACGGTGGGGAAATCCCCAAATCAATTAGAGAAAAGATCTCTTCAACTGATTCAACAAATCAGCTTGCCCTATATAAAGGCCCCAAGACTTCAAGTCTGATAGAGAGGGACCCCTCCCCCCATAAACTTTGAGAAAGTTCAGAAAGAAGAGCAAAACTCTTAGCAGAAGAAGAACTTTTCTTCAAGGTAAAAACGGAGAGATCAAAGCATCTCATCATAAAAAGAACTTAGTTCTTATGCTAGATCATAGATCTTTAAGACAAATTATCTTTCACAAAAGAGATCATAACATTTCATTATAAAAAGGGGGAGAATAATTCAATTCTCTTAGGATCGCAGATCCATAAAGGCAAAGCCTTTCACCAAAACATAAGAGATTGAAAACATCTCTTATAAAATAAGAACTTTGTTCTTAAATCCATGAGACAAAGTCTCTTATAAGAGAGAATTTAATTCTCAGAAAGTAGATCTGCTTAAAAAAAAGAGCCTTAGCGCTCCAATTAAAAAAAGAGCCTTAGCGCTCCAATTAAAAGAAGAGCCTTAGCGCTCCAACTAAAAGGAGTGCCTCAGCGCTCCAAATCTAGCGCACAGCGCTGCAGAGCCTTAGCGCTCCAAATTTAAAGAAGCGCACTGTGCTCATTGTCTGGCGTACAGCGCCATGTGCTCCTCACATGTGCGCTACTTAACAGAAGAGCTCTGCGCTCATTGATTGACGCTCAGCGCCAAGCGCGCCACGTGCTCCTCACGTGTGCGCTACTTAACAGCAGCGCTCTGCACTCATTGACTGGCGCTCAGCGCCAAGCGCACCACATGCTCCTCACGTGTGCGCTGAGGGAACATAAACTGTTCTTTAAATAAAGCCCCAGAGCTATAATGTGTGCTCAGCACTCAATAAAAAACAAAAACTGTTGTCAGAACCCAAACCAATGCCCAGCATTGTTAAATGTTTAACATTTTAACTGAATGGGTCGATCCCAAGTTGGCCACAAATCCCTAATTCAGATTAAATTGAGCCCATATGCTCATAAATATTTGATCTTAGTCCCAAATTGGACTACAGATCTCCCAACCAATATTGGTTCAAGGGTACATCTCTTCACTCCTCTGATATTTGTCGTTGTAATCCTTCAACGTCTTCAGAGAGGTGACGGGTCCCGACAACCAAACATTCCACGGACTGTGGGGTCTTTAAACTCATGGACTATGATGTCCTTAAACTTTACGGACTGTGGGGTCCTTAAACTCATGGACTATGATGTCCTTAAACTTTACAGACTATGACGTCTCTAAACTAAACTATGATGTCTTTAAACTCCCTGGACTATGATGTCCTTAAACTTGTGGACCGCAAAGTCCCTAAACTAAAACAATGGAGCTCAAATGCTCTTTTGTTGGATTTAAACGATCCCGTTAAGTTGATCTTAGTCTAAAATTAGACTAACGTATCCTTAACAAACGTTTAAGTTGATCTTAGTCTCAAATGAGACTAATGCATCCTTAAACCCAACCCCAAACCCAAATCATAGAAAATACGGATTTGGACCAATCCACGCCCTACGGGAGACAACATAAATTAGTATCCGTATGCAATCCATGGGCAACCAAAAACAAAACAAACACACATGACACGAAGTGACCGTCTGGAGAAGGAGAAAGTGGTTACCGCGATGTGGTAGCCTAATTAACTGCAGGGGCTTGTGCCTGCAGGGAAAAGCATCCCCATAATCAAAAACCCCTCAAAAGAGGGCGAATCTGATGAAGTCTACTACAATGGCCAACGGCCGCATCCATCTAAATCTCCGATATACGGTGCCATAAATCAACTTGGTATCTTCGAAGAGGTGGACGGATAAAACCAAACAGTATCTGCCCCCAAATTCAGGCAAGACGAACCCACGCGGTTGCGTCTCTGTATTCGGAAGAGAACAGAGATTAACGATCCTTAAACCCAACCCAAACCCAAATCTAAGAAAATACGGATTTGGACGAATCCACGCCCTACGGGCGACAACATAAATTACTCTCCGTATACAATCCACGGGCAACCAAAAATAAAAAAAACATACATGACACGAAGTGACCATCTGGAGAAGGAGAAAGTGGTTACCACTATGTGGTAGCGTAATTAACTGCAGGGGCTTGCGCCTGCAGGGAAAAGCGTCACCACAATCAAAAACCCCTCAAATGAGGAGGAATCTGACGAAGTCTGCTACAACGACCGCATCCGTCTAAACCTCCGATACACGGTGCCATAAATCAACTTAGCATTTTCGGAGAAGTGGACGGATAAAACCCAAATAGCATTTGCCCCCAAAATTTAGGCCAGACGTCCCAACGTCCCGGTCGCGTCTTTCGGCGGAGAACAACTCTCATCTTACATAAAACCCCGGCTATTCAAAACACGACGATCCAATATAACATATCACAGCAACACATAACATCACATGTCGTCAACGTAAGTAAATATTGTAAGTCTATGTCGCTCACCCCGCAAGCTACCGAGGAGGCGGAACAAGTAAAAATCGAAACTTTATTACAAGGCAACATAGACTAACGCTTAAGGATCTTTGCCAAACCATTACTAACGGAACTACCGAGGTTTAATCTATTGTGATACGAAGGTTATACATCACGAAAACGGTCCTTCGGTTATTCCCTCCGCTGTCCTCCTCGTCCATGTGAGCTCCGAGGATCGATCCGGATCTTGGTCACCTCCGCGGCCTCCTAGAGCCGAAGACGATCCACCCGAGAGTCTATAGTCCGAGCTCCACCTCAAGACGAGGTAACTAGGGCAACAAGTTTGCTACTCTTGATGTCCTAGGTGATGTAGAGGAAGAAGATGGATTTGTTTGTCTATTTGGTTTCTATTTTATCAACACATGAGAGCTATAGAAATTTCTAGTGAGGAGGAAGAAGAATAACCATGGGAGCTCTCTTTTGAAGAGAGAGAATGAGCAAGAGATAATGATGCATAGAAAATATATTTACTAATCTTTTATCATGATAATGTGTAATGGCTACTTGATTTGACCATTATCATCTCAAAGATAAATCCAAAAGAATAAGAAGAGTCTAGTGCTTGCAAAATATCTAAGTCAACAATAGTCAACTAGGTCAAATTGTCAAGCAAGGTCAAATGGTCAAACCAATTAGCCAAAACACAATTATCATTAAAAAGATTAATAAACATTTTCCACACCTCATATTGGTTGTGACCAAGTCAATGGTCAAAACCCTAATGAGGCACCTCCTTCTTCGCTCCTCGCAACTGTGCATACACACCCGCATCCGCATTCCGTAGAACACGAATACACAGAAGACAAAACTAATCCATCTGTACAATACTAGAATCCGACTTAAACCAAAGCCCACTAGTATTTTCTGCCCGAACATCATGCGCGCATAAGTGCTCGTAAGTGATCGTAGCCCTTCCGTAAAACCATACGGCCTCTACACCTTTTGCCCAGTGCAGGGAAACTCTCTGTGTAGGACTCTATAGACTCGACACTACATTGGTATTGGGTTTAACTACAGCCCGCAAGCGGCACTAGCTGTACGTAACGGTCCCCAGGTAGATGTCGATAAGAAGGCCGATGAGGTAAACCCATCCGAACTCCTACTGTGCCTGAATGTGACAATCTCCGTATAGTCCGGTCTGTTCGTGTAAGAGTATCGCATGTCGGGCCTAGGGGGCGGTAAACGTCAGACCCCTAATAGCGGTACAAGTCGTGTCGGAGAGTAGCCCAGAACACCCTGAGAAACTACTAGAAACACTACCAGTAAATCACGCTTGCCCTGGCCAGGGACTTTGTGTAATGGCTCTCCTAGAGACAGCGCGATATCAACCCCCAATACCAGGAGAGACGAATCCTATCTAATCGCTACTGCCTCCAAGTGCTTCGGGACTGCACCCAACTACTACCTGTTTGCACGACTCCTTTGAGCCGTGGTAGGGTAGTAATCAAAGTATAGTGGGAACACACTCGAGGCGAAGTAGCAGTGTCAAGTCGACGGACTAAGCTGTACTCCTGTCACCTGGGAACTGTTATCTGACGATAGGTACAGTACCAACCAACAGTTCCCGACGAGTCATGTCCAGTGTACTCGTAACCTAACGAGCACCCGCATACTATCTCCAGTACGACGTACTAATGGCTGTGGGACAGACCATCTCCCCTGCTGGGATGAGAAGCTTATACGCTAGTCTACTCCGGAGTATCGATGCCCCGTCTCGATAATCCTACGACTAGGGACCTGTATAAGGATGTGCTTGTAGATTACCCAGCCCCCACTAGTGTGACTGCCATCACAACGCTGGTAATCAAGCAAAGATCCTTAGGGCTCCACTAATATGTATAAGCGATATGCTAAAAGAAACACATGCACATATTGAAGTAGAAACAAACCAAGTAGCATACTACCATTTTGAGCAAGACAGTCTATACAACTGTGAATATCCCAAGCTTCCATTAAGTAATATACAAACTAGTATGATACAGTAATGGCCTCTAAGGAATATACACTAACAATCTCCCACTTGCACTAGGGCCATGTACTGGCGTATCGAAGACCTATCATCTCGATCAGCCGCTCGAACTGGGTCTGGGGTATGGCCTTCGTGAGTGGATCTGCAGTGTTATTCTCCGAATCTACTCTCCTCACCTCGATTTCCCGGCGATCTACGATCTCCCTGATCAGGTGGTACCGCCTCAAGATGTGCCTGGATTTCTGATGGGACCTGGGTTCCTTTGCTAAAGCTATAGCGCCATTGTTGTCGCAATACAGCGGTATTGGATCAACAATGGTAGGAACCACCTGAAGCTCCGTGAGGAACTTCTTCATCCAGACAGCTTCCTTTGCGGTATCGCAAGCAGCTATGTACTCCGCTTTCATCGTTGAGTCAGCAACGGTTTCCTGCTTGGAGCTCTTCCAGCAAACCGCCCCTCCATTGAGGGTAAAGACATAACCCGACATGGACTTGGAGTCATCCTTGTCACTCTGGAAGCTGGAGTCAGCAAAGACCTCAATCTGGAGGTCTTTTCCACCATACACCAAGAACATCTTCTTAGTCCTTCTCAGGTACTTGAGAATGTTCTTTACTCAGACTGATACCGGCTTACAACGCTCAGTGCGTATGCTACATCTGGTCTGGTACATAATGTAAATCCATGCTACCCTTCCCCGGAGCTTACGGGGTTGCGGAAGTGGTGAAAAATGATTTTCAAGAGGGTGGTAACATGGACTCAAAATACGGATCTTTGTTAAACAACTAACTAACAACCTAACTTGAGTTTTACCTACTCGGTTAGGGGGCTATACCTTTCTTGAACTCCTTCGTCTTCAACTCCTCCCGGTGTACGGATCGGCATCACCTCGTCGTCTCCTTGCGCCGAAGATGGATCCATCCGAAAGCTTCTACCTTTGGCTTCTTCTTCGAACTTTGAAGAAACTAGAACACTTGGCTTGCTAGGCCTTGTGAACTAGAATGAGTAGAGGATTGTTTTGGTGTCTTTTTATCTCTAAGGTGATGAGTCTCAACACATGAGAATGGTTTGCCTTGAGCTAGAGAGAGCAAGAGGAAGAGGGAGAGCTTGAGCAAGTGATGGCAAGAGAGAGAAATGAAATGAGAGAATGAGTAACCCTTTTTGCCATCCAACCTCTCATAATCGAAAACCATCATAACAAAAATAGTAATCAAGTATTGTGTGATGGTTTAAGTCAAAATGGCTATATCATTTCATGCACTCATTTTACATAAATAAACAAGCAAGCAAAAGTCTTTGCCATGGAATGATAGCCATTGTCATGATGATGGTCAACTAGTCCAACCTAGTCAACAAAGTCAACAAGTCAACAAAGTCAACCCCTCAACAACCATGTCACTATAATACTTAATTAATATTAATGTTAATAATATTTCTTATTCTCATTAGGGTTAAGCAAAAGTCAATGGTCAACAGTCAACAGTCAACAACCCCAATGAGAATCCTCTGCCTCTCTGTCAACTGTGCATACACACCCGCATCCGCGTTCCGAGGAACACGAATACAAACGAGATAAAACCAATCCCAAAACGTACACTAGGATCTGGCTTAAACCAAAGCCCGCTAGTGTTAACTGTCCGGACACTGTACGTGCATAAGTGCACGGATGCGACCGAACCCTGTCGCAAAACCATGCGACCTGTCGCAAAACCATGCGACCTCTACTCTTTTGCCTAAAGGCGAATGGCTTTCTGTGTGGGACTCTAAAGACTCGACACTACGCTGGCAGTGGGTTTAACCACAGACCGCAAGCGGCACTAGCTGTGCGTAACGGTCCCCAGGTAGATGCCGACAAGAAGACTGACGAGGTGAAACCCATCTGAACTCCTACTGAGCCTGAATGTGACAATCTCCATACAGTCCGGTCTGTTCGTCTAATACATCGCATGGCGGGCCTAGGGGGCGGTAAACGTCAGTCCCCTAATAGCGGTACAAGTCGTGTCGGAGTGAAGCCCAGAACACCCTGAGATAACACTGGAAACCTACCAGTATATCTCGCTTGCCCTTGTCAGGGACTACTCGTGTAATGGCTCTCCTAGACACAGCGCGATGTCAACCCCCAATACCGGGAGAGACGAATCCTGTCTAACCGTCGCTGCCTCCAAGTGCTTCGGGACTGCACCCAACTACTACCTGTTTGCACGACTCCTTTGATCCGTGGTAGGGTAGTAATCAAAGTACAGTGGGAACACACTCGAGGCGAAGTGACAGTGTTAAGTCAGCGGACTAAGCTGTACTCATGTCACCTGGGAACTGATAACTGACGATAGGTATAGTACCAACCAATAGTTCCCGACGAGTACTGTCCAGTGTACTCGTAACCTAACAGCACCCGCATACTATCTCAAGTACGACGTACTGACGGCTGTGGGACAGACCGTCTCCCACACTGGGATGAGAAGCGCATACGCTAGTCTACTCCGGAGTATCGATGCCCTGTCTCGATAGTCCTGCGACTAGGGACCTGCATAAGGATGTGCTTATAGATTACCCAGCCCCCACTAGTGTGACTGCCATCACAACGCTGGTAATCAAGCAAAGATCCTAAGGGCTCCACTAATGTGTAAAGGTGATATACTAAAATAAACACATGTACACATTAAAGTAGAAACAAACCAAGTAGCATACTACTATATTCAGCAAGATTGTCTATACAAGGTGAATATCCCAAGCTTCCATTAAGTAATATACATACTAGTATGATATAGTAATGGCCTCTAGGGCATATACACTAACACATAACATCGCATACATTATAGAGCCTACCGCAGATGCGTAGGGTATAGATGACATGAGAGCCCTTTCCAAATCAGTCTTTGGAGACATCTCTTTAGATAGGGTGATTCCGTGACAAGCCGGTAGGTTATCGCGCTTTGAATCTTCCATACTGATCGTTTCAGTATGGTGTCGATGTACCTGGACTGCGAAAGTCCTAAAATCCTCTTAGATCAATCACGATAGATCTGGATCCCCAGAATGTAGTTGGCATCGCCCAGGTCCTTCATGGAGAACCTCTGTGACAAGAATCCTTTGACTGACTGTAGCATAGGAATGTCATTTCCTATTAAGAGAATGCCATCCACGTACAAGACGAGGAATACAACAGTTCTCCCTACAATCTTACTATATATGCATGGTTCATCCGGATTTTTGATAAAGTCGAATTCTTTGACAGTATCATCAAAGCAGATGTTCCAACTCCGCGATGCCTGCTTCAGTCCATAAATGGACTTAAGCAACTTGCACACTTTACCGCTGCTCCCACTCTGAATGAAACCCTCCGGCTGATCCATATAGACGCACTCTTCCAAATTTCCATTTAGAAAAGCCGTCTTTACGTCCATCTGCCAGATCTCATAATCGTGGAAGGCAGCAATGGCAAGAAGGATCCGAATGGATTTGAGCATGGCCACTGGAGAAAAGGTTTCGTCATAGTCCAAACCAGGTCTTTGACGAAAACCCTTTGCAGCAAGTCTAGCTTTATAGTTTCAACCTGCCCATCTACACCAATCTTCTTTTTGAAGATCCATTTGCAGCCTACGGGTTTTACCCCTTCTGGAGCAATGTCCAAAGTCCAAACTTTGTTGGTGTACATGGACTCCATTTCGGTCCGCATTGCATCCAGCCATTTTACTGAGTCACCGCTCTGAATGGCTTGCTGGAAGCTAGTAGGCTCATCATTTTCAATGATGCAATCCTCTCGATCCCCGTCTATGAGAAAACCGTAGTATCTCCCGGGCGGATGAGACTGTCTACTACTCCTACGGAGTGGCGCAGGAATGTCTGGTTCTTCTGAAACCTCTGGTTCTACCAAGCTTTCAGTAATAGCTTGTGGTTCTGGAATTTCTTCCAGTTCTATTCCGCTCCCACTTATCTGATTTTCTAAAAATTCAGTTTCCATGAAGCAGGCATGACGAGAAACAAATACCTTTTGTTCCTCTGCGTAATAGAAGAAATATCCCTTAGAGTTCTTTGGATATCCCACAAACTTGCATTGTACTGAGCGTGCATCGAGTTTGTCTGTATGCTGCTTTTTGACAAAAGCTGGACATCCCCATGTCTTAATGTGTTTAAGATAGGGTTTCTTCCCACTCCACATCTGATATGGTGTGGTAGGCACTGACTTAGTAGGAACCCGGTTCAAAAGATATGCTGTTGTTTCTAGTGCATAACCCCAGAAAGATCGCGGTAACTCATCTTTACTCATCATGGAATGAACCATATCTAATAGGGTTCGATTCCACCTTTCCGATACACCATTGTGTTGTAGTGTGTATGGAGGAGTAAGCTGAGAGAGAATTCCATTCTCTTTTAAGTAGCCCAGAAACTCGGTACTCAAGTATTCACCACCTCAATCAGATCTCAGTGTCTTGATACTTTTGCCTATTTGTTTTTCCACTTCATTCTTGTATTCCCGGAATTTCTCAAAGGCCTCGGATTTATGCTTCATCAGGAAGACATGTCCATACCTAGAGAAATCATCCGTAAAAGTAATGAAGTATGAATAACCACTTCGCGCATGTGTAGACATTGGACCACACACGTCACTGTGTATGAGTCCCAAGAGCTCGCTCGCTCTTACTCCATGTCCAGTGAATGGAGTCTTTGTCATCTTTCCCATGAGACAAGATTCACAAGTAGCATAAGACTGATACTCAAACGGATTCAAATATCCATCTTTATGTAACTTTGTTAATCGTGTCTCATTGATGTGACCCAGTCTACAATGCCATAAGAAAGCCTGATTTGTTTCCGGAGACTTTCTTTTAAGTGTGTTCTGGACACTGAAAACCTGAGCTTAATTTAATACGTATATTCCGTTTTCTAATGTACCTGACCCAATCAGAACTTGATTTAGGTGGATGTGGACCACATCGCTTACAAAAGTAAAATCATATCCTTCCTTAGAAAGTAAAGATACAGATATGATATTACAAGCTAGACTAGGTACATACAAACAGTTATGTAGAATCAATATCTGCCCACTTGTCAATCCAAGGTGATATTCCACTACGGATTCAGCGTTCACGCTCATTCCGTTTGCAACTCTGAGAGTCGTATCACCTACCCTGATAACTCTACGGTTTCTCAAAGCCTGTAATGAATTACAGATATGAGATCCTGATCCGGTATCTGGTACCCAGGAAGTAGAGTTAATTGACATACAGTTTTCTATTACAAACACACCCGAAGCCGAAGCCACAATATGCTTCGAATCCTGGCTACTGGCTTTACAAGCCCTGCAATCCCTCTGCCAATGTCCTTTCCTGCAACAATAGGGACGTCCCTCCTTCGCTACATCTAGTCCCAAAACTTTTGCCCTTCCCTTTCCTTCTACTTCCCTGGTTTCCTTCAGGGTGTAAGTAGAAGGCAGAGACTGTAGAATTAAGTCAGTATTTGACCCATTCTTCAACGTGGTCTTCAGGTCCGTGAGCTCATCAAAATAGCTAGTCTCTGTAAGGACGTTGTCCCCTACAAATAACCCGACAGCCAACCTCGCTTGAAGCAATTCGTTCGAGGTCTCATATCTTGCGTTACGAGATTGCTCTCCATATAAATCTTTGTTATGGAGGAAGACAGAAACTAAGTCCATCTTCTCGTGCTGCCTCTGGTATGTACCATCAACTGAGGCCAACACGAGTCACTTGGCATTCGCACAGTCTTTTTCCGATGTCTTACGGATATCAGTATTCGTGACGATGGAAACTGGTCCTGAGACGACAGGGGTTTGATTAGTGAAGAGGTGTCCCGGTTTGTCATGGGTAATGGACATCTGGACAGACCTTTGCCAGTCATTACAATCAGATTCAGTCATTTTATTATCTAGATGTAACCTATGTCTGGTCACTGGGTCGCTGCAATTAAGAGAGAGAGAAGAAAACACTTAGCATGACGCTCTTGCAAGTTTAGATTGGTTTTTAGTTTATCTAAACTGGATGGCTCCCACTGTTTCTCGAATCCTTCCTCAAACCATAAAAGAAGAATTAGTCAGGATTAATCTCACCGTACAATACTTGCTTAACCGTTCAGCCAGTCTAGTGTCGATACTTCGAGGGAGGTTTTACGACGCTTTCGCGAAGTTCCTTAATTAAATAACCTCTTTTCCCTGGAGGCGTAGCCCCGCTAACACTGTTCTAGACACCTACTTGGTTTATAGCATTGATCGTTAAGTGAAAAAATCTCTCGATGAGTAGCGGATACTCACAGTAGGATCGGGATCCAAATATTATTGTGTGATAATGCTGAAGGAATCCTACCAACATTATCAAACTCCAAATGGTATGCAGCACTAGCAAGTTTCAATTTCCTTAGAAACTCCCGATGTTGATTTTTTGCCCCATGCTCTTATGACCTTGACTTTGGCCAACAAATCATAAGTCACATGTCAAGTTTCATCCGTCATTTTTCAGGTTAATTTGAACCCACCCGTACCTACCCTTGACTTTGGCTAACAAAGTAGTACGACTGTCCCAAACCAACGCATCTATCTATGCTACATATGAATATCCAACAGCTACCAATCATTATGCCTTGACTTTGGCCAACAAACATAGCTTGAATACTATTGACTATCCATATGAAATGACGGAGGGCTACGAATGGTTTTGGCGAAACCGTGAACGTAGTGAACTTGATATAATCGAAGGAACGTGATAGCTTTTTAAAAGGAGTGGTTTAAGATCCGCGTTTTTAAAAGTTTTTCTGTTTTGAAAAAACCAAGTGGTTTTGAAATTGTTCCAACGATTTAGCTTTGGTTTGTTTTCTTTGCAATAATTTAATGCGTCCCATCAATTAACCCTACCATTGCAGAAAACAATGAAAATATGACGTACGCTTATGCCATCCGCATTCGCCACTGGGCCCCGTCATCACCCGTTACGTTACTTAACTAACGACAGAGCGGGGGCTGGACTAGCGCGGATGCAAAACATAAGCAACGCCTACTAGATATCATATATAGATATATACATTCGTCAGATTCAATGATAGCCATTCCAGATCACAGATGAACACATTGGATATAGGAGGAATCCGCGCTTCGTTTGAGCCTGCAACGAAAAACGGATTACACGGTCGCGATGAATAGCCAAACCTCACCCTAGACCCCTACGGGCGCGACAAACTACCTGCCAAATACCCGAAGTGAAGCAACCTCCCTCAACAACGTGAGTAGGCCACTCGGCACTTCAAAGTACACAGTAGTTTGTGCACCACACCTTGGGTCTATCCTAGGAGCAAAAACGGTAAAAGAAATAATATACAATGGCGGCTACAACCTCAACCCGGATGTGCGACCATAAAATAATATTACATCAAATTACAAATTTTTACATTGAATGAAAAATGAAAACTCTCATCTCACATCCCCGGCTATTCATCACGACAATCCAACAAGTTCATATCCACAAACCAACATCACAGATCACAAATATGCACAACCCCCACTAATCGACGTATAGCGATTAGTAGACGTTCAGTACATATATCATTTCACAAACACAGAACATTAAACGACGTTAAAGTTACGACTTCGAAACACCCGCAGTGCTACAGTGAATAACTTTCAGTAAAGTCAAAATCGGCCAAAGCAAACAACTCCTGAAACCCAAGATTTAAGCCAAAAACCCACACAAAAAAAATGAAGCAATTCCCTGATGAAGGAACCGATCTGGCCGGAAATAATAGCCCTGTGGCCGGCCCAGTTTTTGAGGCATTGTCCTATTTTTGCTTTGTGGTCCTTTTACTGCTCAAATAACTCTCTGTACTTGTTTAAATAATTTTCAGAGTGCAATAAAAAATCGACAGAAACTTCAATATTGGGTTCGTTGTTTTCGGGTTGTTTCGGTTTCGTAGTTTAATGCGTCGTTTAAACTGTTAGTGATGGTTTAGCCTGGCTCTGATACCACTGTAAGTCTATGTCGCTCACCTTGCAAGCTAGCGAGGAGGCGGAACAAGTAAAAATCGAAACTTTATTACAAGGCAACATAGACTAACGCTTAAAGATCTTTGCCAAATTATTACTAACGGAACTACCGAGGTTTAATCTACTGTGATACGAAGATTATACCACACAAAAATGGTCCTTCGGTTCTTCCCTCCGCTGTCCTCCTCTTCCATGTGAGCTCCGAGGATCGATCCGGATCTTGGTCACCTCCGCGGCCTCCTAGAGTCGAAGACGATCCATCCGAGAGTCTATAGTCCGAGCTCCACCTCAAGCCGAGGTAACTAGGGCAACAAGTTTGCTACTCTTGATGTCCTAGGTGATATGGAGGAAGAAGATGGATTTTTTTGTCTATTTGGTTTCTATTTTTCTCAACACATGAGAGCTATAGAAATTTCTAGTGAGGAGGAAGAAGAAGAACCATGGGAGCTCTCTTTTGAAGAGAGAGAATGAGCAAGAGATAATGATGCATAGAAAATATATTTACTAATCTTTTATCATGATAATGTGTGATGGCTACTTGATTTGACCATTATCATCTCAAAGATAAATCCAAAAGAATAAGAAGAGTCTAGTGCGTGCAAAATATCTAAGTCAACAATAGTCAACTAGGTCAAATGGTCAAACCAATTAGCCAAAACACAATTATCATTAAAAAGATTAATAAACATTTTCCAAAGCTCATATTGGTTTTGACCAAGTCAATGGTCAAAACCCTAATGAGGCACCTCCTTCTTCGCTCCTTGCAACCATGCATACACACCCGCATCCGCATTCCGTAGAACACGAATACACAGAAGACAAAACTAATCCATCTGTACAATACTAGGATCCGACTTAAACCAAAGCCCACTAGTATTGTCTGCCTGAACATCATACGTGCACAAGTGCACGTAAGTGATCGTAGCCCTGCCGTAAAACCATACGGCCTCTACACCTTTTCCCTAGTGCAGGGAAACTCTCTGTGTAGGACTCTAAAGACTCGACACTACGCTGGCAGTGGGTTTAACCACAGACCGCAAGCGGCACTAGCTGTACGTAACGGTCCCCAGGTAGATGTCGATAAGAAGGCCGATGAGGTAAACCCATCGAACTCCTACTGAGCCTGAATGTGACAATCTCCGTACAGTCCGGTCTGTTCGTCTAAGAGTATCGCATGTCGGTCCTAGGGGGCGGTAAACGTCAGACCCCTAATAGCGATACAAGTTGTGTCGGAGTGTAGCCCAGAACACCCTGAGAAACTACTGGAAACACTACCAATAAATCTCGCTTGCCCTGGCCAGGGAATTTGTGTAATTGCTCTCCTAGACACAGCGCGATATCAACCCCCAATACCGGGAGAGTCAAATCCTATTTAACCGCTACTGCCTCCAAGTGCTTCGGGATTGCACCCAACTACTACCTGTTTGCACGACTCCTTTGAGCCGTGGTAGGGTAGTAATCAAAGTACAGTGGGAACACACTCGAGACGAAGTAACAGTGTCAAGTCGACGGACTAAGCTGTACTCCTGTCACCTGGGAACTGTTATCTGACGATAGGTATAGTACCAACCAACAGTTCCCGACAAGTCATATCCAGTGTACTCGTAACCTAACGAGCACCCGCATACTATCTCCAGTACGACGTACTAATGGCTGTGGGACAGACCATCTCCCCTGCTGCGATGAGAAGCGTATACGCTAGTCTACCCCGGAGTATCGATGCCCCTTCTCGATAATCCTATGATTAGTGACCTGTATAAGAATGTGCTTGTAGATTACCCAGCCCCCACTAGTGTGGCTGCCATCATAACGCTGGTAATCAAGCAAAGATCCTAAGGGCTCCACTAATATGTATAAGCGATATGCTAAAAGAAACACATGCACATATTGAAGTAGAAACAAACCAAGTAGCATACTACCATTTTGAGCAAGACTGTCTATACAACTGTGAATATCCCAAGCTTCCATTAAGTAATATAGAAACTATTATGATACAGTAATGGCCTCTAGGGCATATACACTAACAAATATGCGTATCCCAATTGTCGTTGACATATAGCAACGAACCGGCGATACACCACATATTACACTTACGGTCTTAGAAAAGAAAGTGAAAAACTACAACAATTGGAATCGTCACTGCCCTTAAACATCATAAACCCGGAATATCACATATTTTTGATTTCATGCCTAACCAAATGAATTCCTTAGACATCACATTGTTAGTTATATGTATGCCCTAGAGGCCATTACTGTACATACGATGTATATTGTAATGGATGCTTGGACATATATAGGGAGGACTTTCTTGCTCGACATGATAGTATGCTATCTGGTTGTACTTTATCTTAACATGTACTCTGATCGTCTCTATGTTACATGTTGATAAAGCCCTTAGGATATGTACTCGACTACTGGGACTATGATAAGATCATACTAGTGGGGCCACGCTAGTCGACGAGTACATCCTATAACTGTTCCTAGTCGAGGGTGTATCGAGACAGGGCATCGATTCACCAGAGTATACTAGCATATACGCATCTTGACCCATATGATGGGCGATGGATGATCCCATATCCATCGGTGTTTGACATCAAGGATGGTGTAGGGTGCTCAGTAGAGACTGGGTACACTGGACGGACTCGCCGAGAACTCCCAGATGGTATTATACCTCACGTCAGATGGCAGTTCTCCGGTGACACTGGTACAGAGTAGTCTGTTGACCCGAGATCGTCATAGAGTCTTGTGTGATTCCCACTGTGCTTTGATTTCCATCATACCACGTCAAAGAGGGCGTGCAAAAAGGTGGCTTTTGGGTACAGTCCCGAATCACATGGAGGCAATGAGCGATAGGAGGGAATTCGTCTCTCCCGGTATAGGGAGTTTATGTTGTGCTGTATTCGATTGGCTATAACTGGAAATCCCTGGCCAGGGTTGCTGAGATTTACTGGTAAGTGTTATCAGTAGTTTCTCGAACTGTTATAGACCTCATATTGACACGACTTATCAAGCTACTGGGGTCTGACGTTTATCACCCCCAGGCGAGATATGCGACATATCAGACGACGAGACCGGACTGTACGGGAGTGTTACTGATTGGATTCACAGGAGAATGTACAGGCTTACTTGTTGATCTTCTGAGCGCTCAATACCTGGGTGGCTGTTACGTTTAGCTGACCGCTTGCAGCTTGTGGGTGTTTGATATGATCATCACCTACTGCCGGCGTATTGACGATTCTTTAGAGTCCTACACAGAGGTTTCTTGACTCAGGAAAAATGGAGTAAGAGCGCATATGTGATATGTGCGGGACCGAGGATAATGCGATATGAGATACCGTATTCTATTCTCGCGATATTTGATATCAGCCGGGTCATCGGATCAAGTGTTGATTCGATGAATCGGTACGGATAAATATTAGTCGGTTATATGCGATATAGCCGGATTGTCGGATCAAGTGTTGATTCGATAATTTAATGTATAATAATATATATAATATATTAAATTACATTAACTAATATTAGCTCACTAAAAGATTCTTTTTCTCACTCGGGGAATACATTGATATATATGCGATATATGTTAATTGTATTATTTTATTTTGTTACAATAAATATTGTATATGTGATATATAATATTGTAACATGATATGAAAACTAATGCAACATGTTTAGTGGAGTTTAAACATGGTTAGAGTTTGGATTAGGGTTAAGACTTCTAGTAGCTTCTAGAAGCTTTTCTTTTGTCATGGAAAAGATATTATGCTTGATATTTTCAAGTGACTCACCTTTAACCCAACCCAAACCCTAGCCCTAGTTAAATCTCTAAAAGAGTTTAGTTGACCATGGTTGCATTATTCATCATTATTATCTTTGCATTATTCATCACAAAAGGATTATGATATTCTTCTTCTTCTTCCTTCTTCTTTCTTTCATGGAAAAAGCTTACTAGCTTTTTCCCAAGTGATGATTATGTATGAGAAAAAGATTATAAATGAGAGCTAAAATCCTACTTCATCATTCTCATCTACCCTTGCCCTTTAGATAAGAGTGTTCACTTCTTTTAGAGAGTGAGAGCTTGTGTTAACAAAACTTCAAGGTAGATCATCTTTGTTATCGAAGATCGGAAGCAAGCTTGCACCTTTCTCTTCGCGGAGCCTCTCGAGAGTCCGGAACACAATGATCGCAGCGAAGGGACCACAACACGGAGCTTATGAAGTGAAGGACCGTATCTAAAAAGGTTGTAATCCCTCCCACTTAGTGTTAAAGTGTTTAACATACTTGTTTTCGCATAAACTCTAGTTTAAAGATCCGGCTTTGGGTTGTTCGGCACGGCTAAAATTTTAAATCGGGCATGGTTGATGCCTCGTAGACCCTTATGCATGTGCCTAGCAACTCTACAGTGGTGTCAGAGCCAAGCTAGAGCTTTAGGCGAAGTCTGAGCGAACTTTAAAGTCAGATCGAACCCGGATACCCCGATACGAACCCTTCTCTGGACAATTTTCAAAAATGTGATTTTTTATGAACTAAAAATGCTCAGAAAATTAAGCAAGAAAAACTAAGAATTACTGTGAAGTACGACCCACTAATGTTCTTATATGACCGCGGAACCGCGGCCAAACCAAGGGTTTGGCGGCGGTTCCGCGGCCAAAATTATGACCTAGTCCCTCATACTTCATATATTTATTCTTAGGTCTTTTCTTGTCATTTTTTTCTGGGAATTTTTAATTCCACTCAAGTGTTGAGTTTTCTAGGGTTGTATTGGGGACTCGTTGATTCGATCGGATAATTTAACTTTGTTTAGTTTGTCCGGATAATTTTTAGATCGTGTTAAAAAGTTCGACCGGATATCAATAACTCACTTTTTCCCCTGCCGGAAAATTTCCAAGAGTTGGATTTTTCCGTAGTTTAGGAACGTTCTAAGTCGTGCAAGTAACGCGGTGGACCCTCTAGAAGACAACAAACCTTAACTCGATTATGTGACCATCTTGAACTGCCTCTGAACCTTAGGGTTTGTGGCAGTTCGGCGTGCCATATGTGAGGCGTTGGCTTGACCCTTCTACGGCTGAACCATTGGTACTGTAGCATGTGATGGATGTTTTTAAACTAATTTCAAGTGTTGAGAACTATTTGGGTAAACTTGGATGTTTGATTATTCGATCGGAAAGTTTAACATTGTCTATTTATCTGGAATGTGATACAATATTTGGAATCCACAAGTAGTTATGAGATAACTAATTTGAATGTTATAAATCTAGCAGTTCAGTCTCAGATGATCGGTTGCCTCGGAATTTTGATGTGATCAAAAGTCCGTCGCAATCACGTAGCGTACGTGGATACTCGCCGGGTAAACTTAATAGACAGCCATGCCCCATAGCCCCGACTAAGTGACTGTAGGAGAACACCGTCGCCAAAAGCATCTGTTCGGGTGCTCGCGGCAGCGGTGTTCTGCCTTAGTGCACTTCGTCGACGGCATCGGGGGTGCGGCCGTCTACTGAAGTTTGCGACGAGCATTCGATCTGGATGTCGGGAATCTTGTTGAATTGCCCGACTAGATATTGAAAAGTGTTTTCGATAAAGAGACTAAAATGCGGGGTTTATAATTGTTAGGCATGCGATGTCTAAGGAATTCATTTGGTTAGGCATGCGATGTCTAAAGAGATTGCAGATTCCAACTGTTGTAGTTTACACTTTCTTTTCTGTGACCGTAAGTGTAGTATGTAGTTGTATCGCCGGTTTTCGTTGCTATACATCGACGACAATCGGTGTATGCATACTTACTTACGTTGATGACATGTGATGTTATGTGTTGCTGTGATATGTTATATTGGATCATCGTGTTTGAATAGCTGGGGGTTTTATGTGAGATAAGGGTTTTTATTTTCATTCATGTAAAATTCATTTGTATGTAATATTCTTTTATTGGGGCACTTCCGAGCTGAGGATGATGTCACCATTGTATATTATTTATTTTTCCGCATTAGGTAGACCCAAGGCGGGGAGCACAAGTAACCGGGTTCTAGGGTCCAGTGGGAGACCATCTCGAGGAGTCGAGACCGGGTCTCCTAACCGTAGAATTGGCAGTGTTACTTGCCGCTCTCGTAGGGGTCTAGGTGTTAGGTCCACGTTACCCACCCCGGTCCTTTCGGGGAGGCGGAATAGGCAAAACGAAAATTTTTCCCTAGCTAGGTAACATGGACCGTTTCATGAAGGATCGTTGCTAAACAAAATTCTACAAGTTCTAACTAATATGTAGAATGGTTATACCTTGGTCTTGAACTCCTTCTATTCTTGATGTGGTTCTTCCTCTTTCTTGCTCCTCGTAGTCGCTTGAACGGATCCTCCTTGTCGTCTCCTCTTTGCAATAGATGGATCCACCCGAGGGTCTCGAAATTAGGCTCCTATCTCAACCTAGAGATGACTAAGGTGTTTGGTTTGCTAAACCTAATACCTTAGATTGAGTAGAGAAGAGTGATGGTGGTTTTATCTCAAAGGTTCATGATTTCCAACTCATGGAACACTTGAACCTTGAGAGAGGAAGAGGAAGAGGGAGAGCTTTCTTTCTAGGAGAGAGAAAGAGAATGATACAATGAGCTCTCATCATCCAACCCTTCTCACAAAAGTGAGAATAATGATAATAATAATAATAATTAAGTATATGGTGATGGTTAGTTTCAATGACCATTATCATTTCATGCTATAATTGCTTTTGCAAACAACAAGCAAGCAAAAGTCATACCCATGAAATGATAGCCATGAAATGATGATGGTCAACAAGTCCAAAATGGTCAACCGGTCAACAAAGTCAACAAGTCAACAAAAGTCAAACTTTCAACTCAACCATGGCACAATAATACTTAATTAATACTATTAATCATATATCATATTCTCATTAGGGTTTAAAGAAAAGTCAACGGTCAACAAGTCAACCAAAGCCAAATGGTCAACAACCCTAATGAGAATTCTCTGCCTCTGCTTCTGTCAACTGTGCATACACACCCGCATCCATGCTCCAAGGAACACGAATACACCGAGACAAAACCAATCCCAAAAAACAGTTACTAGGATCCGGCTTAAATCAAAGCCCACTAGTAACTACTGTCCGGACACCAAATGTGCACAAGTGCGCGGATGTGAACGAACCCCGTCGCAAAACCATGCAACCTGTACTCTGTTTTGCCCAAAGGCAAGTAACCCTCTGTGTGGGACTCTAAAGGCTCGACACTACGCTGGCAGTGGGTTTAACCACAGGTCGCAAGCGTTACTAGCTGTACGTAACGGTCCCCAGGTAGATGCCAATAAGAAGACTGATGAGGTGAACCCATCGAACTCCTACTGAGCCTGAATGTGACAATCTCCGTACAGTCCGGTCCGTTCGTCTGAGAATATCGCATGGCGGGCCTAGGGGCGGTAAACGTCAGTCCCCTAATAGCGGTACAAGTCGTGTCGGAGTGTAGCCCAAAACACCCTGAGAATCTACTGGAAAACCTACCAGCAATTCTCGCTTGCCCTGGCCAGGGACTTTATGTAATGGCTCTCCTAGACACAGCGCGATATCAACCCCCAATACCGGGAGAGACGAATCCTGTCTAACCGTCACTGCCTCCAAGTGCTTCGGGACTGCACCCAACTACTACCTGTTTGCACGACTCAGTAGAGCCATGGTAGGGTAGTAATCCAAGAACAGTGGGAACACACTCGAGGCGAAGTGACAGTGTCAAGTCAGTGGACTAAGCTGTACTCATGTCACCTGGGAACTGTTAACTGACAATAGGTATAATACCAACCAACAGTTCCCGACGAGTCATGTCCAGTGTACTCGTAACCTAACGAGCACCTGCATACTATCTCCAGTACGACGTACCGATGGCTGTGGGACAGACCATCTCCCCTGCTGGGAAGAGAAGCGTATGCACTAGTCTACTCTGGAGTATCGATACCCTGTCTCGATAATCCTACGACTAGGGACCAAAATAAGGATGTGCTTATAGACTACCCAGCCCCCACTAGTGTGATCGCCATCACAACGCCGGTAGTCAAGCAAAGATCCTAAGGGCTCTACCAATATGTTTTTAGCGATATGTTAAAAGAAACATATACACATATTAAGATAGAAACAAACCAAGTAGCATACTACTATAACGAGCAAGACTGTCGTAAAACCATATATATATATCCCAAGCCTCCAAAATGTATTATACAAACCAGTACTATACAATAATGGCCTCTAGGGCATACATATCTAACAATCTCCCACTTGCACTAAAGGCCAGTAATTGGTGTACCGCATACCCAACGTATGCACTAAGGCCAGCTGCCGGCGTATCGCATACCCAATAGCTCAAAAATTCGCTCGAACTATGTTTGAGGGAGGGCCTTCGTGAATGGATTCGTTGTGTTGTCTTTTGTGTCCACTCTCCGTACCTCGATCTCCTGGCGATCAATGATCTCCCTAATCAGGTGATACCGCCTTAAGATGTGTCTGGATTTCTGATGGGACCTTGGTTCCTTCGCTAAAGCTATAGCCCCATTGTTATCGCAATACAAAGGTATTGGGTCAACAATGGACGGAACCACCTGAAGTTCACTAATGAACTTCTTCATCCAGACCGCCTCTTTTGCGGCATCGCTTGCAGCAATGTATTCAGCCTCCATCGTCGAGTCTGCGACGGTATCCTGTTTGGAACTCCTCCAACATACCGCCCCTCCGTTGAGGGTAAACACAAAACCCGAGACAGACTTGCTGTCATATTTGTCACTCTGGAAGCTTGAATCGGTAAAGGACTCGACCCTGAGGTATCGATTACCGTAAACCAGGAACATCTCCTTAGTCCTTCTCAGGTACTTGAGAATGTTCTTCACTGCCGTCTAGTGGTCCTCACCTGGGTCTGACTGATACCGGCTCACCACGCTCAGCGCGTAAGCTACATCTGGTCTTGTACATAGCATCGCATACATTATAGATCCTACCGCCGAAGCGTAGGGTAAAGTGTTCATGCGAACCCTCTCCTCGTCAATCTTAGGAGACATCTTCTTGGAGAGGGTAATTCCGTGCAATGCGGGTATGTTACCGCGCTTGGAATCCTCCATACTAAATCTCTTTAGTACGGTCTCTATGTACCTGGACTGCGAAAGTCCCAGTGGTCTCTTGGATCTATCTCTGTAGACCTTGATCCCCAGAATGTACGAGGCATCACCCAGGTCCTTCATGGAGAACCGTTGTGACAAGAATAGCTTGACCGATTGTAGCATAGGAATGTCATTTCCTATCAAAAGAATGTCGTCCACGTACAAGACTAGGAATACGACAGTTCATCCTACAATCTTCTTATAGACACAAGGTTCATCTTCGTTCTTGATGAAATCAAATTCCTTGATTGCCTCATCAAAACAGATGTTCCAGCTCCGCGATGCCTGCTTCAATCCATAAATGGATTTAAGTAACTTGCACACCTTCCCGCTGCTCCCACTGTCTACGAAACCTTCTGGCTGATCCATGTAAACGCACTCTTCTAAACAGCCGTTTAGAAAAGCCGGTTTAACGTCCATTTGCCAGATTTCATAGTCATGGAAGGCAGCAATGGCAAGTAGGATCCGAATGGATTTGAGCATAGCCACTGGAGAAAAAGTTTCGTCATAGTCCAAACCAGGTGTTTGACGAAAACCTTTTGCAACGAGTCTAGCCTTATAGGTTTCCACCTGCCCATCTACACCAAGTTTCCTTTTGTAGATCCATTTGCATCCAACGGGTTTTACCCCCGGTGGAGCAATATCCAAGGTCCACACTTTATTGGTGTACATGGACTCCATTTCAGATTGCATTGCATCCAGCCACTTATCAGAGTCCCTACTGATAATGGCCTGCCTGAAACTGGTAGGGTCATCTTCTTCCAAGATGCAATCCTCTCGATCCCCGTCTATGAGAAAACCGTAGTATCTCTCGGGCGGATGAGAAATCTTACCAGATCTGCGGAGTGGCTGAGGTTCGTTGGGTGTAACTGAATCTAGCGGTTCCTCCAAATCTTTAGTTAAAGTTTGTGTTTCTGGAATTTCATCTAGTTCTACCGTGCTGCCACTAATATTTTTAACAAGAAATTCTTTTTCCAAAAATGTGGCATTCCTGGAAACAATTATCTTCTGTTCCTCTGCATGGTAGAATAGATACCCACTTGAATCTTTTGGGTATCCCACAAACTTACATAAAACTGCCAGTGCCTCAAGTTTGTCTGGGTTCTGCTTTTTGACATAAGCTGGGCAACCCCAAATCTTAATACGTTTAAGATACAAACTCTTACCACTCCATATTTCATACGGAGTCTTAGGCACGGATTTGGATGGAACTTGATTCAATAGATGTGCTGCTGTTAAAAGCGCATGTCCCCAGAATGAAAGAGGCAACTCAGCACTACTCATCATGGAGCGAACCATATCCAATAGGGTACGATTCCTCCGTTCCGATACACCGTTGTGCTATGGTGTATAAGGAGGAGTAAGATGAGAGAGAATACCATTCTCTTTTAAGTAATCTAAGAATTCCCTGCTTAAGTACTCCCCTCCTCTATCTGATCGGAGGATCTTGATACTTTTGCTAGTCTGGTTCTCTACTTCGTTTCTGAATTCCTTGAATTTCTCAAAAGCTTCAGATTTATGTTTCATAAGATACACATATTCGAATCTAGAGAGATCGTCAGTGAATGTGATGAAGTACGAGAACCCACCCCTTGCATGTATAGACATCGGACCACATGCATCACTGTGTACGAGTCCCAAGAGCTCTGCTGCCCTTTCTCCATGTCCGGTGAACGGAGATTTGGTCATCTTTCCTTTGAGACAAGACTGACAAGTTTCATAAGATGAAAACTCGAACGTATTCAAGAGTCCATCTTTATGCAACTTACTTAGTCTTTTCTCTCCGATATGACCAAGTCTACAATGCCACAAGTAGGATTCATTTGTATCTGAATTCTTCCTCTTGTGTGTGTTTTGTACATTGAGAACTGTATTCTGATTTAGAACGTAGATACCATTACACAGTGTACCTTCTGCAACCAGTACCTTATGAAGGTAGATGTTCATGATATTTCTATCAAGAACAAAGTTATATCCATCTTTATCGAGTAAAGATACTGATATGATGTTGCAAACCATGGAAGGTACATAGTAGCAATCATTCAAAATCATAGTATTGCCATTTGGCAACACTAGGTGATATTCACCGACGGCTGCAGCATTAACTTGTGCTCTGTTCGCTACTCTGAGCGACATATCACCAGGTACAACTCTCCTACTTTTTCTCAATCCCTGCAATAGATTACAGATATGAGATCCTGATCCGGTATCAAGTACCCAGGAGGTAGGGCTGACCGTAAAGCAGTTCTCAATTACAAGAGCATCTGAAGTAGATGCAAAACCATGCTTCTTCTTCAACTGGGTATCCTTGGAATCCATACAATCCTCTTTCCCTTGCTCATACTTATGACTGTTGTCGTAAGTTAGAGCCGAACCAACGTTCCCCAGCCCCGAATAAGAATTCGGATCGGTCAAACGATACATTTTATTATCTTGATTAGGGCGTGAAATGGTTGCTACCTGGAGAGAGAGAAAAGAAACACTCAGCCTGCGCTCTTGCAAGATTAGATTGGTTTATTGATTTATCTAACCAGGATGGCTCCCACTGTTTCCTCAAATTCTTCTTCAAACCCTAAAAGAAGAACTAGTCAGGATTAATCGCACGTCACAATACTTGCTTAACCTTTCAGCCAGGCTGGTGTTGGTACTTCGAGGGAGGTTTTCCAACGCTTTCGCGATGTTCCTTAATTAAATAACCTCTTTTCCCTAGAGGCGTAGCCCCGCTAACACCGTTCTAGACACCTACTTGGTTTATAGCATTGATTGTTAAGTGAAATAATCTCCCGAGAGTAATCCAACTCATCGGTGGGATCAGGATCCAACTATCATTGTGCGATGACCTAGATGGAATCCACTCTAGTCACCACACTCTAGAAGGTATGCTAAATCTGCAAGTTTCAGTTTCTTTAGAAACTCCCGATGTGGATTTTTGCCCCTAGGACCCAAGTGACCTCGACACAGTCAACAAATCAAAGAGTCCTACTCAAGTTCAACCCGTCATTATCATGATTGCATTAAACCCACCCGCATAACCCTTGACACAGTCAACAAGGTTACACGACTGTCCTAACCAATCACATTGTATCCAGCAGATAAGCAATACTCAGCTACCGTTCACTGCGCCTTGACACAGTCAACAAACGCAGCACGAATACTAAGTATAACTTATAAGAAATGACGGAGGGCTACGGCTGGGTTTTTGGCGAAAAACCCGTTAACGTAATGAACTTAATATCATTGAAGGAACCTGATAACCTTTTTGAAAATATAGTGGCGAAAACTTTTGCTAAAGAGGTCACTCCCTGTGAAGGGATCTCGGCTCTTTCCTCGTCGAATGAGGTGTAGGATATTCCAAACTGAATACCTCGATGCAAAGCAAGAATAATCGACTATAGTGAAGTTATTACCCTGACGCAAACTTTTTGTCCAAGGGGTCACTCCGGATGAAGGGATCTCGGCCCTTGCCTCGTCGACTGAGGTGTTGGGCATTCATAACCGAATACCTCTATGCAAAACAAAAGAGAGCGTCCTTGCAATAACAGCTTTTTGAAAATTGTTCCAACAACGTCATATTAGGTTTGTTTTTTCTTTGCATTAGATTAATGCGTCCCATCGGTTAATCCTACCATTGCAGAAAACAACGAAAATATGACGTACGCTTATGCCATCCGCATTCGCCACGGGGCCCCGTCATTACCCGTTAGGTTACTTAACTAACGACAGAGCGGGGGCTGGACTAGCGCGGATGCAAAACATAAGCAACGCCTAAATAGATATCATATAGATATATACACATTCGTCAGATGCAATGATAGACATTCCAGATCACAGATGAACACATTGGATATACTAGGAATCCGCATTCCGTACGAGCCTGTAACGAAGAGAGGATTACACGGTCGCGATGAATAGCCAAAACCCCACCCTAGACCCCTACGTGTGCGGCAAACTATCCTCCAAGTACCCGAAGCGAAGCAACCTCCCTCAATGCCGTGAGTAGGCCACTCGGCACTTCGAGATACCCGGTAGTTTGTGCACCCCACCTTGGGTCTATCCTAAGAGCAAAAACAGTAAAAGAAATTATACAATGACGGCTACAACCCCATCCCGGTTGTGCGGCCATATAAATAATATTACATCAATTACAAATTACATGAATTGAAAGAAAAGAAAACTCTCATCTCACTACCCCCCGGCTATTCATCCGCGACAATCCAATGAATTCATATACACAGACCATCAACATTACAGATCACAGATATGTATAACCCCCACTAATCGACGTATAGCGATTAGCAGACGTTCAATACATATATCACATCACAGATATAACCCGTTAGCAAAATTCTTTAGAAGTTCGATCAAAATACGGATTTTAAACCACCCCAAAAACAATTTTTGCTTTCTGTAAAATCTGGGCAGAAAAAACATATTGTAAAAATCCCAAAACACCCTACTGAACATACTGCAGGAAAAATTTCCCACGACCGAGTCAACTCGGCCGCGGATCCGCGGCGGGAGAACGCTCCTGCCGCGGTTCCGCGGCGCTTTGACCGAGTTAGTGGACCATTTTTCTTGCTTGTTCTTAAAAAACCCTGAGCCGATTTTTAGTACATGATTTATTATTTTTTGAACAGAAAATAAAATCGGCAGAAAGTTGATATCTCGGGCATGTTTTATGATTTTTTTTCTCCGATCGAACTTCTAGTTACTTTGCTAATATGTTAGATAGTGTTTAGCTAGGCTCTGATACCAATGTTAGGTCCACGTTACCCACCCCGGTCCTTTCGGGGAGGCGGAATAGGCAAAACAAAAATTTTTCCCTAGCTAGGTAACATGGACCGTTTCATGAAGGATCGTTGCTAAACAAAAACTAAAAAAATTCTACAAGTTCTAACTACTATGTAGAATGGTTATACCGTGGTCTTGAACTCCTTCTCTTCTTGATGTGGTTCTTCCTCTTTCTTGCTCCTCGTAGTCGCTTGAACGGATCCTCCTTGTCGTCTCCTCTTTGACATAGATGGATCCACCCGAGGGTCTCGAAATTGGTCTCCTATCTCAACCTAGAGATGACTAAAGTGTTTGGTTTGCTAAACCTAATACCTTAGATTGAGTAGAGAAGAGTGATAGTGGTTTTATCTCAAAGGTTCATGATTTCCAACTCATGGAACACTTGAACCTTGAGAGAGGAAGAGGAAGAGGGAGAGCTTTCTTTCTAGGAGAGAGAAAGAGAATGATACAATGAGCTCTCATCATCCAACCCTTCTCACAAAAGTGAGAATAATGATAATAATAATAATAATTAAGTATATGGTGATGGTTAGTTTCAATGACCATTATCATTTCATGCTATAATTGCTTTTGCAAACAACAAGCAAGCAAAAGTCATACCGATGAAATGATAGCCATGAAATGATGATGGTCAACAAGTCCAAAATGGTCAACCGGTCAACAAAGTCAACAAGTCAACAAAAGTCAAACTTTCAACTCAACCATGGCACAATAATACTTAATTAATATTATTAATCATATATCATATTCTCATTAGGGTTTAAAGAAAAGTCAACGGTCAACAAGTCAACCAAAGCCAAATGGTCAACAACCCTAATGAGAATTCTCTGCCTCCGCCTCTGTCAACTGTGCATACACACCCGCATCCGTGCTCCAAGGAACACGAATACACCGAGACAAAACCAATCCCAAAAAACAGTTACTAGGATCCGACTTAAACCAAAGCCCACTAGTAACTACTGTCCGGACACCAAATGTGCACAAGTGCGCGGATGTGAACGAACCCCGTCGTAAAACCATGCAACCTCTACTCTATTTTGCCCAAAGGCGAGTAACCCCCTGTGTGGGACTCTAAAGGCTCGACACTACGCTGACAGTGGGTTTAACGACAGGCCGCAAGCGGTACTAGCTGTACGTAACGGTCCCCAGGTAGATGCAGATAAGAAAACTGATGAGGTGAACCCATCGAACTCCTACTAAGCCTGAATGTGACAATCTCCGTATAGTCCGGTCCGTTCGTCTGAGAATATCGCATGGCGGGCCTAGGTGGCGGTAAACGTCAGTCCCCTAATAGCGGTACAAGTCGTGTCGTAGTGTGGCCCAAAACACCCTGAGAATATACTGGAAAACCTACCAGCAATTCTCGCTTGCCCTGGCCAGGGACTTTATGTAATGGCTCTCCTAGACACAGCGCGATATCAACCCCCAATACCGGAAGAGACGAATCCTGTCTAACCGTCACTGCCTCCAAGTGCTTCGGGACTGCACCCAACTACTACCTGTTTGCACGACTAAGTAGAGTCGTGGTAGGGTAGTAATCTAAGAACGGTGGGAACACACTCGAGGCGAAGTGACAGTGTCAAGTCAGCGGACTAAGCTGTACTCGTGTCACTTGGGAACTGTTAACTGACGATAGGTATAATACCAACCAACAGTTCCCGACGAGTCCTGTCCAGTGTACTCGTAACCTAACGAGCACCTGCATACTATCTCCAGTACGACGTACTGATAGCTGTGGGACAGACCATCTCCCCTGCTGGGAAGAGAAGCGTATGCATTAGTCTACTCTGGAGTATCGATGCCCTGTCTCGATAATCCTACGACTAGGGACCAAAATAAGGATGTGCTTATAGACTACCCAGCCCCCACTAGTGTGATCGCCATCACAACGCCGGTAGTCAAGCAAAGATTCTAAGGGCTCTACCAATATGTTTTTAGCGATATGTTAAAAGAAACATATACACATATTAAGATAGAAACAAACCAAGTAGCATACTACTATAACGAGCAAGACTGTCGTAAAACCATATATATATCCCAAGCCTCCACAATGTATTATACAAACCAGTACTATACAATAATGGCCTCTAGGGCATACATATCTAACACTAGGGATGTGGGTTTGGCTATTCATCGCGACCGTGGAATCCGTGTTTTATACAGGCTCGTATTGAAAACACGGACATCTTAGTATATCCAATATTTCATATATGTTCTTCTGCTGCAATGCTCTGTGATGAGATCATATTACTGCCTGAGACGAATGTTTATATTATATATATGAGATATATATTATATATTGTTGATATCGTTTCATATCTGATGCTTATGAAGCATATTAAAATGGGACTTCATTAATGAGATTAATGAAATAAAAGAAACCTAAGATGTTGTAGAAACTTGTTTAAAAACTGGTAGCTCTAGTTCTTGCTTTGCATAGCGGTGTTCCTTGTAGAACATCCAGCACCTTATTCGATGAGGAAAGAGCCGAGATCCCTTCACCGGGAGTGACCTCTTTAGCGAAACTAGCAGATGCTACACACTCGGTTTGTCTTTTGATTGCTTCTATAGTTCTTGCTTTGCATAGTGATATTTGTGAAATATCCTGCACCTTATTCGATGAGGAAAGGGCCGACGATCCCTTCACCGGGAGTGACCCCTTTAGCAAAACTAGAAAAGCCTCAAAAACACTCCATTTAAAAATCACTTGATTCTACAACGATATAAAGTTCATTACGCAAAGGGTTTTCTTAAAAACCTGTTGTAGCCCTCCGTCATTTCAGATAAGTAATAGTTAGTATTCGTACTGCGTTTGTTGACTCAGTCAAGGCGTAGTGTGCGGTAGCTGATTAGTTCTTATCTGCAAAGCATATGATGCGATTGGATTAGGGTAGTCGTGCGGCCTTGTTGACTCAGTCAAGGGTCGTGCGGGTGGGTTTAATTCAATCGGGAAATGACGGGTTGAACTTTACTTGCGGTCTATGGTTTGTTGACTCAGTCAAGGTCATAGATCGCTTGGGGCAAAATATTATTGGGAATTTCAAGTGTTGAAATTCCCAATGAGATTGCATACCTTCTATGAGATTGTTGGATCCCGATACCCGATGCGAGTAAGAGTTACTCCTGGGAGAGTTTTACACATTACAATTAGCCGATCAAGTAGGTGTCTAGAAAGGTGTTAACGGGGTTACGCCCCTGGGAAAACGAGGTTTACTTTAATTAGGTCCGTGCGATAGTACGGGGAACCTCCCTCAAAGTACCAGTACTGACGTGGCTGAAAGATTGGCGAACTTGTGTTAGTTGTATGTATGCCCTAGAGGCCAGTATTGTATAGATGATGTATATTATATTTGGATGCTTGGACATATATAGAGATGAATTTCTTGCTCGACATGATAGTATGCTATCTGGTTGCTCTTTATCTTAACATGTATACTTGTCTCTTTATGCTGTCTTATGGTTACATGTTGGTAAAGCCCTTAGGATGTGCACTTGACTACCTGGACTATGATGCGGATCATACTAGTGGGGACATGGTAGTCCATAAGTACATCCTTCAAGGTCCCTAGTCGTGGGTGTATCGAGACAGGGCATCGATATACCAGAGTAGACTAGCATATACGCTTCTTGACCCATGAGATGGGCGATGGATGATCCCATATCCATTGGTGTTTGACATTAGAGATGGTATGCGGGTGCTCAGTGGAGACTGGGTACACTGGACGGACTCTCCGAGAACTCCCAGATGGTATTATACCTCACGTCAGATGGCAGTTCTCAGGTGACACTTGTGCAGGTTAGTCTGTAGACCCGAGATCGTCATAGAGTCTTGTGTGATTCCCACTGTGCTTTGATTTCCACCTTACCACGTCCATGAGGGCGTGCAAAACGGTGGTTTTTGGGTACAGTCCCGAGTCACATGGAGGCAGTGAGCGATAGGAGGGGTTTCGTCTCTCCCGGTATTGGGGGTTGATGTTGCGCTGTGCTCGATTGGCCGTAACAGGGAAGTCCCTGGCCAGGGCTGATTCAGAGATTTACTGGTAAGTGTTACCAGTAGTTTCTCGACCCGTTATGAGCCTCACATCGGCACGACTTATCGGTTATTGGGGTCTGACGTTTACCACTCCTAGACTTGGTATGAGACATATCAGACGAGGAGACCGGACTGTACGGGAAGTGTTGCCGGTTGGCTCGACGGGAGTTGTAGCAGGTTCGCTTGTTCTCTTCTGATCGCTCAATACTCGGGTGGCCGTTACGTTTAGCTGACCGCTTGCGGCTTGGGGGTGCTTGATATGATCATCACCCACTGCCGGCATATTGACGAGTCTTAGAGTCCCACAATGGAGTTACCTAGTCCAGGCGAAAGGTTGTGGTGCGCGTATGCGATATGCGCATGGACCCGATTAAAATGCGCGTATAGGATACCGTATATTGATCGGGCGGCTTGCTTTTGGTTAGGGGCATATGTGATATGACCGGATTGATAAATCAAGTGTTGATTTATCATTTAACCATTAGTTTCTCACTAGAAATCCTTTCTTATATTTGATGGATGTATGCATGCATGTATGTTCTCTTTTTAGATTCATGCACATATGGATGTACATACACACATACATACATACATACATCCTTCATGGTTGTACATACATGAAAATGGTGGCAATATAAGACTCACACCATGGTTTTATATATGAGTTTTATTGCATTTGATTTAAAGCAAAAAGGAAAAAGGAAAATGGTTATGATTGATTTGTTTCTACACTCTTCTTTTGACCTAACCATTCTCTCATGTACGCGATGCTATGTACAAGACCCGATGTAGCATATTCACTAAGTGTAGTGAGCAGGTATCAAGCTGATCCTGGAGAGAGTCACTGGACAGCTGTGAAGAGCATTCTCAAGTACTTACGAAGGACTAAAGAGATGCTCTTGGTGTGTGGTAACGGAGAACTCCAAGTGGAGTCCTTTACCGATTCGAGCTTCCAGAGTGATAAGGACGACTCTAAGTCGCAGTCAGGATTTGTCTTTACCCTTTACGGAGGGGCGGTTAGCTGGAAGAGTTCCAAGCAGGAAACCGTAGCAAACTCGACGATGGAGGCTGAATACATCGCTGCCAACGATGCTGCCAAAGAGGCTGTCTGGATCAAGAAGTTCATTACTGAACTTGGAGTGGTTCCATCCATTGAACATCCAATACCTTTGTATTGCGATAACAATGGAACGGTGGCTTTGGCCAAGGAACCCAGGTCCCATCAGCGATCTAGGCATATTCTGAGGCGGCATCACCTGATCCGGGAGATAGTTGATCGCCGGGAGATCGAGGTCAGGAGGGTTGACACGAAGAATAACACAGCGGATCCACTCGCGAAGGCCATTCCCCAGATATAGTTTGAGAGACTCTTCGGGATGCTCGGTATGCGTTACTACAGCAGCTGGCCCTAGTGCAAGTGGGAGATTGTTAGTTATATGTATGCCCTAGAGGCCGGTATTGTACAGATGATGTATATTATATTGGATGCTTGGACATATATAGAGATGACTTTCTTACTCGATATGATAGTATGCTATCTGGTTGCTCTTTATCTTAACATGTATACTAGTCTCTTTAAACTGTCTTATAGTTGCATGTTGGTAAAGCCCTTAGGATGTGTACTTGACTACCTGGACTATGATGCAGATCATACTAGTGGGGACATGGTAGTCCATAAGTACATCCTTCAAGGTCCCTAGTCATAGGTGTATCGAGACGGGGCATTGATATACCAGTGTAGACTAGCGTATACGCTTCTCGACCCATGAGATGGGCGATGGATGATCCTATATCCATTGGTGTTTTACATCAGAGATGGTATACGGGTGCTAGACGAAGTTAAACTTTTCGATCAAATAGCAAACACTCAAGATTTCCCTAAAAGCTCAACACTTGAGCGGAGTTCAAAAAGTACCCAGAAACTGCCACAGCTCCTATGAACCATCCGTAGAAGGGCCGACCCATGCCTCACTCATGTCGCTACGGAACTGCGGCAAATCCTAGGGTATGACCGCGGTTCCGCGATCCAAAATGTCGAGTTTGGGTATCGTTCTTCTAGAGGGTCTACAGAATCGCTTGCATGATTTTCTGAAGATTTTAAACTCGGAAAAAATCCAACTCTTGGAAAATTTCCAGCGAGAGAAAATATGAGTTATTGATATCCGTTCGAACTTTTTAACGTCGTCTAGATTACCCGAATACATGTTAAAATTACGACTACGAAACACTCTGAATTGCCTTTGCAGAAAGTTAACATCACATGCAAATGTAGTAAAAACAAACAACACCTGAAACACCAAAACCCAGAGACTGGAACACACTACAAAATTGAACCCTGAACTCCCAAAATGGGCCGAGCTCACCGGTTTTTCATGCACTCTGGCCGGCCAAAATCTGAGGAATGGGGTTCAATTTTCTACTGTGCTCATATTGCATCTCATACAACATTCTGCGGTTGTTTAAAAAAAAATTTGACACCTTAAAAAAATCGACAGAAACCAGATTTAGTGTTTCAAGTTTCGGAGCAGTTTCGGTTTCGTAATCTAACAAACATCGTCTAATTCTCTAGCTTGGATCTGATACCACTGCTAGGTTCCCTAGCACGGCAGCAAGGTTTCGGGAGGCATCGTCCATGCCATTTTCAAAAAATTTCCATGCCAAGGAGCCCAAAGCTAAGGATGTTTAACTAGAGAATCATACGAAAACACAAATGTAAACAACTTTACATCTAAGTGAATGATGAATACAACCTTTGTCACGCCCCGCTTCCCAAAATACGGAATACGAGGGGTAGACAAGGCCAGCCATGCTCCTACGGTCAAGGAAAAGTCCTGCCGTAGTCACACTTCGGCTTCTAGTTTCTCATGGTAAACAGTGTATAATGCGCAGGTAATGAGAAATGCAGTAACAGATTGGAACGATGTAAAGACTGACCTGAAGTGGAACAAAGATTGTAACTCGGGAAGGCAAGTCAAGAAGCCTGTGATGCTCGTCTAGTTCTGGTCCAGGCTAAATCTTCTCCTCACACTGAGCATGCATACTCAGGTCGTCAGAGCGACACAATAGCAATATAATGTACATAATCAAGTAACAGTTCTAACAGTGGTAATAGATATGAATAACAGTAAATCAATGACAGCATGAATATGAATGAGCAGAGATCAATGCAGCGGAAAAGTAAAGCAGTATAACAATATGTCACGAATGTCAAGACAGTATAGAAGGAGTGTAAATGACAGTAACCCTATCAGTCTCTAAGTCGCACTGCACAGGTCAATAAGCCTATCGTCAGTCCAAGTGTGAGAGTCAACCACTCGCGAGTGTCCTCCACCCAAGGGTAGAACCCAAGGGCAAGGGACCACGGGCCCAACATGTAACGAATGTATCACGGTGTCTATAGCACATACCCTGTAAATCTCCATATAACTCCCTAAATATATAAGCCGGCATGGGACTCCCGAGATTCTGTTGAATTCACACTTGAACTACCCCACACCCCGAGGTCTACATCAAACGCTAACTATCACCCTAAATACTAATCGATCCGTGACAAGTCTGCGCGAGAACTGGAGGCAGGACCTCCATCAAGCACGTCCCAACTAATACCTAAGATAAATGGCAGTGTCGGATGCCTTATCTGTGACACCCGTGCAAGCGCTTCCATAAGTGTCACATACCACTTATAGTCACACGTACACGCATCCCACAGACGTCGACAATGCAATAGAACAATGAGGTCACTGATTGTGTACAAGTACTCATCACTTTCACTTAATCACAAATACACGAACACTGACGTACTTGCCACAATCACCACTAAAATCTAACACTGGGTAAATGCACGATGTCACTAGGTTATCACTACAATGATATAGGTATGATATGATGCATGAATAGCATAAGAAGCACAACTAAGGTATCATAAAAACAACAGTCTATCACTTGCACGATTTATCATGAAACATATGTATATAATTTGGCGAAACGTTAAACAGGTAGTAATTAATATGTTCAGTTATCCATCCATAGAATTTTGTTTCAAGCCAATCGGGTCCCAGAATCAAGAGTTATAACCATTTCATTTTAAGCGCACGCGGCTGGAAATCCAATTTCAGAATCAGAAGTCCATTTCGCAACGCATTTTAACCCCTGTTGGGATCAGATTTTAGCGACGCTACAGTTGAATGAATTCTAGGGTTTTCAGTAAAGTTTTCAACGCAACAAACGGATCTTCAATCGCGTCTGTACGTTAGGAGTTACAATCTGTTTAATATTAACATGTCAATTCTGATTCTGCTGGGACTGTTATGTGTCCCGATCTTCTAAATTACAATTTAAATATCAAACGGTAACGAAACAGAATGAAATCAATTGTGTTGTCTAGCTAACAGGTTTATCTATAATAAGCAGCGGAGTTCCGCAACCTAAGAGTTAAGGAATACCTGTGGTGTCTAATACGGAACAGCAAGCAAAGACTGGAGTCACTCTGGACTGCAGTCCAGAGTCGCACTCCGACACAATTATCATCACGATTTAAATACAAGAATGTCCAGAAACTAGTATAGTGTTAAAGTTCGTCGAGATGGCTTCGATTTGAGCCCTCGAACGCACCATTCTAATATGTATGTGATTTATGGTGAAATTAACGGTTTTCAGGTGCAACAGAATTACAGTTTTACGGTTTAACTTGGGGGCAGTTGTTTTAATCTTAAACGATCAAATTTTCCAGCGAAGTTTACACAGTAGGTCCACGACAATACGGCCAAGCAAGGATATCTAATTCCGTCAAATTGGATAATGATTTTCTATGAGATCAAGCATCGAACGGTTTATTGGTTATATTTAGCATCAAGCAAAACATGTATTATATCTACGATTTTGATTTGTAACTTAATAATAAATAGCATGAAAGCAAGTAAAAACTTGCCTGGAGACAACCCGGGAATGTACGGTGGCTGTGACCTCACGAACGCGCGACACACGCGCGGCTCGGCACCTGACTTGGCTCGAACACGAGTCTCGACACGACGGCTCGCAGTTTGGTGGTCGGGGCTCGGCTGTGAAGCTTGGCTCTTATGCAATGGCTGTGACGGCTGCGAGCTCAGGCGATGCTGTGGGGGTGGTCGGTTGATAGAAAGAGAGAGAGAGTCAGAGTTAGACGGAGAGAGAGTTAGGTTTAGAGAGAGGGGGGGTTAGAGTGAGGAAGAGACAATGATTAGAGAGGGAGAGAGAGAAAGAAATGCAGACAGAGAGAGAGTGTGTTAGGGAGAGACAGAGGGATGTAGATAGAGAGTTACAGAGAGAGAAAGGAAATAGGGAGAGAGAGAGAGATAGAGAACGAGAGAGAGTAAACAGAGGGGAGAGAGTGAGAACGAGAGAGAGAGAGATCGGTAGAGAGAGAGATGTAGGAAGAGAGAGAGTGGTGCTGGTGGTCGGTGGGGTTTGGTTGCCGATGAGGCAATGGTGGTGGTGTCGAGTGTGAGGGGGTTGGCCGAGGTTGGTGCAGGGGGCTCTGTGGAAGATGAAGGAGGGAGTGGGGAGCTCGGGTTTAAAGGTGGTCGAGGGTGGAGGCGAGGGAGGAGACTGTGAAGCTGATGATGGCGACGACGGCGACAGGGCGGTCACGGTTGCAGGTGAGTGGGTGATGGGTGTCGCGCAGGGAGGAGGTGGAATTGTGTGAGGAGGAGAAGGAGTGAGGGAGAGAGAAGGAGAGACGAAGGGAGGAGGTCGAGTGGAGCGGGTTGTAGGCGAAACGTGCGATCGTGGGCGCAACGGCAGCGTGAGTGAGGGCGGAGGCGGCGGAGGAGGAACGGGCGCGCGAGAATAGGAAAAGAGCCGTTGGAGGAATTTTGAAGGAAGATGAACAGGAGTGGGGGTCGGGTCGGGTAAGGAGGAAGCGGGCACGGGCGTGGGGAGAATGGGTTTGGGCTGGGCTTAAAAAGTCAAATAAAAGAAAAACAAAAGAAAGAATAGGCCGGCTGATGAGATGGGCTGCGGGAAATAAAAGAATTAAAAGGATTATAGGAAATGAAATAGAGGGCCGGGCCAGTTAAAGAAAATCAAAATAAAGGAGATGAGAAGGGGCCGGTCGAGGAAAAAAAGAAATTAATTTGGAGGGGGAAACGGGCCGAGCGTTGGGCTACTAAAGAAAATAAAAGGGAATAAAGTAAACTAAGGGATATTCAAGCAAAGAACGGGCCGAACCAAATGAAAAAGAAATGGAGAAGATGGGCTGAGCAGAATGAAACAGAGAATGGCTGAGGGAAATCAAAATTTAAGGAAAAGAATGGGTCAGCAAATTAAATGGGGTTTATGGTAAAATATTGAATGGGCTGAGGGATTAATGGTAAAGGAAAAATGTTTTGGGTTTCAAAAATGAATAATGGGATTTAGAGAGAAATAAAATTTATAGGTAAAATAAATAAAATTATAAAATAATAAAATACGGATTTAGACGTAGAAGAAAAACTGGGTATTACAACCTTTGTAGACCGGTCCTTCACTTCTAAAGCTCCGTGTAGTAGTCCCTTCGCTCCAAGTAGTGAACTCCCGGACTCTAGATAGGGTTCACATGAAGAAATGAACAAGCTTGCTCAATGTCTTTGAGGCCGAAGATGATCTACGTCGAGGAGACTCAAGCTCATGTTACCTCTTCACTAATGGTGAAATTAGTGAAGCAAACACCCTAAACTAAATGGCTAATAGTAGAGGATGATGAAGTAGGAAATGGGATCACTTTAGTTTTCTTTTTCTCACAATATTTTCTCACCTTAAGAAAAGCTAGTAAGCTTTTTCTAACGAAGAAGAAGATGAAGTGATGAAGATGAGAGAATGAACTCATGAGGTTAGAATAACAACCATGGGTGAGTTAGTGTCATACACTAACTCATGTAGAGATTAAACCATGGATAACAATAATGGTTAGGTTAATAAATATCTATAAGTAAAACAAAATTAGTGGACTAAGTCAAATATGCTACAAGCTTCTCCAAGCTTCCAAGCATGTGACTAATTACCATCAATTTTGATTTACTTTAAATAAATAAAACCTTATCATTATTATTAGTATGGTGTGAGTCTCATACACCCATGAAGCATGTGGTATCAAGCATGACACAAAAAGTTGTACATTAATATATATCACATATACACTAATGCACACAAGTGAGAAAAAGAAATGTTTAAGTGAGCTAATATTAGTTAATGTAATCCAGTATATCAAATATACAATTATACATTAAATTATTAAATCAACACTTGATTTAATAATCCAGCTATATCACATATAACCGACTAATATCAAATGTAATAATCTATCGAATCAACACTTGATCCGATAACCTGGTTATATCACATATAACCGACCGATAGCACAAATCGTGAGAATAGAATGCGGTATCACATACGCGCATTAATATCGGTCCCGCACATATCACATATGTGCTCCTACTTCGTTTCGCATGAACCAGGAAACCTCTGTGTAGGACTCTAAAGACTCGTCAATAAGCCGGCAGTAGGTGATGATCATATCAAACACCTACAAGCCGCAAGCGGTCTGCCAAACGTAACGGCCACCCGGGTATTGAGCGATCAGAAGATCAACAAGTAAGCCTGTTCATACTCCTGCGAATCCAATCAGTAAAACTACCTTACAGTCCAGTCTTTTCGTCTGCTATGTCGCATATCTCTCCTGGGAGTGGTAAACGTCAGACCCCAATAGCTTGATAAGTTATGCCGATGTGAGACTCATAACGGGTCGAGAAACTACTGATAATACTTACCGGTAAATCTCAGAAACAGCCCTGGCCAGGAACTTCCTGTTATGGCCAATCGAGCACAACGCAACATCAACCCCAATACCGGGAGAGACGAAATCACCTCCTATCGCTCATTGCCTCCATGTGACTCGGGACTGTACCCAAAAACCACCGTTTTTCACGTTCTCTTGAATGTGGTAAGTTGGAAATCAAAGCACAGTAGGAATCACACAAGACTCTATGACGATCTCGGGTCGACAGACTAATCTGTACCAGTGTCACTAGAGAACTGCCATCTGACGTGAGGTATAATACCATCTGGGAGTTCTCGGCGAGTCCGTCCAATGTACCCAGTCTCCACTGATCACACGTATATCATCTCTGATGTCAAAAACCAATGGATATGGGATTATCCATCGCCCATCTACATGGGTCGAGAAGCTATACGCTAGTCTACTCCGGTATATCGATGCCCCGTCTCGAGACACCCACGACTAAGGACATTAAAGGATGTACTCACGGACTACTTTTGTCCCACTAGTATGATCCGCATTATAATCCAGGTGGTCAAGTAAACATCCTAAGGGCTTTATCAACATGTAACAGAGAGACAATCAGTGTACATGTTAAGATAAAGAGTAACCAGATAGCATACTATCATGTCGAGCAAGAAAGTCCTCCATATGTATGTCCAAGCATCCACTATAATATATATCATATGTACAATAATGGCCTCTAGGGCATACATATAACTAACAGCCTTGGCAGAAGTAAATACTGAACCCTATTTGGAAGCGACCGTAGCAAGCGAAGATTGTGTCACTGTTGGAGATATGTTTCAGGAAAAATGAGATCTTATTTGTAAACTGAAGTCGTGGGCTATTCAAAAAAATGTTACATTTAAAATCGAAGAGTCAAATAAGACGTACTGTACCGTGGTATGCACGAAAGCTCCTGAATGTAAGTGGAGATTGCATGCATGTTGTTCCAAAAGAGCCAAAGCTTGGAAGGTCACGAAATACAACCAAGAAGATACTTGTATCAATTCTATTATGTTAAAAGATCACAGGAATTACACTTCATCTTACATTTGCTCACTAATCATGCCACTAATCCGTATAGATGTGGCGATCACTCCCCGAGAGATACGGCTCTACGTTAGCGGAAAGCACAAAATTCAGATTTCGCATGTGAAGGCATGGGATGCTCGTAGAAAGGTATTATGCAAGATATTTGGGGATTAAGAAAGCTCATACAACTCACTAGTCCATTTTATGGAAGCCATGAAAGCATCAAATCCGGGTTCCGTATACCGATTAAAAACCACAGAAACAGATGTCGATGGCTGTGCCAGGTTTCAAAGAATTTTCTGGTGCTTTGCTCATTGTACGGCTGGTTTCACACATTATCGGCCAGTATTGTGCGTGGATGAAACGTATCTATATAGTAAGTACAGAAGTTGCATGTTAATTGCTACAGGTGTTGATGCTAATAACGGTATATTTCCGTTGGGAATTTCTATTGTCGAGAGTGAAAATACATCATCCTGGTCATGGTTTTTTCGTCAACTCAAAAGTATCCTATCTGTTATTGATAAAATAGATTTATGTATCATATCTGATAGACATCTAGGAATACTAGCTGCAACGAGAGTTGTATTTCCGACGACCTCACATAGGTTTTGCCCGCGGCACTTCAGACAAAATTTTGATAGAAAGTTTAAAAATTCAGATCTACATAAGCTTATGTACAAAGCCGGTGAAACGTCTGACTCTAATGTTCATGACATGTACAAGACGAAAATTAGAGAGATGGATCAAGCAGCGAAAGCGTGGTTAGATGAGTATCCAGTATGCATGTGGTCACAAGCACATGATAATAGATGCAGATATCTACTAATGACTACTAATATGTCTGAAAGTTTCAACGGGGTCTTTAAAGGTGTTAGAGTCTTACCGATACAAGGGTTGATTGTTCGAACCTTTTTCAGAGTGAATACTTACTTTGTGCAAAGAAGGGAAAAGTCTTTGGCGATGGAGAGTCCACTCACCGCGTATTACGAAGATATATTCTGGAAAAGAGAGCGCAGATCACAATACTATAGATCTGAAAGGTTTTACACAGCGGAGTTTCAAGTTACGGGGAGTAATGGGAATCAATATACCTTAAATTTTAGAGATGAAGGGCTCTCTTCGTGCACATGAGGTGTTTTCCAGCAACAACATTTACATTGTGCCCACGCAATTGCTACTGCGAGCAGCATGCATAACTCACATTACAATTTTGCTTCCCGTTACTATACAGTTTCCAATTACCAAGGCGCATACGATCCAAAATTTCATCCTATACCAGACAGTCGCTATTGGCACTATTATACTGGAAACAGAAAAACACCGACTATATTACCGCCAGACAAAATAATAGGACCCGGAAGACCTAAGGTGAATCGAGATCGAATGACAATTGTCACGACCCAAATGTGGCACGTGACCGGCACTTAAATCACGTGACATCTAAAGACGTCGACGCGGTTCAAGTAAGCCGAAACCCGGAATCTAAACCCTTTTTGAAATTATTGGAGGTGAGGTTTAAATAGTCATCCGATGAAATCAACCTTAAAAATAACATCTAATTTAACTAAGTATGTTGAAAAACATTTATGACGTTTTGAAACTTGACATCACCTCCTTTGCATTTTTATAAAAACCTGATACAACATAATAATAAAATAGCATCCCAACGGAAGCTAGTATCCACGTCCAAACGATGGAACAACCAACAATCTAAATCACAAATCGACTCCAAAGAGTGCAACATCACCACACATAAACTCTAATCCTTGCTTCTAAATCCATAATATACCACTTCTAAGTTGATGGAGTTTCCACTAGATACAAGAATATATGAATAATCAAGAGTAGGTATGATACAATAATAACCCACTTACCAATCAATCCCCGAAAAGAATGTGTGCCCAAGCTGCTGATAATCCAAGCGGTAAAACCTGCAAGAAACTGTGGCACAACGGGGATGAGTTTCCAACTCAGTGAATAAAAGTACATCTAAAGGTAGAAATCGAAATGCATGACGATACCTAAATCATAAGTATAGTCCTATCATAATCTGTACCAATATACTATATGATATGCATATGTGTAATACTAACTATCATGCAATCTCAAGTATAATATCTCAATGTCACATGAGTCAAAATCATGAATCTATAGTTCGTGTTGGAATCCCTTTTTGTATATGAATGTCTGTACAAATATATGCAGGTACTGTCCCCCGGATCAGTCCTGGTTGAATCCACTAAATAATATCTAACTATGTACCTCATGATAATGATCATATCAATATATATATAGATGTCCAGCATCGACATCGAAATCCGAAATCTCTCGTGTCCATCATCGACACGTAAATGCAGATACCGTCAATACCATCTCAACAGATGATCGCCACCCGATATCTTGGCTACAATCAGTATCCCCTGGATATCTGCCGTGCCCAATCGAACCCCGGTCAGTATCCCCTGGATATCTGTCGTGCTCATCTCTATCTCCGGTATCGAGTATCCTCGTTAGGCTCCCCGCCTATAATGCGGCTATCCTGCCCCTCGGCCCCGACCGGATCCACCATGTATCCGACTGTATGCCCTCCAACTCAGTCCGGATATTTCACAAATCCGGAACCGTATAGCTACCCCACCCGGTCCAGAATCAAAATCAGGAAACACAAAACTCATGGTGGACGTTTAACTCATCATATCAAAATATCAAGTAAGAAATAAGAATACTTGCATACATTATATTGATGGTATATTATATATATAACAGTGTCCCATACCACCGATATATATCATCGGGAGTAAAATACACAGAAAATCCAAAGAATCAAATACAGCATTTATAGTAGTAATATTCGTAATTTACAACAGAAATAAAGAAGACTACGTAATTATATCACATAAAAATATATTTCAATTCTACTGTGTCATGGTACTACTAATGACGTGTAGTGTAGCATGCGCGTCTGTGCTCGTGCAAAATGGCAATCATTAGTATTTGTGCAAGTGTTCTACGGTGTAACAACCTATTTATTTTAATACATATATAACAGAACGGTTCTATAGTGACATGGCAATACCAATAAGGTGTAGTGTAACATATATTCACGTGCTTGTGCAGCATAGTACTCATTGGTATTTGTGCAGTGTTCTATCAGAGTATGCGTAACGCAGAAACGTATAATATTGATAATATAATGCAAACATTAAAGTAATCTAAACGTAACTATTGTAATTACTTGCTATGAGCTATACCATTATCTTTAGAAATGATCGAAACGTTAAGTTTGAGATAAGGAAGCTGCCCTAGATTTAAATAGATATTCGTTTTAGAAACTGGCACGCATCCTAGTGTTTTATTTAAAAGACAAACGAATCGTAGTTTTTAAAAGAATATAGCTCACACAAGTATTACATCCTAAACAGAATATAACCTAACTCTACGAGTCAGAGGATAAATTGGCCGTTATTCGGCATACAAATTTCATCATTTCCAATACGTATATATCCTTGTATTATATCTCATCATATCGCTATATCTATATCATCTCAAGTACGGCATGATCTCTCGTACAAACTCATCAAATCATATCCATGTCGTACGGATCTAACATCACGTACATGTCTCACTTAAAACCATAAATGAACTCTATGCAAATGAAGGACATATAAGATGCGATATTATATCAATACCTTGAATAACTACTATACTAACTAGAAATCATAATAATATTTATAAGGTTGCGGGGGTGCTATACGCCATCCACCCGACTTCCCATGTAAATGTAAATCTACTCACCAACTTAAAAGCTTGTTGAATCCACGCCGCTACATCGCCAACTCCGTCTCGGAATCCTCGAATCGTACCTATATTCGTATTTAAATCGCATTGATGTAAATATCATATCGAAAACCAAAACAACAAGCTAAACGCCCGTAGGTTAGAACCTACAGCACATTTAACCCAAAAAGGACAATATAATTTTGTTGTTAACGTATAAACGGTAACGTTTCATCTGCAACATCAAAATATGAAAACTCTGTATCGTAAATATCTGAAATTTGATAAAACCATTTCTAAAACGTTCCCAGATTTTACTATGTAAATATTTAGACAAAACAAACAATACAAAAACTTATAAAATACCAACACAAAGCTACAGGAGAAAAACCAACATCAAAAGCCAAGGGATGGCTGGCGAGCTCGGATATTGGGTGCATGTCGCCGGATGGAATAGGGGGTTTGGGGATAGGGTCTTAAGTGTAGTCTTCTAGTTGGCTCATTATACTTTTGTTCTTGCAAGTTTTTCTAGTGATTATACTTATTAGTTCCAGATTCATTTACAGTGAACTAGATAACACAAAAACCTAGTTTATGATACTGCACAACTAAACATGCTACGTGTCATATATATAATTTTACTCCAAAACTGATACTAACTTACAGATTCAACCTACTGATAAAATAACTTAAATAAACAATACCAAACATACCTATACACCTACATAGAGACACCCTAAAAATTACAGCACCCAACTCTTCTAAAGATCCGGCGAGATCGGATTTTGCCTTCATGTCGCAGGCCAAAATCCGAGGTATAGGGCTCGTCTTCCTATGGGTTATTCTAGGTACAAATTACAAGGTTAAGGCACTGTTTGGATTTTCTAATTTACATCTAAACTATAGCAGATTCATAAACAGAGTCTAATCTATCAAAATACGATATATACCGATATCATACAAAAACTGTATTGAACTAAAACGGCAGGGTTGAACTTATACCTATTGAATGATTCACAAGAGAACACCAGCTCCAGAATCCTATGATGGAATCCTCTAAGGGTTGTAGTGTATTGTATTTGATGAAGGGTACACTTGATGAAGGAAGCCATTGCTCTTTCTCTATGGTATGAACACTTAGAGAATTTATTGGTTTGGAGCTGAAAATGGTATGGTTTCAGTTGGAATAGCTACTGAATTCCTATAATTAAAATGTGTAAATAGGGTGAGGAGCTTTGTAGAGAAAGCATGTGGTGTATGATGAGAGGGGGAGGTGGCATGAGAGGAAGGAGGTGGTGTTAGTTGATGAAGCATGAGTGATTCATGTAAGGAGGAGGTGTTGGATTTGAAGAAGGATGGGGTGGAGAGATGTGAGCAAGGATGAGGGTGAGGTGTTATGAGGATGTATCCTAACATATCTTAAACCAACCATAATTTTAAAAAGGAATGTAAAAATAAAGAAAACCCTCATAATACAATTCTACATTCATAAGAAATAAAAGATATGAAATAATTAATCTTTCACTTAAATGTCATTAGCTTAGTGTAAAATTCAAGTTCATGTTAAAATAATTAAATATATCATTTTTAATTGATATCACACTTGTATTTACATTTATCAAAATAATTATATTTTTCAGACATGATTCCGATACTCAATTTCATAAGCGATATCATTTTCGTAAACTTATCAATTTTTATATTTTCTATAATAAAAATATATAATTACATATTATTAATTTTCCAAAATGTTACAGTCTCTCCCCCTTAAAGAAATTCGGTCCCCGAATTTAAATTAAACCTCTTTCTTAAAACATTTTCTTAACCCAAATACTTATTTCAAAAAAAAAAAATCCCGGGGTCCAATTTTAAAACATAATTTTTGCTCGATATAACCAGACTCCAAAGTCCCATATGAGCTAAAATGCATCACAACGCAACCGTGTGCGTGAAAACTCAAAAGATATAATCTTTCATAACTGTAACTCTAGCGGTTGCTATGAGAATTACTCCATTTATGACAAAAATTTTGCCAAATACGAAAACCGTTGTATATCCTAAGTACACAAAATCAATGGCATGATCGCAGTGCAATATCAGTGCACACGACCAAGCGAAAATATAAAAATCAAATCTATCACATATCCTATCAAATGCAAAGCACGAAAACAAAATCAACCCTAATGGGTTTGCATGTAAGTCTCAAACCACACTTCACGGTGTGCAAAACAACAAAACAGTGCTAAGTGCAACAGGCGTGCACGAAACGATATCCACTGCATCCACTGTGCATGGAATAAAAGTATACAAAATAATACCAAGTGTATCGGGGTGCACAAAAATCAAATCCAAGTGCATCAGGATGCACAATTAAATCTAAAGTGCATCGGAGTGCACAAAACTAAAATCAAGTGCATCAGAGTGCACAAAATCAAAACGTGCAACTAGTGTGCATAAAATCAAACCAAGTATACATATGATATATATATATATATATATATATATATAAATTCCTAACCATGTGCATCTGATGTGCACGGAAAATCTGTTAGTTGTATGTATGCCCTAGAGGCCAGTATTGTACAAATGATGTATATTATATTGGATGCTTGGACATATATAGAGAGGACTTTCTTGCTCGATATGATAGTATGTTATCTGGTTGCTTTTTATCTTAACATGTATACTTGTCTCTTGATACTGTCTGAAGGTTACATGTTGGTAAAGCCTTTAGGATGTGTACTTGACTACCAGGACTATGATGCAGATCATACTAGTGGGGCCATGGTAGTCCATAAGTACATCCTTTAATGTTCCTATTCGTGGGTGTATCGAGTGTAAGTCCACGTTACCTCTCCCGGTTCTTTCGGGCTTGCGGAAATGGTAAAAAACGATTTTTAGGGTTTAGGTAACATGGACTACGAAAACGGATCTTGGCTAAACTATACACTAGCAACTAACAAGAGAGTTAGCTACTCGGTTAGGGGTTATACCTCAACTTGAACTCCTTCTTCTTGGACTCTTTGTAGTGGTCGGATGGTGCTTTCCTCGTTGCCTTCTCTTGTCGAAGATGGATCCACCAGAGGGTTTCTTCCTTGAGCTCCTTTCTCGAACTTTGAGAAAACTAAAGTCTCGGGCTTGCTAGACCTTCAACCTTAGGAAGAGTAGAGAGTGGCTTTGGGTGTTTTATCTCAAAGGAGAGGTTTCTCAACTCATGAGAATGATTCTCCTTGAACTAGAAGAGAAGGAAGATGAAGAGAGGAGAGAGAATGGTTATGATAGAATGAGAATAGTTTTTACAACCATAACAATATATGTGAATTATCAAATTAATAATATTAATCCAAAATGAAAAAGGTGATGGTTGGTTTGATAAGACCATTATCATTTCACATTAAATGATTTTGCAAAGATCAAAGAGCATTTAGAAAAGAAATGATGATGGTCAAAGTTTCAACCATGGTCAACTAGTCAACCTTGGTCAACCAGTCAACAAACCCAACCATGACACAATTTCATTTAATTGATATTATTAATTGATATATCACAAATTCATTAGGGTTTGGAAAAAGAAGACTGTCAACTGTGCATACTGTTAGTGTATATGCCCTAGAGGCCATTACTGTATCATACTAGTTTGTATATTACTTAATGGAAGCTTGGGATATTCACCTTGTATATACAATCTTGCTCAAAATAGTAGTATGCTACTTGGTTTGTTTCTGCTTCAATGTGTACATGTGTTTATTTTTGTATATCGCCTATACACATTAGTGGAGCCCTTAGGATCTTTGCTTGATTACCAGCGATGTGATGGCTGTCACACTAGTGGGGCTGGGTAATCTATAAGCACATCCTTATGCAGGTCCCTGGTCGCAGGACTATCGAGACAGGGCATCGATACTCCGGAGTAGACCAGCGCATGCGCTTCTCATCCTAGTGTGGGAGACGGTCTGTCCCACAGCCGTCAGTACGTCGTACTTGAGATAGTATGCGGGTGCTCGTTAGGTTACGGGTACACTGGACAGGACTCGTCGGGAACTGACTAGTTGGTATTATGCCTATCGTCAGTTATCAGTTCCCAGGTGACATGAGTACAGCTTAGTCCGCTGACTTGACACTGTCACTTCGCCTCGAGTGTGTTCCCACTGTACTTTGATCACTAACTTACCACGGCTCAAAGGAGTCGTGCAAACAGGTAGTGGTTGGGTGCAGTCCCAAAGCACTTGGAGGCAGTGACGGTTAGACAGGATTCGTCTCTCCCGGTATTGGGGGTTGACATCGCGCTGTGTCTAGGAGAGCCATTACACGAGTAGTCCCTGGCCAGGGCAAACGAGATATACTGGTAGGCTTCCAGTGTTATCTCAGGGTGTTTTGGGCTTCGCTCCGGCACGACTTGTACCGCTATTGGGGGACTGACGTTTACCGCCCCCTAGGCCCGCCATGCGATGTATCAGACGAACAGACCGGACTGTACGGAGAATGTCACACTCAGGCTCAGTAGGAGTTCAGATGGGTTTCGCCTCGTCGGTCTTCTTGTCGGCATTACCTGGGGACCGTTACGCACAGCTAGTGCCGCTTGCGGTCTGTGGTTAAACCCACTGCCAGCGTAGTGTCGAGTCTTTAGAGTCCCACACAGAAAGCTTTTCGCCTTTAGGCAAAAGAGTAGAGGTCGCATGGTATTGCGACAGGTCGCATGGTTTTGCAACAGGGTTCGGTCACATCCGTGCACTTGTGCACGTACAGTGTCCGGACAGTTTACACTAGCGGGCTTTGGTTTAAGCCGGATCCTAGTGTACCTTATGGTATTGGATTTATCCAGTTTGCATTCGTGTTCCTCGGAACGCGGATGCGGGTGTGTATGCACAGTTGACAGGGAGGCAGAGGCAGCGGATTCTCATTAGGGTTGTTGACAGTTGACCGTTGACTATTTGACTTTTTGCTCAACCCTAATGAGAATATGATATGTGATTAACTATTATATTAATTAAGTATTATGGTGACATGGTTGTTGACTTTTGTTGACTTTGTTGACTTGTTGACTTTTGTTGACTTGTTGACTTTTTTGACCGGTTGACTAGGATTGACTAGTTGACCATCATGATAACCATAGCCATCATTTCATGGCAAAGACTTTCACTTGCTTGCTCATTTGGATAAAATGAGTTCATGATATGATATGGTTATGGTTGCTTCAACCATCACATAAGACTTTTTTTGATATGATGAGTTATTATGACTTTGGATTATGAGAGGGTGAGAGACAAAATACTTGCTCATTCTTTCTTGCTCATTCTCTCTCTTGTTCTTGAGCTCTCTTGCTCTTGCTTTCACTCTCATCCTCTTGCTCCCTCTCTTGACTCTATGGTTCATATCTCTCATGAGTTGAGAATCAAGAACCATAAATAAAATCACATTCTAATTCTTCTCTACTCATTCTAGTTCACTAGGTTTAGCAAACCAAGTGAACTAGTTTCTTCAAAGAACGAAGAAGGAGCCAAAGGTTGGAGCTTTCAGGTGGATCTATCTTCGGCGTACGGAGACGACGAGAAGAAGCCGGTCCGGACCACCATCGGTGTTTGAAGACGAAGGAGTTCAAGACAAGCAAGGTATAACCCCCTAACCGAGTAGCTAGAAACTCGTAGTTAGGTTGTTAGATAGATGTTTAACCAAGATCCGGGTTATAGGTCCATGTTACCACCTCCGTAAAAATTGTTTTTACCAAATTCCGCATTCCCGAAAGTACCGGGAGAGGTAGCATGGACTTACAGTGGTATCAGAGCCTAGTTAAACTCTATCTAACATGTTAGCAAGTAACTAGAAGATCGATCAAAGAAAAAGTCCCGAAAACGAACCCCAAAAATTCGAGTTTCTGTCGATTTTTTTACTGTTCAAAAGTTGATTATTTTAACACCTAAAATCGGCTCAGGGTTTTTAAAAGCCACTGTAGAAAAATCTCCATGTGATCCCCCTAAACGAGCGCGGAAACGCGGCAATAGCTTGCTATTGCCGCGGTTCCGCGGCCTCCTTGGCGCCTCTCTGGTGTTTCTTTGCTACAGTGTGCTTCTGGGGGTATTTTGGGAATTTTGGTACATGTATTTTCAACCCAGATTTTCCAGAACGAAAATTTTATTTTGGGGTCCCGAAAATCCGTATTTTTGATCGAACTTCTAAAAGACTTAAGCTAACGGATTTTCTGTAATGTGATATTTGTATTGAACGTCTACTAATCGCTATATGTCGATTAGTGGGGGTTATACAAATCTGTGATCTGTAATGTTGCTGGAAAGTGTATATGAATATGTTGGATTGTCGCGGGTGAATAGCCGGGGATTGTGAGACGAGAGTTTTCTTTTCTTTCAATTCATGTAAATTTGTAAATTGATGTAATAATTATTTGTATAGCCGCACAACCGGGTCGGGGTTGTAGCCGTCATTGTATAATTTCTTTTTACTGTTTTTGCTCCTAGGATAGACCCATGGAGGGGGTGCACAAACTACCGGGTATGCCGAAGTGTCGAGTGGCCTACTCATGGAGATGAAGGAGGTTGCTACGCTTCGGGTACTTGGCGGGTAGTTTGCCGCACCCGTAGGGGTCTTGGGTGGGGTATTGGCTATTCACCGCGACCGTGTAATCTGTTTTCGTTACAGGCTCGTACGAATTACGGATTCCTAGTATATCCAATGTATTCATCTGTGATCTGAAATGTTTATCATTGCAGTATATCTATATATGATATTATTTAGGCATTGCTTATGTTTTACAGACGCGCTAGCCCAGCCCCCGCTCTGTCGTTAGTTAAGTAACCTAACGGGTAATGACGGGGCCCAGTGGCGAATGCGAATGGCATAAGCGTACGTCATATTTTGGTTGTTTTCTGCAATGGTAGGATTAAATGATGGGACGCATTAAAAGAACTAATGCAAGAATATCACGCATTAAAAGAACTAATGCAAGATAATAAACCAAGTTAAAGTCGTTGGAACACTTTCGAAAAACCACTCGGTTCTTTTCAAAACCAACTTTTAAAATGCGGAGTTTGAGCCACTCCATTTAAAAGCTATCTTGTTCCATCGACCAAATCAAGTTCACTACGTTTACGGTTTTGCCAAAACCATTCGTAGCCCTCCGTCGTTTCACATGAATAGTCAATAGTATTCAAGCTGTGTTTGTTGGCCAAAGTCAAGGCATAGTGATTGGTAGCTGTTGGGTATTCATGTGCAGCATAGATAGATGCGTTGGTTTGGAACAGTCGTACTGCCTTGTTGGCCAAAGTCAAGGGTATGTGCGGGTGGATTCAAATTAACCTGGAGAACGACGGGTAGAACTTGACATGTGACTTATGATTTGTTGGCCAAAGTCAAGGTCATAAGAGCATGGGGCAAAAATCCACATCGGGAGTTTCATAAGTACTGAAACTTGCTAGATTTGCATACCATTTGGAGCGTGATGATTCTGGTAGGATTCCTTCAGTTTCGTCACGCGATGATATTTGGATCCCGATCCTACTGTGAGTATATGCTACTCCTCGGGAAATTTCTCACTAATCGATCAATGCTATAAACCTAGTAGGTGCCTAGAAAGGTGTTAGCGGGGCTACGCCCCCAGGGAAAAGAGGTTCTTTAATTAAGGAACTTCGCGAAAGCGTTGGAAAACCTCCCTCGAAGTACCGACACCGGCCAGGCTGAACGGTTAAGCAAGTATTGTACGGTGGGATTGATCCTAACTAATTCTTCCTTTATGGTTTGAGGAGGGATTCGAGAAACAGTGGGAGCCATCCTGTTTAGACAAACTAAAAACCACTCTAAACTTGCAAGAGCATCATGCTGAGTGTTTCTTCTTCTCTCTCCTAATTGCAGCAACCAATCAACATGACTGGACTTAAGTTACTCCTAGATAAAAACATACTGACAGGGCCAAACTACAAAGATTGGCTCAGGAATGTCAAAATGGCAATCACTTACGACAAGCTGGGGTATCTTCTTACCACCAAAGCTCCCCCTGCCCCTGGTCCCACTTCCAGTGTCGCGGATAAGGAAATCCGCAAGACTTGGGAGATTGATAGCGCGAAGGCCAAGTGCCTCGTACTTGCCTCGATGGACAACGAACATCAGAGGAGGCACGAGAATATGGACCTTGAATCCATATTTCTCCATACAAAAGAACTGTATGGAGAGCAATCTCGTATCGCAAGATACGAAGCGTCGAAAAAGTTATTTTCGGCAAAGATGGCCGTCGGATCATCAGTAGCCGAGCACGTGCTAAAGATGATCGGCTACATTGAGGAGCTCGCGGACCTAGGGACCACATTGGAGGGTGAACTCTATACGGATATAGTTCTCTAGTCCCTTCCTTCCACTTACGCCCAGTTCATACTGAACTTCAACTTACAAGAAAAAGAGGTTGAACTTTCAGAGCTCCTCAACATGCTGAGGAGCGCAGAGGGCACCCTACAGAAAGGTAGGGAAACATCCACTTTGTTTGTAGGAGGATCATCTTCTTCTAGGTCCAAGGCGAAAGCCAAGGGAAAGAAGAAGAAAGCCCCCGCCAAACCAAGGGGCGGTGTTAGTAAAGTGGATACGAAGGGAAAAGCTAAAGCAACAAAGATAGCGGGGAAGCTTGTGGATAAGGAAGAATGCTTCTATTGTCATAAGAAAGGTCACTGGAAGAATGATTGCAGGGCTTGGAAAGCCAGGACACAGGAATTGAAGCAAGTTGCAGCTTCAGCTTCAGGTGTGTACGTTATTGAAAACTGTCTTTCAATAAACTCTACTTCCTGGGTATTGGATACCGGATCAGGATCTCATATCTGTAATTCTTTGCAGGCGTTGAGAAACCGTAGTGTTTTGAAAGCAGGTGACATGACCCTCAGAGTTGCGAACGGAGCTAGCATGGATGCTAAAGCCGTGGGGGACTATCACCTGGGAATGTCAGATAGACATGTTTTGGTATTGCGTAATTGCTTTTTTGTACCCAACGCAACTTGTAATATCATTTCTGTATCTTTAGTTTCTAAAGAAGGTTATGAATTTGCGTTTGTAAGTAATGTTGTAAACATTCACCTTAATCAAGTTTTGATTGGGTCAGGTACATTGAGTAATGGTATATACGTGTTAAACCAACCACAGATTTTTAATGTCCAGAATACACACAAAAGAAAGTCTCCAGAAATAAATCAGACTTTCTTATGGCATTGTAGACTGGGTCACATCAATGAGAGAAGGTTGACGAAGTTACATACAGAAGGGTATTTGAATGCGTTCGAATATCAGTCGTATGTCACTTGTCAATCCTGTCTCAAAGGAAAGATGACAAAGACTCCGTTTACTGGACATGGAGTAAGAGCGAGCGAGCTCTTGGGACTCGTACACAGTGACGTGTGCGGTCCAATGTCTACACATGCCCGAAGCGGACATTCTTACTTCATTACTTTTACGGATGACTTCTCAAGGTACGGTTATGTCTTCTTAATGAAACATAAGTCCGAGGCCTTTGGAAAATTCCAGGAGTACAAGAATGAAGTAGAGAAACAGACCAGCAAAAGTATTAAGATTCTAAGATCGGATCGAGGTGGAGAATACTTAAGTGCCGAGTTCCTGAACTATTTAAAAGAGAACGGAATTCTCTCTCAGCTTACTCCTCCATACACCCCGCAACATAACGGTGTATCGGAGAGACGGAACCGCACCCTATTGGATATGGTGCGGTCCATGATGAGTAACGCTGAGTTACCGCGATCATTCTGGGGATATGCGCTAGAATCAGCCGCATACCTTTTGAACCGAGTTCCTACTAAGACTGTGCCTACTACACCGTATGAGATGTGGTGTGGGAAGAGACCCTATCTTAAGCACATTAAGACATGGGGATGTCCGGCTTTTGTCAAAAAGCAGCATGCGGACAAGCTCGAGGCACGCTCAGTACAGTGCAAGTTTGTGGGGTATCCAAAGAACTCAAAAGGATATTTCTTCTACTGTGAAGAGGAACAAAAAGTTCTTGTTTCTCGTCATGCCTACTTCTTGGAAACTGAGTTTTTGGAAAACCAGATAAGTGGGAGCACAGTAGAACTGGAAGAAATTCCAGAACCACGGACTATTACTGAAAGTTTAGTGGAACCAGAGGGTTCGGAAGAACAGGACATTCCTACGCCGCTCCGCAGAAGTAGTAGGCAGTCTCATCCGCCCGAGAGATACTACGGTTTTCTCATAGACGGGGATAGAGAGGATTGCATCATAGATTATGATGAGCCTACTAGCTTCCAGCAGGCCGTTCAGAGCGTTGACTCAGTGAAATGGCTGGATGCAATGCGGACCGAAATGGAGTCCATGTACACCAACAAGGTATGGACGTTGGACATTGCTCCAGACGGGGTAAAACCCGTAGGATGCAAGTGGATCTTCAAAAGGAAGATTGGTGTAGATGGACAGGTTGAGACCTATAAAGCTAGGCTGGTAGCAAAGGGTTTTCGTCAAAGACCTGGCTTGGACTATGACGAAACCTTCTCTCCAGTAGCCATGCTGAAATCCCTTCGGATCCTTCTTGCCATTGCTGCCTTCCACGATTATGAGAGTTGGCAAATGGACGTAAAGACAGCTTTTCTAAATGGAAATTTAGAGGAGTGTGTCTATATGGACCAGCCAGAGGGTTTCATTCAGAGTGGGAGCAGCGGAAAGGTGTGCAAGTTGCTTAAGTCCATCTATGGACTAAAGCAGGCATCGCGGAGTTGGAACATCTGCTTTGATGAGACGGCCAAAGAATTTGGCTTTATCAAAAATCCAGATGAACCATGCATCTATAGTAGATTTGTAGCGAGAACTGTAATATTCCTCGTTTTATACGTGGATGACATTCTCTTAATAGGAAATGACATTCCTATGCTACAATCTGTCAAGGGGTTCTTGTCACACAGGTTCTCCATGAAAGACCTGGGTGATGCCTCGTACATTCTGGGTATCCGGATCTACCGTGACAGATCCAAGAGGATATTAGGACTTTCACAGTCCAAGTACATCGACACCATACTGAAGAGATTCAGTATGGAAGATTCCAAGCGCGGTAACCTACCGGCTTGTCACGGGATCACCCTCTCTAAAGAGATGTCTCCCAAGACTGATTTGGAGAGGGATCGCATGTCTATTATACCCTACGCTTCTGCGGTAGGCTCTATAATGTATGCGATGTTGTGTACCAGACTGGATGTAGCTTATGCACTGAGTGTGGTAAGCCGGTATCAGTCAAACCCTGGGGAGAAACACTGGATAGCGGTGAAGAACATTCTCAAGTACCTGAGAAGGACTAAGGAGATGTTCTTGGTGTATGGAGAAAAGGACCTCCAGATCGAGGCCTTTGCTGACTCCAGCTTCCAGAGTGACAAGGATGATTCCAAGTCCATGTCGGGCTTTGTCTTTACCCTCAATGGAGGGGCGGTGTGTTGGAAGAGTTCCAAACAAGAAACCGTTGCAGACTCGACGATGGAAGCGGAATACATCGCTGCATCTGATGCCGCAAAAGAAGCTGTCTGGATAAGGAAGTTCTTGAAAGAACTTCAGGTGGTTCCGTCCATTGTCGATCCAATACTTATGTATTGCGACAACAACGGGGCTATAGCTTTAGCGAAGGAACCCAGGTCCCATCAGAGATCCAGGCACATCTTGAGGCGGTATCACCTGATCAGGGAGATCGTGGATCGCCAGGAGATCGAGGTACGGAGAGTAGCTTCAGAAGATAACACTGCAGATCCATTCACCAAGGTCCTGCCCCAGACTTAGTTCGAGCGGCTGATCGAGATGATAGGTGTAACGATCTAGAAATCGTTTTGTGTTTGTTTCTGTTTTTGGGTGAAATTCAGCGGTATTTTCAGTTTTATACCGATTGCGATCAAACGGCCATATCGACTTACCAGCACCTAGTTTTGAGAAAATAAAGCTTGTGCGCACACTTTGAGAGTATATGGGACGTTTTGGTGCAATTTGATTTTTCCAATTTTTAATGTTATTTTAATCCGGTTTGCACTTTTCTGGAAATCTTTTCTTTGCAACTTTTCTTAAAAATTTTCCTAAGTAATCTAAACCATAACTTATTAAGGTTGTGTGGACTAGGTTTAATGGAGGAATTAGAAAAGAAAAGAATTGAAAAGAAAGAATGAGAAGGTGCATGCATGTGTGTTTGTTTGACTTTGCATTTATTAGCATTTATGTGAGGAAATTGCTTGGAAACCTCTCTTTTTCTCTCTCCTCTTCACTTGGCCGAGCTCACCCCTTCCCTCATCTGCCCTTGTGCATTATTTCCTCTCTTTTCTTCACAAAATCCTTCACAACTTCCTCAATTCTCATTCAAAGTTCACAAAAATCACATTTTTGTGCATGTTTTTCCATTTTCTTGACTTGGAGAATGCAAGCTTGGGTTCTTTGTGTTCTTTTGGTATAGGTAAGTTTCTTTACTGCTTTTTAGTGTAACTTAGCTATTAGATTCAGTTTAGAATGTTTAATTTAGGTTTTGATGCGAAGTATCGTATTTTGATGTCGGTTTGTAGCTTTTAGAACCTGCTTTGATCCGGAGTGTTTACTGAGAAAATAAACATAGTGAGTGTGTTGTACTAGAGGACCTGGAGCACCACCACCAAGACGAGCCCCATGGCACCGGCCTGGGCCGGCGACAGGTGAAGGAGGGGCCGGCGACGCCGGCCACCCTGTTGAGTTTGGGTGTGGGGTTTTGGCTGTAGGTGTCTGCTAGGGTTTGGGTTCCTCTGGTCTTGTTGAATTTGTTTAGTTTTCACAGTAGGAAAATCTGGGATCAATTGTGCAGTTTCTAGTGTTTCGTGTTCGTGCGATACGTGTTACGACACGCGTCGTGCCGTTTTCGTGGTTTCGCTCTTAAGTCGTTTTCGTCGTGTCGCTACTCTCGTTAGCCACGATACGAACACTTAAGAGGTGTTTGTGTGTTGTTGTGTCGGTTAGATATAGCTAGTTCGTATTTCGTAGCTATTCTTGATATATATATTTGCTTGTTGTTTATATGTTGCAGGTTCGCAGACGAGGACTGCGGACACTGCCACAGGGGGATTCATGTGGTAGATTTCTTCTAGCTTGGAGTGTGGGTGAGTAGATTTAACATCTACAGGGGAATCGCCCGCATGGCGTTATGCGTCTGGGCTAGAAACCTTTACTTTTGTCGCATATTCTATATCATGTTTAGAATTGCGCATATACCTTACTGTTTAGTGACAGATGTGATTGGACTAGTATCCTTAGGACACTGCACTATTATTGACGGCTCAGATTGCGAGAGCACTGATTGGATGCCACACACACCGTCAATAATTGCCATGTCATACACGACCATATTTTAGAAATGCTATTGTATGGTTAGGGACATTGTGACTTTGATACATATTTCTTATTGTTATACTTAGATTTGACATGCTAGTTCCTGTTTACCTATAAGATGTTGTATCAGTAGGGCTAGATACATATACACCTAGGGACATAGATACAGGTGTACTTGCATACTTTACCTATACCTGATAGGTATATTACATCATGACATAGATACAGGTGTACATGCTTTTCCATACCTTACTCATACCTGATAGGTATATCACATCAGCATACAGGTAGGTGTACTTGTATTTCATACTTATACCTGATAGGTATATCACATCATCATGTTATAGGTAGATACCTATATTTCTGCTTTACGATTCATGTATTCAGTTATATCTGGTGAATGCTATGCTTTTCCTTTATACGCTTTCATTACAGTTTCATATTGCGTATATTTATTCATGGATTATCGCATTTGTATATGGATTTTTCATGATGTTTTCTGGATTTGGGACCGTGGTGGTTCATGAAATTATGCATACATGAAGACCCGGTTTCCTTGAGATGATATTATAGCATCCACCATGAGATTTATCGGTGCGGATATATATATCCTATGCGAGGAGGCGTCGAGAGCCGCATGAGGATACATGGTGGGGCCCGGAGGTACCCCGAAGCAAGAATGTTGTCGGAGTGAGCCGATGTCGCATTGAGGCGATGAGGCCTAGGGGAGCCATACTTTCCGGTGACATTACCAGAGACTCGGCGGATATCAGGGGGATACCGTTGGGAGTCATGTGCGTATCGATACGTCGAGAGGCGAGGGGCAGAGCGAGGCACTCGAGCTCTCGTGATAGCGTATGATACGTACTTATCAGTTTTCTGTGTCGATGCTTGACACATTGGTTTTATGATATTCCTAAATACTCTTGTATATATAACAGGGGATTGAGCCGCTGTTATATATGCCTTTACACCAATATTAGTGGAATGGGACGCTAATATATGTGTATTGCCCTCATCATATTTATATATGTCATTATATTTAGGATGTTAGAACTGTGCTGGAGATTTGACTTGGGATTCATGAGATTCATTGGGATTGGATGATGATATCGTACACATTAGAGATGTGAGATCCACTTAGTGTGGTACATATGATATATTGTGAGATATACTGAGATTGTACAGACGAGATATGTGGGATCCACTAGCTGTTGTACATGAGATATAGGTGAGATATACCTGATATTGTACAGACGAGATATGTGGGATCCACTAGCTGTTGTACATTTGACATATGTGAGATATATTGAGATTGTACATACGAGATATGTGAGATTCACTTGATGTTGTACATTTGATATATGGGAGACATACTGATATTGTACATATTAGAGATGTGAGATCTACCTGACTTGTACATTCGACACGTATGTGAGATACATTTGATATTATATAGTTTGAGGAGATGTGACACTTAGATGATATGAGAGCGGATTTGGTGATTGATTGAGGATTGGGATTTTGATTTGTCTTGATTGGATGGTGATCCTACCACGATGTCAGGATGCCGTGGAATTGACATATTTTACTCCATACCTCATCTTTATATACTTGTGCACTATTTCCATGTATTAGGAGTACCTGTGAGAGTACCTTCATGAGAGTTGCACATTTACTTTCTCATATCCCCAGAGCATGATTATTGCATACTGTTGTCACATTATTATTGCAGGACATATTGGTGGTACTTGTTAGTGTACTTTCCATTATTTCGTACTCATGACCTATTATTACTGAAATGGACATATATTAGATTCATGCTGTACGTTCATTCTTGCGATTACCTGCATATGTTATTTACTATTCACGAGTTGGCAACTCACCCCCGTTGTGCCACAGGTTTTGCTGGAGTTTCCCCAAAGTAGTCAAGGCAAGCTATTCAGCTTTTCAGCTACATACTCATCTATCATCTTTTGGTTGCGGATACCACTTAGCCTGTTAGTGTGCAGTTTTGCCAGGTGGGTTTTTGTGGTTATCTCAGAGATTGTCTTGTATATTCGTTGTATATTGTACTCTCCATCTACTAGCAGTATATTGTGACTTAGAGACTTGGTGAGGACGAGTTTGTATATATTGTGGATTTGTGGATTTTATACAGTTTCCTTTCTTTTGTCTCTGATTTCTTCGCTACGGCGTCGTATATCTGTTGTGGTGTTGATTTCCGCCGTTGGGCGTGGATTTTGCTCCCGTTTGAGATGCTTTACTTTATATCTATGTTGTACCCTTTTTAGGGGCTTGTTTTATAAAGGAGGTGCTGCCAAAATTTTACAGAAAATGTGGACTATTTTAAAGAATTTGGGTTGTGATTTCAAATGTTTCCAAAACTTTATCTTATCTTTTCCGTATTTTTATGGTTTAGATTTCTGGGTTTTGGCTTTCTTTTACTGCGTTACGTCTGGAGGCGTTGCGTAGTATTAGGGCCATCACGTACCTTTTTCGGGTCGTGACAAAGTTGGTATCAGAGCGTGGTTTTACCTTTCGGAGTGTAGGATGACCTGGTATGATGGAGTAGGTAACCTAAGTGGAGTAACGTAGTGTGTGTATGTCTGCAGCATACTCACGATGCAGTATTTCGCCTAAAGTGCCTAAGTACAATTGTTTGAGATTCCTTCCTTGATGATTCATATCCTTGAGATTCGATTTCCTTGTTCTTATCGAATCCTATCTCTATTTATAGCCTTGCCATTGATGACTACGGGGACTCAGAGTGATGCAGCGAGAGCCGAGGTCAGGGTTAGCTCGGGTGAGACGAGCACTGACCAGGAGGGCACTCGTATTGCTCAGGTGCAAACGGATCAGCCTTCGACTGATCAGCTAGCTAGACTTGTGACAGAGATGCAGGATTTGCGCCAGACGATGAGATCATTAGTTGATGCCATTAGAGCGCAGCGACAGGAGGTTGTCACCCCAGTTACTCGGTTGTTTCTTGGGATCAGCGTGCAACAGTCTGTCACTTACGTAGCACCAGTGGATGTAGCTCCAGTCGACGAGACATGTGTTCCAGAGACTTTACGAGTTCCAGGACAGTGGAGGACCCGTACAGGTGTGCCAGTCCAGGGACAGAGGTTCAGTCGTCGTGACAGGTTTCGTGCACGGCATGTGAGTACGAGAGGTGTGAGACGAGGACAGTCGTCTAGCTCTTATCCCCAGGATGGTCAGCAGTTTTCTTCCGGATGTTATCGGTGCGGGAGTTTGGATCATCGGGTTAGATTTTGTACTGAGCCACGTAGACGCGAGATAGCTATACCGCAGAGTGGAGGATTTCAGCCAGTTGTGGGTAGGAGGCAGACACGAGGGTTTGTTTCTACTCAACCGGACGCCCGGACGTCCAGTGCAGTTGTGTCAGGTATCCTTGTTCTTTGATGTACTTGTTGGTTTTTCGCACTTTGTGCCGTGGTTGGGACGAGGATCTTGTTAGCTAGATCAGCCGTTTTGTTGTGTTAACTTCTGGCAGCGATTCTTTTGTTGCGCGACATGTATTTCAGTCGTATGCCAGTTGGTGAGGAGATTTTGCCGTCATTGGATCCTTCTAGAGATGTTGGATTTGACGTTCTCCTGGGCATGGATTGGTTAGTGACGTGTTAGGCGTCTGTGGACTACCGTGTGGAAACAGTCAGGATTTGTTTTCCCGGCGAGTCAGTTCTTGTTGTGCAGGTGGATAGTTGTGCCGCCTCTTACAGCTTGAATTCAGCCTTTTTCGCTAGGCAGCTTTGGAGGAGATGTCGTGGATTCTTGGCGTTCATTCGAGATACCGGAGCCACTTTGGGATTGTTGGGCTGGGTACTTTTCGTGCAAGAGTTTTCCGACGATATTCCAGGAAAGCTAGCGAAATTCAGGGAGCTTAAGGATCTGCTGCAGAGTTGTTTGTTGGGAGATTTGTGTGTCCGTGTGTTTCGCTTTTGGGAGCCCCTAATTCTGTTCGTTCAGGAGGATGACGACAGTTTGCGGTTGTGGATTGATGGATCGTCAATTGAACCGGCTTGTGGTGCGGCTAGGTATCTGTTACCTTGTTTTGATGATTTCTTCGATCAGCTCCAGAGTGCGAGACCTTTTCTAAGTTTGTTTGGGATCAGGTCATCATAGTTGCGGGTTCGGAGTGATGGCATTCCGAATTTTGCTTTTGTGCGTGCTACGGGCAGTTTGTGTGTTGGTAGTGTCGTTGGACTTGCCAATGCCCTAGCAGCATTTGTGGATATGATGTACCAGATTTCTTCAGGCCGTTCCTCGACCAGTTATTGTTGTGTTTTGACGACATCCTGGTCTATCCTTTGTGTCTTGAGGAACAGGAGCAGCTTTTGAGAATTTGTTTTGCAGACATTGGTAGAGCCTAGTTGTTGCTAGATTCTCGGAGTGTTCCTTCAGGCTTGTTTGTGTTGACTCCTAGGTCTTGTAGTTACGGGAGACGGTTTTGTATGGTTCCGAGGGAGATCGTGACTGTACAGCTTAGACCCAGACTTGTGTTCGGACAGAGGTCCTTTGATGTTGGGTTTAGCAGGTTTTTACCACCGTTTCGTACAGGATTACTAGAGTATTGTTGCACCGTCGACTGTAAAGGCCTGATAGGAGGTTCTTTTCCTTGAACTGAGGCATGTGTACGGAGTTTTCAGCAGTTGGAGATTTGGTTAGCAATTGCATCAGTTCTTGCTTTTGATTCGGAGACCTTGATTGTGACAAGGTTGTGCTAAGTTAGGAATGCGTTGTGTACCTGATGTTATCGGGTAGAGACGTGAAATCCTAGAGTAAGCACATCAGTCAATTCTCTATGTTCATTCAAGTTCCACCAGCTTTGACGTGACTTGTGAGATAGTTACGGGTGGACAGGAATGTAAAGAGAAATTTCAGGTTTCGTTTCAGGGTGTTTGTTTGGTTTGTTGTTTTCGGCAGTTGGGATCGTCACTCGCCATTGTAGGATACTTCTTGATAGTTGTTATCAGGAGACATTTCAATTGGCAACCTTTAGGTTTAGTCAGGTAGTGTCGATCACCAGTCTGTTTTCTGACTCAGCGTAGCAGGATTTTGGACCTCAGCTAGTCTAGAGACTTCGGAGATGTTCCAGTTGGTTCAGGTCAGGATGATAGTAGCCCAGTGCACACAGAGGTCATATGCCGACCATGTTGGTCGCAGACTTGAGTTCGCAGAGGGAGATCATGTATTCCTACGGACTTTGCCGATGAATGACATGTTGAGTTATGGGAAGCTTATCCCAGGATTTTAGTCCTTTGGAGATCCTTTATGTGAGTTAGTTTTCGTTGCCTTTAGTTTGGCACTTCCGCCCAGATTATAGATTATTCACCCCGTTTTCATGGTATTGATTTTTGGCAAATACCTTCATGACTTTTTCACATGATTCAGCACAGACCATTGGTGTGGACTCGATCTTTTCGTTCACCGACAGCCATTGGTGTAAATGGTTTGGCAGGTGAAGAAACTTCGGTCAAAGGTCTTGCCATCTGTGGAGAGTTTCTTGGACGTAGCTGTATAGTGAGGGGATCACTTGGGAAGCTGCGAGTGAGATTTGGGAGTTTTTGTACTCTTCTCTTTGAAGGTATGCTTGGTGAAATTTTAAATTCGGGGACGAATTTTTATAAGGGGGGAGATTGTAACGATCTAGAAATCGTTTTGTGTTTGTTTCTGTTTTTGGGTGAAATTCAGCGGTATTTTCAGTTTTATACCGATTGCGATCAAACGGCCATATCGACTTACCAGCACCTAGTTTTGAGAAAATAAAGCTTGTGCGCACACTTTGAGAGTATATGGGACGTTTTGGTGCAATTTGATTTTTCCAATTTTTAATGTTATTTTAATCCGGTTTGCACTTTTCTGGAAATCTTTTCTTTGCAACTTTTCTTAAAAATTTTCCTAAGTAATCTAAACCATAACTTATTAAGGTTGTGTGGCCTAGGTTTAATGGAGGAATTAGAAAAGAAAAGAATTGAAAAGAAAGAATGAGAAGGTGCATGCATGTGTGTTTGTTTGACTTTGCATTTATTAGCATTTATGTGAGGAAATTGCTTGGAAACCTCTCTTTTTCTCTCTCCTCTTCACTTGGCCGAGCTCACCCCTTCCCTCATCTGCCCTTGTGCATTATTTCCTCTCTTTTCTTCACAAAATCCTTCACAACTTCCTCAATTCTCATTCAAAGTTCACAAAAATCACATTTTTGTGCATGTTTTTCCATTTTCTTGACTTGGAGCATGCAAGCTTGGGTTCTTTGTGTTCTTTTGGTATAGGTAAGTTTCTTTACTGCTTTTTAGTGTAACTTAGCTATTAGATTCAGTTTAGAATGTTTAATTTAGGTTTTGATGCGAAGTATCGTATTTTGATGTCGGTTTGTAGCTTTTAGAACCTGCTTTGATCCGGAGTGTTTACTGAGAAAATAAACATAGTGAGTGTGTTGTACTAGAGGACCTGGAGCACCACCACCAAGACGAGCCCCATGGCACCGGCCTGGGCCGGCGACAGGTGAAGGAGGGGCCGGCGACGCCGGCCACCCTGTTGAGTTTGGGTGTGGGGTTTTGGCTGTAGGTGTCTGCTAGGGTTTGGGTTCCTCTGGTCTTGTTGAATTTGTTTAGTTTTCACAGTAGGAAAATCTGGGATCAATTGTGCAGTTTCTAGTGTTTCGTGTTCGTGCGATACGTGTTACGACACGCGTCGTGCCGTTTTCGTGGTTTCGCTCTTAAGTCGTTTTCGTCGTGTCGCTACTCTCGTTAGCCACGATACGAACACTTAAGAGGTGTTTGTGTGTTGTTGTGTCGGTTAGATATAGCTAGTTCGTATTTCGTAGCTATTCTTGATATATATATTTGCTTGTTGTTTATATGTTGCAGGTTCGCAGACGAGGACTGCGGACACTGCCACAGGGGGATTCAGGTGGTAGATTTCTTCTAGCTTGGAGTGTGGGTGAGTAGATTTAACATCTACAGGGGAATCGCCCGCATGGCGTTATGCGTCTGGGCTAGAAACCTTTACCTTTGTCGCATATTCTATATCATGTTTAGAATTGCGCATATACCTTACTGTTTAGTGACAGATGTGATTGGACTAGTATCCTTAGGACACTGCACTATTATTGACGGCTCAGATTGCGAGAGCACTGATTGGATGCCACACACACCGTCAATAATTGCCATGTCATACACGACCATATTTTAGAAATGCTATTGTATGGTTAGGGACATTGTGACTTTGATACATATTTCTTATTGTTATACTTAGATTTGACATGCTAGTTCCTGTTTACCTATAAGATGTTGTATCAGTAGGGCTAGATACATATACACCTAGGGACATAGATACAGGTGTACTTGCATACTTTACCTATACCTGATAGGTATATTACATCATGACATAGATACAGGTGTACATGCTTTTCCATACCTTACTCATACCTGATAGGTATATCACATCAGCATACAGGTAGGTGTACTTGTATTTCATACTTATACCTGATAGGTATATCACATCATCATGTTATAGGTAGATACCTATATTTCTGCTTTACGATTCATGTATTCAGTTATATCTGGTGAATGCTATGCTTTTCCTTTATACGCTTTCATTACAGTTTCATATTGCGTATATTTATTCATGGATTATCGCATTTGTATATGGATTTTTCATGATGTTTTCTGGATTTGGGACCGTGGTGGTTCATGAAATTATGCATACATGAAGACCCGGTTTCCTTGAGATGATATTATAGCATCCACCATGAGATTTATCGGTGCGGATATATATATCCTATGCGAGGAGGCGTCGAGAGCCGCATGAGGATACATGGTGGGGCCCGGAGGTACCCCGAAGCAAGAATGTTGTCGGAGTGAGCCGATGTCGCATTGAGGCGATGAGGCCTAGGGGAGCCATACTTTCCGGTGACATTACCAGAGACTCGGCGGATATCAGGGGGATACCGTTGGGAGTCATGTGCGTATCGATACGTCGAGAGGCGAGGGGCAGAGCGAGGCACTCGAGCTCTCGTGATAGCGTATGATACGTACTTATCAGTTTTCTGTGTCGATGCTTGACACATTGGTTTTATGATATTCCTAAATACTCTTGTATATATAACAGGGGATTGAGCCGCTGTTATATATGCCTTTACACCAATATTAGTGGAATGGGACGCTAATATATGTGTATTGCCCTCATCATATTTATATATGTCATTATATTTAGGATGTTAGAACTGTGCTGGAGATTTGACTTGGGATTCATGAGATTCATTGGGATTGGATGATGATATCGTACACATTAGAGATGTGAGATCCACTTAGTGTGGTACATATGATATATTGTGAGATATACTGAGATTGTACAGACGAGATATGTGGGATCCACTAGCTGTTGTACATGAGATATAGGTGAGATATACCTGATATTGTACAGACGAGATATGTGGGATCCACTAGCTGTTGTACATTTGACATATGTGAGATATATTGAGATTGTACATACGAGATATGTGAGATTCACTTGATGTTGTACATTTGATATATGGGAGACATACTGATATTGTACATATTAGAGATGTGAGATCTACCTGACTTGTACATTCGACACGTATGTGAGATACATTTGATATTATATAGTTTGAGGAGATGTGACACTTAGATGATATGAGAGCGGATTTGGTGATTGATTGAGGATTGGGATTTTGATTTGTCTTGATTGGATGGTGATCCTACCACGATGTCAGGATGCCGTGGAATTGACATATTTTACTCCATACCTCATCTTTATATACTTGTGCACTATTTCCATGTATTAGGAGTACCTGTGAGAGTACCTTCATGAGAGTTGCACATTTACTTTCTCATATCCCCAGAGCATGATTATTGCATACTGTTGTCACATTATTATTGCAGGACATATTGGTGGTACTTGTTAGTGTACTTTCCATTATTTCGTACTCATGACCTATTATTACTGAAATGGACATATATTAGATTCATGCTGTACGTTCATTCTTGCGATTACCTGCATATGTTATTTACTATTCACGAGTTGGCAACTCACCCCCGTTGTGCCACAGGTTTTGCTGGAGTTTCCCCAAAGTAGTCAAGGCAAGCTATTCAGCTTTTCAGCTACATACTCATCTATCATCTTTTGGTTGCGGATACCACTTAGCCTGTTAGTGTGCAGTTTTGCCAGGTGGGTTTTTGTGGTTATCTCAGAGATTGTCTTGTATATTCGTTGTATATTGTACTCTCCATCTACTAGCAGTATATTGTGACTTAGAGACTTGGTGAGGACGAGTTTGTATATATTGTGGATTTGTGGATTTTATACAGTTTCCTTTCTTTTGTCTCTGATTTCTTCGCTACGGCGTCGTATATCTGTTGTGGTGTTGATTTCCGCCGTTGGGCGTGGATTTTGCTCCCGTTTGAGATGCTTTACTTTATATCTATGTTGTACCCTTTTTAGGGGCTTGTTTTATAAAGGAGGTGCTGCCAAAATTTTACAGAAAATGTGGACTATTTTAAAGAATTTGGGTTGTGATTTCAAATGTTTCCAAAACTTTATCTTATCTTTTCCGTATTTTTATGGTTTAGATTTCTGGGTTTTGGCTTTCTTTTACTGCGTTACGTCTGGAGGCGTTGCGTAGTATTAGGGCCATCACGTACCTTTTTCGGGTCGTGACAAAGTTGGTATCAGAGCGTGGTTTTACCTTTCGGAGTGTAGGATGACCTGGTATGATGGAGTAGGTAACCTAAGTGGAGTAACGTAGTGTGTGTATGTCTGCAGCATACTCACGATGCAGTATTTCGCCTAAAGTGCCTAAGTACAATTGTTTGAGATTCCTTCCTTGATGATTCATATCCTTGAGATTCGATTTCCTTGTTCTTATCGAATCCTATCTCTATTTATAGCCTTGCCATTGATGACTACGGGGACTCAGAGTGATGCAGCGAGAGCCGAGGTCAGGGTTAGCTCGGGTGAGACGAGCACTGACCAGGAGGGCACTCGTATTGCTCAGGTGCAAACGGATCAGCCTTCGACTGATCAGCTAGCTAGACTTGTGACAGAGATGCAGGATTTGCGCCAGACGATGAGATCATTAGTTGATGCCATTAGAGCGCAGCGACAGGAGGTTGTCACCCCAGTTACTCGGTTGTTTCTTGGGATCAGCGTGCAGCAGTCTGTCACTTACGTAGCACCAGTGGATGTAGCTCCAGTCGACGAGACATGTGTTCCAGAGACTTTACGAGTTCCAGGACAGTGGAGGACCCGTACAGGTGTGCCAGTCCAGGGACAGAGGTTCAGTCGTCGTGACAGGTTTCGTGCACGGCATGTGAGTACGAGAGGTGTGAGACGAGGACAGTCGTCTAGCTCTTATCCCCAGGATGGTCAGCAGTTTTCTTCCGGATGTTATCGGTGCGGGAGTTTGGATCATCGGGTTAGATTTTGTACTGAGCCACGTAGACGCGAGATAGCTATACCGCAGAGTGGAGGATTTCAGCCAGTTGTGGGTAGGAGGCAGACACGAGGGTTTGTTTCTACTCAACCGGACGCCCGGACGTCCAGTGCAGTTGTGTCAGGTATCCTTGTTCTTTGATGTACTTGTTGGTTTTTCGCACTTTGTGTCGTGGTTGGGACGAGGATCTTGTTAGCTAGATCAGCCGTTTTGTTGTGTTAACTTCTGGCAGCGATTCTTTTGTTGCGCGACATGTATTTCAGTCGTATGCCAGTTGGTGAGGAGATTTTGCCGTCATTGGATCCTTCTAGAGATGTTGGATTTGACGTTCTCCTGGGCATGGATTGGTTAGTGACGTGTTAGGCGTCTGTGGACTACCGTGTGGAAACAGTCAGGATTTGTTTTCCCGGCGAGTCAGTTCTTGTTGTGCAGGTGGATAGTTGTGCCGCCTCTTACAGCTTGAATTCAGCCTTTTTCGCTAGGCAGCTTTGGAGGAGATGTCGTGGATTCTTGGCGTTCATTCGAGATACCGGAGCCACTTTGGGATTGTTGGGCTGGGTACTTTTCGTGCAAGAGTTTTCCGACGATATTCCAGGAAAGCTAGCGAAATTCAGGGAGCTTAAGGATCTGCTGCAGAGTTGTTTGTTGGGAGATTTGTGTGTCCGTGTGTTTCGCTTTTGGGAGCCCCTAATTCTGTTCGTTCAGGAGGATGACGACAGTTTGCGGTTGTGGATTGATGGATCGTCAATTGAACCGGCTTGTGGTGCGGCTAGGTATCTGTTACCTTGTTTTGATGATTTCTTCGATCAGCTCCAGAGTGCGAGACCTTTTCTAAGTTTGTTTGGGATCAGGTCATCATAGTTGCGGGTTCGGAGTGATGGCATTCCGAATTTTGCTTTTGTGCGTGCTACGGGCAGTTTGTGTGTTGGTAGTGTCGTTGGACTTGCCAATGCCCTAGCAGCATTTGTGGATATGATGTACCAGATTTCTTCAGGCCGTTCCTCGACCAGTTATTGTTGTGTTTTGACGACATCCTGGTCTATCCTTTGTGTCTTGAGGAACAGGAGCAGCTTTTGAGAATTTGTTTTGCAGACATTGGTAGAGCCTAGTTGTTGCTAGATTCTCGGAGTGTTCCTTCAGGCTTGTTTGTGTTGACTCCTAGGTCTTGTAGTTACGGGAGACGGTTTTGTATGGTTCCGAGGGAGATCGTGACTGTACAGCTTAGACCCAGACTTGTGTTCGGACAGAGGTCCTTTGATGTTGGGTTTAGCAGGTTTTTACCACCGTTTCGTGCAGGATTACTAGAGTATTGTTGCACCGTCGACTGTAAAGGCCTGATAGGAGGTTCTTTTCCTTGAACTGAGGCATGTGTACGGAGTTTTCAGCAGTTGGAGATTTGGTTAGCAATTGCATCAGTTCTTGCTTTTGATTCGGAGACCTTGATTGTGACAAGGTTGTGCTAAGTTAGGAATGCGTTGTGTACCTGATGTTATCGGGTAGAGACGTGAAATCCTAGAGTAAGCACATCAGTCAATTCTCTATGTTCATTCAAGTTCCACCAGCTTTGACGTGACTTGTGAGATAGTTACGGGTGGACAGGAATGTAAAGAGAAATTTCAGGTTTCGTTTCAGGGTGTTTGTTTGGTTTGTTGTTTTCGGCAGTTGGGATCGTCACTCGCCATTGTAGGATACTTCTTGATAGTTGTTATCAGGAGACATTTCAATTGGCAACCTTTAGGTTTAGTCAGGTAGTGTCGATCACCAGTCTGTTTTCTGACTCAACGTAGCAGGATTTTGGACCTCAGCTAGTCTAGAGACTTCGGAGATGTTCCAGTTGGTTCAGGTCAGGATGATAGTAGCCCAGTGCACACAGAGGTCATATGCCGACCATGTTGGTCGCAGACTTGAGTTCGCAGTGGGAGATCATGTATTCCTACGGACTTTGCCGATGAATGACATGTTGAGTTATGGGAAGCTTATCCCAGGATTTTGGTCCTTTGGAGATCCTTTATGTGAGTTAGTTTTCGTTGCCTTTAGTTTGGCACTTCCGCCCAGATTATAGATTATTCACCCCGTTTTCATGGTATTGATTTTTGGCAAATACCTTCATGACTTTTTCACATGATTCAGCACAGACCATTGGTGTGGACTCGATCTTTTCGTTCACCGACAGCCATTGGTGTAAATGGTTTGGCAGGTGAAGAAACTTCGGTCAAAGGTCTTGCCATCTGTGGAGAGTTTCTTAGACGTAGCTGTATAGTGAGGGGATCACTTGGGAAGCTGCGAGTGAGATTTGGGAGTTTTTGTACTCTTCTCTTTGAAGGTATGCTTGGTGAAATTTTAAATTCGGGGACGAATTTTTATAAGGGGGGGAGATTGTAACGATCTAGAAATCGTTTTGTGTTTGTTTCTGTTTTTGGGTGAAATTCAGCGGTATTTTCAGTTTTATACCGATTGCGATCAAACGGCCATATCGACTTACCAGCACCTAGTTTTGAGAAAATAAAGCTTGTGCGCACACTTTGAGAGTATATGGGACGTTTTGGTGCAATTTGATTTTTCCAATTTTTAATGTTATTTTAATCCGGTTTGCACTTTTCTGGAAATCTTTTCTTTGCAACTTTTCTTAAAAATTTTCCTAAGTAATCTAAACCATAACTTATTAAGGTTGTGTGGCCTAGGTTTAATGGAGGAATTAGAAAAGAAAAGAATTGAAAAGAAAGAATGAGAAGGTGCATGCATGTGTGTTTGTTTGACTTTGCATTTATTAGCATTTATGTGAGGAAATTGCTTGGAAACCTCTCTTTTTCTCTCTCCTCTTCACTTGGCCGAGCTCACCCCTTCCCTCATCTGCCCTTGTGCATTATTTCCTCTCTTTTCTTCACAAAATCCTTCACAACTTCCTCAATTCTCATTCAAAGTTCACAAAAATCACATTTTTGTGCATGTTTTTCCATTTTCTTGACTTGGAGCATGCAAGCTTGGGTTCTTTGTGTTCTTTTGGTATAGGTAAGTTTCTTTACTGCTTTTTAGTGTAACTTAGCTATTAGATTCAGTTTAGAATGTTTAATTTAGGTTTTGATGCGAAGTATCGTATTTTGATGTCGGTTTGTAGCTTTTAGAACCTGCTTTGATCCGGAGTGTTTACTGAGAAAATAAACATAGTGAGTGTGTTGTACTAGAGGACCTGGAGCACCACCACCAAGACGAGCCCCATGGCACCGGCCTGGGCCGGCGACAGGTGAAGGAGGGGCCGGCGACGCCGGCCACCCTGTTGAGTTTGGGTGTGGGGTTTTGGCTGTAGGTGTCTGCTAGGGTTTGGGTTCCTCTGGTCTTGTTGAATTTGTTTAGTTTTCACAGTAGGAAAATCTGGGATCAATTGTGCAGTTTCTAGTGTTTCGTGTTCGTGCGATACGTGTTACGACACGCGTCGTGCCGTTTTCGTGGTTTCGCTCTTAAGTCGTTTTCGTCGTGTCGCTACTCTCGTTAGCCACGATACGAACACTTAAGAGGTGTTTGTGTGTTGTTGTGTCGGTTAGATATAGCTAGTTCGTATTTCGTAGCTATTCTTGATATATATATTTGCTTGTTGTTTATATGTTGCAGGTTCGCAGACGAGGACTGCGGACACTGCCACAGGGGGATTCAGGTGGTAGATTTCTTCTAGCTTGGAGTGTGGGTGAGTAGATTTAACATCTACAGGGGAATCGCCCGCATGGCGTTATGCGTCTGGGCTAGAAACCTTTACCTTTGTCGCATATTCTATATCATGTTTAGAATTGCGCATATACCTTACTGTTTAGTGACAGATGTGATTGGACTAGTATCCTTAGGACACTGCACTATTATTGACGGCTCAGATTGCGAGAGCACTGATTGGATGCCACACACACCGTCAATAATTGCCATGTCATACACGACCATATTTTAGAAATGCTATTGTATGGTTAGGGACATTGTGACTTTGATACATATTTCTTATTGTTATACTTAGATTTGACATGCTAGTTCCTGTTTACCTATAAGATGTTGTATCAGTAGGGCTAGATACATATACACCTAGGGACATAGATACAGGTGTACTTGCATACTTTACCTATACCTGATAGGTATATTACATCATGACATAGATACAGGTGTACATGCTTTTCCATACCTTACTCATACCTGATAGGTATATCACATCAGCATACAGGTAGGTGTACTTGTATTTCATACTTATACCTGATAGGTATATCACATCATCATGTTATAGGTAGATACCTATATTTCTGCTTTACGATTCATGTATTCAGTTATATCTGGTGAATGCTATGCTTTTCCTTTATACGCTTTCATTACAGTTTCATATTGCGTATATTTATTCATGGATTATCGCATTTGTATATGGATTTTTCATGATGTTTTCTGGATTTGGGACCGTGGTGGTTCATGAAATTATGCATACATGAAGACCCGGTTTCCTTGAGATGATATTATAGCATCCACCATGAGATTTATCGGTGCGGATATATATATCCTATGCGAGGAGGCGTCGAGAGCCGCATGAGGATACATGGTGGGGCCCGGAGGTACCCCGAAGCAAGAATGTTGTCGGAGTGAGCCGATGTCGCATTGAGGCGATGAGGCCTAGGGGAGCCATACTTTCCGGTGACATTACCAGAGACTCGGCGGATATCAGGGGGATACCGTTGGGAGTCATGTGCGTATCGATACGTCGAGAGGCGAGGGGCAGAGCGAGGCACTCGAGCTCTCGTGATAGCGTATGATACGTACTTATCAGTTTTCTGTGTCGATGCTTGACACATTGGTTTTATGATATTCCTAAATACTCTTGTATATATAACAGGGGATTGAGCCGCTGTTATATATGCCTTTACACCAATATTAGTGGAATGGGACGCTAATATATGTGTATTGCCCTCATCATATTTATATATGTCATTATATTTAGGATGTTAGAACTGTGCTGGAGATTTGACTTGGGATTCATGAGATTCATTGGGATTGGATGATGATATCGTACACATTAGAGATGTGAGATCCACTTAGTGTGGTACATATGATATATTGTGAGATATACTGAGATTGTACAGACGAGATATGTGGGATCCACTAGCTGTTGTACATGAGATATAGGTGAGATATACCTGATATTGTACAGACGAGATATGTGGGATCCACTAGCTGTTGTACATTTGACATATGTGAGATATATTGAGATTGTACATACGAGATATGTGAGATTCACTTGATGTTGTACATTTGATATATGGGAGACATACTGATATTGTACATATTAGAGATGTGAGATCTACCTGACTTGTACATTCGACACGTATGTGAGATACATTTGATATTATATAGTTTGAGGAGATGTGACACTTAGATGATATGAGAGCGGATTTGGTGATTGATTGAGGATTGGGATTTTGATTTGTCTTGATTGGATGGTGATCCTACCACGATGTCAGGATGCCGTGGAATTGACATATTTTACTCCATACCTCATCTTTATATACTTGTGCACTATTTCCATGTATTAGGAGTACCTGTGAGAGTACCTTCATGAGAGTTGCACATTTACTTTCTCATATCCCCAGAGCATGATTATTGCATACTGTTGTCACATTATTATTGCAGGACATATTGGTGGTACTTGTTAGTGTACTTTCCATTATTTCGTACTCATGACCTATTATTACTGAAATGGACATATATTAGATTCATGTTGTACGTTCATTCTTGCGATTACCTGCATATGTTATTTACTATTCACGAGTTGGCAACTCACCCCCGTTGTGCCACAGGTTTTGCTGGAGTTTCCCCAAAGTAGTCAAGGCAAGCTATTCAGCTTTTCAGCTACATACTCATCTATCATCTTTTGGTTGCGGATACCACTTAGCCTGTTAGTGTGCAGTTTTGCCAGGTGGGTTTTTGTGGTTATCTCAGAGATTGTCTTGTATATTCGTTGTATATTGTACTCTCCATCTACTAGCAGTATATTGTGACTTAGAGACTTGGTGAGGACGAGTTTGTATATATTGTGGATTTGTGGATTTTATACAGTTTCCTTTCTTTTGTCTCTAATTTCTTCGCTACGGCGTCGTATATCTGTTGTGGTGTTGATTTCCGCCGTTGGGCGTGGATTTTGCTCCCGTTTGGGATGCTTTACTTTATATCTATGTTGTACCCTTTTTAGGGGCTTGTTTTATAAAGGAGGTGCTGCCAAAATTTTACAGAAAATGTGGACTATTTTAAAGAATTTGGGTTGTGATTTCAAATGTTTCCAAAACTTTATCTTATCTTTTCCGTATTTTTATGGTTTAGATTTCTGGGTTTTGGCTTTCTTTTACTACGTTACGTCTGGAGGCGTTGCGTAGTATTAGGGCCATCACGTACCTTTTTCGGGTCGTGACAATAGGTCTTCGATACGCCAGTACATGGACTTAGTGCAAGTGGGAGATTGTTAGTGTATATGCCCTAGAGGCCATTACTGTATCATACTAGTTTGTATATTACTTAATGGAAGCTTGGGATATTCACCTTGTATATACAATCTTGCTCAAAATTGTAGTATGCTACTTGGTTTGTTTCTGCTTCAATGTGTACATGTGTTTATTTTTGTATATCGCCTATACACATTAGTGGAGCCCTTAGGATCTTTGCTTGATTACCAGCGATGTGATGGCCGTCACACTAGTGGGGCTGGGTAATCTATAAGCACATCCTTATGCAAGTCCCTGGTCGCAGGACTATCGAGACAGGGCATCGATACTCCGGAGTAGACCAGCGCATGCGCTTCTCATCCCAGTGTGGGAGACGGTCTGTCCCACAGCCGTCAGTACGTCGTACTTGAGATAGTATGCGGGTGCTCGTTAGATTACGGGTACACTGGACAGGACTCGTCGGGAACTGACTAGTTGGTATTATGCCTATCGTCGGTTATCAGTTCCCAGGTGACATGAGTACAGCTTAGTCCGCTGACTTGACACTGTCACTTCGCCTCGAGTGTGTTCCCACTGTACTTTGATCACTACCCTACCATGGCTCAAAGGAGTCGTGCAAACAGGTAGTGGTTGGGTGCAGTCCCGAAGCACTTGGAGGCAGTGACGGTTAGACAGGATTCGTCTCTCCCGGTATTGGGGGTTGACATCGCGCTGTGTCTAGGAGAGCCATTACACGAGTAGTCCCTGGCCAGGGCAAACGAGATATACTGGTAGGCTTCCAGTGTTATCTCAGGGTGTTTTGGGCTTCGCTCCGGCACGACTTGTACCGCTATTGGGGGACTGACGTTTACCGCCCCCTAGGCCCGCCATGCGATGTATCAGACGAACAGACCGGACTGTACGGAGAATGTCACACTCAGGCTCAGTAGGAGTTCAGATGGGTTTCGCCTCGTCGGTCTTCTTGTCGGCATTACCTGGGGACCGTTACGCACAGCTAGTGCCGCTTGCGGTCTGTGGTTAAACCCACTGCCAGCGTAGTGTCGAGTCTTTAGAGTCCCACACAGAAAGCTTTTCGCCTTTAGGCAAAAGAGTAGAGGTCGCATGGTATTGCGACAGGTCGCATGGTTTTGCGACAGGTCGCATGGTTTTGCGACAGGGTTCGGTCACATCCGTGCACTTGTGCACGTACAGTGTCCGGACAGTTTACACTAGCGGGCTTTGGTTTAAGCCGGATCCTAGTGTACCTTATGGGATTGGATTTATCCAGTTTGCATTCGTGTTCCTCGAAACGCGGATGCGGGTGTGTATGCACAGTTGACAGGGAGGCAGAGGCAGCGGATTCTCATTAGGGTTGTTGACAGTTGACCGTTGACTATTTGACTTTTTGCTCAACCCTAATGAGAATATGATATGTGATTAACTATTATATTAATTAAGTATTATGGTGACAAGGTTGTTGACTTTTGTTGACTTTGTTGACTTGTTGACTTTTGTTGACTTTGTTGACCGGTTGACTAGGCTTGACTAGTTGACCATCATGATAACCATAGCCATCATTTCATGGCAAAGACTTTCACTTGCTTGCTCATTTGGATAAAATGAGTTCATGATATGATATGGTTATGGTTGCTTCAACCATCACATAAGACTTTTTTTGATATGATGAGTTATCATGACTTTGGATTATGAGAGGGTGAGAGACAAAATACTTGCTCATTCTTTCTTGCTCATTCTCTCTCTTGTTCTTGAGCCCTCTTGCTCTTGCTTTCACTCTCATCCTCTTGCTCCCTCTCTTGACTCTATGGTTCATATCTCTCATGAGTTGAGAATCAAGAACCATAGATAAAATCCCATTCTAATTCTTCTCTACTCATTCTAGTTCACTAGGTTTAGCAAACCAAGTGAACCAGTTTCTTCAAAGAACGAAGAAGGAGCCAAAGGTTGGAGCTTTCAGGTGGATCTATCTTCGGCGTACGGAGACGACGAGAAGAAGCCGGTCCGGACCACCATCGGAGTTTGAAGACGAAGGAGTTCAAGACAAGCAAGGTATAACCCCCTAACCGAGTAGCTAGAAACTCGTAGTTAGGTTGTTAGATAGATGTTTAACTAAGATCCGGGTTATAGGTCCATGTTACCACCTCCGTAAAAATTGTTTTTACCAAATTCCGCATTCCCGAAAGTACCGGGAGAGGTAGCATGGACTTACACATACGCACCCGTTCCAAAACCCTAATGAAAAACCTCTTCCTCCGCCTCAATCAACTGTGCATACACACCCGCATTCGTGTTCCAAGGAACATGAATACTATGAGATAAAACTAACCCCAAAACATATACTAGGATCTGGCTCAAACCAAAGCCCGCTAGTAATGTCTGTCCGGACGCCAAACGTGCACAAGTGCGCGGATGTGAACGAACCCTGTCGCAAAACCATGCAACCTCTACTCTGTTTTGCCCAAAGGCGAATAACCCTCTGTGTGGGACTCTAAAGACTCGACACTACGCTGGAAGTGGGTTTAACCACAGACCGCAAGCGACACTAGCTGTACGTAACGGTCCCCAGGTAGATGCCGATAAGAAGACTGACGAGGTAAACCCATCTGAACTCCTACTGAGCCTGAATGTGACAATCTCCATACAGTCCGGTCTGTTTGTCTGAGAACATCGCATGGCGGGCCTAGGGGGCGGTAAACGTCAGTCCCTACTAGCGGTACAAGTCGTGTCGGAGTGTAGCCCAGAACACCTGAGATAACACTGGAAACCTACCAGTCTATCTCGCTTGCCCTGGCCAGGGACTTTGTGTAATGGATCTCCTAGACACAGCGCGATACCAACCCCCAATATCGGGAGAGACGAATCCTGTCTAACTGTCACTGCCTCCAAGTGCTTCGGGACTGCACCCAAAAACTACCTGTTTGCACGACTCCTTTGAGCCGTGGTAGGGTAGTAATCAAAGTACAGTGGGAACACACTCGAGGCGAAGTGACAGTGTCAAGTCAACGGACTAAGCTGTACTCATGTCACCTGAGAACTGATAACTGACGATAGGTATAGTACCAACCAACAGTTCCCGACGAGTCATGTCCAGTGTACTCGTAACCTAACGAGCACCCGCATACTATCTCAAGTACGGCGTACTGACGGCTGTGGGACAAACCGTCTCCCAAGCTGGGATGAGAAGCGCATACGCTAGTCTACTCCGGAGTATCGATGCCCTGTCTCGATAGTCCTACGACTAGGGACCTGCATAAGGATGTGCTTATGGATTACCCATCCCCCATGAGTGTGACTGCCATCACAACGCTGGTAATCAAGCAAAGATCCTAAGGGCTCCACTAATGTGTAAAGGAGATATGCTAAAAGAAACACATGCACACATTAAAGCAGAAACAAACCAAGCAGCATACTACTATATTGAGCAAGATTGTCTATACAAGGTGAATATCCTAAGCTTCCATCATGTAATATACAAACTAGTATGATACAGTAATGGCCTCTAGGGCATATACACTAACAATCTCCCACTTGCACTAAGGCCATGTACTGGCGTATCGAAGACCAATCATCTCGATCAGCCGCTCGAACTGAGTCTGGGGTAAGGCCTTTGTGAATGGATCAGCAGTGTTATCTTCCGTAGCAACTCTCCGAACCTCGATCTCCTGGCGACCCACGATCTCCCTGATCAGGTGATACCGCCTCAAGATGTGCCTGGACTTCTGATGGGACCTGGGTTCTTTCGCTAAAGCTATAGCCCCGTTGTTGTCTCAATACAGAGGTATTGGATCAACAATGGACGGAACCACCTGAATTTCTATCAAGAACTTCCTCATCCAGACGGCTTCTTTTGCGGCATCAGATGCAGCGATATATTCCGCTTCCATCGTCGAGTCAGCAACGGTTTCCTGTTTGGAACTCTTCCAACACACCGCCCCTCCATTGAGGGTAAAGACATAACCCGACATGGACTTGGAATCATCCTTGTCACTCTGGAAGCTGGAGTCAGCAAAGGCCTCGATCTGGAGGTCTTTTCCTCCATACACCAAGAACATCTCCTTAGTCCTTCTCAGGTGCTTGAGAATGCTCTTTACCGCTATCCAGTGTTTCTCCCCAGGGTTTGACTGATACCTGCTTACCACACTCAGTGCATAAGCTACATCTGGTCTGGTACACAACATCGCATACATTATAGAGCCTACCGCAGAAGCGTAGGGTATAATAGACATGTGATCCCTTTCCAAATCAGTCTTGGGAGACATCTCTTTGGAGAGGGTGATCCCGTGACAAGCCGGTAGATTACCGCGCTTGGAATCTTCCATACTGAATCTTTTCAGTATGGTGTCGATGTACCTTGACTGTGAAAGTCCTAATATCCTCTTGGATCTGTCACGATAGATCCGGATTCCCAGAATGTAAGACGCATCACCCAGGTCTTTCATGGAGAACCTGTGTGACAAGAACCCTTTGACAGATTGTAGCATAGGAATGTCATTTCCTATCAAGAGAATGTCATCCACGTATAAAACGAGGAATACGACAGTTCGTGCTACAAATCTACTATAGATGCATGGTTCATCTAGATTTTTGATAAACCCAAAATCTTTGACCGTCTCATCAAAACAGATGTTCCAACTCCGCGATGCCTGCTTCAGTCCATAGATGGACTTCAGCAACTTGCACACATTTCCGCTGCTCCCACTCTGAATGAAACCCTCTGGCTGATCCATATAGACGCACTCCTCTAAATTTCCATTCAGAAAAACGGTCTTTACGTCCATCTGCCAAATCTCATAATCGTGGAAGGCAGCAATGGCAAGAAGGATCCGAATGGATTTCAGCATAGCCACTGGAGAAAAGGTTTCGTCATAGTCCAAACCAGGTCTTCGATGAAAACCCTTTGCAACAAGTCTAGCTTTATAGGTCTCAACCTGTCCATCTACACCAATCTTCCTTTTGAAGATCCACTTGCATCCTACGGGTTTTACCCCATCTGGAGCAACGTCCAACGTCCATACTTTGTTGGTGTACATGGACTCCATTTCAGTCCGCATTGCATCCAGCCATTTTACCGAGTCAACGCTCTGAATGGCCTGCTGGAAGCTAGTCGGCTCATCACTATCAATGATGCAATCTTCTCTATCCCCGTCTATGAGAAAACCGTAGTATCTCTCGGGCGGATGAGACTTCCTACTACTCCTGCGGAGCGGCGCAGGAATGTCCTGATCTTTCGAACCCTCTGGTTCTACTAAGCTTTCAGTAATAGCTCGTGGTTCTGGAATTTCTTCCAGTTCTATTGTGCTCCCACTTATCTGATTTTCCAAAAACTCAGTTTCCAAGAAGTGGGCATGACGAGAAACAAAAACCTTTTGTTCCTCTTCGCAATAGAAGAAATATCCCTTGGAGTTCTTTGGATATCCCACAAACTTGCACTGTACTGAGCGTGCCTCGAGTTTGTCCACATGCTGCTTTTTGACAAAAGCTGGACATCCCCATGTCTTAATATGCTTAAGATAGGGTTTCTTCCCACACCACATCTGATATGGTGTAGTAGGCACAGTCTTAGTTGGAACTCGGTTCAAAAGGTATGCAGCTGATTCTAGTGCATATCCCCAGAATGATCGCGGTAACTCAGCGTTACTCATCATGGAACGTACCATATCCAATAGGGTCCGGTTCCGTCTCTCCGATACACCGTTATGTTGCGGAGTGTATGGAAGAGTAAGCTGAGAGAGAATTCCATTCTCTTTTAAGTAATCCAGGAACTCGGCACTTAAGTACTCACCACCTCGATCAGATCTTAGTGTCTTAATACTTTTGCCTGTTTGTTTTTCCACTTCATTCTTATATTCCTGGAATTTTTCAAAGGCTTCGGATTTATGTTTCATTAAGAAGACATAACCGTACCTTGAAAAGTCATCCGTAAAAGTAATGAAGTAAGAATAACCGCTTTGCGCATGTGTAGACATTGGACCGCACACGTCGCTGTGTACGAGTCCCAAGAGCTCGCTCGCTCTTACTCCGTGTCCAGTGAACGGAGTCTTTGTCATCTTTCCTTTGAGACAGGATTGACAAGTTGCATATGATTGATATTCGAACGGATCCAAATATCCTTCTGTATGTAACTTCGTCAACCTTCTCTCATTGATGTGACCCAGTCTACAATGCCATAAGAAAACCTGATTTGTTTCCGGAGACTTTCTTTTGTGTGTATTCTGGACATTGAAAATCTGTAGTTGGTTTAATACGTATATTCCATTGTTTAATATACCTGACCCAATCAGAACTTGATTAAGGTGAATGTTTACAACATTACTTACAAACGCAAATTCATAACCTTCTTTAGAAACTAAAGATACAGAAATGATATTACAAGTTGCATTGGGTACAAAATAACAATTACGCAAAACCAAAACGTGTTCATCTGACAACCCCAGGTGATAGTCCCCCACGGACTCAGCATCCATGCCAGCTCCGTTCGCAACTCTGAGGGTCATATCACCTGCCTTCAAAACCCTACGGTTTCTCAATGCCTGCAAAGAATTACAGATATGAGATCCTGATCCGGTATTCAATACCCAGGAAGTAGAGTTTATTGATAGACAGTTTTCAATAACATACACACCTGAAGCTGAAGCCGCAACACGCTTCAGATCCTGTGTTCTGGCCTTCCAAGCCCTGCAATCTTTCTTCCAGTGTCCACTCTTGTGACAGTAAAAGCATTCTTCCTTTCCCACAAGTTTTCCCGCTTCCTTTGTTGCTTTTGCCTTTCCCTTCGTATCCACCTTACTAACACCGCCCCTTGGTTTGGCGGGGGTTTTCTTCTTCTTTCCCTTGGCTTTCGCCTTGGACCTAGAAGAGGAAGATCCTCCTACAAACAAAATGGATGTTTCCCTACCTTTCTGTAGGGTGCCTTCTGCACTCCTCAGCATGTTGAGGAGTTCTGAAAGTTCAACTTCCTTTTCCTGTAAGTTGAAGTTCAGGATGAACTGGGCGTAAGTGGAAGGAAGGGACTGGAGAATCGAGTCCGTATAGAGCTCATTCTCCAACGTGGTCCCAAGGTCCGCGAGCTCCTCAATGATGCCAATCATCTTAAGCACGTGTTCCGCTACCGGTGATCCGATGGCCAATCTCGCCGAAAACAGCTTTTTCGAGACTTCGTATCTGGCGATACGGGATTGCTCCCCGTACAGTTCTTTTGTATGAAGAAATATGGATTCAAGGTCCATATTCTCGTGCCTCCTCTGGTGTTCATTGTCCATAGAGGCAAGCACGAGGCACTTGGCCTTCACGCAATCAATCTTCCAAGTCTTACGGATTTCCTTATCCGCGACGCTGGAGGTGGGACCTGGGGCAGGGGGAGTTTTGGTGGTAAGGAGATACCCCAACTTGTCGTAAGTGATTGCCATTTTGACATTCCTGAGCCAATCTTTGTAGTTTGGTCCTGTCAGTATGTTTTTATCTAGTAGTAACTTAAGTCCGGTCATGATGTTTGGTTGCTGCAATTAGGAGAGAGAGAAGAAACACTTTAGCATGGTGCTCTTGCAAGTTTAGAGTGGTTTTTAATTTGTCTAAACAGGATGGCTCCCACTGCCTCTCGAATCCCTCCTCAAACCAAAAAGGAAGAATTAGTCAGGATCAATCTCACCGTACAATACTTGCTTAACCGTTCAGCCATGCTAGTGTCGGTACTTCGAGGGAGGTTTTCCAACGCTTTCGCGAAGTTCCTTAATTAAATAACCTTTTTTCCCTGGGGGCGCAGCCCCGCTAACACCTTTCTAGACACCTACTGGGTTTACAGCATTGATCGTTAAGCGAGAATTTTCCCGAGGAGTAGCATATACTCACAGTAGGATCGGGATCCAAATATCATTGCGTGATAAAACTGAAGGAATCCTACCAGAATCATCACACTCCAAATTGTATGCAGTGCTAGCAAGTTTCAGTTCTTTTGAAACTCCCGATGTGGATTTTTGCCCCATGCTCTTATGACCTTGACTTTGGCCAACAAATCATAAGTCACATGTCAAGTTCTACCCGTCATTCTCCAGGTTAATTTGAACCCACCCGTACCTACCCTTAACTTTGGCCAACAAGGCAGTAGGACTGTCCCAAACCAACACATCTATCTATGTTGCACATGAATACCCAATAGCTACCGATCATTATGCCTTGACTTTGGCCAACAAACATAGCTTGAATACTATTGACCATCCATGTGAAACGACGGAGGGCTACGAATGGTTTTGGCGAAACCGTGAACGTAGTGAACTTGATATAATCGATGGAACGAGATAGCTTTTAAAAGGAGTGGTTTAAGCTCCGCGTTTAAAAGTTATTTTGAAAAGAAACCGACTGGTTTTTGAAAGTGTTCCAACGACTTTTACTTTGGTTTATTTTTCTTGCATTAATTTTAATGCGTCCCATCAATTAATCCTACCATTGCAGAAAATAACGAAAATATAACGTACGCTTATGCCATCCACATTCGCCACGGGGTCCCGTCATCACCCGTTAGGTTACTTAACTAACAACAGAGCGGGGGCTGGACTAGCGTGGATGCAAAACATAAGCAACGCCTAAATAGATATCATATAGATATATATAAACATTCGTCACATGCAATGATAGCCATTCCAGATCACAGATGAATACATTGGATATACTAGAAATCCGCAATTCGTACGAGCCTGTAACGAAGAGCGGATTACACGGTCGCGATGAATAGCCAATACCCCACCCTAGACCCCTACGGGTGCGGCAAACTACCCGCTAAGTATCCGAAGTGAAGCAACCTCCCTCAACGACGTAAGTAGGCCACTCGGCACTTCGAGGTACCCGGTAGTTTGTGCACCCCACATTGAGTCTATCCTAGGAGCAAAAACAGTAAAAAGAAATTATACAATGACGGCTACAACCCCGACCCGGTTGTGCGGCCATACAAATAATATTACATCAATTTACATATTACAAGAATTGAAAGATAAACAAAACTCTCATCTCACAATTCCCCCCGGCTATTCATCCGTGACAATCCAACGAAATCATATACACAATCCATCAACATTACAGATCACAGATATGATAACCCCCACTAATCGACGTATAGCGATTAGCAGACGTTCGATACATATATAACATTACAGATACAACTCATTAACCAAAGTCTACAGAAAATCGACCAAAATACGGATTTGTAACCACCCCAAAAACAAATTTGTTCTCTGGAAATTCTGGGCAGAAACAAACCATCTCAAAAATCACAAAATACCACCAGAAACAAACTGCAGGAGAAACGATCCACGGCCGAGTCAACTCGGCCGCGGATCCGCGACAGAAGCAAGCTTCTGCCGTGGAACCGCGGTGAGTTGGTCGGTTCGCTGGATCGTTTTTCTTGCCTATTCATTAAAAAGCCTGAGCCGATTTTTAAGACATGATTTATTATTTTTGGAGCAGAAATAAAAATCGGCAGAAACTAGGATTTTCCGGGGTGTTTCGCGGTTTTTTGTCCGGTCGAAATTCTAGATACTTTGCTAACATGCTAGGGTGTGTTTAGTTAGGCTCTGATACCACTGTAAGTCCACGTTACCTCTCCCAGTTCTTTCGGGCTTGCGGAAATGGTAAAAACGATTTTTAGGGTTTAGGTAACATGGACTACGAAAACGGATCTTGGCTAAACTACACACTAGCAACTAACAAGAGAGTTATCTACTCGGTTAGGGGTTATACCTCAACTTAAACTCCTTCTTCTTGGACTCTTTGTAGTGGTCGGATGGTGCTTTCCTTGTTGCCTTCTCTTGTCGAAGATGGATCCACCTGAGGGTTTCTTCCTTGAGCTCCTTTCTCGAACTTTGAGAAAACTAAAGTCTCCGGCTTGCTAGACCTTCAACCTTAGGAAGAGTAGAGAGTGGCTTTGGGTGTTTTATCTCCAAGGAGAGGTTTCTCAACTCATGAGAATAATTCTCCTTGAACTAGAGGAGGAGGAAGATGAAGAGAGGAGAGAGAATGGTTATGATGGAAAGAGAATAGTTTTTACAACCATAACAATATATGTGAATTATCAAATTAATAATATTAATCCAAAATGAAAAAGGTGATGGTTGGTTTGATAAGACCATTATCATTTCACATTAAATGATTTTGCAAAGATCAAAGAGCATCTAGAAAAGAAAGGATGATGGTCTAAGTTTCAACCATGGTCAACTAGTCAACCTTGGTCAACAAGTCAACAAACCCAACCATGACACAATTTCATTTAATTGATATTATTAATTGATATATACAAATTCATTAGGGTTTGGAAAAAGACGACTGTCAACTGTGTATACGCACCCGTTCCAAAACCCTAATGAAAAACCTCTTCCTCCGCCTCAATCAACTGTGCACACACACCCGCATTCGTGTTCCGAGGAACATGAATACTATGAGATAAAACTAACCCCAAAATATATACTAGGATCTGGCTCAAACCAGAGCCCGCTAGTAATGTCTGTCCGGACGCTAAACGTGCACAAGTGCGCGGATGTGAACGAACCCTGTCGCAAAACCATGCGACCTCTACTCTGTTTTGCCCAAAGGCGAATAACCCTCTGTGTGGGAATCTAAAGACTCGACACTACGCTGGCAGTGGGTTTAACCACAGATCACAAGCGGCACTAGCTGTACGTAACGGTCCCCAGGTAGATGCCGATAAGAAGACTGACGAGGTAAACCCATCTGAACTCCTATTGAGCCTGAATGTGACAATCTCCATACAGTCCGGTCTGTTCGTCTGAGAACATCGCATGGCGGTCTTAGGGGGGCGGTAAACGTCAGTCCCCTACTGGCGGTACAAGTCGTGTCGGAGTGTAGCCCAGAACACCTGAGATAACACTGGAAACCTACCAGTCTATCTCGCTTGCCCTGGCCAGGGACTTTGTGTAATGGCTCTCCTAGACACAGCACGATATCAACCCCCAATACCGGGAGAGACGAATCCTGTCTAACCGTCACTGCCTCCAAGTGCTTCGGGACTGTACCCAAAAACTACCTGTTTGCACGACTCCTTTGAGCCGTGGTAGGGTAGTAATCAAAGTGCAGTGGGAACACACTCGAGGCGAAGTGACAGTGTCAAGTCAACGGACTAAGCTGTACTCATGTCACCTGGGAACTGATAACTGACGATAGGTATAGTACCAACCAACAGTTCCCGACGAGTCCTGTCCAGTGTACTCGTAACCTAACGAGCCCCCGCATACTATCTCAAGTACGGCGTACTGACGGCTGTGGGACAGACCGTCTCCCAAGCTGGGATGAGAAGCGCATACGCTAGTCTACTCCGGAGTATCGATGCCCTGTCTCGATAGTCCTACGACTAGGGACCTGCATAAGGATGTGCTTATGGATTACCCAGCCCCCACGAGTGTGACTGCCATCACAACGCTGGTAATCAAACAAAGATCTTAAGGGCTCCACTAATGTGTAAAGGCGATATGCTAAAAGAAACACATGCACACATTAAAGCAGAAACAAACCAAGTAGCATACTACTATATTGAGCAAGATTGTCTATACAAGGTGAATATCCCAAGCTTCCATCAAGTAATATACAAACTAGTATGATACAGTAATGGCCTCTAGGGCATATACACTAACATCGAGACAGGGCATCGATATACCAGAGTAGACTAGCGTATACGCTTCTCGACTCATGAGATGGGCGATGGATGATCTCATATCCATTGGTGTTTGACATCAGAGATGGTATACGGATGCTCAGTGGAGACTGGGTACACTGGATGGACTCGCCGAGAACTCCCAGATGGTATTATACCTCACGTCAGATGGCAGTTCTCTGGTGACACTTGTACAGGTTAGTCTGTAGACCCGAGATCGTCATAGAGTCTTGTATGATTCCCACTGTGCTTTGATTTCCACCTTACTGTTAGTTATATGTATGCCCTAGAGGCCATTACTGTACATAGGATGTATATTGTAGTGGATGCTGGGACATATATAGGGAGGACTTTCTTGCTCGACATGATAGTATGCTATCTGGTTACCCTTTACCTTAACGTGTACACTGATTGTCTCTCTGTTACAAGTTGGTAAAGCCCTTAGGATGCGTACTTGACTACCTGGACTATGATGCGGATCATACTAGTAGGGACATGGTAGTCCATAAGTACATCCTTCAAAGTCCCTAGTCGTGGGTGTATCGTGACGGGGCATCGATATACCAGAGTAGACTAGCGTGTACCTTCTCGACCCATACAGATGGGCGATGGATGATCCCATATCCATTGGTGTTTGACATCAGAGATGATATACGGGTGCTCAGTATAGACTGGGTACACTGGACGGACTCGCCGAGAACTCCCAGATGGTATTATACCTCACGTCAGATGGCAGTTCTCTGGTGACACTGGTACAGAGTAGTCTGTTGACCCGAGATCGTCATAGAGTCTTGTGTGGTTCCTACTGTGCTTTGATTTCCATCTTACCACGTCCAAGAGGGCGTGCAAAACGGTGGTTTTTGGGTACAGTCCCGAGTCACATGGAGGCAATGAGCGATAGGAGGGGATTCGTCTCTCCCGGTATAGGGAGTTGATGTTGCGCTGTGTTCGATTGGCTATAACAGGAAATCCCTGGCCAGGGTTGCTGAGATTTACTGGTAAGTGTTACCAGTAGTTTCTCGAATTGTTATAGACCTCATATCGACACGACTTATCGAGCTATTGGGGTCTGACGTTTACCACCCCTAGGCGAGATATTCGACATATCAGACGATCAGACCGGACTGTACGGTAGTGTTACTGGTTGGATTCACTGGAGTGTGAGCGGGCTTGCTCGTCGATCTTCTGATCGCTCAATACCCGGGTGGCCGTTACGTTTAGCAGACCGCTTGCGGCTTGTGGGTGTTTGATATGATCATCATCTGCTGCCGGCGTATTGACGAGTCTTTAGAGTCCTACACAGAGGTTTCCTGGCTCAAGCGAAACGAAATAGGAGCGCATATGAAATATGTGCGGGACCGAGAATAATGCGTGTATGTGATACCGTATTTCATTCTCGCGATCAATGTGTCGAATGGTTGTATGCGATATAACCTAGTTATCGATTCAAGCGTTGATTCGATAAGCCGATACATTGTATACTAGTCGGTTGTGTGCGACATGACCGGATCATTGAATCAAGTGCTGATTTAATGATTTAATGCATATTTATATATTTGATATATTACTTTGCATTAACTAGTATCGGTTCACTTTAAATGGATTTTCTCACTCGGATGTGCGCATTGCATATGCGATATGATTTTGTGCACTTGCTTGTATCATGTTTGATGATACATGCCTTTTGGTTAAGTGTAAAGAATTAAACCTTGGTTAATGAAATGGTTAGGGTTTACTATTTCCTTATTCATTTATTCATTTATTTATTCTTTTGGAAATAGAAAAGCAAATGAGAAAATGGTGGCTTTCTTTGTATGTATTATGAAGCTTCATGAAGACTTTGACCAAGTGACCATTTTGTCTCATGCTTAACCCTAACCATTCCATTCAATCATGATTAACTCTCTACACATTACCATGGTTACATTATGATAAGTATTCTTATTTTTCTTTTTGCAAAAAGGACTTATCATAATATTATCATCTTCTTCTTCTTCATCTTCAAAGAAGAAACCTTGACTTCATCAATGGTGGATTGATGAAACAGGTGAGAAATCCAATTCTAAAGTCTACCCACTTCCTATTTCTTCATCCTCTACCTCTTGCCAAGTAGTAGAGTGTGTTCTCTTCACAAGTTTCATGACTTGGTGAAGTGGGAGCTTGATCTTGCGATGTCTCGACGTAGATCATTTTCGGCACGTCGTCGATGACCTAGCCCGTCCATTCTCCGATGAAGCCGACACTAGAGCCCGGGGTTCGACTTGGACAGCGAGGAGACTTCATTGCGGAGCTATGGAGGTGGAGCACCGGATCTACAAAGGTTGTATTTCCGTTAAACTATTAGTTAAGTGTTAACTAGTTCTTGTTTTCGCCTAGACATCTAGCCAACGATCCGTATTAGGGTTTCTCGGCACCCCGTTTTTTTTTGAAAATGGCATGGTTGATGCCTTGTGAGACCTCACTAGAGTGCCTAGGAACCCAAGAGTGGTATCAGAGCCTAGCTAGAGCCTTAGGCGATGCGTAGACGGAGTTAGAAGTCCGATCGACCCGAAACCCCGACTTTAAAATGCTCTCTGGACATTTTTGTAAAATGTGGATTTTTGCAAATTAAAAATATGCAGAAAAATCAGCAGGTAAATCTAAGAATTACGATGCAAAAATTACCTAATGATCTTTCTAAAGTGCGGCGGAAGCGCGGCATTAGCGTGCTAATGCGGCCCTTCCGCGGCCATTTTGTCTTATCTGCCATTGAATTTTGCACAGTAACTCCTATTTTTCAGTGCTGGTTTTCCTGGGAATTTTTAATCTGAAATAAAGAGTTGAGTATTTTGGGTTGTATTGGGAGTTCATACATTCGATCGGATTGTCAAACTTTGTCTATGTGTCGTTCCGGATAATTTTTTTGAATATGTTAAAAAGTTCGACCGGATATAAATACCCAATTTTTCCCCTGTCGGGAAATTTCCAAGTGTTGGATATTTCTGTAGTTTAATCACGTTCTAAGTAGTGCAAGTAACACGATGGTCCCTCTAGAAGACAACAAACCTTAACTCGATTATGTGACCGTCTTGAACTACCCTTTGAACCTTCGGGTTTGGGGCAGTACGGCGTGCCACATGTGAGGCGTTGGCTTGACCCTTCTACGGCTGGACCGTTGGTACTGAGGCACGAACTGAATGTTTTTAGACCTGTTTCATGTGTTGATCTGTATCGGGAAAACTTGGGTGTTCGATTGTTCGATCGGAAAGTTTGACATTTTCTATTTATCCGGAATGTGATACAACAATTGGAATTCACAAAAGTTATGAGATAACTGAATGAATGTTATAAATCTAGCGGTTTAGTCTCACTTGATCGGTTGCCACGGAATTTTGATGTGATCAAAAGTCCGTCGCAATCATGTAGCGTACGTGGATACTCGCCGGGTAAACTTAATAGACAGCCTCGCCCCATAGCCCCGACCAAGTGACTGTAGGAGAACCCCGTCGCCGAAAGCATCCGTAAGGGTGCTCGCGGTAGCGGTGTTCCGCCTTGGTGCACTTCGTCGACGGCATCGGGGGTGCGGCCGCATATTGAAGTTTGCGACGAGCATTCGATCAGGATGTCGGGAATCTTGTTGAATTGCCCGACTTGATATTGAAAAGAGTTTTCGATAATGAGACTAAAATGCGGGGTTTATAATAGTTAGGCATGCGATGTCTAAGTAATTCATTTGGTCAGGCATGCGATCTCTGAGATGGTTGCGGATTCCAACTGTTGTAGTTTTACACTTTCTTTTCTGTGACCGTAAGTGTAATATGTGATATCGCCGGTTTCGTTGCTATATGTCAACGACAATTGGGATGCGCATATTTACTTACGTTGATGACATGTGATGTTATGTGTTGCTGGATATGTTATATTGGATCGTCGTGTTTGAATAGCCGGGGGTTTTTATGTGAGATGAGTGTTTTTCATTTTCATTCATGTAAAAACTTGTATGTAATATTCTTTTATTGGGGCACTTCCAGGTAGCGGAAGATGTCACCTTTTGTATATTATTTACTTTTCCGCACTAGGATAGACCCAAGGAGGAGGGCACAAGTAACCGGGTTCTGGAGTCTAGTGGGAGACCAACTCGAGGAGTCGAGTCCGGGTCTCCTAACTCTAGAATTGGTAGGGTTGCTTGCCGCTCTCGTAGGGGTCTGGGGGTATGGGTTTGGCTATTCATCACGACCGTGGAATCCGTGTTTTATACTGGCTCGTATTGAAAACACGGACGTCCTAGTATATCCAATATTTCATATGATTCTTCTGCTGCGATATCTGTGATGTGATCATGTGATGTTCTGTGATAGATACAGTATATAGTATATATGATATATTATATAGACGTTACTTATGTTTTACACCCGCGCTAGCCCTGCCCCGCTCTGCCGTTAGTTACCTAACCTAACGGTGCACGAGGGGACATCGAGGCGAATGCGGATGGCATAAGTGTACGTCGTATTTATCTGTGATGTTTAGGTACTTAAATGATGGGACTTCATTAATGTGATTAATGAAATAAAAGAAACCTAAGATGTTGTAGAATCGAATTTCAAAATAAAACAGGTAGCTACAGTTCTTGCTTTGCACAGCGGTATATATGATATATCCTGCACCTTATTCGTTGAGGAAAGTACCGAGATCCCTTCACCGGGAGTGACTTCTTTAGCAATAACTGGCAGATGCTACACACTCGGTTTGTCTTTTGATTGCTTTTAAGAGTTTTTGCTTTGCACAGTGATATATATGATATATCCCGCACCTCATTCGACGAGGAAAGGACCGATGATCCCTTCACCGGGAGTGACTCCTTTAGCAAAACTAGAAAAGCCTCAAAAACACTCCATTTCAAAATTCATTCGATCCTACAACGATATCAAGTTCATTACGCAATAGGTTTTCAGAAAAACCTGTCGTAGCCCTCCGTCATTTCAGATAAGTGGTAGTTAGTATTCGTGCTACGTTTGTTGGCCTGCGTCAAGGCGTAGTGTGCGGTAGCTAACTAGTATTTATCTGCTTATGCATATGATGCAGATTGGATTAGGGTAGTCGTGCGACTTTGTTGGCCTGCGTCAAGGGTCGTGCGGGTGGGTTTAATTCAATCAGGAAATGACGGGTTGAACTTGACTAGCGCACTATGGTTTGTTGGCCTGCGTCAAGGTCATAGGACGCTAGGGGCAAAATATTATCGGGAATTTCAAGTGTTGAAATTTGCAATGAGATTGCATACCTTCTATGAGATAGTTGGATCCCGATACCCGCTACGAGTAATTGTTACTCCTGGGAGAGTTTTACACATTACAATTAGCCGATCAAGTAGGTGTCTAGAAAGGTGTCAACGGGGTTACGCCTCTGGGAAAACGAGGTTTACATTAATTAGGTTCGTGCGAAAGCACGGGGGACCTCCCTCAAAGTACCGACACTGGCCTGGCTGAAAGATTGGCGAACTTGTAGTGTGTAATTAATCCCGGCTAGTCTTTCCTTTTAAGGTTTGAAGGAAGATTTGATAAAAAGAAGTGGGAGCCATCCTGATTAGATAAAATAATAACCAATCTATTCTTGCAAGAGCGCACGCTGAGTGTTTTCTTCTCTCTCTCTCCAGGTAGCGACCATGTCACGCCTTAATCAAGATAATAAAACGGATTATTGACCGAACCCGCTTGTTATACTGAGCTGGGGAACGTTGGTCCCGCTCCCACTTATAAATGTTATAAGACAGAGCAGGAAATTGGGGAATACCAGATTTCCCGTGCCGCCCAAACGAAGAGAGTGCATGCTGATGCATCATCTTCGGGTGTGTTCATTATACAGAACTGTTTCTCAGTATCCTCCGCATCCTGGGTATTTGATACCGGATCAGGATCCCAGATATGTAAGATGTTACATAGGGCTACAAAAGGGTAGAAAAACTGAGAACGGGTGATAAGTTTCATGAGACAGAAAACGGGGCAAGTGTTGTAGCCAAGTCTGTTGGTCACTGTCACCCTGTATTGTAATACATTGATTCTGAACGAATGTTATTAGATACCGAACCTGATATACAAAATCATATCAGTCTCTTTATTAGTAAAGAAATGATAAAATTTTGTATTGTTGGATAATGTTTTGAACATTTCCTATATCAAAAGTTGATCAGTTCAGGCACGTTATCTAAAAGCATTGATGTTCTAAATCAAACTACAGTTCTTAGTATATAGAACACACACAAGAGGAAGAGTTCAGAAATGAATGAATTCTTCTTGAGGTATTGTAGACTAGGTCATATCAATGCGACCCGACTAGCTGGAGTTACATTTAGATGCATATTTAAATCAGTTTGAATTTACATCTTGTGAAACTCGCCAGTCATGTCACAAAGATAAAATGACCATAGCTCTGTTTATTGGAAACAGAGAAAGAGTTAGTGAACTCTTGGGATGATACATGTTGATGTATAAAGGTCCCCTGTCTACACATACCTGGTAAGGTTCTTTGTACTTCATTACATTCTCTGATAATCTCTCGAGATTCAGACATATGTTCCTGTTGAAACACAAGTCTGAACCTTTTGAGATATTCACAGAATATAAGATAGAAATAGAGAACCAATACGGGTATAAGTATTATGTCCTATGATGAGATCAAGGAGGAGAATACTTGAGCATAGAATTTCTGGACTATTCTAAAGGAGAATGAGATTCTCTCTCAGCATTACTCCTCCGTATACACCATTGCACGATGGTATGTCGGGGCGGAGCAATTGCACCCTATTCGATATGGTGTGCTCTATGATGAGTACTACTGAGTTACCTATTTTCTTTTGGGAGTTATGCATTTATGAAGCTGCATACCTATTGAATTACGGTTCGAATCAAATCAAAGCCTACCATTTCATATGTGATATGGAAAGGGAAGAGCCCATATCTTAAGTTGGTTAAGATTTGGGGTTGTCCGGCCTATGTCTAAAAGCAAAATCCGGACAAGCTCGAGGCAACGTCTGTGATGTAGAACTGGAAACGTTCCAGCTATACAAACTGGAGTTGATGATTTGGTAGAACCGAAGGATTCAGTAGATTCCAACGAACCTCAGCCTCTCCGCCGATCTAGTAGGGTTCCTCACCCACCTGAGAGATACTTCGGTTTCTCTATGACAGTGGGAGCGAGGAATGCATCATGAGATGATGACCCAACTAGCTTCGAGCTGGCCATCAGGAGTGAGACTCTGTAAGAATGGCTGGATGTTTAGCGATCTGAGATGGAATCCTTATACACCAACAAAGTATGGACTTTGGTTGCTAGATCTGAAGGGTTAAATCCCCATCAGGAGCAAGTATATCTTGAGAAGATTACTTGGTGTAGATCGAAAAGTTGAGACTTTCAAAGCTAGACTTGTTAAAGGTTTTCGTCATCGACCAGGCGTGGATAATGATGAAACCTTTTCCAGTACCTATGCTTAAGTCCATCCAGATCCTACTTGCCACGGCTGCATACCATGACTACGATATCTGGTGGTTGGGTGTCATGACAGCTCTTCTAAAATGATGTTTTGGAAGAGGGCGTCTATAAGTACACAGCCAGAGGGCTTCGTAAACAGTGGGAGCAGCGGAAACGTGAACAAGATGCTTTATAGGATAAAGCAGGCATCGCGGAGTTGGAACGTCTGTTTTGATGTCTTAGTCAAAGAGTTTGACATCATCAAAATGGTAGATGAACCTTGTATAAACAAAAAGGTAGTAGGGAGTATGGTGACGATCCTCGTAGAGTACGTGGATGACATACTCTTGATAGGGAAGGAGTTTCTTATGCTACGCTTGATCAATCTCCGTTTATCACAAAGATTCTCCGTATAGGATCAGAGTGATACCTCCTAAATCCTGAGTTTTGGATCTATGAGATAGATTTAATTGGATGTTGGGATTCTCACTAGTTGTAGTGAGATAGTATCAATTGATCCTGGGAAGAATCACTGGAAGTGTTCCAGGGTGATAAAGACGACTGAATGTCAGTCGCAGGCATTGTCTTTACCCTCAGTAAAGGGACGGTATGTTGGAAGAGTTCCAAGCTAGATACCGTGACATACTAGACGATAAAGGCTGGATACATCGCTACTTGAGATGCTACCAAAGAGGAAGTCTGGGTGTATATTAGTTCATGAGATGAACTTAGTTCCTTCCATTGTGTGACAATGGAGTTGTGGCTTATGCCAAGGAACACGCGTCCCATCAGTGATCCAGACATATTCTAAGGCAGTATCACCTGATCATGGAGATGGTTGATCTCCAGCATGATCGAGGCAAGGAGAGCAGATTCAGAGGATAACACGGTGGATCCACTCACGAAGGCCTATTCCCAGAGAGAGACTTTTATGGGATGGTTGAGTATGAGATACTACAACCACTGCTACAGATGGCCCTAGTGCAAGTGGGAGATTGTTAGTTATATGTATGCCCTAGAGGCCATTACTGTACATAGGATGTATATTGTAGTGGATGCTGGGACATATATAGGGAGGACTTTCTTGCTCGACATGATAGTATGCTATCTGGTTACCCTTTACCTTAACGTGTACACTGATTGTCTCTCTGTTACATGTTGGTAAAGCCCTTAGGATGCGTACTTGACTACCTGGACTATGATGCGGATCATACTAGTGGGGACATGGTAGTCCATAAGTACATCCTTCAAAGTCCCTAGTCGTGGGTGTATCGTGACGGGGCATCGATATACCAGAGTAGACTAGCGTGTACCTTCTCGACCCATACAGATGGGCGATGGATGATCCCATATCCATTGGTGTTTGACATCAGAGATGATATACGGGTGCTCAGTATAGACTGGGTACACTGGACGGACTCGCCGAGAACTCCCAGATGGTATTATACCTCACGTCAGATGGCAGTTCTCTGGTGACACTGGTACAGAGTAGTCTGTTGACCCGAGATCGTCATAGAGTCTTATGTGGTTCCCACTGTGCTTTGATTTCCATCTTACCACGTCCAAGAGGGCGTGCAAAACGGTGGTTTTTGGGTACAGTCCCGAGTCACATGGAGGAAATGAGCGATAGGAGGGGATTCGTCTCTCCCGGTATAGGGAGTTGATGTTGCGCTGTGTTCGATTGGCTATAACAGGAAATCCCTGGCCAGGGTTGCTGAGATTTACTGGTAAGTGTTACCAGTATTTTCTTGAATTGTTATAGACCTCATATCGACACGACTTATCGAGCTATTGGGGTCTGACGTTTACCACCCCTAGGCGAGATATGCGACATATCAGACGATCAGACCGGACTGTACGGTAGTGTTACTGGTTGGATTCACTGGAGTGTGAGCGGGCTTGCTCGTCGATCTTCTGATCGCTCAATACCCGGGTGGCCGTTACGTTTAGCAGACCGCTTGCGGCTTGTGGGTGTTTGATATGATCATCATCTGCTGCCGGCGTATTGACGAGTCTTTAGAGTCCTACACAGAGGTTTCCTGGCTCAAGCGAAACGAAATAGGAGCGCATATGAGATATGTGCAGGACCGAGAATAATGCGTGTATGTGATACCGTATTTCATTCTCGCGATCATTGTGTCGAATGGTTGTATGCGATATAACCTAGTTATCGATTCAAGCGTTGATTCGATAAGCCGATACATTGTATACTAGTCGGTTGTGTGCGACATGACCGGATCATTGAATCAAGTGCTGATTTAATGATTTAATGCATATTTATATATTTGATATATTACTTTGCATTAACTAGTATCGGTTCACTTTAAATGGATTTTCTCACTCGGATGTGCGCATTGCATATGCGATATGATTTTGTTCACTTGCTTGTATCATGTTTGATGATACATGCCTTTTGGTTAAGTGTAAAGAATTAAACCTTGGTTAATGAAATGGTTAGGGTTTACTATTTCCTTATTCATTTATTCATTTATTTATTCTTTTGGAAATAGAAAAGCAAATGAGAAAATAGTGGCTTTCTTTGTATGTATTATGAAGCTTCATGAAGACTTTGACCAAGTGACCATTTTGTCTCATGCTTAACCCTAACCATTCCATTCAACCATGATTAACTCTCTACACATTACCATGGTTACATTATGATAAGTATTCTTATTTTTCTTTTTGCAAAAAGGACTTATCATAATATTATCATCTTCTTCTTCATCATCTTCAAAGAAGAAACATTGACTTCATCAATGGTGGATTGATGAAACAAGTGAGAAATCCAATTCTAAAGTCTACCCACTTCCTATTTCTTCATCCTCTACCTCTTGCCAAGTAGTAGAGTGTGTTCTCTTCACAAGTTTCATGATTTGGTGAAGTGGGAGCTTGATCTTGCGATGCCTCGACGTAGATCATCTTCGGCATGTCGTCAATGACCTAGCCCGTCCATTCTCCGATGAAGCCGACACTAGAGCCCGGGGTTCGACTTGGACAGCGAGGAGACTTCATTGCGGAGCTATGGAGGTGGAGCACCGGATCTACAAAGGTTGTATTTCCGTTAAACTATTAGTTAAGTGTTAACTAGTTCTTGTTTTCGCCTAGACATCTAGCCAACGATCCGTATTAGGGTTTCTCGGCACCCCTTTTTTTTTGAAATTGGCATGGTTGATGCCTTGTGAGACCTCATTAGAGTGCCTAGGAACCCTACAGTTACCACGTCCAAGAGGGCGTGCAAAACGGTGGTTTTTGGGTACAGTCCCGAGTCACATGGAGGCAATGAGCGATAGGAGGGGTTTCGTCTCTCCCGGTATTGGGGGTTGATATTGCGCTGTGCTCGATTGGCCATAACAGGGAAGTCCCTGGCCAGGGCTGTTTTAGAGACTTACTGGTAAGTGTTACCAGTATTTTCTCGACCCGTTATGAGCCTCACATCGGCATGACTTATCGGTTATTAGGGTCTGACGTTTACCACCCCTAGACTTGATAAGCGACATATCTGACGAGGAGACCGAACTGTACGGCAAGTGTTACCGTCAGGCTTTTGCAGGAGTTGGAGTAGGCTTGCTTGCTGATCTTCTGATCGTTCAATACTCGGGTAGCCGTTACGTCTAGCTAGTACCGCTGACGGCTTGTGGGTGCCTGATGTGATCATCACCTACTGTCGGCGTATTGACGAGTCTTTAGAGTCCTACATAGAGCTTTTACTGGCTCAGGCAAAATGAAATAGGAGCGCATATGTGATATGTGCGGGATCGAGAATAATGCGTGTATGTGATACCGTATTCTATTCTCGGGACTTTTGTATCAGCCGGTTATATGTGATATAGCCGGGTTATCGGATCAAGTGTTGATTCGATAAGTTGGTACATTTTGTGTTAGTCGGTTATATGTGATACAACCGGATTATTAAGTCAAGTGTTGATTTAATAATTTAGTGTATAATTGTATATGTGATATACTAATTTACATTAACTAATATTGGTTCACTTAAGCATTTGTTTTTCTCACTTATGCACAACTTAATATATATGTGATATATATTAATTTGTGTTTTGATTTTTGTATCATGGTTGTTGATACAACTTTCATGGGTGTACAAGACTTACACCATGCTAATTATCATGTTGGGTTTAGTATTTTAAAGTAATTACAAAATTAGTGGAAAATTGGAAAAATGCATGAAGCTAGTAGAAGCTTGTGGATGCATTGACTAAGTTCACTAGGTTTGTTTTACTTTAGATATTTGTTAACCCAACCATGTTAATTAGCCATGGTTATGTCTCTACATGAGTTAGTATATGATACTCACTCACCATGGTTAGCTCTCTCACTTGATCATTATCCTCATCTCATTTTGTTCATCTTCTTCCTCAAAGCCAAAAGCTTTCTAGGGTTTGATCTAAAGTGAGAAATATTGTGAGAAAAGAAATTCTAAAGTGAGCCCACTTCCTATTTCTTCATCCTCTACTAGACTAGCACTTTAGTTTAGGGTGTTTGCTTCACTAATCCTTTAGTTAGTGAAGTAGAAGCTTGAGCTAGTATTCCCTCGACGTAGATCATCTTCGGCATCGAAGACTTCAAGCAAGAACGTTCCATTCGCCTTGTGAAGCCATGCAAGGGTCCGGGAGAACCACGATCGCAGCGAAGGGACTACTACAAGGAGCTTATGAAGTGAAGGACCGATCTACAAAGGTTGTATTTCGATTTCACTTAGAAAGTAAATAGTTTACTTTGTTTCCGTATTGTATTCTAGCTAACGATTCTAGTTTAGTGTTCCCTTTAACGGCAAAAATTTTAAAATGACATGGACGATGCCTCCCGAAACCTCGCTGCCGTCGAGAGGAACCCTACAAAATCAGTGTAGTGTATCCGGTGTACACAACACTCCAATCGAGTGCAGTCACCTCGTACTAAAATCTCAACAAGTGCACCTGGTGTACATAAAGCATAATTCAACGTGAAATTACTTTACATAGAAATCTCATCAAGTGCACCTGGTGTGCACAAAACATAAATTGATCCTCAGATCCTTAAAATACATATATCAAAATCACGGACGTCGAGTTGTCCTTTCTCCAACGTTGAAATGAAAGTTTTAGATTATAAAAACGTAAATCCAACTCAAAAGACATCGAAGTATATTCTCTTCAATGTCAGAAGGTGTTTATACCACCGGAATTGGCATAGCAAGAATTACCGCTTGTCGTCTGCCACGTTCTAACGTCTTCTGTCTCTGAAAACTGGTTCTTCTTGCAGATCTCTAATATCATGGCTTCTTGATGCGATCGTCTGGTGAGGAGCAACGACACCATTCGTCTTATTGCGGATACATTCCTTCACACCTTCTTGACCAGTAGTCCGGTGTTTTATAACGTAACATGTTGATAACGGAATCTCTGTCCTCGGCTTGTGTGCTAACAACTAATCCCAGTCCAATCTTATTTATTATAAATTTCTGGAAGAGAATCCATCAAGTCTTTTGTTAAAATCATTTATCCAGCCTGCCCGGAACTAGCACTCGTTTCTTGACCTGCTTTCCCTTTCATAACCATTATCATTCCTTTTTTATTTCCTCCTAAAAGTGTAGTTGCACGCGTCATCAAATCTTCAATATCTACTGTGTAGAACAACTGTCCACTGAAACTTCGTACCAATTTCATGTCCTATAAATTCCCTATATCAATCACTTAAGGAGCGTATCTGCATAGTCACGCGAATTTGCAAGTCATACTTAGTTATGACCCACTCGGAGTCTTATAAACTCGGAAACACGAATCCGTTACTTCTGATACTCTGTAGAGAAATCTGGCTAATCTCACCTTCGAAGACTCGTCCCAATTTGTCGGAGGAAAACTTACTGCACGATCTCCTTCTTGAACGACTTGCATTGGTCTGAGCAAGATCCATCTATAGAAGTACATCAAATTCACCGATCTCGTATCGGAGCGCCACAACGAATTAAAGGTCCTAACCATTCCACATTTGAACGGCTATGAATCTTTCTGATCCATCTACACTTGTAAACATCGTCAACCTTTAGCTTCATGAATTCCGGAAGCAACATCTCGATAATCTCAGCAAGGATTGGTACCGTTGTCTGAACAGTACACAACACCATGACCTTCGGAGAGGGAAAAACATCATGTCTCAAGTCTGTCTGATCTCTAACAATGACTCTACCATCTGGTGCGGATCCCGAACAAACTCGCTCCACTATTAGAACTCGATCAAATATGAATAAATGACGTTTCTCTATATCATCGGAAAGTCACCCCGGTCAGTCCTTGTTCCGGACAAGTTTGCTCTGACCGTATTTCTAACTGCAGCCCTCTCGACCCTCATAAATATGGTGACCGAAACAACCAACATGCACTGACGAAAATAGATCAACGGAAGGAATAGAAGGAAGATCTCAATATATAAATCCTAAGGTATCTTAGGCGGAATATCATATCGTAAATATGCCGCGAAACATATGCACGGTACGCCACTCTACTTAATACCAACTCCATCAACAAAGGTCATCCTATATAACGAAAGTTCGGGTATAAGTCCCCCAAAGTCAAGTCTAAGTCCTATAAGGTCAAGCCCAGGTAACAAAATGTATGCCCAGCCTCCATATAGTCAATCTAGACTCGAACAAAGGTTAAACCAAACACTCTGATATCAACTTTGTCACGACCCAAATGTGGCACGTGACCGGCACTTAAATCACGTGACATTTAAAGACGTCGACGCGGTTCAAGTAAGCCGAAACCCGGAATGTAAACCCTTTTTGAAACTATTGGAGGTGAGGTTTAAATAGTCATCCGATGAAATCAACCTTATAAATAACATCTAATTTTAACTAAATATGTTGAAAAACATTTATGACGTTTTGAAACTTGACATCGCCTCCTTTGCATTTTTATAAAAACCTGATACAACATAATAATAAAATAGCATCCCAACGGAAGCTAGTATCCACATCCAAACAATAGAACAACCAACAATCTAAATCAGAAATCGACTCCAAAGAGTGCGACATCACCACACATAAACTCTAAGCCTTGCTTCTAAGTCCATAATATACCACTTCTAAGTTGATGAAGTTTCCACTAGATACAAGAATATATGAATAATCAAGAGTGAGTATGATACAATAATAACCCACTTACCAATCAATCCCCGAAAAGAATGTGTGCCCAAGCTGCTGATAATCCAAGCGGTAAAACCTGCAAGAAACTGTGGCACAACGGGGATGAGTTTCCAACTCAGTGAATAAAAGTACATCTAAAGATAGAAATCGAAATGCATGACGATACCTAGGTCATAAGTATAGTCCTATCATAATCTGTACCAATATACTATATGATATGCATATATGCAATACTAACTATCATGCAATCCCAAGTATAATATCTCAATGTCACATGAGTCAAAATCATGAATCTATAGTTCGTGTTGGAATCCCTTTTTGTATATGAATGTTTGTACAAATATATGCAGGTACTGTCCTCCGGAACTGTCCTCCGGATCAGTCCTGGTTGAATCCACTAAATAATATCTAACTGTGTATCTCATGATAATGATCATATCAATATATATATATATATATATATATATATATATATATATATGTCCAGTATCGACATCGAAATCTGAAATCTCTCGTGTCCATCATCGATACGTAAATGCATATGCCGTCGACACCATCTCAACAGATGATCGCCACCCGATATCCTGGCTACGATCAGTATCCCCTGGATATCTGCCGTGCCAATCGAACCCCGGTCAGTATCCCCTGGATATCTCCGGTATCGAGTATCCTCGTTAGGCTCCCCGCCTGTAATGCGGCTATCCTGCCCCTCGGCCCCGACCGGGTCCACCATGTATCCGACTATATGCCCTCCAACTCAGTCTGGATATTTCACAAATCCGGAACCGTATAGCTACCCCACCCGGTCCGGAATCAAAATCAGGAAACACAAAACTCATAGTGGACGTTTAACTCATCATATCAAAATATCAAGTAAGAAATAAGAATACTTGCATACATTATATTGATGATATATTATATATAAACATATATAACAGTGTCCCATACCACCGATATATATCATCAGGAGTAAAATACCCAGAAAATCCAAAGAATCAAATACAGCATTTATAGTAGTAATATTCGTAATTTACAACAGGAATAAAGAAGACTACGTAATTATATCACATAAACATAGATTTCAATTCTACTGTGTTATGGTACTACTAATGATGTGTAGTGTAGCATGTGTGTCTGTGCTCGTGCAAAATGGCAATCATTAGTATTTGTGCAAGTGTTCTACGGTGTAACAATCTATTTATTTTAATACATATACAACAGAACGGTTCTATAGTGACCTGGCAGTACCAATGAGGTGTAGTGTAACATATATTCATGTGCTTATGCAGCATAGTACTCATTGGTATTTGTGCAGTGTTCTATCAGAGTGTGCGTAACGCAGAAACGTATAATATTGATAATATAATGTAAACATGTAAAGTAATCTAAACGTAACTATTGTAATTACTTGCTATGAGCTATACCATTATCTTTAGAAATGATCGAAACGTTAAGTTTGAGATAAGGAAGCTGCCCTAGATTTAAATAGATATTCGTTTTAGAAACTGGCACGTATCCTTGTGTTTTATTTAAAAGACAAACGAATCTTAGTTTTTAAAAGAATATAGCTCACACAAGTATTACATCCTAAACAGAATATAACCTAACTCTATGAGTCGGAGGATAAATTGGTCGTTATTCGGCATACAAATTTCATCATTTCCAATACGTATAAATCTCTGTATTATATCTCATCATATCGCTATATCTGTATCATCTCAAGTACGGCATGATATCTCGTACAAACTCATCAAATCATATCCATGTCGTATGGATCTAACATCACGTACATGTCTCACTTAAAACCATAAATGAACTCTATGCAAATGAAGGACATATAAGATGCGATATTATATCAATACCTTGAATAACTACTATACTAACTAGAAATCATAATAATATTTATAAGGTTGTGGGGGTGCTATACTCCATCCACCCGACTTCCCCTGTAGATGTAAATCTACTCACCAACTTAAAAGCTCGCTGAATCCACGCCGCTACATCGCCAACTCCGTCTCGGAATTCTCGAATCGTACATATATTCGTATTTAAATCGCATTGATGTAAATATCATATCGAAAACCAAAACAACAAGCTAAACGCCCGTAGGTTAGAACCTACAGCACACTTAACCCAAAAACGACAATATAATTCTGTTGTTAACGTATAAACGGTAACGTTTCATCTGCAACATCAAAATATGAAAACTCCGTATCGTAAATATCTGAAATTTGATAAAACCATTTCTAAAATGTTCCCAGATTTTACTGTGTAAATATTTAGACAAAACAAACAATACAAAAACTTATAAAATACCAACACAAAGCTACAGGAGAAAAATCAACATCAAAAGCCAAGGGATGGCCGGCGAGCTCGGATATTGGGTGCATGTCGCCGGATGGAATAGGGGGTTTGAGGATAGGGTCTTAAGTGTAGTCTTCTAGTTGGCTCATTATACTTTTGGTCTTGCTAGTTTTTCTAGTGATTATACTTATTAGTTCCAGATTCATTTACAGTGAACTAGATTGTTGGGGTAAAAATTTACACCCCGGTTGACCAAGCCAAAAGCAAAGTCGACCCCAAGCCAAGTGGGCCCAAACCCAGATCCAGTGGGCCCATGCCCGGGTCGAGCCCGAACATAAAGCGGCCGGCCTTCCCCCATGCCAAGATAAAAATTTTGTAATAAATAATTTTGTTGTATTTCTGTTATTTTATTTCATGGATAAATGTAAGAAAAATAGGCATAAAGCCAAATTTTCGTAAAGCCCATGGCTTATGTGCAAAAAGAAATGGCACATGAGCCATGGGATAGGCAAAATGCCATTTTGTGAAGCCCAAGGGGCTATGTGTAAAGTGTATGGCCTATAAAGGCAAATATAATGAAAAAATCTAACAACTTTTCTCTCTCCAAAAAAAAGTTTTAGATCTGAGATCTTTCCTCCTTCAAGGTTCCAAAACCTTCTTCTTTCTTTTGAATTAAATCAAGAGTTTTACTCTTCCTTTTTCAAAACTAAATAGTTTTCCACCACAAAACCCACTAAGGGGAACCCAGATCTGCCATCAGATCTCAAAAAGAAAAATATTTTTTTAAATCTCACATCTCTTCATCTCCAAGATCCGGCAAGCAAAGGCAGAAGAAAAACCCATTTCCTTAACCCAAAGTATCTTAGGAGTTTAACTCCACCCTATTTTCTCTTTAGAGAATTTCCGGGGCTAAAAGCCCCGATGTTCCTCGCCGGTGCGCTGGCGCTCGAGCGCAAAGCGCCCATATGCCGACACGTTGCGCGTTTTCGCTCCAGCGCCCTGCGCTCGATCGCAAAGCGCCCACGTGGCGCTCCAGCGCTCGACCGCAGAGCGCCCACATGCCGACACGTGGCGCGCTTGCGCTCCAGCGCTCTGCGTACGAGCGCAAAGCGCCGACATGCCGACACGTGGCGCGCTTGCGCCCAAGCGCTCAGCGTCCGAGCGCAAAGCGCCCACGTGCCGACACGTGGCGCGGTGCGCTCCAGCACTCTGCGCTCGAGCGCAAAGCGCCCACGTGCCGACACGTGGCGCGCTTGCGCTCAAGCGCTCAGCGTCCGAGCGCAAAGCGCCCACGTGCCGACACGTGGCGCGTTGCGCTCCAGCATTCTGCGCTCGAGCGCAAAGCGCCCACGTGCCGACACGTGGCGCGCTTGCGCTCAAGCGCCCAGCGTCCGAGCGCAAAGCGCCCACGTGCCGACACGTGGCGCGTTGCGCTCCAGCACTCTGTGCTCGAGCGCAAAGCACCCATGTGCCGACACGTGGTGCGCTTGCGCTCAAGCGCCTAGGCGCTGGCCCCACGCATCCTTTGGATGTCTTTTTCCCCTTTATTTATATATACATGTATATATATACATATGTACACATACACATACTCCACGACACTGTCCATGTTAGAAAAAATTTCTAACGGGGCGCTGCCCCGCACCCCGCAAGGGAGGCTGCTAGCCCCCTTGACCCCCAGCCCGCTATCCGGGTAGCGGGACCCCCGTAAAAACTCTGCGTAGCTCCCGATATATTTAAACCCCCCTCCAAAACACAACACACGTACACTGCACATTGAGTTCGCATGACCAGTTTAACCCGTTAATCGGAGGTTCTCTCGCCCCAAAGGCGGGGATAATTAACGGCAGTTTAGTCCGCGGCTGCCGGAGATTCGGATCCCCATAATCATTAAACCCCGGCCTACCCTAGGCAGGGGGAATCTGTAGTACGCCTGACAAGCGCGCGCGTATTCCTATCTCAATGGGGTGACGAAAAACACCCTACAGATTTTGCCACGCCTGGTGGGACCTATCTCTCCTCCCATATTTCGGGTTAAACGTTCATGCGAACTCAATCAATACACATATCGATTGCCTATACTGAAATGATGTTTTTTTTTCCGTGCAGCAATCAACCTTCGACGACAATGTCTCCCCAGACGAATTCAGCTTCCAACGTGACCCCGATTCCGTACGTGGTCAAGATCAACGCTCGTGTGGTTCTCCCCGCAAGCCTCAGTCGACAGTGGGAGGAACCGCCTCGCCAGTTCGGCTCCGTCATCATCTACCCTGCCGGAAGCGTTCATCTGGCGGAGATCCCGGTGGAACAGGTGGTCAAGCCGGTCTCAAGGGGTAAGAGGCCGAATGTCGTGATCGCCAAGGCACCACAACCGAAACTTAAGACGGTATCTGAACGATTCTCTGGTGCTCCAGCGAGGGGCAAGAACTTCGGTACAAAGGGCAACATCAAATGTTGCGGACGAGCTCAGGCGATGACTCCAACAAATGCACAATCGAGCGTATCTCCAAGGCCCTCCATCGCTCGGTCTGTGGCATCTTGCCAAAGAGCCGAAGTCTGCCAGGTGCTTAGAACAGAAAAGTTAAGGCAGAAGCGGCTCAGGTATCGAGCCAACAAGAAGGCCAAGGTTTCGGCCAAATGGAATCGTGTGAAGTTCCAAGTGCAGGGTTGCCCCGCGACGACGGCTGAGTCGGACGTAAGAATCAGCAATTCCTTCGAGCCTCTGAAGTGGGTTCAGAAAAATGCCATGACCGCCAGAATCAAGAAGACAGCGGTCCGAACAGTGCCACGAAGAGACGTGTCCCGGCCCCAACAAAAAAGTATGACACTGTCTCTTCAAGAGTATATCAATCACTTTGTGCCGCACGAAAGCAGCAAGGCAAACCCAGAAAAGAAGCGCCAACACCATTCAAGAACCTGGTTAGGCCAGCAGCCTTCAATCGACTACCAGCTACCGAAACGAGGGGGTCAAGATAGCGATCCATGAAATCAGCTGCCAATGATAGAAAGACGGCCGGATATATCATCCATACGGTCTATATGGCGGGCGGGCGGGCGTCCCAGCGACAACCTTCGCAGCAAAAGCAAGGATAGGGCCACCACATCCCAAGCCCAATCTACCCTGAATGTGGTTGCCGCTACCCAAGAACAGCCGCCCCCGCTGGATGAAGAAAACCCTCTCGATGAGGATGATAGGCAGAAAGACCCCTCGGTCCATGCAGAGTCAAGCTCGGACAGCGAGGAAGAGCCGACTTTCCGCCCCAGGACTGTGGAACATGAGCTGCTTCAAGAGCTTCGAAAACAGCTCAGGAGCAAAGATAAAGAGATGGCCAAGCTCTATTCGAAGATTGACGACTTAACGAACGTGGTGTAAGTCTACGCTAGCGCCCCGGCCGTCTACAGACGCCAAATGCGGAACAAAAACTTTTTAACTGGCGCTATCGTATACTTTAACCCGGATCTGCCATTATTGCTAAACTAACAAACTGTAAAGAGTGTAGAAAGGTTATACCGAACGATCCGAGTCCTTCGTTCTTTAACCATCATCCCACGCTCCGTTGCGGCTGCTCCGATCGCGTCGATCTCCGATATCCTCGTCGAGGTGGCACCACATCGTCGATTCTTTAAATGGGCTCCCGCCTCTGACTTGAGGCAACTCGGTCGTCAAGTTTGCTAAAAGAGACGACCAAGAATGATGTAGAGAATGAGTAGATGACTTTGTCTCACTTCGTCCAAATCCGTGGACGATCGATTAATGAAGTTGCCGAGGGAATTGGGTGATGGAATGAAACGAGGTAATGAAATTTCCATGCACCCAAATACTATCATAATCTTTTTCTACAAATGAAACATCAAGTGAAGTGAGGAGAGAGAGGGCCGGCCACTTTATAGGATGGAGGAAGGTGAGTGTAGGAGCAAGTGGTGACCACAACCCAAAGCATATCATGAAGAAAAGATCTTAACCAAAACAAAAGGCATTAAGGTTAAAGCATGAGTCATAAACCTAGTCATCATGCTTTAATGAACCATTAAATGTATCCAATGAAAACTCAACACCAATTAATCCTAGTCACCTCATCTAGAATCTTCTAGAACACTGACTCACCTCAACTGAAGAAAAGATAAATCCGTCTTTAACCGAATGTTAAAAGACGGTTGATAGAAAACTGGAAACTGGCAACTTCCAAAAGTGATCCTGAAACGACTTTCAGGATAACCCCGTAACTGTATAAATATACCCGCATTTGTATTACGACCGAATACAAATGCAACTGAGACAAAGATATTATACCTACTCAATATAATACTCGGATCCGGCTTAAACCAAAACCGACCAGTATCATCTGCCCGAAAAATAACACGTGCGTAAACGCACGTGCATTTTCTGAACCCTGCCATAAAACCATACGGCCTCTACAACGTTTCGCCCGAACTTGGGAAACTGTCTGTGGGGGACTCTAATGACTCATCAGTACCCTGGCAGTGGGTTTAACCACAAACCGTCAGCGGCACTAGCAATGCGTAACGGCTGCCCATGGACTGACCTCAAGGGAGGCTGATGAGCGAACTCATCCAGAAACCCTACTGAGCCTAACAGTGACAATGTATATACAGTCCGGTCCGTTCGTCTATGAGATCGCATATCTGCCTAGGGGGCTAGTAACGTCAGACCCCCAATAGCAGTATAAGTCGTGTCGGAGTGAAGCCCAATAACACCCTGAGATACTACTGGAGTACCTACCAGTAAATCTCCTGCCATGGCCATGGACTTTGTGTAATGGCTCTCCTAGACACAGCACGACCTCGCCCCCAATACCGGGAGAGAAGAATCCCCTGCCGATCCGCTCACGTGCCTCCATATGGCTCGGGACTGTACCCAAAAACTACCTGTTTGCACGACTCCTTTGAGCCGTGGTAGGGTAGAAATCAAAGCACAGTGGGAACTCACACGAGACAAATGACGACCTCAGGTCGATGAACTAACCTGTACACATGTCACCAGGGAACTGCTATCTAACGATATGTATAATACCAACTAGCAGGTTCCCGGCGAGTCATGTCCGGTGTACTCATAACCCAATGAGCACCTGTATACATCTTAGGTGATCCAACTGACACCAGTGGCTTGTGAGACCGGCCACCGCCCCTCGTCGGGGTCTCGACTGTACACACTAGTCTACTCCGGAGTATCGATGCCTTGTCTCGAAACTCCCACGACTAGGGACCGCAATTAAGGATATGCATATAAACTACCCAACTCTCACGTATATGATCGCCATCATATTGTTGGTAGTAAAGCAAGATCCTAAGGGCTCTATCAAAGTGTAACATGTAATCAGTCACCTGATCATGTACACGACTGATAAAGGCAAACCAGATAGCATACTATCATCTCGAGTAAGACTGTCCTACCGGTATAGATCATCCGCAATCATTGCAATCACGTACCTGTGATCCAATAATTGACTATGAGGGCACTATCTCCAACACGTGGTGATGCAGCTTACGGCTCAAATTGCTCGAGCGCCTCCCAATCAGGCACAAACCGCTACTAATCAGCCGGGTGATGACAATCCGAGGCAGCCAATGCCTGTTCCTTTAGGACCAAGACTGGTCGAGCCGAATGAAAGCCGGCCACATTCCGCTTCTGGGGATGCCTTGGCCCCAGATAGCACTGTCCCGCTAACACAGGATCGGATAATGGATTTGGTCACCAGCAAGGTTAAAACATTGGTGGCCGAAGCTGAAGCTCAGAAAGAAATCGGCAATAGTGGGCGGCCATATCCCGCGCAGTACGATCTGATTGAGTTCCCAAGCGGCTACGTCAGTCCTAAGTTCGGAAGATTTGATGGAACGAGGAATGCAAATCAGCACGTCGCCCACTTCAAAGCATCGTGCGGAAATACATGGGGCAATGACGCGCTCCTTCTTCGTCAGTTTGTCAACAGCCTGACCGGCGTCGCCTTCGACTGGTATGCGAGTATACCGGACGGGTCCGTCATTACCTTTGCCCAAATGGAGTCTCAGTTCCGGCAAAGGTTCATGAGCGTCAGTGATAAAATCTCCATTGCCGACCTTGTGAGGACCAAGCCGGGGAAGAATGAAAGCAACACTGACTTTATCGCCCGATGGCGTAATCTCACGGTCAAGTGCGAACCGCCTCTGGAGCAGGACCAGTCCGTCAGCCTTCTCATTGGGAACCTCAGCAATTGGATGGTCCCATTCTTGTGTACAGCGGGCCTCAAGACATTTCAGGAGCTAACCAAGAAAGTCCAAATGCTGGAACGCTCGAAGCAAGAGTCCCCGCCGGACTCTCAGAGAGACAAAACCTGGAAAAGCAAGCGGGACGACAACCGTAGAGGCGGGAGTTCCAGCAGTACCAATGTCTTCAATGCCTCCGACAATGAAGAAAAGCGAAGGGCGGGTGAATCCAAAACCAACTGGTCTCAAAAGCCATTGCTGGGAGGAGATGGGCCTTCCCTAGAGGAGAAAAAGAACAAGGTTTACTCTTTCAGAAGGGACAAGGTCCGCAAGATATTTAAAGATGCCTTGAACAACGGCCTACAATTGCCGGAGTCGAAAAGACCCCAAGAAGCAAAAATGACCGACAATCCTCTGTATTGCCCGTACCACCGAGTAGTGAGCCATGCGATCGAGGATTGCTATATCTTCAAAGACTGGGTCGAGAAGCAGTATAAGGCTGGAGAGATCGAGCTGTCCAAAAGTGTGTTGGTGAACAATCAAGTTGCAACCACCAACTTTATACAGACAGAAGTTGAAGCCTTCTGGGAGCAGACAGCCGAACCCACTGCCCCGAGAAATGAAACGGAATCATCACGGCCTCCGTGGAGTACGCATATATCTAATAAGACGAAGAAGATGATAAAGCTACTTCGGAAAGAACCCAGGACGGAATGGGAAGGGCAGAAGAGGCCTACCAGTCCAGCTGCCAATGCGGCTCCATCAGGCTCAAAATCCAAGAAGCTCAAGAAGAAGAAAAGTGCAGCTCGGCGCGAAAAAGAGTCTGCAGAGAGATCGACCATTCAAAAATATATCAATTCCTTCGAAGAATATGAACAAAAGGAAAGAACATTGATTCAATTGAAGGAGTTCTTCCCTGTACAAGCGGCTGAAATTCTGGAGAAGTTAGAAGAAGACTCCAATGAAGAGATCCCAGTAGTGACCTGCTACGCCATCCATCTTGGCAGCGACTCCGAGGATGAGCTCAATTTTCCCGAAGAGGACGAGGAGCTCACCACAAAGGCCAATCAAATCCAGCTCAGAAGCGGCAGGGCTCTACCGCAAAATCAGGGCAACGCCCCAAAAGGGAAGGAAAAACAAGTCGCTAATGAAGAAGATAGCAGAGAACCGGCCGATGAAAACATAAGTCCTTCCTCGGTGGACTATAATGTCTTGGCACATCTCCGGAAGCTTCCGTCTCTCCTGAGTATCTACGACGCCTTGGTCCTATCTAAGGAGCTTAGAGATGTTCTCATTCACGCTCTACAAAACCCCGAGCGGTATCAGGCTCACTTTGCGGAAATTAATATGAAGGAAGCCCAGCACGCTTTGCATGCCGCCGCAGTCACATTTAAGGATGAAGACTTGCTACTGGGAACGGCCGAGCATAATCAGCCGCTTTACGTGACCGGGTACAGCGACGGAGATCGGATTAATCGCATATTGATTGATCCGGGGTCTTCAGTGAACATCATGAACTTGCGGACGCTGAAGAGTTTGTCAATGGACGTCCGACACCTGTCAAGGGAAAGGATTGTCATTCAAGGCTTCAACCAAAATTGCCAGCAAGTTCTGGGGTCCATAGCTCTGCCAATCAAATTCGGGGATCTGCAAAATGAAGCTAAGATATACGTGATCGACGCCGACACGTCTTATAAGATTCTCTTGGGGCGGCCGTGGCTCCACGATAACGGCATCATTCCGTCAACTCTCCATCAATGCATGAAGTATACTAAAAATGGCGAAGAAAGACGCATTGACGGAGACATTCAACCGTTCGGTGTGCATGAAGTCCGATATGAAGATTCCCGGTACTTTATGAACCACCAAAATGATAAGCCACAACTGACTGAGGATAAACCGACCCCAAGACTCAAAAGAAAATCTGCGCCGGCTGTCACTTTCAAAAGAAAAAATACCCAAGTGCGCCCGCATTTCGGCAGCGACACTGATGAGTCCGACGCTGGACGCCCGTCCTTCAGTAAAACTCGCCCTCGTTTCGGCAGCGATACGGACGAATCTGTTACTGAAGGCCCATCTAGCAGCAAAGTCCGCCATCATCTTGGCAGTGACACTGAAGAGTCAGAAGAAGAGGACCTGCCGTGCAACAGCTGTGCAGATTGGCCCCCCATGCAGCAAGCGAAACTACGAGAGACCTTCGAAGTCGCAAAAGGGTCCCTGGCCATCACAAGGGTGTCGGAACGGATGTGCAAAGAGCTTGACGCATTGTCAGTCTCTACCGTGGACCAGCTGAAAACTTTCTACGTGCCCGGGAGGAAAAATGGACAGAAGGGCATCCTGTTTTATAGGTCAAACCCCGTTGTGCACCTGGACGATCTTTCTGTCGCGTGCCTTCCCTATGAGAGAGGCATAAGAGCCGCCCTCAATCCCAGATACTATGCGCCCGAGATGCGGGAATACTTTAAGAAGTGCGGATGCCGGTTATATCAAACGGAGTCCGAAGCAAAGTTTTACGAAGGGCTATGGTATCCGCCCCAGGTCCGGGCACTCATCGATGGACGAATTCCAGATAGACGGGGCATAGGCTACATTCAACCTGATTCCAAAGCGTGCTACATGATCCATGTTGGTGAGGCCAGCGAAAGATCAAATGATGATGACGAGATAGCCGAGCCAGAAGAAGCTCCTCAAGAGCTCGAAGATGGCGGACAAGCAACCTTTGACGAGCTAACCGAGATTGACTTAGGAACGCCCGGTAATCCAAGGCCGACCTACATCAGCTCGCTCTTGTGAGAGGAAATGAAAGCGCAGATAATTGCCCTGCTGCATGAGTTCGTCGACTGCTTCGCGTGGACATACAAAGAAATGCCTGGACTTTCCCCTGAAGTGGCCGTACATAAGTTGGCTATATCTCCTGATGCTAAGCCAGTCAAACAAGCTCCTCGAAGAATGAGAAGGGAACTAGAAGAAAAGGTCATCGAGGAAACTAAGAAGCTCATCGATGCCTGCTTCATCAGGGAAGAGAAATATGCGGACTGGATCGCATGCATAGTCCCAGTGAAGAAGAAAAATGGGCAGATCCGAGTTTGTGTCGATTTCAGGGACCTCAACAAGGCATGTCCTAAAGACGACTTCCCGCTACCTGTCATGGAAATGATGGTCGATGACACCTCAAATTACGAACTGTTCACCTTTATGGATGGCTCGTCTGGATATAATCAGATCAAGATGTCGCCTGAGGATGAGAAGCACACAGCATTTCGAACCCCGATCGGAATATATTGCTACAAGGTAATGCCCTTTGGACTGAAGAACGCAGGTGCTACATATCAAAGGGCAATGACTAATATCTTTGATGACCTAATCCATAAATTCGTCGAATGCTATGTTGATGATCTGGTCGTCAAGACTAAAGCCAAGGCCGATCATATCCAAGATCTCAGGACCGTTCTCACCAGACTGAAGGAATACGATCTGAAGATGAATCCTCTGAAGTGCGCTTTTGGCGTGTCATCGGGAAAATTCCTGGGCTTCATAGTCCGACATCGAGGGATCGAAGTTGACCCATCAAAGATAAAGGCCATCATGGAGATGCCCCCTCCGAAGAGTCTGACGCAGCTAAGATCTTTTCAAGGCAAGCTTGCTTATATACGGAGGTTTATCTCAAATTTATCGGGGAGATGTAGGCCCTTCTCAAAGCTCATGAAGAAAGGAGCTCCTTTTATCTGGGATGCCGAATGTCAAGCAGCGTTCGAAAGCATCAAACAATACTTGTTGCGCCCTCCAGTGCTGGCCGCTCCCATTCCAAATAAACCGCTGATTCTCTATACTGCCGTGCTGGACGAGTCACTCGGTGCGCTCCTTGCCCAGAATAACGAGGAGGGAAAAGAAAATGCCCTCTACTACCTCAGTCGAACTCTAGTCGGGGCGGAACACAACTACTCCCCAATCGAAAAGCAATGCCTGGCTCTAATATTTGCTGTGAAGAAGCTGAGGCACTATTTGCTCGCTCATCGGGTTATGCTGATCTCCAAGGTCGACCCGCTCAAACAATTGATGACCAAAGCAAGCCTAGCCGGCAGAATGGCAAGATGGGTTGTCATGCTACTTGAGTTTGACATAGTTTATACCCCTCGGAAAGAAGTAAAAGGGCAAGCTCTTGCAGACTTTCTCGCTGCTCATCCCATACCAGAAGGGTCGCCGCTAAATTGTGAGTTACCCGACGAACAAGTGCTGCACCTCGAGGAAGATGAGCCATGTTGGGAGCTCTACTTCGATGGGGCCTCATCAATAAGGAGCTCCGGCAGATCAAGCGTCCCGGAGGTAAAAGCGGGGATAGGATTGGTGTTCATCACGCCATCAATGGGAACCCTACGGCGTTCTTTTGCTCTCACCGAGCCTCGGACAAACAATGAAGCTGAGTATGAAGCTCTGATAGCTGGTTTGGAACTCGCCATAGAAATGGAAATCCTTCGGCTACGGGTTTACGGTGACTCCCAGCTTGTCGTCAACCAAGTAAGCGGCTACTATAAGATATACAAACCCGAGTTAGCTCGGTACAGAGGCCGGGTGGTGGAACTCATGAAACGGTTCACTCATATTGAACTAATGAGAATCCCCAGAGCGTTGAACGGAAAAGCCGACATACTCGCTCGCTTAGCCAAGGAGCTGGCTGATCCTGACATGGACGAAATTCTGATCACAGTCAGGAGCCGACAAATTCTACCCCCAGTCTCTCTACGAGAAGAGGAAAGCACGGAACAGAAAAGCAGTCCTGCCGAAGAAGCTTCGATCATCCAAGACGAGCCCGATTGGAGAGAACCCTTCATAGAGTACCTCCGATACGACAAGCTGCCCGAAGAAAAGTCTGCAAGGATTCAGCTGAAGAAAAGAGCTCTCTGATACGTGTTTGTAAATGACACGTTATACCGCAGGTCATATAACCAACTCTGGCTCAGGTGTCTGTCATTGGCCGAAGCCCAAAAAGTCATGAAAGATGTTCACTCGGGCGTTTGCGGTGCTCACCAATCTGGCCCCAAGATGCGACTTCAAATCAAACGGCTTGGGTATTACTGGCCCACCATGATACGGGATTGCGGAGAGCATGCAAAGAAATGTCAGATCTACCAAATCCATGGTGATTTCATTCACAAGCATCCCAATCCGTTGCATCCTACGGTGGCGTCGTGGCCCTTCGAAGTCTGGGGCACCGACATTGTTGGCCCAATTGATCCTCCATCATCCAAAGGCCACCGGTTCATATTGGCCGCGACAGACTACTTCTCCAGATGGGCTGAAGCTGTCCCGCTAAAAGAAGTCAAGACAAAAGATATTCTGACATTCTTCCAGCATAATATTCTATACCGCTTCGGTACACCAAAAAGAATCATTTCTGACAACGGGGCTCCTTTCAAGAGCTTCAATGTCTCAAGGTTTGCTACTCAGCACAAGATAGACTGGAGATATTCCTCCATCTATAATCCAAGAGCCAATGGGCTCGCCGAAGCCTTCAATAAGACTCTATGCAAGCTCCTGAGGAAAAATGCTTCAGCCAACAAGAGAGACTGGAATCTCAAGCTTCACGAGGCGTTGTGGGCATATCGTACCACGCACCGTACTCCAACTCAGTCCACTCCATACTCATTGCTCTTCGGAGTGGAGGCGGTCCTCCCCCTCGAAGTCGAAGTTCCAAGATTAAGAATGGCCGTTCAACATGAGTTGACGGAGGAGGAAAACGTCTCCTTCGACTTGAAGAACTCGATGCCCTCGAAGAAAAGAGGCTCGCGGTGCAGCAAAGTCTGGAGCTATACCGAGCCCAAATGTCACGGGCCTATGACAAGATAACCCGTCTCCGCTCTTTCAAGAAAGGTGAATTGGTGTTGGTCCTCAAAAGACCGATCATCCCCAATCGACATGCCAAGGGAAAATTCGAGCCAAACTGGGAAGGACCATACGTCATCGAGAAAGTGTTTGACGGAGGATCCTACCAACTAATAAATGCCAAGGGAGAAAGTCTCATGCCATCCATCAATGGCCGATATCTCAAGAAATACTACACGTGAATGCTCCAAGTCGCAGGCGAATTGAGCACATCAGCCCTACGGTCTGGATCATACATCCTGCAAAACCGTATACAATCCACGGGCGTAAATGACCCCTATCTCTCCCAAATCCTGCCGGTGAGACTACTTTTAAAGTCCCACCAGCGGCAAAAAAAAAGAGAAAAAGAAGAAGAAAAAAAGAAAAAATAAAAAATAAAAAAAATAAACGGTATGTCCACGAGCAAAACGGGCACGGATGAAAACCCGAAAGGGCTCCGTGAGTAAAAACAGCAGGACTACCGGCGAGTCTGTGAAAACCCGAAAGGGCGCAAACTCGTGAAAAGAGATGAAATACACTCGCAAAGTTCTCTCGACCTTGTGAGAAGAAAACCCCTGCGTGAGATCCTTACGACTCATAAAGGAGCAATACACTTAGGAATCCTCACGATTCTTAAGGAGAAAATACACCTGCGGGATCCTTACGACTCGTAGGGAGAAAATGCTTTTATGGGACCCTCACGGCCCATAAAATTGAAAAGCCTTAAGTGATAGAGACCCAAACCTGTCTCCCAAGCCATCGTTCCCCAACGGGCAACGGCAAATGATGAGTCGCTCCTGGCATTTCGCTTCAGTGTTAGCGGTGCTGATGCCGACCAAAAACCCAAATCCCAAGTCCTCCCAAGGCAAATGATGAGTTGCTCCTGGCATTATTCCAGTGCAGCAATGCTGATGCCAAACAAGATCCAAATTCCAAGTCCCCAAACGGCGAATGATGAGTCGCTCCTGGTACCACATTCCAGTGCAGCGATGCAGACGCCAACCAAAACCCAATTTCTCAAAATTCTCCCAGCCCTACGGTTGGTCCCCAAGTTGACTACCGTATACAATTCACGGGCTCAAATAATTCTCGTCATACCCATGCCCCACCACAATTACCAGTTACGCGGCTGGTCTCCGCCTTTGGAATTATGCTCCATTGAGAAGACCCACTCATGTGTCCTCACGATACATGAGGAGAACAAACCTTTGTGGGATCCTTACGACTTATAAAGGAAAAACACACTTAGGAGTCCTCACGACTCCTAAGGAGAAAATACACCTGTGGGATCCTTATGACTTGTAGGGAGAAAATTCTTTTATGGGACCCTCACGGCCCATAAAATTGAAAAGCCTTAGGCGATAGGGATCCAAACCTGTCTCCTAAGCCATCGCTCCCCAATCCCCAAATGGCGAATGATGAGTCTCTCCTGGTACCATATTCCAGTGCAGCGATGCAGACGCCAACCAAATTTCAAATCCCATACCCCAACGGCGAATAATGAGTCGCTCCTGGTACCATATTTCGGTGCAGCGATGCAGACGCCGACAAAGACAAAGTCCGAAATTTTTCCGGCCCTACGGTCTGGATCATACATCCTGTAAAACCGTATACAATCCACGGGCGTAAAACAATCTCAATCTCTCCCAATTCCTACCGGTGAGACCACATTCAAAGTCCCACCAAAAAAATAATAAAATAAAAAAAATAAAAAAATATATGTCCACAAGCAAAATGGGTACGGATGAAAACCCGAAAGGGCTCCGTGAGTAAAAACAGCAGGACTGCCGGCGAGTTTGTGAAAACCTGAAAGGGCGCAAACTCGTGAAAAGGAGATGAAATGCACTCTCAAAGTCCTCTCGACTTTGAGAGGAGAAAATTCCCGCGTGAGATCCTTACGACTCACAAAGGAGCAACACACTTAGGAGTCCCCACGACTCCTAAGGAGAAAATACACCTACGAGATCCTTTCGACTCGTAGGGAGAAAATGCTTTTATGGGACCCTTACGGCCCATAAAATTGAAAAGTCTTAGGTGATAGAGATCTAAACCTGCCTCCTAAGCCATCAATTCCCAAATCCTCTAGGAGCAAATGATGAGTTGCTCCTGGCATTATTCCAGTGCAGCAATGCAGATGCCAAACAAAAAAAACCCAATCCCCAAATCCTCTCAAAGACAGATGATGATTCGCTCCTGGTACCATATTCCAGCGTAGCGATGCTGATGTCAACCCAAATCACATCAAGCCAAACAACCAATGACCTCCGTGGCAGAATCAAATTCCACCTCGGAAACAAGTCAACTTCATCCCTGACGCCGCAAGAAGCAGGGCAAGTCAAATCCAGAATCGACCGTCCACGTCGCTAAAATGGCAGCACCGACCGTCCACGTCGCTAAAATGGCAGCACCGACCGTCCACGTCGGTAAAAAGGCAGCACCGACCGTCCACGTCGCTAAAATGGCAGCATCGACCGTCCACGTCGCTAAAAGGGCAGAACCGACCGTCCAAGTCGCAAAAAGGGCAGAACCGACCGTCCAAGTCACAAAAAGGGCAGAATCGACCGTCCAAGTCGCAAAAAGGGCAGAACCGACCGTCCACGTCGCTAAAATGGCAGCACCGACCGTCCACGTCGCTAAAATGGCAGCACCGACCGTCCAAGTCGCAAAAAGGGCAGCACCGACCGTCCACGTCGCTAAAAGGGCAGCAACGACCGTCCAAGTCGTTAAAATGGCAGCATCGACCGTCCAAGTCGCAAAAAGGGCAGCATCAACCGTCCAAGTCGCTAAAATGGCAGCATTGACCGTCCAAGTCGCAAAAAGGGCAACATTGACCGTCCATGTCGTAAAAAGGGCAGCGCAGGATTCCTACAAAGCGGGAACCAGAGCACTCCGGGACAGGGAAACGTCTATCACGGACACTCCGTCTCGGAGACATGTCAAGCAACGACCGTCCATGTCGTAAAAAGGGCAGTGCCAGCTTCCCAAAAAGCGGGAACCAAATCAGGTCGCCTCCAAGTAAAAGAAGATCCATCAATTTCATGCACACGACCCACATATGTGGTGTGCATTTATTGATGGGGGCAATTTGTTGGGGTAAAAATTTACACCCCGGTTGACCAAGCCAAAAGCAAAGTCGACCCCAAGCCAAGTGGGCCCAAGTCCAGATCCAGTGGGCCCATGCCCGGGTCGAGCCCGAACATGAAGCGGCCGGCCTTCCCCCATGCCAAGATAAAAATTTTGTAATAAATAATTTTGTTGTATTTCTGTTATTTTATTTTATGGATAAATGTAAGAAAAATAGGCATAAAGCCAAATTTTCGTAAAGCCCATGGCTTATGTGTAAAAAGAAATGGCACATGAGCCATGGGATAGGCAAAATGCCATTTTGTGAAGCCCAAGGGGCTATGTGTAAAGTGTATGGCCTATAAAAGCAAATATAATGAAAAAATCTAACAACTTTTCTCTCTCCAAAAAAAAAGTTTTAGATCTGAGATCTTTCCTCCTTCTTCAAGATTCCAAAACCTTCTTCTTTCTTTTGAATTAAATCATGAGTTTTACTCTTTCTTTTTCAAAACTAAATAGTTTTCCACCACAAAACCCATTAAGGGGAACCCAGATCTGCCATCAGATCTCAAAAAGAAAAATATTTTTTTAAATCTCACATCTCTACATCTCCAAGATCCGGCCAGCAAAGGCAGAAGAAGAACCCATTTCCTTAACCCAAAGCATCTTAGGAGTTTAACTCCACCCTATTTTCTCTTTAGAGAATTTCCGAGGCTAAAAGCCCCCATGTTCCTCGCCGGTGCGCTGGCGCTCGAGCGCAAAACGCCCACGTGCCGACACGTGGCGCGCTTGCGCTCCAGCGCTCGAGCGCAGAGCGCCCACGTGCCGACACGTGGCGCGCTTGCGCCCAAGCGCTCAGCATCCGAGCGCAAAACGCCCACGTGCCGACACGTGGCACGTTGCGCTCCAGCACTCTGCGCTCGAGCGCAAAGCGCCCACGTGCCGACACGTGGCGCGCTTGCGCTCAAGCGCTCAGCGTCAGAGCGCAAAACGCCCACGTGCCGACACGTGGCGCGTTGCGCTCCAGCACTCTGCGCTCGAGCGCAAAGCGCCCACGTGCCGACACGTGGCGCGGTTGCGCTCAAGCGCCCAGCGTCCGAGCGCAAAGCGCCCACGTGCCGACACGTGGCGCGTTGTGCTCCAGCACTCTGCGGTCGAGCGCAAAGCGCCCACGTGCCGACACGTGGCGCGCTTGCGCTCAAGCGCCTAGGCGCTGGCCCCACGCATCCTTTGGATGTCTTTTTCCCCTTTATTTATATATACATGTATATATATATATACATATGTACACATACACATACTCCACGACACTGTCCCTGTTAGAAAAAATTTCTAACGGGGCGCTGCCCCTCACCCCGCAAGGGGGGCTGCTAGCCCCCTTGACCCCCAGCCCGCTATCCGGATAGCGGGACCCCCGTAAAAACTCGGCGTGGCTCCCGATATATTTAAACCCCCCCTCCAAAACACAACACACGTACACTGCACATTGAGTTCGCATGACCAGTTTAACCCGTTAATCGGAGGTTCTCTCGCCCCAAAGGCGGGGGTAATTAACGGCAGTTTAGTCCGCGGCTGCCGGAGATTCGGATCCCCATAATCATTAAACCCCGGCCTACTCTAGGCAGGGGGAATCTGTAGTACGCCTGACAAGCGCGCGCGTATTCCCTTCTCAATGGGGTGACGAAAAACACCCTACATAGATAACACAAAAACCTAGTTTATGATACTGCACAACTAAATATGCTACGTGTTGTATATATAATTTTACTCCAAAACTGATACTAACTTACAGATTCAACCTACTGATAAAATAACTTAAATAAACAATACCAAACATACCTATACACCTACATAAAGACACCCTAAAAATTACAACACCCTACTCTTCTAAAGATCCGGCGAGATCGGATTTTGCCTTCATGTCGCCGGCCAAAATCCGAGGTATAGGGCTCGTCTTCCTATGGGTTATTCTAGGTACAAATTACAAGGTTAAGGCACTGTTTGGGTTTTCTAATTTACATCTAAATTATAGCAGATTCATAAACAGAGTCTAATCTATCAAAATACGATATATACTGATATCATACAAAAACTGTATTGAACGAAAACGGCAGGGTTGAACTTATACCTATTGAATGATTCACAAGAGAACACCAGCTCCAGAATCCTATGATGGAATCCTCTAAGGGTTGTAGTGTATTGTGTTTGATGAAGGGTACACTTGATGAAGGAAGCCATTGCTCTCTCTCTATGGTATGAACACTTAGAGAATTTATTGGTTTGTAGCTGAAAAGGGTATGGTTTCAGTTGGAATAGCTACTGAATTCTTATAATTAAAATGTGTAAATAGGGTGAGGAGCTTTATAGAGAAAGCATGTGGTGTGTAATGAGAGGGGGTGGTGGCATGAGAGGAAGGAGGTGGTGTTAGTTGATGAAGCATGAGTGATTCATGTAAGGAGGAGGTGTTGGATTTGAAGAAGGAGAAGGTGGAGAGATGTGAGCAAGGGTGAGGTGTTATGAGAGTGTATCCTAACATATCTTAAGCCAACCATAATTTTAAAAAGGAATGTAAAAATAAAGAAAACCCTCATAATACAATTCTACATTCATAAGAAATAAAAGATATGGAATAATTAATCTATCACTTAAATGTTATTAGCTTAGTGTAAAATTCAATATCATGTTAAAATAATTAAATATATCATTTTTAATTGATATCACACTTGTATTTACATTTATCAAAATAATTACATTTTTCGGACATGATTCCGATACTCAATTTCATAAGCGATATCATTTTCATAAACTTATCAAATTTTATATTTTTTATAATAAAAAAATATAATTACATATTATTAATTTTCTAAAATGTTACAACAATGGATGCTGATCCTCAGCAAAGGCACGGCAGATGTAGCCTATGCAAACAAGCAGGTCATTATAGGACCAGATGTCCATGACGGTCAACAGGGGAGGGACCTTCGAAATCGTGACAAGTTCACGGAAAGAAAATCAGTTAGCGCTTGTAAAAAAACTTATACAGTTTACATTTTAGTATGATATGATTTTTTTGTATTATTATTGATGGATTCATTTTGTTAATGAAGTGTATATAAAATTCATATTTATAGTAATTCTATATGAACTGTAATAACACTTGTCACCCGTCCGTAACAAAAACAACAATCTTATTATTTATTCGGGGTCTTTTAAACGGAGATTTTTTAAATTCATTTTTGATTTATTTTAATTTTTTAAAATTTTAAAAATTCTTATTCGGGTTCTAGGAACCTGCCCTCGCTGCCCTCTCCTTTATAAAGGAGAGGGCGGGTTCCTAGAACCCGACCCCACCCATCTACTGAAGAGGGCGGGTTCGCCCTCTTCATTTGGAGGATGGGACGGGTTTTAGGAACCCGCTCTCTTTATTGTATAGGCGTAAACCGTCCTATTGTGCTAAATATAATTTAAAATATTTTATTTTAATAATTTAAAAATATATTCACCCTATTTCGAAAAAAAAAACTTTTTTCACATCTATATATTTTTTTCTTGCACCCAAAATAATTCTGAAAATATTTAATACTTTCACCAAAAATAATTTTGAAAATACAAAAAGTTGCCGGGAAGAATAAATAACAAAATGGTATTGATGTAGGGAGCAAACTGCAGCTTTTGGAACGACCCTCTGGCGTTCTGCCCAAAGTAAGAGAGGTTTCAGCAATTTAGCCAATACAAGTGCAGCCAGTTATGATACATTCAGTAAAATCAACTGAAAATAGAAGCATGCAGAGTATTAACCAAAAAATTAAAAGAAAAAAGAAAGAAAGAATTATCATTGAGTGTCGATTTGCTTGCAAATTATGCCACAGATTTTAATTGAGTTTTTCTGCCCCCCCCCCCCCCACCCCCCACCATTTGAGAAAGATTTTATTCAAATCGGATTATGATACTCGAAACAGTGCTTCATCTAATTTAATTCATTTCCCGACTCACAAACTTTGAATAAGTAGCAGCAACTGTTGCTTTGGCCAAAAAAAAATGTTGCCTGCTATATATCAAATGTGATAAAACCTGCGATGTTAAATTAGAACCAAAAAACGACAACAAATCCTATAAATGGTCTCCAAGAAGCATGTACCAATTTCTTCTCTAATTAACAGTTAGTCACCTTAAATGCGTCCATTTGTTGCAACACCTAAAACAATGGATTTATTATATATCTCAAGCTTTTGAGTCGGCTATATAGATCACTTTGTTTCATTTCTCAGTATAGTCTGCATAAGATACCTTCAGACCAAAGATCATTTAATTTGGAGTTTCTTTTCCCCTCAAGTTCAACCTATGCATTAAGCAATGCCTTCTGCAACAAATATAATTTAGGTATGCATATAGTTAGATTTCTTAATCACAGGTTCATATATCCAATTAGAATATTCAAACTACAGCTCCATATGGTTATTATTTCATCTGTTACATTTCCCTACTTGATGCATATCTATATAATTTTGAAAGCAGAAAATGGAAGGCATCTGCGCAAGTACTTAATTTAGATACACCGTATGCACATTTTCATGTGGTATATGTTCCGGTTAGCTCTTGGATTTATTCACGCCTTAGAGTTGAACAAAATCTAGGTTTTACACTGCTCTTAACTACCACTGTTTTTCATCTAACTTATCTCAAAAAAAAAACTCTGCAGTTTATTCCTGAAACTTTACATTTAAGCGATCTTTTCACTAAAATACCAATGAATGCAGCACCTTAAGGGAGCTTGCTGGAATATAAAAACTTTCAGGTAGTTTAGTGAAAAACACTCATTGTCTAGTGATTCACTATAGCTTTCAACTTTTCCCTTCTTACTCCTTGAACACGTATCAAGTTTACAAGAAATTGGCGGAAAACATCCGGCCATCTAGAATTATAGAAAGCCCCTCTGGTTTATTATTTTCAAAATTAATTAAGAGACTCGATGCCAGTCATAAATCTGTCAGATCTTATTTGAGCCGTGCTCCAAAATGACCAAAATTGAGACGGGGAAAAGGTTCAGACGATGGCATTGCTGATGATGGCATCTATTTTTCACTAAAAAAAGTGAAATAAGTAGATCAAATGTGGAAAAATTACCTTTTTCCCTGATGTAGCTGTGCCCAGAAACATCATTTTTACTGCCCGGGTATCCGATAACATCTGCTGTAGGTAAGAAAAAATGTCACATATAAGGCATAAAAATGTAGAAACCAAAGCACTTGAATGCACATAAATTAGTATTCAACAATTGTTCTGACCATAAGAACCATAAAATCGATGAAAATGATACCTGTTGAGATCCTGATTCCGACATGTGTTTGCACTTGTATATGTTAAAGCAAAACCAATGTCCAAGAGGATGCTGCAAGCTGCAGTAAAACATAATGATGAAATATAATATGAAATAAAACTTGAAGTTCATAACAACAGAAATTACATTCATAAGTTATACTCAATGAATACCCTATTTTGACCATTAAAACATTAATATCATCCCAAAATACAGTTATCTGTAACCATCTTATACAACCTAATCAATTCTACCAAAATCAAACAGCAAAAAGAAAACAGCTTTCAATTACAATTCCTGACTTTCAATAACCACTTCTTCTAAAACCTCTTTTAATTTCTTCGTCGCCCCTCTATTACACAACTTCATCGTAGCATCAAAAGAAGAGCAAGGCTCCACATCCGATCCCAACTCCTCAGCACTCGGCATGTCCCTCACATGAGTAAGAAGCTTGCTCATGTGCCATTGTACATAATCAAACCGCTCTTTAGTTATACATGATTCTTGAACTATAATAGAAGCAAGCGATCTCAATGCCAAAGACCGATACTTAAAACCACTACCCCTGGGAAACAATGAACAATCTCTACGCCATCGAGCCAATAGATATTTATCTGGAAGAATGAAGCAATTCTTTAAAGATAAAACTCTAAGTGCATGCCTACACAAAATCCCAGAAGACTCGAACTCTTGACATGTGCATTGAATCTCTAGATCTGAATCCGGGCAACTAACAAAATGACCCCCTTCGTTTAGTAAGTGGTGTCTCACGAGATAAGTTTCTCTTGGAGTTTCATAGACTGCGCATTGAGTTGATGAGATGAGCTCCTTCTGAAACAAATCAAAAGCATAAGGTGTGATAATGTTCAATGCTTGCTCTTCGATGGGCATGCATGTTTTAGTTTTAATGTTTTGGTAGTTTTGTCGCATTGTCGCCTCTTCTCCCGCTTGGTTTTGGACATCAACTGCAATCGCCATCTAGAAAAGAAATAAATAAATTGAAGAGTAAGACTGAAATTACTAAAAGAGTCAGGTAGATGACAAGAAACTTCCTTTTCACCCTCGCCTTCTCACAAGATGCAGTTTACTGCATATTTTATTGGAGTTCAACTGCTTTGGTTTAAGTATTTAACACACAATCTTAGTAATGCCAAAAGTGGAAGAACAAATCGTCCAAATTAATAGTATTTGGGAATAAAAGTTGCAGAAGATGGTGATTTTTTTTATTAAAAAGGAAAAAGAAAGGCAGCTGATAACACGAAAATCCCCCATAGTTTTCCCAGCAAAGCACTTATACTTTCTCAAATAATTTTTAGCGAAAAAATCCCCTCTTCACATCTACCAAAACTCTTTAAAAATACTCAAATTCAACTCTAAACAACTCAAATGATGGGCTAATTAACTCTAGAACTTATTTGTGTTGTTTTTAGAGTAGCGTCGAGTGTTTTTTAGGGTTTTGGTAATTGAATAAAAGGGGTATATGGAGTGAACATCTGTTAATGTAAAGGGTAAACTGCACCTTCTAAAAAGAGTGGGTAGCATCCAATTATATGGGCAAAATAAGGAAGGTTCATGAAACTTTCACCAAATGTTAAGAGTACTATATTTTAAATATAAAAGGAAAGCTACCTGCTCCACAAAATCTTTCAGATGCATCTTGGAGGTCAAGATTCCTTTGTAGAAAGACTTGATTGATCCAGGTAACCCATTTGTCAACAGTCCTCCAAAGAAAAAACCGCGCAAGTGTGGCAAAGGCCAATAAGCGCGATGAACCCAAAGGAGACCTACATGTTTATCTAAGTTGACTCCAAAGTCCACAGCCATTTGACACCACAATTGATCGAATTCCTCAGACGTCTCCAAGTTGTTTAGTCTATGAAATTCAGAAACAAACTTATCGAATTGCGAACCAAGTGATGCAGCAAACCAGCTTGGTAGCTTAGACGTTACATGCCATATGGCAAACGCATGTTTTGTGTGTGGCAGTTCACTTGTCATAGCATCTCTCAATCCCATATCTATATCCGTCAGCATAGTTTGTGGGAATTTCCCATCCATAAGGCGGATAAATGACTGTAATTAGACAAGAATACATGACATTGTAAGTAGGAAGACCAGATCAAGAAAAGGAAAATGTTGTTAAGTGTTATGATGTAGCTTCATACACTATTAGCCCACAACCCAACAACTTAAGTTTTTGCGTTAAGTAGTTCTTGACATCGCACCTATAGATCTAGGTTCAAACCTTATCAAGTTCGCCAAGGAAAAAACGTCACATGAGGGAGAGTGTTGAGCATTATGTTGTAGCTTGATAATGTTTATGCTTTGTATGTATAGTTAGTCCACAACTCAACAGCTTAAGCTTTTGAGTAAAGTAGATATTGACACGGTATCAAGAGGTTTGTTGGTCCCAGAAACCAGTAGCTTAAGCTTTTGTGTCAACTGGTTCTTAGATCTTGACAGATGTCAAAGTACACATTTACCTGCAATGCCCATCTAAAGGAATGTGGCTTGTCATCTTGCAATAGAACGCAACCAAAGAATATTGGGTTTCCATAATTATCCACACCAAACCAAACCCCAACGGGCCGGTCATATGCATACAAGCGATAAGTCGTGTCAAACACCACAGCGTCACCAAACACTTTATATGCATGGATTGAATCGGGATAGGACCAAACAATGTGCTCGAGCTTGTTGTTTTCATCCAAAGTGAAGTCATAGCGAAAATCTGGGGTTTTGTCCATCATAGTCTTGCACACATTAAGAAGCTCAGAACCTTCGTTCTCTCGATTGATGTTTTTCGAAGCCTGAAGGAAATTTCTAAGGTCCCTTTCCGTAAAAGTAAGCTGACCTGGTTTTAATCCTTTCTCGACCTCAAGGGTCCTCATAATAGTACTCACACTGCCCCCGCTCTTAGCCAGAAATAGAATATGCTCGCGATCTAATGAAGAAATGTTCCGATACGCAGGTAAATGCCTCACTTCCTCGCTATCAAGCAACTCATGATTATGGTCGTTACTGAAATGGACCACAATCCATCTAGAGACTCCTTTTGATACATTCTTCTTTATGATCATTTGTGCCTCACATTTGCAACGTGAAGATTTTTTATTTCTCTGGCGTTTTAGCTCGGCTGTTTTTCTCGGGAGAGAGACACCAGCTCGATGGCAGACAAGCTCCCGTTTATAAACCCCTAGAGGATGAGACGTGTTTCCCTTTGAGCGTTCTCGCCTAATTGCAAATCCATTTTTTCTGGCGAAGTTGGTGTAATATTCTTGTGCTTCGTCGTCGGTTCGAAAAGATTGGCCTATGTATGGAGGGGCATCGATTGAATTGGTTTCTGATGAGAATTGGGGTGTGCCTTGAGTCAAGCTCAGTACTTCTGTTGAAGGTTCAATGATGGCATCATCTTCATCTCCTTCTACTTTGAGGAAGCATCTTGAATCGCCACATGGACATTCTCGTCGCTGAGTAAGGCAACCATTGTTTCTCGATGAGGTCTTTGTCATTGTTACTTCATTTCAATCAACAAGTGATTTCTGAAAAGAGAAAAGAAAAATAAGTGATGATTAGATGATAGTGTCAGCTCTAAGAAGAGGGGAAAAAATACATGAAATCCATCATCGCTTGATGCTAAATAAAAGGAAACAATCATAATGATCTACTTAAATTCATCAAACACATAGTAATATGTCCAGCTAATCTTTCATAAATGTGAAGATCTATTAACCTTTACGGCGTCAGTTGATGTCCGCTAGTAAATGATCCTACAATTTGGTCGTTCTTTCTATGGAGTCTATTAAATTATAGATGTATTCCATACTCTACAACATTTTGATGGAGAAAAGTTAGATTATAACGAGTCTATACATACCTAAAAATAAAAAATAAAAAAATCTGCATATAAAGCTGATGATGACTTTGATGCACCTGCATGATTCATCGATATAATAGCAGCAACCACAATAACAGACTAATTTATGTTCACCAAGTACAGTGGCCACCGACACCCACAAATATAAGAATGAATGAACTATCCAAGCGACAATCAATGTTGTTAAACTAATCTAGTAAACTCAAACTAGTCATGGAAAAACTATGGAACTTGATGCACTAAAAGTTTTGGCTTTTCTGAACAAAATCAAATTATCAAGAATACCCACAATGATCAAATATTTAAATGAGAAAGAACTAGAAACTTTGAAATGAGCTCAATTAAAAGTTTGAGAGCATTATCTAAATTAAAATGAGGGGAATTGGTAATAAATACTTGAGATCAGGGTGAGATCTCAGATCAACAGATTGGGTGACATTACTGACATCGTGCCTTCACCAGTACAGTCAGAGCTAGATTTTAGATGAATTGGGGATGGAATACAATCACAAAACTATGACAATTCACTATGATCTGAGGGTGCGCTTGGTACATGGAATAGAAGATTACTGAGAATTCTCACATTACCGGAAATGTGATGATTGGGCATCTAATTCCAAGGAATTTTACACTACCGTGCTTAGTGTATTTTAATCATCTTAGTTAATATATGTATGTGCAACGGCGCCGACTGGCGGTGGCAGGTGGCAGACGGTTGTGAGTCTTATGACACATCTTGTGTTAGGTGGGAACATTTCATGTTAATCTAGGATGGACACCAATTTGGGGGAATAGGATTCTCATGAAATGGAGGCATCTTATTACCATGGTAATCTTATATTCCCGAGAATACTTTTTACACCAAAACAAGCATGGTAATGTTTTATGGGAATCTAGGATTACCGCCTAGATTACCTCCTACGAAGCGCCCCTTAAAGGGAAAATGTGTCAAGGGAAGAAATGCATTTGTGGTTGTGAATAGTTGACCTCTAGAAACCAAGCATATCTTTGTTCATCTGCACTTTAAAATATTAAGAGAAATAAAACTGCAAACTCAAAACATATATAGGTAACAAGAAAACAAAATTAAAGATTCGAATAGTGCATGGAAATCAAACACTAAAGAAACTCACTATAGGAGGAACGGTTTTTCATCCTCTCTCTCAATCCAAGGGTGCCGTTTTGAAAAGTACTAGGTGAAATATTGATTTGGTAAATATTTATATCGAAATTTAACGAATCACTTCAGCATGTAAAAATTCTTGCAAGATATTAAGTAAAGTTACCAAATTAACTCCTATATAGATTGAAAGAGTATATACAGAAATTTTACGTTCTAACCTGGTTTAATACGACATACTCAATAGAACAAACAAGATCAGGGGTGATGTAGACAAAGTATATGATATAAATATCTATGGCTGCTAATTCCCAGATACCCAAGCCCTCTTACAAATGTTGGGTAATGCTAAAACTCTAACTCGACCTTTTTTAAAATCTAAAATTTTACTATTTTATCTAAATGTTCGATGGATGGTTATTTTGCTCCACAAGTGTTCTATGTTCATGGATGAACCTGTTATTGAGGGGCGAAAGGTTATTATGAAACATTGAGTATTTTAGTTGACCAAATATGGCACTTGCACAATAAAATAAACTATTTTATATGAGTTATGAAACAATAAATTAATAAAAACAATTGGATTAGCACTTCCAGTTGATGTGTTCATTGTGTTGTATAAACTAATTCGGATAACTATTTAATCTTCTTTACTATGATTCAATTTATAGGTCATGAAATTAAATAAAGAAATATCAATTAACAGATAGCATCAAATAATTATTTTAACTTTTAACAACGATGAAATTTCTTGAACTCAAAGGGCATGAAATTAAATATCGAGATAGGTAATTTTCGGAAATCAGTAAAAATCAACAGGAAAACATTGTATGCCTGAGACAATTTCCAAATTAAACTCAGATTTTGTTTGAATCAAATGAAATATAAGAGATGATGTGATTGTAGTAAACATAGCTAGCTGTATAAAAGTGTTTAAGGTAGCATCTTAATGAATAGTAGTTGGAGAAACGGGCAAGAAAGAATTTGCTATTTACTTAACATAGATAAAAATGTGTTCAGATTTAATAAATTATATGAAGATATAATATATCTCAAATGGCTAAAAGTAATAGGATGTTATGAATTGGGTTTGAACAGGTAGATGGTATATCACTTATAGGGAAACAAAGCGTGACAAATGGTTATTACTGCACTTATTTTCATGAAGCAATCCCATGGTTGATATCCATTATATTTACTAGCATTTTGCACGTGCGATACACGTTTTATTAAGAGAATACGTAATACTTATATAAATATGAATGAACTATGTAGCTTTATCCTATTTAGAGTGGAAAAAATTCTTGAGCCCATGGATAAATATAAAATGAGGGGCTTTTGGTTTAAAATTATTTTGAATGTTAATAAATGAAGAAAATAGTAATTTTAGTAACTTAGATCAAGAGTATTCTAGAAGAAATTAATATATGTTATTTATCATATTTAAGTAAAAGAAGGTAGTTATAAATAAATGAAAGTAGAATTTGAAAAATGGTAAGATTAAACTAACTTCTAGAAAGTTCTTTTTTGTCTTAAATTTGAGTATAATGTATATTGAATTTGGAATTCAAACTAATTTCTAGAAAATTCTTTTTATCTCAAATTTTTGAGAATGTGGAGTGAATTTGAAATTTAAATTAATAAAACAATTAATTATTTTTGTCTTTTCCTTTGATGATGCGGAGGCTTTAAGAGTTGAAAAATTTTCTCCTTTTTTCTTTGTTTTTCAAAAAATGGAGAAGGTGGACTCTAACCAATGTCGTTTGCATTATATAGTAGTATAGATATACGTGAGGTTATCAAAATTAAAGTCCAACACCACAGCTGACTAACTAAGGATCCATAAATGTCAACTTGAGGGTACGATTTCCAAAATTCAAGGTTTTGCTCAAGCATAATCAGAAAGCTTCCCATTTTTTTCTCCATAGCTCGGTGGAAAAGCCTCCTTGCAATTGCAAGTGCGACTACAGTCCGGTGGGAAAGCCTCCTTGCAATTGAGCAAGAGGTCTGGGTTCCAACCCTGCTTGCATCATGTTAAGGCCTAGTATTCCCAAAAAAAAAATTAAAAAAAGGTTGGCTTGCACTCAATTTTAAACAAAATGGTTTTGATATCATTATTGTTTCTACTGCATTCACATATATGGATGAACTTTAATTTGAAGAAGAAAGCTTTAAATAAAATAAAGAAAGTGATGAACTAATTTAAATTTCATCCCATGCAGCAAAAAGAGCTCAAAAAAGAGGGAGTAATTCGACAGCGTAAATGTAAAACCGCAAAAGAAAAAACCGCATTTTTAACTCATTAGTGGTCAAAAATCAACACGCAGTAATGATACAAACGAAAAAAGGGGCAAAATTTGAAACTAAAAACCTCGCATAGGAAATTCGCCCAAAATTAGAGTACCTTCACAAATAGGGTTCCTGATATAGCTGCTGCGCCGCCACAGATCGCACTTCCGGCATTTCGCCGCCTCCGCCGCCTCCTCCTCCGCCGCCGACGATATGTCGTGTTTCTGCTCTCGCCGCCGCCGATATTTTGTCGGGTCGGTTTCGGGTTGGAGAACAAAGAGAAATAGAGAAAGAGGATTAATGAGGGTCTATCAAATGTTAGGCGTCGAAAGACATTATGCTTAAAATGTAATTTCGCATTTTTTAATCTTTTTTTTGGGTAAATTGTGGGGGGGGGGGGGATCGAAGCACATTTTATTGCTGTCAAAACCCCTGGCCTCAAAGCAATTCATATAAATCATTTAGATATTGCAAGAAACGGTTTAGGCATTACATGCAACCGTTTAGATATTACTGGCTACTGTTTAGATATCACAGAAAACTAAATATAGCAGGCAACTAATAGATCAGAGTTAAGGGTTTTCTGGACAATCTAAAAAAATTTTGGAAGGGTTTGGGTTGTCTTTTCGAGGCCAGGGTTTTTTTACAATGGAAAATAGTTCCTGGGGGATTTTGACAATTTACCCTTTTTTGGTTGGAATAAGTCAAAAATTATTAGAGGTAACTGTTACAAGTCTTTTTCTTATGGGCTGATATGCAAAAAATAGGAAAACCAAGGTGCTTATTGTAGATGCCAAAAAAAATCTTTTTTTTTACTGTCTTCTCCGTATAATTGGTTTAAAATCCTGCTACTGCAAGTCGGGAGATTCGAACCCAAAAGACCTCCCCCAATTGGAGGATTTTGTCATTGCCGCTTGATGATGCTCAATATTGGCGATCTCCAAGATCAGGACACATGGCAGATGACGTGTCCCGGAACTCAGAAGAAAGGGCCCACAGGGGTCGACCAAGCCATCCATGTACCCGACCTGCAAGCACAAGCTGGCTCACCTCAAAGCCCCCTGAAAATTGGCCTTCTCGGCCTCTCAGCTCACCCCGAGCTGCCACGGGACCAAGACTCCTCGGTCCTCTCGCTCGTCCCCGAGCTCCCCAACCGAGGCCATCTTCCTCGGTCCTCCGACCGACCAACTCCACCACTCACAGGCGTAACCGACGCTCCGCAAATCTCGCAATGCACAGATTCTCCGCCAGCAATATCCCACGTCCCATGACATCACGATCCCCATTAATGGGCGATCCGCTCTTTACGCGGGCGTGACGTCGGGAGCGTAACTGCCAGCGAGATTCTCGCGTCCGCTGCTGCGTGCTTCCGCCACTATATAAACCCCCATCATAGATGTCACGACCCGTAGGGTACGGAACGTGACTGGCACTTAAGTTTACGAATATGTATGCAACATGAATATCTGAGGTCTCAATAGGTATATATAAGAAACATTTATCTCTTTTTGTTTTTGAAACTCTTTTAGAATGCCAGCATAATACTCAAAGAATCGACGAGAACCGGTGTCCAGCAACGACACCCAAAAGCTGTCTCAAATCTCATAAATGTATCTCTGGCCTCAGCCGTCCGGCTGACCCATCTCAAATATCAATATCTCATCATCTAGCGGCCACGGTCGGTATCCTCTGGATATCCGCCGTCCCAAACAGTCACCGGTAGGTAATTCGTCCCCTGCCAGGCTCAACGTCAACACCACATTCCTCTTGCCCCGGGGTACCTTACCGGGCCCACCATGTACCCGTGCCGGTTCCTCCACTCCTCGACATGGATTTCCAAAACCACAGCAAACCCATGGTGGACGACACTTACATCACTAGAAAACCGCAATTTACATATTTTAAAAAAATATAATAAGTTTAGAAATTTTGCGGCTTTCCCCCGAAATCCAGCAATATCATAAAATCTCAAGAAATCCTCATAAGTGCATATATCAGTGATAATGAATGCATATGGTATCAATAATCAAGTTGCGATGTGTGATTAATGGATTAAGCATGAACAATTAATATGATGAAGTACATGCACATGAATAGCAATCCTACGGTTTCAATTTTAAGGAATTAAAGGCAATAGCACAAGTTTAAGTATCAATTAGTAAAATGTTTAAATTTAAGGGTTATCTAGTGTGGTGGCATGACAATTACCAGGGTGTGTGTGTAAGCATGAATAGTGCTCGTGCTGCATATAAAAACCCTGGCAATGGTGCAGGTGTCCTATAAAATGGTTTCGTATAGGTATGTCAATATAATGCATGGATGCAGCAAATAGTCAAATAAGTATTTCACCCCTAATTACTAACATCACTAAGGATCTTGTAAGTTACTAAAACTATCGGGCGGCTTGCGCCATCCAACGATAGTCCCTCGTAGATGTTACATCTACTCACCGGAATCCCTGGCTAGCTGTGTCCAATCACCGCCTTCCCCTTTCGCGCCGCGTCTGACGTCTCCGCGACCGAACCTGGAATTTACATCAATACCAAACATAAGGTTACATATCAAGAACGACGCGAAACCCCAACGAAACTACTAATGTTCGCTAGCTAGGTACAACGTGCACAAAGTGCGCGGAACACACGCGAAAATCGCAAAAACTGCCAAAAAAAACGCCGATTTGGTCGCCCGGCAAAACTAAAACCCGACTACCCAAAAATCTGCACTCACGCATCCTAAACGTCATAGGAGATGCTAAAAACATCCCCAAGGTATCACAAATAATTCACCAAATAAATTTAATAAAAACCTAGTAAGCACAAAACTAGCAATTTTGGTGCAAAAATCGAAACTTAGCGATCCGGTTATCACAATCCAACCACACAACAAGCAATCTACAAACACTATAATTACAACACATTAGCAAAGATTCAAAACCTATTTTCCATAAACAACCATTACTTGAATTATATAACCTAGCAATTCTTAATCCAAACTATATATGAAAACCTTAAATTAACACTAATTTATAACTCAATTAGCAAGTTAACCTTCTAGATTAGGTTAGCAAAACAACTAGATAACAAATTATATTTAATCAACTAGATAATGGTTTTTAAACCTTAATTCAACTCATTAATCATGCTTCACAACCCATTTCCATACACTAACCCCTTTCTAGATTTTGGTAATTTAGCAAGCTTAATGCAATTTCACACAAGTTTAACATAGAATAGGTTAATAGGAAGCCGCATAAGCAAGGTAACCATATAGATTAGTTAATTAACAACTAGATTAACTACAAAACAATTTAATTAACTATCATGGCTTCAAAAACCCTAGTTTAATACAAACTACTCTTTTATAAACTAGATTAGCAATTAACTCAACTTTTAACACTAAAACCATATAATTAAAGGAATTTAGCTAAAAGAAAGTAACTTGTTGGAAATTATACCTCAAGATCTATGGATCAAGCATGTGATTTGCCTCTAAGGATGGCTTCCTAGCTCCAAGATTCAAGCAAGAATGGCTAAGGATAAATGATAGCATAAGGATTTTGTTTGGATTTTTGAATAAATTGTGGATTTTGATGTGTTTTTTTTTGAAGAAATTGAAGAAAAATGAAAAGAAAAGAGATGAAGAAGAGAGGTGCAGGTTTCGGCCAGAGGAGGTAAGGGGGAGGGGTGTGGGTGAGTGGGGAAAAGTCATTGGTCAAGTCTCCAAAAGTCAATGCACCATACCTTATCAACTATATTTAAAATAAATCAATAAACCACTAATTCAACTCAAGAAAGCAAACAAGAAAATGAGGCCAGAAATTTCTGGACTTGACCAAGGTGGGGCTGTCCTAGGGCTGAGGGAAAAGAGAGAGGGGTTTTACAAAAGAAATTTTATGCAAAAAGGCCCCCTACAAGTCAAAAATTGCAAGTTTTAGCTTAAAATTCAATAAATTCGTTTCCTATCATAATAATTTGTTAAAAATCAAAATAAAATACTAAAAATTTATGTTACAACTAGATTTTAATTATCATAATTTTAAAGATTAAAATTAGCCCGGAAAATTTTGTATTTATCGCTAATTTAATGTATTTTCTTACCGGCTTAAAATAATATTAAAAAATTGAAAAATTAGGGAAAATTTTTAAACGACCAGAATTTCATAATTAACTCATTAGCTACTAAAAACAAGCAATTACCTATCCATTTTAGGTATAATTAGCCCTAAACTGCAAAATAACGAGAAAGACGGTTTTCGGAAAAATACCGAATTTTCACCGAATTTCAGGAAAACACCAAAACGACTTTTCAAGACGCTACAATCTTCCCCCCTTAAAGAAATTCGGTCCCCGAATTTAAAAATATAGCTACGTGTACCTTCGAAGAGATGGGGATATTTCTTCCTCATCTCGCCCTCGGTCTCCCAGGTAACCTCCTCGCTGCTCGGGCTACGCCAAAGGATCTTGACGGTTGGTATAATCTTCGACCTCAACTTCTTCACCTGCCGATCCAGGATGGCCACCGGCTGCTCTGCAAAAGAAAGGTCGCGCTCTAGCTGGACTGTCGGGTGCTGAATCGCATGCGAAGGGTCGTGAAGGTACTTGCGGAGCATCGAAACATGGAAGACGGGGTGAACATCGGGAAAGCTGGGAGGAAGAGCCAAACGATATGCAACAGCGCCGACACGCTCGAGGATCTCGAAGGGACCTACGAATCTAGGGCTAAGCTTCCCCTTTCGCCCAAAACGCATCACGCCCTTCATCGGAGAGACTTTCAGAAAAACATGGTCGCCAACTGCGAACTCTAATCTGCGACGGCGCCTGTCCGCATACGATTTCTGCCTGCTCTGAGCCGCTCTCATCCGGTCTCGGATCAACTGTATCTTCGCTGACGTCTCCTCCACAAGCTGCGGCCCCAAAATACTGCTCTCGCTGAGCTCTGTCCAACAGACGGGCGTTCTGCATCTCCTCCCATATAATGCCTCGAAAGGTGCCATCTGAATAGTATCCTGGAAGCTGTTGTTGTAGGAGAACTCCACTAGAGGTAAATGACGATCCCAGCTACCACCAAAGTCTAAAACGCACGCTCTGAGCATGTCCTCGAGAGTCTGAATGGTCCGCTCTGACTGTCCGTCTGTCTGCGGATGAAACGCTGTGCTGAAGCTCCAACGAGTGCCCAAAGCCTCCTGAAGTCTCTGCCATAGTCGGCTGGTAAACTGAGTGCCTCGATCTGACACGATACAAGTCGGTACGCCATGCAACCGCACGATCTCGTCGATGTAGAGCTGAGCATACTGAGCGAAGCTGAAAGTCGTCTTCACTGGCAGGAAGTGAGCCGCTTTCGTCAATCTATCCACGATCACCCAGATGGAGTCGTACCCTCGACTGGTCCTGGGTAGACCCACAACGAAGTCCATCGAAATCTGTTCCCATTTCCACTCTGGAATGGGTAACGGCTGTAGCTCTCCTGCGGGCCTCTGGTGCTCGGCCTTGACTTGCTGACAAGTCAGGCATCTCGAAACGAACTCCGCAATGTCCCTCTTCATCCCGTCCCACCAGTAGGTCTCTCTCATATCATGGTACATCTTGGTGGAACCGGGGTGGACACTATACACTGATCGGTGTGCCTCCTCAAGAATGTCGCGCCGCAATCCATCAGCATCTGGTACGCACAGTCTAGATCCATATCGTAAAATCCCCTGATCGTCAACCACGAACTCGGAAAATCTGCCCTGTCCCATCTGTGCCTTGATCTCTGAGCAACGGTCGTCACTGCGCTGTGCCTCACATATACGGTCAAGCAACTGTGGGCGTGCACGAACATGCGCGAGCTGTCCCCCTGTCTGAGTGAACTCGAACTCAACTCGGCTGTCGCATAACATCTGCCAATCTGCCGACGACTGCCTCTGCACTGCGCGCAAAAAGGATAGACTACCCCCAGGCCTCCTACTCAACACATCTGCCACCACATTTGCCTTGCCGGGGTGATATAAGATCTCGCAGTCGTAGTCTTTCACCAACTCCATCCAACGACGCTGTCTGAGGTTCAGGTCTCGCTGCTGAAATATGTACTTTAAGCTCTTGTGATCGGTGAATATCTGACACGACTCGCCGTATAGGTAATGTCGCCAAATCTTCAGTGCAAAGACCACTGCAGCCATCTCCAAATCATGAGTGGGGTAGTTCTGTTCATGCTTCTTCAACTGCCGAGAAGCATAAGCGATCACCCGGCCATGCTGCATCAATACGCATCCTAATCCTACTCGCGAAGCATCACAGTAGACAACAAATCCGCCTGATCCCGAAGGCAAAGATAATACCGGCGCCGTAGTCAAACAAGTCCGTAGCTGCTGAAAACTGCGCTCGCACTCCTCTGTCCAGACGAAAGGAACTCCCTTCCGGGTCAAACCGGTCAACGGTGCAGCTATACGGGAGAAGTCCTGAACAAAACGCCTGTAGTAGCCCGCCAAGCCTAGAAAACTACGGATCTCAGTAACCGATGTAGGTCGGGGCCACTGCTGAACAGCCTCAATCTTCTTCGGGTCCACACAAATGTCGTCTCTCGTAACCACGTGACCCAAGAATCCGACGCTGTCCAGCCAGAAAGCACACTTGGAGAACTTCGCGAACAGCTGGTGCTCCCTCAGCGTCTGTAACGTAATCCGCAAGTGCTGCTCGTGCTCCTCTCTGCTCCGGGAGTACACCAAGATATCGTCAATAAACACGATGATGAACAAGTCAAGATACGGCCTGAATGTACGGTTCATCAAATCCATGAATGCTGCTGGGGCGTTGGTGAGTCCGAACGACATCACCAAAAACTCGTAGTGGCCGTAGCGCGTGCGGAAAGCTGTCCTCGGTATATCCTCCTGTCGAACTCGCAGCTGATGGTATCCTGATCGCAAGTCGATCCTCGAAAAATACCCCGCACCCTGAAGCTGGTCAAACAAATCATCAATGCGCGGCAACGGATATCTGTTCCGAACGGTAACTTTGTTCAGCTGGCGGTAGTCGATACATAAGCGCAAACTTCCATCCTTCTTCTTGACAAACAGGACCGGAGCACCCCACGGAGAAACACTTGGTCGAATAAGCCCCTTATCTAACAAATCCTGCAACTGATCCTTCAGTTCTCGAAGCTCTGCCGGGGCCATCCGATAAGGCGGTATAGAAATAGGCCCCGAATCGGGAATCAAATCAATGCAGAACTCAACATCGCGCTCAGGCGGTAGCCCAAGTAGCTCATCAGGGAACTCACAAACTACCGGGACCCGGTCTAACGGAAGCTCTGCAGCTCGAGTATCACAAATACACGCTAAGAATCCCTGACATCCCTTCCGCAAGAGCTGACCAGCGCGAAGAGACGAAATTAAGCTGGGAAGGGTGACACTGCGGTCTCCCCGAATAACAAGGACTGGCTCTCCCGGAAAGCTAAATCTGACTGCCTTCTCACGGCAGTCCACCGAAGCATAACAAGTGGCTAGCCAATCCATGCCCAGAAGCACATCAAAGTCCAACATATCGAGGAGTATCAAATCAACTGATGAATCCCTCTCCCCGATACGAACGGAACACAAACGAAATACAAACCGAGCGACAAACGACTCGCCTACCGGAGTACTAACAACAAGCGGATGATCTAACGACGACGACTCACGGCCCAACATCGGTGCAAAGTGTGTAGATACGTACGAATGTGTGGAACCTGGGTCGAATAATACCCGTGCGTCGAAAGAACAAACTGGCAAGGTACCTGTCACAACGGCATTGGATGCCTGCGCATCCTGCAGTGTCAAAGCAAAAACTCGGGCCTGTCCTCCGCCGATAGCGGGCTGACCTCGACCTCGGCCTCTGCCTCCTCGTCCTCTCTGAACAGGACCGCCGCGTCCACGGCCTCTCGGTGCACCTAACTGGCGTGGAGCATCGCCTGGGGTAGGAAGTAGGGCTCTCTGAGGAGGGGGTGGTGATGGTGGTAGGGTCACATGCGGAACTGTCGCTGCTCCCTGTCGTCTCACCGGACAGTCTCTGACGAGATGGTGCAAACTCCCGCACCCAAAACACCCTGGCGACGGCTGCTGCCCCTGGGGATAAGAACCATATAACTGTCCCCGCCCAAATCCTCTGCCAGGCCTATCTCTCGGAAAGAATCTGGCGCGCTGCCTCTGAGACGGTACATCGGTGCGCATCCTCTTCGGCCCAGAAACGGCCGAAGTCCGTGATATGCGTGCCTCCATCCGCAATGCCGTATCCATAGCAGCTGAATAAGTGTCGTAGTGCTGGGCGCCAATGGCAAGATATAGCTGGGCATCAAGTCCCTGTACGAACCTCTTCACCATCTTCTCCTAGGTATCCACCAAATACTGAGCATATCGGGATAACTGTGTAAACTGGATGTCATACTCAGACACCGTCATCCCAGGTGTCTTGACTAAGGCCTTGAAGCTGCGAGCTCTGGCGTCACGAACGCTCTCTGGGAGGAAATGAGCTAGAAAGACCGCTGTAAACTCGGCCCAAGTCATAGGCGGTAGACCTGCAGCTCGACCTCTCAAGACTGACTCCCACCATGTCTGCGCGAGACCCTCTAGTCGGAAACTCGCAAGCTCTATCCATCGATCATCCGAACATCTCAGCGAACGGCAGATCCTGGCTAAACTGTCAAGGAACGTCTGTGGGTCCTCCGCTGCCTCGGTGCCGGTGAATACTGGAGGTCTCAGCCTCATGAAATCCTGTAGCGAAACCGGAATGGCCACGGTGGTAGTAGTAGGAGCAGGTATCATGGTCGTCTGTGATGTAGTAGGTATGTCATCCGGCCTCGGTGTACGACTGGCTGCAACTAGGGATCCTACCATCTGACGTAGCTCCTGCATGCCTCCCATCATCTGTCGCAACTCCTCCATACCGGTCTCGAGCCTATCCATGCGGCCTGGGGAAGGTGGATCGGTCTGTCCCTGCGGCGTAGGCATACCACCCTGCTCAGTCCTAGTCTCGGACGAGCCAGCTCGAATCTCGTCTCTGGCGGCAGCCCTCTGTGCCCTCGTAGCCTTCGGCGGCATAGTGGCTGTTACAGGAAAACGGATAGTAAGGACAGTGCAATAGGATCATAGGATACACGGAATTGAAGAAGGAATTTTTCAAGCAAGTATATCCTAAAGTCACTTAGGCGGAGTACCGTATCGCAAGTATGCCGCGGACATACGCACGCTACGCTACCCTGCTTAAGTCACTTACTCCTTCTACCAAGGGTCATCCTACACTCACAAAGGTAAAACCTATCGCTCTGATACCAACTTTGTCACGACCCGCAGGGTACGGAACGTGACTGGCACTTAAGTTTACGAATATGTATGCAACATGAATATCTGAGGTCTCAATAGGTATATATAAGAAACATTTATCTCTTTTTGTTTTTGAAACTCTTTTAGAATGCCAGCATAATACTCAAAGAATCGACGAGAACCGGTGTCCAGCAACGACACCCAAAAGCTGTCTCAAATCTCATAAATGTATCTCTGGCCTCAGCCGTCCGGCTGACCCATCTCAAATATCAATATCTCATCATCTAGCGGCCACGGTCGGTATCCTCTGGATATCCGCCGTCCCAAACAGTCACCGGTAGGTAATCCGTCCCCTGCCAGGCTCAACGTCAACACCACATTCCTCTTGCCCCGGGGTACCTTACCGGGCCCACCATGTACCCGTGCCGGTTCCTCCACTCCTCGACACGGATTTCCAAAACCACAGCAAACTCATGGTGGACGACACTTACATCACTAGAAAACCGCAATTTACATATTTTAAAAAAATATAATAAGTTTAGAAATTTTGCGGCTTTCCCCCGAAATCCAGCAATATCATAAAATCTCAAGAAATCCTCATAAGTGCATATATCAGTGATAATGAATGCATATGGTATCAATAATCAAGTTGCGATGTGTGATTAATGGATTAAGCATGAACAATTAATATGATGAAGTACATGCACATGAATAGCAATCCTACGGTTTCAATTTTAAGGAATTAAAGGCAATAGCACAAGTTTAAGTATCAATTAGTAAAATGTTTAAATTTAAGGGTTATCTAGTGTGGTGGCATGACAATTACCAGGGTGTGTGTGTAAGCATGAATAGTGCTCGTGCTGCATATAAAAACCCTGGCAATGGTGCAGGTGTCCTATAAAATGGTTTCGTATAGGTATGTCAATATAATGCATGGATGCAGCAAATAGTCAAATAAGTATTTCACCCCTAATTACTAACATCACTAAGGATCTTGTAAGTTACTAAAACTATCGGGCGGCTTGCGCCATCCAACGATAGTCCCCCGTAGATGTTACATCTACTCACCGGAATCCCTGGCTAGCTGTGTCCAATCACCGCCTTCCCCTTTCGCGCCGCGTCTGACGTCTCCGCGACCGAACCTGGAATTTACATCAATACCAAACATAAGGTTACATATCAAGAACGACGCGAAACCCCAACGAAACTACTAATGTTCGCTAGCTAGGTACAACGTGCACAAAGTGCGCGGAACACACGCGAAAATCGCAAAAACTGCCAAAAAAACGCCGATTTGGTCGCCCGGCAAAACTAAAACCCGACTACCCAAAAATCTGCACTCACGCATCCTAAACGTCATAGGAGATGCTAAAAACATCCCCAAGGTATCACAAATAATTCACCAAATAAATTTAATAAAAACCTAGTAAGCACAAAACTAGCAATTTTGGTGCAAAAATCGAAACTTAGCGATCCGGTTATCACAATCCAACCACACAACAAGCAATCTACAAACACTATAATTACAACACATTAGCAAAGATTCAAAACCTATTTTCCATAAACAACCATTACTTGAATTATATAACCTAGTAATTCTTAATCCAAACTATATATGAAAACCTTAAATTAACACTAATTTATAACTCAATTAGCAAGTTAACCTTCTAGATTAGGTTAGCAAAACAACTAGATAACAAATTAGATTTAATCAACTAGATAATGGTTTTTAAACCTTAATTCAACTCATTAATCATGCTTCACAACCCATTTCCATACACTAACCCCTTTCTAGATTTTGGTAATTTAGCAAGCTTAATGCAATTTCACACAAGTTTAACATAGAATAGGTTAATAGGAAGCCGCATAAGCAAGGTAACCATATAGATTAGTTAATTAACAACTAGATTAACTACAAAACAATTTAATTAACTATCATGGCTTCAAAAACCCTAGTTTAATACAAACTACTCTTTTATAAACTAGATTAGCAATTAACTCAACTTTTAACACTAAAACCATATAATTAAAGGAATTTAGCTAAAAGAAAGTAACTTGATGGAAATTATACCTCAAGATCTATGGATCAAGCATGTGATTTGCCTCTAAGGATGGCTTCCTAGCTCCAAGATTCAAGCAAGAATGGCTAAGGATAAATGATAGCATAAGGATTTTGTTTGGATTTTTGAATAAATTGTGGATTTTGATGTGTTTTTTTTTGAAGAAATTGAAGAAAAATGAAAAGAAAAGAGATGAAGAAGAGAGGTGCAGGTTTCGGCCAGAGGAGGTAAGGGGGAGGGGTGTGGGTGAGTGGGGAAAAGTCATTGGTCAAGTCTCCAAAAGTCAATGCACCATACCTTATCAACTATATTTAAAATAAATCAATAAACCACTAATTCAACTCAAGAAAGCAAACAAGAAAATGAGGCCAGAAATTTCTGGACTTGACCAAGGTGGGGCTGTCCTAGGGCTGAGGGAAAAGAGAGAGGGGTTTTACAAAAGAAATTTTATGCAAAAAGGCCCCCTATAAGTCAAAAATTGCAAGTTTTAGCTTAAAATTCAATAAATTCGTTTCCTATCATAATAATTTGTTAAAAATCAAAATAAAATACTAAAAATTTATGTTACAACTAGATTTTAATTATCATAATTTTAAAGATTAAAATTAGCCCGGAAAATTTTGTATTTATCGCTAATTTAATGTATTTTCTTACCGGCTTAAAATAATATTAAAAAATTGAAAAATTAGGGAAAATTTTTAAACGACCAGAATTTCATAATTAACTCATTAGCTACTAAAAACAAGCAATTACCTATCCATTTTAGGTATAATTAGCCCTAAACTGCAAAATAACGAGAAAGACGGTTTTCGGAAAAATACCGAATTTTCACCGAATTTCAGGAAAACACCAAAACGACTTTTCAAGACGCTACAATAGAGGGGTCAAGTAAGCCATTTTTTATTCCACTTAGCCGTTACTCTGCTCGGATCTCGTGCTAACTTGATCGTCGGAGGGTCCTCGGTGGTACCAAACCACCCCGGGACTTCTTTGCAGGTACTCGGCGCTAAACTCCTCAAATCACTTATCTCCTCAAAACCCATTGAGACCCACACGCAACAGGAGATCACCTCCAAAATCCACTGGGAGATCGACGGAAGACAACATCTGAAGAAGACCCGAAAAAGACCTCCATCAGTTGGCGCCGTCTGTGGGAAACGATTTTCCACAAAAATAAAGTTGGCCTTCCGATCTCCATCCACATGGCAAGCGATCACCCCGAAGATCCAAGCACCTGCTACAGCCTCCCCCTCCATGGAGGCGCGGGTGAGCCTCCACCGAATGTTGTCGACTCCCCCGCCGGCCACCGCCTCACAGACTCCGGCAATTATCCGTCCCAGTTAACCTCGAAGCCCCACGTCGGAGAGTCTCGCCTCGAGCCTTGCCCAAGGGACCTCGTCGGAAGGAACCGGGGCCCATCAAGAACTATGGTCATGACGACAGAGTGCCAGTCGAGCTCCCGCGAGACTCGGCACCCCACGCCGGCAACAGACGCCGACGGCCGCCCGAGCAAAAAGGCCAGGGGCCATGAGCCTATCACCTTTGGCGACGGGGACCTCCACGGTATATCCATGCCCTACAACGACCCCCTAGTGATCACAGCCCGAATCCATCGGTACGAGGTCCTCCGGATACTTGTCGACTCGGGCAGCTCGGCAGACATCCTCTTCCACGACTGCTTTCTGCGCATGGGGCTCGCCCCAGCAGACTTGAAACCGACCTCCCATGTCCTTTCAGGGTTCACCAACCACTCCATCCCGGCGGAAGGGGTGGTCACCCTGCAGTTCAACATCGGGGAGCCCGGCCGCACCCGTACGTTGCCTGTGGACTTCATCGTAGCAAAGGTCCCATCGGCCTACAACGTCCTCTTCGGCCGCCCGACGCTGAACTCCCTCCAAGCCCAGATATCGACTTACTACTTGGCGATGAAGTTCCCTCTCGATCAGGGCGGGATAGGTCGGGTCTACGGGAACCAGCAGGTCGTGAAGATATGCCTTACCGAAGCATCTTCGTCCGAGCAGCCGGCCGACGACGCTGAGGTAAATAACGACATCAAGGGTTCTCTGGACACCCAAGACGAGCGGAGGGAGGTCCGGGGGACGACGGTCGAACCACTGACCGAGGTGCCCCTGACTGAACGGGACGATGAAAAACCCATCCAGGTCGTATCACTCCTGACAGGGACTCAGCAAGATGACCTGGTTAGTTTCCTCAGAAATAACTCCGACGTCTTCGCCTGGGCGCCCGCTGACATGCCTCGGATCGACCCCAAAATCATTTCCCACAAGCTCGGGGTTGATCCTGCGGCCCAACCCGTCAGACAGAAAAAGCGAAGCTTCGCCCGGGTTAAACAGAAGGCTATCGATGATGAGGTTGATCGACTTCTCGCCGCCAACTTCATCCGGAATGCACCCTACTCGGAGTGGCCGGCGAACGTAGTTCTGGTCAAGAAGTCAAGCGGAAAGTGGCGCATGTGAGTCGACTTCACGGACCTCAATAAGGACTGCCCCAAGGACAACTACCCTCTCCCTCGGATAGATCAGCTCGTCGACAGCTCGGCCGACCACGAGCTGTTGAGCTTCATGGATGCCTTCTCCGGCTACAATCAGATCCGTATGAATCCGGAAGACGAATATCTCACCGCATTCACAACGGACCGGGGGTATATTACTACAAGGTGATGCCCTTCGGCCTCAAGAACACCGGAGCCACGTACCAACGGTTGGTCACTCGCATGTTCAAGCCACAAATCGGCAGGAATATGGAGGTCTACGTTGATGATATGCTCGTCAAGTCCGTCTCGTCGGCCGACCATGCCAGGGATCTGGGCGAGGCCTTCGAAGTGCTCCGCAAGTTCAAGATGAAGCTAAACCCCTCCAAGTGCGCATTCGGAGTCACCGGGGGAAAGTTCCTCGGTTTCATGTGTAGGGTTGCTAGGCACGCGCACAAGGGTCTACGAGGCATCAACCATGCCCGATTTAAAATTTAGCCGTGCCGAACAACCCGAATACGGAACTTTAAACTAGAGATTAGGCGAAAACAAGCATGCTAAACACTTTAACACTAAGTGAGAGGGATTACAACCTTTGTAGATCCGGTCCTTCACTTCATATGCTCCGTGTTGTGGTCCCTTCGCTGCGATCATCGGGTTCCGGACTCTCGAGAAGTTCCACGAAGAGAAAGATGTAACCTTTGCTTCCGATCTTCGATACTAAGATGATTTACCTTGAAGTTTCTTTAACACAAGCTAACACTCATGAAATGATGTGAACACCCTCATCTAAATGGCAAGGGAAGATGAGGATGATGAAGTAGGATTTTTGCTCTCTTTATTTATCTTTTTCTCATATTTATTCATCACTTTGGAAAAATCTAGCAAGCTTTTTCATGAAAGAATGAAGGAAGAAGAAGAATAGTGATCCATTTTTCTTTTGTGATGAATAAGAAAGGATTAATATGAAGAATAATGCAACCATGGTTGACTTAACCATTGTAGAGAATTGACTAGGGTTAGGGTTTGGGTTGGGTTAAAGCATGAGTCACTTGTAAATATCTTTATCATGACAAAAAGAAAACCTTCTAGAAACATCTAGAAAGCTTAACCCTAATCCAAACCCTAATCATGTTTAAACTCCACTAAACAAGTTGCATTAGTTATCATATCATGTTACAATATTATATATCACATATATAATATTTATTGTAACCAAATAAAATAATACAATTAACATATATCGCATATATATCAATGTATTACCCGAGTGAGAAAAAGAATCTTTTAGTGAGCAAATATGAGTTAATGTAATTTAATATATCATATATATTATTATACATTAAATTATCGAAACAACACTTGATCCGACAATCCGGCTATATCGCATATAACCGACTAATATTTATCCGTACCGATTTATCGAATCAACACTTGATCCGATGACCCGGCTGATATCAAATATCGCGAGAATATAATACGGTATCACATATCGCATTATCCTCGGTCCCGCACATACCACATACGTGCCCCTACTCCGTTTTGCCTGAGCCAAGAAACCTCTGTGTAGGACTCTAAAGAATCGTCAATACGCCGGCAGTAGGTGATGATCATATCAAACACCCACAAGCTGCAAGCGGTCAGCTAAACGTAACAGCTACCCAGGTATTGAGCGCTCAGAAGATCAACAAGCAAGCCTGTAACTTCTCCTGTGAATCCAATCAGTAACACTCCCGTACAGTCCGGTCTCGTCGTCTGATATGTTGCATATCTCGCCTAGGGGTGGTAAACGTCAGACCCCAGTAGCTCGATAAGTCGTGTCGATATGTGGTCTATAACAGTTCGAGAAACTACTGATAACACTTACCAGTAAATCTCAGCAACCCTGGCCACGGATTTCCGGTTATAGCCAATCGAACACAGCACAACATCAACTCCCTATACCGGGAGAGACGAATCCCCTCCTATCGCTCATTGCCTCCATGTGATTCGGGACTGTACCCAAAAGCCACCTTTTTGCACGCCCTCTTGGACGTGGTATGATGGAAATCAAAGCACAGTGGGAACCACACAAGACTCTATGACGATCTCGGGTCAACAGACTACTCTGTACCAGTGTCACCGGAGAACTGCCATCTGACGTATGGTATAATACCATCTGGGAGTTCTCGGCGAGTCCGTCCAGTGTACCCAGTCTCCACTGAGCACCCGTACACCATCCTTGATGTCAAACACCGATGGATATGGGATCATCCATCGCCCATCATATGGGTCAAGATGCGTATACGTTAGTTTACTCTGGTGTATCGATGCCCTGTCTCGATACACCCTCGACTAGGAACAGTTATAGGATGTACTCGTCGACTACCGTGGCCCCACTAGTATGATCTCATCATAGTCCCAGTAGTCGAGTACATGTCCTAAGGGCTTTATCAACATGTAATATAGAGACAATCAGAATACATGTTAAGATAAAGTACAACCAGATAGCATACTATCATGTCGAGCAAGAAAGTCCTCCCTATATATGTCCTAGCATCCACTACAATATACATCGTATGTACAGTAATGGCCTCTAGGGCATACATATAACTAACAATCTCCCACTTGCACTAGGGCCATCTGTTATGGTATCGCATACCCAACAATTAGCTGCGGTTGAAGTATCTCATACTCAACCATCCCATAAAAGTCTCTACTGGGAAAAAGGCCTTTGTGAGTGGATTCGCGCTGTTGTCCTCTGTGTCTACTCTCCTAACCTCGATCTCCCTGGAGATCAACCATCTCCATGATCAGGTGATACTGCCTAAGAATTATATCTGGATTTCTGATGGGACGGTAGTTCCTTGGCTGAAGCCACAACTCCATTGTCACACAATGGTAGGAACGAAGTTCATCTTATGAACTTATATATATCCAGACTGCCTCTTTGGTAGCATCCTTGGTAACGATGTATCCTGCCTTTAATCGTCTAGTATGTCATGGTATCTAGCTTGGAACTCTTCCAACATACCATCCCTCCACGGAGGGTATAGACAATGCCTGTGACTGACATTCAGTCGTCCTTATCAGCCTGGAACCTTTCCAGTGATTCTCCCCAGGATCGATTGATACCACCTCACTGCAACTAGTGAGAATTCTAACATCCAACTAGATCTATCTCATAGATCCAAAAACCTAGGATTTAGGAGGTATCACTTTGATCCTATATGGAGAATCTTTGTGATAAGAGGAGATTGACCGAGCGTAGCATAGGAAACTCCTTCCCTATCAAGAGTATGCCATCCACATACTCTACGAGGATCACCACCATACTCTCTACTACCTTTTCGTATATACAAGGTTCATCTACCATTTTGATGAAGTCAAACTCTTTGACTACCATATCAAAACAGATGTTCCAATTCCGCGATGCCTGTTTTATTATATAAAACATCTTGCACACGTTTCTGCTGCTCCCACTGTCTACGAAGCCCTCTGGCTGTGTACTTATAGACGTTCTCTTCTAAAACATCACTTAGAAAAGCAGTCATGACACCCAAGCACCAGATATCGTAGTCATGGTATGTAGCCGTGGCAAGTAGGATCTGGATGGACTTAAGCATAGATTCTTAGAAAAGGTTTCAACATAATCCATACCTGGTCTATGATGCAAACCTTTAACAAGTCTAGCTTTGAAAGTCTCAACTTTTCCATGTACACCAAGTAATCTTCTCAAGATATACTTGCTCCTGATGGGGATTTAACCTTTCAGATAAAGCAACCAAAGTCCATACTTTGTTGGTGTATAAGGATTCCATCTCAGATCGATAAGCATCCAGCCATTCTTACAGAGTCATACTCCTGATGGCCAGCTCGAAACTAGTTGGGTCATCATCTCATGATGCAATCCTCGCTCCCACTGTCATAGAGAAACCGAAGTATCTCTCAGGTGGGTGAGGAACCCTACTTGATCGGTAGAGTGGCTGAGGTTCGTTTGAAACTATTGAATCCTTTGGTTCTACCAAATCATCAGCTGCATTTTGTATAGCTGGAACCTTTCCAGTTGTACATAACAGACCTTGTCTCGAGCTTGTCCGGATTTTGCTTTTAGACATAGGCCGGACAACCCCAAATCTTAACCAACTCAAGATATGGGCTCTTCCCTTTCCATATCACATATGAAGTGGTAGGTAACTGATTTGATTTGAACCTTATTCAATAGGTATGCAGCTTCTCAAGTGCATAACTCCCAAAAGGAAATAGGAAACTCAGTAGTACTCATCATAGAGCACACCATATCTAATAGGGTGAGTTTGCTCCGCCCCGATATACCATCGTGCTATGGTGTATACGGAGGAGTAATGCTGAGAGAAAATCTCATTCTCCTTTAGAATAGTCCAGGAATTCCGTGCTCAAGTATTCTCCTCCTTGATCTCATCAAAGGACATAATACTTATACCTGTATTTTGGTTCTCTACTTCTAACTTATATTCTGTGAATATCTCAAAAGGTTCAGACTTGTGTTTCAGCAGGAACATATGTCTGAATCTTGAGAGATCATCAGAGAATGTAATGAAGTACAAAGAACCAGTCTTGGCATGTGTAGACAGGGGACCTTCATACATCAGCATGTATCAATCCCAAGAGTTCACCAACTCTTTCTCTGTTTCTAATAAACAGAGTTGTAATCATCTTATCTTTGTGACATGACCGGCAAGTTTCATAAGATGTAAATTCAAACTAATTTAAATATGCATCTAAATGTAACTTCAGCCAGTCGGGTCGCATTGATATGACCTAGTCTATAATGCCTCAAGAAGGATTCATTCATTTCTGAACTCTTCCTCTTGTCTGTGTTCTGTATACTAAGAACTGTAGTTTGATTTAGAACGTCTATGCTTTTAGATAACGTGCCTAAATCGATCAACTCTTGATATAGGAAATGTTCAAAACAATATCCAACAATACAAAATTATATCACTTCTTTACTAATAAAGAGACTGATATGATTTTGTATATCAGGTTCGGTATCTAATAACATTCGTTCAGAATCAATGTATTCAGGTAATACAGGGTGATAGTGACCAACAGACTTGGCCGCAACACTTGCACCGTTTTCTGTCTCATGAAACTTATCACCTTTTTATTATCTTGATTAAGGCGTGATATAGTCGCTACCTGGAGAGAGAGAGAAGAAAACACTCAGCGTATGCTCTTGCAAGATTAGATTGGTTATCTAATATATCTAATCAGGATGTCTCCCACTGTTTTTGTCAAATCTTCCTTCAAACCCTAAAAGGAAAGACTAGCCGGGATTAATTACACGCTACAAGTTCGCCAATCTTTCAGCCAGGCCAGTGTCGGTACTTTGAGGGAGGTCCCCCGTGCTTTCGCACAAACCTAATTAAAGTAAACCTCATTTTCCCAGAGGCGTAACCCCGTTAACACCTTTCTAGACACCTACTTGATCGGCTAATTGTAATGTGTAAAACTCTCCCAGGAGTAACTTTTACTCGCAGCGGGTATCGGGATCCAACTATCTCATAGAAGGTATGCAATCTCATTGCAAATTTCAACACTTGAAATTCCCAATAGTATTTTGCCCCTAGCGTCCTATGACCTTGACGAATGCCAAACCACCCATAGTCCGCCAGCCAAGTTCAACCCGTACATTTCTTGATTGAATTAAACCCACCCGCACGACCCTTGACGAATGCCAAACAACGCCGAACGAATACCCTAATCCAATCGCATCGTATGCTAGCAGATAAGCACTAGTTAGCTACCGTACACTACGCCTTGACGAATGCCAAACTACCGCAGCACGAATACTAAGTAGTACTTATCTGAAATGACGGAGGGCTACGACGGGTTTTTAAGAAAACCCTTTGCGTAATGAACTTGATATCGTTATAGAATCGAGTGATTTTAAATAGAGTGTTTTTGAGGCTTTTCTAGTTTTGCTAAAGGGGTCACTCCCGGTCAAGGGATCGTCGGCCCTTTCCTCATCGAATAAGGTGCAGGATATATCATATATACCACTATGCAAAGCAAAAACTATAGAAGCAATCAAAAGACAAACCGAGTTTGTAGTATCTGCCAGTTATTGCTAAAGGAGTCACTCCCGGTGAAGGGATCTCGGTCCTTTCCTTATCGAATAAGGTGCTGGATGTTCTACAAGGAACACCGCTATGCAAAGCAAGAACTAGAGCTACCGGTTTTTATTAAACAAGTTTCTACAACATCTTAGGTTTCTTTTATTTCATTAATATCATTAATGAAGTCCCATTTTATTATGCTTCACAAGCATCTCTTTTGAAAACGAAATCTGCAATATAACATATATCTCATATATATAATATAAACATTCGTCTCAGGCAGTAATATGATCTCATCACAGAACATTGCAGCAGAAGAAACATATATGAAATATTGGATATACTAGGACGTCCGTGTTTTAATACGAGCCTGTATAAAACACGGATTCCACGGTCGCGATGAATAGCCAAACCCACATCCCCAGACCCCTACGAGAGCGGCAAGCAACCCTGCCAATTCTAGGATTAGGATACCCGGTCTCGACTCCTCGAGATGGTCTCCTACTGGACCCTAGAACCCGGTTACTTGTGCTCCCCGCCTTGGGTCTACCTAATGCGGAAAAGTAAATAATATACAACGGTGACATCTTCCGCAACCTGGAAGTGCCCCAATAAAAGAATATTACATACAAATGAATTTTACATGAATGAAAAAGAAAAAACTCTCATCTCACATAAAACCCCCGGCTATTCAAACGCGACGATCCAATACAACATATCACAGCAACACATAATATCTCATAACATCAACGTAAGCAAGTATGCGTATCCCGATTGTCGTTGATGTATAGCAACGAAGCCGGCGATACACTACATACTACGCTTACGGTCACAGAAAAGAAAGTGTAAAACTACAACAGTTGGAATCCGCAACCTCCTTAGACATCGCATGCCTAACCAAATGAATTCCTTAGACATCACATGCCTAACAATTATAAACCCCGCATTTTAGTCTCATTATCGAAAACTCTTTTCAATATCAAGTCGGGCAATTCAACAAGATTCCCGACGTCCTGATCGAATGCTCGTCGCAAACTTTAGTAGACGGCCGCACCCCCGATACCGTCGACGAAGTGAACCAAGGCGGAACACTGCTACCGGGAGCACCCGAACGGATGCTTTCGGCGACGGGGTTCTCCTACAGTCACTTGGTCGGGGCTATGGAGTGAGGCTGTCTATTAAGTTTACCCGGCGAGTATCCGCGTATGCTACGTGATTGCGACGGACTTTTGATCACATCAAAATTCCGTGGCAACCGATCATCTGAGACTAAACTGCTATGTTTATAATATTCAAATTAGTTATCTCATAACTACCTGTGGATTCCAAATATTGTATCACATTCCAAATAAATAGAAAAAGTTAAACTTTTCGATCGAATCATCAAGCACCCAAGATTTCCCCAATATATCTCAACACTTGAAATCAGTTTAAAAACATCCATTATATGCCACAGTACCAATGGTCCAGCCGTAGAAGGGTCAAGCCAACGCCTCACATGTGGCACGCCGTACTGCCCCAAACCCTAAGGTTCAAAGGGCAGTTCAAGACGGTCACATAATCGAGTTAAGGTTTGTTGTCTTCTAGAGGGTCCACCGAGTTACTTGCACGACTTAGAACATTCTTAAACACGAGAAAAAATCCAACTTTTGAAAAATTTTCCGACAGGGGTAAAAGTGAGTTATTGATATCCGTTCGAACTTTTTAATAGCTTCTAAAATTTATCCGGAAAACACACATAGACAAAATCTGATAATCCGATCGAATCATCGAATCCCGAAAACAACCCCAGAAAACTCAACTGTAGAATAAATATTAAAAATTCCCAGAGAACTCAGCACTGAATAAAAGAAGTTACTGTGCAAACTTGAGTGGGTGACGTCATCATACTGCCGCGGAACCGCCGCAGAAGCCATGCTTCTGCCGTGGTTCCGCCGCACTTTGGAGGAATTGGGTGATCGTGTTTCACAGTAATTCTTAGAAAGTCATGCTGAATTTTCTGCATATTTTTAATTTTGAAAAAGACCAGATTTCAGAAAATTTCCAGAGAGCATTTTGGAGTCGGGGTTTCGGGTTCGATCGGACTTTAAACTTCGTCTAGACTTCGCCTAAAGCTTTAGCTTGGCTCTGATACCACAGTAGGGTTGCTAGGCACGCGCACAAGGGTCTACGAGGCATCAACCATGCCCGATTTAAAATTTAGCCGTGCCGAACAACCCGAATACGGAACTTTAAACTAGAGATTAGGCGAAAACAAGCATGCTAAACACTTTAACACTAAGTGAGAGGGATTACAACCTTTGTAGATCCGGTTCTTCACTTCATATGCTCCGTGTTGTGGTCCCTTCGCTGCGATCATCGGGTTCCGGACTCTCGAGAAGTTCCACGAAGAGAAAGATGCAACCTTTGCTTCCGATCTTCGATACTAAGATGATCTACCTTGAAGATTCTTTAACACAAGCTAATGTTAGTTGTATGTATGCCCTAGAGGCCAGTGTTGTACAGATGATGTATATTATATTGGATGCTTGGACATATATAGAGATGACTTTCTTGCTCGATATGATAGTATGCTATCTGGTTACTCTTTATCTTAACATGTACACTAGTCTCTTTAAACTGTCTTATGGTTACATGTTGGTAAAGCCCTTAGGATGTGTACTTGACTACCTGGACTATGATGCGGATCATACTAGTGGGGACATGGTAGTCCATAAGTACATCCTTCAAGGTCCCTAGTCGTGGGTGTATCGAGACGGGGCATCGATATACCAGAGTAGACTAGCGTATACGCTTCTCGACTCATGAGATGGGCGATGGATGATCCCATATCCATTGGTGTTTGACATCAGAGATGGTGTACGGGTGCTCAGTGGAGACTGGGTACACTGGGCGGACTCGCCGAGAACTCCCAGATGGTATTATACCTCACGTCAGATGGCAGTTCTCAGGTGACACTTATGCAGGTTAGTCTGTAGACCCGAGATCGTCATAGAGTCTTGTGTGACTCCCACTGTGCTTTGATCTCCACCTTACCACGTCCATGAGGGCGTGCAAAACGGTGGCCTTTGGGTACAGTCCCGAGTCACATGGAGGCAATGAGCGATAGGAGGGGTTTCGTCTCTCCCGGTATTGGGGGTTGATGTTGTGCTGTGCTCGATTGGCCGTAACAGGAAAGTCCCTGGCCAGGGCTGATCAGAGATTTGCTGGTAAGTGTTACCAGTAGTTTCTCGACCCGTTATGAGCCTCACATCGGCACGACTTATCGGTTATTGGGGTCTGACGTTTACCACCCCTAGACTTGATATGCAACGTATCAGACGAACAGACCGGACTGTACGGTAAGTGTTACTGGTTGGATTCACAGGAGTGTGAGCGGGCTAGCTCGTCGATCTTCTGATCGTTCAATACCTGGATGGCCGTTACGTTTAGCAGACCGCTTGCGGCTTGTGGGTGCTTGATATGATCATCATCTGCTACTGGCGTATTGACGAGTCTTTAGAGTCCTACACAGAGGTTTCCTGGCTCAAGCGAAACGAAATAGGAGCGCATATGAGATATGTGCGGGACCGAGAATAATGCGTGTATGTGATACCGCATTTCATTCTCGCGATAAATGTTTCGATTGGTTATATTCAATATGACCTAGTTATCGAATCATTGATTCGATAAATCGATACATTGAATACTAGTCGGTTATGTGCGACATGACCGGATCATTGAATCAAATGTTGATTTAATGATTTAATGTATAATTATATATTTGATATATTACTTTGCATTAACTAGTATTGGTTCACTTTATATGGATTTTCTCACTTGATGTGCAAGTTGTATATGTGATATACTTTTGTGCACATATTTGTATCATGTTTGATGATACTTGATTATTTCGTTAAGTATATAGAATTAAACCATGGTTAATTTGATAATTAGGGTTTTGCATATTCATTTATTTATTTATTTGTTTCATTTATTTATTTGGAAATGATTTAAAGAGAATGGTGGCTTTCTTTTGTCTTTAGTTGAAGCTTCATGAAGCCTTGACTTTTTCCACCATTCTTGTCCTCATGCTTAACCCTAACTCTCCAAATGACCATGGTTTATTCTCTACACTTAACCCTTGTTAGATTATGATAAGTATGCATTTTTCTTTTCAATTTTAATAACTTATCATAAAACTAGCTTCTTCTTCTCCTTCTTCTTCAAGATAGAAACCTTGTTGCCATCAATGGCAACTTGAGTTCTAGTGAGAGAAATCCAATTCTAAAGTGAACCCACCTCCTATTTCTTCACCCTCTACCTCTTGCCAAGTTGTTTCGGGTGTTTTCTTCACAAGTTTCACAACTTTGTGAAGTCGGAGCTTGAACTTGTGATGCCTCGACGTAGATCGTCTTTGACACAAAGCCGACGATCTATTCCGCTCGTTTTCCCGATGAAGCCGATGAACGTGTCTAGGATTCGAAAAGGACAGCGAGAGGACGACTACGCGGAGCTTAGGAAGTGGATATCCGGATCTGCAAAGGTTGTAGCATCTAACTTTTAGTTAAGTAGTTAACTAGATTATCTTTTCGCCTAAACATCTAGTCTACGATCCGTGTTAGGGTTTCTCGGCACCCATAAAATTTTAAAATTGGCATGTTCGATGCCTTGTAAGACCTCTATTGTGTGCCTAGGAACCTTTCAGTGGTATCAGAGCTACTAGGCATTGGATGTCAACCTATGGGGGGTTCTCACTGTGTGACAGTGTGGCGAAGCATAGGCTCTTACCCCCAGGGTGTCCCGAGACCGGAAGGTGTTCCGGCGGGTTGTAGTCCTCGCGAGGGGGCATGCGTAAAAAGTAGCGGCTGAGGGACCCGTTGGTGCCACGGCGACCCCATTGGATGGGGTGGCTGCCTGACTTTCAGTGGTATCAGAGCCTAGCTAGAGCCTTAGGCAAAATCTAGACGCAATTTGAAGCCCGAACGTACCCGAAACCCTAAACCAAACATGCTCTCTGTACATTTTCTAAAATCTGGGATTTTTCAATATTAAAAATGCTTAAAAAATTCAGCAGGGAATTCTAAGAATTACGATGCAAATTTTTTCCAATGAACAGTACATTGTGCGGCAGAACCGCGGCAGAAGCATGGCTTCTGCGGCGGTTCCGCGGCCTACTGATGACGTCATCCCTCCTCCTCTGCACAGTAATTCATAGTTTCTGCAGCTGAGTTTTATGGGTATTTTTAATAATTATTCCAGAGTTTAATTTTCTGGGGTGTTTTAGAGCTTCGGTGTTTCGACCGGATTATCAAATTTCGTCTTTGTGTATTTCCGGATAATTTATAGAATATGTTAAAAAAGTTCGACCGGATATAAATACCCAACTTTTCCCCTGTCGGGAAATTTCCAAGTGTTGGATTTTTCCGTAGTTTAACGACGTTCTAAGTAGTGCAAGTAATGCGATGGACCCTCTAGAAGACAACAAACCTTAACTCGATTATGTGACCGTCTTGAACTGCCCTTTGAACCTTCGGGTTTGGGGCAGTACGGCGTGCCACATGTGAGACGTTGGCTTGACCCTTCTACGGCTGGACCGTTGGTTCTGAGGCACGAACTGAATGTTGTTAGACTTATTTCATGTGTTGAGCTGTATCGGGAAAACTTGGGTATTCGACTGTTCGATCAGAAAGTTTAACATTTTTTGTTTATCTGGAATATGATACAATAATTGGAATTCACAAACAGTTATGAGATAACTGAATGAATGTTGTAAATCTAGCGGTTTAGTTTCACTTGATATTGAAAAGAGTTTTCGATAATGAGACTAAAATGCGGGGTTTATAACTGTTAGGCATGTGATGTCTAAGTATTTCATTTGATTAGGCATGTGATGTCTAAAGAGGTTGCGGATTCCAACTGTTGTAGTTTTACACTTTCTTTTCTGTGACCGTAAGTGTAGTATGTTCATATCGCCGGTTTCGTTGCTATACGTCAACGACAATTGGGGTATGCATACTTACTTACGTTGATGACATGTGATGTTATGTGTTGCTGGATATGTTATATTGGATCGTCGTGTTTGAATAGCCGGGTTTTTTTTATGTGAGATGAGTGTTTTTCATTTTCATTCATGTAAAAAAACTTGTATGTAATATTCTTTTATTTGGGGCACTTCCAGGTAGAGGAAGTTGTCACCCTTTGTATATTATTTACTTTTCCGCATTAGGATAGACCCAAGGAGGGGAGCACAAGTAACCGGGTTCTGGGGTCCAGTGGGAGACCAACTCGAGCAGTCGAGTCCGGGTCTCCTAACCCTAGAATTGGTAGGGTTGCTTGCCGCTCTCGTAGGGGTCTAGGGGTGTGGGATTGGCTATTCATCACGACCGTGGAATCCGTGTTTTATACTGGCTCGCATTGAAAACACGGACGTCCTAGTATATCCAATATTTCATATGTTGATTCTGCTGCGATATCTGTGTTGTGATTCTGTGATGGATATAATATATAGTATATATGATATATTATATAGACGTTACTTATGTTTTACACCCGCGCTAGCCCTGCCCTGCCCTGTCGTTAGTTACCTAACCTAACGGTGCACGAGGGGACATCGAGGCGAATGCGGATGGCATAAGTGTACGTCATATCTATTTGTGATGTTTAGGTACTTAAATGATGGGACTTCATTAATGTGATTAATGAAAGAAAAGAAACCTAAGATGTTGTGGAATCGAATTTTAAAATAAAACAGGTAGCTACAGTTCTTGCTTTGCACAGTGATATATATGATATATCCCGCACCTTATTCGATGAGGAAAGGACCGAGATCCCTTCACCGGGAGTGACTCCTTTAGCAATAACTGGCAGATGCTACACACTCGGTTTGCTTTTGACTGCTTTTGGGTTTTTTCTTTGCACAGCGATATATATGATATATCCTGCACCTCATTCGACGAGGAAAGGACCGAGATCCCTTCGCCGGGAGTGACTCCTTTAGCAAAACTAGAAAAGCCTCAAAATCACTCCATTTCAAAACTTCATTTGATTCTACAACGATATCAAGTTCATTACGCAATAGGTTTTCAGAAAAACCTGCGTAGCCCTCCGTCATTTCAGATAGGTTACATATAGTATTCGTGCTACATTTGTTGGCTTTCGTCAAGGTGTAGTGTGCGGTAGCTATGTGCTGTTTATCTGCTGCATATGATGCGACTGGATTAGGGTAGTCGTACGGCTTTGTTGGCTTTCGTCAAGGGTCGTGCGGGTGGGTTTAATTCAGTCAAGAAATGTACGGGTTGAACTTGACTAGCGGGCTGTGGTTTGTTGGCTTTCGTCAAGGTCATAGCACGCTAGGGGCAAAAGTATTATCGGGAATTTCAAGTGTTGAAATTTGCAATGAGATTGCATACCTTCTATGAGATAGTTGGATCCCGATACCCACTGCGAGTAAGAGTTACTCCTGGGAGAGTTTTACACATTGCAATTAGCTGATCAAGTAGGTGTCTAGAAAGGTGTCAACGGGGTTACGCCTCTGGGAAAACGAGGTTTACATTAATTAGGTTCGTGCGAAAGCACGGGGGACCTCCCTCAAAGTACCGACACTGGCCTGGCTGAAAGATTGGCGAACCTGTAGTGTGTAATTAATCCCGGCTAGTCTTTCCTTTTAGGGTTTGAAGGAAGATTTGATAAAAAGCAGTGGGAGCCATCCTGATTAGATAAGATAATAACCAATCTGATCTTGCACGAGCATACGCTAAAGTGTTTTCTTCTCTCTCTCTCCAGGTAGCGACCATTTCATGCCCTATTGAAGATAATAATATGGATGTATTGACCGAACCTGCATGTTATACTGTGCTGGGGAACGTTAGTTCCGTTCTTTCTTATAAGAGTTATATGAATGAACAGGATATAGGGGAATGCCAGGATTCCCATGCCACCCGAATGAAGAAAGTACATGTTGATGCATTTTCTTCGGGTGTGTTCGTTACTGAGAACTATTTCTCCATTTGCTCTACGTCCTGGGTATTAGATACCGGGTCAGGATCCCATATATGTAATCAGTTACATGGGCTCAGGAAAGGTAGAGAACTTGGAGAAGGTGATAAAGACATTAGAGTTGGAAATGGTGCAATTGTTGCAGCTAAGACTGTCGGGGAATATCACCTTGTATTACCAACTGGTAATACATTGGTTCTGAACGAATGCTATTACATGCCGAACCTGATATGCAACACTATATCAGTTTTTTTATTAAGTAAAGAAGGATATAATTTTGTATTACAGGACAATGTTATGAACATTTTCCGTAACCAAAAGTTGGTTGGATCAGGCACGTTGTGCAATGGCATTTATGTTCTAAATCAATCAACAGTTCTGAGCATAACAAGCACACACAAGAGGAAGAGTTCAGAACTGAACGAATCCTTCTTGTGGCATTGTAGACTGGGTCACATCAATGTGACACGACTGGCTAAGTTACATAAGGATGGATATTTGAAACCTTTCGAACTTTCATCTTATGACACTTGCCAGTCATGTCTCAAAGGCAAGATGACCAAAACTCCGTTTACGGGACACGGAGAAAGAGTTACCGAACTCTTGGGACTAATACATAGTGATGTATGTGGTCCCATGTCTACACATGCCAGGGATGGTTCTTCGTACTTCATTACATTCACTGACGATCTCTCAAGATACGGACATGTGTACTTAATAAGACATAAGTCTGAACCTTTTGAGAAATTTAGAGAATATAAACAAGAAGTCGAAAACCAAACCGGAAAAAGTATTAAAATCCTTCGATCTGATCGAGGAGGTGAATACTTGAGCAATGAATTCCTGGACTTCCTAAAAGAGAATGGGATTCTCTCTCAGCTGACTCCTCCATATACACCACAACACAACGGTGTATCAGAACGGAGGAACCGCACCTTATTAGATATGGTGCGCTCTATGATGAGCACAGCTGAGTTACCTATTTCCTTCTGGGGGTATGCGCTTGAGACAGCCATACATCTATTGAATATGGTCCCCATCAAATCTGTGCCTACCACTCCATATGAGATATGGAAAGGGAAGAGACCATGTCTTAACTATGTTAAGATATGGGGTTGTCCAGCTTATGTCAAATGACAAAATCCAGACAAACTCGAGGCACGGTCTGTTCTATGCAAATTTGTAGGAAATCCCAAGAATTCTCAAGGGTATACTTCTACCATTCTGAGGAACAAAGAGTGTTTGTTTTTCGGCATGCCACCTTTTTAGAAAAGGAATTTCTTGAAAAAGAGATTAGTGGTCATGAGGTAGAACTGGAAGAAGTTCCAGCTGCAGAAGCTACAACAGAAGATCTGGTGGAACCAGAGGATTCCGTAGTTCCCGATGAACCCCAGCCACTCCGTCGATCTAGTAGGGTTCCTCGCCAACCTGAGAGATACTACGGTTTTCTCATGGACGGTGGGAGCGAGGATTGCATCATGGAGGATGATGACCCAACTAGCTTCGAGCAGGCCATCATGAGTGGGGACTCAGTGAAATGGCTGGATGCTATGCGGTCCGAGATGGAATCCATGTACACCAACAAAGTATGGACTTTGGACGTTGCTCCTGAAGGGGTAAAACCCATTGGGAGCAAGTGGATCTTCAAGAAGAAACTTGGTGTAGATGGGAAAGTGGAGACTTTCAAAGCTAGACTTGTAGCAAAAGGTTTTCGCCAAAGACCAGGTGTGGACTATGACGAAACCTTTTCTCCAGTGGCTATGCTTAAATCCATCCGGATCATGCTTGCCATCGCTGCATATCATGATTACGAAATCTGGCAAATGGATGTTAAGACCGCCTTTCTAAACGGTGATTTAGAAGAGTTAGTGTACATGACTCAGCCAGAGGGCTTAGTAGACAGTGGGAGCAGCAGAAAGGTGTGCAAGCTGCTTAAATCCATTTATGGATTAAAGCAAGCATCGCGGAGTTGGAACATCTGCTTTGACATCGTTATCAAAGAGTTTGATTTCGTCAAAAATCCAGATGAACCTTGTATCTACAAGAAGGTGGCAGAGAGTAAGGTTGTCTTCCTCGTATTGTACGTGGACGACATACTCTTGATAGGAAATGATATTCCTATGCTGCAATCGGTCAAGCTCTTCTTATCACAAAGATTCTCAATGAAAGATCTTGGTGATGCCTCCTGCATATTGGGAATTAGGATCTATAGAGATAGATCCAAACGGATTTTGGGATTGTCCCAATCCAGGTACATTGACACCATACTAAAGAGGTTCAGTATGGAAGAGTCCAAGCGTTGGAACATGCCCACGATCTCTGGAGTCACTCTCTCCAAAGAGATGTCTCCCAAGACTGATTTGGAGAGAGCTCGCATGCAAGGGATACCCTATGCTTCGGCAGTAGGCTCTATCATGTATGCGATGCTATGTACCAGACCCGATGTAGCATACTCACTAAGTATAGTGAGCAGGTATCAAGCTGATCCTGGAGAGAGTCACGGGACAGCTGTGAAGAGCATTCTCAAGTACTTGCGAAGGACTAGAGATATGTTCTTGGTGTATGGTAACGGAGAGCTCCAAGTGGAGTCCTTTACCGATTCGAGCTTCCAGAGTGATAAGGACGACTCTAAGTCGCAGTCTGGCTTTGTCTTTACCCTTTACGGAGGGGCGGTTAGCTGGAAGAGTTCCAAGCAGGAAACCGTGGCAGACTCGACAATGGAGGCTGAATACATCGCTGCCAACGATGCTGCCAAAGAGGCTGTCTGGATCAAGAAGTTCATTACTGAACTTGAGTGGTTCCATCCATTGAGCGTCCAATACCTTTGTATTGCGATAACAATGGAGCGGTGGCTTTGGCCAAGGAACCGAGGTCCCATCAGCGGTCCAGGCATATTCTGAGGCGGTATCACCTGATCCGGGAGATAGTTGATCGCCGGGAGATCGAGGTCAGGAGGGTTGACACGAAGAACAACACGGCGGATCCACTCACGAAGGCCATTCCCCAGAAACAGTTTGAGAGACTCTTCGGGATGCTCGGTATGCGATACTACAGCAGCCGGCCCTAGTGCAAGTGGGAGATTGTTAGTTGTATGTATGCCCTAGAGGCCAGTATTGTACAGATGATGTATATTATATTGGATGCTTGGACATATATAGAGATGACTTTCTTACTCGATATGATAGTATGCTATCTGGTTACTCTTTATCTTAACATGTACACTAGTCTCTTTAAACTGTCTTATGGTTACATGTTGGTAAAGTCCTTAGGATGTGTACTTGACTACCTGGACTATGATGCGGATCATACTAGTGGGGACATGGTAGTCCATAAGTACATCCTTCAAGGTCCCTAGTCGTGGGTGTATCGAGACGGGGCATCGATATACCAGAGTAGACTAGCGTATACGCTTCTCGACCCATGAGATGGGCGATGGATGATCCCATATCCATTGGTGATTGACATCAGAGATGGTGTACGGGTGCTCAGTGGAGACTGGGTACACTGGACGGACTCGCCGAGAACTCCCAGATGGTATTATACCTCACGTCAGATGGCAGTTCTCAGGTGACACTTATGCAGGTTAGTATGTAGACCCGAGATCGTCATAGAGTCTTGTGTGACTCCCACTGTGCTTTGATCTCCACCTTACCACGTCCATGAGGGAGTGCAAAACGGTGGTCTTTGGGTACAGTCCCGAGTCACATGGAGGCAATGAGCGATAGGAGGGGTTTCGTCTTTCCCGGTATTGGGGGTTGATGTTGCGCTGTGCTCGATTGGCCGTAACAGGGAAGTCCCTGGCCAGGGCTGATCAGAGATTTGCTGGTAAGTGTTACCAGTAGTTTCTCGACCCGTTATGAGCCTCACATCGGCACAACTTATCGGTTATTGGGGTGTGACGTTTACCACCCCTAGACTTGATATGCAACGTATCAGACGAACAGACCGGACTGTACGGTAAGTGTTACTGGTTGGATTCACAGGAGTGTGAGCGGGCTAGCTCGTCGATCTTCTGATCATTCAATACCTGGATGGCCGTTACGTTTAGCAGACCGCTTGCGGCTTGTGGGTGCTTGATATGATCATCATCTGCTACCGGCGTATTGATGAGTCTTTAGAGTCCTACACAGAGGTTTCCTGGCTCAAGCGAAACGAAATAGGAGCGCATATGAGATATGTGCGGGACCGAGAATAATGCGCGTATGTGATACCGCATTTCATTCTCGCGATAAATGTTTCGATTGGTTATATTCAATATGACCTAGTTATCGAATCATTGATTCGATAAATCGATACATTGAATACTAGTCGGTTATGTGCGACATGACCGGATCATTGAATCAAATGTTGATTTAATGATTTAATGTATAATTATATATTTGATATATTACTTTGCATTAACTAGTATTGGTTCACTTTATATGGATTTTCTCACTTGATGTGCAAGTTGTATATGTGATATACTTTTGTGCACATATTTGTATCATGTTTGATGATACTTGATTATTTCGTTAAGTATATAGAATTAAACCATGGTTAATTTGATAATTAGGGTTTTGCATATTCATTTATTTATTTATTTGTTTCATTTATTTATTTGGAAATGATTTAAAGAGAATGGTGGCTTTCTTTTGTCTTTAGTTGAAGCTTCATGAAGCCTTGACTTTTTCCACCATTCTTGTCCTCATGCTTAACCCTAACTCTCCAAATGACCATGGTTTATTCTCTACACTTAACCCTTGTTAGATTATGATAAGTATGCATTTTTCTTTTCAATTTTAATAACTTATCATAAAACTAGCTTCTTCTTCTCCTTCTTCTTCAAGATAGAAACCTTATTGCCATCAATGGCAACTTGAGTTCTAGTGAGAGAAATCCAATTCTAAAGTGAACCCACCTCCTATTTCTTTACCCTCTACCTCTTGCCAAGTTGTTTCGGGTGTTTTCTTCACAAGTTTCACAACTTTGTGAAGTCGGAGCTTGAACTTGTGATGCCTCGACGTAGATCGTCTTTGACACGAAGCCGACGATCTATTCCGCTCGTTTCCCCGATGAAGCCGATGAACGTGTCTAGGATTCGAAAAGGACAGCGAGAGGATGACTACGCGGAGCTTAGGAAGTGGATATCCGGATCTACAAATGTTGTAGCATCTAACTTTTAGTTAAGTAGTTAACTAGATTATATTTTCGCCTAAACATCAAGTCTACGATCCGTGTTAGGGTTTCTCGGCACCCATAAAATTTTAAAATTGGCATGTTCGATGCCTTGTGAGACCTCTATTGTGTGCCTAGGAACCTTTCAGCTAACACTCATGAAATGATGTGAACACCCTCATCTAAATGGCAAGGGAAGATGAGGATGATGAAGTAGGATTTTTGCTCTCTTTATTTATCTTTTTCTCATATTTATTCATCACTTTGGAAAAATCTAGCAAGCTTTTTCATGAAAGAATGAAGGAAGAAGAAGAATAGTGATCCAATTTTCTTTTGTGATGAATAAGAAAGGATTAATATGAAGAATAATGCAACCATGGTTGACTTAACCATTGTAGCGAATTGACTAGGGTTAGGGTTTGGGTTGGGTTAATGCATGAGTCACTTGTAAATATCTTTATCATGACAAAAAGAAAACCTTCTAGAAACATCTAGAAAGCTTAACCCTAATCCAAACCCTAATCATGTTTAAACTCCACTAAACAAGTTGCATTAGTTATCATATCATGTTACAATATTATATATCACATATATAATATTTATTGTAACCAAATAAAATAATACAATTAACATATATCGCATATATATCAATGTATTACCCGAGTGAGAAAAAGAATCTTTTAGTGAGCAAATATTAGTTAATGTAATTTAATATATCATATATATTATTATACATTAAATTATCGAATCAACACTTGATCCGACAATCCGGCTATATCGCATATAACCGACTAATATTTATCCGTACCGATTCATCGAATCAACACTTGATCCGATGACCCGGCTGATATCAAATATCGCGAGAATATAATACGGTATCACATATCGCATTATCCTCGGTCCCGCACATACCACATACGTGCCCCTACTCCGTTTTGCCTGAGCCAAGAAACCTCTGTGCAGGACTCTAAAGAATCGTCAATACGCCGGCAGTAGGTGATGATCATATCAAACACCCACAAGCTGCAAGCGGTCAGCTAAACATAACAGCTACCCAGGTATTGAGCGCTCAGAAGATCAACAAGCAAGCCTGTAACTTCTCCTGTGAATCCAATCAGTAACACTCCCGTACAGTCCGGTCTCGTCGTCTGATATGTTGCATATCTCGCCTAGGGGTGGTAAACGTCAGACCCCAGTAGCTCGATAAGTCGTGTCGATATGAGGTCTATAACAGTTCGAGAAACTACTAATAACACTTACCAGTAAATCTCAGCAACCCTGGCCAGGGATTTCCGGTTATAGCCAATCGAACACAGCACAACATCAACTCCCTATACCGGGAGAGACGAATCCCCTCCTATCGCTCATTGCCTCCATATGATTCGGGACTGTACCCAAAAGCCACCTTTTTGCACGCCCTCTTGGACGTGGTATGATGGAAATCAAAGCACAGTGGGAACCACACAAGACTCCATGACGATCTCGGGTCAACAGACTACTCTGTACCAGTGTCACCGGAGAACTGCCATCTGACGTATGGTATAATACTATCTGGGAGTTCTCGGCGAGTCCGTCCAGTGTACCCAGTCTCCACTGAGCACCCGTACACCATCCTTGATGTCAAACACCGATGGATATGGGATCATCCATCGCCTATCATATGGGTCAAGATGCGTATACGCTAGTCTACTCTGGTGTATCGATGCCCTGTCTCGATACACCCTCGACTAGGAACAGTTATAGGATGTACTCGTCGACTACCGTGGCCCCACTAGTATGATCTCATCATAGTCCCAGTAGTCGAGTACATGTCCTAAGGGCTTTATCAACATGTAATATAGAGACAATCAGAGTACATGTTAAGATAAAGTACAACCAGATAGCATACTATCATGTCGAGCAAGAAAGTCCTCCCTATATATGTCCTAGCATCCACTACAATATACATCGTATGTACAGTAATGGCCTCTAGGGCATACATATAACTAACATCATGGTCACTCACCGTGGAATCGAAGCTAACCCAGAGAAAATCGACGCCATCCTCAACATGGCCGCGTCCAAGACCAACGTCGAGATCATGCGGCTCACGGGATGAGTCGCGGCTCTGAGCCGCTTCATGTCTAGGTCGGGGGAGAAATGCCTCCCATTCTTTGAAGCTCTGAGGAAGATCCCGAGGTTCGAGTGGCCGGAGGAGTGCCAGGACGCCTTCTACCAATTGAAGAAGCACCTTGCGACGCCGCCACTGCTCACCCGACCAGTTGATGGAGACGAGTTGTCGCTGTATCTGGCGGTATCCGACCAAGCCGCCGGCTCGGTGCTCGTCCGAGAGGTCGGTAGAGCGCAGAAGCCGGTGTACTATGTGAGCTATGTATTTAAGGACGCAGAAACGAGATATCCGGCCATAGAGAAGATTGTCTTAGGCCTCGTGGTGGCCTCAAGGAAGCTGTGGCACTACTTCCAAGCACACACCATCATCGTCCTCACCGAGCGCCCGTTGGGGGCTATCCTTGCATCTCCAGAATCCTCGGGCTGCTTAGAAAAGTGGAGGTAGGAACTATCTCAGTTTGACATAAAATATCACCAGAGGCAGACCATCAAAGCGCAGGCCCTGGACGATTTCATCGTTGAATGCACCATCCCTAGCAAGGAGCTGGAGCCCACGCCGCCCCCTCGCAACTCAGTGTCCCATCACGGAAAGGCCTGGCTCGGTTCCTGAGTGGGTCATCTACGTCGACGGGTCTTTCACCGAGGAAGGCTGTGGTGCCGGCCTCATTATCCGGGGCCCGAACGAGGCGGAAATGGATTACTCTCTGAAGCTCGGTTTCAAAGACTCGAACAACGCGGTAGAGTACGAGGCCCTCCTTGTAAGTCTACGCTAGCGCCCCGGCAGTCTACAGACGCCAAATGCGGAACAAAAACTTTTAACTGGCGCTATCGTATACTTTAACCCGGATCTTCCATTATTGCTAAACTAACAAACTGTAAAGAGTGTAGAAAGGTTATACCGAACGATCCGAGTCCTTCGTTCTTCAACCATCATCCCACGCTCCGTTGCGGCTGCTCCGATCTCGTCGATCTCCGATATCTTCGTCGAGGTGGCACCACGTCGACGATTCTTTAAACGGGCTCCCGCCTCTGACTTGAGGCAACTCGATCGTCAAGTTTGCTAAAAGAGACGACCAAGAATGATGTAGAGAATGAGTAGATGACTTTGTCTCACTTCGTCCAAATCCGTGGACGATCGGTTAATGAAGTTGCCGAGGGAATTGGGTGATGGAATGAAATGAACTGTAAAATTCCATTCACCCCAAATACTATCATATCTTTTACAACCATGAAAAACTCAAGTGAGAGAGAGTATGGAGGAGAGAGAGGGCCGGCCATTCTTATAGAAGAGGAGGAGGTGACCGTAGGAGAAAGAGAGTAACCTTAAGCAAAATATCATATGTGAACACAAACTAAATATCTTGTATAAAGATCTTAAGGAAAACAAGAAATGGTTGAAATCAAAGCATGTGTCATAATCCTTGTCACCAAATTCTAGAACCTTCTAGAATCTTCTAGAAGCTTGACTCACTCTCATCCAAGAAAAGATAAATCCGTCTTTAACCGAATGTTAAAAGACGGCTGATAGAAAACTGAAAAACTGGCAACTTCCAAAAGTGATCCTGAAACGACTTTCAGGATAACCCCGAAACTGTATAAATATACCCGCATTTGTATTACGGCCGAATACAAATGCAACTGAGACAAAGATATTATACCTACTCAATATAATACTCGGATCCGGCTTAAACCAAAGCCGACCAGTATTATCTGCCCGAAAAATAACACGTGCGTAAACGCACGTGCATTTTCCGAACCTTGCCATAAAACCATACGGCCTCTACAACGTTTTGCCCGAACTTGGGAAACTGTCTGTGGGGGACTCTAATGACTCGTCAGTACCCTGGCAGTGGGTTTAACCACAAACCGTCAGCGGCACTAGCAATGCGTAACGGCGGCCCATGGACTGACCTCAAGGGATGCCGATGAGCGCACTCATCCGGAAAACCCTACTGAGCCTAACAGTGACAATGTATATACAGTCCGGTCCGTTCGTCTATGAGTATCGCATATCTGCCTAGGGGGCTAGTAACGTCAGACCCCCAATAGCAGTATAAGTCGTGTCGGAGTGAAGCCCAATAACACCCTGAGATACTACTGGAGTACCTACCAGTAAATCTCGTACCACGGCCGTGGGTTTTGTGTAATGGCTCTCCTAGACACAGCACGATCTCGCCCCCAATACCGGGAGAGACGAATCCCCTGCCGATCCGCTCACGTGCCTCCATATGGCTCGGGACTGTACCCAAAAACTACCTGTTTGCACGACTCCTTTGAGCCGTGGTAGGGTAGAAATCAAAGCACAGTGGGAACACACACGAGACAAATGACGACCTCAGGTCGATGAACTAACCTGTACACATGTCACCAGGGAACTGCTATCTGACGGTAGATATAATACTAACTAGCAGATTCCCGGCGAGTCCTGTCCGGTGTACTCATAACCCAATGAGCACCTGTATACATCTTAGGTGATCCAACTGACACCAGTGGCTTGTGAGACCGGCCACCGCCCCTCGTCGGGGTCTCGACTGTACACACTAGTCTACTCCGGAGTATCGATGCCCTGTCTCGAAACTCCCACGACTAGGGACCATAATTAAGGATATGCGTATAAACCACCCAACTCTCACGTATATGATCGCCATCATACTGTTGGTGGTAAAGCAAGATCCTAAGGGCTCTATCAAAGTGTAACATGTAATCAGTCACCTGAATATGTACACGACTGATAAAGGCAAACCAGATAGCATACTATCATCTCGAGTAAGACTGTCATACCGGTATAGGTCCTCCGCAATCATTGCAATCACGCACCTGTGATCCAATAATTGACTATGAGGGCACTATCTCCAACACTCCTGGCTAGACTGCGCATGGCCGCCGGGCTGGGACTGAAGACAATTCGGATCCGTAGCGACTCGGCCCTTGTCGTCGGTCAAGTGACCGGCCGCTTTGAAGCTCGGGAGCCTCTGATGATGAAGTATCTGGATGAGGTGAGGAAACTTCGGAGGAACTTTGACAAAGTCCAAGTAGAGCAAATACCCAGGCAACTGAATGCCCAAGGCGACGCCCTGAGCAAGCTGGCTTCGTCATACTCGGCCAACAATAAGCGGTCTATCCTCTTCGAAACCTTGCCTCAGCCCAGCATGGAAGACGGAGCGACAACACTCCACGTATATGCAGCACAAGAAGGCGATCGAGACTGGAGGAAGCCCCTCGTGGAATTCCTGAAGGACGGTACGCTCCCAGAAGATCAGGGAGCCGCCCGCCGTCTCCGGGCCAAAGCCCGCCACTTCATCTGGAGCAATGGGAACCTCTACAAGAAATCCTTCACTCAACCCCTGCTCCGGTGCATCGACCCCTACGAAACCGACTATGTCCTCCGGGAAATCCGTGAGGGGGTTGGCGGTGCGCATCAAGGAGCCCGAACCTTGATCCAAAAGGCGTTGCTCTAGGGGTAATACTGGCCCACTGTTCATGAGTACGCCAGAAGCTAGTCAAAAGATGCAAGAGTTGCCAGCTCCACGGCAGCATCCCTCGCCTCCCCGCTACCGAGCTGACCGCCCTAACATCCCCATGGCCGTTCGCCTAGTGGGGATTGGACATGATCGGCTAATTCCCTACTGGTACATGTAGGGTGTTTTTCGTTACCCCCATTGAGATGGGAATACGCGCGCGCTTGTCAAGCGTACTACAAATTCCCCTTGCCTAGGGTAGGCCGGGGTTTATTGATTGTGGGGATCCGAATCTCCGGCAGCCGCGGACTAAGCTGTCGTTAATTACCCCTTGCCTTTGGGGTGAGGGAACCTCCGATTAACAGGTTAAACTGGTCATGCAAACTCAATGTGCAGTGTCGTGTTTTGGAGGGGTTTTGGATATATCGGGGGCCCTGCAGAGTTTTTACGGGGGTCCCGCTACCCGGATAGCGGGCTGGGGGTCAAGGGGGCGAGCAGCCTCCTTTCGGGGTGCGGGGCAGCGTCCCGGCCCAAATTTTTTTAAGAGGGACGGTATTGTAGAGTATGTGTGTGTGTGTATATGTATATATATATATGCATATATATATATATATATATATATATATGCATATATATATATGTATATATATATAAAGGGAAAGGGCATCCAAAGGATGTGTGGGGGCCAGCGCCTTGCGTGCATGGCATGCAGGCTCTGGGCGCTGGGCGTGCCACGTGCTCGGCAAGTGGGCGCGAGCGCTCTGGGCGCTGGGTGCGCCATGTGCTCGGCAAGTGGGCGCGAGCGCTCCGGGCGCTGGGCGCGCCACGTGCTCGGCAAGTGGGCACGAGCGCTCCGGGCGCGCCACGTGCTCGGCACGTGGGCACGAGCTGTAACATTTTAGAAATAATTAAATAAATAAAATTTGTTTAAGTGAATTTTAGGATTTTCGGTAAAGTAAAATGTATTTTTCGTAAAACTAAAATGTAATTATTTTTCACTATAAATTTAAAAATATCTATTTTAATTATGTTATTACTAGTAAATGGTATTTATTTAGCCACTTATAAATTTTTAGTTCAATTAAATATTTTCCCTAAATTAAATATTTTAAATATTAACATAAGCTTTATTTTTACACTAAATTAGTGTAAATTACAAATTTGAATGGTTTTAATTTGTAAAAATGAGCCATGGTATATTAGAATCAAGTGTGTAATATGCAAAATCTTTTCCAAAATCTCTCCATGGTTCTAGAAATTTCTAGGAAAAGGGTTAAATTGAAAAAGATAGATAATAAAGGGTTTAAGTGAAAAAATGCATTATTTATGAACTTTCTAGACAATACCACACATTTTTTCTCTCTCTCCACCCTCCTCCCTCTCCATGGCCGGCCTCCCCTCCATGGGTAGCTCCAAAATTTTCCCCCCATCATTTTTGCATTAAAATTCATCAAAATTCATCAAAAATTCCAAAAATAAATCTCAAAAATCAACATTCAACCTCTACCATTTTCCTTTGACCTATTTAGCATGGATTTTGGAGATGGAAAGCATGCATTTTGGAGGCTTATTTCATGTTTGGGTTTCATATTTTGGAGGTATAAATTTCCTTCTTTTGATTTATTGTTATTAGATGTTCATTTAAGCATAATTAGATTTAATATATTAATTCTATTTACTACTTTTAAAATTCAAGTTAGGGTTTGAAAAATCAAGTTTTGATTTTTATTAATTAAATAAGATTATAATAACTAGTCTACCATTTTTAGAAGTGGAAAAATCTTGCATGGTTATTATTTAATAATTTGTGTATTCAATTGTTTCAATTAAGCTATTTAGCTAACTAGATTTTTCTAAAATGTGTTTGTTGGTAAAATAAAATTCTTATTAAGATTGTTATCATTAGATGGTAGTTTTAAGGAGAATATTAGCATATTAAAGGAATGAAAAACTTAGTTTGATCACTAGTTTCTTGTGATAATTGGAAAAATACTAATAAAATGCTATTTTTGTAAACTAGATTTTGGGAAATTCCTAAATAAATGAGATTAAAAATATAATTATGGTTTCATCATATCATTATCATCATGAATTGTAGTTTAATACATTAATTCATGCAAAATCATGTTTTGTTGTGGAATTGTGAATTTTGCTTGAAAGAGGTTGAAAATTTCTAATGGTTGCAAACTAGAAATTTCAAATTAATGCAAATATGTGTAATAAAAATACAGTAAGGGGTTGTATAGTCTAGTTATGCTATTTGATGAGTTTTATAACCATTGGTTTCATTTAAATGTCAAGTTTTGATGAAAAACGGTTAATTGGCATTTTCGGGTTTTACGAAATTGGACGGTTTGATGGATTTTAGGGTTTCGATGGATTTAATCATGTTTTATAATATAAGTAATATGTTTTAAAACTATGAGTTATTTGTTGATGTTTATCTCGATCCATCGGAGTTTGTACGCCGATATCGAGCGATATTTGGTTCTTTTGCGTGGACGGGACATAGGATTTAACCTATGCCGGTTCATTGCGTCGTTTTGACTTTTGTATGTGATTCAGTTTACGATGCTATTTATATGTTTGCGTTTAGGTACCCCTCACGTGGAATGCGGGCGATGAAGAGGAGGATGGCGACACCGTCTTCGGCAGACATGGACCAGGTGAGTAGATGCATATCTACGGGGGGAAGTCGGGTGGATGGCGTTTAGCACCCCCGCAACGTAGAATAGGAATAGTACTTATTGTCATTAGGAAACCAGATGTGACCCTAGATTCTTAATGCGTAGGACCCTAGTAATGACCCTAGGCTGGACTAGACTGATTTAGGAATACGATATCAGAGGATGAATACCTTGGAAGAGGTTCGTAGGTTTCAGGTAGAAACACACACACGCACACACTGAAACACGACATGGTGTATACGTGGATCTGTATATATATATAGGATGAGGTATAGGTATACATATATATACAACACGTATATGGGATACATTGATGTGATATGATATCCGAGGTATGATGAAACAGTGTAACTGGGCTTGATGCCGTGATTCTTGGCTATACAGTCGTATTAAGTGTTAGCGGATCATTACAGAATGAGATAATGAACATGTATACTTAAATTATAATGGGTGGTGATGATATTGAGGTACATGGGAATCTAAAATAGTACCCGGACTGTAACTTGTGATTGATCACGATATGGGATATGTATGACTTGATTACGACATCATATAGGTGTGACCTGATGTCGATGTCATAGAGGTGTGACTTGAGGACGATATGATATCAGTATGACTTAATCACAATATGATACATATGACATGATATTTCTGAGGATAAACTAATGATGCATATTATGATGGCAATGATATATAATTGATGTAGGCGGTTACAGTTTAGCACCTTGATCATGAGATGTGTTGATGATGACATTATACGAATGATGAGACACCTAGGAGATACTTGACCCGTACCCTGATATTGGGATGCCGTACGATGGATTTTACCGTACGGGGCATAATATGATGATTGATCCGCACTCTTGATTCGAGGAAGCCGTACTACGTACGTGACGCTATTGAGGCAGGATCGCCGACTATTAGAGATATGGACTCAGGCGTTAGGTGTACTTCTATTGACCAGTTCTTAGGTTTAGTTTTCCTTAGGAGGGTTAGATGAACACTAGGTTAAGTTTGAGCCATATAGTGGTAGTGATAATCGTATATCAAATGAGTGGATAACACACATCCGTCTTTACTTTCACATTGTAATCATAATGTCGCATGTTCTTACATATGTTGCTATAATCAGTATAAACCTTACCTGTTAGGACACAAGCACCATTACCGATGATGCGCATATTCCACGCACACTCATTTGCCGGCTCACACACATCATCATCGGTAATTGCTATGTCACGTACACTTTAGATCATATTATCTTTTATTGATAGAATCAGTTAACAACTAGACCGATATAATATTGTGATTACTTTCTGATGTTAGTATAGACATGATATTTATCACTTAGACATTCATGCATTCATATTTTCATGTTATCATGCAGTATCATGGGCATATGCCGACACTTATCATATACTTACTCATGATTTTAAGATTTTGATTTCTATGAGATTTCTGGATTTTTGGGGAAAACCGCAAGAATATATAAAACTTCTCTCTCTCTCCTCTTCTCTTTTTAAAATAAGATGCGGTTTTCTCGTGATGTATGTGTCGTCCACCATGAGATTTCATGTTTTCTGTTGGATTTCGAGACCCGATTCGAGGAGTGGATGAACCGTCTCGGGTACACGGTGGGCCCGGTATGGTACCTCGGGGCAAGAAGATCGAGTTGTAGACGATGAGCCTGGCAGGGGAAGGCTACCTACCGGTGATGTCTGGCGCGGCGGATATCCGGTGGATACCGACCGTTGTCGTGAGATTTGATGACATGGGCCGATCCGGACTGACGGAGCCCGAGATATTGAGACTATGAGACTTGAGATTTACATGTTTGTGTCGATGCTTGACACGGATTTCCATGGATTTCATTATTGATATTTCCGGTTTCTGTACTCGTTTTACTATGATAACAGCTAAAGATTTCTTATACAGATACACTTGGATTTCAGGATTGGTTATTTTACATTCATGGTGCATGCATATCCATTCATATGACATAGTACTATATGGGGCACTGACACGAGCACGGAGTATCTGCACTTACACGTAGTATTACCCTGCTATTATTAGATGATTGAGATATAGTAGTGTATTATTATGACCTAGGATAGCGTCATGCATTCGATTTCTTTTCGTAGATGTCTTCTACTCACGAGTTGGCAACTCACCCCCGTTGTGCCAAATTTTATTACAGGTTCGGTGTACAAGTTTCCCCTGGCAGCTTGCTGGCACATCTATTCTTTCAGGGTGATTTGCACGGTAGGTTGGTTCACTTGTATCCGAACCACCATTGTATTTTTATTCATTCTTTGTATCTAGTAAGCTCCATCAACCATACTTGTATTACTTGATAAGTTTATTGGACCGGTCTTTTATTTCGACCTTAGAGTCGCGCTTATATTATTCTGATCTGGTGGTTTTGTTTTCTTTTGAGTTTTGAGCCTCGCCCTTTGGCGTTGTATATTATTGTGCTTGTTGTGGTTGTTTCCGCCTGTTGGCGTTGATGCTAGCTCCTGTTTGGGGATGCTTTTCATTGTTTATGTATATTATACTTGTTGTACCCGTTTGGGGGCCAGTTTTTATAGAGAAGACTCTGCCGAAATTTTTGGGAAAAATTGCTGATGATTTTAAACCTGTTTCCTTCATGTTTCTTTTACTTCTTCTTCTTCTTTTATGGTTTAGATTTCTGGGCTTCGGCTTACTTAGGTTGCGTTGCGCCTCTAGACGCTTCGTAATCTAAGTGCCGGTCACGTTCCGTACTTTCGGGTCGTGACACGAGCGCTCCGGGCGCTGGGCGTGCCACGTGCTCGGCACGTAGGCACGAGCGCTCCGGGCGCTGGGCGCTCCACGTGCTCGGCACGTGGGCGCTAGCGCTCTGGGTGCTGGATGCTGGGCATCAAACAGAAAGGGGACTTTGGTCCCTGCACTGGGAGCTGTGCTCCCGATTTGTGGAGTTAAACTCCTAAAAAAGTTTAGAAATGATTAGAGGGGGCCGTTTTGTTTCTCCCTTTGGCTCTGGATCTTCTCAAGATGGGATTTTTGAAGATGGGTCTCCTTCTTCTTCCTCTGTTGGCCGGGTCTTGAAGAACAAGATGTATGAGATTTTTAAAATCTCTTATTTTTAAGATCTGATGGAAGATCTAAGTCCCCCTTTGTGGGTTTTGTGGTAAAAAACTATTTAGTTTTGGAAAAGGAAGAGTAAAACTCTTGATTTAATTGAAAAAGAGGAAGAAGGTTTAGAACCTTGATGAAGGAGCAGGAGGCACAAAGAACCCTAGTTTTTTTTGGGGAATGAAAAAGTCTCTCTTTTATTCATCATCATGTTGCCTTATATAGGCTTACATATTTACATATAACCTCTTGGGCTTTACAAAATGGCATTTTGCCCATCCCATGTCTTATGTGCTATTTCTTTTTGCACAGAAGCCATGAGCTTACAAAAAATTGCCTTTATGCCCATTTTGTTTACATTCATGCATAAAAAATTACATAAAAATTATTTATTACAAGATTTCATTTTGGCATGGGGGAGGGCCGGCCGCTTCATGTTCGGACTCGACCTGGACATGGGCCCACTTGGCTTGGGGTTGACTTTGACTTTGTCAACCGGGGTGCAATTTTCGACTTCAACAAAGTGCCCCCCATCAATAAATGCACACCACATATGTGAGTCATGTGCACGAAATTGATGGATCTTCTTTTGCGTGGAGGCGACTTGCTTTGGTTCCCACTTTTTGGGATGCACTACCCTTTTTACGACATGGACGGTCGATGCTGCCCTTTTTGCGACGTGGACGGTCGGTACTGCCCTTTTTGCGACTTGGACGGTCGGCGCTTGACGCATCTCCGAGACAGAGTGTACGTGCTAGACTTCTCCCTGGCCCGGAGTGATCTGGTTCCTGCTTTGTAGGAAGCCTGCACTGCCTTTTTTGCGACATGGACGGTCGACGCTCTGATCCGGAGCGATTTGGTTCCCGATTTGTGGGAAGACTGCACTGCCCTTTTTGTGACATGGACGGTCGACGCTCTAATCCGGAGCAATTTGGTTCCCGATTTGTCGGAAGCCTGCACTGCCCTTTTTGCGATATGGACGGTCGACGCTCTGATCCGGAGCGATTTGGCTCCCGATTTGTGGGAAGCCTGCACTGCCCTTTTTGCGAAATAGACGGTCGATGCTCTAATCCGGAGTGATTTGGTTCCCGATTTGTGGGAAGCCAGCACTGCCCTTTTTGCGACATGGACGGTCGACGCTCTGATCCGGAGCGATTTGGCTCCCGATTTGTGGGAAGCCCGCACTGCCCTTTTTGCGACATGGACGGTCGACACTCTGATCCAGAGCGATTTAGTTCCCGATTTATAGGAAGCCTGCACTGCCCTTTTTTGTGACATGGACGGTCGACGCTCTGATCCGGAGCGATTTGGTTCCCGATTTGTGGGAAGCCTGCACTGCCCTTTTTCCGACATGGACGGTCGACGCTCTGGCCCGGAGTGATTTGGTTCCGGATTTGCGGGAAGCCTGCATTGCCCTTTTTATGACATGGACTATCGACGCTTGACGCGTCTCCGAGACGGAGTGTCCATGGTAGACTTTTCCCTGGCACGGAGTGATCTGGTTCCTGCTTCGTAGGAAGCTTGCACTGCCCTTTTTGCGACATGGACGGTCGACGCTCTGATCCGGAGCGATTTGGTTCCCGATTTGTGGGAAGCCTGCACGCCCTTTTTGCGACATGGACAGTCGACGCTCTGATCCGGAGCGATTTGGCTCCCGATTTGTGGGAATCCTGCACTGCTCTTTTTACGACATGGACGGTCGACGCTTGACGAGTCTCCGAGACGGAGTGTTCGTGGTAGACTTTTCCCTGGCCCGGAGTGATCTGGTTCCTGCTTTGTAGGAAGCCTGCACTGCCCTTTTTGCGACATGGACGGTCGACGCTCTGATCCGGAGCGATTTGGTTCCCGATTTGTGGGAAGCCTGCACTGCCCTTTTTGCGACTTGGATGATCGATGCTCTGATCCGGAGCGATTTAGCTCCCGATTTGTGGGAAGCCTGCACTGCCCTTTTTGCGACATGGACGGTCGACGCTTGACGCGTCTCCGAGACGGAGTGTCAGTGGTAGACGTTTCCCTGGCCCAGAGTCTGGTTCCTGCTTTGTAGGAAACCTGCACTGCCCTTTTTGCGACATGGACGGTCGATGCTGCCCTTTTTGTGACTTGGACGGTCGGCGCTTGACGCGTCTCCGAGATGGAGTGTCCGTGGTAGACTTCTCCCTAGCTCGGAGTGATCTGGTTCCTTCTTTGTAGGAAGCCTGCACTGCCTTTTTTGCGACATGGACGGTCGACGCTCTGATTCGGAGCGATTTGGTTCTCGATTTGTGGGAAGCCTGCACTGCCCATTTTACGACATGGATGGTCGATACTCTGATCCGGAGCAATTTGGTTCCCGATTTGTAGGAAGCCTGCACTGCCCTTTTTGCGACATGGACGGTCGACGCTCTGATCCGGAGCGATTTGTCTCCCGATTTGTGGGAAGCCTGCACTGTCCTTTTTACGACATGGACGGTCGACGCTTGACGTGTCTCCAAGACGGAGTGTCCGTGGTAGACTTTTTCCTGGCCCGGAGTGATCTGGTTCCTACTTTGTAGGAAGCCTGCACTGCCCTTTTTGCGACATGGACGGTCGACGCTCTGATCCGGAGCGATTTGGTTCCCGATTTGTGGGAAGCCTGCACTGCCCTTTTTGCGACATGGATGGTCGACGCTCTGATCCGGAGCGATTTGGTTCTCGATTTGTGGGAAGCATGCACTGCCCTTTTTGCGACATGGACGGTCGACGCTTGATGCATCTCCGAGACGGAGTGTCCGTGGTAGAATTTTCCCTGGCCCGGAGTGATCTGTTTCCTGCTTTGTAGGAAGCTTGCACTGCCCTTTTTGCGACATGGGCGGTCGACGCTCTGATCTGTAGCGATTTGTTTCCCGATTTGTGGGAAGCCTGCACTGCCCTTTTTGCGACATGGACGGTCGATGCTCTGATTCGGAGCGATTTGGCTCCCAATTTATGGGAAGCCCGCACTACCCTTTTTGCGACATGGACAGTGGACGCTTGACGTGTCTCCGAGACGGAGTGTCAGTGGTAGACGTTTCCCTGGCCCGGAATGATCTGGTTCCTTCTTTGTAGGAACCCTGCACTGCCCTTTTTGCGACATGGACGGTCGATACTTGATTTGACTTGCTCCGCTTCTTGCAGTGTCAGGGGTGAACTTCACTTGCTCCGCTTCTTGCAGTGTCGAGATTGGATTCTGACTTGCTCCTCTTTCTGCGGTGTCGGAGTTGAAGTTGACTTGTTGATTATGACTTGGGTTGATATTAGCATCGCTACACTGGAATATGGTACCAGGAGCGAATCACCATCTGCCATGAGAGGATTTGGGGATTTAGGTTTTTGTTTGGCATCAGAATTGCTACACTGGAATATGGTACCAGGAGTGAATCATCATTTGCGCTTGCTTATCCGGAAGCGATGGCTTAGGAGACAGGCTTTAGATCCCTATCACCAAAGGCTTTTTAATTTTGTGAGTCGTAAGGGTCTCACAAAGCATTTTCTCCCTACGGGTCGTAAGGATTCCGTAGGTGTATTTTCTCCTTAGGAGTCGTGGGGACTCCTAAGTGTGTTGCTCCTTTGTGAGTCGTAAGGATCTCACGCGGGAATTTTCTCCTCACAAAGTCGAGAGGACTTTGTGAGTGCATTTCATCTCTTTTTCACGAGTTTGCGCCCTTTCGGGTTTTCACAAACTCGCCGGCAGTCCTTCTGTTTTTACTCACAGAGCCCTTTCGGGTTTTCATCCATGCCCATTTTGCTTGTGGACATACCTTTTTTTTTGAATCTTAACCGCCGGTGGGACTTTGAATGTGGTCTCACCGGCAGGACTTGGGAGGGATTGGGGTCATTTTACGCCCGTGGATTGTATACGTATTTGCAGGATGTATAATCCAGACCGTAGAGCCGGAAAAATTTTGGGACTTTGTCGGCGTCTGCATCACTGCACTGGAATATGGTACCCGGAGCGACTCATCATTCGCCGTTGGGTATGGGATTTGGAATTTGGTTAGTGTCTACATCACTGCACTGGAATATGGTACCAGGAGCGACTCATCATTCGCCACTTAGGGTATGGGGTTTGGAATTTGGTTGGCGTCTGCATCTCTGCACTGGAATATGGTACCATGAGCGACTCATCATTCGCCACTTGGGGTATGGGGTTCGGAATTTGGTTGGCATCTGCATCGCTGCACTAGAATATGGTACCAGGAGCGACTCATCATTCGCCATTGGGAATTTGAGTTTTGGACGGCGTCTGCATCGCTGCACTGGAATATGGTACCAGGAGCGACTCATCCTTCGCCGTTGGGATTTGAGAGTTTGGGTTTGGTTTGTGTCTGTATCGCTGCACTGGAATATGGTACCAGGAGCGACTCATCATTCGCCGTTGCCTATTAGGAAGCGATGGCTTAGGAGACAGGTTTAGATCCCTATCACCTAAGGCTTTTCAATTTTATGGGCCGTAAGGGTCCCATAAGAGCATTTTCTCCCTACGAGTCGTAAGGATCCCGTAGGTGCATTTTCTCCTTAGGAGTCGTGAGGACCCCCAAGTGTGTTTTTCCTTTGTGAGTCGTAAGGATCCTACGAAGGTTTGTTCTCCTCATGTATCTTGAGGACACATGAGTGGGTCTTCCCAATGGAGCATAATTCCGAGGGCGGAAACCAGCCGCGTAACCGGTGATTGCGGTGGGACGTGGGTATGCTGAGAATTATTTGAGCCCATGGATTGTATACGACGGTCAATTTGGGGACTAACTGTAGGGCCGGGAGAATTTTGGGAAATTGGATTTTTGTTGGCGTCTGCATCGCTGCACTGGAATATGGTACCAGGAGCGACTCATCATTCGCCGTTTTTTTACCGCGATTGCTCTATCATTTTAGCTTTTCTTATCACGAAGATCGCGATTGCCCCATCATTTCGGCTTTTATTCGCGGTTGCCCCATCATTTCGGCTTTATTTTCATCTTTATTTTACTCGCTGATTTTTATTGCAAGTTGCCCCATCATTTCGGCTTTTCTTTATTTTTTTCTTTTATTTACACATTTTTTGTTTATTTACATATATATATATATATATATATATATATATTTATATTCTCAGTTTAACGACTTAGTGGTCGATTATTCCTAGTTTAACGACGTGGTGGTCATCTTTGCTTATCCCATATCCTTGAATTTTGATCCTGGCGGAGCTGTATTGATGACCATATCTCCGTGGCTTACCGATACATCTGAGGACTGCGAGGTTTTTCCAAGCTTGTATTGGTCCTCTGCCCAATCTTTGAAAACACGGCAGTCTTCAATGGTATGACTCACCACCCTATGGTATAGGCAGTATACGGGATTGCCGGTCATATTCATTTCATGTAGCCTCTTCGGAATAGGCAATTGCAGACCGTTGTTCAAGGCTTCCTCGAATATATTGCGGACCTCATCCCTCCTGAAGGAGTACATCTTCTTCTTTCTCTCCATTAGAGTAGGTGCCCTCACTGATGCTGGTCCTTGAGGCCGATCAGTCTTTGGTTTGCCCTTTTCAGATAATGGCACATGTCTGGGAGATTAGGTTCCCGAAAGGCTTCGGTCTCCATTTGTATGAAATTGGCGGTCGTAGCTTGACTGTTTGCTAACACGCCTTTAGACAGTTCTATCTCTCCCGTCTTGTATTGCCTTTCGACCCAATCTTTGAAGACGAAGCAGTCCTCAATGGCATGACCTATCACCCTGTGATATGGGCAATATTTTGGGTCTTCTGTCATATTCGCTTCTTGCGGTCTCTTTGATTCTGGCAGTTGTAGACCGTTTCTTAGGGCGTCCCTGAATATCTTGTAGACTTTTTCCCTTTTGAAGGAATAGACTTTTTCCAGTTTCTCTTTCAGAGGCGATTCCTCTCTGGCGTATGTATCGGAGGGACTGGAGGCTGATTGCGGTCGTTTTTCGCGAAGGCGCTCCGCTCTTAGGTTGAAGGGGGTATCAGTTGGCTGCCTCCGGGTATCAATCCCTGGCTCATGAACCAAAATTTGATTCTACTGTAATTGCAATCGGGCGACTTGGGTCGCGAGATCTGCCGCGACGTTTGCCAATTCGTCGACCTTGGACTGTACCTCGGCTAACTTCTCGTCCCTATCCTGAAGCTGCCTCTGAAGCCATCGGAATAACGCTTGTTCTGTAGTTCCGGCTATGACAACCGGGTCATCTTTATTACTTGAGATCAATTCCGCAGGAACCACGGGCTCCTCTGGTTTATCGTCCTGAGCGGGATCTTCATCACTTAGATTGAGCCGATGCTGGGTAGCGTCAATCATATCATCACCATGGCTGTGAAGAAGAGGAAGATTCGTTTCTTCATTTCCGACCATATAGACAGTGCGAACCACATACCCAGGCATCTCTTTATCTTTGGCGGCTGATTTCACGGAGCGGTCCGGGCTTTGGAAATTCATAAATTTTAACATGGCCAGCCTCAGCCTCTCTGCCTTGAGCGTTTAGCAGGCTTCTGCTCTTCGGGAAGCCGCCATAGGCTGAGTGATGGGGAGGCTTGAGAAGACACCCAATCGAGCAGTTGTCAGAGGCGCCGCTGGAGCTTGCCCGAGATGCCTTGTTGCTTTGTTGGTGTTGATGGCCTTGCCCCCAGCTAGGGCTAAGGAAACTCGTTCAAACACCGACTTGCGTTTGTGTTGGGGCGCCCTCACGACCATGACATTCGGCATTTTCCCCTTTGAGACCAGCTTGTCTGTTACCGGAGCTTGAGGAGCTGGGACGATGTTAGCTGACACGAACATAATAGAGCCGAATAGTAGCGGAGGTGCTTCCCATTGTCGCCCGAGACTAGCAGGAAGGACCGTCCTGGCTTCCATCTTCATCGTGTAAGAGATGGGAGTCGTGCTGAGAGCTGAGCTCATCTTTGGAGATATTGTTGAGAAGTGATTGCTTGAAAACATAATAGAGCCGAATGGTAGCGGCGGCTCTTCCCATTGTCGTCCGAGACTGGTCGGAAGGACCGTCCTGGCGTCCATCTTCATCGTGTAAGAGCTGGGAGCTGTGCTGAGAGCTGAGCTCATCTTTGGAGACATTGTTGAGAAGTGATTGCTTGAAAACCTGCATGAAAGGGCATTATTTTAGTATAAATATCGATATGTATATTGATTGAGTTCGCATGAATGCTTAACCCGAAATACGGGAGGAGAGATAGGTCCCACCGGGCGTGCCAGAATCTGTAGGGTGTTTTTCGTCACCCAATTGAGATGGGAATATGCGCGCGCTTGTCAGGCGTACTACAGATTCCCCCTGCCTAGGGTAGGCCGAGGTTTATTGATCATGGGGATCTGAATCTCCGGCAGCCGCTGACTAAGCTGCCGTTAATTACCCATCGCCTTTGGGGCGAGAGAACCTCCGATTAACAGGTTGAACTGGTCATGCGAACTCAATGTGCAGTGTCGTGTTTTGGAGGGGTTTTGGATATATCGGGGGGCCCGCAGAGTTTTTATGGGGGTCCCGCTACCCGGATAGCGGGATGGGGGTCAAGGGGGCTAGCAGCCCCTTGCTGGGTGCGGGGCAGTGCCCTGGCCCAAATTTTTTAAGAGGGACGGTGTTGTAGAGTATGTGTGTGTGTGTGTGTATATATACATATATATATGTATATATATATAAAGGGAAAGGGCATCCAAGGGATGCGTGGGGGCCAGCGCCTCACGTACATGGCGCGCCACGTGCTCGGCACGTGGGCGCGAGCGCTCCGGGCGCTGGGCGCGCCACGTGCTCGGCATGTGGCCGCAAGCGCTCCGAGCGCTGGGCGCGCCACGTGCTCGGTAAGTGGGCGCTAGCGCTCAGGGCGCTGGGCGCACCACGTGGGCGCTAGTGCTCGGTATGCGATACTACAGCAGCTGGCCCTAGTGCAAGTGGGAGATTGTTAGTTGTATGTATGCCCTAGAGGCCAGTATTGTACAGATGATGTATATTATATTGGATGCTTGGACATATATAGAGATGACTTTCTTGCTCGATATGATAGTATGCTAACTGGTTGCTCTTTATCTTAACATGTATACTAGTCTCTTCAAACTGTCTTATAGTTACATGTTGGTAAAGCCCTTAGGATGTGTACTTGACTACCTGGACTATGATGCAGATCATACTAGTGGGGACATGGTAGTCTATAGCTACATCCTTCAAGGTCCCTAGTCATGGGTGTATCGAGACGGGGCATCGATATACCAGTGTAGACTAGCGTATACGCCTCTCGACCCATGAGATGGGCGATGGATGATCCCATATCCATTGGTGTTTGACATCAGAGATGGTGTACGGGTGCTCAGTGGAGACTGGGTACACTGGACGAACTCGCCGAGAACTCCCAGATGGTATTATACCTCACGTCAGATGGCAGTTCTCAGGTGACACTTGTGCAGGTTAGTCTGTAGACCCGAGATCGTCATAGAGTCTTGTGTGATTCCCACTGTGCTTTGATCTCCACCTTACCACGTCCATGAGGGCGTGCAAAACGGTGGATTTTGGGCACAGTCCTGAGTCACATGGAGGCAATGAGCGATAGGAGGGGTTTCGTCTCTCCCGGTATTGGGGGTTGATGTTGCGCTGTGCTCGATTGGCCGTAACAGGGAAGTCCCTGGCCAGGGCTGATCAGAGATTTGCTGGTAAGTGTTACCAGTAGTTTCTCGACCCGTTATGAGCCTCACATCGGCATGACTTATCGGTTATTGGGGTCTGACGTTTACAACCCCTAGACTTGATATGCGACATATCAGATGAACAGACCGGACTGTACGGTAAGTGTTACTGGTTGGATTCACAGGAGTGTGAGCGGGCTTGCTCGTCGATCTTCTGATCGCTCAATACCCGGGTGGCCGTTACGTTTGGCAGACCGCTTGCGGCTTGTGGGTGCTTGATATGATCATCATCTGCTGCCGGCGTATTGACGAGTCTTTAGAGTCCTACACAGAGGTTTCCTGGCTCAAGCGAAACGAAATAGGAGCGCTTATGAGATATGTGCGGGACCGAGAATAATGCGTGTATATGATACCGTATTTCATTCTCGCGATGAATGTTTCAATTGGTTGTATGCGATATAACCTAGTTATCGAATCGAAGATTGATTCGATAAATCGATACATTGAATACTAGTCGGTTATGTGCGACATGACCGGATCATTGAATCAAGTGTTGATTTAATGATTTATTGTATAATTATATATTTGATATATTACTTTTCATTAACTAGTATTGGTTCATTTTAAAAGGATTTTCTCACTTGATGTGCACATTGTATATGTGATATATTTTTGTGTACACTTGATTGTATCATGTTTGATGATACATGTTAACTTGTGCATGTGTAAAGACTAAACCATGGTTATATGAATGGTTAGGGTTTTATTTACTTGGTCATTTATTTATATTGATTATTTATTTTGGAAAATAAAAGGTAAATGGTGGCTTTCTTTGGTTCTTTCATGAAGCTTCATGAAGAGTTGAAAAGGTTGACCATTTTGTTTTCTTCTCTTAACCTAACCATTCACCTAACCCTAGTTTGCTCTCTACACTTGACTATGGTTAGGATATGATAAGTATTCATATTGTTTTTCTTTTTAAAAGATAACACTTATCATATTCTATCTTCTTCTTCTTCCTCTTGATCAAGAAGAAAGCTTGATTCCATTAATGGCATCTTGAGTAAAAGAGTGAGAAATCCAATTCTAAAGTGAACCCACCTCCTATTTCTTCATCCTCTACCTCTTGCCAAGTAGTATAGGGTGTTTTCTTCACAAGTTTATTGCTTGGTGAAGTTGGAGCTTGATCTTGTGTTGCCTCGACGTAGATCATCTTCGGCATCGAAGCCGACGACCTAGCCTGCTCATTTCTCCGATGAAGCCGATGCCATAGTCCGAGATCCGATATGGACAGCGAGAGGACGTCTACGTGGAGCTAAGGAAGTGGAGAACCGGATCTACAAAGGTTGTAGCCTCTTTCTTTTAGTTAAGATGTTAACTAGTTTCACTTTGTCGCTTAAACTCTAGTCAACGAATCCGTATTAGGGTTTCTCGGCACTTGTAAAATTTAAAATTGGCATGGTTAATGCCTTGTGAGACCTCAATAGTTTGCCTAGGAACCCTACAGTGGTATCCGAGCCTAGCTAGAGCCTTAGGTGAAGTCTAGACGACGTTTGAAATCCGAACGAATATCGAAACCCTAATTTTTCATGCTCTCTGGACTTTTTTTCAAAAACTGGGTTTTTTTCAAAAACTGGGTTTTTTTCCAGATTAAAAATGCTTAAAAAATTCAGCAGGGAATTCTAAGAATTACGGTGCAAAAATTACTTCATGATATGTCAAATGCGCGGTGGAACCGCGGTAGAAGCCTGATTTAGGCGGCGGTTCCGCGGCCGATTAATGATATTAGCCTCCAAAATTTGCACAGTAATTCATGTTTTCAGGTACTGAGTTTTCTGGGAATTTTTAATTTGCACTCAAGAGTTGAGTATTTTGGGTTGTATTGGGAGTTCGTAGATTCGATCGGATTATCAGATTTCGTCTATGTGTTTTTCCGGATATTTTAGAATATGTTAAAAAGTTCGACCGGATGTAAATACCCAATCTTTCCCCTGCCGGGAAATTTCCAATTGTTGGACTTTTCCGTTGTTTAATGACGTTCTAAGTAGTGCAAGTAACGCGATGGTCCCTCTAGAAGACAACAAACCTTAACTCGATTATGTGACCGTCTTGAACTGCCCTTTGAACCTTAGGGTTTGGGGCAGTACGGCGTGCCACATGTGAGGCGTTGGCTTGACCCTTCTACGGCTGGACCGTTGGTACTGTGGCATGAAGTGAATGTCTTTGAACTTATTTCATGTGTTGAACGGTTTCGGGAAAACTTGGGTGTTCTAATGTTCGATCGGAAAGTTTAATATTTTCTATTTATCCGGAATGGGATACAATAATTGGAATTCACAAACTGTTATGAGATAACTGAATGAATGTTATAAATCTAGCGGTTTAGTCTCACTTGATATTGAAAAGAGTTTTCGATGATGAGACTAAAATGCGGGGTTTATAATTGTTAGGCATGTGATGTCTAAGTATTTCATTTGATTTGGCATGCGATGTCTAAAAAGGTTGCGGATTCCAACTGTTGTAGTTTTACACTTTCTTTTCTGTGACCGTAAGTGTAGTATGTACTGGTATTGCCGATTGTCGTTGCTATACGTCGACGACAATCGGTGTATGCATACTTACTTACGTTGATGACATGTGATGTTATGTGTTGCTGGATATGTTATATTGGATCGTCGTGTTTGAATAGCCGGGTTTTTTTTATGTGAGATAAGTGTTTTTCATTTTCATTCATGTAAAAACTTGTATGTAATATTCTTTTATTGGGACACTTCCAGGTTGCGGAAGTTGTCACCTTTTGTATATTATTTACTTTTCCGCATTAGGATACACCCAAGGAGGGGAGTACAAGTAACCGGGTTCTAGGGTCCAGTGGGAGACCATCGCGAAGAGTCGAGTCCGGGTCTCCTAACCCTAGAATTGGTAGGGTTGCTTCCGCTCTCGTAGGGGTCTATGGGTGTGGGATTGGCTATTCATCACGACCGTGGAATCCGTGTTTTATACTGGCTCGTATTAAAAACACGGACGTCCTAGTACATCCAATATTTCATATGATATTTTCTGCTGCGATATCTGTGATGTGATCATTTGATATCTTCTGATGGATACAGTATATAGTATATTTGATATATTATATAGACGTTACTTATGTTTTGCACCCGCACTAGCCCTACTCTGCTCTGTCATTAGTTACCTAACCTAACGGTGCACGAGGGGACATCGAGGCGAATGCGGATGGCATAAGTGTACGTCGTATTTATCTGTGATGTTTAGGTGACTTAAATGATGGGACTTCATTAATGTGATTAATGAAAGAAAAGAAACCTAAAAGATGTTGTAGAATCAAATTTTAAATAAAAAGGGTATCTACAGTTTTGTTTTGCATAGCGGTATATATGATATACCCTGCACCTTATTCGATGAGGAAAGGGCCGAGATCCCTTCACCGGGAGTGACCCCTTTAGCAATAACTGGCAGATGCTACACTCTCGGTTTGACTTTTGATTGCTTCTATAGTTTCTGCTTTGCACAGTGATATATATGATATATTCCGCACCTTATTCGATGAGGAAAGGGCCGACGATCCCTTCACCGGGAGTGACCCCTTTAGCAAAACTAGAAAAGCCTCAAAATCACTCCATTTCAAAACTTCATTTGATTCTACAACGATATCAAGTTCATTACGCAATAGGTTTTCACAAAAACCTGTCATAGCCCTCCGTCATTTCAGATAAGTCCTGTTTAGTATTCGTGCTGCGTTTGTTGACCTTGTCAAGACGCAGTGTGCGGTAGCTAACCAGTATTTATCTGCTTATGCATATGATGCAGATTGAGTTAGGGTAGTCGTACGACCTTGTTGACCTTGTCAAGGGTCGTGCGGGTAGGTTTAATTCAATCAAGAAATGACGGGTTGAACTTGACTTACGGTCTATGGTTTGTTGACCTTGTCAAGGTCATAGATCGTTTGGGGCAAAAATATTATCGGGAATTTCAAGTGTTGAAATTTGCAATGAGATTGCATACCTTCTATGAGATAGTTGGATCCCGATACCCACTGCAAGTAAGAGTTACTCCTGGGAGAGTTTTACACATTACAATTAGCCGATCAAGTAGGTGTCTAGAAAGGTGTCGACGGGGTAACGCCTTTGGGAAAACGAGATTTACTTTAATTAGGTCCGTGCGAAAGCACGGGGAACCTCCCTCAAAGTACCGACACCGGCCTGGCTGAAAGATTGGCGAAGTTGTAGGGTATAATTAATCCCAGCTAGTCTTTCCTTTTAGGGTTTGAAGGAAGATTTGATAAAAACCAGTGGGAGCCATCCTGATTAGATAAGATAATAACCAATCTGATCTTGCATGAGCATACGCTAAAGTGTTTTCTTCTCTCTCTCTCCAGGTAGCGACCATGTCATGCCCTAATCAAGATAATAATATGGATGTATTGACCGAACCCGCATGTTATACTGTGCTGGGGAACGTTGGTTCCGTTCTTTCTTATAGGAGTTATAGGACTGAACAGGATATAGGGGAATACCAGGATTCCCATGCCACCCGAATGAAGAAAGTACATGATGATGCATTTTCTTCGGGTGTGTTCGTTACAGAGAACTGTTTCTCCATTTGCTCTACGTCCTGGGTATTAGATACCGGGTCAGGATCCCATATATGTAATCAGTTACATGGGCGCAGGAAAGGAAGAGAACTTGGAGAAGGTGATAAAGACATTAGAGTTGGAAATGGTGCTATAGTTGCAGCTAAGACTATCGGGGAATATCACCTTGCATTACCAACTGGTAATACATTGGTTCTGAACGAATGCTATTACATGCCGAACCTGATATGCAACATTATATTGGTTTCTTTGTTGAGTAAAGAGGGATATAATTTTTTATTACAGGACAATGCTATGAACATTTTCCGTAACCAAAAGTTGGTTGGATCAGGTACGTTGTGGAATGGAATTTATGTTCTAAATCAATCAACAGTTCTGAGCATAACAAACACACACAAGAGGAAGAGTTCAGAACTGAACGAATCCTTCTTGTGGCATTGTAGACTGGGTCACATCAATGCGACACAACTGGCTAAGTTGCATAAGGATGGATATTTGAAACCTTTCGAATTTTCATCTTATGACACTTGCCAATCATGTCTCAAAGGCAAGATGACCAAAACTCCGTTTACGGGACACGGAGAAAGAGTTACCGAACTCTTAGGACTGATACATAGTGATGTATGCGGTCCCATGTCTACACATGCCAGGGATGGTTCTTCGTACTTCATTACATTCACTGACGATCTCTCTAGATTCGGATATGTGTTCCTGATGAAACACAAATCAGAAGCTTTTGAGAAATTTAAAGAATATAAACAAGAAGTCGAAAACCAAACCGGAAAAAGTATTAAAATCCTTCGATCTGATCGAGGAGGTGAATACTTGAGCAATGAATTCCTGGATTTCCTAAAAGAGAATGGGATTCTCTCTCAGCTGACTCCTCCATATACACCACAGCATAACGGTGTATCAGAACGGAGGAACCGCACCCTATTAGATATGGTGCGCTCTATGATGAGCACAGCTAAGTTACCTATTTCCTTCTGGGGATATGCGCTGGAGACAGCAGCATACCTATTGAATCAAGTTCCATCTAAATCTGTACCTACCACACCATATGAGATATGGAGTGGGAAGAGGCCATATCTTAAACGAGTTAAGATATGGGGTTGTCCAGCCTATGTCAAAAGACAAAATCCGGACAAGCTCGAGGCACGGTCAGTTCTCTGCATGTTTGTGGGATATCTAAAGAACTCATATGGGTATTTTTTCTACCACAGTGATAAACAGAAAGTGTTTGTTGCTCAACATGCCACCTTTTTAGAAAAGGAATTTCTTGAAAAAGAAATTAGTGGCAAAGTGGTAGAGCCAGAAGAGGTTCCAGATACACAAACCGTAACTGAAGATTTAGTGGAACCAGAAGATTCAGTAGCTCCCAATGAACCTCAGCCTCTCCGACGATCTAGTAGGGTTCCTCGCCAACCTGAGAGATACTACAGTTTTCTCATGGATGGTGGGAGCGAGGATTGCATCATGGAGGATGATGACCCAACTAGCTTCGAGCAGGCCATCACGAGTAAGGACTCAGTGAAATGGCTGGATGCTATGCGGTCCGAGATGGAATCCATGTACACCAACAAAGTATGGACTTTGGAAGTTGCTCCTGAAGGGGTAAAACCCATTGGGAGCAAGTGGATCTTCAAGAAAAAACTTGGTGTAGATGGGAAAGTGGAGACTTTCAAAGCTAGACTTTTTGCAAAGGGTTTTCGTCAAAGACCAGGTGTGGACTATGACGAAACCTTTTCTCCAGTGGCTATGCTTAAATCCATCTGAATCATGCTTGCCATCGCTGCATATCATGACTACGAAATCTGGCAAATGGATGTTAAGACCGCCTTTCTAAATGGTGATTTAGAAGAGTGCGTGTACATGACTCAGCCAGAGGGCTTCGTAGACAGTGGGAGCAGCGGGAAGGTGTGCAAGCTGCTTAAATTCATTTATGGATTAAAGCAAGCATCGCGGAGTTGGAACATCTGCTTTGACGTCGTTATCAAAGAGTTTGATTTCGTAAAAAACCCAGATGAACCTTGTATCTACAAGAAGGTAGCATAGAGTAAGGTTGTCTTCCTCGTATTGTACGTGGACGACATACTCTTGATAGGAAATGATATTCCTATGCTGCAATCGGTCAAGCTCTTCTTATCACAAAGATTCTCAATGAAAGATCTTGGTGATGCCTCCTGCATATTGGGAATTAGGATCTATAGAGATAGATCCAAACGGATATTGGGATTGTCCCAATCCAGGTACATTGACACCATACTAAAGAGGTTCAGTATGGAAGAATCCAAGAGTGGAAACATGCCCACGATCTCTGGACCCACTCTCTCCAAAGAGATGTCTCCCAAGACTGATTTGGAGAGAGCTCGCATGCAAGGGATACCCTATGCTTCGGCTGTAGGCTCTATCATGTACGCGATGCTATGTACCAGACCCGATGTAGCAACTCACTAAGTGTAGTGAGCAGGTATCAAGCTGATCCTGGAGAGAGTCACTGGACAGCCGTGAAGAGCATTCTCAAGTACTTGCAAAGGACTAAAGAGATGCTCTTGGTGTATGGTAACGGAGAACTCCAAGTGGAGTCCTTTAACGATTCGAGCTTCCAGAGTGATAAGGACGACTCTAAGTCACAGTCGGGATTTGTCTTTACCCTTCACGGAGGGGCGGTTAGCTGGAAGAGTTCCAAGCAGGAAACCGTGGCAGACTCGACGATGGTGGCTGAATACATCGCTGCCAACGATGCTGCCAAAGAGGCTGTCTGGATCAAGAAGTTCATTACTGAACTTGGAGTGGTTCCATCCATTGAGCATCCAATACCTTTGTATTGTGATAACAATGGAGCGGTGGCTTTGGTCAAGGAACCTAGGTCCCATCAGCGATCCAGGCATATTCTGAGGCGGTATCACCTGATCCGGGAGATAGTTGATCGCCGGGAGATCGAAGTCGGGAGGGTTGATACGAAGAACAACACGGCGGATCCACTCACGAAGGCCATTCCCCAGATACAGTTTGAGAGACTCTTCGGGATGCTCGGTATGCGATACTACAGCAGCTGGCCCTAGTGCAAGTGGGAGATTGTTAGTTGTATGTATGCCCTAGAGGCCAGTATTGTACAGATGATGTATATTATATTGGATGCTTGGACATATATAGAGATGACTTTCTTGCTCGATATGATAGTATGCTATCTGGTTGCTCTTTATCTTAACATGTATACTAGTCTCTTCAAACTGTCTTATAGTTACATGTTGGTAAAGCCCTTAGGATGTGGCTTAAGCCAAAGCCGGCTAGTAAAAACCGTCCGATCACGATCCGTGCAATACCGCACGTATCTGATCGAACCCTGCCATATCTCCATACGGCCTCTACAGCGTTTCGCCCGAAACCTGAGTAACTGTGTGTGTGGTGGACTCTAAAGACTTGTCAATACCTTGGTTATGGATTTAACCACAAGCAAGTCAGAGGTATAAGCCAATACGTAACGGGCTACCAGGTATTGACCAAAAGGGACGTCGATGAGCGAACTCATCCTGACACCCTACTGAGCCTGTTAGTGACAATATCCGTACAGTCCGGTCCGTTCGTCTATGAGCATCGCATGGCGGGCCTAGGGGGTTGGTAAAAGTCAGACCCCCAAAAGCGGTACAAGTCGTGTCGGAGTGTAGCCCAGAACACCCTGAGACACTACTGGAATACCTACCAGCAAATCTCCTGCTTTGGCCAAGGACTTTTCATGTTCTGGCTCTCCTAGACACAGCGCGACCTCACCCCCAATACCGGGAGAGACGAACCCCTGCAGATCCGCTCACTGCCTCCATGTGGCTCGGGACTGTACCCAACTAAAACCTGTTTGCACGACTCCTTTGAGCCGTGGTAGGGTAGTAATCAAAGCACAGTGGGAACTCACACGAGACAAATGACGATCTCAGGTCGATGAACTAACCTGTACACATGTCACCAGGGAACTGCTATCTGACGTCTGGTATAATCCCAACTAGCAGGTTCCCGGCGAGTCCTGTCCGGTGTACTCATAACCCAATGAGCACCTGTATACATCTTAGGTGAACCAACTGACACCAGTGGCTTGTGAGACCGGCCACCGCCCCTCGTCGGGGTCTCAGTGGGTGTATCGAGACGGGGCATCGATATACCAGTGTAGACTAGCGTATACGCCTCTCGACCCATGAGATGGGCGATGGATGATCCTATATCCATTAGTGTTTGACATCAGAGATGGTATACGGGTGCTCAGTGGAGACTGGGTACACTGGACGGACTCGCCGAGAACTCCTAGATGGTATTATACCTCACGTCAGATGGCAGTTCTCAGGTTACACTTGTGCAGGTTAGTCTGTAGACCCGAGATCATCATAGAGTCTTGTGTGATTCCCACTGTGCTTTGATCTCCACCTTACCACGTCCATGAGGGCGTGCAAAACGGTGGTTTTTGGGCACAGTCCCGAGTCACATGGAGGCAATGAGCGATAGGAGGGGTTTCGTCTCTCCCGGTATTGGGGGTTGATGTTGCGCTATGCTCGATTAGCCGTAACAGGGAAGTCCCTGGCCAGGGATGATCAGAGATTTGCTGGTAAGTGTTACCAGTAGTTTCTCGACCCGTTATGAGCCTCACATTGGCACAACTTATCGGTTATTGGGGTCTGACGTTTACCACCCCTAGACTTGATATGCGACATATCAGACGAACAGACCGGACTGTACGGCAAGTGTTACTGGTTGGATTCACAGGAGTGTGAGTGGGCTTGCTCGTCGATCTTCTGATCGCTCAATACCCGGGTGCCGTTACGTTTGGCAGACCGCTTGCGGCTTGTGGGTGCTTGATATGATCATCATCTGCTGCCGGCGTATTGACGAGTCTTTAGAGTCCTACACAGAGGTTTCCTGGCTCAAGCGAAACGAAATAGGAGCGCATATGAGATATGTGCGGGACCGAGAATAATGCGCGTATGTGATACCGTATTTCATTCTCGCGATGAATGTTTCGATTGGTTGTATGCGATATAACCTAGTTATCGAATCCAAGATTGATTCGATAAATCGATACATAGAATACTAGTCGGTTATGTGCGACATGACCGGATTATTGAATCAAGTGTTGATTTAATGATTTAATGTATAATTATATATTTGATATATTACTTTGCATTAACTAGTATTGGTTCATTTTAAAAGGATTTTCTCACTTGATGTGCACATTGTATATGCGATATATTTTTGTGTACACTTGATTGTATCATGTTTGATGATACATGTTAACTTGTGCATGTGTAAAGACTAAACCATGGTTATATGAATGGTTAGGGTTTTGTTTACTTGTTCATTTATTTATATTGATTATTTATTTTGGAAAATAAAAGGTAAATGGTGGCTTTCTTTGGTTCTTTCATGAAGCTTCATGAAGAGTTGAAAAGGTTGACCATTTTGTTTTCTTCTCTTAACCTAACCATTCACCTAACCCTAGTTTGCTCTCTACACTTGACTATGGTTAGGATATGATAAGTATTCATATTGTTTTTCTTTTTAAAAGATAACACTTATCATATTCTATCTTCTTCTTCTTCCTCTTGATCAAGAAGAAAGCTTGACTCCATTAATTACATCTTGAGTAAAAGAGTGAGAAATCCAATTCTAAAGTGAACCCACCTCCTATTTCTTCATCCTTTACCTCTTGCCAAGTAGTATAGGGTGTTTTCTTCACAAGTTTATTGCTTGGTGAAGTTGGAGCTTGATCTTGTGTTGCCTCGACGTAGATCATCTTCGGCATCGAAGCCGACGACCTAGCCTGCTCATTTCTCCGATGAAGCCGATGCCAGAGTTCGAGATCCGATATGGACAGCGAGAGGACGTCTGCGTGGAGCTAAGGAAGTGGAGAACCGGATCTACAAAGGTTGTAGCCTCTTTCTTTTAGTTAAGATGTTAACTAGTTTCACTTTGTCGCCTAAACTCTAGTCAATGAATCCGTATTAGGGTTTCTCGGCACTTGTAAAATTTAAAATTGGCATGGTTGATGCCTTATGAGACCTCAATAGTGTGCCTAGGAACCCTACAGCTAGCGCGCTGGACGCTGGGCTTCAAACAGAAAGGGGACTTTGGTCCCTGCACTGGGAGCTGTGCTCCCGATTTGTGGAGTTAAACTCCTAAAAAAGTTTAGAAATGATCAGAGGGGGCTGCTTTGTTTCTCCCTTTGGCTCTGGATCTTCTCAAGATGGGATTTTTGGAGACGGGTCTCCTCCTTCCTCCTCTGTTGGCCGGGTCTTGAAGAACAAGATGTATGAGATTTTAAAAATCTCTTTATTTTTAAGATCTGATGGAAGATCTAAGTTCCCCTTTGTGGGTTTTGTGGTAAAAAACTATTTAGTTTTGGAAAAGGAAAAGTAAAACTCTTGATTTAATTGAAAAAGGGGAAGAAGGTTTAGAACCTTGATGAAGGAGCAGGAGGCACAAAGAACCCTAGTTTTTTTGGGGAATGAAAAAGTCTCTCTTTTATTCATCATCATGTTGCCTTATATAGGCTTACATATTTACATACAGCCCTTGGGCTTTACAAAATGGCATTTTGTCCATCCCATGTCTTATGTGCTATTTCTTTTTGCACATAAGCCATGAGCTTGCAAAAATTTGGCTTTATGCCCATTTTGTTTACATTCATGCATAAAAAATTACATAAAAATTATTTATTACATGATTTCATTTTGACATGAGGGAGGGCCGGCCACTTCATGTTCGGACTCGACCTGGACATGGGCCCACTTTTTTTGGGTTGACTTTGACTTTGACTTGGTCAACCAGTGTGCAATTTTCGACTTCAACAGTACATGCGGACACAAATACGTCCTCGTCGCAGTAGACTACTTCACCAAGTGGATCGAGGCCGTCCCCATCAGAAAACCGGACGCCGCCACGACCATCAAGTTCCTGCAAAACAATCTGATACTCCGGTTCGGCATCTCGAGATGTATCATCATCGACCACGGGACGAACTTTGAGAACGAGAAAGTGAAGAACTTCTGCAAAGAATACCATATCCTCATGAAGTTCGCCGCGGTTGGGCATCCCCAATGCAACGGGCAGGCCGAAGTCGCTAACCGAGACGTCCTCCGAGGTCTCCGGACCCGCCTAGGAGGGCGACAAGGCAGTTGGGTCGAAGAACTGCCCCGGGTCTTATGGGACCTGTGCATGTCAAAGAAGACCCCCACCGGGGAAACCCCCTTCAGCCTCTGCTACGGGACCGAGGCAATAGTCCCAGCGGAGATCGGGCTTCCCAGTCATCGGGTCGAGCACTTCGACGATGATGCGAACACCTCGGCGCTACGGACTAACCTGGACATCTTGTTGGAGAAGAGAGACCGGGCTAAGATCAGGGCCGCCGCTTATCAACAACAAACTGCCCGATACTACAACGCTCGGGTCAAGCGCCGCTCCTTCCATACCGGAGATCTTGTTCTACGGCGAAACGAGTTCATTGATCAAGGCAGGCTACACAAGTTCTCCCCGAAGTGGGACGGTCCTTTCCTCGTCTCTGTGGTGCTCCCCGACGGAGCCTATCGCCTACAAGACGCGAACGGACGCAAGTTTCCACGGCCTTACAACACTGAGAAGCTCAAGCTATACCAGTGAGGCCAAGGCCAACGAGTGTGTACCCCTCCTTTCGCAAAGACGATGTAAATGTTTTCTAAAATCCTTTCCATTCGAATAAAGAAACGCCGGAACATTGCAAACGAAGTCTTGTCTTTGCGATCCAAAGCCCTCACCAAAGAGGCAACCGCGCAGCTTCCCTACCCGGTTATCCTTAGCCGGCTTCCTAAGGCCCCTCCAATGCTAAGGATCAAAGTCCTCCGTAGAGGCAGCCGAGCGGCTCCCCTGCTCAGCTATCCTTGGCCGGTAGTTCCCCTACTCGCAACACCAAGGATCAAAGCCCTCGTTAGAGGCAACCGCGTAGTTTCATTGCCCGGTTATCCTTAGCAGGCCTCATACGGCCCCTCCAACGCTAAGGATCAAAGTCCTCCTTAGAGGCAGCTCAGCAGCTACCCTGCTCGGCTATCCTCGACTGGTAGCTTCCTACCACGACTGACAGGGATCAAAAGCCCTCCCAGAGGTATTCGAGCCCGAGGGTCCCTCGCTCAGCTATCCTTCAGGACAAAAGCCCTCGCCAAGAGGCACCGGACAGTAAATCTGCCCGGCCAAGGGTCCTTAGTAGGCTTCTTACAGCCCCTCCCGCGCTAAGGACCAAAGTCCTCCCAGAGGCAGTCGGGCCCTTGCTCGGCTATCCCTGGCTGGTAGCTTCCTACTACAATTGACAGGGATCAAAGTCCTCGCTAAGAGGCAATGGGCAGTAACCCTGCTCGTGAAGGGTTGCGGCAGCGTCCCGGCTATCAAAACGCGGCCAAAATGCGGAACAAAATTTTTCTAAACTGGCGCAACCGCTACCCGATTTACGGATCGACCTTAAACCCTAAACTGGCAAACTAACTAAGAGTTAGAATCGTTATACCGAGTTGATCCATGTCCTTCGGTCTTCATTCCAAACTCCTAGCGGCTCCTTGATGTGGTTTGGTTGCCGGTCTTCCTTCGTCTTCGATGATCCACCCGAGGGAAACGGCGCAAGCTGTAACCGGTGCTCCAAAGTTGCTAACAATGGAGAGTGGGGGTGTATGAATGTGTCACTATAATTTTCTCTCAACTCATGTGCTCATGAGAGCAACCATAGAAGAAGAATGGAGGTGATGAAGCTTTTTGCATGAACCAAAATGGTTAAGTGTTTTTGTGTGAATGAGAGAGTGGAGAGTGTAATCGATCATGAGCCAAAATGAAATGAATCCCATATCCAAATTGTGGCCTCCGCCCCCCTCTCTCATCCCCACAAAAAATGTCATTTTCCAATTAATCAAATAAACAAATCCAACCATACTTTGCACCATGCTTTGACTCATGCCTATTCCTTGTCACCTTTTCCACCCTCCACCTCATTATTAAACAAAATGAATTTCCATAAATGGAAAATCAAATAATGAAGTGGCAAATCTTCTAGAAGCTATTCCGTATAAAATACGGAATACTTCCCGGTACATGTATCGAAATACATATACGCGTATTCATACAAAAATACGAATAGACAAGAGAGAAAATAAATAGCGAACAATAATACTAGAATACATATATATATAAATACATATGCAAATTATTAAATCAAAATCTGATTTAATAAACTGGCTTAATCCTAAGCCACTAGTATTATCATCCGTCCAATTAAAGTCTGCGCAGCAAGTGCACATATTTAATCGGACATCTGTATGTATCAACATACCCCATGTACACCATATCGCCTGAGCCATGAAAACCCTCTGTGTGAGATTCTAAAGACTCGTCAATATGCTGGCAGTGGATTTAACCACAAGCACGTCAGCGGCACTAGCTGTACGTAACGGCTACCCAGGTATTGAGCGAAAGGGAGGCCGACGAGCAAACTCATCCTGAACCCCTACTGAGCCTGTCAGTGACAATATCCGCACAGTCCGGTCTGTTCATCTAAGAGTATCGCATATCGAGTCTAAGGGGTTGGATAAAATCAGACCCCCAACAATGCGATATTTAGTGTCGGTATGAAACCCATCACCACTGAGAAACTATCGATCCTGGATCGATAATTCTCGTCCACCGTGGCCACGGATTTATGGTGATGGCCATCCGTACACAAAGCGACATCAACCCGCAATACCGGGAGACGAATCCCCAACGATCCGATCACTGCCTCCATGTGGCTCGGGACTGTACCCAACTAAAACCTGTTTGTACGACTCCTTTGAGCCGTGGTAGGGTAGTAATCAAAGCACAGTGGGAACTCGCACGAGACAAATGAAGATCTTGGATCGACAGACTAACCTGTACACATGTCACCAGGGAACTGCTATCTGACAATAGGTATAATACCAACTAGCAGGTTCCCGGCGAGTCCGTCCAGTGTACTTATAACCCAATAAGCACCTGTATACTATCTTAGGTGAACAAACTAACACCAATGGCTTGTGAGACCTGGCCACCGCCCCTCGTCGGGGTCTCGATCAGTATACACTAGTCTACACTGGAGTATCGATGCCCGGTCTCGATACTCCTACGACTAGGGGCATTTAAGGATGTACTTATAGACCCCCAGCTCCCACGTATGTGATCGCCATCACAATGCTGGCAGTCAAGCAAGAATCCTATGGGCTCTATCAACATGTATATGATGATAAAGACTAACAAGATAGCATACTATCATCTTGAGTAAGACTGTTTCATCAGTATAGGTCCTGCCTCAATCATCATAATCACAAGTCCGCGACTATGATAATTGCCTTGAGGGCAATATAACCAACAATCTCCCACTTGCACTTAAGGACAATTATTGCGATGCCGCATACTCACAGCCCGTGTGATACCGAACACCCAATTTCTCTACTAATCAGTTTCGCAAAGCCTGTTTGCGAAAATGATTGCGTTCGAGAAATAACCTCAGTGAGTGGATTCGCTCCAATGTTCTTTCTGTATCTCTCTTAATATCAATTTCGCGGAGAAAACTATCTCCCGAAATGAGCAATACTTGTCTTAGAATTTGTCTGGATATCTGATGGGACCCAGTTCACAAATGAACTCTAAATCCAGCAAACTACTTAGACTGTATCATCCACTGAATTTAATCAGTATCATGCGCCTTGCCTTTCCTCAATATCCACTTGGACCACCTTGTTTCCTGATTTAAAATCAGGAAAACTTATGGAGGAGGCATCACGTGCTAGCACGTGACCAGCGGTCACGTGTTGACACGTGACATTTAAAAGCAGCGGCAAAAGGCAGATTCGCTCCCTGTTTAAATCAAAGAAAAGGCTCCAGAAAAGGTCACGTGCTCACACGTGACCAGGGGTCACGTGTTGGCACGTGACGGCTGAGCAGCGGCCAGAGAACAGAGCGCAAAAGGAGAAGAAAGGCCCGTTCCAGGGATCACGTGCCTACACGTGACCAGGGGTCACGTGGCCACACGTGACCGGCTTTCAAAGCCTCTTTATTTAACAGAATTAAATTCCGAAAGCATTCAAATCTTTCCAAAAGAGAATGATTATTTGGAACCGTTGGATTAAAAATCTAAAGGTGATTAACTTGGAAAGATTTCCCCTTAAAATCTAACTGAAATAACAAAGGGATATCTTTGGATTTGAAATCCAATGGTGAATAAAATTCACCTAATAATCCAAAGGTCCAGATGAATGATGAATGCAAATCAAATCTCTCAATAAACAAATCAAATCTTTCAATGAAAGATTCACTAAAACTGATTGATTTTCTTCCTTCTCCTATAAATAGGAGCCAAGAAGGATAGAAGAAAAGGGAGATAGAGAGAGACATATACAGAGACATACAGAGCGAGAGAAAGAGAGCCTTGAGATTTTGGGAAGAATTTGATCCTCTGCAAAAGAAAACCTTAGGTAAGAAGGGAGAGGCTTAAAAAGGAGAATTTAATTCTCAAAGAGTTTAACTCTTATACAAAAAAAAGAACTTAGTTCTTTCTCTAGCAGAGGATCTGCAAAGTGCACATCTCCCCATGAATTGAGAATTTAATTCTCATTGGGTTGAGATCCTGCCATGCAGATCCAAAGTATAGAAGGGGAATGGAAGTTTGAGAATTTAATTCTCACAGAACTATAGGAATTTAATTCCTTTGGGATGAAATTAGGGTTTAACCCTATGATTATGGGAATTTAATTCCTTCAAAATGGACAGAACCAGGGTTTAACCCTAATTAAGAACTTAATCCTATTAAAATAGCACGAATTTAATTCCTTACAAAAAAAAGAAAGAAGAAGAAATTAGGGTTTCACCCTATGCCAGAATTCAATTCTTTACATACACGAGGAATTTAATTCCTACAGAAAAGAAATCAGGGTTCAACCCTATCTAAGAATATAATTCTTCAGAAGAAAACATGAATTTAATTACTCTAAAGTTTATTGCTATGGTTTAACCCTATGAAGAATTTAAGTCTTAAAAAAGATAAACACATCTTCAAACAGGCAAAGAAACAGGGTCATGTGCTACCACGTGACCCCTGTAAAGATCCATAAAGAAGAACTTCCAGGCAACGCCTCACGTGCCCCACGTGACCCCTTGGCAGAAGCTCTAACAAACAAACATTTAAATTCCCATCACGTGGCAGCACGTGATGCTCCAAAGTATGCAATACTTCTGGCAGAATAAAATGAACTGAGGGCGCTCTCACGTGCTACCACGTGACCCCTCTCGCCTTAGTGTTTAACACTAAAGTTGAAACCTCTATATCTAGTTTCAACACTGATTTTCTTAGTGTTTAAACACTAATTTGGAAAACTCTATTTACAGTGTTTAACACTGACTTTCTTAGTGTTGAACACCAACTTGGAAGACCCTGTTTGCAGTGTTTAACACTAATCTGCCTTAGTGTTAAACACTAATTTGAAATCTCCATTGCCAGTGTTTAACTCTGATTTGCTTTAAGGTATAAACACTAATTTGAAAACCCTGTTGCTAGTGTTTAACATTAACTATCTCTTAGTGTTAAACACTAACTTGTCAATCTCACTCTCAGTGTTCAACACGGTTGGTTTTTAGTGTTTAACACTGACTTTAGCCCAATTGGCTCAGTCTCTAGAGGCAAAGCCTCCCCTTCAATGGACCAACAGAAAGCCAATATTCTAAATATGATTGGACTTAGCCCAAGCTGGCCATAAGTCCTCAATTCAAACTTAACTGGGCTAATGGGCTCATAACATAATTAATTGGTCTTGGTCCCAGATTGGGCCAAAGACTATTTAATCTACCTTGGTTTATGGGTACATCTCTTCACTCCTTTGATACTTGGCGTTGTAATTCCTCAACGTCTTCAAAGCGGTGACGGGTCCCGATGACCACATATTGATACGGACTGTGGGGTCCTTAAACTCATGGACTATGAGGTCCTTAACCTTGACCGGGATGTCTTAAAACTAACGATGGACCGTGGGGTCCTTAAACTCATGGACTATGAGGCCCTTAACCTTGACCGGGATGTATTAAAACTAACGACGGACTGTGGGGTCCTTAAACTCATGGACTATGAAGTCCTTAACCTTGACCGTGATGTCTTAAAACTAACGCCGGACTGTGGAGTCCTTAAATCCGTAGACTATGAGGTCCTTAACCTTGACCGTGATGTCTTAAAACTAACATCGGACTGTGGAATCCTTAAATCCACGGACTACGACGTCCTTAACCTTGACCGCAACGTCTTAAAACTAACATGGGACCGCAATGTCCTTAAACTACCTATCGACCGCAATGTCACTAAACTAAACGACAGGGCTCCCTTAATTGCTTTCTTGTTGGATCTAAACGACCCCGTTAAGTTGATCTTAGTCTAAAAACTAGGCTGACGTATCCTTAACAAACGTTTAAGTCGATCTTAGTCTCAAACGAGACTGACGTATCCTTAAACCCAAACCCCCAAACCCAAATCTAAGATAATACGGATTTGGACTAGTCCACGCCCTACGGGCGACGACATAACTTAGTCTCCGTATACAATCCACGGGCAACCAAACACAAAATAAATACACACGACACGAAGTGATCATCTGGAGAAGGAGAAAGTTGCTACCGCAATGCGGTAGCATAATTAACTGCAGGGGCTTGCGCCTGCAGGGAAGAGCGTCCCCACAATCAAAAACCCCTCAAGTGAGGGGGAATCTGACAAAGTCTGCTACATCGGACGCATCCATTTAAACCTTCGATACATGGCGCCATAAATCAACTTGGCATCTTCGGAGAGGTAGACGGATAGCACCAATTAGCATCTGCCCTGAATCTCAGGCGAGACGTCCGTCGCACCGTCTTTCGGAGGGGAACAGATTCTGGCACGCCCAGTGGGACCTTTTCCTCTTTCCACTCCACACTTCATGTGTCGTGTTCGCGAACCAGACACGACTCGCTAATGGTTGCCCTTGGGTTTCAAGGTACTAAGATTTGGCGTTTTGCTTATTGCAGAAAGCAAAGAATCAATGGCTTCCGCTTATGCGAAATGCTCCAACTGCAACTGCAACCGGCGCTCCGCCTCACCAGGAGGTATAGCCTACGGGCCCCAAGCTGCCTCGCTGTTCACAATGCCCGTGGAACAGGTCACTCAAGCCACCACCGGGTTGTTTTTCGGGACCATGCTCCCGCCAACGAGCTTCACCGCTCTTGTGCTGACACTGGAAGCTCCCAAGAAGTCGGTCTTTGATCGGCTTACACCTACCGCGGCCCCTCTCAACGGGTCGCCCAACACCAGCGCCTCGGTCTTCTCCAGACTGGGCCAGAACTCCTGTGGACCTGCAATAGGGCCTACAATCCCAGAGAAGGCTGCTCCTCAGAAAATAACCAGTCCTTCTCCTGAAGTCGCCAAGGCGGCTTCTCCTGCCAAAATGTTGGTCTTTACAAGATTGACTATTCCAACTCCCGCTCCTGCTACCCAATGGACATCGGTCTTTAACAGGATGACGCCAACAGCGACCCCCCACCTACACAGAGGGCAAGACGATGCTATCGCCCTCACCGAGCTGATGCTATCAACACGACACGCTCGACGTCGCTACTGGCGCCGAGCGAGGAAGGCCGGAGGCAACTCCCCTTCTGGGCTAACTCCTCCAGCCCCGATGACAGAAATTAATGCTGCTGTTCCAACTAAGAACAGCTTTGAGATGCTGAATAAGGTGCGTAGGAATTCTCCTACCGCGGCGCTAAAGAGGTCTCCCCCTCCGCTGAAAAAGGCCGCGGAAATAAAGCCAGAACAGCCCCAATCTCCTCAACGGCTGTCTTCCAAAATCTATAAAGTCTGGCGGCAGACCCGAGACTCGGTGATCAATCCAAATTTCTCCCGCCAGCACAAGAAGCTGAAAATTCAACAGGAAGTCAGTCATCACGCTAAGCCACGAAAAGCTGTCTGGGTGCCCACCTCAACGGTCCCCTCAACTTCCACTGCTCATAAAAAGAGGAGGCCGGAGAAGATCCCCGGGCCTGCGACGAGAGCTAAAGGCGCTGAGCCCAGACACCCTAAGTCTGGGGGTATGATGGTCCATACTGTATACATGGCGTCGGGGAAGGAAGATAGCCGTGCATCTACAGGGCATAGACCGCTTACGCGGTCGGTGACCAAAGCTCAGAAGCAACAGCAGAAGCTCCAAGAAATGATGACCGCGATGGCCGCACTTACTGGGCCGAAAGAAAGCCCCGAAGCGTCATCTGATTAACGCCAGGAGGAAGAAACTGACGCTGAGTTCATTCGTAGGATACTGGAGAAGAAGGATAAAGAGGCTGCTGAACAAGCAGCCAATATACAACGAATGGCCCTCCTGTTCCAGGACATGGTGGGTATGATGATTCAACAAGAGCCCCCTACTGAAGATCCTCCAATCATTCTTGAAGACGACAGGGGAGAAACGCCAAATCCTCCACCCGCTCTGTCAACATCCAAGGAGGAGACAATCTCCAAGGCTGACCTGGACGAATACATAACCCAACAGATACGCGTTCACCAGGTGACTGAGGCAGCTGGTCAAGTTGTCAGGACAGGAAAACCATATCCGAGTTGGTATGACCAGATCAAATACCCGTTGGGTTACACAATACCAAAATTCCATGTCTATAAGGGGACAGGAAATCCCCATCAGCATGTGGCCCAGTTCAGGGCGCTTTGTGGCAACACTGGTGGCGACGATAAGCTCTTGCTTCGCCAATTCGTCGGCAGCTTATCAGAAACAGCGTTCGAATGATATTCTGAGCTCCCGAATGATTCCGTCAAGACGTTCGCCGAAATGGAGTTGCTATTCACTCAGCGATTTGCAAGCGCCAGCGAACGTACCCCGATAACGGCATTGATTAACGCCAGGGTGAAACCAGGTGAGACGTGGGTCCAGTATGCTATACGCTGGCGAAACTTATGGTCAAAATACGAACAACGCATTGAGGAAGCGCCTGCGGTGGGCATGTTCGTGGGTACACTAGATCCTCATGCGACTATCTCCCAGTTCATGATGTTCTTTAAGCCAACCACATTCCAGGCTTTAATCGACAAGTTGGCCCAAATGGACCAGATGGGTCACAGACCATCTCCCCCGAAGCCGGAGCCTCGGAGTGACAAGAGTAAAGGGAAGGCAACCTTCATCGCGAATGCTCAGCAGCAACCCAGTGCCCCAAAGCTGGCGGATCAACTGGAAGAAAGACGCCGGTATTATAATGAGAAGATGAAGCGCCCCTACTCATTCCCACGGGATAAGACAAAACGGTTATTTGAGTTGGCCGTACGCAACAGGCTAATCAACTTGCCAAACCCAAGGCGACCGCCACAACCCACTGAGGTGAATAACCCCAGTTATTGCCCTTACCATCAAACAGTAAGCCATCCGATTGAGAATTGCTTCGTTTTCAAAGGGTGGATTGAGGATCAATACCTCCAGGGAAAGTTTGCGCTGTCCGAAAAGTGGAAGGTAAACCCGCCACAGCCGCATACTCCTAAGAATACAGACGCACCAGGGGCAACTTGTTCCTTTATTGAAGAAGCTCCATGGGAGGTCGTGCTATCAGCTAAAACCAAAAGGATGCTGAGTGATCTTCATGCATGCCCAGCAGTCGAATGGAAGACCCCGCTTGAACCTCAAATCATCGAAAGGATGCTGAAGCCGCGTCCAACTACAAAGAGCGGTGGTGATGGCCTAAGTACTCACACCCAACTGTCAAAATCTTTGAAGAAAAAGAAGAAGAAGTCCAAGAAGCCCGTGAAGCCTAGAGACAAGCGCACGGAGTTGCAGAAACAGATTGACACGCTGGAGGAGTACAATCAAAAGGCGTGGACTCCCGTCACACTGCAAGAGTTCCTCAACCACGTCTTTCAGGAGGAAGATGATGGAGAAAGCTCGTCGGATGAATCCGAGGGTTATGTGGCGAGTTGTCATGTGATCTCCCACTCGTTTACAGACAATGACAAAACTCCTGGCACTAAGAAACTGGGGGCAGAGCCTGAGCCGGAGCTTGTGCGGCCAACAGAAGAAATGATTGACGCCTTTTTAGACGAGATTCGTTTGAAAAGTAAAGCCGACCAAGAGCATGAGAGGGTCGCGTCAGGAGGAGCCAACCGCAAGCGACTAAACGAAAGAGTCAAAGCATTCCCGCCAGATCAAAAGACACCCGATGTGGATAAAAACATATTGAAGACGAGGAAAAGGTTTGCCAAAGCCATGTCGATGGGAATGAAGCTACCACCCTCGGAAGAAAACACGTTCGATGGGGCAGAGAGGCACCCTAATTATTGCGCATATCATCGGATGATTTCGCACCCCACTGAGGAGTGCGACGCTTTTAAGATGTGGTGGCAAGGATATGTTGCTCACCGGCAACATTTTAAGCGCATGAAACCCAAGACTCGTTAGGAACAAAAAAGTACGACCGAAGGGCGCAAAAGAACTGCCGGCAACTGTTACATAGTTAGCGTCGGAGGGTCACAAGTTCTCACCTTTGGGAGCGACTCTGATGAAGAAATGGCTCTGGGCCCTCTCTTTAAAGAATCCGTTTTAGGGAAAGAGGAAGAACCAGAGACCTGCGAAAACATTCAGCTGCGCAATCGTACGCTCCCGGAAAAGAATCTCGGACCCGCGAATAGAAAAGATAAGGGAAAGGAGAAGGTCACTGAGGATATCACCTTAGATGACCAAGTCATGAAAGAGTTGACTGCCAAAGACCCTCCCAGGAAGGGTAAGGTGGACTATAACTGTAGGGTTCCTAGGCACACTAATGAAGTCTCACAAGGCATCAAACATGGCTAATTCAAATTTTACAAGTGCCTACAAACCCTAATACGGATCGTTAACTAGATATATAGGCGATGCAAGCATGTAAACGAATTTAACTAAAAGGAAAGAAGCTACAACCTTTGTAGATCCGGTCCTCCACCTCCTAGGCTCCGTGATGAAGTCCCCTCGCTGTCCAAATCATATCTTGGACTCTAGCATCGGCTTCATCGAAGAAATGTGCGGGCTTGGTCGTCGGTTCGATGCCGAAGATGATCTACGTCGAGGCATCACAAGATCAAGCTCCAACTTCACCAAGCCTTGAAAACTTGTGAAGGAAACACCCTATACTACTTGGCAAGAGGTAGAGGATGAAGAAATAGGAGGTGGGTTCACTTTAGAATTGGATTTCTCACTCATTAGCTCAAGTTGCCATTGATGGTGCAAGCTTTCTTCTAGTTGAAGATGAAGAAGAAGATGAGAAAGAATTATGATAAGTATGTTAAAATATAAAATAAAATAAATCTTATCATATCTTTAACCTTGGTTAGGTGTAGATAATTGACTAAGGTTAGTTTGAAGAGTTAGGGTTAAGCATGAAGACAAAATGGTCACTTAGTCAAAGTTTCAAGAAGCTTAAACTACAAATAAATCAAGCCACCATTTTCTTTTCTCTTGCCAAAAAGAAACAAATAAATAAATCAATAAATAGATAAAAGAATAAGTAAATAAAATGAAACCCTAACCATTCATATAACCATGGTCAATTCTTTACACAAACCCAAGCTTGCATGTATCATCAAACATGATACAATCTTGTGCACAAAAGTATATCTCATATACAACTTGTGTACATCAAGTGAGAAAATCCATTTAAAGTGAACCGATACTAGTTAATGCAAAGTAATATATCAAATATATAATTATGCATTAAATCATTAAATCAACACTTGATTCAATGATCCGGTCATGTCGCAAATAACCGACCAGTATCCAATGTATCGGCTTATTGAATCAATCCTTGATTCGATAACTAGGTTATATCGCATACAACCATTCGACACATTCATCGCGAGAATGAAATACGGTATCACATACACGCATTATTCTCGGTCCCGCACATATCTCATATGCGCTCCTATTTCGTTTCGCTTGAGCCAGGAAACCTCTGTGTAGGACTCTAAAGACTCGTCAATATGCCGGTAGCAGATGATGATCATATCAAACATCCACAAGCCGCAAGCGGTCTGCTAAACATAACGGCCACCCGGGTATTGAGCGATCAGAAGATCGACGAGCAAGCCCGCTCACACTCCTGTGAATCCAACCAGTAACACTTACCGTACAGTCCGGTCTGTTCGTCTGATATGTCGCATATCTCGCCTAGGGGTGGTAAACGTCAGACCCCAATAGCTCGATAAGTCATGCCGACGTAAGGTCCATAACATGTGTGAAACTACTGATAACACTTACCAGTAGGTCACTGCAACCCTGGCCAGGGATTTCCTGTTATGGCCAGTCGAGCATAGCGCAACATCAACCCCCAATACCGGGAGAGACGAATCCCCTCCTATCGCTCATTGCCTCCATATGAATCGGGACTGTACCCAAAAACCACCTGTTTGCATGACTCAGTAGAGCCGTGGTAGGGTGGAAATCAAAGCATAGTGGGAGACACACAAGACTCTATGACGATCTCGGGTCAACAGACTAAGCTGTACCAGTGTCATCAGAGAACTGCCATCTGACGTAAGGTATAATACCATCTGGGAGTTCTCGGCGAGTCCGTTCAGTGTACCCAGTCTCCACTGAGCACCCGCATACCATCTCCGATGTCAAACACCAATGGATATGGGATCATCCATCGCCCATCACATGGGTCGAGAAGATATACGCTAGTCTACTCTGGAATATCGATGCCCCGTCTCGATATTCCCTCGACTAGGAACATTGAAGGATGTACTCATGGACTATCCAGGCCCCACTAGTATGATCAGCATCACAGTCCTGGAAGTCGAGTACACATCCTAAGGGCTTTATCAACATGTAACAGAGAGACAGAAAGTGTACACGTTAAGATAAAGAGCAACCAGATAGCGTACTATCATGTCGAGCAAGAAAGTCCTACCTATATATGTCCCAGCATCCACTACAATATACATCCAATGTACAGTAATGGCCTCTAGGGCATACATATAACTAACAATCTCCCACTTGCACTAGGGCCATCTGTAGCAGTGGTTGCAGTATCACATACTCAACTATCCCCTAAAAGTCTCTCTTTAGGAAAAGGCCTTTGTGAGTGGATCCGCCGTGTTGTCCTCTGAGTCTACTCTCCTAACCTCGATCAACCTGGAGATCAACTATCTCCATGATCAGGTGATGCTGCCTCAGAATTTGTCTGGGTCACTGGTGGGACCAGGGTTCCAGGGCCGAAGCCACACTTCCATTGTCATACAATGGCAGGAACCTGGTTCATCTTATGAACCAATATACACCCAAACTTCCTCTTTGGTAGTATCTTCAATAGCGATGTTACCAGCCTTTATCGTCTAGTTTGCCACGGTATCTAGCTTGGAACTCTTCCAACATACCGTCCCTTTACTGAGGGTAAAGACAGTGCCAGTGACTGACATTCAGTCGTCTTTATCACCCTGGAACTCTTCCAGTGATTCTCCCCAAGATCGATTGATACCATCTCACTACATCTAGTGAGAATCCTAGCATCCAATTACATCTATCTCATAGATGAAAACTCAGGATTTAGGAGGTATCACTTTGATCCTATTTGGAGAATCCTTGTGATAATAGGAGATTGACCGATCGTAGTATAGGAAACTCTTTTCCTATCAAGAGAATGTTGTCTACGTACAATACGAAGATGACCACCTTACTCTCTACTACCCTTTTGTATATACAAGGTTCATCTACCATTTTGATGAAGTCAAACACTTTGACTATCACATCAAAACAGACGTTCCAATTCCGCGATGCCTGCTTCATTATGTAAAGCAACTTGCACACGTTTCCGCTGCTCACACTGTTTACGAAGCCCTCTGGCTGTGTTCTTATAGACGTTCTCTTCTAAATCATTATTTAGAAAAGTAGTCATAGCACCCAACCACCAGATATCGTAGTCATGGTATGTAGCCGTGGCAAGTAGGATCTGGATGGACTTAAGCATATTCCCTGGAAAAGGTTTTATCATTATCCGTGCCTGGTCGATGACGAAAACCTTTAACAAGTCTAGCTTTGAAAGTCTCAACTTTTCCATCTATACCAAGTAATCTTCTCAAGATATACTTGCTCCTGATGGGGATTTAACCCTTCAGATATCGCAACCAAAGTCCATACTTTGTTGGTGTATATGGATTCCATCTCAGATTGCTAAGCATCCAGCCATTCTTACAGAGTCCCTACTCTTGATGGCCTGCTCAAAACTAGTTGGGTCATCATCTCATGATGCAAGCCTTGCTCCCACTGTCATCGAGAAACCGAAGTATCTCTCAAGCAGGTGAGGAACCCTGCTAGATCGACGAAGAGGCTGAGGTTCGTCGGGAACTATTGAATCCTTTGGTTCTTTCAAATCATCAGCAGCAGTTTGTATAGCTGGAACATTTCCAGTTCTACATAACTGACCTTGCCTCGAGCTTGTCCGGATTTTTGCATTTGACATAGGCCGGACAATCCCAAATCTTAACTTACTTAAGAGATAGTCTCTTCCCATACCATATCTCATATGGAATGGTAGGCACTGATTTGATTCGAACCTAATTCAATAGGTATGCAGCTTCTCAAGTGCACAACCCCATAAAGGAAATAGGTAACTCAGTAATACTCATCATAGAGCACACGATATCTAATATTGTGCGATTGCTCCGCCCTGATACACCGTTGTGCTGTGGTGTATTCAGAGGAGTAGTACGGAGAGAGAATCTCATTCTCCTTTAGAATGGTCCAGGAATGCCATGCAAAAGTATTCTCCTCCCTGATCTCATCATAGGACATAATACTTATACCCGGTTATTGGTTCTCTACTTCTAACTTATATTCTGTGAATACCTCAAAAGGTTCGGACTTATGTTTCAACAGGAACATATGACTGAATCTTGAGAGATTATCAGAGAATATAATGAAGTATAAAGAACCAGTCATGGCATGTGTAGACAGGAGACTTTACATATATCATCATGCATCAGTCCCAAGAGTTTGCTAACTCTTTCTCTGTTTTCAGTAAACGGAGCTATGGTCATCTAATCTTTGTGACATGACTGGCAAGTTTCACAAGATGTAAATTCAAACTAATTTAAATATGCATCTAAAATGTAACTTCAGCCAGTCGGGTCGCATTGATGTGACCTAGTCTACAATACCTCAAGAACGATCCGTTCATTTCTGAACTCTTCCTCTTGTGTATGTTCTGTATACTAAAGAACTGTAGTTTGATTTAGAACGTCAATGCTTTTAGATAACGTGTCTGAACCGATCAACTTTTGATATAGGAAATGTTCAAAACATTATCCATCAATACAAAATTTTATCATTTCTTTACTAATAAAGAGACTGATATGATTTTGTATATCAGGTTCGGTATCTAATAGCATTTGTTCAGAATCGATGTATTGGTAATACAGGGTGACAGTGACCAACAGACTTGGCTGCAACACTTGCCCCGTTTTCTGTCTATGAAACTTATCACCCGTTCTCAGTTTTCTACCCTTTTGTAGCCCTATGTAACAGATTACATATCTGGGATCCTTATCCGGTATCAAATACCCAGGATGCAGAGGATACTGAGAAATAGTTCTTTGTAAAGAACACACCCGAAGGAGATGCATCTCATGCACTTTCTTCGTTTGGACGGCATGGGAATCCTGGTATTCCCCTATTTCCTGCCCTGTCTTATAACAATTATAAGTTGGAGCGGGACCAACGTTCCCCAGCTCAGTATAACAAGCGGGTTCGGTCAATACATCCATATTATTATCTTGATTAAGGCATGATATGGTCACTACCTGGAGAGAGAGAAAAGAAAACACTCTGCGTGCGCTCTTGCAAGATTAGATTGGTTATTTATTTTTATCTAATCAGGATGGCTCCCACTGTTTTTATCAAATCTTCTTTCAAACCCTAAAAGGAAAGACTAGCCGGGATTAATTACACTCTACAAGTTCGCCAATCTTTCAGCCAGGCCAGTGTCGGTACTTTGAGGGAGGTTCCCCGTGCTTTCGCACGGACCTAATTACAGTAAACCTCGTTTTCCCAGAGGCGTAACCCCGTTGACACCTTTCTAGACACCTACTTGATCGGCTAATTGCAAAGTGCAAAACTCTCCCAGGAGTAACAATTACTCGCAGTGGGTATCGGGATCCAACTATCATATAGAAGGTATGCAATCTCATTGCAAATTTCAACACTTGAAACTCACGATAATGGTTTTTACCCCTAGCACCTATGACCTTAACTATGGTCAACAAATCATAAGTACTAGTCAAGTTCTACCCGTCATTTCATGATTAATTAGACCCACCCACATGACCCTTAACTAAGGTCAACAAAGTCACGCGACTGTCCTAACTAATCGCATCATATGCGGTGTAGGAAGACATCACTTAGCTACCGTACACTGTGCCTTGACTATGGTCAACAAACACAGCACGAATACTAAGTACTCTACTTCCTAAAATGACGGAGGGTTGAAAATGGTTTTTATGAAAACCTTTAACGCTTTGAACTTGATCTCGTTGCGGAATCAAATGGTTTTTAAATGGAGTGTTTTTGAGGCTTTTCTAGTTTTGCTAAAGGGGTCACTCCCGGTGAAGGGATCGTCGGCCCTTTCCTCATCGAATAAGGTGCAGGATAATCATATATACCGCTGTGGAAAGCAAAAACTATAGAAGCAATCAAAAGACAAACCGAGGGTTGTAGCATCTGCCAGTTATTGCTAAAGGAGTCACTCCCGGTGAAGGGATCTCGGTCCTTTCCCTATCGAATAAGGTGCAGGATGTTCTACAAGGAACACCGCGATGCAAAGCAAGAACTGTAGCTACCTGTTTTTATTTTGAAATTCGATTCCACAACATCAATTAGGTTTATTTTCTTCCATTAATCATATTAATGAATATCCCATCATTTAAATCCACCTAAACACCACAGATAAATATAACGTACGCTTATGCCATCCGCATTCGCCTCGATGTCCCGTCTGCACCGTTAGGTTAGGTAACTAACGCCAGAGCGAGGCAGGGCTAGCGCGGGTGTAAAGTATAGGCAACGTCTATATAATATATCATATATACTATATATAATATCTATCTGAACAAATCACATGATCACATCACAGATAACGCAGCAGAAAATATCATATGAAATATTGGATATACTAGGACGTCCGTATTTTCAATACGAGCTAGTATAAAACACGGATTCCACGGTCGTGATGAATAGTCAATCCCACACCCCTAGACCCCTACGAGAGCGGCAAGCAACCCTACCAATTCTAGGGTTAGGAGACCCGGACTCGACTCCTCGAGATGGTCTCCCACTGAACCCTAGAACCCGGTTACTTGTGCTCCCCTCCTTGGGTCTATCCTAATGCGGAAAAGTAAATAATATACAAATGGTGACATCTTCCGCTACCTGGAAGTGCCCCAATAAAAGAATATTACATACAAGTTTTTACATGGATGAAAATGAAAAACACTTATCTCACATAAAAAAAACCCGGCTATTCGAACACGACGATCCAATATAACATATCCAGCAACACATAACATCACATGTCATCAACGTAAGTAAATATGCGCATCCCAATTGTCGTTGACATATAGCAACGAAACCGGCGATATCACATATTACACTTACGGTCACAGAAAAGAAAGTGTAAAACTACAACAGTTGGAATCCGCAACCTCTTTAGACATCGCATGCCTAATCAAATGAAATACTTAGACATCGCATGCCTAACAATTATAAACTCCGCATTTTTGTCTCATTTATCGAAAACTCTTTTCAATATCGAGTCGGGCAATTCAACAAGATTCCCGGCATCCAGAACGAATGCTCGTCGCAAACTTTAGTGGACGGCCGCACCCCCGATACCGTCGACGAAGTGCACTAAGGCGGAACACCGCTGCCGAGAGCACCCGGACGGATGCTTTCGGCGACGGGGTTCTCCTACAGTCACTTGGTCGGGGCTATGGAGTGAGGCTGTCTATTAAGTTTACCCGACGAGTATCTGCGTACGCTACCCGATTGCGACGGACTTTTGATCACATCAAAATTCCGTGGCATCGATCAAGTCAGACTAAACCGCTAGATTTATAACATTCATTCAGTTATCTCATAACTATTTGTGAATTCCAATTATTGTATCCCATTCCAGATAAACAGAAAATGTTAAACTTTCCGATCGAACAGTCAAACACCCAAGTTTTCCCGATACAGCTCAACACATGAAATAGGTTTAAAAACATCCAGTTCATGCCTCAGTACCAACGGTCCAGCCGTAGAAGGGTCAAGCCAACGCTTCACATGTGGCACGCCGTACTGCCCCAAACCCGAAGGTTCAAAGGACAGTTCAAGACGGTCACATAATCGAGTTAAGGTTTGTTGTCTTCTTATTAAACCATGGAAAGATCCAACACTTGGAAATTTCCCGACAGAGGAAAAAGTGGGTATTTATATCCGGTCGAACTTTTCAACATATTCAAAAATTATCCAGAAAAACACATAGACAAAGTTTGACAATCCGATCGAATCTACGAACTCCCAATACAATCCAAAATACTCAACTCTTGAGTAAATATTAAAAATTCCCAGAAAATTCAGCACTAAAATATAGGAGTTACTGTGCAAAAATTATTGAATATTCCCACCGTATGGTTGCGGAACCGCCGCATAAGCCATACTTATGCCGCGGTTCCACGGCGGTTTAGTCGATTCACGCGCTCGTATTGCACAGTAACCCTTATAAAACCCTGCTGATTTTTCTGCATATTTTTAATTTGGAAAAATCCCCGATTTCAAAAAATGTACAGAGAGCAATTTGAGATTAGGGTTTCGGTTCGATCGGACTTCTAACTCCGTCTACGCATCGCCTAAGGCTCTAGCTAGGCTCTAATACCACTGTAGGGTTCCCAGGCACACTAATGAGATCTCACAAGGCATCAACCATACCAAATTCAAATTTTTTCATGTGTCTACAAACCCTAATACGGATCGTTAACTAGAAGTATAGGCGATGCAAGCAAGTAAACGACTTTATTGCTAAAGGAAAGAGGCTACAACCTTTGTAGATCCGGTTCTCCACCTCCATAGCTCCGCGTTGACGTCCCTCCGCTGTACCTATCGGAATCCGGACTCTGGCGAAGGTTTCGTCGGAGAAATGATCGGGCTAGGTCATCGACTTCGATGCCGAAGATGATCTACGTCGAGGCAACTCAAGATCAAACTCCAACTTCACCAAGTCATGAAACTTGTGAAGAAAACACCCTATACTACTTGGCAAGTGGTAGAGGATGAAGAAATAGGAAGTGGGTTCACTTTAGAATTGGATTTCTCACTCTTTTTCTCAAGGCACCATTGTTGGTTGCAAGCTTCTTCATCTTGAAGAAGAAGAAGAAGAAAAGAATATATGATAAGAATTATTGAAAAATAGAAAACAAAGTGATTCTTATCACATAGCAACCATGGTTAAGTGTAGAGAATAAACTAGGGTTAGGTTTAATGGTTAGGTTAAGGCTAAGAGACAAAATGGTCAAAGCTTCATGAAGTTTCATGAAAGAAACAAAGTAAGCCACCATTTTATTCTTGCCAAAATGAATTAAAGAAAATAAATAAATGAATAAGTAAATCAAAACTCTAACCATTAACATAACCATGGTTTAATCATACACACCCAAGTTTGCATGTATCATCAAACATGATACAAACAAATGCACAAAAATATATCACATATACAATGTGCACATCAAGTGAGAAAATCCATTTTAAGTGAACAAATACTAGTTAATGTAAAGTAATATATCAAATATATAATTATACATTAAATCAACACTTGATTTAACGATCCGGTCATATCGCATATGACCGACTAATATCCAATGTATCGACTTATCGAATCAATCCTCGATTCGATAACTAAGTTATATCACATACAACCATTCGATTCATTCATCACGAGAATAGAATACGGTATCACATACACGCATTATTCTCGGTCCCACACATATCTCATATGCGCTCCTATTTCGTTTCGCTTGAGCCGGGAAACCTCTGTGTAGGACTCTAAAGACTCGTCAATACGCCGGTAGCAGGTGATGATCATATCAAACACCCACAAGCCGCAAGCGGTCTGCTAAATGTAACGGCCACCCGGGTATTGAGCGATCAGAAGATCGACGAGCAAGCCCGCTCACACTCCTGTGAATCCAACCAGTAACACTTACCGTACAGTCCGGTCTGTTCGTCTGATATGTCGCATATCTCGCCTAGGGGTGGTAAACATCAGACCCTAGTAGCTCGATAAGTCATGCCGACGTGAGGTCCATAACATGTGTGAAACTACTGATAACTCTTACAAGTATATCACTGCAACCCTGGCCAGGGATTTCCAGTTATGGCCAGTCGTGCATAGCGCAACATCAACCCCCAATACCCGGAGAGACGAATCCCCTCCTATCGCTCATTGCCTCCATGTGAATCGAGACTGTACCCAAAAACCACCTGTTTTCATGACTCAGTAGAGCCGTGGTAGGGTGGAAATCAAAGCACAGTGGGAGACACACAAGACTCTATGACGATCTCGGATCAACAGACTAAGCTGCACCAGTGTCACCAGAGAACTGCCATCTGACGTGAGGTATAATACCATCTGGGAGTTCTCTGCGAGTCCGTTCAGTGTACCCAGTCTCTACTGAGCACCCGCATACCATCTCTGATGTCAAACACCAATGGATATAGGATCATCCATCGCCCATCACATGGGTCGAGAAGATATACGCTAGTCTACTCTGGAATATCGATGCCCCGTCTCGATATTCCCACGACTAGGAACAATGAAGGATGTACTCATTGACTACCCAGGCCCCACTAGTATGATCTACATCATAGTCCTGGAAGTCGAGTTCACATCCTAAGGGCTTTATCAACATGTAATCAGAGAGACAGAAAGTATACATGTTAAGATAAAGAGCAACCAGATAGCATACTATCATGTCGAGCAAGAAAGTCCTACCTATATATGTCCCAGCATCCACTACTATATACATCCAATGTACAGTAATGGCCTCTATGGCATACATATAACTAACACTTAACCTTGACCGGGATGTCTTAAAACTAACGACGGACTGTGGGGTCCTTAAACACATGGACTATGAGGTCCTTAACCTTGACCGTGATGTCTTAAAACTAACGTCGGACTGTGGAGTCCTTAAATCCATGGACTATGAGGTCCTTAACCTTGACCGTGATGTCTTAAAACTAACATTGGACTGTGGAGTCCTTAAATCCATGGACTACGACGTCCTTAACCTTGACCGCAACATCTTAAAACTAACATGGGACCGCAATGTCCTTAAACTATCTATCGACCGCAATGTCACTAAACTAAACGACAGGGCTCCCTTAATTGCACTCTTGTCGGATCTAAACGATCCCGTTAAGTTGATCTTAGTCTAAAAACTAGGCTGGCGTATCCTTAACAAACGTTTAAGTCGATCTTAGTCTCAAACGAGACTGATGTATCCTTAAACCCAAACCCCCAAACCCAAATCTAAGATAATACGGATTTGGACTAGTCCATGCCCTACGGGCGACGACATAACTCAGTCTCCGTATACAATCCACGGGCAACCAAACACAAAATAAACACACACGACACGAAGTGATCATCTGGAGAAGGAGAAAGTTGCTACCGCAATGCGGTAGCGTAATTAACTGCAGGGGCTTGCGCCTGCAGGGAAGAGCGTCCCCACAATCAAAAACCTCTCAAGTGAGGGGGAATCTGACGAAGTCTGCTACATCGGACGCATCCGTTTAAACCTTCGATACATGGCGCCATAAATCAACTTGGCATCTTCGGAGAGGTAGACGGATAGCACCAATTAGCATCTGCCCCGAACCTCAGGCGAGACGTCCGTCGCGCCGACTTTCGGAGGGGACACACCTGTCCAACATACTGTCCCTCAAAAGAGGGAAAACTATAACTCTGACAGTCACTCTGTCATCCAGGTCAGCTTGGAAGCCTGAAATGATAATCGTCTCTCGAAGGAGGCTGCCGTTACCATATCCATAGAACATCCATTTATGTTCATAATCCGCTTCCCAATGTTTCTCCAGGATTAAAATAATATATCTGCTTATTACATCTAGTACAAAAGCAATATCTGGTGTGGTACTTGACATTTCATGATTAACTCAATTGCCTAAGCAAGTGATATGCTAATCATGCAGATCCCTCTCCCCTTTAGTCTGTAAGACACCTTTAGAGAGGGTGACTCCATCACCTGCAGGTACACCACCATGCCAGGAGTCGTCCATTTAATGTCAAAGTACCCAAATTGGGATACTTCCCAAATCTAGATCTAAAAACATAGATCTAGTAACCAGGAAACTTGATATTATTTCTATATCATATGTGGAGAAACAACTGTGCGACAACCAAAGTATAACCGATCGTAGTATAGGAATATCCCTTCCTATAAAGTGCATGTCATCCTAATACCTGTACATCACACCCTACTACCTCCTTACCAGATCCATCTCCTATTCTGATGAAGTCAAAGCCTATGACTGCCACATCAAAAATAGATGATTTATTTCCGCTATACTTGCCTTAGTCTATAAATAGACATAAGCTACTTGTCCTCTATGCTTCCTATTGGATATATGTATGCCCTAGAGGCCATTATATGATAGTGGATGTATTTATACATGTATATATATATATATATATATATTCAGTGTACATTCTTGCTCGACATGATAGTATGCTATCTGGTTCTTCTTTATCTGACATGTTGATTTGATCATGCTTTTATTCATTCACGCATGTTGATAAAGCCCTGAGGATATAGGCTTGACTACTGTGATTATGATAAAGATCATACTAGTGGGACATCTGTAGTTTATAAGCATATCCTGAAATGTCCCTAGTCGTAGGTGTATCGAGACGGGGCATCGATATACCAGAGTAGACTAGCGTATATGATTCTAGACCCATATGATAGGCGATGGATGTTCCCACATTCAGCGATGTTTGACATCGAGATCGAATACGGGTGCTCAGTGGTGACTGGGTACACTGGACGGACTCACCGAGAACTCCTATATGGAATTATATCTATCGTCGGATAGCAGTTCTCAGGTGACACTGGTGCAGGTTAGTCTGTAGACCCGAGATCGTCATAGAGTCTTGTGTGTTCTCCCATTGTACTTTGATTACCACCCTACCACGGCTCTATTGAGTCATGCAAACAGGTGGCAGTTGGGTACAGTCCCGAGACACACGAAGGCGATGAGCGATAGGAGAGGTTTCGTCTCTCCCGGTATTTGGAGTTGATGTTGTACTGTGCTCGATTGGCTATATCAGTAAGTCCCTGGCCAGGGCTGTTGAGATTTACCGATAAGTGTTATCAGTAGTTTCTCGATTTGTTGTAGACCGCTCATCGGCATGACTTATTGAGTTATTGGGGTCGACGTTACCATCCCTATACTCGATATGCAGCATATCTGACGAAGAGACCGGACTGTACGGTAGTGTTGCCGGTTGGCTCGACGGGAGTTGTGACAGGTTCACTTGTTTTCTTCTGATCGCTTAATACCCGGGTAGCCGTTACGTTTAGCTGACCGCTTGCGGCTTGGGGGTGCTTGATATGATCATCACCCACTGCCGGCGTATTGACGAGTCTTAGAGTCCCACAATGGAGTTGCCTAGTCCCACTGCCGGCGTATTGACGGGTCTTAGATACCGGTTCAGGTTCTCACATTTGCAATTCTATACAGGGGCTGAGAAACAGCAAGGTTTTGAAGACAGGTGACCATACTCTCCGCATTGGAAATGGTTCCAATGTACATACAGTTGCAGTGGGAGAGTATCATTTGGGGTTGCCGTCTGGGTGTATATTGGTTTTGAACCCATATTATTTTGTACCTAGTATGCTTTATAATATAATATCCGTTTCGTTGTTAGACAATGAAGGATATAATTTTGTATTGCAGAACAATGTTATGAACATTCACCTGAATCAAATGTTGGTTGGGTATGGTACGCTTAATAACGGGATATACGTCCTAAATCAACACACAGTTTTCAGCATACAACACACTAATAAAAGAAAACTTTCAGAAATAAATGAAGCTTTTCTTTGGCACTGTAGACTTGGTCATATTAACGAAACAAGACTAAACAAGTTACACAAAGATGAATATTTAAACCCTTTTGAATATAAATCTTATGCGACTTGCCGGTCTTGTATCAAGGGTAAAATGACCAAAACTCCGTTTACCGGACACGGAGAAAGAGCTACCGAGCTCCTAGGCCTCATACATAGTGATGTATATGGGCCAATGTCTACACAGGCTAGAGGCGGTTTTTCATACTTCATTACTTTCACTGACGATTTCTCAAGATTCGGTTATGTATTTTTATTAAAGCACAAATCCGAAACTTTCGAGAAATTCACTGAATATAAACTCGAAGTAGAAAAACAAACCGGCTTGAGTATCAGAATGCTTCGATCAGATCGAGGTGGGGAGTACCTCAGTACAGAATTTGCAAACTTCCTAAAAGAGAATGGGATTCTCTCTCAGCTCACTCCTCCTTACACACCACAGCACAACGGTGTGTCAGAACGACGGAATCGGACCCTATTAGATATGGTCCGATCCATGATGAGTGATGCTGAGTTACCCGTCTCATTTTGGGGCATGCATTGGAGACTGCAGCATTTCTACTGAACAGGGTGTTAGTGTATATGCCCTAGAGGCCATTACTGTATCATACTAGTATGTATATTACTTGATGGAAGCTTGGGATATTCACAGTTGTACAGACAATCTTGCTCAATATAGTAGTATGCTACTTGGTTTGTCTCTGCTTTAATGTGTACATGTGTGTTTATTTATTATATCACCTATACGCATTAGTAGAGCCCTTAGGATCTTTGCTTGATTACCGGCGTTGTGATGGCGATCACACTCGTGGGGGCTGGGTAATCTACAAGCACATCCTTATACACGTCCCTAGTCGTGGGAGTATCGAGATAGGGCATCGATACTCCGGAGTAGACTAGCGTATGCGCTTCTCATCCCAGCACGGGAGACGGTCTGTCCCACAGCCGTCGGTACGTCGTACTTGAGATAGTATGCGGGTGCTCGTTGGGTTACGAGTACACTGGACAGGACTCGTCGGGAACTGATGGTTGGTATTATACCTATCGTCAGTTATCAGTTCCCAGGTGACATGAGTACAGCTTAGTCCGCTGACTTGACACTGTCACTTCGCCTCGAGTGTGTTCCCACTGTTCTTTGATTACTACCCTACCACGGCTCTACTGAGTCGTGCAAACAGGTAGTAGTTGGGAGCAGTCCCGAAGCACTTGGAGGCAGTGACGGTTAGACAGGATTCGTCTCTCCCGGTATTGGGGGTTGACATCGCGCTGTGTCTAGGAGAGCCATTACACGAGTAGTTCCTGGCCAGGGCAAGCGAGATATACTGGTAGGTTCCGGTGTTATCTCAGGGTGTTCTGGGCTTCACTCCGACACGACTTGTACCGCTATTAGGGGTCTGACGCTTGCCGCCCCCCTAGGCCCGACATGTGATGTATCAGACGAACAGACCGGACTGTACGGAGATTGTCATATACAGACTCAGTAGGAGTTCGGATGGGTTTACCTCATCGGCCTTCTTATCGACATCTACCTGGGGACCGTTACGTACAGCTAGTGCCGCTTGCGGTCTGTGGTTAAACCCACTGCCAGCGTAGTGTCGAGTCTTTAGAGTCCCACACAGAGAGTTTCCCTGCACTGAGCGAAACGTGTAGAGGCCGTATGGTTTTGCGGCAGGGCTGCGATCACTTACGTACACTTGTGTGCGTGTGGTGTTCGGGCAGGCAATACTAGTGGGCTTTGGTTTAAGCCGGATCCTAGTATTGCATGGATGGATTTGTTTTGTCTTCTGTGCATCCGCATTCTACGGAATACGGATGCAGGTGTGGATGCACAGTTTTCTGGAGCGATGAAGGAGGAGATGCCTCATTAGGGTTTTGGCAGTTGGTTCGGCCAAAACCGCTATGTGGCAGGCTCATTAGGGGTTTGACAGTTGATTCGGTCAAAACCATTTTGAGGCCGACTCATTAGGGTTTCGACAGTTCGTTTGGTCAAAACCATTATGAGCCGGGGACATTATTTACTAATCCTTTCATTGATAATTTTGTTATGGCTAATTACATTGACCATTTGACCATCTTGACTTTGTTGACCATTTGACCAAAGTTGACTTGGATCTTCTTAGAAGATCTAAAGTATTCTTTGGTTTTCTTTTTCTTTTGTTATGATAATGGTCATGTCATTTGTAGCCATCACCTTTATCTTGATGTGATTAGTAATCATGATGTTTTTGCATTATTGCAACCATGGTTAGCTTTTCTCTTGGTTAAGCTTTTCATTTGGATATTCTCATTCTCTCTCTTGAAATGAGAAGCTCCATGGTTGCTAGAAAATCTCCTTCTTCTTCCTCCTCTTGATTTCTCCTTTGATCTCATGTGTTGAGAGAAAAAGGATTCTACTTGACAAACACATCCATACATGTTCTCTACACAACCTAGGGCTTCTAGATTAGCAATCTCCTTGCCCTAGTTACCTCGGCTTGAAGTGGAGCTCGGTGTACATCTCTCGGGTGGATCGTCTTCGACTCAAGGAGGCCGCGGAGGTGACCGAAGTCCGGATCAACCATTGAGCAAGCAATGAGAAGAACAACAAGAAGAGAAGAACATCAAAGAAGAACAACAACAAGAAGAGAAGGAGTTCAAGTTGAGGTATAACCCCTAACCGAGTAGATACATCTCATGTTAGGATGCTAGTATATTGTTTAGCAAAGATCCGGCTTTTATGGTCCATGTTACAAAGTTTAGAAAAAATTTGATTTACCGTTTCCGCAACCCCGAAAGTACCGGGAGAGGTAACGTGGACCTAACACAGGGTCCCAACCAAAACTGTGTCTACCACACCATATGAAATATGGCATGGGAAGAGACCATCTCTTAAGAGAATTAAGATTTGGGGTTGCCCGGCCTATGTTAAAAAGCAGAATCCAGACAAACTCGAGACACGGTCGGTCATGTGTAATTTTGTGGGGTATCCAAAGAATTCTTATGGATATCTATTCTACCACAAGGAGGAACAAAAGGTGTTTGTTTCTCAGTATGCCACATTCTTGGAAAAAGCGTTTTTCATAAATGAAACTGATGGCAATGTGGTGGATCTAGAAGAGGTTCTAGAGACACAAACTATAGATGACGACTTGGTTGAACCGGCTGTTGCAATAGAAACTGAGGAACTTCGACCACTCCGTAGGTCTGGTAGGACTTCTCGCCCACCGGAGAGGTACTACGGTTTCCTCATTGATGGTGACAGAGAAGACTGCATCATGGAGGATTATGATCCTACCAGCTTTCAGCAAGCTATCACGAGTGGAGACTCTGTGAAATGGCTGGATGCCATGAGATCCGAAATGGAGTCTGTGTACACCAACAAAGTATGGACTTTGGACGTTGTACCCCCTGGGGTAAAACCTGTGGGGTGCAAATGGACCTTTAAAAGAAAGATTGGTGTAGATGGGCGGGTAGAGACCTATAAGGCAAGACTTGTGGCGAAGGGTTTTCGTCAAAGACTAGGTTTGGACTATGACGAGACTTTTTCTCCCGTAGCCATGCTTAAATCCATTCGGATCCTACTTACTATTGCTGCTCACTACGACTATGAAATCTGGCAGATGGACGTTAAAACGACATTTCTAAATGGAGATTTAGAAGAATGTGTTTATATGGATCAGCCAGAGGGCTTCATTGACAGTGGGAGCAGCGGGAAATCATGTAGATTGCTTAAATCCATATATGGGTTAAAGCGGGCATCACGGAGTTGGAACATCTATTTCGATGATGTTATCAAAGAGTTTGATTTCATCAAAAATCCAGATGAACCTTGTGTTTATAAGAAGGCTGTAGGGAGAGCTGTCACATTCCTCGTATTGTACGTGGATGGCATTCTTCTGATAGGAAATGATATTCCTATGCTACAGTCGGTCAAATCTTTCTTATCACTAAGGTTCTCCATGAAGGACCTGGGTGATGCCACATACATTCTGGGCATTAGGATCTATGGGGATAGATCCAAGAGGTTATTCGGATTGTCCCAAACCAGGTACATTAACACCATCCTAAAAAGGTTTAGTATGGATGACTCCAAGCAGGGTGCCTTACCCGCTTGCCATGGGGTCACTCTCTCTAAGGACTCTTGCCCAAAGACCGATGAAGAGAGAGCTCGCATGAGCATTATACCCTATACTTCGGCAGTAGGATCTATAATGTATGCGATGTTATGTACACGCCCAGATGTATCTTATGCACTAGTGTTGTAAGCAGGTATCAATCCAACCCAGGGGAGAATCACTGGATAGCTGTGAAGAACATTCTTAAGTACTTGCGAAGGACTAAAGAATTGTTCTTGGTGTATGGTAATGGAGATCTCCAAATGGAGGCCTTTACCAATTTGAGCTTCCAGAGCGATAAGGACGACAGCAAATCTATCTTCGGGTTTGTATTTACCCTCAATGGAGGGACGGTAAGTTGGAAGAGTTCCAAACAGGATACCGTTGCAGACTCTACGATGGAGGCTGAGTACATTGCTGCGAATGATGCCGCCAAGGAAGCTGTCTGGATGAGGAAGTTCATCTCGGAGATAGGAGTAGTTCCAACCATTATTGATCCAATACCATTGTATTGTGATAATAATGGGGCTATGGCGTTAGCCAAGAAGCCCGGGTCCCATCAGCGGTCTAGACACATCCTGAGGCGCTTTCATTTGATCCGGAAGATTGTAGATCGCCGCGAGATCGAGATTAGGAGAGTAGACACAAAGAATAACGCCGCGGATCCACTCACCAAGGCCCTCCCTTAGCTGCAGCATGAGCGACTTTTTGAGATGTTGGGTATGAGATACGCCAATAACTGGCCTTAGTGCAAGTGGGAGATTGTTATGCCCTAGAGGCCATTATATGATAGTGGATGTATTTATACATGTATATATATATATATTCAGTGTACATTCTTGCTCGACATGATAGTATGCTATCTGGTTCTTCTTTATCTGAAATGTTGATTTGATCATGCTTTTATTCATTCACACATGTTGATAAAGCCCTGAGGATATAGGCTTGACTACTGTGATTATGATAAAGATCATACTAGTGGGACATCTGTAGTTTATAAGCATATCCTGAAATGTCCCTAGTCATAGGTGTATCGAGACGGGGCATCGATATACCAGAGTAGACTAGCGTATATGATTCTAGACCCATATGATGGGCGATGGATGTTTCCACATTCAGCGATGTTTGACATCGAGATCGTATACGGGTGCTCAGTTGTGACTGGGTACACTGGACGGACTCACCGAGAACTCCTATATGGAATTATATCTATCGCCGGATAGCAGTTCTCAGGTGACACTGGTGCAGGTTAGTTTGTAGACCCGAGATCGTCATAGAGTCTTGTGTGTTCTCCCACTGTACTTTGATTACCACCCTACCACGGTTCTATTGAGTCGTGCAAACAGGTGGCCGTTGGGTACAGTCCCGAGACACACGAAGGCGATGAGCGATAGGAGGGGTTTCGTCTCTCCCGGTATTGGGAGTTGATGCTATGCTGTGCTCGATTGGCTATATCAGTAAGTCCCTGGCCAGGGCTGTTGAGATTTACTGATAAGTGTTATCAGTAGTTTCTCGATCTGTTGTAGACCACTCATCGGCATGACTTATTGAGTTATTGGGGTCGACGTTACCATTCCTAGACTCGATACGCAGCATATCTGACAAAGAGACCGGACTGTACGGTAGTGTTGCCGGTTGGCTCGACGGGAGTTGTGACAGGTTCGCTTGTTTTCTTCTGATCGCTCAATACCCGAGTGGCCGTTACGTTTAGCTGACCGCTTGCGGCTTGGGGGTGCTTAATATGATTATCACCCACTGCCGGCGTATTGACGAGTCTTAGAGTCCCACAATGGAGTTGTCTAGTCCAGGCGAAACGATGTGGTACGCATATGAGATATGCGCGTGGACCCGGTTAAAATGCGCGTATGAGATACCGTATGTTAATCGGGCGGTTTGCTTTTGGTCGGGTCGTATGCGATATGACCGGTTTGCTAAATCAAGTGTTGATTTATCATTGACCATTAGTTTCTCACTTTAAATCCTTTCTTGTCTTTTTGTTGTATGCATGCATGTATGCATTCATTCTCATTCATGCACATAGGATGTGCATGCACACACACATGCATACATAATCTATCATGGTTGTTGATATAGTGGATGGTGGCAATATAAGACTCACACCATATATATAAATATATAGATATTATTTTTGGAAAAGAAAAATGGAAATGGAAATTGTTTTCATGGTTTAATATTTTATTCTTGCACTAACCCCTTGGATTAACCATGATTCATTTTCTATGGCCATTTTTGTTCCAAACTAAAATATATAGATATTTTATAACTATGGTTAAGAATGAGGAAGTGAAAATATATATATTTTCATTTCTCATTTTTATTCACAAGCTTATCATTATCTTGAGCTCTTTACAAGCCATCATCTTCTTCCTCCTTTCTCTCTTGCTTTCTAGTTTTCTCAAGTGAGCAAAAGAGTCACCAAGTTAGGATTTTGAAGTGAGAAAACAAACCACATCACCATTCTACACTAGTCTTGCCTATTAGTGTAGAGTGTTAGCTTTCATTTCTTCTCTTGATCTAGTGGAGCTTCAAGCTTGGACAAAGAGGACTCCGGGTGGATCGTCGTGGACCTAGAGAATCTCAAGCGAATCTTTTTCCCAACCCTCAAGTAGCCAAGGAGTCTAGCGTAGGGAGCTACAAAGGTTGTACTCTCAAAACCCTAGCTTTTACTACTTGTGTTTATGTTGCCCTAAATATTCTAGCATGATCCTTAAGATAGTTTCTTTAGCACCATATAAAATTTAAATATGGCATGTGTGTTGCCTCCAAACCCTTGTAGTGGTGCTGTAGGAAACCCTTCACTTCCGCTGCTCCCACCGACTACAACAACCCTCTGGCCGAGTCATATACACATGCACTTCTAAAACTAGTTTAGAATGACGATATACTCATCCTCCTGCCAGGTCTTATAATCTAGAACAGCAGCAAAGGCAAGTCTGGGTAAACAAGAACCTCCTTGTCACCGTCTCTGAGAAGACCGAAGTACCTCTCGGGTGGCTGAGGTTACCCACCAAATCTGCGGAGTGGCTAATGGAACGTCGAAACTAATTGAATCGTTAGGTTCTATTAAATCATCAGTGATCGTTTGTGGTTCTGGAATCACTTCCAGTTCTACCATACTCCCACTTTTATTTTCTGAAAAATCCATTTTACTAAAAATGTGGCAAGTCAAGAACAATATAAATATTGATCTTCCTGATGGTAGAAAGTTAACCCTCGTCAAAGCCCGGGATAACCCACAAACAGCCATTACTGAAACGTGCCTTGAATTTATCTGGATTCTGGTTTTAAGCATCAGCCGGACAACTCCCTATATCTTAACATCGTTAAGATATAAATTGATTCTATATAAATCTAATATAGAAACAAAAGCACTAATTTAATTGGAACCAGATTCAAAATCATGCAGCTGTCTCCAGTGCATATTAACTAGATGGAAAAAGGACAATCAACATTACTCATCTAGGAGTGCATCCATATATGAGTAACCCGAAAGAGAAGCAAGTTCTCAAAACCATTACTATCAGCGGAATACCAAACACAAGTATTTACATCTTCGACTTCCTCGAAAAATCCTGATACTTACAACAAATGGATCTCTACTTTATTCTTATACCTATAACTTCTGAATATCTGGACCTTGCATTTCAACGAAATACATGTCCAGAACTGGAGAAGTCATAAGTAAACAGAATATAGTATGAGTACCAACCCCTTTGTCCTAATGGACACTGGACAACATACAATACTTTGTATAAGTCCCCTGAGTTCAATAACTCAAACCCTGTGCGTCGTTAGTTGAAAAACTGTACTATGGTTAAGAAGAATTACACCGTTGTTGAATGCACCTTACCTAATCACCAGCTGATATAGGTAAATGTCACAGACATAATATCAAAAAGTTATATCTCACTTTATAAAATAAATGTACAGATATATCAGTTTGAAATTGGTGCATAACAACGGATATTCAAAACCAAATATTTGCCATCCGGCAAAATCCAGATGATTTCCTCAAATATCACCAATTACAACGAATTCCGATATAAAGAGGATCTAATCACCCAATTCCCAATATCTTACTCCCACTCACCATCCATAATAACATACAGATGTGAGAAACTGATCTGGTAAATACATACCCTGGAGTTAGATTCCAATTGGGAAAACAGTTTTCAATTAACATCGCACAGTGATACTGAAACATGAAAATGTTTCAAAAGGGGTTAACTGGTATTCCTAGTAACGCCTCTTCCACTATCCTGATTCACGACGGTAACCATATACTTGCCTGCGTTCTCTGCAATCCCTTTATTATGTCTTTACTTATTACCTTCTGTACACCTCTTTTACCCTAATTGGTTTTCTTCATTCCCTACCTTTCGGCACCAGCCTAAGGTTTGGAAGAAGACTATCCAATAAGCGTAATAGGTGTACTCTCCTAATCTTAGGAGCCCTCGCAACCTGAGAGAAGGTAAAGAGAAAAGACATCTGAATAATCCTATCCAATTTCTCTTGAACCGGAAACCATCTCCGAATCTGGAACGAATTCCTTCGAGTTCGTATGTAACTATACGATGGCATATCCAATGGAAGTGGATATCCGTAGTGATACGGAGTGTTCTAGAGAAAAGCAAAGTGGATGTAGGAGTGGCAGGGGTATACACGGTCTTTGTCGTGAATGATGGTGATCGCAATTTCCTTTGCCATTATTCTAATCCCTTTATATGTCTTTACTTATTTCCTTCTGTACACCACAGTTAAGCTTGTTGGTTTTCTTCCTTCCCTACCGTTCGACACCTGCCTATGGTCTGGAGGAAGACTATCCAATAAGCTCAATAGGTGTACCCTCTCCTAATCCTAGGAGCCCTCACAACCTGAGAGAAGGTAAAGAGAAAAGACAATCGAATAATCCTATTCAATCTCTCTAGAACCAGAATCCATCCTCGAAAAAGTTCCTTCGAGTTCGTTTGTAACTATACGATGGATTTATCCAATGGAAGTGGATGTTTGAAGTAATACGGGGTGTTCTGGAGAAATGCAAAGGTGATATAGAAGTGGCAATGATATATGCGACACCGTGACATTCCAAAAGCCAAAGTATTTTAAGAAGGTTCGGTTAACTTGGTTCATGAGTTTTAGTCAAGGGTCGGGTCATAGTCGCATGCAGAGAGAGAGAAACACTCAGCATGCACTCTAACCTAGATCAGAATAGTTAATCATTTTATTTAATCTGGGATGGCTCCCACTGTCTCCTCGAATTCTCCTCCAAACCCAAAAGGAGAATTAGTCGGAATCACCCGAGAAGTAATCCTGCTCATCAGTGGGAATCGGGATCCAACTCTCATCGCATGATAATTTTATGGAAACCACTCAAGTCACCATACTCCAGAAGGTATGCGCATGCCCGACAAGTTTCCTGTATGTTTGAAACTCCCGATATGATTTTTACCCCAAGAAGCTTATGACCTTGACGGATGCCAACAAATCATAAGTTGCAAGTCAAGTTCTACCCGTCATTGTCCTGATTAATTTAGACCCACGCATACTCGCCTTTGACGGATGCCAACAAGGCTGCATGACTGTCCTAGATTAATGCATATCCATGCTACAGAGAAGTAACACATAGCTACCGCACACTATGCCTTGACGGAAGCCAACAAACATAGCACGAATACTAGGCGCTACTTTTCTGAAATGACGGAGGTCTACGACTGGTTTTTGGCGAATAACCTTTAACGTAATGAACTTGATATCGTTGAAGGAATCCAAGTGGTTTTTATAAATATATAGTGGCGAAAACTTTTGCTAAAGAGGTCACTCCTGGTGAAGGGATCTCGGCACTTTCCCCGTCGAATGGGGTGCAGGATATCCCAAACTGAATACCACGATGCAAAGCAAAAGTAATCGACTATAGGAAAGTTATTACGTTGACGCAAACTTTTACTCAAGGGGTCACGTGTTGGCACGTGACGTTTAAAGCAGCGGCACAAAGCTCATTCAAGAAAAAGCTCCAGAAAAGGTCACGTGCTCACACGTAACCAGTGGTCACGTGTTGGCACGTGACGGCTGAAAAGCGGCCAGAGAACAGAGCGCAGAAGAAGATAAGCCCATTCCAGGGGTCACGTGCCTACACGTGACCAGGGGTCACGTGGCCACACGTGACCGGCTTTAAAAGCCTTATTCTTTAACAGAATTAAATTCTGAGAGGAGATCATTCAAATCTTTCCAAAATAGAGAAGGATTATTTGGAACCGTTGGATCAAGAATCCGAAGGTGATTAAATATCACCAATTTATGGAAAAATCTTGAACTTGGAAAGATTTCCCCCCTAAATCTAACCGAGATAACAAAGGGATATCTTTGGATTTAAAATCCAATGGTAAATAAAATTCACTTAACAATCTAAAGGCCCAGATTAATGATAAATATAAATCAAATCTCTCAATATACAAATCAAATCTCTCAATGAGAGATTTACTAAGCAGATTGATTCTCTTCCTTCTCCTATAAATAGGAACCAAGAAAAGAAGAGAAGGACCTTTTTCCAAAAACCCTTTTTCTGAAACCTTGAGACCTTTGGATCTTTTTCTTTTGATATATATATATATATATATATATATATATATAGAGAGAGAGAGAGAGAGACTTTGATTCTCTGCAAAAGGAAAACCTTAGGTAAGAAAAGAAAAGGGAGGCTTAAAAAGAGAATTTAATTCTCAAAAGAGTGTAACTCTTATGTAAAGAAAAGAACTTAGTTCTTTCTCTGGTTGAGGATCTGCAAAGTGCACATATCCCCATGAATTGAGAATTTAATTCTCATTGGGTTGAGATCCTGCCATGCAGATCCAAAACACAGAGGAGGAACTGAGTTCAGACAATTTAATTCTCACAAAATGATAGGAATTCAATTCCTTTGAGATAAAGTTAGGGTTTAACCCTATGTTATGGGAATTTAATTCCTTCAAAATGAACAGAACTAGGGTTTAACCCTAATTGAGAACATAATTCTCTCAAATTCACAGGAATTTAATTTCCTTAAGAAAAGAAATTAGGGTTTAACCCTATTAAGAATATAATTCTTCGGAAGAAAACAGGAATTTAATTCCTCTAAAGTTTAGGGTTTAACCCTATGAACGGATATTTAAAACATGCAGAGTCGCGTGCTACCACGTGACCCCTGCAAAGACCCGCAGAAAAGAACTCTGAAGTAAACGCCTCACGTGTTACCACGTGACTCCTGCGAAGGTCTATAAAAGAGAGCTTTGAGGCAACGCCCCACGTGCTCCACGTGACCCCTGAAGCACATAAAGAAAAAGCAAAATAAACAGAGACTCCGGGGCGCCCTCACGTGGAGCACGCATTCATTCGCAACTATATGAATATCCGAAAAGGTAAGAGGAAAGTAGAAAAAACAGCATAAGGAGATATATTTTAAAATTGTATTATCCTGTAGTAATGTCGTATTAACGCTGTTGTTTGTAGCTTGGTACAGAAGAATGCCAGTGTATACGAGGGGAGTCTCTATATGCCAGAGACTAGAGGCACGTATAGTACAAGGAACCGTTTATGCCACGGTACAACAGCAACTGGATTCATGTTAGGTGTATTAAATCTGACCACCTCGTGCCACCTTTAACACCTTCCGTATCAATCTACCCCTTAAACCCCGCGATGTCTTGTTTATATTGTTATCTTGTAAAATTGTATTGATTGCATGATTGATTTACTGACTGACCGAAACCATGATATCAGGAAACGGTTGTAACCGTGGAGTCATGTAAATGGAATACTGAGAATCATGTAAAAGGAATATATATATATCCATGGTTCGGTTCGGTTCGGTCAAGTTGTATAGATTGATAATTGTATTCATGGATTCATGTGTTCATTTTGAATTGGAATATTGTAGATTATAGATTGACTTGAATCATATTCAAGTCAGATTAATCAGACTCAAACCCGAGTCAGACAATCAGAATTGTGAATCGAAGTCTTATAATTTCTAGGGTCCTTAGGGTAATTTATAAACTTGAGGGGGTTTATGTAAAAATACTTTTATATACTTTTTAAAATACACCTCAAGTATTTATTTTTCGTCTTTAGAATTGTAATGAGGGTGGATTTTATATTGTGACATTTCTAGTGAGCATATCCTAGTTTTAAGTATTTATCTGTAATATTGATTTATTTGAAGTTCATGGTATTTTAGTGTAAAATTTATTATTATGATTTTTAGGAAAAGGTGAAAAATTTATCTTATAATAAAATAGATATTTAAATGATAAATATACCTATGTTTATAATAAATATTTTATATTCTAAAATTCTTATTTTCTTAAGATGTCGTATTTTAAACCTTTCGAGACCGAATGCTCCTTGCGGAGGTCTGAATCTCGCACTACTAGCCCGAGGGTGCGCGATAAACCGCACGATCCCGAACGGGTTCCCCAAAGATGGGTTGTAGCGGCGCTTTGCAAACATTGTAAAATACTAATCCTTTAGAAAACGGTTTTATAAAGTAAAAGGTATTTATTTGCAAAGTGTAATTTTCCGTATTTTAGATCCTAGGGTTTCCTAAGCCAATTAGCTTATTTCTAAAAGCTCTAAACGATAAGTCGTTAGAAGTCTCAAATCGCCTTTTCACCGCCAATTGCGGCCATGTATGTGCCAGGTAAGTGGGATGCTCTCCACTACAAGTAGTGGCCCTAATTAAGTAACCACTTGCCTTAGACACACTTGTCTAGACACCACAAATTCAGGTTTAGATAAACGATCGATGTCCACAACTTATCGTATTTTTCCTATTAAAGATATTGTTTAAACAAATGTATCAAACCTAAACTTTTATAAAAGGTTTTATTAAGGAAAATGGTATTTTAATGTAAAATCTTGTTTTATCGTATTAGGAGTTTTCAAGATAGCGTATTATGGTTGCATATGTGTGTGTGAGGAGGTAGGTCATTACCTCGTGATCTATTTTAAGGTATAGCAATGTTAACGGGTTAAATGTGAAATTGAAACATGATGGTATTAAAGTGAAAAAAATACGGTAAGTTAAAAAGGTTATCATTTCATGTGTGAAAACTTATTCAAATTGATTTTTACAAGTTTAATAATCATGATAAAGATGTTTAGACATGTTTGAATTGATTAGAAGTGAAATTTTATAGAAAACCGAATCGGAAATCGGATTTGTTCCGATTCCGTCGGGTTTCGTAATTTCGTATTTTTGAGAATTAGAAAGGGAGATAGAATGGGACTTACGGGTTTCGATTTATACAAAGGAGTGAGGGGGACTGAAGGGGTTGCCGATGCGTTGCTTCGTCGCCGGTTGTTCCTAAAAACGTCGCCGGAATTTCCTCCAGAATTTCGCCGTGAACTTGTTTTCAAAGTACACAACTCTTGGAAAATTTTGAGAGAGTGAGCTTAGGATTTTTGGGATGAGTGGGTAGAGGGGAGGGGGTGTATTTATAGGGTAGGCTAGGGGTAGGATAGGTGAAGGGTTTTTAAATAAAAATGTAAAAATGTATTAAATCATTAAAAGTTGGAGTAAATAGGGTATATGAAAGGTTTTAATGTAAAAATGTATAAAATCATTAAAAATTGGAGTAAATAGGGTATATGAAAGGTTTTAATGTAAAAATGTATTTAAAAAATCATTAAAATGGAGTAAATGGGGATTTCAAAGGTCTTTGAAACCGATCTAGGAATTTGAAGTGTACATGGGGGTTTAGAAGATGAAGAGACACAATATTGAAGAAAAATTTAAAATAAAATAAATATTAAAAATAATGTGGAGCTTGGGATTTGAACTTTGGTGGCTTGGTTCAGCAATGCAAGGTATTAGCAATGAGCTACAAGCTCCTTCTTCCGCTTCCCAGTGTACGGCGAAGGGGACGCGACGAGGTCCGCTACGTATATACTCAGAAGTACATACGCTAAACGTATCTAAGCAATATAAAATAAATACACAAGAGACAAGAAATAAAAAGAACAGCAACTTTTATTTATTAACATTCTTTGTACAATGCATGAAAGGAAATACAACTGAAATAAAAAGATGCCTAAACAGTGGCATAACAGGAAATGAAAAGTACAGAGAGGAAAAGTTTACAATGAAACTAAAGTACTGGATCTTCAGCAAACTACTCCAAGTCTTCTGCAGATGGCTCGATCTCTGCCTGGTCCGAATCACCTGACGACATTCAAAGAAGAAAGAAATAGAATGTCGTCAGCGAACAGGTCGCTCGGTAAGTCCCAAAGGTAAGAGGAAAGTAGAAAAGACAGATAAAGGAGATATATTTTAAAGTTGTATTATCCTGTAGTAATGTCGTATTAACGCTGTTGTTTGTAGCTTGGTACAGAAGGTTGCCAATGTATACGAGGGGAGTCTCTATATGCCAGAGACTAGAGGCGCGTATAGTATAAGGAACCGTTTATGCCATGGTACAACAGCAACTGGATTCATGTTAGGTGTATTAAATCTGACCACCCCGTGCCACCTTTAACACCTTCCGTATCAATCTACCCCTAAAACCTCGCGATGTCTTGTTTATATTGTTATCTTGTAAAATTGTATTGATTGCATGATTGATTGACTGACTGACCGAAACCATGATATCAGGAAACGGTTGTAACCGTGGAGTCATGTAAATGGAATATTGAGAATCATCTAAAAGGAATATATATATATATATATATATATATATATATCCATGGTTCGGTTCGGTCAAGTTGTATAGTTGATAATTGTATTCATGGATTCATGTGTTCATTTTGAATTGGAATATTATAGATTATAGATTGACTTGAATCATATTCAAGTCAGATTAATCAGACTCAAACCCGAGTCAGACAATCAGAATTGTGAATCGAACTCTTATAATTTCTAGGGTCCTTAGGGTAATTTATAAACTTGAGGGGGTTTATGTAAAAATATTTTTATATACTTTTCAAAATACACCTCAAGTATTTATTTTTCGTCTTTAGAGTTGTAATGAGAGTGGATTTTATATTGTGACATTTCTAGTGAGCATATCCTAGTTTTAGTTATTTATCTGTAATATTGATTTATTTGAAGTTCATGGTATTTTAGTGTAAAATTTATTATTATGATTTTTAGGAAAAGGTGGAAAATTTATCATATAATAAAATAGATATTTAAATGATAAATATACCTATGTTTATAATAAATATTTTATATTCCAAAATTCTCATTTTCTTAAGATGTCGTATTTTAAACCTTTCGAGACCGAATGCTCCTTGCGGAGGTCTGAATCTCGCACTACTAGCCCGAGGGTGCGCGATAAACCGCACGATCCCGAACGGGTTCCCCAAAGATGGGTTGTAGCGGCTCTTTGAAAAGATTGTAAAATACTAATCTTTTAGAAAACGGTTTTATAAAGTAAAAGGTATTTATTTGCAAAGTGTAATTTTCCGTATTTTAGATCTTAGGGTTTCCTAAGCCAATTAGCCTATTTCTAAAAGGTCTAAACGACAAGTCGTTAGAAGCCTCAAATCTCCTTTTCACCGCCAATTGCGGCCAGGTATGTGCCAGGTAAGTGGGAGGCTCTCTACTACAAGTAGTGGCCCTAATTAAATAACCACTTGCCTTAGACACACTTGCCTAGACACCACAAATTCAGGTTTAGATAAACGATAGATATCCACAACTTATCGTATTTTTCCTATTAAAGATATTGTTTAAACAAATGTATCAAACCTAAACTTTTATAAAAGGTTTTATTAAGGAAAATGGTATTTTAATGTAAAATCTTGTTTTATCGTATTAGGAGTTTTCAAGATAGCGTATTATGGTTGCATATGTGTGTGTGAGGAGGTAGGTCATTACCTCGTGATCTATTTTAAGGTATAGCAATATTAACGGGTTAAATGTGAAATTGAAACATGATGGTATTAAAGTGAAAAAAATACGGTAAGTTAAAAAGGTTATCATTTCATGTGTGAAAACTTATTCAAATTGATTTTTACAAGTTTAATAATCATGATAAAGATGTTTAGAGATGTTTGAATTGATTAGAAGTGAAATTTTATAGAAAACCGAATCGGAAATCGGATTTGTTCCGATTCCGTCGGGTTTCGTAATTTCGTATTTTTAAGAATTAGAAAGGGAGATAGAATGGGACTTACGGGTTTCGATTTATACAAAGGAGTGAGGGGGGACTAAAGTGGTTGCCGATGCGTTGCTTCGTCGCCGGTTGTTCCTAAAAACGTCGCCGGAATTTCCTCCGGAATTTCGCCGTAAACTTGTTTTCAAAGTACACAACTCTTGGAAAATTTTAAGAGAGTGAGCTTAGGATTTTTGGGATGAGAGGGTAGAGGGGAGGGGGTGTATTTATAGGGTAGGCTAGGGGTAGGGTAGATGAAGGGTTTTTAAATAAAAATGTAAAAATGTATTAAATCATTAAAAGTTAGAGTAAATAGTGTATATGAAAGGTTTTAATGTAAAAATGTATAAAATCATTAAAAATTGGAGTAAATAGGGTATATGAAAGGTTTTAATGTAAAAATGTATTTAAAAAATCATTAAAATGGAGTAAGTGGGGATTTCAAAGGTCTCTGAAACCGATCTAGGAATTTGAAGTGTACATGGGGGTTTAGAAGATGAAGAGACACAATATTGAAGAAAAATTTAAAACAAAATAAATATTAAAAATAATGTGGGGCTTGGGATTTGAACTTTGGTGGCTTGGTTCAGTAATGCAAGGTATTACCAATGAGCTACAAGCTCCTTCTTGTAATTAAATTGCTAATTAATTACTTAAATCTTTTGCTCAGACAATAAATACCCCTTTATGGATTTTTGAAAAAATATTTGAAAAAATTTTTATAGGAAAAAGTGTATAAGAAAATTAGGGTTGTTACAGTCCTTAAACTACCCATTGACCGCAACGTCACTAAACTAAATAACAGGGCTCCCTAATCTCTCTCTTGTCGGATCTAAACGATCCCGTTAAGTTGATCTTTGTCTAAAATTAGACTAACATATCCTTAACAAACGTTTAAGTCGATCTTAGTCTAAAATGAGACTAACGTATCCTTAAACATAACCCCCCAAACACAAATCTAAGAAAAATACGGATTTGGACTAGTCCACGCCCTACGGGCGACGACGTAACTCAGTCTCCGTATACAATCCACGGGCAAGCAAACACAAAACAAACACTCACGACACGAAGTGACCATCTGGAGAAGGAGAAAGTTGTTACCGCCATGCGGTAGCGTAATTAACTACAGGGGCTTGCGCCTGCAGGGAAGAGCGTCCCCACAATCAAAAACCCTTCAAACGAGGGGGAATCTGACGAAGTCTGCTACATCGGACGCATCCATTTAGACTTTCGATGCATGGTGTCATAAATCAACTTGGCATCTTCGGAGAGGTAGACGGATAGCACCAATTAGTATCTGCCCCGAATCTCAGGCAAGACGTCAGTCGCGCCGTCTTTCGGAGGGGAACAAGGGATCTCGGCCCTTGCCTCATCGAATGAGGTGCTGGATATTCATAACCGAATACCACTGTGAAAAGAAAAAGAGAACGTCTGTAATGTTAGTTTTTAAAAACTTGGTTCCAACAACATTATATATAGGTTTGTTTTATCCTTGCATTGATAAGAATCTATGCAGTCTCATCAATTAATCACACCAGAAAAGAACTAAAATAAAATGTACGTATATGCCATCCGCATTTGCCACTGGGTCCCGTCATCACCAGTTAGGTTACTTAACTAACGACAGAGCGGGGACTGGGCTAGCGCGGGTGCAAAACATATACAATATCTACTAGTATATATAAACATATATATAACATTTATCCGAGGCATGATATAAAGCAACATCACAGAAACATCACAGAATGGTGGATAATCTGGAGCCCCGAGTTTCACTTGAGCCGCAAGTGAGACCCGGCGTTCCCTGTCGTGTGGATAGCATATGCAATGAAACCTAGATCCCTACGAGCGTGGCAAGTTACCCGCCAAAACCAAAAGTGAAACAGCCCCCTTCAACAACGTGAATGGGCCATCCGGCACTTTTCGGAATCCGGTAACTTGAGCGCCTCTCCGTGAGTCATACCTGTACCCCCTACGAGTGCGGCGAATAGCCCGCCAATTCTAGAGTAAGGTCTCCACCGTCCCAACGCCATGAGATGCGGACCTGTTGCCCTCTAGAATCCGGCTATTCGTGCACCCCACCGCGGGGTAATCCTAGTACAGAAAAGAAAATAATATACAAGGGTGACATCGATCTCAGCCCGGTCGTGCCCCAAAAGAATAATATACAAACTGGCAGTGACGGTAGTCCACATGTCGGACGCTCGTCCCGCAATATCAAATGTACAAATGAAATAAACTGTACTAATATTGCACCACAGCTATCCACCACGACGATCCAACCAACATCACAGCACAACACAGAACATCAACGTGAATGTCACGTTCGCAAACCCGTCTAAAAGACATAGCAATTAGACGAGTTTACCGATCAAGTGACATTCACGGTCGCAGATAGAAATGTATGTACTGTTAAACGCACACTTAAAATATTGATCGACTAAATTCCAATTTGGCCCCAATAGCAAAAACAACACTTCACTGAAACCTGGGCCAAGACAGTATACGTCAAAAATCACAATTCCAAGTCAGGGTACTACAGGAAAAATTTCGAAGCCCGTAGCCACTAAATGGCCGCGGATACGCCGCCAATGGGGGGTAAGTGCGGCGGTTCCGCGGCGCTTTGGAGGCTTCAGGGGCTCAAATTTTTTCTGTACCCATAAAATCGCCTGCACGTAATTTTAAGCTACTGGAAAATATTTTTTGAACACTTTTGAAAAACGGCAGAGAACAGAAAAATGGAATCGTGATTTTGGAAATTTCAGTCGATCGATCTTTCAAGCATGTTTAAACAAGCTAGTAAGGGGTTTAAAGGGTGGCTCTGATACCATGAAGGGTTGCGGCAGCGCCCCGGCCATCAAAATGCGGCCAAAATGCGGAACCAAATTTTTCTAAACTGGCGCTACCGCTACCCGATTTACGGATCGACCTTAAACCCTAAACTGGCAAACTAACTAAGAGTTAGAATCGTTATACCGAGTTGATCCGTGTCCTTCGGTCTTCATTCCAAACTCCTAACGTCTCCTTGATGTGGTTTGGTTGCCAGTCTTCCTTCGTCTCCGATGATCCACCTGAGGGAAACGACGCAAGCTCCAACCTCGTCAAACGAGATAACCGACTCTCCAAAGTTGCTAACAATGGAGAGTGGGGGTGTATGAATGTGTCACTATAATTTTCTCTCAACTCATGTGCTCATGAGAGCAACCATAGAAGAAGAATGGAGGTGATGAAGCTTTTTGCATGAACCAAAATGGTTAAGTGTTTTTGTGTGAATGAGAGAGTGGAGAGTGTAATCAATCATGAGCCAAAATGAAATGAATCCCATATCCAAATTGGTCCCCCCCGTCTCTCATCCCCACAAAAAATGTCATTTTCCAATTAATCAAATAAACAAATCGAACCATACTTTGCACCATGCTTTGACTCATGCCCATTCCTTGTCACCTTTTCCACCCTCCACCTCATTATTAAACAAAATGAATTTCCATAAATGGAAAATCAAATAATGAGGTGGCAAAGCTTTTAGAAGCTATTCCGTATAAAATACGGAATACTTCCCGGTACATATATCGAAATACATATACGCGTATCGTCAAAAAATACGAATAGCCAAGAGAGAAAATAAATAGCGAACAATAATACTGGAATACATATTTATATATATACATATGTTAATTATTAAATCAAAACCTGATTTAATAAACTGGCTTAATCCTAAGCCACTAGTATTATCAACCGTCCAATTAAAGTCTGCGCAGCAAATGCACATATTTAATCGGACATCTGTATGTATCAACATACCCCATGTACACCATATCGCCTGAGCCGTGAAAACCCTCTGTGTGGGACTCTAAAGACTCGTCAATATGCTGGCAGTGGGTTTAACCACAAGCACGTCAGCGGCACTAGCTGTACGTAACGGCTACCCAGGTATTGAGCGAAAGGGAGGCCGACGAGCAAACTCATCCTGAACCCCTACTGAGCCTGTCAGTGACAATATACGCACAGTCCGGTCTGTTCGTCTAAGAGTATCGCATATCGAGTCTAAGGAGTTGGATAAAGTCAGACCCCCAACAACGCGATATTTAGTGTCGGTATGAAACCCATCACCACTGAGAAACTATCGATCCTGGATCGATAATTCTCGTCCACCGTGGCCACGGATTTATAGTGATGGTCATCCGTACACAACGCGACATCAACCCCCAATACCGGGAGAGACGAATCCCCGACGATCCGATCACTGCCTCCATGTGGCTCGGGACTGTACCCAACTAAAACCTGTTTGCACGACTCCTTTGAGCCATGGTAGGGTAGTAATCAAAGCACAGTGGGAACTCGCACGAGACAAATGACGATCTCGGGTCGACAGACTAACCTGTACACATATCACCAGGGAACTGCTATCTGACAATAGGTATAATACCAACTAGCAGGTTCCCGGCGAGTCCGTCCAGTGTACTCATAACCCAATGAGCACCTGTATACTATCTTAGGTGAACAAACTAACACCAATGGCTTGTGAGACCTGGCCACCGCCCCTCGTCGGGGTCTCGATCAGTATACACTAGTCTACACTGGAGTATCGATGCCCGGTCTCGATACTCCTACGACTAGGGACATTTAAGGATGTGCTTATAGACCCCCAGCTCCCACGTATGTGATCTCCATCACAATGCTGGCAGTCAAGCAAGAATCCTATGGGCTCTATCAACATGTGTATGATGATAAAGACAAACCAGATAACATACTATCATCTTGAGTAAGACTGTTTCATCGGTATAGGTCCTGCCTCAATCATCACAATCATAAGTCCGCGTCTATGATAATTGCCTTGAGGGCACTATAGCCAACAGCTCGGTCCCCGTCCTGAAGGATCAAAGCCCTCGCAAGAGGCAACCGAGCAGCTACCCTGCTCGGTCATCTCCGGCTAGTATCTCCCTACCCATGACGCCAGGGACCGAAGCCCTCGCAAGAGGCATCCGAGCGGCTTCCCCACTCGGTCATCCCAGGCTGGTAGTTTCCTACCCACGACACCAGACATCAAAGCCCTCGCCAAGAGGCGACCGCGCAGCTTCACTGCCCGGTCATCCTTAGTGGGCTTCTTACAGCCCCTCCAACGCTAAGGATCAAAGTTCTCCTTAGAGGCAGTTCAGCAGCTACCCTGCTCGGCTATCTTCGGCTGGTAGCTGCCTACCCATGACGCCAGGGATCGAAGCCCTCGCAAAGGCATTCGAGCGGCTACCCCGTTCGGTCATCCCAGGTTGGTAGTTACCTACCCACGACGCCAGAGATCAAAGCCCTCGCCGAGAGGCAACTGTGCAGCTTCACTGCCTGGTCATCCTTAGTGGGCTTCTTACAGCCCCTCCAACGCTAAGGATCAAAGTCCACCTTAGAGGCAGCTCAGCAGCTACCCTGCTCGGCTATCTCCGGCTGGTAGCTCCCTACCCACGATGCCAGAGATCAAAGCCTTCGCCAAGAGGCAACCGCGCAGCTTCACTGCCCGGTCATCCTTAGTGGGCTTCTTACAGCCCCTCCAACGCTAAGGATCCTAAGTACTCCCAGAGACAGTCGAGCCCGACCCTCGCTCGACCATTCCCAGCTAGTGGTCGTTGCTCACAACGCCAGAAGTCAAAGGCCCTCGCCAAGGGGCAGCCGATCAGCTTCCCGTTCATGCTCGGCACAAATACGGCGGACATCCCTCTGCCTATCACACGCAGAGGATCCGAGGCCCCAACAAGGGGCATCAGGTCTATCCAAGTCTGAGCGATCCCCCCTCGACCCCGGGGCCATGGAGATGCCTCCTTCTCAGCAGCGCTCGGCACGCTTGGTAAGTGATCGAAATCAACTCGACGTACGATCGCCTGACATGGAAGCCCAACAAAGCAAGCAAGGATATTCTACGAACACTCTTCACATCCAAAAGATAAAGTGTAAAGCGATGAAATAGCAAGAGTTTTATTCGCACAAGAAAAACGTTTTACAGGGGTATCGGGGGCTCCTCAGCCTTACAAAGTTTCAGGCACTTAAAAAAGAGGGACGGGGAAATATCAAAAAGGCCTAAGTCGCAAACCCCCGGCACCTCGCTCCCCTCATCTCTGTCATCGCGGTCTACCGAAGGCTTCACCACCGGAGGTTTTGCCACCAGGGGTGCGCCTCGCTTCCCTCATCGTTGTCTGCCGGAGGCCTTGCCATTGGGAGTGGGACCCGAGCACGGAGCTCGCCATCATCAGCGAACTCGGGAAGCTGCTCCTTCACGGCATCCAGAGTCTTATTCCACGCGACGGCGGAATACTCGCCAAGCTCGACGTAAAATTTCTATGGCACCTTATGATCGGCCACAACTTTTCTAGCCCGTACCTTGGCAGTCTTGACCGCCAGAAGCGCCGCCTCGGCATCCCCCTGCTGGCGTCTCTCTCCTTCTCCATGGCCGCGAAACGATCGGCCAGGTCCGCCAGCTTCCTCTCGGCAACTCAGTGGGATGCGCTCAGGCGACGATAGGCACCCCGGTTCACTGAATTGGTGAACTCCGCAACCTCTGCTCGGGCTGCCAGGACATCAGCCCTCGCCCTCTCCAGACGCAGGTCACGTCGCAGGACTTTGACCTCTGAAGGAAACGCTTCTACTGGCCTCGGCGCGTGGAATGCCCCCTTGGCGTCCATACGAACAGTGAGGGTGCAGTGTTGAAGGACCTGACGAGAAACGAATGAGAAACTTGGAGACGCTCGAGCTAAAGAAAGGAAGGTCAAAAACAACGCGTAGAAGAGTTCGTACCTGCACCGCCCCTTTGGCTATGGCCTCCATTTGGACCCTCAGGGTGCCGTGCGGAAGCCTCCCCCCCGGACGACTCTTCCATCCCGGCGAGCAGTCCGGCAGCGACGGAAAGCCCAGATGGAGTCGTGAAGACGACATCACCCCCTGCACGGGAATCCCTTCAGGAACCCTCGACGACGGCGCATGAGAGATTGTCCTTTTTCTCTCAAGGGGGAACCCGTCCTCGCCCTCTCCTACATCTCTCGTCTGGGGCTCGGATGACCGTGGACGTCTCCGGCCGCCGCCGAAACGATCACCGGGAGCCATCAACGAGGCGGACGGCCCTATCGCCGGCGGAACATTCGGCACGGGGCGTGAGCCAGCTGGGGGCGCGCCCGCGCCGCCGGCCTCACCTCGGAACCAAAAACCCAAAGAGTGGGAACAGACCATGTATCCAACCCAAAAGAGGAAGAGCGCCGAGCAAGCCAAGACTAAGAAGAAAGGAAATATGAAAGAGTAGGGGCCCTAGAGTGGGCCCCACCTCTACTTATCACCGCAAACGACCTTATCCAACGGTGCCCTTCATCTCCCGCCAAAACGCCTCTTCGCGTCCAACGGCTCCGATTGCTCCACTTGTCGTTCCCACACTGGACCGCACCCTATCAGGCGTCGCAGGTCCGCACACGTCGTGTCGGCCAACCGACGCTTGACACGTGGACCGTCGCTTCAGTGGCAGGATGCGCGAACCGACGCACCTTCCTTAAATGTAGAGATCTCGCCCTGATTCGTTGGCAGAAGAGACAGCCGACAGCCCGGGGACGCGTTCCGACGAAACCTTAGGAGGGAGCTCACCCCGGGCGGCCCGGAAGTCCACTCCTGACTCGACCCGCTAGCTGGTCAGGACAAGAGTCGGGGGTTAATGATGATGCTCAATATTGGCGATCTCCAATATCAGGACACGTGGCAGATGACGTGTTCCGGAACTCAAAAGAAAGGGCCCACAGGGGCCGATCATGCCATCCCTGTGCCCGACCTGCAAGCACAAACTGGCTCACCTCAGAGCCCCCTGAAAATTGGCCTCATCGGCTTCTCAGCTCGCCCCGAGCTGCCACATGACCAAGACTCCTCGGTCATCTCGCTTGTCCCCGAGCTCCCCAGCCAAGGCCATCTTCCTCGGTCCTCCGACCGACCAACTCCACCACTCACAGGCGTAACCGCCGCTCCGCAAATCTCGCCATGCGTAGATTCTCCGCCAGCAATATCCCACGTCCCACGCCATCACGATCCCCATTAATGGACGATCCGCTCTTTACGCGGGCGTGACGTCGGGAGTTTAACTGCCGGCGAGATTCTCACGCCCGCTGCTGCGTGCTGCCGCCACTATATAAACCTCCATTACAGAGGGGTCAAGTAAGCCATTTTTTATTCCACTTACCCGTTACTCTGCTCGGATCTCGTGCTAACTTGATCGTCGGAGGGTCCTCGGTGGTACCAAACCACCCCGGGACTTCTTTGCAGGTACTCGGCGCTAAACTCCTCAAATCACTAATCTCCTCAAAACCCTTTGAGACCCACACGCAACAGGAGATCGCCTCCAAAATCCACCAGGAGATCGACGGAAGACAACATTTGAAGGAGACCCGAAAAGGACCTCCATCACCGCTCGAGCAAAGACACTTTTGGCAAAATGCCTAAAATTAGTCTCCTATAGGAACTAGACAACGAGGGGGAAAGGGATTAGACTTGAAAAATGACTGTTCTTATTTCCTTTTGAATTCCTAGTGTAGAGGTTTCAGATCCCACTGTAATCCTTTTATCTTTTAATGTCATGTTCAATTGTCCTATTTTAGTAGTCAATTAGAGGTAAGCATCAACAGGATATAAATAGATCTTCACCTTCATCTGTATCAGTAAATTTTATATTTGGCGGTTCTAGCATGGAAAGGGGATGGGTTTTAATTTCTCCACTTTATTTTTAGATCAAAATGATACCACCATTGGCTTCTTTCACGGTAAAAGCCTTCTTGTATGTTAACGGAAAGTTTTGGGGTTTAAATTCCACTTCCATCGTCCGGGGGGCCGGGCCCTCAAGGCTCAACCAATGTATATTGCATTTTTTTGTATAGATATTACTGAAGACTATTATTTGTACATCTATTAATATAATTCTTACAAAATGAAGAAAGTTAATTGGCAGTGACATCAAGGTTTGGGTTTAGAGAGCCTAAGTTTGAGGCTTGAAAATTGCATTTTAATAACACATTTACTGAGGACACGCTTTATATACTTTAACAAGGTAATCTATTATGCGTTGAAGATGTTTTTCGTTTCAGCAATTAGTATGATTAAAATTCTTAATTGGATTTATTTGGTCTTGATATATGTATTTTTCAATTATAAATATTATAATGTAGAAACAAGAAACAACAAAGAAAATAATATATACATAACAATCAACCAGAAATAATAGAGCGATTCAAGTTATTTTATGATATAGACGTCATTAAATCGCTCATTTTTAAGCGTTATTTATTTTGAAAATTATAGATAAAAATATATTGCTTCTTTCTGAACGAAGCCTTAATTAAATCAATATTGGAAAATATAAAAAAATAAGTGCAATAATCTTAAACGGTTTTAGAAATCATTCGGTAATATTTTCAATACAGCACATTAATTTAAAATGGTCTTAGAAATCGTTCGGTAATATTTTCTACTATACGAATATGTTTGTGTAGTAGAGAATATGTTTTACCGGGTCTTTCCCCATAGAACCCCATAAAAAAATTTCTGGCTCCGCCCCTGTCCATCATGATATGGCTTATTACTTAAGAAAATATCATGATATCGCAGCATAACAGTCGAAAACATTAGACCCGGCACATGATAAATAAGTTATTGTGTGTTACAATGCTTGCCTTACTTTTATCTTTCATATCAAGCTGTTTATTTTGCTTTTAAAATTTTAATTATTCGTTCATTCGCCAAATACAAACAAGCATGGATACGGGAGATGACTAGCTAGTTTAATTAGAATTTGATTTATTATGCTCTTTTAATAGAATTACCATTCAGCATACAAAAATGGGATTTTTTTTTTCTTTCTGTATATCCTTCGGAATTCTCCATCATATTTTTGTGGAAAAGAATGTTATTGCTTAAACTTCTTGCAAAAATTAAATACTAAGCTTTTTGCCATATAAGTTGGTTGTGTTATTGTGAATGCCCATTTAACCTTTATTTTTATATCCAGCCATAAGATTATTTAAAATGTTTTTTTCCTTATATTTCTCCTCAAATTCCTTCATTTTTCTCAAAAAAAAAAAAGATCACCCCTTAATCTTTATACTTTTATACTCCGTCCTTAAATCCAGTAAAATATTTCATATTTCTCAAAAAAAAATTCCATCCAAACATTTACCCGATTTTATATTAACCTAAGTTCCTTTTTATCAAACTATTATCATCAATTCGTCCTACAAAAAGATAATAGTTTCAGTTAAAAAGTAATATTGCTTGTGCAATGGAAGGTTGAATTTTAGATGTAAAATGCTAAAAGGAGAAATCTAAAATAGCACAAGAGGTTTCAAGAATAAATTTATAAAATTTCAAAGATCAGTAAGAGTTTTATAAAAAAAATAAGAGAGAATTTAAGGAGGGGATATTAAAAAAATACCATTCCAAAAAAATAAAAAAAAACCCCATGTCGTGTAGAGCATCATTGTCGCAAACAAATTAGGAAACTGCCTCCTCTTCTCTTCATCATCATCGATACCAAGATCTATCCTCTCATTTTAACCTAGATCCCTCTGTAAGTATTTTTCATAGTTCTTACCTTTTTTTTGGGTTAAAACAATCAAACTCTTTGATTTCTCATATAAATATCTGAATCATCCCAAAATCCATTAATTTTAGCTATTGATTGCAGGAATTGATAAAAATAGCAAAAGATGGAAGCCATGAGAGGGCAAGGTGGCATCCAAATGCTGCTAACTGCTGAACAAGAGGCTCAACAGATCGTTTCATCTGCAAGAAACAGTAATCTCATCAGCCTCTTTTTTTTCCTCTCAATTATTTGGAAATTCTTAAATGAAATAATAGCTAGGTCGAAAAAAGAGAGGAGAATTCTGATCCCAAATGTTGTAGGGTGTTGAGAATTCTGATTTTGTTTTCGTACTTAGGTTGGTAATGCGACGAATTAAAATCCATTTTTTGCAATCATGATTACAAAAAAGAGAAGAAATTGTTGGGTTTTTTTAAAGAGGAAAAATATCACTACTTGTTTGAACGGGGCCTCAACTTTTGAAATCAATTTGGTGATGTGGCATTCTTATTTGAAAGAGAAATCAACCAAAAACTCTAAATAATCAAATCAAATTTCATAACCGTCACTACCAAATTTAGTAGATGCAATTTATTATTTTTGCTTTCTCCTAATAAAACTGTTCCCACTAACCCTCTCTCTTTCAAGAAACCGTTCCCACTATCTAAATTAACTAATTTGGTCTTTTAAAAATCTAATTTATTAAATACGTGCAGCGCACATGCAAAACACTAGTTTTGATAGATGCAAAAAGCTCACCTCATCCTTTTTATTTCTTTCACCCAATTGCCCGTCGCTAGATTTAAGTTATATATGTTTTAAAAATAACTTTTGATGCCGATATGCTTGTGGACTAAAAACCAAGTTTATTCATTTTTTCCTTGTTCATCAAAATACCATATCTGACATCCCCATGACATAAAAATAATGTTGTTGTTGTTGTCATCAAAACTCATGGAATTTTAATATTATGGGTAGAATCCAATATCTCGGGATAATTTTTGAAGAACGAAAGGCATCTTAATAGACACAAACAGAAGTTATAAAATTCAAATTGTTTATTTCTCCCATTTCTCTATTATACATATCCATGTTTAAGATTTTTTTTGTGATAAAAACAATTTAGAATTAGTTGATAGTATATGTGAAAACGAACAATGTTCTGGGTTTATTAGTAACCGCTTGAATTAATATTATTAACACTAATATTATTTTCCAGAGAAAATGACGAGGTTGAAGCAAGCGAAGGAAGAAGCAGAGCAGGATGCAGCAGTGTATCGTGATTCTTTAGAGAATGAATACCAGAAAAAAATCTCTCATGTAGGCTCTATAATTTTGCTTCATTAATGTTTCGGGATTATTTTTCTATTCAGAATATTAAATTGTAGAGAATGTTGTTTCTTGTAATTGTTGTTGTAGGGCACTGGAAGCTCTGGGAGTAATGTGAAGAGACTTGATGAAGAAACAGAGGTTAAGATACAAAAGTTGAAGGATGCGGCCTCGAATATTAGTTCGGATGTTGTCGGCATGCTTATGAAGCATATTACAACCATTAGAAATTGATAGAGGTCAGTAGCCTGTTCTTAGATTTGTTAGTCATCATTTTACATTCTGAAAATAATTTTTGAAATAATTAATTAAATAGCTATGGGTATTATATATAAATGCTCAAATTCACATATTGAAGATATTTTTGACAGTTGGGGGGAGTTTAAAATTTGCTTGAATGAAGCCCCTTAGGATGCTGCTTGTAAACATTTGCAAGTTATAAAGCAAATATGTATTCTAAGCCTTTTCTTATCAAAATAGGATTAGCTATAAAGCAAGGGTTCATAAAATATTTTTGACAAGGTTTACAAATTGTTTTTCGACGAGCGTCAAGGGATATGCAATAATCCTTACTAACAAGTCTTCCAAGTTGCTCTACACTAGGGAAAAAAGGGTAAAATGGATCCAACTCTCTTGACTCAAAAAACAATATGTTTAAGTTCCTAACCAAAAAATTCTTGTGAAAAACTCCCTATCTTAAAAAAACATGTTTAAGTCCTTATATGTACGTCAACCACTTTATATTTTGCAATATCCCTATACTACCCTCAGCTAAAAAGATGCTACATATATCTAAATAAGTACTACATGTACCCAGAAAATACTACATATAGTGAATAAGTACTTGTCACGACCCGAAATAATGGCTCGTGACCAGCACTTGAATCACGCAACGTCTAAAGGCGTAACGGAATTCAAGTAAGCTGAAACCCAGAAATCCAAACCTTTTAAGAAAAGTAAAGGAGGTGAAGTTTTGAAATAAAGGTATAATGAAATCAAATTTTTCTTAATGCATAGAAAGAAACATGAATGATGCAAGTGAAGTTTACTAGTTTGAAAACATGATTCGTCTTTGTAAAAATTTTGGCAGCACTTCCTTTGTATTTTTTGATCCAAAACCACAAATACATAATAAGGATAATGGCATCCCCAAGCGGGAGCTAGCTCTTCGCCAAACGGCGGATCACAACCACACAATACAGTAAAAATGAGTATACGACGCCCAACGGCGAAGTTCACCACAAAAAGATAAAGAAAAGCAAGACATAACCCCAAAAGAATATAAAACCCATGGCTTAAATCTCGCAACTACAAGTCTCACTAAGTCTCATAACTTATACAATTACAATTTTTGATTGATGGAGTTAACTAGATACAATATGAAATGTAGTACAAGAGTAGGAATGATACAAATATCCCACCTACCAATGCAAAATATATCCGAATACAACTGTGTGCCAGCGAAACCGCTACTAATCCAAATGGTCAACGTGCAAGAACTGTGGCACAACAGGGATGAGTTGCCAACTCGTGAGTAGAAAAATATCAACAGATAGAAATCGAATAAACAACGACTCTTAAGTCAACTATATCATAAATGTAATACTATGATATCTAGGGTGACTGGGTCTGTATATGTGCCAACAAGGTAGTCAATACCTATATGCATGTGGATAACATCCAACAGTAATAATCAATGCATGTATATGATCTCGTCCAACCAAAATCAAGGCATGTATGCATGTGGATCTCGTCTAACCAAAATCAATGTCTGCATGCATGTAACTATTATAAAGGGGTGTGCATGAAAGTATGAGAATATATCAACGGTGTCCCTCCCGACACATCAAAAACATGGAACCTGAGTGCCTAGCATCGACACTCGAAAACATCATGAAAACCGTGCTCAGCATCGGCACGTAAATCTTCATATATCGGGCTCCGTCAGTCTGGATCGGCCCACCTCATCTCTCGACTCCGGTCGGTATCCTCCGGATATCCGCCGAGCCCAAATACTATCACCGGTAGGTACTCGCCACCCTGTCAGGCTCATCGTCTGCTCCACGAAAAACATTTCTCGCCCCGGGAAACCATACCGGGTCCACCATGAAACCGCAAACGGATCATCCAACTCATCGAATCAGGTTTCAAGCACACGTCTCAGAACCGAGAAAACGCATGGTGGACGCACTGAAATATCAAGGGTAACCGGGTTTTTAAAACAATACATACTCTCTTTTGAAATACCCACGGTTCCCAAATCCAGAAATAATATGGAAACAACATATCTCAATGCGTATAATAATAGAGCATGATGTATGCGACATATAAGAGAAATTCGAGTATATCCGTGTATCATGCAACATCGTATAAAAGTGCACAGGTAACTATAGCAAGTAAATGATGTAGCAATCCTACTGTGTAGTGATATGGTAATTATCGATGATGAAATGTGTGAGCCAGCAAATCTGTGTGCGTATAATATACGCATCATCGATAATGGTGCAAGTGTACTAGCACAAGTATAAGCAATGCAATGGAAATAATATGAATGCAGCATAAAGGAAATCATATGCAAATGCTGACGGGTATACGTATCTAATATGACCGAGTCTGGGAATCTATCAATCAGCATCCAGCCTAACAATATCGCGTACGGTATGATCCATCATACGGCAACATCTAGTCAAGGGTAAGGATCAATCATCAAGTTAAACTTATCACGCACGGAAAATCATCGTACGGCAACCTCTAGTCAAGGTTAAGGATCAATCATCAAGTCAAACTCATCACGCACGGAAAATTATCGTACGGCGGCATTAAGCTAATATGGATCCTATCATCCTATAAGACAATGAGGGTACGGCCTAATATCCCATACGGCCCATCATCCATGATTCACAACATTCTATATATATCTATATATGTATTTATATACCTATGTCCCAGGTCACATCCGCAATAATCTCACATCAGGGGACCGACAGGGTATAAATCATCTCGATCGACTCGCATCTGTATACCAACATATCATCAGATCATCGTATCCGTCTTATAATCTTTTCATCGCATTTATAACTCATATCAAGCCGAGTTTACCTAATCATTCTATCTCTACTATAAGTATAAGTATCCAATCTAACATACACATCCGAACCATACAATCGGACTTTTAAAGAAGTGGGTCGTAGTTTTGAAAATAGGGGTTACGGTGTTTTTAAGTAAAAGATATCAATTGAAAATCCGTAACATCCCTCAAGGTATATTTTTAAAAGATACATACGACTCTTCGGTTTAGAAAAAGGTATGGTTCGGATGACGCATCTACATCGACTATCTAGTCCTACGGTACCCTAAATGGCAATATCGGCAAACGTCGTCATCGAATCCCGTCATCACATAAAAGCCGTATTATATCATTTCTAACTATCCTTAGTTTCTAATATAGTACCACTAACTATCCTTTACTATAACCCTAGTTTCCTAATCTAGGTTTCCTAACCATATTCTAAAATCAGTTTTCCATCAATACTTTGCGGGGGTGCTATACGCCATCCACCCGACTTCCCCCGTGGATATAGATCCACTCACCTGGTCGTCGCTGGCTGAAATCGATGACGCCACGCTTCGTCGCCTCGGAATCTATGCGAAGGTACCTACAATAATCAACAGTCGAAATGCGTATTAAAATCGAATCCGGAAAACCGATACGGCGCACGGTGCGCTCATAGGTTAGAACCTATGGCCTACACGCGCAAAAACAATCAAACAACCCTTGTTGTCGATGTACAAACATCTAACAACCCAATACAAATCCAAATATCAAGAAAGTGCATTTTAAAATACGGAAAACATAGCCTAAAACACACCAAAATGCTCCCAAATTTTACCCAGGTGACAATTAGCAAATTTGCATATAGGAGGGGTCTATTTTACTGACATAGGAGCTACAGACGAAGCAAGAACCAAAAATGAGGTACCTAAGCCGCAAATTGCGGCCCAGGGGATTAAATCTGCGGCCCAAAGGTTAGGGTTTGGTCTCGGGTCTCTGTGGTAGCTTCCTGGGTGCCTGCATGTGCTACAGTGTTTGCAAAATTATTTTCAGAGGCTCCGGGTGTTAGCAGATTCCATTTTACCTTCACAGAATCACAGTTTTTCCGATATAGGCTTTTCTAAATCCGTATTCCGGGGTTCTAGTCTCTGGTTTGAGTCTTAATCCTAGCACTAGGGGATTTGTATGGCCTCTACTGGGCTTAGTTACCCACTACAACTCTCAATTTCCAATTACCCTAACTAGGTTTTTCCTAAGTCCACAAAACCACTCGATATCGACATGAAACAAGTATGGATGCATAAGGAATTAAAACACTACTCTAAAGGTGCAGAAATTACCTCCTTTGGCAACTCAAGAAAATTCTTGAGTTACTCAAAGTCCTCAAAATCTTCTCTTTCTTGGTCCAATGTGTTTCCCTTGAGCTTGTGCATCATTTTTGTGAAATGAGGGTGGGGTTTTGAGGTGTTTATTGAGGTGATTTGAGGGGGTTGAAGATGGAGGAGGAGAGGGTGCTGCCTTGGGCTGAAGAAGGAAAGGAAAAATGAAGGAGAATGATGGAGGAGAGAATGGCTTGGTCAAAGTAAACCCTCCCTTTCTCTCTCTCACCCATACCTAATATTCCATATCATATTCCTTTATCTTTTCTTTTCTTTTCTTCTCTCATTCTATTTGAATTTGAATAGGAAACCCAAAAGAAACCATGGTAGAAAAATGCACAAGTGTGAAAAAGATTTTGTGCATGCTATGTGCACAAAACACGCTTAATCCGCGATTAGCGATTTTTAATCGCGATTAGTACTAAATTAGCATATAATTAATCATAAAAACTTAAAATTTTCATAATTCACGTGAAACACCCTCTTTTAGTAATTCCATAATTTTCCAAATTTCCTCCCATTTATCGGTATTTAATTATGCCGCTTTATTAAAATATTCAATATTTTATTATTAAATTATAAAAATTTCCAAAAATAATATTTTTTTTTGAAATGTTACAATCTTCTCCCCTTAAAGAAATTCGGTCCCCGAATTTAAATTTAATCCCCAAAATTCTAAAACATTTCAATAAAAGTCCAAGTCGTCGGGCTCCGAAATCATCAATACCTAAGACGCATCATAGCGCAATGCTTGCGCTGTGAACAATGAGCAGTTAACTCAAAAACAGAGCTCCGTCAAGCATCCCGCAATCATCGGAGTCAAGGTAAGGACACATGTCAAATCCAAAACAAAACCAATATGATATACATCAAAATTATACATGTAGACATCAAACCTATACATGTAAATAACTGAAGGAAATGTATGCCAAACCTTTTTAAGTCGCTGTACGATGCACATAACACTGCACAATGGCGGACGTCTACTATAATAAAATAACCATATACGTATATATCCTTTGTTTAATATGTACGTTCCGCCGTTTTGAAAACAATTTAGAAGGGTTTTCTTGTTTTAAACGTTTCGTGTCATATCGGACACGTAGGTAAATACTGAGACTGTAGCTCTCTTTTTGGAAATCCTTTCGATAACTATCAATGCATGAAAAGTATATCCAGGCACCGTCCTCTGACTAGTCCTGCTCAGTACGAAAACAAATAGCAAATATCATAAAAACGTACTGGTCCATAAGGAATAAATCCCAAAAGTGTATATAAGAATACCCTGTGCGTCTGGTGTGCACGGAAATCAAAATCTATATATGTGCCATACATGTGCACAGAAACAACATCTAAGTGCAACGGGTGTGCACGAAACATCTGTCAGAGGCAACACGTGTGCCTGACAGCAATTTAGGTGCCTCGGACATGCACAAGAAATCCCGATTTAGTGCATCTGGTGTGCACCAAAATCGCATCTCAAAACATGCGCTCAATACGCGTGAAAATCCAATCAGGTGCATCCATCGTGCACGAATAAAATCTAAATCATGTGCATCCAATATGCACGAAATCACGAAATTCAATATCAAGCGCCGAACATGCGCAAAATCCAAATCAAATGCACGGAGTGCAAGAAATCAACATCAATATCAGAATCAAAATCGACGGTATACAATATGGCTCAATCCAAATCAGGTATACCGCGGTATATAATCTCACAACCATGTGCATCAGCGTGCACAAATCAAATCAAAACACTAAAAGTGCATAAAGCATATCTTAGGGGTAATAACTATGCAAAAAAATGTAAACACTCAGTAGGTGCAGCCATGGTGCACGAAATCAATATCAGGAAACTCACTCCTCAAAACTCAAATCCAAGCGATACAAGCGTGATACTCAAATCACAAACGCAAATTGCAATAAAGGACATCGAGGTACACCTCCTACGATGTTGAAAAAAGGTCGGTGCGCCCAAAACTGGCAGAGCAAGAACATCCGCTCGCCTCCTGCTCACGACCTGACGTCCTCTGTCTCTGGGTCCTTATCTTCTCTGTGGATTACCAATCCCGCAATCCATCGGCTCATCGGCCCTATCAGGTGTGCTAACGGGAACGATTCCGCTCTAGCACTTCTCTGGTCATCTCTCGGTCAATCATCATGACCACCCGTGAAGCAGCACGTTACTGGCGTCGGCCTCTGGTCCTCTGAATACACGCGACACATCTGATCCTGGGTGCAAATCTCATTGCAGCAGTGTTCTGGAAGGAATCCTGCTCAGGGTCTCTTCCGATCTTGCCTATGCCGAACTGTATGGAGGCTAGTACTCTTACATAATCCTTTCTCGTTTTCTGGACATCTGCGCGTTCCGCACACAATTCCTCGGAAACTGACCGTATCCCAACGCCTCTGTAAGCATATCAGGTCTCTAGTCTCGACGGGGAGTAATGACAGCTCGTCAGCGTCTCGCACGAACCTCTGGTCCCACTTGTCTTTACCGTAGTCCACTATGACGTCACGCCATGCTATCTGCGCACTGCAACTGTTCTCGGCCACGGTCAATCCGAAGTCTCTCACACGGACTCGAAATTGCGTACTCTGTATCTTCATCGCTCTGTAGAAGATATCTGGCCGAACACGTTCTCGGGAACTCGTCCCAACCATCGAAGGAATACTCAATACTCGTCCGTTCTCGATCAACTCACAACGCCTCTGGACGAGGTCCTCTATCCAAAGCTGGTCCGCTTGCTGATCTCTTAATACATGATATCCGGACGACGTCAAGCTTTTCGATCGAGTCATCAAGGTCCCAAAAATTCCCGAAGGCTCAGCATCCGAGCACAGTCTAAAAATATCTGGTACATACCACAGCACCTCTGGACCAGCCGTAGAAGGGCAAACCCAAGTCTCACTGATGGCACCGCTAAACTGCCACAAATCTTAAGGTTCAAAGCGGTTCCATGGTCATCATGTCGAGTTAGGGTTTAATTCTTCTAGAGGGTCCACAGAATTACCTGCATGTTCCTCCGAACACTTTAAACTTGGGAAAAATGGGTTTCTGACACTCGTTCGAACCTTTTTGCTTAGCCTATACAACATGTGAATACCCTTCGTCCACACGCTGAACAATGCCTCAATCCTCCAGGAAAGGCGATACATCGGCGGTCATCTCTGGATCGGTTTGCTCTAGATCTGAGTAAGACTTTCCACCCTAGAAACCTTCAACTCAACTGGGTCTGCGTCGGCGCATCAATATGAGGAATCACTCTCGTCTCTCAAATCGGGGTAGACTAGCTATCATCTGTCGCATTTCTGCCTGGAAGCTCCGGCGATCTTAGCTCGTAAGCTCTGGAAGCGACATCCCATCATCTCAGCAACAGCTGGATCATCTATCTGCACGGTAGGCGACATCAAAATCTCTGAGGTATGTTGTACATCAACAGTCCTCTCGCAACTGGCAGCTCTAACAATGATCCGATCATCCGGTATAAAACCAAACACTCGCCTCCACCAGAGGTCACAACAACAATACTAACTCGAGACGTTCCCATGTCACCAGAAAAAAAAACAATGGTCGGCCCTCGTACCAGACGAGCTCATCCTGACCGCAAAACTAGCAGCAACTCAAACTGCGCTCCAACTATGGTAACAGGAACCTCAATCGAGTATCGAAGAAAGCAGATCAACGGGATGAGAGGAAACGACGGATCCAGAATGGGTGCATGATCATAAGAAGGAACAACATCAATGAAAGTATGATCACGAAACAAATAAAATCAAGGATCTCCAATTGATGTATAATCATGGATACGAAGAGAATCACTGGTCTCAAAAATATGTACATCCTAAGGTTTCTTAAGTGGAGTATCGTATCGTAAATATGCCGCGGAACATACGTACGGTACGTCACTTTACTCAAGCTACCTACTCCATCAATCATGGTCAGCCTATGAAACGAAAGGTCGGGTCTAATACCCCCGTCCAAGTCTAAGTTCCGTAAGGTCAAGCCTAGGTTCCGAAATACATACCCGTCCTAGACTCCGCATAGTCAAACATAGACTCGAACAAAGGTTAAACCTAGCGCTCTGATACCAACTTTGTCACTACCTGAAATAATGGCTCGTGACCAGCACTTGAATCACGCAACGTCTAAAGGCGTAACGGAATTCAAGTAAGCTGAAACCCAGAAATCCAAACCTTTTAAGAAAATTAAAGGAGGTGAAGTTTTGAAATAAAGGTATAATGAAATCAAATTTTTCTTAATGCATAGAAAGAAAACATGAATGATGCAAGTGAAGTTTACTAGTTTGAAAACATGATTCGTCTTTGTAAAAATTTTGGCAGCACCTCCTTTGTATTTTTTGATCCAAAACCACAAATACATAATAAGGATAATGGCATCCCCAAGCGGGAGCTAGCTCTTCGCCAAACGGCGGATCACAACCACACAATACAGTAAAAATGAGTATACGACGCCCAACGACGAAGTTCACCACAAAAAGATAAAGAAAAGCAAGACATAACCCCAAAAGAATATAAAACCCATGGCTTAAATCTCGCAACTACAAGTCTCACTAAGTCTCATCACTTATACAATTACAACTTTTGATTGATGGAGTTAACTAGATACAATATGAAATGTAGTACAAGAGTGGGAATGATACAAATATTCCACCTACCAATGCAAAATATATCCGAATGCAACTGTGTGCCAGCGAAGCCGCTACTGATCTAAGCGGTCAACCTGCAAGAACTGTGGCACAACGGGGGTGAGTTGCCAACTCGTGAGTAGAAAAATATCAACAGATAGAAATCGAATAAACGACGACTCCTAGGTCAACTATATCATAAAGGTAATACTATGATATCTAGGGTGACCGGGTCTGTATATGTGCCAACAAGGTAGTCAATACCTATATGCATGTGGATAACATCCAACAGTAATAATCAATGCATGCATATGATCTCTAGATGAATTGAACTCCCGACTTATTAAGGCCTGTGGAAGCCCCACTCTCCAACCAAAATCAAGGCATGTATGCATGTGGATCTCGTCCAACCAAAATCAATGTCTGCATGCACGTAACTATCATAAAGGGGTGTGCATGAAAGTATGAGAATATATCAACGGTGTCCCTCCCGACACATCAAAAACATGGAACCTGAGTGCCTAGCATCGACACTCGAAAACATCATGAAAACCGTGCTCAACATCAGCACGTAAATCCTCATATATCGGGCTCCGTCAGTCTGGATCGGCCCACATCATCTCTCGATTCCGGTCGGTATCCTCCGGATATCCGCCGATCCCAAATACTATCACCGGTAGGTACTCGCCACCCTGCCAGGCTCATCGTCTGCTCCACGAAAAACATTTCTCGCCCCGGGGAACCATACCGGGTCCACCATGAACCCGCAAACGGATCATCTCGGGTTTCAAGCACACGTCTCAGAACCGAGAAAACGCATGGTGGACGCACTGAAATATCATATCAAGGTTAACCGGGTTTTTAAAACAATACATACTCTCTTTTGAAATACCAACGGTTCCCAAATCCAGAAATAATATGGAAACAACATATCTCAATGCGTATAATAATAGAGCATGATGTATGCGACATATAAGAGAAATTCGAGTATATCCGTGTATCATGCAATATCGTATAAAAGTGCACAGGTAACTATAGCAAGTAAATGATATAGCAATCCTACTGTGTAGTGACATGGCAATTATCGATAATGAAGTGTGTGAGCCGGCAAATCTGTGTGCGTGTAATATACGCATCATCGATAATGGTGCAAGTGTACTAGCACAAGCATAAGCAATGCAATTCAAATAATATGAATGCAGCATAAAGGAAATCATATGCAAATGCTGACGGGTATACGTATCTAATATGACCGAGTCTGGGAATCTATCAATCGGCATCCAGCCTAACAATATCGCGTACGGTATGATCCATCGTACGACAACCTCTAGTCAAGGGTAAGGATCAATCATCAAGTCAAACTCATCACGCACGGAAAATCATCGTACGGCGGCATTAAGCTAATAGGGATCCTATCATCCTATAAGACAATGAGGGTACGACCTAATATCCCATACGATCCATCATCCATGATTCACAACATTCTATATATATATATATGTATGTATCTATATATCTATGTCCCAGGTCACATCCGCAATAATCTCACATCAGGGGACCGACAGGGTATAAATCATCTCGATCGACTCGCATCCGTATACCAACATATCATCAGATCATCGTATCCGTCTTATAATCTTTTCATCGCATTTATAACTCATCAAGCCGAGTTTACCTAAACATTATATCTCTACTATAAGTATAAGTATCCAATCTAACATACACACCCGAACCATACAATCGGACTTTTAAAGAAGCGAGTCGTAGTTTTGAAAATAGGGGTTACGGTGTTTTTTAGTAAAAGATATCAATTGAAAATCCGTAACATCCCTCAAGATATATTTTTAAAAGATACATACGATTCTTCGGTTTAGAAAAAAGGTATGGTTCGGATGACGCATCTACATCGACTATCTAGTCCTACGGTACCCTAAACGGCAATATCGGCAAACGTCATCCTCGAATCCCGTCATCACATAAAAGCCGTATTATATCATTTCTAACTATCCTTAGTTTCTAATATAGTGTCACTAACTATCCTTTACTATAACCCTAGTTTCCTAATCTAGGTTTCCTAACCATATTCTAAAATCAGTTTTCCATCAATACTTTGCGGGGGTGCTATACGCTATCCACCCGACTTCCCCCGTGGATATAGATCCACTCACCTGGTCGTCGCTGGCTGAAATCGATGACGCCACGCTCCGTCGCCTCAGAATCTATGCGAAGGTACCTACAATAATCAACAGTCGAAATGCGTATTAAAATCGAATCCGGAAAACCGATACGGCGCACGGTGCGCTCATAGGTTAGAACCTATGGCCTATACGTGCAAAAACAATCAAACAACCCTTGTTGTCGATGTACAAACATCCAACAACCCAATACAAATCCAAATATCAAGAAAGTGCATTTTAAAATACGGAAAACATAGCCTAAAACACACCAAAATGCTCCCAGATTTTCCCTATGTGACAATTAGCCAATTTTGCATATAGGAGGGGTCTATTTTACTGACATAGGAGCTACAGACGAAGCAAGAACCAAAAATGAGGTACCCAGGCCGCAAATTGCGGCCCAGGGGATTAAATCTGCGGCCCAAAGGTTAGGGTTTGGTCTCGGGTCTCTGTGGTAGCTTCCTGGGTGCCTGCATGTGCTACAGTGTTTGCAAAATTATTTTCAGAGGCTCCGGGTGTTAGCAGATTCCATTTTACCTTCACAGAATCACAGTTTTTCCGATATCGGCTTTTCTAAATCCGTATTCCGGGGTTCTAGTCTCTGGTTTGAGTCTTAATCCTAGCACTAGGGGATTTGTATGGCCTCTACTGGGCTTAATTACCCACCACAACTCTCAATTTCCAATTACCCTAACTAGGTTTTTCCTAAGTCCACAAAACCACTCGATATCGACATGAAACAAGTATGGATGCATAAGGAATTAAAACATTACTCTAAAGGTGCAGAAATTACCTCCTTTGGCAACTCAAGAAAATTCTTGAGTTGCTCAAAGTCCTCAAAATCTTCTCTTTCTTGATCCAATGTGTTTCCCTTGAGCTTGTGCATCATTTTTGTGAAATGAGGGTGGGGTTTTGAGGTGTTTATTGAGGTGATTTGAGGGGGTTGAAGATGGAGGAGGAGAGGGTGCTGCCTTGGGCTGGAGAAGGAAGGGAAAAATGAAGGAGAATGATGGAGGAGAGAATGACTTGGTCAAAGTAAACCCTCCCTTTCTCTCTTTCACCCATACCTAATATTCCATATCATATTCCTTTATCTTTTCTTTTCTTTTCTTCTCTCATTCTATTTGAATTTGAATAGGAAACCCAAAAGAAACCATGGTAGAAAAATGCACAAATGTGAAAAAGATTTTGTGCATGCTATGTGCATAAAACACGTTTAATCCACGATCAGCGATTTTTAATCGCTATTAGCACTAAATTAGCATATAATTAATTATAAAAACTTAAAATTTTCATAATTCACGTGAAACACCCTCTTTTAGTAATTTCCATAATTTTCCAAATTTCCTCCCATTTATCGGTATTTAATTATGCCGCTTTATTAAAATAATCAATATTTTATTATTAAATTATAAAAATTCCCAAAAATAATTTTTTTTTTGAAATGTTACAGTACTACATATACCCTATAAGTACTACATATATCTGAATAAATACCAGATATAATTGCATAATTACCACATCTAAAATACTTACGAGTTATATAATTAATTTTGGAAAAATATTAACACTCTAAAATATTTTCTGTATTATATTAATTTTTCTCTATAGGTATTTTGGAGTGTTGGTTTTTCTCAAATTAATTATGTAAATCACAAGTATTTTAAAATGTAGTAGTTATTAAGTTATATGTAGCAATTTACCGGGTATATATAGTATTTATCAAGTATATGCAGGAACTTCCATTTCTCTTAATATAATAGTGTAGAAGGGTTGTATAGAGATATTGGAAAATATAAGTACATCATGGACTTAATCTTGTTACTTTTTTGGATAGAGAGTTTTCCACAAGTTTGTTTTTGGGTAGGGAGTTAAACACGTTGCTTTTGAGCATAGGAGTTGCATCCATTTCCCCCCCAAAAAATATAGAATAATGGGAAGGAAAAAGGATTGGCTAAGGACAATAGTATATATTTATATCAGTTAGCAATAGACAATTTTTTTTTGTGTGTGTGTGTGTGTGAGAGAGAGAGAGAGAGAGAGAGAGAGCACCAACAATGAAAGAAACACATTCCCGCATTCAACCTTGTGTATCACAATGGTATTACTGCCATTATGGAGTGTGAAAACAAATTGCTTGAATTTAAAATCCTTATAATACTGAATTAATCACAAATATGAAAAGGGGGAACTTAAGTCTTTCATATGCCTCATTTGAGGCTTATATCTTAGTAGGAGAAAATTCCATATAAAGTTTATTTAAGGCTCTATTATGGCATTTACCAGTGTTGGCTCTCTGTAATTTTCTATAGATTGTGTAATTTCTTTTTGTTTGGATTAACCCACTTTTAATATGCTTTATTCAAATTATGAAATTTGACCAAAGTGGTAATTGCTGCATAATGGATCATCCTATCATCAAATTTGACTTTAGCTATTTAGTTGAATCGGAAACACCATTGCTTTTAGCAGTAGGTCTTCACAGCCAAACCATAGCTTAATTGATGTTTTTATGACCCATACAATGTTTTTCACACACACACACAAAAACATATGGGTTTAGAAGATATCGAGAAGCTAGATTTTGCAAGGACCATTGGGTGGATAGGTTGTGCACAGTATTATTTGAAGGCTATATTACACTAAAACACCATGATCTTTCATTGTTATTCAGATAAATACCATAAACTTTATTTGTTTCAGATAAATATCATGGACCAAAAAAGTGATGAAAGTTGCCTTGCGACCACTTGCTCCCAATGTGTAAAGGGTGTGGTACTTATATATAATAAATAAGTTTATGGTATTTATCTGGAAAATGGTGAAAGACCATGTTATTTTAGTGAAATTTTACCCTAATTTGAAATAAGATTTATGGAATGATGTGTAATGACCGGCTCTCCCGTAGCATTATCGGTTATTGGCCAATTGGCCAATGGGAGATTCTTTAATTGATATGGTTTTTTTTCAATGGAACCATGTTAGCTATTACAAATGATCATGGCAGACTTAAAAATGTTGGAAATATTACAATGAAAATAAAATAATAATAAAAAAATATTGCAATAAAATAATTAGCGATGAAGCGGAAGCCAAGGCACATGTATCTTGTTCTTTTTAAGGCAAATTTCGTGCCGCCTCGAACGAAAGCTAGTGGTTCGATCCAATATAGCGGATTGCCGATATGTTGCTTCAAAAATACAATAACTCTGACTTCATCGGTTCGCTCTCTAATTTTTGCATAAAAGTGAAGTACAAGAGCTCTCTCTACACGCCTTTCTCTACCTAATATTGAGAATCATATCGAGTATATTTTTTAGACGAAAATGTTATATATAAAATGATGAGAGTATACACCTATTTATAGGGTTTTGTAGTGTTACATAAGAATTAATGAATTATTGTCAATTAAATCAAATGATTTAATTGCCTTTTAAAATTCAATTAAGGATTCAACAACAAAAAGCCCAATGGGTAAATGCTTTGAAGCTAGTAAATCCATTTAATGCCTATGCAAAGCAATTGACTAATGCCACAACTGTGGCTAAGAGTCAAACGTACCCATTAATTCTAGGAATAATTGGCTATCAATCGAATAATCAAAGCCCGACGTAAATTAAAACATCATAAATAAAAATATTATTAATAAAATTTCCAATAACCCCCCACTAATTTTAATAACAATAAAATAAAATAGATAGGGTATTAGGTAGAGTTATATCAATATCCATTATAAAGGTGTGACATGCATTCAACCTTTCATTTAGCATTCCAATTTTCTTTCTAGAGTTTAGTGGTCAATGACCTTGCACTAAGACTAAGACTGCATATGGGATTTTTTTTTGTTTTATACACGTATTGATCTAAGCGTCTAATCGAGTCCTTAAATTAGCATGTTTCGGTCTTATGCTTGATCCCGGTTTCATGGGTTTCCCCCCGAAGAATTAGCCCGATTCTTCTAGAGAGCGGTCCACTCTCAGACTCACATAGGTGAAATCCGTCAAGAGCGCTCCTGTAACTGGTGACACTCCACTCATAAGTGATACAAATTTCATTAAGAGTGTAATGGCTCAATCCTCAAATGTTACAGGATAAATGCTCTGTCATCATAGGGATGGACTTTGAGTAAAAATTCAAAAATTTGTGCATTCCAACTCATTCATCATGATGATTCGTTTTTCCCTTTGAACCTGATTCTCAGGGTCTATGGTCCCCGGATTAGGTATCCTTATAGACAACATCATTATTTTTGGACTTTAGTTCCATTTCCCACAAAGTAATTCAGACCTTATCTCTAACTAGAGCCTTTATTAAAGGATCGGTAAAATTATCATTAGCTCTTATGTATTCAATTAAAATGGTACCATTTTTAAGTAAGATATCATAATGTCGTGTTTTCTTCTAATTGGTCTAGATTTACCATTGTAAAAAACGGGTTTGCACTCTTCTATTATAGTAGCGCTAGCATATTGTATTAATGTTGGGTGGTTCAATTTATTTTTTCTCAAAATGAAACATCATATAAAATTACCTTTAGTCGACTAGTTTTTCACAAGCCAAGGGTAAACTCATTAGCATTGCCTCTGTAGATTACATAGCAATAATTTACACCAAGTAGACCATCACTTAAATCTAATACAATAATAATGTCTCGTCAAAAAATACATTAATAAAATTGTTCTCATAGGATATCAAATTACTTTTCGAAAATGAGAGAATGTATTTTATAATTCACAAATACATATTAGTATATATTTTTCATGACAAACTAATTTATTTGCCGTTAAACAAGATATGGATCAATATGAACCCCACTATTTCATGAATTTAGAAGAAACGTCATCTTAAAAAAAAATTGATCCCAACCGATTGCATAATACATTGAATATTTAAAAACTTATGGCTATTAAAAATACGGTCAAGAAACAATATCTAGAAGTTTGAGTTCTATTCATTTTGAATCTTTTGATTTATCCATCAAATTAATTCTTAATAAAAATTAAGAATTTATTGACAAACCATCACATTGATATTTGAATAAACAGATATAAAGTAAGTTCGAAAATTTTGTAACAAACGATAAATTATCAACATCTATCCTGAGTTAAAATAATTTTAAAATAAATTATATTTGATAATTTGAAATTCGGAAGCAATTTTGTAACTATTTTTTTAATACAAAAAAATCATACTTTTTGCTAGCTCATTTTTTTCTTCAATTCATAAGATGAAAATTCATGATTATCATGAATTTTCATGTGCATATATATATATATATATATATATATATATATATATATATATATATAATTTCTTTCTTTTCCACAAAAATATTTTTTCTTCTTAAACAACATATTGATCAAATCTACTCAAAAGTTAGCCTAATAAAGAAAAAATAATGACATTGTATTATACTCAATTAGTGAGTATAAAATGCATTAATAATTGTCAAAAGTCCCTAATTGAAGTTCAATCAAACTTTTAGGCCAAAATTTTTAATTAACAATATTCACCTATCATTAACCCTTGAGAGAGTCATATGTAGCATAGTTATTGAACCAAAAGTCATTATTGCAGACTTGTTTAATAATTAGAACTAAGAATCTGCTTATCATCCTATAACAGTTTCCACCAAATTTATTTTGGTTATTATATCATAATCGTACAGAGTTTTTCGCTAACGTTGACTCATACGACGTTTTTAGTTGGTAGGAGCAATATGCCAAGTTTCCATATAGATAAGTATGGAACTAGGTATTATAGGATGATATATAGTTCTAAATTTATTTTGTTTGGATGAGAATATTTCATATCCATCTCTTTAGTGTTATATGAGTTTAAGTAAAATTATTGACCAATAAAAATAATTACAAGGTTATTCCTCCGTAGACCCATTTAATTCCATGTGAGAAGATCCTTTTAGCTTATCACCTTCTCTTCCATTTAAAATTTAAATATGCGGTTCTCCAAAATTCCTTCTTTTACGTCTGCTTGGTCTCACTCCTTTCAAAAATTATCAAGAAGATATTTAGGTGTTTTGACACCAAAAATATAAATATCCAAAAAATAATATTTAAAATTAGCATGTTTACCTGTCTTTTTTCATGCCTCAAATTGATATCCTTGAAATCAAATGCTTTACTTGCTCCACTAAGCGAACGTTCCGCGAAAAGATTTCATTGTTCGAAATTTGCTTTAAAATTGTTGGAAATATTACAATGAAACCAAAATAATAATAAGAAAATATTGCAATAAAATAATAGGCGATGAAGCGGAAGCTAAGGTATGGGAATCTCGTTCTCTTTAAGGTGAATTTCACACCTTCCCGGACGAAAGCTAGTGGTTCGATTTGATGCAGCAGATTGCCGGTACATTACCTTTAGAATACAATAGCTTCGACTCCATCGATTCGTTTTCCAATTTCTGCATAAAAGTGAATGGCAAGAGCTCTCTATCCAATATTTAGAATCGTATTTTTTAGATGAAAATGTTATATATAAAATGATGTGAGTATACATCTATTTATAGGGTTTTGTAGTGTAACATAAGAATTACAGAATTATTATCAATTAAATCAAATGATTTAATTGCCCTTTAAACTTCAATTAAGAATTCAGCAACAAGAATGCCTAATGGGTACATGCTTTGAAGCCTTTACATCCATTTAATACATATGCAAGGCAATTGACTAATGCCACAAGGGCTAAGAGTCAAACGTACCCATTAATTCAAGGAATAGTTTGCTATCAATTGAATAATCAAAGCCCAACGATTAAATTAAAACACCACAAATAAAAATATTATTATTAAATTTTCCTACAAAAATGTAGACTATACTTAATATTGGTACACTATCATTTGGCCATGCTAAATTAGTTCAAATGCTTGGTGCTTGCATATTTGTACACATACACACAAAAACTTCCATGGTGTATTGAAGTCTTGAAGATTAATTTGTTTATTTTATCTGTTGCTATTATTTGTGAAGATTTTACCTTCTATTTTTCCTACCCTTACAGATGTTGCAGTGAGAGGCAGAGAAATGTGATATTTTCGCGGCAGTCATCTCGTGAGATCTGCAATAAAGGAAAGGAAAATGGATGTTTAACATGACTGTATTTTTGGTAGTTCATTCATTTTTAAAAAGAAATTTCACTTTGATTGTTTTGAGTTTCTTAAGGAAATGACCAGGGGCGGTCTTTTATTATTATTTTATTTCTCTCATTTATTTTAATTGTTAGCTAGCTTTTTTTGTGTTGTGACTGGTCTATGCTGTTTTTTTAATAGCTATTTTTTTTGTTGCAGTTTAACTAAAAGTTATCAAAATTGATTTCTTTTTGTTGGAGTAAAACTAATAGTTTATAAGCTTCAAAATTATTAATAAAATTTGCATGAGACGGATTCTATTAAACTCATGCTCTTTCATGAGAAAAAAACTAATAGTTATAAAATTGATTTCTTTTTAGTTGCTGTAAAACTAATTAGCTTTTATTGCAAGTGTGATGTACATGTATAAATCATCAAAGGTGTATATAAATAAAAAAATGCATGTAGACTGCATAAATATGCTTGATTTTTGCCAACCGCATAATTTTCACTTTAATTAAAGAATTTGTGTTACTGGCATGCAATTCCGTTTCCGTGTTTAGTTCTTCGGTAACAAACATAAATATGGAAATTAAATATGTCCAAATTTTGATTATTGATAATAGATGATTTATGAGTAAAAGTTCCAAGAAACTTTAAAGATGCAGAAAAGTTTCTTAATGTGAATACATATACATGTATGAAGTTTTCTATGGGAGGATCATTGGGAGCTTTCGCTTAAATGATTTCCTTGCTTCGACATGGAGACCAGGTCAAGATTCCAAGGGGAGGGAATTGTTAGAACCCCAAGCTTGTACCTACATATTATTCTCGAGCATAACGAAGCCTAAATGCCTCTGCGTTTCACTAAGAAAAACTTTAACGATCGAAACTATAGGGTAAATAAATTAAATAAATACAAAACACCCAACAACATTAAGTTGGAAGTTATGAGATGAAACATTAAAGGAAAGTCACGAGATGGAAGGAAAAGGATCGAGTTGCAAAGAAATAAAGGGTAGCTTGGATTTTTCTGCAAATTCCGCTTAAGTTGTTAGAAGTCAGACCAGTGCGGGAGAGCCGCAATGCATCGTTGGTAGCAATGCATTTAGCCTCCATCGTTGAGTCTGCGACAGTGCCCTGTTTGGAGTTCTTCCAACAGACCGCCTCTCCGTTGAGAGTAAACACAAAACCCGAGACAGACTTGCTGTCATCCTTGTCACTTTGGAAGCTCGAGTCGGTAAAAGACTCCACCTGGAGGTCCCCGTTACCGTACACTAAGAACAATTCCTTAATCCTTCTCAGATACTTAAGAATGTTCTTTACCGCTATCCAGTAGTTATTTTCTGGGTTTGACTGATACCGGCTCACCATGCTAAGCGCGTAAGCTACATCTGGTCTGGTACGTAGTATCGCATATATTATAGATCCTACCGCCGAAGTGTAGGGTATAATGCTCATGCGAGCCCTCTCCTCATCAGTCTTGAGAGACATCTCTTTAGAGAGGGTGATTCCGTGCAAAGCAGGTATATTACCGCGCTTGGAATGTTTCATACAAAATCTCTTTAGTATGGCCTACAAGGTGATATTCGCCGACAGTTTCGGCTGCAACAATTGCTCTGTTCTCTACTCTGAGAGACATACCACATTTTCCAAGTGCTCTACTTCTCTTTAACCCTTATAACATATTATAAATACGGGATCCTGATCTGGTATCCAATACCCATGACGTATAGCAGACTGAGAAACAGTTCTCAATAACTAACACACCCGAATAAAATGCATCAGAATGCTCTTTCCTCATTAAGATTGCATGGAAATCGTTGCATTCTCTTATCTTTTGCTCAGACTTATGACAATTGTCATAAACTAGAGCGGATCCAACGTTCCATAGCTCAGTATAATAAGCGGGTTCGGTCAATACAAGTGGGGACTCTGTGAAATGGCGAAAGTAGGTCCTGTTAGTTATATGTATGCCCTAGAGGCCATTACTGTACATACGATGTATATTGTAGTGAATGCTTGGACATATATAGGGAGGACTTTCTTGCTCGACATGATAGTACGCTATCTGGTTGCTCTTTATCTTATACTCTGATTGTCTCTATGTTACATGTTGATAAAGCCCTTAGGATATGTACTCGACTACTGGGACTATGATGAGATCATACTAGTAGGACCACGGTAGTCGACGAGTACATCCTATAACCGTTCCTAGTCGAGGGTGTATCGAGACAGGGCATCGATACACCAGAGTAGACTAGCGTATACGCATCTTGACCCATATGATGGGCGATGGATGATCCCATATCCATCGGTGTTTGACATCAAGGATGGTGTACGGGTGCTCAGTGGAGACTGGGTACACTGGACGGACTCGCCGAGAACTCCCAGATGGTATTATACCTCACGTCAGATGGCAGTTCCCTGGTGACACTAGTACAGTTTAGTCTGTAGACCCGAGATCGTCATAGAGTCTTGTGTGATTCCCACCGTGCTTTGATTTCCATCATACTACGTCCAAGAGGGCGTGCAAAAAGGTGGCTTTTGGGTACAGTCCTGAATCACATGGAGGCAATGAGCGATAGGAGGGGATTCGTCTCTCCCGGTATAGGGAGTTGATATTGCGCTATGTTCGATTGGCTATAACTGGAAATCCCTGGCCAGGGTTGCTGAGATTTACTGGTAAGTATTATCAGTAGTTTCTCGAACTGTTATAGACCTCATATCGACACGACTTATCAAGCTACTGGGGTCTGACGTTTACCACCCCTAGACGAGATATGCGACATATCAGACGAAGAGACCGGACTGTACGGGAGTGTTACTGATTGGATTCGCAGGAGAATGTACAGGCTTGCTTGTTGATCTTCTGATCGCTCAATACCTGGATGGCTGTTACGTTTAGCTGACCGCTTGCAGCTTGTGGGTGTTTGATATAATCATCACCTACTGCCGGCGTATTGACGATTCTTTAGAGTCCTACACAGAGGTTTCTTGGCTCAGGCAAAACGGAGTAGGAGCACATATATGATATGTGCGGGACCGAGAACAATACGTGTATGTGATACCGTATTAGATTCTCCCGATATGAGATATCGGCCGGGTATATGTAATATAGCCGGGTCATCAGATCAAGTGTTGATTCGATGAACTGATACAGATTATATTAGTCGGTTATTTGTGAAATAGCCGGATTATCAGATCAAGTGTTGATTCGATAATTTAATGTATAATTATATATTTGATATATTAAATTACATTAACTGATATAAGCTCACCAAAAGATTCTTTTTCTCATTCGAGTAATATATTGATATATATGCGATATATGTTAATTGTATTATTTTATTTTGTTACAATAAATATTATATATGTGATATATAATATTGTAACATGTTAGGGTTATTAATGCAACATGATTAGTGGAGATTAAACATGATTAAGATTTGATTTGGGTTAATTTTTCTAGAAGCTTCTAGAAGCTTTTTGTTTTGTTTTTGCAAAGATATTTTGTAAAGATATTTTTGTAGATATTTGTTAACCCAACTCAACCCTTGACCATGGTTAAGTCTCTACATGGGTTAAGTTATCATACTTAACCCATGGTTGCATTTCTAACCACACTACACTTTCATTATTCATCACAAAGTAATTCATCTTCTTCTTCCTCCTTGCAAAGCTTTTTAGCTTTGATTTTAGTGATAAAAATGAGTGAGATTAAGAAAACAAATGAGAGCATAAATCCTACTTCATCATCCTAATCTATTCTTGCCAATTAGATTAGGGTGTTCACTTCATTAGTAAGTGAGAGCTTGTGTTAATGAAACTTCAAGGCAGATTATCTTTGTTATCGAAAGATCGGAAGCAAGCTTGCATTTTTCTCTTCGTGGAGCCTCTCTAGAGTCCGAGTACTCGATGATCACAGCGAAGGGACCTTAACACGGAGCTTTAGAAGTGAAGGACCGGACTACAAAGGTAGTAATCCCAAACTCTTAGAAGTAAAGTTGTTTACTTGCTTTGTTTCGCCTAATCTCTAGTTTAAAGATCTTGGTGAGGGCTGTTCGGCACGTCTAAATTTTAAATCGGGCATGGTTGATACCTTGTAGACCCTTGTGACAGTGCCTAGTAACCCTACAGTGGTATCAGAGCCAAGCTAGAGCTTTAGGAGAAGTCTAGACGAAGTTTAAAGTCCAATCGAACTCCGAATACCTGTAAAACCCTAGTTTCTGGAAATTTTTCAAAAAGTTGACATTTTTCATATTAAAAATGCTCAGAAAATTCAGCAGATAATTTTATGGGTTACTGTAAAAAACGACCCCAAAATACCTTTATTGCGCCGCGGAACCGCGGCCGCACCCTTGCTTGCGCGGCGGTTCTGCGGCTAAGCAGTAGAATTATGGGATCGATTTTCAACAGGAATATCCGTAGGTACTTATGCATGTTTCTGGGAATTTTTAAATTTACTCAAGTGTTGAGTTTTCTGGGTTGTATTGGGAACTCGTTGATTCGATCGGAAAGTTTAACTTCGTTTAAGTGTTTGTCTGGATTATTTAGAACGTGTTAAAAAGTTCGAACGGATATCAATAACTCACTTTTTCCCCTGCCGGAAAATTTCCAAGTGTTGGATTTTTCCGTAGTTTAAGAACATTCTAAGTCGTGCACGTAACGCGGTGGACCCTCTAGAAGAACACAAACCTTAACTCGATTATGTGACCATCTGAACCGCTTCTAAACCTTAGGGTTTGGGACAGTACGGCGTTGCCACATGTGAGGCGTTGGTTTGACCTTTCTACGGCTGGACCATTGGTACTGTGGCATGTGATGGATACCTTTTTTGAACTCCTCTCACGTGTTGAGCTATTTGGGAAATTTTGGGTGTTTGTTTATTCGATCGGAAAGTTTAATATCGTCTATTTATCTGGATTGTGATACAATATTTGGAATCCACAAGTAGTTATGAGATAACTAATTTGAATGTTATAAATCTAGCAGTTCAGTCTCAGATGATCGGTTGCCACGGGATTTTGATGGATCAAAATTCCGTTGCAATCACATAGCGTACGCGGATACTCGCCGGGTAAACTTAATAGATAGCCACGCCCCATAGCCCCGACCAAGTGACTGTAGGAGAGCCCCGTTGCCAAAAGCATCCGTTCGGGTGCTCGCGGCAGCGGTGTTCCGCCTTAGTGCACTTCGTCGACGGCATCCGGGGGTGCGGCCGTCTACTAAAGTTTGCGACGAGCATTCGATCAGGATATCGGGAATCTTGTTGAATTGCCCGACTTGATATTAAAAAGTGTTTTCAAGATTGAGACTAAAATACAGGGTTTATAATTGTTAGGCATGCGATGTCTAAGGAATTCATTTGGTTAGGCATGCGATGTCTAAGAAGGTTGCGGATTCCAACTGTTGTAGTTTTACACTTTCTTTTCTGTGACCGTTAGCGTAGTATGTGGTTTATCGCCGGCTTTGTTGCTATACATCAACGACAATTGGGATACGCATACTTGCTTACGTTGATGATATGAGATATTATGTGTTGCTGTGATATGTTATATTGGATCGTCGTGTTTTTGAATAGCCGGGGGTTTTATGTGAGATGAGAGTTTTTCTTTTTCATTCATGTAAAATTCATTTATATGTAATATTCTTTTATTGGGGCACTTCCGGGCTGAGGATGATGTCACCATTGTATATTATTTATATTTCCGCATTAGGTAGACCCAAGGCGGGGAGCACAAGTAACCGGGTTCTAGGGTCCAGTGGGAGACCATCTCGAGGAGTCGAGACCGGGTCTCTGATCGCACGCTTTTGGCGTGTCGGATGTTCAAAGTTCTAAAGTTTACCGCGATCAGGACGGTGTCGCTATGCAGCTAGCCGGTTGAGCACGGGTCGATCCACAGGGATATGGTTGTATGTTCGTTCTTGTCTTAGACGAGTCAATAAAGAATTTGTGTATGTGTTTGTTCGATTCTATCCTAAGTGTATTATTTGCAAGTATAAAGTTGTTAAGAAAAAGATACGAAATTGTAAGCTAAAGAAATCCGTACTCAAAACCTTTGAGCCGAGTCTTGACCAATTGAAGCTAGAGCAATCGGCAACAACGTGGATTAGGGGATTTAAGCGCGGTATTCGTGGAATACGGCTTATTTACCCTTGTCCTTCCGTTCTTGTCTCTTGCTTTCGCCTCCGGCCAAACCGAACGCAACCGGTCGCGGTTAGGAATCACCGTTACCTTGTCAGGGTAGGGTGCCTAACGGAGCGTTTGCGTATGGTTTGGGCGGAGTTCAATGGAAAATAACGGGAAAAGGAAAAGAGAAAAGAAAATCTTTAACTTATAATATCGTATTTCTTCTTAACAATAATAATTACAACATTCACAAAATGAACAAAAGAGAGCAAAAGAAAAGAACAAAGAAAAGAACAAAGAAAAGAAAAGATTACAAGTATTAAGTGCATGAATTTAAGTGCATGAAATAAATTGCAAGAAAGAAAAGCAAGATAATAATAAGCAAGTAATAAAAAGCGATAAAAAGAACAAGAAAGTAGAACTCAAGAAAAGTATGGCATCAATAGCCAACCCTTAAACTTGCAAGCTCAATCAAGAGGTTACAAGATCAAGAGAAGGGTAGAGAACGCATGTGAATTGAAGCGCTAATTCCATAAGAAAATACGACCCTTGAGATCAATAACTAACCCTTAACCATTCAAGCTCAATGAAGAGGTTGAATGATCAAGAGAAAGCAAGAATCTCAAGGGGAAGAAGAAACAAAAGAGAATGATACAAAAAGCCCTCATCTTCATTGATCTCCCACTCAAAAAGCTCTCACTACAATTTTCATGGAAAAAGAATGAAGAAGAAGAAGAAAAAGACTAAATCCTAACAGAAAGAGGAACAAAAGAATGACCCTTTAGCTTTGGCAAGTTCTGGGGTATTTATAGGAGGTGAACTGAAAACCTAGGGCAACAATCTGCCATAAAATGAATGTACCAAAATGCCCCTAAAAAACGACAGATCGACGACCCCACATGGCCGCGGATCCGCGGCCAATACCCCCTATTGGCCGCGGATCCGCGGCCCTTTAGAGGAGTTGGGCCCTCTTCTTTTTTGTGCTTCCTTGTTCTTCAGTGTACATAATTCTGGTACATGTATTTTCTCAATTTGGCTCCACGATTTTTCCAGAATTTCTGTTGAGGGAAAGGTGGACTTTTTGTCAAGATTTGGCATGATTGCCTCGAGCTCCGCGTAGATTTCTTGGAACTTGTTGTTGCCATTGAGCCTTGTGCATGAAGGTGACATTGATTTGACATTTTGTCTTCCTAAACTGGTATCTGGCAACATACGGATGATGATCGGAGACCGTGTTTTCTCAGTGGTTGGTAGGAACCCGGATTTTGTCGTACTTTTCCATGGATTTCACTGTTCAGAGCCGAGAACCTGTATTCTGCAAATATGTAGCAAACACTGATTATAAGCACCTACCTATAAACACACGAGCATAAGAATGGGCGGTATAAAATGCAATATTCTGGTATGAACAAATACCCCCAAACTTAACTTTTTCTCGTCCCGAGCAAAACCAATTATTCACAAAAATAAAATCCTAACCGCACTTTCGCAGGGAACGCGATTGCACTGAGCTCGTGCAACAAGCCGTTAAACCTCTAGGTGTCCCTAGTAGGAGGAGTGTTGTCTCCTGAGGGTTTTCAGCGGATACTACCCACAAAATCCCGTCAAGCTAGTGTCATAAGTTAACGTCGATTCTACTCCTAAGTTTAGTATTTACGTTAGAAATTCTATCATCCTAAGTTAGAAATATCCAACCCTTATGCTTCACACCTCTAATCTATTTATTCTTAGATCATATACGTTCCAAAAAAGTTTAGAAAGATGTTGGTTCCCCTGAGTTTTCCTTCTAAAGTGCGGCCTCAAATTAGGGATTTTTATCAACTTTACAGAAAACACAAGTCTTATTCTTTATTTCTATCTTTTATTCAAACATCGATTGTATACCCCTACGTGTGTGTATATTTACACCCCTACACTCAAGAATTCAGTTCAAGCTATAATACCCTTGCCCTAATACCTAATACTACTTCTTTTCATTAAGGATGGACGGATTTGCTCACACACCTTTCATGCGACTATTAATGCTTCTTGAGGCACTAATGACCGATTACTGAATGTGTGAACTTTAAAGCGTAAATAGCAGTTTCCAGGTCTTGATTTTATTCTATTTTTTTTCTTTTTCTTTTTCTTTTTTTCTTTTTTCAAGACCGGATATATTTTTCAATATGCTCTTTTGGTGTTTAGCTTTAAATACCGTTTTTTCTTTCATACTAGGTTTTCAGGCAAGAGTATTTCTAGGTATTCTCTACTATCCCAAGTTTCAAGGTGCGTGTAAGTGCAATTTGTAGGGTATATACTTTCTAAATTTAAACTCAAGAAAAGAAACTATTTTTCAGACTTATCCTCCAGTAAAGTATCAATACTTTCTCCTCATAGTGACTTAACTCAAGAACTGAACTCAAGATTACCTATTTCTCAAAAAAAACTGTAAGGACGTATACTTACCAAAGTTAGACAGAATGAGGGTTATTTTTAGGGTTTTCAATTCCTAAGCCTAGAATTTAGTTATTTCTATCATATCAACTAAACTTTCGGAATAAAGATCTAAGTTACCCTATTAGCTAACTTGACGACAAAGTTTTTATATTTTTTGGAAAATTTTTCGATTTTTATGGGTTTTTAAATAAGGTATGCAAATGCAAAATATACAAATGAATGCGAAGGAAGAGAGCTTACCGAGCACACCCCCAAACTTAAACTTGACAGTGCCCTCACTGTCAGGCTATACCAAGAGGGTCAAAATTTTCGGCGCTCCCCCTAAAAACAAATTATATACAAAAAGGAAAAACAAAAAATATATACAAAAAAAATGCCCCCCAAACTTAAGTAAAACAGTGTTTCCACTGTTAAGCGTTGAAATTCAGTATTAGGGGGGGAAAGAAAACAGTATCAAACTATACAAGGCCTTACACAGGCCAAAAGTTAACACCAACCATTCAAAAATTTTATCTCTATAATGTGCTGGTTGGGGAAAGAAGGCGTAGAGAAAAGAGATGGACAATACGCGAGACCGTATGCGAAGAGAAGCGGGATACGGTCTCGGTATATGAGAGGAAGAAGAATGGCGGAAGGGAAAAAGAAGTGGAATACGAAGTTGAGGGTGCAAATGGAGTAAATAGATTAGCACAATTTGTGATGAGCGATGTGTAAAAAGCGATTGTGCTAATATATTTACCCGTCGAGAAATGGGGTCAAATCCCTCAAGATTCGTGAGAAACCATGGGTACGCCGAACTTGGTAAACCAGACATATGAAGTGAAAATGATACCGGTTCTTGCAAGGTCGGAACGATGGAAAGGATGGAGGGAAGCGGTTGAGGAAGGGAATCGGTTAAAGTTTCGGGAGGGTGTACACAGTCAATGAAAGGAACATGATGAATTGGAAAATCCGACTCATCAATTAAAACTGGTTCATCCTCAAAACTATCCTCAATATTCTCCTCAAAATTTAGCTCATCCATGCATTTTTCTTCAAAATCAAGACGCATATGGGGTTCGGGAAAAACATTTAATGACCCGGGATGATGATTTGAAGAGATAAACTCAGCCAAATCTACGGGTTCATCATCCAAAATATTCCCAGCGTCACTATCCTTAATCAAGTGAAAATCAATATTCTCAGACACCTCATCAAAAGCATGGATATCAATCAATTCAGGTTCTAGAGTGGAGGTGTAGAGGTCAAAAGGTTTGGGTGTGGTTTCACTTGGCAAGGTACCTTCACAATCTGGCAAATCAAATACTACAAAGTCGCACAACTCATTAATCATTCTATCTTCAATTGATAAAGCATGTGGGACACTCGATAGATTTTCAAAACAGGAGTTGTGGGATTCAATTTGGGACGGGTAGGTTTGATTTGGAAGGGGGTACATCTCACTCTCTCCACTCAAATTCACAACCTGTCCTGCCGCCTCATCATACATTGAAAAAGTTGGAGCTAGTTGAAAACTAGCTACCGGGTCAGTATGTTGTACGAGAGCGGCCATGGACGCATTCAAATCCATCATCTGTTGGCTTGACGCTACCCTAAAGTCTTCCAACGACTGTTCTAGACTAGACATTGGTTGTGAAGGGGTTTCAGTAAAAGATTCAAAGTTGTTTGGATACTGAAAACTCCCAGATGGCGGTTCTGATGCAATGTCTAGGGAAGGTGCAAAAGTAGGGTAGGATTGGTAGGAATTGAATGGCTGGACAGGAGCAGGATCAACATTTGGATAGGAAGGTGAATGGAATTGTTGATCCCAAGAATTTGAAGTGGTGAAAGGAGTGAAAGATGAAAGGTTCCTAGGCACTCTAGTAAGGTCTCACAAGGCATCGGACATGCCAATTTAAAATCTTTGTGCCGAGAAACCCTAGACTACGGATCTTTAGACTAGATGTTTAGGCGAAACGATAAAGCTAGTTAACAAATTAACTATAGGTTAGATGCTACAACCTTTGTAGATCCGGATTTCCTCCTCCTTAGCTCCACTTGGTCATGCTCTCGCTGTCCATCATGAATCCTCGACTCACACGTCGGCTTCATCGGAAAATCGGGCGAGCAAGGTCGTCGGCTTCGTGTCAAAGACGATCTACGTCGAGGCTGCACTAGTTCAAGCTCCGACTTCACAAACTTGTAAAACTTGTGAAGAAAACACCCAAAACCACTTGGCAAGAGGTAGAGGGTGAAGAAATAGGAGGTGGGTACACTTTAGATTTGGATTTCACTCATTTTTGCTCATGTTGCCATTGATGGCAACTAGTTTTCTCTCTTGAAGAAGAAGGAGAGCAAGAAGAAAGAATATGATAAGTATTGTTAAAAAGAATAATAAAAACAAATACTTATCATGTTCTAACCTAGGTTAAGTGTAGAGAATAAACCATGGTCACTAGAGAGGGTTAGGGTTAAGCATGAAGATAAGGATGGTTACAAAAGTCAAAGCTTCATGAAGCTTCAACTTAAAACAAAAAGAGCCACCATTCTCATCATAATTCTTTTCAAACAAATAAATAAATAAATAGATGAAAATGCAAAACCCTAATCAACTTTTAACCATGGTTTAATTCTTTATACTTAACAACAAGATCATGTATCATCAAACATGATACAAAAAAGTGTACAAAAGTATATCACATATACAATGTGCATCAAGTGAGAAAAATCCGTTTAAAGTGAACCAATACTAGTTAATGCAAAGTAATATATCAAATATATAATTATACATTAAATCATTAAATCAACACTTGATTCAATGATCCGGTCATGTCGCACATAACCGACTAGTATTCTATGCATCGATTTATCGAATCAATGATTCGATAACTAGGTCATATCGAATATAACCAATCGAAACATATATCGCGAGAATGAAATGCGGTATCACATACACACATCATTCTCGGTCCTGCACATATCTCATATGCGCTCCTATTTCGTTTCGCTTGAGCTAGGAAACCTCTGTGTAGGACTCTAAAGACTCGTCAATACGCCGGTAGCAGATGATGATCATATCAAGCACCCACAAGCCGCAAGCGGTCTGCTAAACGTAACGGCCATCCGGGTATTGAGCGATCAGAAGATCGACGAGCTAGCCCGCTCACACTCCTGCGAATCCGACCAGTAACACTTACCGTACAGTCCGGTCTCTTCGTATGATATGTCGCATATCAAGTCTAGGGGTGGTAAACGTCAGACCCCAATAACCCGATAAGTCGTGCCGATGTGAGGCTCGTAACGGGTCGAGAAACTACTGGTAACACTTACCAGCAAATCTCTGATCAGCCCTGGCCAGATGTTGCGCCACGGCAGCCCCCCGGCCTCTTGCTCGAGGCCAAAATGCGGAATAAAAATTTTCCTTACTCGGAAACCGGCGCTACCGCGGACAAAGAAAACCCGGATCGTTTACCATTAACCTAAAGCTAGCATTCAAGAGATAGGGTGAGAAGTATACCGACTGATCCAAGTCCTCCGGTCTTCATCTCCATCGTCCCGATCTCCCGCGGAAAGTGTTGCCTCCACATCGTCGCCTCCTCGCCGGAAAGGGCACCACATCGCCTTCTTCTTTTACGGGCTCCCGCCTCAATACCGAGGCAACTCGCGCATGAAGCCGGCAACTCGACATGCTCAAGATATGCTGTAGAATATAGTGTAAAAGATGCTTATCTCTTTGGGGATATGTAGTTGCCATTGAGGATGATGGAGGAAACAAGGATTAGAAAAATGGTGCTTGCATTTTTCTAGCAAGTAAATGAGATCAAGAAAGAAACTATGAAGCTCTCTTCTTCTTCTTCTCTCTTTCTTTTTTTTTTCTCTCATGAAAAAACTTATCATCCATTTCATCAAGTGAGAAGAAGAATGGTGGAGGAGGAAATATGAAGCATGAAGGGAGGTGAGTGTAGGGTAAAGCAAGTGGTGACCACATCCTAAACATCATGATAACAATCTCACATCACTTCTAATCAAGAATCAAATCCTTTCTTATCAACAAAAAGCAAATGATAAGAAAGGTATCAAAAGATGCTTTCATAATAAATCATCTTACAAATAAAACCTCCACCAAATGTAATTTGCAAAACTGCAAATTACCCCCCTCCATCATAAAGGTCCGGCCGGGAAAGAACAAAGAAAAACCGGCCGGAACGGAATACAAACTGGCAACTCCAGAAAACTGGTCCCGTAATAAATTACAGGAAAACCCCTATACTGTGCATACACACCCGCATCTGTATTCCGTCCGGATACAAATGCAATGATACAAAATCTACACTGTACTAAACTAGTACCGGCTTAAACCAAAGCCGGCTAGTAAAATCCGTTCGATCCTGATCCGTGCAATACCGCACGTATCTGATCGAATCCTGCCATATAACTATACGGCCACTAGTACAAAACTGTCCGATCCTGATCCGTGCAATACCGCACGTATCTGATCGGACCCTGCCATATCTCCATACGGCCTCTACAGCGTTTCGCCCGAAAGCTTGAGTAATTGTAAGTGTGGTGGACTCTAAAGACTCGTCAATACTATGGTTGTGGATTTAACCACTAGCACGTCAGAGGTATAAGCCAATACGTGACGGGCCACCAGCTATTGACCAAAAGGGACGTCGATGAGGAAGCTCACCCCGACACCCAACTGAGCCTGTCAGTGACAATATCCGTACAGTCCGGTCCGTTCGTCTATGAGTATCGCATGGCGGGCCTAGGGGGTTGGTAAAAGTCAGACCCCCAAAAGCGGTACAAGTCGTGTCGGAGTGTAGCCCAGAACGCCCTGAGATACTACTGGAATACCTACCAGTAAATCTCCTGCCTCGGCCGAGGGCTTTGCGTAATGGCTCTCCTAGACACAGCGCGACCTCACCTCCAATACCGGGAGAGACGAACCCCTGAAGATCCGCTCACTGCCTCCATGTGGCTCGGGACTGTACCCAACTAAAACCTGTTTGCACGACTCCTTTGAGCCGTGGTAGGGTAGTAATCAAAGTACAGTGGGAACTCACACGAGACAAATGACGATCTCCAGGTCGATGAACTAACCTGTACACATGTCACCAGGGAACTGCTATCTGACGTCAGGTATAAGACCAACTAGCATGTTCCCGGCGAGTCCTGTCCGGTGTACTCATAACCCAATGAGCACCTGTATACATCTTAGGTGAACCAACTGACACCAGTGGCTTGTGAGACCGGCCACCGCCCCTCGTCGGGGTCTCGACTGTATACACTAGTCTACTAATGGAGTATCGATGCCCTGTCTCGAAACTCCTACGACTAGGGACCTTTTAAGGATGTGCTTATAGACTACCAGCTCCCACGTATATGATCGCCATCATACTGCCGGCAGTCAAGCAAGAATCCTAGGGGCTCTATCAACGTGTAATAGCGACATGTCAGGTCACCTAAAGCAGTACACGATGATAAAGATAAACCAGATAGCATACTATCATCTCGAGTAAGACTGTCCTACCGGGATAGGTCCTCCCTCAATCATTGCAATCACGTGCCTGTGATCCAATAATTGACTCTGAGGGCACTATCTCCAACAATCTCCCACTTGCACTCAAGGCTAATTATTGCGATGCCGCATACTCACAGCCCGTGTGATACCGAACACCCAACTCCTCTACTAGTCAGTCTTACAAAGCTCGTTTGCGAAACTATTGCGTTCGAGGAATAGCCTCAGTGAGTGGATCCGCTGTGATGTTTCTTTCTTTGTCTCTCTTTTTCTCAAGTTCGCGGAGAAAGCCATCTCCCGAAATGAGCAATACCTGTCTTCGAATGTCTGGATGTCTGATGGGACCTAGCTCATAAATGAACTCCAAATCCAAACTTCTTAGACTGTATCGTCAACTGAACTTAATCAGTATCCTGCGCCATGCCACCCTCAGTATTGCCTTGGACCACCTGTCCAAAATACTGCCCCTCGTCAGAAGGAAAACTATAACTCTGACAACCTCCTTGTCGTCCATGTCACCTTGGAAGCCTGGAATGATAACTGTCTCCCAAATGAGGCTGTCGTTATCATATCCCTAGAACATCCACTTATGTTCTAAAACTGCTTCCGACTGTTTCTCCAGGATTGGATCAATGTCAACTTATTGCATCTAGTGCAAGAACAACATCTGGTGTGGTACTTGACATCTCATGATTGACTCAATTGCCTAAGCAAGTGATCTGTCAATCATGAGTATCCCTCTCCCCTTTAGTCTATAAGACACCTTTAGAGAGGGTGACTCCATCAACTGCAGGTACACTACCGTGTCAGGAGTCGTCCATTCTAAATACTCATAGAATGCTGTCAAGGTACCCAGATTGGGAAACTACCCAAATCTAGATCTAAAACCATAGATCTAGTAACCAGTATGTCTGACATAATGTCCAAATCCCATACGGAGAAAACACTGTGTGACGACCAAAGTATAACCGATCGTAGTATAGGAACATCACTTCCTACTACCTTCTCAACAGATCCACCCCTTATTCTGATGATGTCAAACCTATGACTGTCACATCAGAAATAGATGATCTATCTCCGCTACATCTGCTTTGGTCTATAAACAGTCATAAGCCTGATGTCCACCAATGCTTCCGCTGCTCCTACTGACTACGACAACCCTCTGGCAGAGTCATATAGACGTGCACTTCCAAAGCTAGTTTAGAACGACGCTATACTCATCCTCCTGTCGGGTCTCGCAGCTGGAACAACAGCAATGGCAAGTGTGGGTAAACAAGAACTTCCCTGTCACCGTCCTTGAGGCTACCGGAGTACCTCTCGGGTGCCTGAAGTTGCCCACCGTATCTGCGGAGTGGCCAATGGAATGTCAAACCAGATTGAATCTTTAGGTTCCTTATCAAATCTTCAGTAATCGTTTGCGGTTCTGGAATTACTTCCAGTTCTACCATACTCCCACTACTGTTTTCTGAAAAAATCCATTTCTTTTAAAATTGTGGCGAGTCTAGAACAATATTGCTATTGTTCATCCAGATGGTAGAAAGTCAACCCTCGTCATAGCCTGGGTCAACCCACAAACAGCCATTACAGAAACGTGCCTTGAGTTGTCCAGTGTCTGGTTTTAAGCATAAGCCGGACAACTCCCCGTACCTTAACAACGTTAAGATATGAACTGTTCTATATCCAATATAGAACCAGAGGCACTGATTTAATTGAACCAGATTCAAATCATGCAGCTGTCTCCAGTGCATGTCAACTAAATGGAAGGAGGCCGATCAGCGTTACTCAACTTAGGAATGCTTCCAATTATGAGTAACCTGAAAGAGAAGCAATTTCTCTTTATCATTACTATCAACTGAATACCATACACAAGTATCTACATCTTCGATCACTTTGAAGAATCCCGATACTTGCTGCACCTGGTTCTCTACTCTATCCAAATACCTATAACTCCTGAAAAATTTAGACCCTGTGTTCCTACGAAACACATGTCTAAGAACTAGAGAAGTTAAAAGTAAACAGGATATAGTACGAGGACCAACCCCTCTGTCTTAATGGACACTGGACAACATACAATACTCTGTATAAGTCCGCTGAGTCTAACAACTCTTTCACTGTGCGTCGTAGGTTGAAAACTGTACTTATGGCTAAGAAGAATTACACCGCTGCTTGATGCTCCTTACCTAACCATCCACTGATATAGGTAAATGTCATCGACATAATATCAAAAGGTATATCTCACTCTATGAAAATAGACGTACAGATATATCAATTTGAAATTGGTGCACAACAGCGGATATTCAAAACCAAATATTTGCCGACCGGCAAACAACCCAGGTGACTTCCTCAAATATCACCGATTACAACGAATCCCGATATAATGAGGATGGTCATCCAATTCCCAATAACTTACTCCCACTCATCATCTGTAAAACCATACAGATGTGAGAATCATACCTGGTAAATACATACCCTGGAGTAAGTGTCTAATCGGGAAATCAGTTTTCTATTAACAGTACACAGTGAAACTGAAACATTGAAATGTTTCGTCGGGGTATCCTGGTATTCCTAGTAATGCCTCTTCCATTATCCAGATTCACAACTATAACCGTATAATTCTTTGCCACCTCTCCAAATCCCTTTATATGTCTTTAGTCATTACCTTCTGTACACCCCTTTAGGCCAAATGGTTTTCTTCCTTCCCTACCGTTCGGCACCAGCCTATGGTTTGGAAGAAGACTATCCAAAAGGCATAAAGGGTGTACTGTCCTAATCCTAAGAACACTCGCAATGCGAGAGAAGGTGAAGATAAAAGACAACTGAATGTACTTTATTCCTATTTCTCCTGAACCAGGATCCATTCTCGAACTGGAACAAGTTCCTTTCGAGTTCGTATATAACCATACGATGGATTATCCAATAAAATGGGATCTTCGTAGTGATACGGAGTGTCCAGGAGAAATACAAAGGTGATTTAGGATTGGCGAAGAAATACTTGGTTTGGTCGTGAATAGCAGTCGCAACTTACTTTGCCCTCTTACTAATCCCTTGCTTTGTCTTAACTTAATACCTTCTGTACACCGTTTAGGCTAACTGGTTTTCTTCATTCCCTACAGGTCGGCACCAGCCTATGGTTTGGAAGAAGACTATCCAATTTGCGTAATAGGTGTACTACTCCTAAACCAAGGAGTACTCGCAACCTGAGAGAAGGTGAAAAGAAAAGACAACTGAATAGTCCTATTCGTTTTCTCCAGAACCAGAAACCATCCTCGAAGTCCTTCGAGTTCGTATCTAACCATACGATGGTTTTGTCCAATGGAAGTGGACGTTCGCAGTAATGCGGGGTGTCCTGGAGAAAAGGGTAAAAGTAGGAGTGGCAATGAGATCTGCAACTCAGACAATCCAAAAGCCAGTGTTAAGAAGGTTCGGTCAACTTGGTCACTGAGTCAAAGTCTAGGGTCGGGTCAATGGTCGCTGCCAAAGAGAGAGAGAAAAGAAACACTCAGCGTGCACTCTAACCTAGATCAGAATGGTTATCTCTTTTTCTAATCTGGAAACCTCCCACTGTACCTCAAATTCTCCTCCAAACCTGAAAGAAGAATTAGTCGGGGTTACCCGAGGAGTAAACCAACTCATCAGTGGGAATCGGGATCCAACTATCATCGCATGATAACGTGACGGAATCCACTCACGTCACCACACTCCAGAAGGTATGCGCATGCCTGGCAAGTTTCAGTTCTTTTGAAACTCCCGATGTGATTTTTACCCCTAGGACCCAAGTGACCTTGACGAATAATCAACAAATCAAAAGGTCCTAGTCAAGTTCAACCCGTCATTATCTTGATTGCGTTAAACCCACCCGCACGACCCTTGACGAATAATCAACAAAGTCGCACGACTGTCCTAACCAATCCACATATCCATGCGACAGAATAGCACAACAAAGCTACCGCACACTACGCCTCGGCGAATAGCAACGACAAACGTAGCGCGAATACTATGCAATACTAATCCGAAATGACGGAGGGCTACGAATGGTTTTTGGCGAAAAACCTTTAACGTAATGAACTTGATATCGTTGAAGGAACTGGATAACTTTTTATAAAAATATAGTGACGAAAACCTTTACTAAAGAGGTCACTCCCGGTGAAGGGATCTCGGCTCTTTCCCCGTAGAATGAGGTGCAGGATATTCCAACTGAATACCACGATGCAAGGCAAAAGTAATCGGCTATAGCGAAGTTAATGCCCTGACGCAAACTTTTGTCCAAGGGGTCACTCCCGGTGAAGGGATCTCGGCCCTTGCCTCGTCGACTGAGGAGCAGGATATTCCAAATGAATACCACGATGCAAAACAAAAGTGAACGTCCTTGCAATAACAGCTTTTTGAAAAGTGTTCCAACAACATCAGAATAGGTTTGTTTATCTTGCATTGATCCGAATCAACGCAGTCCCATCAATTAATCACACCACAAAGAACGAAAATATACTGACGTACGTATATGCCATCCGCATTCGCCACTGGGTCCCGTCATCACCCGTTAGGTTAGCTAACTAACGGCAGAGCGGGGACTGGACTAGCGCGGATGTAAAACATATACAACATCTACTAATATATATACCAATATATTATATTTCGCTCAAGGCGTGATAAAATGCAACATCACAGAAATGTACAGCATCACAGAACAATACAGATATCTGGAAGCCCCGGGTTTCACAGAGCCGCTGCTGAAACCCGACGTTCCCCTGGTCGTGTGGATAGCCTGTGCAATGAAAACCTAGACCCCTACGGGCGCGGCAAGTCACCCGCCAAAACCTGAAGCGAGGCAGCCCCCTTCAGCACCGTGAATGGACCACCCAGCACTTCACGGAATCCGGTAACTTGGGCACCCCTCCTGGGTCAACCTGTACCCCCTACGAGTGCGGCGAATGGCCCGCCAATCCTAGAGTGAAGCCCCCTCCGTCTCAATGCCCTGAGATGCGGGCCCGTTGCCCTCTAGAACCCGGCTATCCGTGCACCCCTCCGCGGGGTAATCCTAGTACAGAAAGTAAAATATACATACACTGGGTACATCGACCGCAACCAGGTCGTGCCCCAAAAGAATAATACAAACAGGCAGTGACGGCAGTCCACATGTCGGACGCTCGCCCTGCAATATCAAATGTACATAATACAACAAAACTGTACTAGCATTGCATCCAGGCTATCCCCCACGACCGATCCGCAACATCACAGCATAAACATAGAACATCAACGTGAAAGTCACGTTCGCAAATCCGTCTAACCGGGCTATAGAAGTTAGACCGGATTTACCGATCGAGTGACATTCACGGTCGCAGATATAATGTAAATACTGTGAAATAATGTGTTTAAAATATCCGATCGATCAAACAATTAACAAGTGGGCCCCAAGAAAAACTGTAGCAGTTATAGAAAACCTGGGCCCAAATTTAATATTCCAAAACCCACAAAATTAGCCCAGAAGCCCACTGGGAAAATTCGATGCAGTGAACCCACCAGACTGCGGCGGAAGCGCGGCCAAAAGGGGCTTATCGCCGCCCTTCCGCGGTCGTACGGAGGAGTCATGTCACCAAATTTTTCCAGTGTTCTTACAACTCCCTGCACATCATTCTGAGATGACCTGAAAAATTTTTAGACTCCAAAAAATTTCGACAGAAACTGATGTAAAGGAAAAATACGGTTTTTGGAATTTCGGTCGATCGGAACTGAAAAACACATTAGAACAAGCTAGGTAAGGTTAATGGCGTGGCTCTGATACCATGTTGCGCCACGGCAGCGCCCCGGCCTCTTGCTCGAGGCCAAAATGCGGAATAAAAATTTTCCTTACTCGGAAACCGGCGCTACCGCGGACAAAGAAAACCCGGATCGTTTACCATTAACCTAAAGCTAGCATTCAAGAGAGAGGGTGAGAAGTATACCGACTGATCCAAGTCCTCCGGTCTTCATCTCCATCGTCCCGATCTCCCGCGGAAAGTGTTGCCTCCACATCGTCGCCTCCTCGCCGGAAAGGGCACCACATCGCCTTCTTCTTTTACGGGCTCCCGCCTCAATACCGAGGCAACTCGCGCATGAAGCCGGCAACTCGACATGCTCAAGATATGCTGTAGAATATAGTGTAGAAGATGCTTATTTCTTTGGGGTTATGTAGTTGCCATTGAGGATGATGGAGGAAACAAGGATTAGAAAAATGGTGCTTGCATTTTTCTAGCAAGTAAATGAGATCAAGAAAGAAACTATGAAGCTCTCTTCTTCTTCTTCTCTCTTTCTTTTTTTTTTTCTCTCATGAAAAAACTTATCATCCATTTCATCAAGTGAGAAGAAGAATGGTGGAGGAGGAAATATGAAGCATGAAGGGAGGTGAGTGTAGGGTAAAGCAAGTGGTGACCACATCCTAAACATCATGATAACAATCTCACATCACTTCTAATCAAGAATCAAATCCTTTCTTATCAACAAAAAGCAAATGATAAGAAAGGTATCAAAAGATGCTTTCATAATAAATCATCTTACAAATAAAACCTCCACCAAATGTAATTTGCAAAACTGCAAATTACCCCCCTCCATCATAAAGGTCCGGCCGGGAAAGAACAAAGAAAAACCGGCCGGAACGGAATACAAACTGGCAACTCCAGAAAACTGGTCCCGTAATAAATTACAGGAAAACCCCTATACTGTTCATACACACCCGCATCTGTATTCCGTCCGGATACAAATGCAATGAGACAAAATCTACACTGTACTAAACTAGTACCGGCTTAAACCAAAGCCGGCTAGTAAAATCCGTTCGATCCTGATCCATGCAATACCGCACGTATCTGATCGAATCCTGCCATATAACTATACGGCCACTAGTACAAAACTGTCCGATCCTGATCCGTGCAATACCGCACGTATCTGATCGGACCCTGCCATATCTCCATACGGCCTCTACAGCGTTTCGCCCGAAATCTTGAGTAACTGTAAGTGTGGTGGACTCTAAAGACTCGTCAATACTATGGCTGTGGATTTAACCACTAGCACGTCAGAGGTATAAGCCAATACGTGACGGGCCACCAGCTATTGACCAAAAGGGACGTCGATGAGGAAGCTCACCCCGAAACCCAACTGAGCCTGTCAGTGACAATATCCGTACAGTCCGGTCCGTTCGTCTATGAGTATCGCATGGCGGGCCTAGGGGGTTGGTAAAAGTCAGACCCCCAAAAGCGGTACAAGTCATGTCGGAGTGTAGCCCAGAACGCCCTGAGATACTACTGGAATACCTACCAGTAAATCTCCTGCCTCGGCCGAGGGCTTTGCGTAATGGCTCTCCTAGACACAACGCGACCTCACCCCCAATACCGGGAGAGACGAACCCCTGAAGATCCGCTCACTGCCTCCATGTGGCTCGGGACTGTACCCAACTAAAACCTGTTTGCACGACTCCTTTGAGCCGTGGTAGGGTAGTAATCAAAGTACAGTGGGAACTCACACGAGACAAATGACGATCTCCAGGTCGATGAACTAACCTGTACACATGTCACCAGGGAACTGCTATCTGACGTCAGGTATAAGACCAACTAGCATGTTCCCGGCGAGTCCTGTCCGGTGTACTCGTAACCCAATGAGCACCTGTATACATCTTAGGTGAACCAACTGACACCAGTGGCTTGTGAGACCGGCCACCGCCCCTCGTCGGGGTCTCGACTGTATACACTAGTCTACTAATGGAGTATCGATGCCCTGTCTCGAAACTCCTACGACTAGGGACCTTTTAAGGATGTGCTTATAGACTACCAGCTCCCACGTATATGATCGCCATCATACTGCCGGCAGTCAAGCAAGAATCCTAGGGGCTCTATCAACGTGTAATAGCGACATGTCAGGTCACCTAAAGCAGTACACGATGATAAAGATAAACCAGATAGCATACTATCATCTCGAGTAAGACTGTCCTACCGGGATAGGTCCTCCCTCAATCATTGCAATCACGTGCCTGTGATCCAATAATTGACTCTGAGGGCACTATCTCCAACAGGGACTTCCCTGTTACGGCCAATCGAGCACAGCGCAACATCAACCCCCAATACCGGGAGAGACGAAACCCCTCCTATCGCTCATTGCCTCCATGTGACTCGGGACTATACCCAAAGACCACCGTTTTGCACGCCCTTATGGACGTGGTAAGGTGGAGATCAAAGCACAGTGGGAATCACACAAGACTCTATGACGATCTCGGGTCTACAGACTATCCTGTACAAGTGTCACCTGAGAACTGCCATCTGACGTGAGGTATAATACCATCTGGGAGTTCTCGGCGAGTCCGTCCAGTGTACCCAGTCTCCACTGAGCACCCATACACCATCTCTGATGTCAAACACCAATGGATATGGGATCATCCATCGCCCATCACATGGGTCGAGAAGCGTATACGCTAGTCTACACTAGTATATCGATGCCCCGTCTCGATACACCCACGACTAGGGACCTTGAAGGATGTACTTATGGACTACCATGTCCCCACTAGTATGATCTGCATCATAGTCCAGGTAGTCAAGTACACATCCTAAGGGCTTTACCAACATGTAACTATGAGACAGTATAAAGAGACTAGTGTACATGTTAAGATAAAGAGTAACCAGATAGCATACTATCATATCGAGCAAGAAAGTCATCTCTATATATGTCCAAGCATCCAATATAATATACAACATCTGTACAATACTGGCCTCTAGGGCATACATACAACTAACAATCTCCCACTTGCACTAGGGCCAGCTGCTGTAGTATCGCATACCGAGCATCCCGAAGAGTCTCTCAAACTGCGTCTGGGGAATGGCCTTCGTGAGTGGATCCGCCGTGTTATTCTTCGTGTCAACTCTCCTGACCTCGATCTCCCGGCGATCAACTATCTCCCGGATCAGGTGATACCGCCTCAGAATATGCCTGGATCGCTGATGGGACCTGGGTTCCTTGGCCAAAGCCACCGCTCCATTGTTATCGCAATACAAAGGTATTGGACGCTCAATGGATGGAACCACTCCAAGTTCAGTAATGAACTTCTTGATCCAGACAGCCTCTTTGGCAGCATCGTTGGCAGCGATGTATTCAGCCTCCATCGTCGAGTCTGCCACGGTTTCCTGCTTGGAACTTTTCCAGCTAACCGCCCCTCCGTAAAGGGTAAAGACAAAGCCCGACTGCGACTTAGAGTCGTCCTTATCACTCTGGAAGCTCGAATCGGTAAAGGACTCCACTTGGAGTTCTCCGTTACCATACACCAAGAACATATCTCTAGTCCTTCGCAAGTACTTGAGAATGCTCTTCACAGCTGTCCAGTGACTCTCTCCAGGATCAGCTTGATACCTGCTCACTATACTTAGTGAGTATGCTACATCGGGTCTGGTACATAGCATCGCATACATGATAGAGCCTACTGCCGAAGCATAGGGTATCCCTTGCATGCGAGCTCTCTCCAAATCAGTCTTGGGAGACATCTCTTTGGAGAGAGTGACTCCAGAGATCATGGGTAAGTTCCCACGCTTGGACTCTTCCATACTAAACCTCTTTAGTATGGTGTCAATGTACCTGGATTGGGACAATCCCAAAATCCGTTTGGATCTATCTCTATAGATCCTAATTCCCAATATGCAGGAGGCATCACCAAGATCTTTCATTGAGAATCTTTGTGATAAGAAGAGCTTAACCGATTGCAGCATAGGAATATCATTTCCTATCAAGAGTATGTCGTCCACGTACAATACGAGGAAGACAATCTTACTCTCTGCTACCTTCCTGTAGATACAAGGTTCATCTGGATTTTTGACGAAATCAAACTCTTTGATGACGAAATCAAACTCTTTGATAACGACGTCAAAGCAGATGTTCCAACTCCGCGATGCTTGCTTTAATCCATAAATGGATTTAAGCAGTTTGCACACCTTCCCGCTGCTCCCACTGTCTACGAAGCCCTCTGGCTGAGTCATGTACACGCACTCTTCTAAATCACCGTTTAGAAAGGCGGTCTTTACATCCATTTGCCAGATTTCGTAATCATGATATGCAGCGATGGCAAGCATGATCCGGATGGATTTAAGCATAGCCACTGGAGAAAAGGTCTCGTCATAGTCCACACCTGGTCTTTGACGAAAACCCTTTGCTACAAGTCTAGCTTTGAAAGTCTCCACTTTCCCATCTACACCAAGTTTCTTTTTGAAGATCCACTTGCTCCCAATGGGTTTTACCCCTTCAGGAGCAATTTCCAAAGTCCATACTTTGTTGGTGTACATGGAATCCATCTCGGACCGCATAGCATCCAGCCATTTCACTGAGTCCCCACTCGTGATGGCCTGCTCGAAGCTAGTTGGGTCATCATCCTCCATGATGCAATCCTCGCTCCCACCGTCCATGAGAAAACCGTAGTATCTCTCAGGTTGGCGAGGAACCCTACTAGATCGGCGGAGAGGCTGGGGTTCGTCGGGTACTACCGAATCCTCTGGTTCCACTAAATCTTCAGTTTGAGTTTGTGTAGCCGGAATTTCTTCCAGTTCTACCTCACCGCCACTAATTTCTTTTGCAAGAAATTCCTTTTCCAAAAAGGTGGCATGTCGAGAAACAAACACTTTTTGTTCCTCTGTATGGTAGAAAAGATATCCATGTGAATGTTTGGGATATCCCACAAACTTACATAGAACTGACCGTGCCTCGAGTTTGTCCGGATTTTGTCTTTTGACATAGGCCGGGCAACCCCATATCTTAACTCGTTTAAGACATGGTCTCTTCCCACTCCATATCTCATATGGTGTGGTAGGTACAGATTTAGATGGAACTTGATTCAATAGGTATGCTGCTGTCTCCAGCGCATAACCCCAGAAGAAAATAGGCAACTCAGCTGTGCTCATCATAGAGCGCACCATATCTAATAGGGTGCGGTTCCTCCGTTCTGATACACCGTTGTGCTGTGGTGTATATGGAGGAGTCAGCTGAGAGAGAATCCCATTCTCTTGTAGGAAGTCCAGGAATTCATTGCTCAAGTATTCACCTCCTCGATCAGATCGAAGGATTTTAATACTTTTTCCGGTTTGGTTCTCGACTTCTTGTTTATATTCTCTAAATTTCTCAAAAGCTTCTGATTTGTGTTTCATCAGGAACACATATCCGAATCTAGAGAGATCGTCAGTGAATGTAATGAAGTACGAAGAACCATCCCTGGCATGTGTAGACATGGGACCACATACATCACTATGTATAAGTCCCAAGAGTTCGGTAACTCTTTCTCCGTGTCCCGTAAACGGAGTCTTGGTCATCTTGCCTTTGAGACATGACTGGCAAGTGTCATAAGATGAAAATTCAAACGAATTTAAATATCCATCTTTATGCAACTTAGCTAGTCGTGTCACATTGATGTGACCCAGTCTACAATGCCACAAGAAGGATTCGTTCAGTTCAGAACTTTTCCTCTTGTGTGTGTTTGTTATGCTCAGAACTGTTGATTGATTTAGAACATAAATGCCATTGCATAACGTGCCTGATCCAACCATCTTTTGGCTATGGAAAATGTTCATAACATTGTCCTGTAATACAAAATTATATCCCTCTTTACTCAACAAAGAAACCGATATAATGTTGCATATCAGGTTCGGCATGTAATAGCATTCGTTCAGAACCAATGTATTACCAGTTGGTAATACAAGGTGATATTCCCCGACAGTCTTAGCTGCAACAATTGCACCATTTCCAACTCTAATGTCTTTATCACCTTCTCCAAGTTCTCTACCTTTCCTTAGCCCATGTAACTGATTACATATATGGGATCCCGACCCGGTATCTAATACCCAGGACGTAGAGCAAATAGAGAAACAGTTCTCAGTAACGAACACACCTGAAGAAAATGCATCAACATGTACTTTCTTCATTCGGGTGGCATGGGAATCCTGGTATTCCCCTATATCCTGTTCATTCCTATAACTCTTATAGGAAAGAACGGAACCAACGTTCCCCAGCACAGTATAACATGCGGGTTCGGTCAATACATCCATATTATTATCTTGATTAAGGCATGAACTGGTCGCTACCTGGAGAGAGAGAGAAGAAAACACTTTAGCGTATGCTCGTGCAAGATCAGATTGGTTATTATCTTATCTAATCAGGATGGCTCCCACTGCTTTTTATCAAATCTTCCTCCAAACCCTAAAAGGAAAGACTAGCCGGGATTAATTACACACTACAAGTTCGCCAATCTTTCAGCCAGGCCAGTGTCGGTACTTTGAGGGAGGTCCCCCGTGCTTTCGCACGAACCTAATTAATGTAAACCTCGTTTTCCCAGAGGCGTAACCTCGTTAACACCTTTCTAGACACCTACTTGATTGGCTAATTGCACTGTGTAAAACTCTCCCAGGAGTAACTCTTACTCGCAGCGGGTATCGGGATCCAACTATCTCATAGAAGGTATGCAATCTCATTGCAAATTTCAACACTTGAAATTCCCGATAATATTTTGCCCCTAACCTCCTATGACCTTGACAAAGGCCAACAAACCATAGGATGCTAGTCAAGTTCAACCCGTCATTTCTTGATCGAAATAAACCCACCCGCACGGCCCTTGACAAAGGCCAACAAGGTCGCACGACTACCCTAATCCAATCTGCATCATATGCATAAGCAGATAAGCACCAGTTAGCTACCGCAGACTGCGCCTTGACAAAGGCCAACAAACGCAGCACGAATACTAACTACTACTTATCTGAAATGACGGAGGGCTACGCAGGTTTTTCATAAAAACCATGAGCGTAATGAACTTGATATCGTTGTAGAATCAAATGAAGTTTTGAAATGGAGTGATTTTGAGGCTTTTCTCGTTTTGCTAAAGGAGTCACTCCCTGCGAAGGGATCTCGGTCCTTTCCTCGTCGAATGAGGTGCGGGATATATCATATATATCGCTGTGCAAAGCAAAAACCCAAAAGCAGTCAAAAGCAAACCGAGTGTGTAGCATTCGCCAGTTATTACTAAAGGAGTCACTCCCGGTGAAGGGATCTCGGTCCTTTCCTCATCGAATAAGGTGCGGGGTATATCATATATACCGCTGTGCAAAGCAAAAACTGTAGCTACCTGTTTTATTTTAAAATTAGATTCTACAACATCTTAGGTTTCTTATCTTTCATTAATCACATTAATGAAGTCCCATCATTTAAATACCTAAACATCACAGATAGATATGATGTACACTTATGCCATCCGCATTTGCCTCGATGTCCCCTCGTGCACCGTTAGGTTAGGTAACTAACGACAGAGCAGGGCAGGGCTAGCGCGGGTGTAAAACATAAGTAACGTCTATATAATATATCATATATATCATATACTAAATCCATCACAGAATCGCATCACAGATATCGCAGCAGAATAATCATATGAAATATTGGATATACTAGGACGTCCGTGTTTTCAATACGAGCCAGTATAAAACACGGATTCCACGGTCGTGATGAATAGCCAATCCCACACCCCTAGACCCCTACGAGAGCGGCAAGCAACCCTGCCAATTGTAGGGTTAGGAGACCCGGACTCGACTCGTCGAGTTGGTCTCCCACTGGACCCCAGAACCCGGTTACTTGTGCTCTCCTCCTTGGGTCTATCCTAATGCGGAAAAGTAAATAATATACAAAAGGTGACATCTTCCGCTACCTGGAAGTGCCCCAAATAAAAGAATATTACATACAAGTTTTTACATGAATGAAAATGAAAAACACTCATCTCACATAAAAACCCTCGGCTATTCGAATACGACGATCCAATATAACATATCCAGCAACACATAACATCACATGTCATCAACGTAAGTAAGTATGCATACCCCAATTGTCGTTGATGTATAGCAACGAAACCGGCGATATGAACATACTACACTTACGGTCACAGAAAAGAAAGTGTAAAACTACAACAATTGGAATCCGCAACTCCTTTAGACATCGCATGCCTAACAGATATAAATCCCGCATTTTAGTCTCATTATCGAAAACTCTTTTCAATATCATATGGGACTAAACTGCTAAATTCATAACATTCATTCAGTTATCACATAACTATTTGTGAATTCCAATTATTGTATCCCATTCCAGATAAACAGAAAATGTTAAACTTTTCGATCGAACAATCGAATACCCAAGTTTTCCCGATACAGATCAACACATGAAACAAGTATAACAACATTCCGTTCGTGCCTCAGTACCAACGGTCCAGCCGTAGAAGGGTCAAGCCAACGCCTCACATGTGGCACGCCGTACTGCCCCAAACCCGAAGGTTCAAAGGGCAGTTCAAGACGGTCACATAATCGAGTTAAGGTTTGTTGTCTTCTAGAGGGTCCATCGCGTTACTTGCACTACTTAGAACGTCGTTAAACTACGGAAAAATCCAACACTTGGAAATTTCCCGACAGGGGAAAAGTTGGGTATTTATATCCGGTCGAACTTTTTAACATATTCTATAAATTATCCGGAAAAACACAAAAGGCGAAACTTGATAATCCGATCGAAATACCGAATCCCCAAAACAACCCAGAAAAATTCAACTCTTGAAAAAATATTAAAAATACCCAGGAAAACCAGTACTGTTAAATAGGAGTTACTGTGCAACCAACACTTCACAAAACGACAAACCGGCCGCGCTTCCGCCGCACGAGCCATGCTCGTGCCGTGGAAGAGCGGTGGTAAAGTTGAATCAGGTCCACGAAATTTACAGTAATTCCTAGAAAACCCTGCTTGATTTTCTGGATATTTTTAATCTTGAAAAATCCACAATTTTAAAATCTGGACAGAGAGCAATATTGGTTCGGGGTTTCGGGTTCGTTCGGACTTCAAATTGCGTCTGGACTTCGCCTAAGGCTCTAGCTAGGCTCTGATACCAGTGAAAGGTTCCTAGGCACTCTAGTAAGGTCTCACAAGGCATCAGACATGCCAATTTAAAATCTTTGTGCCGAGAAACCCTAGACTACGGATCTTTAGACTAGATGTTTAGGCGAAACGATAAAGCTAGTTAACAAATTAACTATAGGTTAGATGCTACAACCTTTGTAGATCCGGATTTTCACCTCCTTAGCTCCACTTGGTCATGCTCTCGCTGTCCATCATGAATCCTCGACTCACACGTCGGCTTCATCGGAAAATCGGGCGAGCAAGGTCGTCGGCTTCGTGTCAAAGACGATCTACGTCGAGGCTGCACTAGTTCAAGCTCCGACTTCACAAACTTGTAAAACTTGTGAAGAAAACACCCAAAACCACTTGGCAAGAGGTAGAGGGTGAAGAAATAGGAGGTGGGTACACTTTAGATTTGGATTTCACTCACTTTTGCTCATGTTGCCATTGATGGCAACTAGTTTTCTCTCTTGAAGAAGAAGGAGAGCAAGAAGAAAGAATATGATAAGTATTGTTAAAAAGAATAATAAAAACAAATACTTATCATGTTCTAACCTAGGTTAAGTGTAGAGAATAAACCATGGTCACTAGAGAGGGTTAGGGTTAAGCATGAAGATAAGGATGGTTACAAAAGTCAAAGCTTCATGAAGCTTCAACTTAAAACAAAAAGAGCCACCATTCTCATCATAATTCTTTTCAAACAAATAAATAAATAAATAGATGAAAATGCAAAACCCTAATCAACTTTTAACCATGGTTTAATTCTTTATACTTAACAACAAGATCATGTATCATCAAACATGATACAAAAAAGTGTACAAAAGTATATCACATATACAATGTGCATCAAGTGAGAAAAATCCGTTTAAAGTGAACCAATACTAGTTAATGCAAACTAATATTTCAAATATATAATTATACATTAAATCATTAAATCAACACTTGATTCAATGATCCGGTCATGTCGCACATAACCGACTAGTATTCTATGCATCGATTTATCGAATCAATGATTCGATAACTAGGTCATATCGAATATAACCAATCGAAACATATATCGCGAGAATGAAATGCGGTATCACATACACACATCATTCTCGGTCCTGCACATATCTCATATGCGCTCCTATTTCGTTTCGCTTGAGCTAGGAAACCTCTGTGTAGGACTCTAAAGACTCGTCAATACGCCGGTAGCAGATGATGATCATATCAAGCACCCACAAGCCGCAAGCGGTCTGCTAAACGTAACGGCCATCCGGGTATTGAGCGATCAGAAGATCGACGAGCTAGCCCGCTCACACTCCTGCGAATCCGACCAGTAACACTTACCGTACAGTCCGGTCTCTTCGTCTGATATGTCGCATATCAAGTCTAGGGGTGGTAAACGTCAGACCCCAATAACCCGATAAGTCGTGCCGATGTGAGGCTCGTAACGGGTCGAGAAACTACTGGTAACACTTACCAGCAAATCTCTGATCAGCCCTGGCCAGGGACTTCCCTGTTACGGCCAATCGAGCACAGCGCAACATCAACCCCCAATACCGGGAGAGACGAAACCCCTCCTATCGCTCATTGCCTCCATGTGACTCGGGACTGTACCCAAAGACTACCGTTTTGCACGCCCTTATGGACGTGGTAAGGTGGAGATCAAAGCACAGTGGGAATCACACAAGACTCTATGACGATCTCGGGTCTACAGACTATCCTGTACAAGTGTCACCTGAGAACTGCCATCTGACGTGAGGTATAATACCATCTGGGAGTTCTCGGCGAGTCCGTCCAGTGTACCCAGTCTCCACTGAGCACCCGTACACCATCTCTGATATCAAACACCAATGGATATGGGATCATCCATCGCCCATCACATGGGTCGAGAAGCGTATACGCTAGTCTACACTGGTATATCGATGCCCCGTCTCGATACACCCACGACTAGGGACCTTGAAGGATGTACTTATGGACTACCATGTCCCCACTAGTATGATCTGCATCATAGTCCAGGTAGTCAAGTACACATCCTAAGGGCTTTACCAACATGTAACTATGAGACAGTATAAAGAGACTAGTGTACATGTTAAGATAAAGAGTAACCAGATAGCATACTATCATATCGAGCAAGAAAGTCATCTCTATATATGTCCAAGCATCCAATATAATATACAACATCTGTACAATACTGGCCTCTAGGGCATACATACAACTAACAAAAGATCGGCTACGAGATTGTTCAATACGTTCTGCAATGGACATAGGTCTTGGAGCAACATGACTCGAAGAAGGGGTATCAACGTAAGAAGGGGTGAATGTTTGAAATGGTTGATATGAAGTGGATTGCGGAGTCAAATTGTTTGTCCTAGACGCGTCTATCCGATCTCTCAATGAAATTTTTGGCATGGATGGATCGTTCGAAGTTCGGCCAAAGCAAGAACCGTAAGAAGTAATGTCTGGTTGTGGGTACCAAAGTTCGGCAAGAGTTTTTCGAGGTGGGGTACCCATGATATGAAGAGAGAGAAAGAAAGGTAGAGAAAAGGAGGGGAAAAAGAATGTGATATCTTTTTTGTTTTTTGTTTTTTATAGTATATATTAACAGAAGAATGAAATATACACACAAAAAGAATATGGACAAAAACAATCACGACACAAAACTACCACACACCTAATCGTTCTAGGGTTCACCTAGGTCAACTAGACCTGCTCCAGAACTTGATTGTCGAAGTAAAATTGTGTCGAGAAACGGGCTCAAGATACACTGATCACGAGGCCAGGTAAGTGCAGAGATAAGGGGAGGTTTTCCAACGCTTTCGCGAAGTTCCTTAATTAAATAACCCTTTCTCTTTTGGCGGTTTCGCCGTTAACACTTTCCTAGACACCCCGTAAGCAATATACCGTTAATCGAGGTTCTAAACACAGTTAACTTCTCCTAGTGAGCACGAAGTCCTTAAGGCTTAAAGTCTAGTTTCTTTTAAATTTTGTGCGGGTAAACGTTATGTTCAAGTTCGTGATTTGTGGGCCACGGAAAAGGTGATGAAATCCTTTACCGTATATTGTGGGGTTCGCTTGCCCTTAAGTCCGTATTAATGTATGCAATGCGCAATTCAATAAAAATTCTATAAAGAAACAAATAATCGTTTTTTAGTTTACGCGCGGCACTGCAACAAATACGGGTTAGTCAATTTTTAGCGTTTTCTAGTGAACTTGCAAAGAATCCTGCAAAGAATAGTATATTGGATGCGTCGGATTTGAGAAGAAGGTGTTAGTAAAGTACGTACCGTTAAGTTTTTGGGTTAGGAAACCCCCGTTGAATCAAATCCGGTAAGCTTGAAAAGTTCGCTTGCGTGGGTCAAACTACCCGGATCTTTGGCACTGTACTTCGTAATCACCTTAACCTTGAACGTACACTTTGCTCCCCACAATCGCAGTTTGCAAATCCGCAAAAATCTGCACTCTTGCCCACAAAAATGATCAAAAAAAAACAAAAAGATTTTTTTTATATATACAAAAAGAATATTAACCCGAATAACAAGAAAGAAAATACGCTACCGTCTCCCCGGCAACGGCGCCATTTGAGCGCACGCTTTTGGCGTGTCGGATGTTCAAAGTTCTAAAGTTTACCGCGATCAGGACGGTGTCGCTATGCAGCTAGCCGGTTGAGCACGGGTCGATCCACAGGGAGAAGGTTGTATGTTCGTTCTTGTCTTAGACGAGTCAATAAAGAATTTGTGTATGTGTTTGTTCGATTCTATCCTAAGTGTATTATTTGCAAGTATAAAGTTGTTAAGAAAAAGATACGAAATTGTAAGCTAAAGAAATCCGTACTCAAAACCTTTGAGCAGAGTCTTGACCAATTGAAGCTAGAGCAATCGGCAACAACGTGGATTAGGGGATTTAAGCGCGGTATTCGTGGAATACGGCTTATTTACCCTTGTCCTTCCGTTCTTGTCTCTTGCTTTCGCCTCCGGCCAAACCGAATACAACCGGTCGCGGTTAGGAATCACCGTTATCTTGTCAGGGTAGGGTGCCTAACGGAGCGCTTGCGTATGGTTTGGACGGAGTTCAATGGAAAATAACGGGAAAAGGAAAAGAGAAAAGAAAATCTTTAACTTATAATATCGTATTTCTTCTTAACAATAATAATTACAACATTCACAAAATGAACAAAAGAGAGCAAAAGAAAAGAACAAAGAAAAGAAAAGATTACAAGTATTAAGTGCATGAATTTAAGTGCATGAAATAAATTGCAAGAAAGAAAAGCAAGATAATAATAAGCAAGTAATAAAAAGCGATAAAAAGAACAAGAAAGTAGAACTCAAGACAAGCATGGGATCAATAGCCAACCCTTAAACTTGCAAGCTCAATCAAGAGGTTGCAAGATCAAGAGAAGGGTAGAGAACGCATGTGAATTGAAGCGCTAATTCCATAAGAAAATACGACCCTTGGGATCAATAACTATCCCTTAACCATTTAAGCTCAATGAAGAGCTTGAATGATCAAGAGAAAATAAGAATCTCAAGGGGAAGAAGAAACAAAAGAGAATGATACAAAAAGCCCTCATCTTCATTGATCTCCCACTCAAAAAGCTCTCACTATAATTTTCATGGAAAAAGAATGAAGAAGAAGAAGAAAAAGACTAAATCCTAACAAAAAGAGGAACAAAAGAATGACCCTTTAGCTTTGGCAAGTTCTGGGGTATTTATAGGAGGTGAACTGAAAACCTAGGGCAACAATCTGCCATAAAATGAATGTACCAAAATGCCCCTAAAAAACGACAGATCGACGACCCCACATGGCCGCGGATCCGCGGCCAATACCCCCTATTGGCCGCGGATCCGCGGCCCTTTAGAGGAGTTGGGCCCTCTTCTTTTTTGTGCTTCCCTGTTCTTCAGTGTACATAATTCTGGTACATGTATTTTCTCAATTTGGCTCCACGATTTTTCCAGAATTTCTGTTGAGGGAAAGGTGGACTTTTTATCAAGATTTGGCATGATTGCCTCGAGCTCCGCGTAGATTTCTTGGAACTTGTTGTTGCCATTGAGCCTTGTGCATGAAGGTGACATTGATTTGACATTTTGTCTTCCTAAACTGGTATCTGGCAACATACGGATGATGAGCGGAGACCGTGTTTTCTCAGTGGTTGGCAGGAACTCGGATTTTGTCGTACTTTTCCATGGATTTCACTGTTCAGAGCCGAGAACCTGTATTCTGCAAATATGTAGCAAACACTGATTACAAGCACCTACCTATAAACACACGAGCATAAGAATGAGCGGTATAAAATGCAATATTCTGGTATGAACAGTCTCCTAACCATAGAATTGGCAGAGTTGCTTGCCGCTCTCGTAGGGGTCTAGGGATGTAGGTTTGGCTATTCATCGCGACCGTGGAATCCGTGTTTATATAGGCTCGTATTAAAACACGGACGTCCTAGTATATCCAATATTTCATATATGTTCTTCTGCTGCAATGTTCTGTGATGAGATCTTATTACCGACTGAGATGAATGTTTATATTATATATATGAGATATATGTTATATTGCAGATTTCGTTTCAAATGCCATGCTTGTGAAGTATAATAAAATGGGACTTCATTAATGAGATTAATGAAACTAAAAGAAACCTAAAGATGTTGTAGAAACTTGTCTCAAAAACTGGTAGCTCTAGTTCTTGCTTTGCATAGCGGTGTTCCTTGTAGAACATCCAGCACCTTATTCGATAAGGAAAGAGCTGAGATCCCTTCACCGGGAGTGACCTCTTTAGCGAAACTGGCAGATACTACAAACTCGGTTTGTTTTTTGATTGTTTTTATAGTTTTTGCTTTGCATAGTGATATTTGTGAAATATCTTGCACCTTATTTGATGAGGAAAGAGCCGAGATCCCTTCACCGGGAGTGACCTCTTTAGCAAAACTAGAAAAGGCCTCAAAAACATTCCATCTAAAAATCACTCGATTCTACAACGATATCAAGTTCATTACGCAAAGGGATTTCTTAAAAACCTGTCGTAGCCCTCCGTCATTTCAGATAAGTGATAGTTAGTATTCGTGCTGCGTTTGTTGGCCTTTGTCAAGGCGTAGTGTGCGGTAGCTGATTACTGCTTATCTGTATAAGCATATGATGCGATTGAGTTAGGGTAGTCGTGCGACCTTGTTGGCCTTTCTCAAGGGTCGTGCGGGTGGGTTTAATTCAATCAGGAAATGACGGGTTGAACTTGACTAGCATCCTATGGTTTGTTGGCCTTTATCAAGGTCATAGGAGGTTAGGGGTAAAATATTATTGGGAATTTCAAGTGTTGAAATTTGCAATGAGATTGCATACCTTCTATGAGATAGTTGGATCCCGATACCCGCTGCGAGTAAGAGTTACTCCTGGGAGAGTTTTACACATTACAATTAGCCGATCAAGTAGGTGTCTAGAAAGGTGTTAACGGGGTTATGCCTCTAGGAAAACGAGATTTACTTTAATTAGGTCCGTGCGAAAGCACGGGGAACCTCCCTCAAAGTACCGGCACTGGCCTGGCTGAAAGATTGGCGAACTTGTAGAGTGTAATTAATCCCGGCTAGTCTTTTCTTTTAGGGTTTGAAGGAAGATTTGACTAAAACAGTGGGAGCCATCCTGATTAGATAAATTGATAACCAATCTAATCTTGTAAAAGCGCACGCTGAGTGTTTTCTTCTCTCTCTCTCCTAGTTGCGACTATGTCACGCCTTAATCAAGATAATAATACGGATGTATTGACTGAACCCGCTTGTTATACTGCGCTAGGGAACGTTGGTCCCGCTCCAACTTATAATTGTTATAAGACAGAGCAGGAAATTGGGGATTACCAGAATTCCCGTGCCGCCCAAACGAAGAAAGTGCATGCTGATGCATCTTCTTCGGGTGTGTTCATTACAGAGAACTGTTTCTTAGTATCCTTTACGTCCTGGGTATTAGATACCGGATCAGGATCCCGCATATGTAATCTGTTACATGAGCTACAGATAGGTAGAGAACTGAGAACGGGTGATAAGTTTCATGAGATAGAAACGGTGCAAGTGTTGCAGCCAAGTCTGTTGGTAGTTATCACCCTGTATTAACAAATACATTGATTCTGAACGAATGTTATTAGATAACGAACCTGATATACAATATCATATCAGCCTCTTTATTAGTAAAGAAGGATATAATTTTGTATTGTTGGATAATGTTTTTAACATTTCCTATATCAAGAGTTGATCGGTTCAGGCACGTTATCTAAAAGCATAGACGTTCTAAATCAAACTACAGTTCTTAGTATACAGAACACACACAAGAGGAATAGTTCAGAAATGAACGAATCCTTCTTGAGGTATTGTAGACTAGGTCATATCAATGTGACCCGACTAGCTGAAGTTACATTTAGATGCATATTTAAATTAGTTTGAATTTACATATTGTAAAACTTGCCAGTCATGTCACAAAGATAAGATGACCACAGCTCCGTTTATTGGAAACAGAGAAAGAGTTAGTGAACTCTTGGGATTAATACATGATGATGTATGAGGTCCCCTGTCTACACATGCCAGGACTGGTTCTTTGTACTTCATTACATTCACTGATGATCTCTTAAGATTGGGACATATTTTCCTGTTGAAACTCAAGTCCGAAACTTTTGAGATAATCATAGAATATAAATTAGAAGTAGAGAACTAAAAACGGGTATAAGTATTATGTCCTTTGATGAGATTAAGGAGGAGAATACTTGAGTATGGAATTCCTGGACTATTCTAAAGGAGAATGAGATTCTCTCTCAGCATTACTCCTACGTATACACCACAGTAGGTCGGTGTATCAGGGCGGAGCAATCGCACCCTATGTGATATGGTGTGCTCTATGATGAGTACTACTGAGTTGCCTATTTTCTTTTGGGGTTATGCACTTGTGAAGCTGCATACCTATTGAATAGGGTTCAAATCAAAACAATTGCATACTACTTCATATGTGATATGGAATGGGAAGAGCCCATATCTTAAGTAAGTTAAGATTTGGGGTTGTCCGGCCTATGTCTAAAAGCATAATCCGGACAAGCTCGAGGCAAAGTCAGTTCTGTAGAAGTTTGTTGGATATCCCAAGCATTCGCAAGGGAATATCTTCTACCTAACCAAGAAACAAAAGATGTTTTGTTTCTCAACATGCCACCTTTGTGAAAGGGAATTTCTTGTGAAGAAATTAGTGGTCATGAGGTAGAACTGGAAAGAGTTCCAGCTATACAAACTGCAACTGATGATTTGGTAAAACCAAAGGATTCAATAGTTTCCAATGAACCTCAGCCTCTCCGACGATCTAGTAGGGTTCCTCACCCACCTGAGAGATACTTCGGTTTCTCTATGCAAGTGGGAGCGAGGATTGCATCATGAGATGATGACCCAACTTATTTCGATCAGGCCATCAGGAGTGGGATTCTGTAAGAATGGCTGGATGCTTAGTGATCTGAGATGGAATCCTTATACACCAACAAAGTATGGACTTTGGTTGCTTTATCTGAAAGGTTAAATCCCCATCAGGAGCAAGTATATCTTGAGAAGATTACTTGGTGTACATGGAAAAGTTGAGACTTTCAAAGCTATGCTTAAGTCCATCCAGATCCCACTTGCCACGGCTACATACCATGACTGCGATATCTGGCGGTTGGGTGTCATGACTGCTTTTCTAAATGATGATTTGGAAGAGAGCGTCTATAAGTACACAGCCAGAAGGCTTCGTAGACAGTGGGAGCAGCGGAAACGTGTGCAAGATGTTTTATGTGATAAATCACGCATCGCGGAGTTGGAACGTCTGTTTTGATGTAGTAGTCAAAGAGTTTGACTTCATCAAAATGGTAGATGATCCTTGTATATACAAAAAGGTAGTGGGGAGTATGGTGGTGATCCTCGTATTGTACGTGGATGACATACTCTTGATAGGAAAGCAGTTTCCTATGCTACGCTCGGTTAATCTCCGCTTATCACAAGGATTCTCCATATAGGATCAAAGCGATACTTCCTAAATCCTGGGTTTTGAATCTATGAGATAGATCTAAATGGATGTTAGGATTCTCACTAGTTGTATTGAGATGGTATCAATCGATCCTGGGGAGAATCACTGGAAAGGTTCCAGGATGATAAGGACGACTGAATGTCTGTCGCAGGCATTGTCTTCACCCTCAGTGGAGGGACGGTATGTTGGAAGAGTTCCAAGCTAGATATCGTGACTTACTAGACGATTAAAGGCAAGATACGTCGTTACCAAGGATGCTACAAAAGAGGCAGTCTGGATAAATATAAGTTCATGAGATGAATTTCGTTCCTACCATTGTGTGACAATGGAGATGTGGCTTATGCCTAGGAACCCCCGTCCCATCAGAAATCCAGATATAATTCTTAGGCAGTATCACCTGATCATGAAGATGGTTGATCTCCAGGGAGATCGAGGTTAGGAGAGTAGACACAGAGGACAACAGCGCAGATCCACTCACAAAGGCCTATTTCCCAGTAGAGACTTTTATGGGATGGTTGAGTATGAGATACTTCAACCACAGCTGATTGTTGGGTATGCGATACCACAACAGATGACCCTAGTGCAAGTGGGAGATTGTTAGTTATATGTATGCCCTAGAGGCCATTACTGTACATACGATGTATATTGTAGTGGATGCTTTGACATATATAGGGAGGACTTTCTTGCTCGACATGATAGTACGCTATCTGGTTGCTCTTTATCTTAACATGTACTCTGATTGTCTCTATATTACATGTTGATAAAGCCCTTAGGATATGTACTCGACTACTGGGACTATGATGAGATCATACTAGTGGGACCACGGTAGTCGACGAGTACATCCTATAACCGTTCCTAGTCGAGGGTGTATCGAGACAGGGCATCGATACACCAGAGTAGACTAGCGTATATGCATCTTGACCCATATGATGGGCGATGGATGATCCCATATCCATCGGTGTTTGACATCAAGGATGGTGTACGGGTGCTCAGTGGAGACTGGGTACACTGGACGGACTCGCCGAGAACTCCCAGATGGTATTATACCTCACGTCAGATGGCAGTTCTCTGGTGACACTAGTACAGGTTAGTCTGTAGACCCGAGATCGTCATAGAGTCTTGTGTGATTCCCACTGTGCTTTGATTTCCATCATACCACGTCCAAGAGGGCGTGCAAAAAGGTGGCTTTTGGGTACAGTCCCGAATCATATGGAGGCAATGAGCGATAGGAGGGGATTCGTCTCTCCCGGTATAGAGAGTTGATGTTGCGCTGTGTTCGATTGGCTATAACTGGAAATCCCTGGCCAGGGTTGCTGAGATTTACTGGTAAGTGTTATCAGTAGATTCTCGAACTGTTATAGACCTCATATCGACACGACTTATCAAGCTACTGGGGTCTGACGTTTACCACCCCTAGGCGAGATATGCGACATATCAGACGAAGAGACCGGACTGTACGGGAGTGTTACTGATTGGATTCGCAGGAGAATGTACATGCTTGCTTGTTGATCTTCTGATCGCTCAATACTTGGGCGGCTGTTACGTTTAGCTGACCGCTTGCAGCTTGTGGGTGTTTGATATGATCATCACCTATTGCCGGCGTATTGACGATTCTTTAGAGTCCTACACAGAGGTTTCTTGGCTCAGGAAAAACGGAGTAGGAGCACATATATGATATGTGCGGGATCGAGAACAATACGTGTATGTGATACCGTATTAGATTCTCGCGATATGAGATATCGGCCGGGTATATGTGATATAGCCGGGTCATTGGATCAAGTGTTGATTTGATGAACTGATACAGATTATATTAGTCGGTTATTTGTGAAATAGCCGGATTATCGGATCAAGTGTTGATTCGATAATTTAATGTATAATTATATATTTGATATATTAAATTATATTAACTGATATAAGCTCACTAAAAGATTCTTTTTCTCACTCGGGTAATACATTGATATATATGCGATATATGTTAATTGTATTATTTTATTTTGTTACAATAAATATTATATATGTGATATATAATATTGTAACATGTTAGGGTTATTAATGCAATATGATTAGTGGAGATTAAACATGATTAAGGTTTGATTTGGGTTAATTTTTCTAGAAGCTTCTAGAAGCTTTTTGTTTTGTTTTTGCAAAGATATTTTGTAAAGATATTTTTGTAGATATTTATTAACCCAACTCAACCCTTGACCATGGTTAAGTCTCTACATGGGTTAAGTTATCATACTTAACCCATGGTTGCATTTCTAACCACACTACACTTTCATTATTCATCACAAAGTAATTCATCTTCTTCTTCCTCATTGCAAAGCTTTCTAGCTTTGATTTTAGTGATAAAAATGAGTGAGATTAAGAAAACAAATGAGAGCATAAATCCTACTTCATCATCCTAATCTATTCTTGCCAATTAGATTAGGGTGTTCACTTCATTAGTAAGTGAGAGCTTGTGTTAATGAAACTTCAAGGTAGATCATCTTTGTTATCGAAGATCGGAAGCAAGCTTGCATCTTTTTCTTCGTGGAGCCTCTCTAGAGTCCGAGTACTCGATGATCGCAGCGAAGGGACCTCAACATGGAGCTTTAGAAGTGAAGGATCAGACTACAAAGGTAGTAATCCCAAACTTTTAGAAGTAAAGTTGTTTACTTGCTTTGTTTCGCCTAATATCTAGTTTAAAGATCTTGGTGAGGGTTGTTCGGCACGTCTAAATTTTAAATCGGGCATGGTTGATGCCTTGTAGACCCTTGTGACAGTGCCTAGTAACCCTACAGGTCCCAGCACCTCTACTAGGATTTTAACAATATCAAGTATGCAATTTAAAAAATCTAGAGGGCTAAGTTTACAAACGAGGATCGAACTAAAGGTTTAGGGTTACAAATGAAAGCTAACTAGAGATTTATACTAAGTGAAGAGGAGCTACAATCTTTATAGATAAATCCTTCACTTCAAAATCTCCTTGTAGTAGTCCCTTGAACTCCTTTTAGGGTTCCACTTGAAGAAAGGAACAAGCTTTCTCGAAGTCTTCTTTATCGAAAATGATCCACCTTGAGGCAACTCACACTCAAGCTCACACTTCACTAATCAAAGTATTACTAAAGTAAACAACCTAAACTAAATTTCTAGAATGGTTTAGATTGATGAAATAGAGTTTTGCTCACTAAAAGATCTTTTCTTTTTTCTTTTCTCTTGAGTGAATAGTGTCACAAGAAAAGAAAAGAAGAAGATGAAGATGGTGATAAGAATGACCTTGGAGATGAGGATAAGTGCAAATCATAGACTTATATCAACAAAAGAAAATAAGAAATGAGTCATGCAAAATCCAAAGTTCAAAACAAATGACTCATTATTTCTTTTCTTTTATTCACATAAAGAATGCTTATCCTCTTATCTTATAATCCAATGTGTTTCTCTTATATACACAACTCTTGTGTATAATCAACCATATCTAACATGAATATATATTTATATCATATATGTAAATATATAAAGAGAAGAAAATATTAAAGTGAGCATAATATTAGTTATATATATATATATATATCATATATATAAATATATATCAAATTATTAAATCAACACTTAATTTAATAATCTGGTTATAACATATATAACCCGGCTAATATCAAATAACGCTAGATTAGAATACGGTATCATATATCCGTATTTAATTAAGCTCCCGCACATATCTCTATACATACCCTATTTCGTTTCACTTGAGTTAGGAAACCACTATGTGGGACTCTAAAGACTCGCCAATATACCGGCAATAGATAATGTGTAGGGATGCTAGGCACTGCTACAAGGGTCTACGAGGCATCAACCATGCCCGATTAAAAATTTAGCCGTGCCGAACAACCCTTAACAAGATCTTTAAACAAGAGTTTAGACGAAAACAAGCATGTTAAACTGTTTAACACTAAGTGAGAGAGATTACAACCTTTGTAGATCCTGTCCTTCACTTCTAAAGCTCCGTGTTGAAGTCCCTTCGCTGCGATCATCGTGTTCCGGACTCTCGAGAGGTTCCACAAAGAGAAAGATGCAGTCTTGCTTCCGATCTTCGATACAAAGATGATCTACCTTGAAGTTTCGTTAACACAAGCTAACACTCATAATATGATACAAAGATGATCTACCTTGAAGTTTCGTTAACACAAGCTAACACTCATAATATGAAGTGAACACCCTCATCTAAATGGCAAGGATAGATGAGGATGATGAAGTAGGATTATTGCTCTCTTTTATTATCTTTTTCTCACACTCATTCATCACTTGGAAAAAGCTAGTAAGCTTTTTCATGAAAAGAAAGAAGGAAGAAGATGAACAATCAACATCAAACCTTTTGTGATGAATAATGAAAGGATAAATATGATGATTAATGCAACCATGGTCAACTAAACTCATGTAGAGAATTAACTAGGGTTAGGGTTTGGGTTGGGTTAAAGCATGAGTCATAACAAAATATCTTTCACAAAACAAAACTAAACCTTCTAGAATCATCTAGAAAGCATTAACCCAAATCAAACCCTAATCTTGTTTAATCTCTACTAAACATGTTACATTAGTTATCATATCATGTTACAATATTATATATCACATATATAATATTTATTGTAACCAAATAAAATAATACAATTAACATATATCGCATATATATCAATGTATTACCCGAGTGAGAAAAAGAATCTTTTAGTGAGATAATATTAGTTAATATAATTTAATATATCATATATATTATTATACATTAAATTATCGAATCAACACTTGATCCGACAATCCGGCTATATCGCATATAACCGACTAATACGATGACCCGGCTATATCACATATACCCGGCCGATATCTCATATCGCGAGAATCAAATACGGTATCATATACCGTATTATCCTCGGTCCCGCACATATCACATATGTGCTCCTACTCCGTTTTGCCTGAGTCAAGAAACCTCTGTGTAGGACTCTAAAGAATCGTCAATACGCCGGCAGTAGGTGATGATCATATCAAACACCCACAAGCTGCAAGCGGTCAGCTAAACGTAACAGCCACCCAGGTATTGAGCGCTCAGAAGATCAACAAGCAATCCTGTACATTCTCCTGTGAATCCAATCAGTAACACTCCCGTACAGTCTGGCCTCGTCGTCTGATATGTCGCATATCTCGCCTAGGGGTGGTAAACGTCAGACCCCAGTAGCTCGATAAGTCGTGTCGATATGAGGTCTATAACAGTTCGAGAAACTACTGATAACACTTACCAGTAAATCTCAGCAACCCTGGCCAGGGATTTCCGGTTATAGCCAATCGAACACAACACAACATCAACTCCGTATACCGGGAGAGACGAATCCCCTCCTATCGCTCATTGCCTCCATGTGATTCGGGACTGTACCCAAAAGCCACCTTTTTGCACGCCCTCTTGGACGTGGTATGATGGAAATCAAAGAAAAGTGGGAATCACACAAGACTCTATGACGATCTCGGGTCAACAGACTACTCTGTACCAGTGTCACCGGAGAACTGCCATCTGACGTGAGGTATAATACCATCTGGGAGTTCTCGGCGAGCCCGTCCAGTGTACACGGTCTCCACTGAGCACCCGTACACCATCCTTGATGTTAAACACCGATGGATATGTGATCATCCATCGCCCATCATATGGGTCAAGATGCGTATACGCTAGTCTACTCTGGTGTATCGATGCCCTGTCTCGATACACCCTCGACTAGGAACAGTTATAGGATGTACTCGTCGACTACCATGGCCCCACTAGTATGATCTCATCATAGTCCCAGTAGTCGAGTACATATCCTAAGGGCTTTATCAACATGTAACATAGAGACAATCAGAGTACATGTTAAGATAAAGTTCAACCAGATAGCATACTATCATGTCGAGCAAGAAAGTCCTCCCTATATATGTCCAAGCATCCATTACAATATACATCGTATGTACAGTAATGGCCTCTAGGGCATACATATAACTAACAATCTCCCACTTGCACTAGGGCCATCTGTTGTGGTATCACATACCCAACAATTAGCTGCGGTTGAAGTATCTCATACTCAACCATCCCATAAAAGTCTCTACTGGGAAAAAGGCTTTTGTGAGTGGATCCGCGCTGTTGTCCTCTGTGTCTACTCTCTTAACCTCGATCTCCTTAGAGATCAACCATCTCCATGATCAGGTATTACTGCCTAAGAATTATATCTGGATTTCTGATGGGACGGTAGTTCCTTGGCTAAAGCCACAACTCTATTGTCACACAATGGTAGGAACGAAGTTCATCTCATGAACTTAAAATATATCCAGACTGCCTCTTTGGTAGCATCCTTGGTAACGATGTATCTTGCCTTTAATCGTCTAGTAAGTCACGGTATCTAGCTTGGAACTCTTCCAACATACCGTCCCTCCACTGAGGGTAAAGACTATGCCTGCGACCGACATTCAGTCGTCCTTATCACCCTGGAACTTTTTCAGTGATTCTCCCCAGGATCGATTGATACCATCTCACTACAGCTAGTGAGAATCCTAACATCCAATTAGATCTATCTCATAGATCCAAAAACCCAGGATTTAGGAGGTATCACTTTGATCCTATATGGAGAATCCTTGTGATAAGCGGAGATTGGCCGAGCGTAGCATAGGAAACTCCTTCCCTATCAAGAGTATGTCATCCATGTACTCTACGAGGATCATCACCATACTCTCTACTACTTTTTTGTATATACAAGGTTCATCTACCATTTTGATGAAGTCAAACTCTTTGACCACCACATCAAAACAGATGTTCCAACTCTGCGATGCCTGTTTTATCACATAAAACATCTTGCACACGTTTCCGCAGCTCCCACTATCTACGAAGCCCTCTGGCTGTGTACTGATAGACGCTCTCTTTCAAAACATCATTTAGAAAAGCAGTCATGACACCCAACCGCCAGATATCGTAGTCATGGTATGTAGCCGTGGCAAGTGGATCTGGATGGACTTAAGCATAGCTTTGAAAGTCTCAACTTTTCCATATACACCTAATAATCTTCTCAAGATATACTTGCTCCTGATGGGGATTTAACCCTTCAGATAAAGCAACCAAAGTCCATACTTTGTTGGTGTATAAGGATTCCATCTCAGATCACTAAGCATCCAGCCATTCTTACAGAGTCCCACTCCTAATGGCCAGCTCGAAATAAGTTGGGTCATCATCTCATGATGCAATCCTCGCTCCCACTGTCATAGAGAAACCGAAGTATCTCTCAGGTGGGCGAGGAACCCTACTAGATCGGCGGAGAGGCTGAGGTTCGTTGGAAAATACTGAATCCTTTGGTTCTACCAAATCATCTGCTGTAGTTTGTATAGTTGGAACTCCTTCCAGTTCTACCTCATGACCACTAATTTCTTCAAAATAAATTCCCTTTCACAAAGGTGGCATGTTGAGAAACAAAACATATTTTGTTCTTCGGTTAGGTAGAAGATATTCCCTTGCGTATGCTTGGGATATCCAACAAACTTCCACAGATCTGACTTTGCCTCGAGCTTGTCCAGATTATGCTTTTAGACATAGGCTGGACAACCCAAAATCTTAACTACTTAAGATATGGGCTCTTCCCATTCCATATCACATATGAAGTGGTAGGAAACTGATTTGATTTGAACCCTATTCAATAGGTATGCAGCTTCTCAAGTGCATAACTCCTAAAAGGAAATAGGAAACTTAGTAGTACTCATAATAGAGCACACTATATCACATAGGGTGCTATTGCTCCGCCCCGATATACCATTGTGCTATGGTGTATACGGAGGAGTAATGCTGAGAGAGAATCTCATTTTCCTTTAGAATTAGTCCAGGATTTCCGTGCTCAAGTATTCTCCTCCTTGATCTCATCAAAGGACATAATACTTATACCCGTATTTTGGTTCTCTACTTCTAACTTATATTATGTGAATATCTCAAAAGGATCGGACTTGTGTTTCAACAGGAACATATGTCTGAATCTTGAGAGATCATCAGAGAATGTAATGAAGTACAAAGAACCGATCTTGGCATGTGTAGACAGGGGACCTTCATACATCAGCATATATCAATCCCAAGAGTTCACTAACTCTTTCTCTGTTTCCAATAGACGGAGCTGTGGTCATTTTATCTCTGTGACATGACCGGCAAGTTTCACAAGATGTAAATTCAAACTATTTTAAATATGCATGTATATATAACTTCAGCTAGCCGGGTCGCATTGATATGACCTAGTCTACAATGCCTCAAGAAGGATTTGTTCATTTCTGAACTCTTCCTCTTGTGTGTGTTCTGTACGTTAAGAACTGTAGTTTGATTTAGAACGTCAATGCTTTTAGATAACGTGCCTGAACCGATCAACTCTTGATATAGGAAATGTTCAAAACATTATCCAACAATACAAAATTATATCCTTTCTTTACTAATAAAGAGACTGATATGATGTTGTAAATCAGGTTCAGTATCTAATAACATTCGTTCAGAATCAATGTATTCAGGTAATACAGGGTGATAGTGACCAACAGACTTGGCTGCAACACTTGCACCGTTTTCTGTCTCATGAAACTTATCACCCATTCTCAGTTCTCTATCTATCTGTAGCCCATGTAACAGATTAAATTTGCGGGATCCTGATCCGGTATCACATACCCAGGACGTAAAGGATACTGAGAAACAGTTCTCTGTAATGAACACACCCGAAGATGATGCATCAACATGCACTTTCTTCGTTTGGGCGGCACGGGAAATCTGGTATTCCCCAATTTCCTGCTCTGTCTTATAATTATAAGTTGGAGCGGGACCAACGTTTCCCATCTCAGTATAACAAGCGGGTTCGGTCAATACATCTGTATTATTATCTTGATTAAGGCGTGATATGGTCGCTACCTGGAGAGAGAGAGAAGAAAACACTCAGCGTATGCTCTTGCAAGATTAGATTGGTTATCTAATATATCTAATCAGGATGTCTCCCACTGTTTTAGTCAAATCTTCCTTCAAACCCTAAAAGAAAAGACTAGCCGGGATTAATTACACCCTACAAGTTCGCCAATCTTTCAGCCAGGCCAGTGTCGGTACTTTGAGGGAGGTCCCCCGTGCTTTCGCACGAACCTAATTAATGTAAACCTCGTTTTCTAGGGGCGTAACCCCGTTAACACCTTTCTAGACACCTACTTGATCGGCTAATTGTAATGTGTAAAACTCTCCCAGGAGTAACTCTTACTCGCAGCGGGTATCGGGATCCAACTATCTCATAGAAGGTATGCAATCTCATTGCAAATTTTAACACTTGAAATTCCCAATAATATTTTACCCCTAGCGTGCTATAACCTTGACGCATGCCAAACAACCCATAGTCCGCTAGTCAAGTTCAACCCGTGCATTTCTTGATTGAATTAAACCCACCCACACAATCCTTGACGCATGCTAAACAACGTCGTACGAATACCCGAATCCAATCACATCGTATGCTAGCAGATAAGCACTAGTTAGCTACCGTACACTACGCCTTGACGTATGCCAAACTACCGCAACACTAATACTAAGTAGTACTTATCTGAAATGACGGAGGGCTACGCAGGTTTTTGAGAAAACCATGAGCGTAATGAACTTGATATCGTTGTAGAATCGAGTGATTTTAAATGGAGTGTTTTTGAGGCTTTTCTAGTTTTGCTAAAGGGGTCACTCCCGGTGAAGGGATTGTCGGCCCTTTTCTCATCGAATAAGGTGCAAGATATTTCACAAATATCATTATGCAAAGCAAGAACTATAGAAGCAATCAAAAGACAAACCGAGTTTGTAGCATCTGCTAGTTTCACTAAAGAGGTCACTCCCGGTGAAGGGATCTCGGCTCTTTCCTTATCGAATAAGGTGCTGGATGTTCTACAAGGAACACCGCTATGCAAAGCAAGAACTAGAGCTACCAGTTTTTAAACAAGTTTCTACAACATCTTAGGTTTCTTTTAGTTTCATTAATCTCATTAATGAAGTCCCATTTTATTATGCTTCACAAGCATCACATTTGAAACGAAATCTGCAATATAACATATATCTCATATATATAATATAAACATTCGTCTCAGGCAGTAATATGATCTCATCACAGAACATTGCAGCAGAAGAACATATATGAAATATTGGATATACTAGGACATCCGTGTTTTAGTACGAGCCTGTATAGAACACGGATTCCACGGGCGCGATGAATAGCCAAACCCACATCCCTAGACCCCTACGAGAGCGGCAAGTAACACTGCCAATTCTGGGGTTAGGAGACCCGGTCTCGACTCCTCGAGATGGTCTCCCACTGGACCCTAGAACCCGGTTACTTGTGCTCCCCACCTTGGGTCTACCTAATGCGGAAAAGTTAATAATATACAATGGTGACATCATCCTCAGCCCGGAAGTGCCCCAATAAAAGAATATTACATACATATGAATTTTACATGAATGAAAAAGAAAAACTCTCATCTCACATAAAACCTCCGGCTATTCAGAACGCGACGATCCAATATAACATATCACAGCAACACATAATATCTCATATCATCAACGTAAGCAAGTATGCGTATCCCGATTGTCGTTGATGTATAGCAACGAAGCCGGCGATACACCGCATACTACGCTTACGGTCACAGAAAAGAAAGTGTAAAACTACAACAGTTGGAATCCGCAACCTTTTTAGACATCGCATGCCTAACCAAATGAATTCCTTAGACATCGCATGCCTAACAATTATAAACCCCGCATTTTAGTCTCTTTATCGAAAACACTTTTCAATATCAAGTCGGGCAATTCAACAAGATTCCCAACATCCTGATCGAATGCTCATCGCAAACTTTAGTAGACGGCCGCACCCCTGGATGCCGTCGACGAAGTGCACTAAGGCGGAACACCGCTGTCGCGAGCACCCGAATGGATGCTTTTGGCAACGGGGTTCTCCTACAGTCACTTGGTCGGGGCTATGGGGCGTGGCTGTCTGTTAAGTTTACCCGGCGAGTATCCGCGTACGCTACGTGATTGCGACGGACTTTTGATCACATCAAAATCCCGTGGCAACCGATCAATTGAGACTAAACGGCTAGATTTATAACATTCAAATTAGTTATCTCATAACTACCTCTGGATTCCAATTATTGTATCACATTCCAGATAAATAGACAATGTTAAACTTTTCGATCGAATAATCAAACACCCAAGATTTTCCCAATATATCTCAACACTTGAAATCAGTTAAAAATATCCATCACATGCCACAGTACCAATGGTCCAGCCGTAGAAGGGTCAAGCCAACGCCTCACATGTGGCACGCCGTACTGCCGCAAACCCAAAGGTCTAGAGGAAGTTCAAGACGGTCACATAATCGAGTTAAGGTTTGTTGTCTTCTATAGGGTCCACCGCGTTACTTGCATGACTTAGAACGTTCTTAAACTCGAGAAAAAATCCAACTTTTGAAAAATTTTCCGGCAGGGGAAAAAGTGAGTTATTGATATCCGTTCGAATTTTTTAACACGTTCTAAAAATTACCCGGACAAAATAAACAAAGTTAAATTATCCGATCGAATCAACGAGTCCCCAATACAACCCTAGAAAACTCAACACTTGAGCGGAATTAAAAAATTTCCAGAAAAAATGACGAGAAAGGACCTAAGAATAAATATATGAAATATGAGGGACTAAGTCCAAATTTTGGCCGCGGAACCGCCGCCAAACCCTTGGTCTCCGCGGTCACTTGATCGACTTAGTGGACCGTACTTCACAGTAATTCTTAGTTTTTCCTGTTTGTTTTTCTGAGCATTTTTAATTCATAAAAAATCAACATTTTTGAAAATGTACAGAGAGGGGTAGAATCGGGGTTTTCTGGGTTCGATCGGACTTTAAACTTCGTCTAGACTTCGCCTAAAGCTCTAGCTTGGCTATGATACCATTGTAGGGAGGCTAGGCACTGCCACAAGGGTCTACGAGGCATCAACCATGCCCGATTAAAAATTTAGCCGTGCCGAACAACCCTTAACAAGATCTTTAAACTAGAGTTTAGGCGAAAACAAGCATGTTAAACTGTTTAACACTAAGTGAGAGGGATTACAACCTTTGTAGATCCGGTCCTTCACTTCTAAAGCTCCGTGTTGAAGTCCCTTTGCTGCGATCATCGTGTTCCGGACTCTCGAGAGGTTCCACAAAGAGAAAGATGCAGTCTTGCTTCCGATCTTCGATACAAAGATGATCTACCTTAAAGTTTCGTTAACACAAGCTAACACTCATAATATGAAGTGAACACTCTCATCTAAATGGCAAGGATAGATGAGGATGATGAAGTAGGATTATTGCTCTCTTTTATTATCTTTTTCTCACACTCATTCATCACTTGGAAAAAGCTAGTAAGTTTTTTCATGAAAAGAAAGAAGGAAGAAGATGAACAATCAACATCAAACCTTTTGTGATGAATAATGAAAGGATAAATATGATGATTAATGCAACCATGGTCAACTAAACCCATGTAGAGAATTAACTAGGGTTAGGGTTTGGGTTGCGTTAAAGCATGAGTCATAACAAAATATCTTTCACAAAACAAAACTAAACCTTTTAGAATCATCTAGAAAGCATTAACCCGAATCAAACCCTAATCTTGTTTAATCTCTACTAAACATGTTGCATTAGTTATCATATCATGTTACAATATTATATATCACATATATAATATTTATTGTAACCAAATAAAATAATACAATTAACATATATCGCATATATATCAATGTATTACCTGAGTGAGAAAAAGAATCTTTTAGTGAGCTAATATTAGTTAATGTAATTTAATATATCATATATATTATTATACATTAAATTATCGAATCAACACTTGATCCGACAATCCGGCTATATCGCATATAACCGACTAATACGATGACCCGGCTATATCACATATACCCGGCCGATATCTCATATCGCGAGAATCAAATACGGTATCATATACCGCATTATCCTCGATCCCGCACATATCACATATGTGCTCCTACTCCGTTTTGCCTGAGTCAAGAAACCTCTGTGTAGGACTCTAAAGAATCGTCAATACGCCGGCAGTAGGTGATGATCATATCAAACACCCACAAGCTGCAAGCGGTCAGCTAAACGTAACAGCCACCCAGGTATTGAGCGCTCAGAAGATCAACAAGCAAGCCTGTACATTCTCCTGTGAATCCAATCAGTAACACTCCCGTACAGTCCGGTCTCGTCGTCTGATATGTCGCATATCTCGCCTAGTGGTGGTAAACGTCAGACCCCAGTAGCTCGATAAGTTGTGTCGATATGAGGTCTATAACAGTTCGAGAAACTACTGATAACACTTACCAGTAAATCTCAGCAACCATGGCCAGGGATTTCCGGTTATAGCCAATCGAACACAGCACAACATCAACTCCCTATACCAGGAGAGACGAATCCCTTCCTATCGCTCATTGCCTCCATATGATTCGGGACTGTACCCAAAAGCCATCTTTTTGCACGCCCTCTTGGACGTGGTATGATGGAAATCAAATCACAGTGGGAATCACACAAGACTCTATGACGATCTTGGGTCAACAGACTACTCTGTACCAGTGTCACCGGAGAACTGCCATCTGACGTGAGATATAATACCATCTGGGAGTTCTCGGCGAGTCCGTCCAGTGTACCCAGTCTCCACTGAGCACCCGTACACCATCCTTGATGTCAAACACCGATGGATATGGGATCATCCATCGCCCATCATATGGGTCAAGATGCGTATACGCTAGTCTACTCTGGTGTATCGATGCCCTGTCTCGATACACCCTCGACTAGGAACAGTTATAGGATGTACTCGTTGACTACCGTGGCCCCACTAGTATGATCTCATCATAGTCCCAGTAGTCGAGTACATATCCTATGGGCTTTATCAACATGTAACATAGAGACAATCAGAGTACATGTTAAGATAAAGTTCAACCAGATAGCATACTATCATGTCGAGCAAGAAAGTCCTCCCTATATATGTCCAAGCATCCATTACAATATACATCGTATGTACAGTAATGGCCTCTAGGGCATACATATAACTAACATAATGATCATATCAAACACCCACAAGCACGTCAGCGGTACTACAGCTCGTAACGGCTACACATGTATTGAACGAATAGAAGATCAATAAGTAAACTTGTCCAAACTCCCTGCAGAGCCTATAAGTAACACTTACCGTACAGTTCGGTCTTTTCGTCTGATATGCTACATATCGAGTCTGGGGGATGGAATCGTCAGACCCCAATAACTCGATAAGTCATACTGATGTGTGGCCTATAACCAATCGAGAAACTTTTGATAAAACTTATCAGTAAATCTCATCAGTCCTGGCTAAGGACTTGCTGTTATAGCTAATCGAGTATAACAAAACATCAACTCCGAATACCGAGAGAGACAAAACCCTCCTATCGCTCACCGTCTCCATATGAATCGGGACTGTACCTAACTACCACCTGTTTGCATGACTCAGTAGATCCGTGGTAGGAAGGTAATCAAAACATAGTAGGAACCATACAAGACACTATGACGATCTCGAGTCTACAGACTAATCTGTACAGGTGTTAACATAAAACTGCTATCTGACGATATGAATGGTACCATCTAGGAGTTCTCGGCGAGTCCGTTCGGCGTACTCATTCTCCAATGAGCACCTGCGTACAATCTTTGGTGTCAAACACCAATGGTTGTGGGATCAACCATCGCCCCCGTACACGGTCAAGAAATGTACACACTAGTCTACTATGGAATATCGATGTCCTGTCTCTATACTCCCTCGACCAGGAACACTTCAAGGATGTGCTTGTGGACTACTCAGGCCCCACTAGTATGATCTACATCATATTCCTGGTAGTCAAGCAAAACATCCTAAGGGTTTTATCAACATGTATCAGTGAAACAGTAAACTAGAATAAATGTACATGTTAAGATAAAGAGTAACCAAATAGCATACTATCATGTTGAGCAAGAAAGTCCCTCCCCTCTCTATCTCTTTATATATATATGTCCAAGTATCCATTATAATTTACAATAATGGCCTCTAAGGCATACATATCACTAACATGGCCTCTATGTATTTAGACTGGGAAAGTCCCAACAATCTTTTAGATCTATCTCTGTAAATCTTTATCCCTAGAATATAGGAGATATCATCCAGGTCTTTCATGTTGAACCTATGTGACAAGAACAGTTTGACTAAATCTTCTAATCGATAATTAGGCCAAAGAAATAATTTTAATTTAATGAATTTATTAGCATAGGGATGTCATTTCTTATCAAGAGAATGTCATCCACGTACAAGACTAGGAATACGACAGTTCTCCCTACAATATTCTTACATATACATGGCTCATTCTCGTTCTTGATGAAGTCAAATTTCTTGACTGTCTCATCAAAACAGATGTACCAGTTCTACGATACTTGTTTTAATCCATAAATGGATTTAAGCAACTTCCACACCTTCCCGCTGCTCCCACTGTCTACGAATCCCTCCGGCTGATCCATATAAACACACTATTCTAAACTTCTATTTAGAAAAACCGTTTTTACGTCCATCTGCTAGATATCATAGTGGAAGGCAGCAATGGCAAGTAGGATCCGAATGGATTTGAGCATAACCACTGGAGAAAAGGTTTTGTCATAGTCCACACTAGGTTTCTGACAAAAATCTTTTGCAACAAGTAGTCTTATAGGTCTCCACCCATCCGTCTACACCAAACTTCTTTTTGAAGATCCATTTGCATCCAACGGGTTTTACCCCAGGAGGAGCTGTAGGGTTCCTAGGCACACTAATGAGGTCTCACAAAGCATCAACCATGCCAATTTCAAAAAATTCCGGTGCTTACAAATCCTAATACGGATCGTTAACTAGAGAATAAGGCGAAACAAGCAACTAGTCAACAACTTAACTAAGAGTGAACGGAAATACAACCTTTGTAGATCCGATCCTCCACCTCCATAGCTCCGTGATGATGTCCCCTCGCTGCGATCCTCGGATCCCGGGCTCTAGCGTCGGCTTCATCGGAGAAATGGGCGGGCTAGGTCGTCGACTTCGATGCCGAAGATGATCTACGTCGAGGCAACTCAAGATCAAGCTCCAACTTCACCAAGTCATGAAACTTGTGAAGAAAACACCCTATACTACTTGGCAAGTGGTAGAGGATGAAGAAATAGGAAGTGGGTTTACTTTAGAATTGGATTTCTCACTCTTTTCATGAAATCACCATTGAAGGTTGCAAGCTCTCTTCTTCTTGAAGAAGAAGAAGAAGAAAAGAATATCATAAGTCTTTGTAAAAATAGGAAATAATATGATACTTATCATATTTGCAGCCATAGTTAGGTGTAGAGAATGAACCGAGGTTAGGTGAATGGTTAGGGTTAGGGAAAGAAACAAAATGGTCAACCATTTCAAAGCTTCATGAAGCTTCAAAGATAATCCAAAGTTAGCCACCATTTTATTTCCTTCTAAAATGAATAAATAAATAAATAAGTAAATGAAGCAAAAGAAACCCTAACCCTTGACCAACCATGGTTTAAACCAAACACACAAACTATCATGTATCATCAAACATGATACAATCAAATGTACAAAAGTATATCACATATACAATGTGCACATCAAGTGAGAAAATCCTTTTTAAGTGAACCAATACTAGTTAATGCAAAGTAATATATCAAATATATAATTATGCATTAAATCATTAAATCAACGCTTGATTTAACAATCCGGTCATATCGCATATGACCGACTAATATCCAATGTATCGACTTATCGAATCAATCCTTGATTCGATAACTAGGTTATATCGCATACAACCAATCGATACATTCATCGCGAGAATAGAATACGATATCACATACATGCATTATTCTCGGTCCCGCACATATCTCATATGTGCTCCTATTTCGTTTCGCTTGAGCCAGGAAACCTCTGTGTAGGACTCTAAAGACTCGTCAATACGCCGGCAGCAGGTGATGATCATATCAAACACTCACAAGCCGCAAGCGGTCTGCTAAACGTAACGGTCATCCGGGTATTGAGCTATCAGAAGATCGACGAGCAAGCCCGCTCACACTCCTGTGAATCCAACCAGTAACACTTACCGTACAGTCCGGTCTGTTCGTCTGATATATCGCATATCTTGCCTAGGGGTGGTAAACGTCAGACCCCAATAGCTTGATAAGTCGTGTCGATATGAGGTCTATAACAGTTCGAGAAACTACTGGTAACACTTACCAGTAAATCTCAGCAACCCTGGCCAGGGATTTCCGGTTATAGCCAATCGAACACAGCGCAACATCAACTCCCTATACCGGGAGAGACGAATCCCCTCCTATCGCTCATTGCCTCCATGTGATTCGGGACTGTACCCAAAAACCACCGTTTTGCACGCCCTCTTGGACGTGGTAAGATGGAAATCAAAGCACGGTGGGAATCACACAAGACTCTATGACGATCTCGGGTCAACAGACTACTCTGTACCAGTGTCACCAGAGAACTGCCATCTGACGTAAGGTATAAAACCATCTGGGAGTTCTCGGCGAGTCCGTCCAGTGTACCCAGTCTCCACTGAGCACCCGTATATCATCTCTGATGTCAAACACCAATGGATATGGGATCATCCATCGCCTATCTGTATGGGTCGAGAAGGTATACGCTAGTCTACTCTGGTATATCGATGCCCCGTCTCGATACACCTACGACTAGGGACCTTGAAGGATGTACTTATGGACTACCATGTCCCCAGTAGTATTATCCGCATCATAGTCCAGGTAGTCAAGTACACATCCTAAGGCCTTTACCAACATGTAACAGAGAGACAATCAGTGTACACGTTAAGGTAAAGAGCAACCAGATAGCATACTATCATGTCGAGCAAGAAAGTCCTCCCTATATATGTCCCAGCATCCACTACAATATACATCCTATGTACAGTAATGGCCTCTAGGGCATACATATAACTAACAATCTCCTACTTGCACTAGGGCCATCTGTAGCAGTGGTTGCAGTATCTCATACTCAACCATTCCATAAAAGTCTCTCTCTGGGAAAAGGCCTTTGTGAGTGGATCCGCCGTGTTGTCCTCTGAGTCTACTCTCCTAACCTCGATCACCTTGGAGATCAGCCATCTCCATGATCAGGTGATACTGCCTTAGAATATGTCTGGATCACTGATGGGACGGGTGTTCCTTGGCATAAGCCACAACTCCATTGTCATACAATGGGAGGAACTAAGTTCATCTCATGAACAAATATACATCCAGACGTCTCTTTGGTAGCATCTTAAGTAGCGATGTATCCATCCTTTATCGTCTAGTGTGCCACGGTATCTAGCTTGGAACTCTTCCAACATACCGTCCCTTTAAAGAGGGTAAAGACAATGCCTGTGACTGACATTCAGTCTTCTTTATCACCCTGGAACCTTTCCAGTGATTCTCCCCAGGATCAATTGATACCATCTCACTACAGCTAGTGAGTATTCTAACACCCAAATAACATCTATCTCATAGATGAAATCTCAGGATTTAAGAGGTATCACTTTGATACTTTATGGAGAATCATTGTGATAAGCGGAGATTGACCGAGCGTAGCATAAGAAACTCCTTCCCTATCAAGAGTATGTCATCCATGTACTCTACGAGGATCATCACCATACTCCCTACTACCTTTTTTGTATATACAACGTTCATCTACCATTTTGATAATGTCAAACTGTTTGACTAACTCATCAAAACAGATGTTCCAACTCCGCGATGCCTGCTTCATCACATAAAACATCTTGCACACGTTTTCGCTGCTCCCACTGTCTACGAAGCCCTCTGGCTGTGTACTTATAGACGCTCTCTTCCAAAACATCATTTTAGAAGAGCTGTCATGACACCCAACCGCCAGATATCGTAGTCATGGTATGTAGCCGTGGCAAGTAGGATCTGGATGGACTTAAGTATAGATCCTTAGAAAAGCTTTCAACATAATCCATACCTGGTCAATGATGCAAACCTTTAACATGTCTAGCTTTGAAAGTCTCAACTTTTCCATGTACACCAAGTAATCTTCTCAAGTATACTTGCTCCTGATGGGGATTTAACCCTTCAGATATAGCAACTAAAGTCCATACTTTGTTGGTGTATAAGGATTCCATCTCAGATCGCTAAGCATCCAGCCATTCTTATAGAGTCCCACTCCTGATGGCCTGCTCGAAACTAGTTGGGTCATCATCTCATGATGCAATCCTCGCTCCTACTGTCATAGAGAAACCAAAGTATCTCTCAGGTGGGTGAGGAACCCTACTAGATCGGCGGAGAGGCAGAAGTTCGTTGGTAACAATTGAATCCTTTGGTTCTACCAAATCATCTGCTGTAGTTTGTATATCTGGAACATTTCCAGTTCTACATAACAGAGCTTGCCTCGAGCTTGTCCGGATTTTGTTTTTAGACATAGGCCGGAAAACCCCAAATCTTAACTAATTTAAGAGATGGGCTCTTCCCTTATCATATCAAATATGAAGTGGTAGGCAATTGATTTGATTTGAACCCTATTCAATAGGTATGCATCTTCTCAAGTGCATAACTCCCAAAAAGGAAATAGGTAACTCAGTAGTACTCATCATAGAGCACACCTTATCATATAGGGTGTGATTGCTCTGCCCCGATATACCATCGTGCTATGGTGTATACGGAGGAGTAATGCTGAGAGAGAATCTCATTCTCCTTTAGAATAGTCCAGGATTTCTGTGCTCAAGTATTCTCCTCCTTGATCACATGTAAGGACATAATACTTATACCCGTATTTTGGTTCTCTACTTCTAACTTATATTCTGTGAATATCTCAAAAGGTTTGGACTTGTGTTTCAACAGGAACATAGGTCTGAATCTCGAAAGATCATCAGAGAATTTAATGAAGTACAAAGAACCGGTCTTGACATGTGTAGACAGGGGACCTACATACATCAACATGCATCATCCCAAGAGTTCACTAACTCTTTCTCTGCTTCCATTAAACAGAGCTGTGGTCATCTTATCTTTATGACATGACCGGCAAGTTTTCACAAGATGTAAATTCAAACAGATTTAAATATGCATCTATGTGCAACTTAGCTAGTCGGGTCGCATTGATATGACCTAGTCTACAATACCTCAAGAAGGATCCGTTCATTTCTGAACTCTTCCTTTTGTGTGTGTTCCGTATACTAAGAACTGTAGTTTGATTTAGAACATCAATGCTTTTAGATAACGTGCCTGAACCGATCAACTTTTGATATAGGAAATGTTCAAAACATTATCCAACAATACAAAATTTTATCATTTATTTACTAATAAAGAGACTGATATGATTTTGTATATCAGGTTCGGTATCTAATAACATTCGTTCAGAATCAATGTATTTGTAATACAGGGTGACAGTGACCAACAGACTTGGCTGCAACACTTGCCCCGTTTTCTGTCTCATGAAACTTATCACCCGTTCTCAGTTCTTTACCTATCTGAAGCCCATGTAACAAATTACATATGCGGGATCCTGATCCGGTATCTCATATCCAGGACGTAAAGAATACTGAGAAACAGTTCTGTATAATGAACACACCCGAAGATGATGCATCAGCATGCACTCTCTTCGTTTGGGCGGCATGGGAAATCTGGTATTCCCCTATTTCCTGTTCTGTCTTATAACATTTATAAGTTGGAGCGGGACCAACTTTCCCCAGCTCAGTATAACAAGCGGGTTCGGTCAATATCCGTATTATTATCTTGATTAAGGCGTGACATGGTCGCTACCTGGAGAGAGAGAAGAAAACACTCTGCGTGCGCTCTTGCAAGATCAGATTGGTTATTATTTTATCTAATCAGGATGGCTCCCATTGTTTTTATCAAATCTTCCTTCAAACCCTAAAAGGAAAGACTAGCCGGGATTAATTACACGCTACAAGTTCGCTAATCTTTCAGCCAGGCCAGTGTCGGTACTTTGAGGGAGGTTCCCCGTGCTTTCGCACGGACCTAATTACTGTAAACCTCGTTTTCCCAGAGGCGTAACCCCGTTGACACCTTTCTAGACACCTACTTGATCGGCTAATTGTAATGTGTAAAACTCTTCCAGGAGTAACAATTACTCGCAGTGGGTATCGGGATCCAACTATCTCATAGAAGGTATGCAATCTCATTGCAAATTTCAACACTTGAAATTCCCGATAATTTTGCCCCTAACCTCCTATGACCTTGACAAAGGCCAACAAACCATAGGATGCTAGTCAAGTTCAACCCGTCATTTCCTGATTGAATTAAACCCACCCGCATGGCCCTTGACAAAGGCCAACAAGGTCGCATGACTACCCTAACCCAATCTGCATTATATGCATAAGCAGATAAGCACCAGTCAGCTACCGCACACTACGCCTTGACAAAGGCCAACAAACGCAGCACGAATACTAAGCAGGACTTATCTGAAATGACGGAGGGCTACGACAGGTTTTTCTGAAAACCTATTGCGTAATGAACTTGATATCGTTGTAGGATCGAATGAATTTAGAAATGGAGTGTTTTTAAGGCTTTTCTAGTTTTGCTAAAGGAGTCACTCCCAGTGAAGGGATCGTCGGTCCTTTCCTCGTCGAATGAGGTGCGGGATATATCATATATATCACTGTGCAAAGCAGAAACTATAGAATCAATCAAAAGACAAACCGAGTGTGTAGCATCTGCCAGTTATTGCTAAAGAAGTCACTCCCGGTGAAGGGATCTTGGTCCTTTCCTTATCGAATAAGGTGCAGGATGTTCTACAAGGAACACTGCGATGCAAAGCAAGAACTGTAGCTACCTGTTTTTGAAAATTCGATTCCACAACATCTTAGGTTTCTTTTCTTTCATTAATCATATTAATGAAGTCCCATCATTTAAGCACCTAAATATCACAGATAAATACGACGTACACTTATGCCATCCGCATTCGCCTCGATGTCCCCTCGTGCACCGTTAGGTTAGGTAACTAACGGCAGAGCATGGCAGGGCTAGCGCGGGTGTAAAACATAAGTAACGCCTATATAATATATCATATATACTATATACTGTATCTATCACAGAACATATCAAATGATCACATCACAGATATCGCAGCAGAAGAAACATATGAAATATTGGATATACTAGGACGTCCGTGTTTTCAATACGAGCCAGTATAAAACACGGATTCCACGGTCGCGATCAATAGCCAAACCCACACCCCTAGACCCCTACGAGAGCGGCAAGCAACCCTACCAATTCTAGAGTTAGGAGACCCGAACTCGACTCCTCGAGTTGGTCTCCCACTGGACTCCAGAACCCGGTTACTTGTGCCCTCCTCCTTGGGTCTATCCTAGTGCGGAAAAATAAATAATATACAAACGGTGACATCTTCCGCAACTTGGAAGTGCCCCAATAAAAGAATATTACATATAAGTTTTTACATGAATAAAAATGAAAAACACTCATCTCACATAAAAACCCCCGGCTATTCGAACACGACAATCCAATATAACATATCCAGCAACACATAACATCACATGTCATCAACGTAAGTAAACATGCGTATCCCAATTGTCGTTGACATATAGCAACGAAACCGGTGATATCACATATTACACTTACGGTCACAGAAAAGAAAGTGTAAAACTACAACAGTTGGAATCCGCAACCTCCATAGACATCGCATGCCTAATCAAATGAATTACTTAGACATCGCATGCCTAACAATTATAAACCCCGCATTTTAGTCTCATTATCGAAAACACTTTTCAATATCAAGTCGGGCAATTCAACAAGATTCCCGAAAAACTGATCGAATGCTCGTCGCAAACTTTAGTAGGCGGCCGCACCCCCGATACCGTCGACGAAGTGCACCAAGGCGGAACACCGCTGCCGCGAGCACCCGAACGGATGCTTTCGGCGACGGGGTTCTCCTACAGTCACTTGGTCGGGGCTATGGGGTGTAGCTTTCTATTAAGTTTATCCGGCGAGTATCCGCATACGCTACGCGATTGCGACGGACTTTTGATCGCATCAAAATTCCGTGGCAACCGATCAAGTGAGACTAAAGTGCTAGATTTATAACATTCAAATCAGTTATCTCATAACTACTTGTGGATTCCAAATATTGTATCACATTCCAGATAAATAGAAAATGTTAAACTTTCCGATCGAACATTCAAACACCCAAGTTTTCCTGAAACAGCTCAGCACATGAAACAAGTTTAAAAACATCCAGTTCATGCCTCAGTACCAACGGTCCAGCCGTAGAAGGGTCAAGCCAACGCCTCACATGTGGCACGCCGTACTGCCCCAAACCCGAAGGTTCAAAGGGCAGTTCAAGACGGTCACATAATCGAGTTAAGGTTTGTTGTCTTCTAGAGGGACCATCGCGTTACTTGCACTACTTAGAACGTCATTAAACTACGGAAAGATCCAACACTTGGAAATTTCCCGACAGGGGAAAAATTGGGTATTTATATCCGGTCGAACTTTTTAACATATTCTAAAATTATCCAGAAAAACACAGACGAAGTTAAACTTCCCAATCGAAACACGGAGTTCCCAATACAACCCAGAAAACTCAACTCTTTAGTAAAATTTAAAAAATCCCAGAAAACTCAGCACCTCAAGAAACAAATTACTGTGCAAAAATTGAAGGCTGACGTCATCAGATGGCCGCGGAACCGCCGCAGAAGCCAGGCTTCTGCCGCGGTTCCACCGCGGTTTGGACGTACCTTTTGGTCATTTTTGCACCGTAATTCTTAGAACTTTCTGTTGAATTTTTAAAGAATTTTTAATCTGGAAAAAACCCAGTTTCTAAAAAATGTCCAGAGAGCATTTTGGAGTTAGGGTTTCGGTTCGATCGGACTTCTAACTCCGTCTACGCATCGTCTAAGGCTCTAGCTAGGCTCTGATACCACTTTAGGGTTCCTAGGCACACTAATGAGGTCTCACAAGGCATCAACCATGCCAATTTCAAAAAATTCCGGTGCCTACAAACCCTAATACGGATCGTTAACTAGAGAATAAGGCGAAACAAGAAACTAGTTAACAACTTAACTAAGAGTGAACGGAAATACAACCTTTGTAGATCCGGTCCTCCACCTCCATAGCTCCGTGATGATGTCCCCTCGCTGCGATCCTCGGATCCCGGGCTCTAGCGTCGGCTTCATCGGAGAAATGGGCGGGCTAGGTCGTCGACTTCGATGCCGAAGATGATCTACGTCGAGGCAACTCAAGATCAAGCTCCAACTTCACCAAGTCATGAAACTTGTGAAGAAAACACCCTATACTACTTGACAAGTGGTAGAGGATGAAGAAATAGGAAGTGGGTTCACTTTAGAATTGGATTTATCACTCTTTTTATGAAATCACCATTGAAGGTTGCAAGCTCTCTTCTTCTTGAAGAAGAAGAAGAAGAAGAAAAGAATATCATAAGTCTTTGTAAAAATAGGAAATAATATGATACTTATCATATTTGCAACCATAGTTAGGTGTAGAGAATGAACCAAGGTTAGGTGAATGGTTAGGGTTAGGGAAAGAAACAAAATGGTCAACCATTTCAAAGCTTCATGAAGCTTTGAAGATAATCCAAAGTTAGCCACCATTTTATTTCCTTCTAAAATGAATAAATAAATAAATAAGTAAATGAAGCAAAAGAAACCCTAACCCTTGACCAACCATGGTTTAAACCAAACACACAAACTATCATGTATCATCAAACATGATACAATCAAATGCACAAAAGTATATCACATATACAATGTGCACATCAAATGAGAAAATCCTTTTTAAGTGAACCAATACTAGTTAATGCAAAGTAATATATCAAATATATAATTATGCATTAAATCATTAAATCAACGCTTGATTTAACGATCCGGTCATATCGCATATGACCGACTAATATCCAATGTATCGACTTATCGAATCAATCCTTGATTCGATAACTAGATTATATCGCATACAACCAATCGATACATTCATCGCGAGAATAGAATACGGTATCACATACACGCATTATTCTCGGTCCCGCACATATCTCATATGTGCTCCTATTTCGTTTCGCTTGAGCCAGGAAACCTCTGTGTAGGACTCTAAAGACTCGTCAATACGCCGGCAGCAGGTGATGATCATATCAAACACCCACAAGCCGCAAGTGGTCTGCTAAACGTAACGGCCACCCGGGTATTGAGCTATCAGAAGATCGACGAGCAAGCCCGCTCACACTCCTGTGAATCCAACCAGTAACACTTACCGTATCGTCCGGTCTGTTCGTCTGATATGTCACATATCTTGCCTAGGGGTGGTAAACGTCAGACCCCAATAGCTCGATAAGTCGTGTCGATATGAGGTCTATAACAGTTCGAGAAACTACTGGTAACACTTACCAATAAATCTCAGCAACCCTGGCCAGGGATTTCCGGTTATAGCCAATCTAACACAGCGCAACATCAACTCCCTATACCGGGAGAGATGAATCCCCTCCTATCGCTCATTGCCTCCATGTGATTCGGGACTGTACCCCAAAACCACCGTTTTGCACGCCCTCTTGGACGTGGTAAGGTAGAAATCAAAGCACAGTGGGAATCACACAAGACTCTTATGACGATCTCGGGTCAACAGACTACTCTGTACCAGTGTCACCAGAGAACTGCCATCTGACGTAAGGTATAAAACCATCTGGGAGTTCTCGGCGAGTCCGTCCAGTGTACCCAGTCTCCACTAAGCACCCGTATATCATCTCTGATGTCAAACACCAATGGATATGGGAGAAATGAGAGGATATCCCCTGGGTATAAGTAGAATATGAAGGATATCCCCCCGGTATAGGTAAAATATGTGCAAGGTATACCCGTAGCTGTATCGCAAGGTGTAGATGTACCTATCACTAATGGTAAGATACACTATAGGTATACCGATAAGCTAGATGTCAAGTGTGATAAGCAATAGTATCTATAATAATTAGTGTGTGACATGGCAATTATTGACGGTGTGTGTGTAGCATACAATCCGTGCTCGTGCAACATGAACCGTCAATAATGTGTGCAGTGCCCTACGGCTACTAGTCACAGTACAACTATATCTAAGTAAATAGGTAAAGGCGCAATTCTAACAATGACGTAGAATGTGCGACAAGTATTTGAATACTAGCCCAGACGCATAACGCCATGCGGGCGATTCCCCTGTAGATGTTAAATCTACTCACCTACGCTCCACGCTAAGTGAATCCTACCATCTGCTCCCCTCTGTAGCAGTGTCCGTAGTCCCTGCCTGCAAACCAGTAAATAAGACATGGAAATCATATATAAGCCAAATATTCCGCAAAACGCGATATCGAACCAAAACGAGAAGCTCGCGTCGCGAACTAAACGCGCGTGTGCACGATATGCTGAATCGTGTGTATACGCGTCTAAAACTACCGCGACACGCCGTGATACGCTGGATCACAGAACCCACTCACGTATCGCGCGTATCACGCAAACACAACGGACATGCAAAACGATATAATGCCCCAGATTTTCCTACAGGCCAAAACTTACAAAACTAGACATGCCAAAGCACTAGACAACACTGCAGACAACCCTAGCCAAGACCCCAACATTCCTGCCCCCTACTTGGCCGCAAATTGCGGCCAAACCTAATAAATCTGCGGCCATCCTTGGGAATTAGGGGCTCGTGCTCAGGTGGTGGTATCTAGACCTAGTGTACATGCCCCAGTTTTCTCAATTTTAACCTGAAGGTCCCGGGTCAAAAGCAGATCTCAGAATGCCAATATATCGCTTTAAAAACGCTAAATGCACTAAAAAGGAAACCCTATGGTATTTTAGTGTAATCTGGGTCAAATCTCAGTTAAGGTGACCTTAACAACACTTAAATGGGTAGGGTTTACCAACACAATCATCACTATACCAAATTTCCTCATAAATCACCATAATTAGCACTAAACTAGCTAATTAACACAAACCGACGCTAATAAGCACACAAGCTAAGCAACTGGGGGATTGGGTTCAGAAATATACCCTGTAGAACCCTAGAGACAGGTGAAGAAGTGAATGGGGGAAGAAGAGGGCTTGCTACAACTGCTGGGCTTCTGCTGCTGCTGCCAGAGCTGCTGCTGATATTGTTGCTATTGCTGTGGCTGCTTCTGGGGCTGCTGATGCTGATGTTGATGTTGCTGAGCTGCTGCCTGCTCGAGCTGCTGCTATTGGTGTTGTCTCGAGCTGCTGCTGCTGCTAGCTGTGGCTGTTGCTTCAGCTGCTACTGTTGTTTCTGTTGTTGTTGCAGTTGTTGCTGATGTTGTTGTTGTTGCTGCCACTGCTGCTTACTGCTGGTGCTGAGGCTGCTGCTTCACCTGAAGGTGAGTGTGTGTGTGTGTGTGTGTGTGAGAATGAGAGAAATGAGAGGAGTGAGAAATAATTGAGAGGCAAGGAATTTGTGGCATCAAGTGTCAACCCCCCCTCTCTCTCTCTTCATTAATTGAAGGCATGGGCAAGCCATCATGCCTCATAATGCACACTCTCTCTCTCTCTCTCACCAAGTCAACACAAAGCAATCATACACCATAATTAAAACCCAAAATGACTTAATACAAAACTTAAAATGGCTTAAGGAAATGTTTAGTCCGCCATGGTTGCCAATCATGGTTAAACCCCAAAAACAACCCTAGTTATCATGCACAAGTGTGTGCAAGCCTAGGAAAAATCTAATAAAATACTCAATAAATAGGATAAAATATTTGAAACTTAATTTGGTAAAATTTTTATTAAAAACCATACATTAAAATATAATTAGCTACAAAACACAATCTAAGGTGTTACAATCTCCCCCCTTAAAAGAAATTCGTCTTCGAATTTAAAAATATACTGCTACGCGTACCTTCAAGGAGAAGATTACAACTCCCAAATCTCGTTCGCAGGCTCCCAAGTGATTACCTCACTATACGGCTACGTCCAAGAAAAACTCTTCACAGATGGCAAGACCCTTGACCAATGTTCCTCCACTTGCCGAGCCATTAACACACATGGCTGCTGGTGAACGAAAGATCGCGTCCAAGCTAATTGGTCTGGTGCCAAATCATGTGAGAAAGGTCATGAAGGTAATTGTAAAGTATGATCACAAGGAATACGGGGTGAAAATCCAATAATCTGGGCGGAAGTGCCAAATTAAGGGCAACGAAACTAACTCGCTTATAGGATCTCAGAAGGACCAAAATTCTGGGATAAGCTTCCCAAAATCCAACACGTCATTCATCGGAAAGTCCGTAGGAATAAATGATCTGTCCCTGCGAACTCGAGTCTATAACCAACGCAGTCGGCATAAGACCTCAGTTCGCAATGGACAATTCCCATCCTGACCTAACACAACTGGACCATCTCCGAAGTCTCTAGACTAGCTGGGGTCCAAAATCCTACTTACGCAGAGTCAAAATAACAACAGACTGGTGATCGACACGACCTAACCCCTAAGCCTAAAGGTGGCCAATTGGAGTGTCTCCTGATAACGGCTATCGAAGGAGAACCCTAACGATGGCGAGTGACGATCCCCAACCGCTGACAACAATCAAAACAACACACAACTTAACAAGAAACAACTGAGCAAATTGAGTATAACCGGACGACAAGAATCCGAATGGAGTCACACCCTGACTAAACTTGGGTAGAAACCATAACGAAATTCATGGAGATCTTCTCCCACTCCTACTTCGGAACGGTTAATGGTCGCAACTCTCCAGACGGCCTCAGATGCTCGACCCAAGCACCCAACAAGACAGACACCTTGAAACGAATCCTGACTTTTCCTTACATCCTTGCCCACCCGTAACTATCTTACAAGTCACGTCAAAGCTGGTGGAACTTAAATGAATATGGAGAATTGATAGATGTGCTAGCTCTAGGATTTCACGTCTCTACCTGATAATGTCAGGTACACAAACGTGTCCCTAACTTAGCACATCACTGCCACAAATCAAGGACTCTGAATCATTACCCAGCCGAGTATGCTCAAGTATCCATGACGTACGAGCATCGGCGGGCAGTGTCTCGTGAAAACGATTAAGGAAAAGTGGTCGGGCGTGGACATGAGCAAGCTGTCCCCTCCGTAGAGACGAACTTAAGCTGTACTCAACAATCACACAAGAACTGTAAATCTGCAGAAGATTATCACAACAATCAAAATCCGCTGCAGGAAGATGCACATTAGCTCTGGCGGTCCATGAAAATCTGACACGACTTCCGAACGAGTAGTGTCTCCAAATCTCCAACGCAAAACCACCGCGGCCATTCCAGATCATGAGTGGAATATCCTTCTCGTACTTCCTCCAAAGGTAGGGAAGCAAAAGCGATAACTCTATAGTGTCACCTCAGTACACACTCGAGCCCACTCAAGAAACATTACAGTTAAACAACAAGGTCACCCGAACCAGAAAGCAAGGAAAGAACTGGTGCAGTTGTTAACGAAATCTCCAACTGCCGAAAACTCCGCACACATGCCTCAGTCCACAGAAAAGAAATCTCCATCTCGGTCAATTCAGTCGACGGTGCAGCACTACTCTAGTAATCCTGCACGAAATGGCGGTAAAACCTGCTAAGCCCAAAAATCTGCGGACCCCCGTCCTGCACACAAGTCTGGACCTAAGCTGTACGGCCATGATCTCCCACGGAACCATACGAAACCGTCTCCCGTGACTACAAGACCTAGGAGTCAACACAAACAAGCCTGAAGAACACTCCAAGAATCTAGCAACTGCTGGGGCTCTCCCAGTATCTACATAACAAATCCTCGAGTGCTACTCCTGTTCCTCAAGACACATTAGATAGACCAGAATGTCATAAATAACACAACAACACTGGTCGAGGAACGGCCTGAAGAAATCTGGTTCATCACATCTACGAATGCTGCTAGGGCATCAGTGAATCTAATGACTCACTAACACACACAAAGCCCGTAGCACGCATAAGGCAGTCTTCGGAATGCCATCACCCCGAATCCGCAATAATGATGACCTGATCCCAAACAAACTTAGAAAATGTCTCGCACTCTGGAGCTGATCGAAGAAATCGTCCATGCGAGGTGAAGGATACCCATCCGCACCGTAAGCGGGTTCAAGTAACGATCCGTCCATACACAACCTTAAACTGCCGTCTTTCTCCTTGACGAACAGAAATAGGAGCTTCCAAAAGCAAAACACTCGGACGCACAAAACTCCCTATACCAAAACTCTGCAGCTGATCCTTAAGCTCCCTAAGCTTTGCCGGCTCATCCCGAACAACGTCGGAAAACTCTTGCACGAAAGGAACACCGGTCCAACAAACCCTCTGTGGCTACGGTATCACGAATGAACGCCAAGAATCCATGACATCTCCTCAGTAGCCGACTAGCAAAAAAAGGCTGAATTCAAGCTGTGAGAGGCGGCACAGCTATCCACCTGCACAACAAGAATTGACCTGCCGGGAAAACAAAACTGACTGTTTCCTCACGGTAGTCCACAGACGCCTAGCACGTAACTAACCAGTCCGTGCCCAGGAGAACGTCAAATCCAACATCTCTAGAAGGATCAAAACGATGGACGAATCTCTATCTCCTATCCGATTGGCACACAACTGAATACGTGACGCGTAACAAAAGAATCGCTGGCAGAAGTTAACACAACTACGACTAGTCTACCCAACCACGGCACAAGCATGAAAAACAAACGAATACATCAAAAGAACAAGCGAATTAAAGATACCTGAAAACTCCACATTGGACGCCTGAGCGTCCCGATGAGTAGAAGCAAACTCCTGTGTCTGCCCTCTACCCGCAGCTGGGTGAACTCCTCTGGTAGACTGAGCCCTCTGAGCGAACCTTCCACGTCCACGGCCTCTCTGGAAACGATCCTGACGAGGTGCTAAGGAACAATCCCTGACGAAGTGCTGGAGGCTTCCGCATCGAAAACATCCACGCGCTGACTGCTGACCCTCCTGGGAATGAGAGCTGAACGACTGTCCTCGTCCTAAGCCTCTGCTACTCCCGTGACGGCCACGAAATCTGTCTCGATGACCAAACCTCTGTCTCTGGGCTGGTACACTGGTACGAGTCCTCCACAGTCCTGGAATATGTGCCTCGTCAACTGGAGCTGCAACCACTGGTGTTATGTAGGTGACGGACTGCTGCATGCTGATCGTAAGTGACAACTGAGTAACAGGGGTGACAACCTCCTGTCGTAGCTCCCGAACGACATCAACCAAAGAACTCATCGTCTGGCGGAAGTCCTGCATCTCTGCCACAAGCCTATCAATAGTATATGTCGTAGGCTGATCCGTCAGCACCTGTGCAACTAGAGTGCCATCCTGGTCAGTAATCGTCTCACCCGAGCCAACTCTGACCTCGGCCCTCGCTGCATCACTCTGAGTCCCCATAGTCATCGGCGGCAAGGCTATAAATAGATATAAGATTTGATGAGAATAAGGAATCGAATCTCAAGGATATGAATCATCAAGGAAGGAATTCAAGCAAATTGTACTTAGGTCACTTAATGCAAAGTACCACATCGTGGGTATGCTGCAGACATACACACACTACGTTCCTCTGCTTAAGCTACCTACTCCATCATACTAAGGTCATCCTACACTCCGAAAGGTAAAACCCAGCGCTCTGATACCAATTTTGTCACGACCCGAAATTGGCCCATGACGGCCCTAGTACTACGCAACGCCCTAAGACGTAACGTAGTAAAAGAAAGCCAAAACCCAGAAATCTAAACCATAAAAAAATACGGAAAAGATAATATAAGTTTTTGAAACACTTGAAATCGCAACCCAAATTCTTTAAAATTCTACTTTCTATCTTTAAAATTTTGGCAACACCCCCTTTTTGTAAAAAATAGCCAAGATGAATACAATACAAATATACGACGCCGTAGCGAAGAAATAAAGACAGTAGAGAGAAAGATGTATATAAAAGACAACAAATCCACAATTAATATACAATAACGTCCTCATCAAGTCTCTAAGTCAACAACATGATAGTAGATGGAGAGTACAAGATACAACGAATGTACAATATGAAATACAGATAATCATCCAACCCACCTAAGCAAAAATAGTAAACTGTGAGCCGATGCGATATCTGTAGCAAAAGATGATAGATGAATACTGAATAGCCTGCCTCGACTACTCTGGGGAACAACCTGAAACACCTGTGGCACAACGGGGGTGGGTTGCCAACTTGTGAATAGTAGATAACATATGCAGGTAATCGCAGGAATGTACGTACAGCATGAATCTAAGATATGCGATTACGGTAATAACATGTCATGCAAATACTGAATAATGGAAAGTACACTAGCAGGTACAATCAATATGTAAAGCAATAATAACATGACAATAGTGTGCAATAACTATGCAATAGGGATATGAGAAGGCAAATATGCAGCTATCATGAAGGGTACACTAACAGGTACTCCTAAAACATGGAACAGTGCATAAGTGAAAAGGTACGAGGTATGGAGTGAAATATGTCATCCACGGAATCCTGTCATCGTGGTAGGATTACAATCCATCAAGACACTCAAATCCCAATTCCTCAAATCAGCGCCCACATTGGGCTCTCACATCATATAAGTCTCACATCTCCACAATGTACAATATCGAGTAATCTCCTATATCCCGAATGTACAAATCAGTAATCACATAGGTATGTCCAATATCCAATCTCAATGAATCACCTAATATCCCAAGACAAATCTCAAGTAAGAATCTATCATCCTAAAGGTAAATATATACAGAAATAAGTATGATGGGGGCAATACACATATATTAGCGTCCCATTCCACTAATATTGGTGTAAGGATATATATAACAACGGCTAAATCCCCTGTTATATATACAAAGGTGTTAAAGAAATATCATGAAAACCATGTGCCAAGTATCGACACAGAAATCCTGATCACGTATCATACGCTATCCCGAAAGCACGAGTGCCTAGCTCTGACCCTCGCCTTTCGACATATGCATACGTACATGACTCCCAACGGTGTCTCCGTGATCCCCCGCCGAGTCATGAGTACTGTCACCGGTAGGTACTCGCCCGCCTCCAGGCTCAATCGGCAAAGTCCATCGATCTTCTTGCCGAGGGGAACCATACCGGGCCCCACCATGTACCCTCATACGGCAACCACACCTCGTATGGAGTATAAAATCCGAACCGATAAATCTCATGGTGGCTGCGTAAATATCATATCAAGGAAACCAAATTTTTCAATGTATGCATAATTTCATGAACTCCCGCAGTTCCCAAATCCAGAAATCATCATGTGAAATCAAAATAAGAATGCGCAAATCCAGGAATACATATATGCGATATATCTGAAATGCGAGCAAATAAATGAAAATATGTAGCTGAAACCAGATGTATGCGAAATCAATAAGGTACAGCTAAGTATAGGTGTCTACCTATAAATAAAAGATGTCGTATACCCCCTGGGTATAAGTAGAATATGAAGGATATCCCCCCGGTATAGGTAAAATATGTGCAAGGTATACCCGTAGCTGTATCGCAAGGTGTAGATGTACCTATCACTAATGGTAAGATACACTATAGGTATACCGATAAGCTAGATGTCAAGTGTGATAAGAAATTGTATCTATAATGATTAGTGTGTGACATGGCAATTATTGACGGTGTGTGTGTAGCATACAATCCGTGCTCGTGCAACATGAACCGTCAATAATGTGTGCAGTGCCCTACGGCTACTAGTCACAGTACAACTATATCTAAGTAAATAGGTAAAGGAGCAATTCTAACAATGACGTAGAATGTGCGACAAGTATTTGAATCCTAGCCCAGACGCATAACGCCATGCGGACGATTCCCCTGTAGATGTTAAATCTACTCAACTACGCTCCACGCTAAGTGAATCCTACCATCTGCTCCCCTCTGTAGCAGTGTCCGTAGTCCCTGCCTGCAAACCTATAAATAAGACATGGAAATCATATATAAGCCAAATATTCCGCAAAACGCGATATCGAACCAAAACAAGAAACTCGCGTCGCGAACTAAACGCGCGTATGCACGATACGCTGAATCGTGTGTATACGCGTCTAAAACTACCGCGACACGCCGTGATACGCTAGATCACAGAACCCACTCACGTATCGCGCGTATCGCGCAAACACAACGGACATGCAAAACGATATAATGCCCCAGATTTTCCTACAGGCCAAAACTTACAAAACTAGACATGCCAAAGCACTAGACAACACTGCAGACAACCCTAGCCAAGACCCTAACACCCCTGCCCCCTACTTGGCCGCAAACTGCGGCCAAACCTAATAAATCTGCGGCCATCCTTGGGAATTAGGGGCTCGTGCTCAGGTGGTGGTATCTAGACCTAGTGTATATGCCCCAGTTTTCTTAATTTTAACCTGAAGGTCCCGTGTCAAAAGCAGATCTCAGAATGCCAATATATTGCTTTAAAAACGCTAAATGCACTAAAAAGGAAACCCTATGGTATTTTAGTGTAATCTGGGTCAAATCTCAGTTAAGGTGACCTTAACAACACTTAAATGGGTAGGGTTTACCAACACAATCATCACTATACCAAATTTCCTCACAAATCACCATAATTAGCACTAAACTAGCTAATTAACACAAACCGACGCTAATAAGCACACAAGCTAAGCAACTAGGGGATTGGGTTCAGAAATATACCCTGTAGAACCCTAGAGACAGGTGAAGAAGCGAATGGGGGAAGAAGAGGGCTTGCTACAACTGCTAGGCTTCTGCTGCTGCTGCCAGAGCTGCTGTTGATATTGTTGCTGTTGCTGTGGCTGCTTCTGGGGCTGCTGATACTGATGTTGATGTTGCTGAGCTGTTGCCTGCTCGAGCTGCTGCTATTGGTGTTGTCTCGAGCTGCTGCTGCTGCTAGCTGTGGCTGTTGCTTCAGCTGCTGCTGTTGTTGCAGTTGTTGCTGATATTGTTGCTGCTGCTGCCACTGCTGCTTACTGCTGGTGCTGAGGCTGCTGCTTCACCTGAAGGTGAGTGTGTGTGTGTGTGTGAGAATGAGAGAAATGAGAGGAGTGAGAAATAATTGAGAGGCAAGGAATTTGTGGCATCAAGTGTCAACCCCCCCTCTCTCTTCATTAATTGAAGGCATGGGCAAGCCATCATTCCTCATAATGCACTCTCTCTCTCTCTTACACCAAGTCAACACAAAGCAATCATACACCATAATTAAAACCCAAAATTACTTAATACAAAACTTAAAATGGCTTAAGGAAATGTTTAGTCCGCCATGGTTGCCAATCATGGTTAAACCCCAAAAACAACCCTTGTTATCATGCACAAGTGTGTGCAAGCCTAGGAAAAATCTAATAAAATACTCAATAAATAGGATAAAATATTTGAAACTTAATTTGGTAAACTTTTTATTAAAAACCATACATTAAAATATAATTAGCTACAAAACACAATCTAAGGTGTTACACATATACTCGTATTTAATTAACTTCCCGCACATATCTCCATACGTGCTTTACTTCATTTCGCTTGAGCTAAGAAACCTCTATGAGGGACTCTAAATACTTGTCAATACGCCAACAGTAGGTAATGATCATATCAGATACCCACAAGCCGCCAACGGTACTAGCTGGACGTAACGTCTACCCAGGTATTGAACGAATATAAGATCAACAAGAAAACTTGTCCAAACTCCCGTAGAGCCTATAAGCAACATTTACCGTACAGTCCGGTCTTTTCTTCTGATATGTCGTATATCCAGTCTGGGGGGTGGAATCGTCAAACCCTACTAACTTGATAAGTCATGCCGATGTGTGGCCTATAACCTTTCTATAAACTACTGATAACACTTACCAGTAAATCTCATCAGCCCTGGCCAGGGACTTGCTGTTATAGACAATCGAGTATGGCACAACATCAACTCCAAATACCGGGAAAGATGAAACACCTCCTATCGCTCATTGCCTCCATGTGACTCGGTACTGTACCCAAAATCCACCTGTTTGCACGACTCCCTTGAGCCGTGGTAGGGAGGAAATCAAAGCACAGTGGGAACCACACAAGATTCTATGACGATCTCGGGTCTACAGACTAACCTGTACAAGTGTCAACAGAGAACTGCTATCTGAAGATAGGTATGATAACATCTAGGAGTTCTCGGCGAGTCCTGTTCGGTGTACCCATTTTCTAATGAGCACCTGTGTACAATCTTTGATGTCAAACACCAATGGTTATGGGATTAACCGTCTCCCTATACAGGGTCAAGAAATGTACACACTAGTCTACTCTGGAATATCGATGCCCTGTTTCGATACTCTCTCGACTAGGAACTGTTAAAGGATGTGCTTACGGACTATACAAGCCCCACTAGTATGATCTGCATCATCGTCCTGATAGTCAAGTCAATATCTTAAGGGCTTTACCAACATGTATCTATCAGATAGTAAACTAAAACAAGTGTACATGTTAAGATAAAGGCAACCAGATAGCATACTATCAAGTCGAGCAAGAAAGTTCTCTTTATATATGTCTAAGCATCCACTATAATATACAATAATGACCTCTAGGACATGCATATTCCTAACAATCTCCTACTTGCACTAAGGCCAGTTGTTGTAGTAACGCATACCCAACATCCTAAAAAGTCTCTCAAACTGCGTCTGGGGGAGGGCCTTCGTGAGTGGATCCGCCGTGTTGTCCTTCGTATCTACTCTCCTGACCTTGATCTCTCGGCGATCAACTATCTCCAAGATCAGGTGATACCGCCTCAGAATATGTCTGGATCGCTGATGGGACCTGGGTTTCTTGGCTAAAGCTACAGCTCCATTGTTATCACAATATAAAGGTATTGGATCTTCAATGGATGGAACCACACCAAGTTCAACAATGAACTTCTTCATCTAGACAGCCTTTTTGGCAGCATCGTTGGCAGCGAAGTATTCAGCCTCCATCGTCGAGTCTGCAACGATATCTTGCTTGGAACTTTTCCAACATACCATCCCTCCATTGATGGTACAGACAAAACCCGAGACAGACTTGCTGTCGTCCTTATCACTCTGAAAGCTCGAATCGGTAAAAGACTCCACCTGGAGTTCTCCGTTACGATACACCAAGAACATCTCTTTAGTCCTTCTCAAGTACTTAAGAATGTTCTTCACAGCTATCCAGTGCTTCTTGCTGGGTTATGCCAGCACCCTGGCCATCTACCGTGATCGTTTGCGGAACACAAATTTTCAAAACTGGCGCTAAAACAACCCTATAACACGAATCTACCATAAACCTAAAGCTAGCAAACTAAAGAGGAGTTTAGAATGGTTATACCGAATGATCCGAGTCCTTTAGTCTTCTACCATCTTGCTAAGCTCCTAGAGGCCACCATGATCAAGCTTGATCGCCGGTCTCCCTCCATCGAAGATGATCCACCCGAGGATTTGTAATTCGAGCTCTAACCTCATAGCCGAGGTAACCAGGGTACCTAGTTCGCTAAACTAGATAGCCTAGAGGATGTAGAATCTAATGATGGATTAATTTGTCTCTAAACACCCTAGCTTTCTCAACACATGAGACTTTTAGGGTGGAGGTAGAAGAAGAAGCTTGAGGAGATGAGAGTGTAGTGAGCATGAAGCAACCATGGAAAAATGGATAAGTGTTGTGAACCAAAAAAAATCTCCTTACACAAAATATCTTAGAACACATATAAATCAAGCACGCCACAGTAGTACCCCATGAGTCACCATGTGAGTCATCACAAAGCCATACTTCATTTAATGCCAAATCACACCTCATCTTCCACCTCATTAACCATTTAACAAAATGGTTATAAAAAAATAATGAGGTGGCATCTTCTAGAAGCACCTTATAATAAATTACAAGAATACCCCTCATCCGTATATACATACCCGTATCCGTATTTCGAAAAATACGAATTCAAAGAGACAAAAATAATCCAATAATATAATACTAGGATTCGGCTTAAACCAAAGCCCACTCGTATTAACCGTCCGAATCATGATACTTGCACAAGTGCACGTATATGATCAAACCTGCCGTAAAACCATACGGTCTCTACATCGTTTCACCTGAAGCAAGGAAATCCTCTGTGTGAGACTCTAAAGATTCATCAATATGCTGGCAGTGGGTTTAACCACAAGCACGTCAGCGGCATTAGCTGTACGTAACGGCTACCCAGGTATTGAGCGAAAGGAAGACCGACGTGCAAACTCATCCGAATCCCCACTGAGCTTGTCTGTGGCAATCTCCGTACAGTCCGGTCTGTTCGTCTAAGAGTATCGCATATCGAGTATAGGGGGGTGGATAAAGTCAGACCCCTAATAATGCGATATTTCGTGTCGGTATGAAGCCCATCACCAACTGAGAAACTACCGATCCAAATCAGTAATTCTCGTCTACCTTGGCCAAGGATTTATGGTGATGGCCACCGGTGCACCTTGCGACATCAACCCCGAATACCGGGAGAGAAGAATCCCCGACGATCCGCTCACTGCCTCCATGTGGCTCGGGACTGTACCTAACTAAAACCTGTTTGCACGACTCCTTTGAGCCATGGTAGGATAGTAATCAAAGCACAGTGGGAACTCACACGAGAGAAATGACGATCTCAGGTCGACAGACTAACCTGTACACATGTCACCTGGGAACTGCTATCTTACAATAGGTATAATACTAACTAGCATGTTCCCGGCGAGTCCGTCCAATATAACTCATAACCCAATGAGCACCTGTATACTATCTTAGGTGACAAACTGGCACCAATGGCTTGTGAGACTGATTGGTATGGAGATTTAATGCGCTTATGCGTTTTTTGATCAAAGAATTTACCGCAATCAAGAACGGTGTCGCTTGATAGCTAGCCGGTTGAGTACGGGTCGGTCCACAGGGATTTTGTGTATTTTCTAGTTGTTCTAACGAGTTAATTCCAATTGTGGTAGGTTTGATATCAATAAAAACTAAAGTTGAGTTTGATTATGATTAAAACCTTGCTAGGGTTAGGTTTAGGTTAGTTTGGAAAGTAAATATGTCTCACCGCTTTCTATGCCCTAATTAAGAACTATTTAGGTGTTAAGGTAATAATTAACAAAGGGGATTAGCACGATCGGGAAGAAACTAGGTTTCTTCCTCTAGGTCCTTGTCCGTCCTTTCTTAACTCTTACCCTAACCTCCATGGAAAACATACACAACCGGTCTTTAACTATGGTATCACCGCTACCTCGTGGGATAGGGTGCCATAGTGAGCGGTGTGTGTATGTATGCATAGAGTCCTATTTAAAATGTATAATGGGAAAGAAAGGGGTGAGAGATTTTTATCTCTCAAACCTTCCCCAAACCTAACCCTAACAAGTGAGGAACTACTCACTCATTAGGGAATTGATAAACGAGTTCATTTTTTTTGTTTGTTTTTAATTTAACAACTACGGCAGATAAATAAATTTTATAACTACGGCAGATAAATAAATTTTATAACTAGGGCAGAAAAGAAATTAAACTAAGGCAAGATAAAGAAAAACTTACTTACTTTTTTTATTTGATGCACTCTTCGAACATTTACAGGAATTAAAATTCTAGACTAGATAAATAAAAAGATGCATGCTCTAAAAAGAGCTGTAGGATTCCTATTTATAGATTATAGGAACCCTAGGGTTTACATCTGATCCCTATCTACATTTACAAAACTACCCTGAGAAGCCTGGTCAACGAACCGCCACCCACCGACATTTTGCACCGACACGTGCTTAGCACGGCCGCGGAACCGCGGCCATAAGCCATGTTTGGCCGCGGATCCGCGGCCATAAGCCATGTTTGGCCGCGGATCCGCGGCCATATGGTGGGGTCTCTGTCTCAATTCTTCAGGTATCTTTCATGTTGCATTTTACTTCTGGTTTCTTCACTTGGTTCTTCAGAATGTATTCTAGTTTCTTCCAGATTTCCACAGTGCAGAATGTTGTGGACTTTTACCATTCGCTTCGTGTTGAAGTCTTGAATCTTGCGCTGCCTTTGTACTTTGTGAAATTGTTCATTGATCTTCGTTTGTTCTTCAAACTGTAGGCATGATAAAGATTCTTCTATTTGTTGTTCGTAGTCTCACTTTTGTAGCGTCTTTTCATCATTTTCACTGTTTTGTTCCGAGAACCTGTAACCTGCAACTATTTAGCAGACATGGATCAAAAGCACCTATTTATTTGCAAAATGAATAAGAATGGGGAATATAATAATGCAAAATTATGATATGAACAGAGACCGGCCACCGCCTCTTGTCGGGGTCTTGATAAGTACACACCAGTCTACTCTAGAGTATCAATGCCCTGTCTCGATACTCCCACGACTAGGGAAATTTAAGGATGTTCTTATAGACCACCCAGCTCCTACGTATATGATAGCCATCATAATGCTGGTAGTCAAGTAAGAATCCTATGGGCTCTATCAAAATGTAATAGTGATCTGTAATACCACATAATGCATGTACATGATGAAAAAGACAAATCAGATAGCATACAATCATTTTGAGTAAGACTGTTATATCCCTATAGGTCCTCCCTCAATCATCATAATCACCTACCTGCGATTACAATAATTGCCCTGAGGCACTATAGACAACAATCTCCCACCTGCACTTAAGGCTAATTATTTGTTAGTTATGTATATGCCCTAGAGGCCATATTTGTACATGTGATGTATACTATAGTGGATACTTGGATATATATAGAGAGGACTTTCTTGCTCGACTTGATAGTATGCTATCTGGTTGCTCTTTATCTTAACATGTAGATTAGTATTGTGATACTGTCATGCTCTCACATATTGATAAAGCCCTTAGGATGTATACTTGACTGCCAGGACTATGATGGAGATCATACTAGTGGGGCCAAGCGTAGTCCATAAGTACATCCTATAATTGTTCCTAGTCGAGAGTGTATCGAGACAGGGCATCGACACTCCAGAGTAGACTAGCATATACGCATCTTGACCCATATGATGGGCGATGGATGATCCCACATCCATTGGTGTTTGACATCAAAGATGGTATACGGGTGCTCAGTGGAGACTGGGTACACTGAACGGACTCGTCGAGAACTCCTAGTTGGTATTATACCTATCGTCAGATAGCAGTTCTTTGGTGACACTGGTATAGGTTAGTCTGTAGACCCGAGATCGTCATAGAGTCTTGTGTGATTCTCACTGTGCTTTGATTTCCACCTTACCACGTTCAAGAGAACGTGCAAAACAGTGGCTTTTGGGTACAGTCCCGAATCACATGGAGGCAATGAGCGATAGGAGGGGATTCGTCTCTCCCGGTATTGGGGGTTGATGTTGCGCTGTGCTCGATTGGCCATAACTGGAAGTCCCTGGCCAGGGCTGCTACAAAGATTTACTGGTTAGTGTTATCAGTAGTTTCTCGACCCGTTATGAGCCTCACATCGGCATAACTTATCGGTTATTGGGGTCTGACGTTTACCACTCCTACACTAGATATGCGACATATCAGACGGACAGACCGGACTGTACGGTAGTGTTATTGACAGGCTTTTGCAGGAGAAAGAGCAGGCTTGCTTGTTGATCTTCTGATCGCTCAATACCCGAGTAGCCGTTACATCCAGCTAGTATCGCTGACGGCTTGTGGGTGCTTGATGTTGTAACACCTTAGGAATGTGATTAGTGTTAATTAAGCGATAATGCGGGTTTTTAGTAAAAAGTTTACCAATTTGGTTTCCTCACATTTTATAACATTTAATTAATAATTTATTATTATTTGTTATGTCTTGCACGCACGTGTGCATGTTAATATGAGGGTGTGTTTGTGTTAATCTCATTTAGTAACCATGACAACTTTAAGCTAATCCAATCCTTGTTTAACCTTAACCCTAAACCCTTGATATTTGGGGGAGATATTTCTTTGTGTGTTTTGGAAGTGAGGGGAGGTGGCATTAGAGTCATGGCTTGCATTAATGGAGGGAGTTAATGTATGGTGCACTCACCCTTATTCTCACCCCTCTCTCTCTTTTCTTCACACCCTCTCTCTTTCTCTCTCACTTCATCTCTTTATCATTATTTTCTCATTCCTCATAGCCTCAAACTGAAACCTTATCAATTCCTTCACTACCCCTTCACAAAAACTTCACAAACTTCATCAAATCTCACTCAAATCACTTCACATGCCTTGTTTTGCCTCTTAGATACCTTGGAGCTTGGAAAGCTAGGATCTTTGAGCTTGTGGGAGTAGGTAATGATCTCAAACTGTTAAGTAGGCGTTTATTGTGTTGCGTAGCTTATCCGTTTCAGTTTAGGACGCGTAAAGTTAAGTTTCGTGCACATATCGTATTTTTAGTGTCAATATATGATATCTGTGATCTGCTGTGACCCAGTGTGTGTAAGTCTACGCTAGCGCCCCGGCAGTCTACAGACGCCAAATGCGGAACAAAAACTTTTAAACTGGCGCTATCGTATACTTTAACCCGGATCTGCCATTATTGCTAAACTAACAAACTGTAAAGAGTGTAGGAAGATTGTACCGAACGATCCGAGTCCTTCGTTCTTCAACCATCATCCCACGCTCTGTTGCGGCTGCTCCGATCTCGTCGATCTCCGATATCCTCGTCGAGGTGGCACCACATGATCGGTTCTTTAAACGGGCTCCCGCCTCTGACTCGAGGCAACTCGATCGCCAAGTTTGCTAAAAGAGACGACCAAGAATGATGTAGAGAATGAGTAGATGACTTTGTCTCACTTCGTCCAAATCCGTGGACGATCGGTTAATGAAGTTGCCGTGGAAATCGGGTGATGGAATGAAATGAACTGTAAAATTCCATACACCCCGAATACTATCATAATCTTTTCTAGTCAAAATGAAACATCAAGTGAAGTGAGGAGAGAGAGGGCCGGCCATATATAGCAAGAGGGAGGTGACCGTAGGAGAGGGGGTGACCACAAGAGAAAGCTTCTCACTTCAAAATATCTTAAGCAATCCAAAAGGTATTAATAACAAAGCATGAGTCATTAGGCTAGTCATCAAAAAAACCATTAATGCACTAATGAGTCATGAAGCCTAGTCATCATCTAGAACCTTCTAAAAGCTTCTAGAAGCACTGACTCACCACATGTCACGACCCGAAAGTACGGAACATGACCGGCACTTAAACTACGAACGTCTCGAGGCGTACGTAATATAAGTAAACCGACAACCCAGAAATCCAAACCAAGAAGAGTAGTAGAGAGTAGAAAAAACCAACTTAAAGCAAGTAATTTCAATAGCATAAGCCGAATTATGCGGTTTTTAAAACATCGAAAATTTACTGAAAATTTCGGCAGAGTCTCCTTTGTAAATACTGGCCCCCAAACGGGATACAACATGAATAGTATACGAAATCAAGAAAAAGGCATCCCCAAGCGGGAGCTAGCTCTTCGTCAATCGACGGTCACAACCACACAAACAATAAAATATACAACGCCAACGGCGAGGATCAAAACTCAAAAGGAAACTCAAAACCACCAGAAATATAACGAGCGACTTTAAGGTCGAAAGAATAACCAACACTGGTCTCTATCTCAAAAAAATACATGTTTGGTTGATGGAACTTCTAGATACAACAGAATAATGATATACAAGATATAATGATGGGTGCGATACAAATAAACCCACCTACTAGCAAGTCACCCGGAAATGGAAAGAGTGCCAGCAAGCCGTAATGAAACCTGTACGGCGAAACCTGCAAGAACTGTGGCACAACGGGGGTGAGTTGCCAACTCGTGAGTAGAGAAACATCTACGCACAGAAATCGCATAAATAACGCAATCCTAGGTCAATGATCATAATATATCCTCAAAATAAGTATATAACATGCAGCCTATAACAAGGCTAGGGTAAATATCTAACCCGAGTGTAAACTCATGTGCCCGTGTCAGTGCCTCAAGTAGCAATATATCCTATGAATGAGGTATGAATGCATGAAACAGAATACATGTAAATGAAGAAACTGTTTTCATAAATTAGTGAGATTTCCTTCGTATTTTTAAACTGAGGTATCATAAATGAAATCAGCATCAACAGTGTCTAGCATCGACACAAAACATAAATCTCACTGTCTCGAAATATCAATGTCTCAATCTCAATATCTAGGGCACCGTCAGTCCAGACCGGCCCCTACCATAAATCTCAAGACCACGACGGTATCCTCCGGATATCCGACGCGTCGGGTAAAATCACCGGTAGGTAGTACTCCCCTGCCAGGCTCAACGTCATCACCACATTCCTCTTGCCCCGGGGTACCGCACCGGGTCCACCATGTACCCGAAACGGTTCATCCGTCTCCTCGAATCGGGTTTCCAAATCCATCAGCAAACTCATGGTGGACGACTCATACATCATGGGAAAACCGCACTTTTTATTTTAAAAGAGAGAATATGATTATTTGTGTTTTTGCGGTTTTCCTCCAAATCCAGAAAATCTCATAGAAATCCAAGTCCAAACCTCAATAGCATGCAAAATAGTGAATATATGCATGAGAATCCATGAATGCGGCATAACAATGAATAACAGTATGCATGAAGTAGCAGGTAATAACTACAATGTCTAAACTATTCGCTAATAGGCTATGTCAAGCAATAATATATTTTCTAAGGTGTACGTGACATGGCAATTACCGATGAAGATGTGTGTGAGCCGGCAAGTAAGTGTACGTGGTACATACGCATCATCGGTAATGGTGCTGGTGTCCTATCAGCATGATATTAAAATGGAGTATGAAACATAATATAAGAATGCGATGCAAAGCGAACCACAAAAAAGTGGGAGCTGAAACTAGACGTAACCAAAACTAATCTGCATTAATCTAATATAAGTCCTACGAATGGTGCCTTTTGAAATAACACGAATCATGGGGTTTTGAAAATAGGGCTACGGTGTTTTTATGAAAAGATACGTCGTTTTTTTTGAAATGTCCGTAGATTCCCTTGAGCTGTCTTTAAAAATGCCCACGATTCGTTAGTTTTTGAAATAGGTAAGAAGTCTAATCTACTCTAACAACTACACTAAACTATACGGCCGAACTAACAAGCTGAACTACAGGTAAGGAAACCGCCTAACATCTGAGTCGATATGTAAATATATATAAGTCGGTGATCCCGCCTCAATAGTATCGCGTACGATACAGTATATCATCTGACATCCTCGAGTCATGAGCGCGGATCTATCATCAATATAGGCTCGTACGGTAAATCGTCGTACGGCATCCCAAAAGCTGGGTACGGTTCAATATCACACTATCTCATCACATTTCAGATATCACTTATCATATCATATAATCTGGGGTACTGATCTAAGTCTAGTACAACTGATATCATCTACAAAGTATGAATGCGGGGGTAAACACACATCCCGAACCCGCAAAAATCACATTTCGTATCCCAAATACGAATCATATCAAATCACCGATCTCGCGGCACAAAGCCCACATCATCGACTCAACTCCAAAGTCATCCCATATCATCAAACACCGTGCAAGTATAAGAAACACACAAGTGTATGCGTGTGGGTGCAAATCTATCCTATGGTTCGCAACTATGAACTACGCTAGTTATTTCTACCCCTAACTAACCATAACACACTAACCATCACACATAAAAATATACTACATAGTACTAATTACGGACTGCGGGGGTGCTATACGCCATCCACCCGACTTCTCCCCGTAGATATAAATCTACTCACCTGGTCCTCGCTAGCCGGGTACCGACGTTGCCACGCGCTTGCTTGTCGTCTCGAAGTCCACATGGGGGTACCTACATATCATAACGCACCATATCTCATTAAAATCCGACCCATGATCAAAACGACGCACGAATCCCACATAGGTCAAAACCTATGGTTGCTTTCACAAATCGACCCAAAAACCCTCAACGTCGGTGTACAAACGCCAGACCATCGAGAAAAACCTAAATACACTCATTTGCACATTCACGAACACAAATTTTAATATAAAATAGGTTAAAACTCACAAAAACCCCAAATTCACTTTAAAAGCCGTTTTTCCGAAAAACTAGCAAGCAAAATTACCCGTTTTAGTACAAAACTCGATGTATAAACGAATCTAGCGGCCACAATATTCACTAAATATCTTAAATAAGTCATAAAAACCATTTCCCTAATTTAATCTCATAAATTTGCATAATTTCCAAAATCCTAGTTTGCAAAAATATCAATTTTTAACACATTTTAAAGCAAAATTCACAATTCATCAATTAAGCTTGGTTTTTCATGAACTAAAGTATTAAACCACTCAATATAATATTTATAATGACATGAAACCTTAATTTGAATTTTATTTCACAAGAACATAACTATTTTAGAAACCTAGTTTACAAATTAGCATAATTAACACAATTTTTCCATTTTAGCTCAAAACTTGGTGTTTTAATCAACTTTAAATATTTTAACAATTTTAGTGGCCATAATCCTCAATAAAACATATTAACTAAGCCACACAACAATTAACTAGAATTTAATCTCACTACTTTATATAAATTACAAAAATCTAGTTTGCAAAACAATCATAATTAGGACAATTTACATATAACAATTTGCAAACTAACAAGTTGATTATGTTTCACATTCCACAAAATGATCAATTCCACTTGCAACCATAATCACACAACAAAACCCTAACTATAATCTAAAACCATCCACTTGAATTTCCAAACTTGAATTCAAAACCCTTATATTTATTTTAACACACCAATTTAAGCTTGATTTAAACATTCAATTAACAACTAACAAATATGGATGAATCTTTATACCTCATGATCAAGAGATCAACATGAAGATTATAGCCTCCAAAATGCCAAATTTCCTCCAAGATCCATGCTAGCTTGGGCAAAGAAATAAAGGGTAAGAGTTGGATTGAAGAATTATAGAGGTTTTAGCTTGATTTTGAGGCAAAAAGATGGATTTTTTTGATGAGAATGAGAGGAGAAAAATAGGGGCTGCTGTTTGGGGGCTGTTGGGGGACCTGGTGCTGAGCCAAGAGGAGAGGAGAGAGAGGGTGTGGTGTGGGGAAAAACCATGTAAAGAAAAGTCCAAGTCAACCCAAACCCATACCTCATTTTCTTATACTTTCTTTTCCTTTTTAATTCTTTCTTTTGTGAAATGAGGGGACAAGATTTTGGGGCTGCCAAGGGGGGCTCGGCCAGCAGCCTAGGGGGTGAGGAGAGAGAGTGTGGAGAGTGTGGGTGAGGGAAAAAAAAAGATAAATACTATACCCCAATTTCCCTTTACACTAATTTCACCGAAAAAAGCCTTTTTCATCGATAATTTCTAAACCGTTTTGGCAAACGTTTTCATTTCAAAAACTACATGATAAAATTTTATTTAATGTTTTATGATGCACAAAATTTGTTTCAACTCATTCCAATTTGTAATTTTCCCTAATTAAATGTATTAGTGACGGCTTAAAATAATAATAAAATAATATTTTTTTCAGAAAATTTGAAATTTCACCAGCGGCTCAATAAACACCAAATAATAGCAATTACATAGCTAGAATATGTATATTTAATTTTTATAATAAGATATTTATATTTTGACTTTTTACAGAAAACCCCCTTATTTTACCGATTTTTCGAAATTCCACCGAAACGATTTTCAAAACGTTACAATCTTCCCCCTTAAAGAAATTCGGTCCCCGAATTTAAATTCAAACTCCCCCAAATACTAAAACATCTAAGAAAACCCATCAAGTCGTCGGGGCTCCGAAATTGTAAATACATAAAACAAATCGTAGCGCAGCGCATGCGCTTGAAAAATGAGTATATAGCTCAAATCAAAACTCCTCCACGCATCCCGCAATCATCGGAGTCATGGAGAAGACATCAATGCCAAATCCAAATCAAAACCAATATGATATAACTCGAAACTATAAATGTAAATATCGAATCTATATCTGTAAGTATCTGAAGGAAATGCATGCCAAATCTCTTTAAGTCGCTATGCACGCGTATAACACTGCACAGTGGCGGACGTCTACCATAAGAAAATAACTATATACATATATACTTTTGTTTGAAATGTACGTTCCGCCGTTTTGGAAACAATTTAGAAGGGTCTCCTTGTTTTAAACATTTCGTGTCATATCAGACACGTAGGTAAATACTGAGGCTATAGCTCGCTTTTTGGAAATCCCTTCAATAACTATCAATGCATGCAAAATATATTCAGGTACTGTCCTCTGACTAGTCCTGCTCAGTACGAAAACACATAGCAATATCATAAAAACGTACTACTCTATAAAAAATCAATCCCAAAATATGCACATGAATACTACGTGCGTCTGGTGCGCACGGAAATCAAAATCCATGAATGTGCCATACATGCGCGCAGAAACAACATCTAAGTGCATCGGGTGTGCACGAAATATCTGTCGTAGGCAACATGTGTGCCTGACCGTAAAATCAGGTGCATCTGACATGCACGAAAAATCTCGAATTAGTGCATCTGGTGTGCACCAAATCGCATCTCGTAACAGGCGCCCAACAGGCGCTAAAAATCCAATCCGGTGCATAAAATGCACAAAACAAATGTCGAGCATCACCCTCGAAATCGAAATCCAGTGTATCCAAGTGCACAAAATACATGTCACTGCACTGCCAGCATATATAAACTATACAGAGTGCAGGAACCAAATCGCGTGCGTGCATACGCATAAAATCAACTCAACTGTTTAAAACCGTAAAATCACAAACATGTGAAACTAAAGCACGAAAACGATATCAAGTACAACACTGTGCAAAGATCGTAAATCCTCAATCATCAAAATCAAATTATACGAATAAATCACCCAAAACATCGAAATCAATAATGGCGGAACAGTACTGCTCAAGCGCATCCTCTAAGAATCTCGGGCCAACTGTCGCGGTCACTAGAGGGACGTCTCGTCGATGATCATGAACTATGGCCTGCTGGTGTGCGTAACAATGACCACTCCTAGGTCAAGGTCTTCACTGTGAATTACCAATCTCTCGGTCCATCGGCTCATCGGCCATGTCAGATGTGCTAACGGGGATGATTCCGTTCCGGCACTTCTCTGGTCATCTCTCGGTCAATCATCGCGACCACTCGTAAGACAGCATATCACTGGCGTCGGCCTCTGGCTCTCTGAATGTATGTGACACATCTGATCCTGGGTGAAAGTATCCTTGCAGCAGTGTCCTGGAAGGAATCCTGCTCACAGTCTCTTCCATGTCTCGTCTCTGCCAACTGTCCGGAAGTCATCGTCCTTTCCTATATCTGCATCTTGCTCCGGAACGACTGCATACTCATCGCGACTCCTTCTGGAAGGTAAATCCAAGTACCATGCCTCGGCATGCGCATCGCATCTCTGATGTCGACGGAGTGGAACGTCATCTCATCTAGATCTGGTACGAACCTCTTACTTCACTTTTCTCTAATGTCGTCTGCTTTGGACTCGTCTCGTCGCGGCTGCATGGACTGAGCTCCAACGGCTATCCTCGTATCGGGAGTCTCCCAAGAAATGCATCTCACAACCTATCATCCGAATTAAGTCGAGCCATCCGATCGAGTCGTCAAAACCTCATAATCCCCCAAGAGCTCAACATCTTGTGCACAGTTTAATAGTATCGAGTACATACCACAGCATCGGTGGTCCAGCCGTAGAAGGGCAAACCCAAGCCTCACTAATGGCGCCGTAGAACTGCCGCAAACCCGAAGGTTCAAAGGCTTTCACACGGTCATTAAGTCGAGTTAGGGTTTCATTCTTCTAGAGGGACCATAGAATTGCTTGCATGTCTTTCCGACTACTTTAAACTTGGAATAATAGGTTTCTGACATTCGATCGTCTCTGTCGACTCCCAACGTCTCCGCGTGAAGTCGTCTTTAGCTGGAAGCAATCTATCTGATGACCTCGCATCGGGGTAGGCGAACGAACCACATGTCCTAGTCATTCCTCCTAGGGTGACTAGCGACCTTCTATCATCTCTTAGTACAACTCGTTCTTCACTAACTCCAGCATCTGGGGCAATACCTCGTCGTTCGCGGTAACAACTGGCTCGCTCGTCTGCACGCTGAACAGTGCCTCGATCATCAGGAGTAAGCAACACACCAACGGTCATCAAAATCTGGCTGGCCTCCATCAGCGGCTCAATCCTCTGGTGTCGATCAGCACCTCCGAGTAATCTCATAAAGGCGATCCGCCAAACACTCGTGGCGCAGAAACACAGTAAAAAGATACATCTCCGTAATCGTGTGTCGCCGAAATTTCGCCCTGGTCAGTCCTCGTTCGTGACGAGCTTGTGCTGACCGCAACTCTAGCCGTAGCTCTCCCTGCCGTAACCGTAGCAGCAAAACCAAACTGGTACCGATGAGGCTAGATCAGGAAGGAATATAATACTGAACAAGAAAATGTACATCCTAAGGCTTCATAAGTGGAGTGGCGTGTCGTAAATATGCCGCGGAACATATCAACGGTACGTCACTCTACTTTAGTCACCTATTCCATCAACCAAGGGTCATCCTACGCTCCGAAGGTTAAAACCTAACGCTCTGATACCAACTTTGTCACGACCCGAAAGTACGGAACATGACCGGCACTTAAACTACGAACGTCTCGAGGCGTACGTAATATAAGTAAACCGACAACCCAGAAATCCAAACCAAGAAGAGTAGTAGAGAGTAGGAAAAACCAACTTAAAGCAAGTAATTTCAATAGCATAAGCCGAATTATGCGGTTTTTAAAACATCGAAAATTTACTGAAAATTTCGGCAGAGTCTCCTTTGTAAATACTGGCCCCCAAACGGGATACAACATGAATAGTATACGAAATCAAGAAAAAGGCATCCCCAAGCGGGAGCTAGCTCTTCGTCAATCGACGGTCACAACCACACAAACAATAAAATATACAACGCCAACGGCGAGGATCAAAACTCAAAAGGAAACTCAAAACCACCAGAAATATAACGAGCGACTTTAAGGTCGAAAGAATAACCAACACTGGTCTCTATCTCAAAAAAATACATGTTTGGTTGATGGAACTTCTAGATACAACAGAATAATGATATACAAGATATAATGATGGGTGCGATACAAATAAACCCACCTACTAGCAAGTCACCCGGAAATGGAAAGAGTGCCAGCAAGCCGTAATGAAACCTGTACGGCGAAACCTGCAAGAACTGTGGCACAACGGGGGTGAGTTGCCAACTCGTGAGTAGAGAAACATCTACGCACAGAAATCGCATAAATAACGCAATCCTAGGTCAATGATCATAATATATCCTCAAAATAAGTATATAACATGCAGCCTATAACAAGGCTAGGGTAAATATCTAACCCGAGTGTAAACTCATGTGCCCGTGTCAGTGCCTCAAGTAGCAATATATCCTATGAATGAGGTATGAATGCATGAAACAGAATACATGTAAATGAAGAAACTGTTTTCATAAATTAGTGAGATTTCCTTCGTATTTTTAAACTGAGGTATCATAAATGAAATCAGCATCAACAGTGTCTAGCATCGACACAAAACATAAATCTCACTGTCTCGAAATATCAATGTCTCAATCTCAATATCTAGGGCACCGTCAGTCCAGACCGGCCCCTACCATAAATCTCAAGACCACGACGGTATCCTCCGGATATCCGACGCGTCGGGTAAAATCACCGGTAGGTAGTACTCCCCTGCCAGGCTCAACGTCATCACCACATTCCTCTTGCCCCGGGGTACCGCACCGGGTCCACCATGTACCCGAAACGGTTCATCCGTCTCCTCGAATCGGGTTTCCAAATCCATCAGCAAACTCATGGTGGACGACTCATACATCATGGGAAAACCGCACTTTTTATTTTAAAAGAGAGAATATGATTATTTGTGTTTTTGCGGTTTTCCTCCAAATCCAGAAAATCTCATAGAAATCCAAGTCCAAACCTCAATAGCATGCAAAATAGTGAATATATGCATGAGAATCCATGAATGCGGCATAACAATGAATAACAGTATGCATGAAGTAGCAGGTAATAACTACAATGTCTAAACTATTCGCTAATAGGCTATGTCAAGCAATAATATATTTTCTAAGGTGTACGTGACATGGCAATTACCGATGAAGATGTGTGTGAGCCGGCAAGTAAGTGTACGTGGTACATACGCATCATCGGTAATGGTGCTGGTGTCCTATCAGCATGATATTAAAATGGAGTATGAAACATAATATAAGAATGCGATGCAAAGCGAACCACAAAAAAGTGGGAGCTGAAACTAGACGTAACCAAAACTAATCTGCATTAATCTAATATAAGTCCTACGAATGGTGCCTTTTGAAATAACACGAATCATGGGGTTTTGAAAATAGGGCTACGGTGTTTTTATGAAAAGATACGTCGTTTTTTTTGAAATGTCCGTAGATTCCCTTGAGCTGTCTTTAAAAATGCCCACGATTCGTTAGTTTTTGAAATAGGTAAGAAGTCTAATCTACTCTAACAACTACACTAAACTATACGGCCGAACTAACAAGCTGAACTACAGGTAAGGAAACCGCCTAACATCTGAGTCGATATGTAAATATATATAAGTCGGTGATCCCGCCTCAATAGTATCGCGTACGATACAGTATATCATCTGACATCCTCGAGTCATGAGCGCGGATCTATCATCAATATAGGCTCGTACGGTAAATCGTCGTACGGCATCCCAAAAGCTGGGTACGGTTCAATATCACACTATCTCATCACATTTCAGATATCACTTATCATATCATATAATCTGGGGTACTGATCTAAGTCTAGTACAACTGATATCATCTACAAAGTATGAATGCGGGGGTAAACACACATCCCGAACCCGCAAAAATCACATTTCGTATCCCAAATACGAATCATATCAAATCACCGATCTCGCGGCACAAAGCCCACATCATCGACTCAACTCCAAAGTCATCCCATATCATCAAACACCGTGCAAGTATAAGAAACACACAAGTGTATGCGTGTGGGTGCAAATCTATCCTATGGTTCGCAACTATGAACTACGCTAGTTATTTCTACCCCTAACTAACCATAACACACTAACCATCACACATAAAAATATACTACATAGTACTAATTACGGACTGCGGGGGTGCTATACGCCATCCACCCGACTTCTCCCCGTAGATATAAATCTACTCACCTGGTCCTCGCTAGCCGGTACCGACGTTGCCACGCGCTTGCTTGTCGTCTCGAAGTCCACATGGGGGTACCTACATATCATAACGCACCATATCTCATTAAAATCCGACCCATGATCAAAACGACGCACGAATCCCACATAGGTCAAAACCTATGGTTGCTTTCACAAATCGACCCAAAAACCCTCAACGTCGGTGTACAAACGCCAGACCATCGAGAAAAACCTAAATACACTCATTTGCACATTCACGAACACAAATTTTAATATAAAATAGGTTAAAACTCACAAAAACCCCAAATTCACTTTAAAAGCCGTTTTTCCGAAAAACTAGCAAGCAAAATTACCCGTTTTAGTACAAAACTCGATGTATAAACGAATCTAGCGGCCACAATATTCACTAAATATCTTAAATAAGTCATAAAAACCATTTCCCTAATTTAATCTCATAAATTTGCATAATTTCCAAAATCCTAGTTTGCAAAAATATCAATTTTTAACACATTTTAAAGCAAAATTCACAATTCATCAATTAAGCTTGGTTTTTCATGAACTAAAGTATTAAACCACTCAATATAATATTTATAATGACATGAAACCTTAATTTGAATTTTATTTCACAAGAACATAACTATTTTAGAAACCTAGTTTACAAATTAGCATAATTAACACAATTTTTCCATTTTAGCTCAAAACTTGGTGTTTTAATCAACTTTAAATATTTTAACAATTTTAGTGGCCATAATCCTCAATAAAACATATTAACTAAGCCACACAACAATTAACTAGAATTTAATCTCACTACTTTATATAAATTACAAAAATCTAGTTTGCAAAACAATCATAATTAGGACAATTTACATATAACAATTTGCAAACTAACAAGTTGATTATGTTTCACATTCCACAAAATGATCAATTCCACTTGCAACCATAATCACACAACAAAACCCTAACTATAATCTAAAACCATCCACTTGAATTTCCAAACTTGAATTCAAAACCCTTATATTTATTTTAACACACCAATTTAAGCTTGATTTAAACATTCAATTAACAACTAACAAATATGGATGAATCTTTATACCTCATGATCAAGAGATCAACATGAAGATTATAGCCTCCAAAATGCCAAATTTCCTCCAAGATCCATGCTAGCTTGGGCAAAGAAATAAAGGGTAAGAGTTGGATTGAAGAATTATAGAGGTTTTAGCTTGATTTTGAGGCAAAAAGATGGATTTTTTTGATGAGAATGAGAGGAGAAAAATAGGGGCTGCTGTTTGGGGGCTGTTGGGGGACCTGGTGCTGAGCCAAGAGGAGAGGAGAGAGAGGGTGTGGTGTGGGGAAAAACCATGTAAAGAAAAGTCCAAGTCAACCCAAACCCATACCTCATTTTCTTATACTTTCTTTTCCTTTTTAATTCTTTCTTTTGTGAAATGAGGGGACAAGATTTTGGGGCTGCCAAGGGGGGCTCGGCCAGCAGCCTAGGGGGTGAGGAGAGAGAGTGTGGAGAGTGTGGGTGAGGGAAAAAAAAAGATAAATACTATACCCCAATTTCCCTTTACACTAATTTCACCGAAAAAAGCCTTTTTCATCGATAATTTCTAAACCGTTTTGGCAAACGTTTTCATTTCAAAAACTACATGATAAAATTTTATTTAATGTTTTATGATGCACAAAATTTGTTTCAACTCATTCCAATTTGTAATTTTCCCTAATTAAATGTATTAGTGACGGCTTAAAATAATAATAAAATAATATTTTTTTCAGAAAATTTGAAATTTCACCAGCGGCTCAATAAACACCAAATAATAGCAATTACATAGCTAGAATATGTATATTTAATTTTTATAATAAGATATTTGTATTTTGACTTTTTACAGAAAACCCCCTTATTTTACCGATTTTTCGAAATTCCACCGAAACGATTTTCAAAACGTTACACCACATCCAAGAAAAGATAAATCCGTCTTTAACCGAATGTTAAAAGACGGCTGATAGAAAACTGGAAACTGGCAACTTCCAAAAGTGATCCTGAAACGAATTTCAGGACAACCCCGAAACTGTATAAATATACCCGCATTTGTATTACGACCGAATACAAATGCAACTGAGACAAAGATATTATACCTACTCAATATAATACTCGGATCCGGCTTAAACCAAAGCCGACCAGTATCATCTGCCCGAAAACTGACACGTGCGTAAACGCACGTGCATTTTCCGAACCCTGCCATAAAACCATACGGCCTCTACAACGTTTCGCCCGAACTTGGGAAACTGTCTGTGGGGGACTCTAATGACTCGTCAGTACCCTGGCAGTGGGTTTAACCACAAACCGTCAGCGGCACTAGCTATGCGTAACGGCTGCCCATGGACTGACCTCAAGGGAGGCCGATGAGCACACTCAAGGGAGGCCGATGAGCGAACTCATCCAGAAACCCTACTGAGCCTAACAGTGACAATGTATATACAGTCTGGTCCGTTCGTCAATGAGTATCGCATATCCGCCTAGGGGGCTAGTAACGTCAGACCCCCAAAAGCAGTATAAGTCGTGTCGGAGTATAGCCCAATAACACCCTGAGATACTACTGGAGTACCTACCAGTAAATCTCCTGCCATGGCCATGGACTTTGTGTAATGGCTCTCCTAGACACAGCACGACCTCGCCCCCAATACCGGGAGAGACGAATCCCCTGCCGATCCGCTCACGTGCCTCCATATGGCTCGGGACTGTACCCAAAAGCTACCTGTTTGCACGACTCCTTTGAGCCGTGGTAGGGTAGAAATCAAAGCACAGTGGGAACTCACACGAGACAAATGACGACCTCAGGTCGATGAACTAACCTGTACACATGTCACCAGGGAACTGCTATCTGACGATAGATATAATACTAACTAGCAGATTCCCGGCGAGTCCTGTCCGGTGTACTCATAACCCAATGAGCACCTGTATACATCTTAGGTGATCCAACTGACACCAGTGGCTTGTGAGACCGGCCACCGCCCCTCGTCGGGGTCTCGACTGTACACACTAGTCTACTCCGGAGTATCGATGCCCTGTCTCGAAACTCCCACGACTAGGGACCACAATTAAGGATATGCATATAAACTACCCAACTCTCACGTATATGATCGCCATCATACTGTTGGTAGTAAAGCAAGATCCTAAGGGCTCTATCAAAGTGTAACATGCAATCAGTCACCTGAACATGTACACGACTGATAAAGGCAAACCAGATAGCATACTATCATCTCGAGTAAGACTGTCCTACCGGGATAGGTCCTCCGCAATCATTGCAATCACGTACCTGCGATCCAATAATTGACTATGAGGGTACTATCTCCAACAGTGTGTGTACTAGAAAATCTAGCAGTGTGATTGTGTTGTACTAGAGACCCTAAGCCTTTACCTGAAACACAAACCCAAGGGGCTCGGATTTGGCCGGCGACAAGAGGTGTTTTTCCGGCGAACTCGGCCTCCTTGAGGAGTTTGGACTTGGTTTTTGGTGTGTAGCTGTCTGTAGTTGTTTAGGTGTGTTTGGCCTTGTTTGATTTTTGGGTTTTTACTGTATACAAAATCTGGGATCACTTAGCTAGTTTCTTGTGTTACGAATACTGCGTTACGTTATCCGACACGGTTCGTGTGCTTTGTGTAGCTTTTACTCTTGAGTTGGTTTTGTAGTGTCGCTACGCACGTTAACCACTAGACGAACACTTGAGAGTATGTTTAGAGTTGGTGCGTCGGTCAAACGTAGTGGTTATGCATTTTTGGTCGATTGCTAATATACACTTGTTATTGCTGTTTTTGATCTTAGGGTCGCAGGCGGGGACTTCGGACGCTGCGAAAAAGGGAAAGCGAGTGGTTGGCTTTACTTAGGCCAGGATCATCAGTGATTAGATTTAACATCTACAGGGAAATTGCCCGCATGGCGTTATGCGTCAGGGCTAGATATGATATGATATTAGCCGCATGTTATATTGCACATATAGAGATTGTGCATAAAACTTCATTGCATATTATTACTTGTTGTGCTTGGACTTGTACTCTTTTGACACTGCACTATTATTGACGGCTCATGTTGCACGAGCACTGATTGTATGCCACTCATACCATCAATAATTGCCATGACACGCACAACACTTATACATACGTGAGATTGTATTGGTTAGGGACATTGAGACATTGATTCATATTCCATTGTGCATATGACATGTAGCATACCGGTATAACTACATGCTTACACATATGCCTTGCCATGACTACATGCTAGCTACCCATATACCTATATGGTATTGTACCATTAGTGATATGTATAAACTCATATGAGACATAGCTACATGTACATCTTGCATACATACTTACATGTACACCCGTATACCTTGATATAGCTACACATATACCTGGAGGGTATTACATCATTACTGATAGGTAGATATACATATCTTGCTATACCGACATGGTTACGCATACCTGGCTATAGCTACATGTTCACCTTTATATGATGTTGCGTTTGGTTTCGGAGAAATTAGGAACCACATGATATATCTAATAACTTGTTGCAGTTAAATAGCGGTTTTTCCTTTATATGCTCATATTACTGTTTCATGTTGCATATATTATATTTCATGGATTTCGCATTGATATATGGATTTCATATGATTTTTTTGGATGTTTTATTCTTGGGTATATATATCAGTGGTATGGGACGCTGATATATATACATGTATATATATATATAAGTGGTATGGGACGCTGTTATATATGTACACCTAATATATATATATATATCAGTGGTATGGGACACTGTTATATATGTATATCTATAATATATATATCATCATAATGATCTGTGCAAGTATTCTTATTCATTATATATTAGGGGCCAATATTATGGTCGAGATTAAGGGCCGATATTATGGTCGAGATTAGGGGCCTATGTGCCCGATATGAGGGGCCTATGTGCTTGATGTGAGGGGCCTATGTGCCCGACGTGAGGATGACATGTTTTATTTCATACTCCGCATTTATTTGATATGCATTGCTTCATATATTAGTAGTACCCGATAGAGTACCTTTCATGACTGTTGCATATACATATTGCTAATTATTGCTATCAGCTTGCATGTGATAGATTAGCGCAGTACGTGCATACTTGCGATTACCTGCATATGTTATTTACTATTCACGAGTTGGCAATTCACCCCCGTTGTGCCACAGGGGTTGTACAGGTTGTCCCTCAGAGCAGTCAGAGGTAGGGCTATCTTCTTCAAATCGTATCATCTTTTGCAGCGGATACCGCTACGGCTGACTGGGTGCAGTTTTGCTATAGGTGGGTTTTGCTGTTATCCGATATTGCTCATTGTATATTCGTTGTATCCAGTACTCTCCATCTACCATTTTCATGTATTGATTTAGAGACGAGTTGTGAGGACGATATTGTATATTATTTATGACTTGGATATTTTCATGCTGTTCACTTTATATCGTTTTTTCTTCGCTACGGCGTCATATATTTGCTTGTGGTGGTTGTTTTCCGCCTTTAGGCGTGGATTTGCTCCCGTTTGGGGATGCTTTACTTATATCTTTATGTTGTACCCTTTTGAGGGGCTTGTTTTACAAAGGAGGTGCTGCCAAATTTTTAAAGAAAGTAAATTTGGACTTTAAAGAATTTTGATTGAGATTTCAAAAGTTTTAACAATGTTATTATCACTTACTACTTTTGATGGTTTAGAATGCTGGGTTTTTGGCTTACTTGAATTATGTTACGCCTGGAGACGTTACGTAGTTTAAGGGCCGTCACGTGCTAAATTTTGGGTCGTGACAAAGTTGGTATCAGAGCGCTAGGTTTTACCTTTCGGAGTGTAGGATGACCTTGGTATGATGGAGTAGGTAGCTTAAGCAGAGTGATGTAGCGTGTGTATGTCCGCGGCATACTTACGACACGGTACTCCGCCTAAGTGACCTAAGTACTGTTTGCTTGAAATTCCTTCTATGATGATACATATCCTTATGATTCGATTTCCGTGTTCATATCGAATCCTATTTCCATTTATAGCCTTTTGCCGCCGATGACTTTGAGGGCTCAGAGAGAGAGGCAGCGAGGGCCGAGGTCAGAGTTGACTCGTTTGGGACGAGGACTGACCAGGACGGTACGCTCATTGCACAGGAGCAGATTGATCCACCTTCGATAGATCGTATCTCTAGGCTTGAGGCAGATATGCAGGACTTGCGCCAGACGATGAGGTCGTTGGTTGAGGTCAGTCGAGCGCATCGACAGAAGGTTGTCACCCCTGTTACCCAATTATTCCTTGCGACCAGCACACATCATTGTGTTACTTATACAGCAGTAGTGGATGCAGCCCGTTTAGCTGAGGAGCGTCTTCCCGAGACTTTGGGTGTTCCGAGACCGAGGAGGGCTCGTACAGGTGTATCAGCCCAGAGACATAGGCTTAGTCGCCGTGACATATTTTGTTTAAGTCGTGGGAGTAGCAGAGGCTTTGGACGAGGGCAATCATTTAGCTTTTATTCCCAGGAGGATCAGCAGCTATCGTATGGATGTTTCCGGTGCGGGAGTTTCCATCACCTCGTCAGAGATTGTATCTTGGTACGCCAGAGGAGGGCAGAAGGACCATATGTTACTTTACCACTTTCACCTCAGGGAGAGTCGCCTATTGCGCCTGTTGTTGATCCGCGTCAGACTTATGTTCAGAGAGGTCATGGTCATGGAGTATTTGTTCCGAGAATACAGGATGGTAGAGGAGGAGGACAGCCAGTTGCGGGTAGAAGGCAGACACGAGCGTTTGCTTCTACTCATCGGGACGTGCGGGCATCCAATGTAGAGTTTTCAGGTAATCTTATTCGTATGTTTTCTTATGGCACTTGTTTGTTTAATTCGGGATCTATGCACTCGTTGTTCTACACACTTTGTGCCGTGGTTGGGCCGAGAGTCGTGTATGCTAGATCAGCCGTTTGTTGTGTTAACTCTTGTTAGCGATCCTTTGGTTGCGCGATACGTGTTTCGGTCATGTGCCAATTGGGTAGGAGATAGAGATTCATCCGTCGGTTTGATCCTTCTAGAGATGTTGGACTATGACGTTCTCCTGGGCACGGAATGGTTAGCTACGTGCTAGGCGTCTGTGGACTGCCGTGAGAAGACAATCAGGGTTTGTTTTCCCGGCGAGTCAATTCTTTTTGTGCAGGGGGGACTGTGGTGCCGCCCATCACAGCTTGTTTTCAGCCTTTTCGCTTGTCGGCTTTAGAGGAGAGGATGTCGAGAATTCTTGGCTTCCATTCGTGATACCGGAGCCACAGTGGGCTCGTTGGACCGAATTTCTTTTGGGCGGGATTTTCCGACGTTGTTCCAGATGAGCCGGCGGAGCTTAGGGAGCTTAAGGATCTGCTGCAGAGTTGCTAGATAGGGGGACCTGTATGTCCGAGTGTTTCTCTTTGGGGAGCTCCTACTCTGTTCGTCAAGAGGAAGGGCGACAGTTTGAGGTTTTGTATTGATTGATTATCAATTGAACCGAGTTACGGTGCGGATTGAGCCTCGCATTGACGATTTCTTTGATCAGCTCCAAGGTGCGGGACATTTTTCTAAGTTTGCTTTGGGATCATGTCATCATTAGTTGCGGGTTCGGAGTGATGACATTCCGAAGACTGCTTTTGTGCGCGCTACGGGCTTTATGAGTTTTTAGTGGTGTCATTGGACTCACCAATGCCCTAGCAGCATTCGTGATGTGATGAACCGGATTCTTCGGGCCGTTCCTCGACCAGTGGATTGTTGTGTTATAGATGACATTCTGGTCTTTTCCAAGAGTCATGAGGAACATGGGCAGTACTTGAGGATTGCTTTGTAGACATTGGGAGAGTACCAGCTGGTTGCTAAATCCTCAAAGTGTTTCCTTCAGGCTTGATAGTGTTGAATTCCTAGGTCATGGGGTTACGGGAGACGATATTCGTATGGACCCGAGGAAGATCGAGGCCGTACAGCTTTGGCCCAGACCTGATCAGGGACAAATATCCGCAGACTTTTGGGCATAGCTGGTTTTTACTGCCGTTTCGTGCAGGATTTCTTGAGTATCGCTGCACCGTTGACCGTACTGACAAGGAAGGGAGTTCCTTTTCTTTAGACTGAGGTATATGCGCTGAGTTTTCAACAGTTGAAGACTCGGTTGACGACTGCACCAGTTCTATCTTTGCTTCTGGATCGGGCGACTTGTTCGTTATTTTGATGTTTCGCGAGTGGGGCTCGATTGTGTACTGATGTAGCATGATAGAGTTATCGCTTACACTTTCCGACAGTTGGAGGAAGTATGAGCATGATTTATCCCACTCACGATTTGGAAATGGCCGTGGTGGTTTTGCGCTGGAGATTTGGGGACACTACTTGTACGGAGAGTCGTGTCAGATTTTCATGGACCACCAGAGCTTAGTGTATATCTTCCTGCAGCGGGTTTTGATTGTTGAGACAACGCCGTTGGATGGAGCTTGGGAAGGATTGTGATTGTGAGATCTTTTATTACCCGTGGCAAGACGATTGTGGTAGCTGATGCTTGAGTCGTAGGCCCGGGGGGGGGGGTTAGTTTGTTCCAGTTGTGTGCAGTTCGGAGACAGTCTTCTGCAGATTTATAGTTCTTTGCGACTGTTGAGTACATCTTAAGTTCGTCTCTACTGAGAGGACAACTTGCTCATGTCCGCGCCCGTCCACTTTTACTTAATCATTTTCGTGAGGCACAGCCTGCCGATGCTCGTTTGTCGGGGATTCTTGAGCATGTTCGGCTGGGTAAAGATTCGAAGTTCTTGATTTATGACCAGGGTGTGCTATGTTAGGAACGTGTTGGCGTGTACCCGATACTGATGGGTAGAGACGCGAGGTCCTAGAGCAGGCACATCAGTCATCTTTCTGTGTTCATCCAAGTGCCACTGAGATGTAACGTGACTTGAGAGTTGGTTACTGGTAGTCAGGGGTGAAGAGTGAAGTTTCGGATTTTGTTTTGAGGTGCTTGGCTTGTCTGCGAGCTAAGGTTGAGCATTTGAGACCGGCTGGAGAGTTGCAACCTTTTTACTGTTCTAGAGTGGGAATGGGAGCAGATCTCTATGAATTTCGTTGTGGTGTCTACCCAGGTTTAGACAGGGTGTGACTCCATTCAGGTGATTATTGTTCCGTTATGCTCAGCTTGCTCAGTCGTTCTTCGGTAAGTTTGTGCGTTTGCATGGAGTTCCTTCATGCGTTGTATCCGATAGAGGCATCCAGTTCGCTAGCCGTCGTTGGCAGAAGCTTCAGGAAGCCTTGGGTACTGGTTGAGCATTAGCTCAGCTTTTCCATCTGTAGGCCGATGGTCAGACAGAGCGGACTATACAGACTCTGGAGGATATGATTGTGCATACGTACTAATTGTTTGTTGGCAGTTGGGATCGTCACTTGCCATTGATGGAGCTCTCCTACGATGATGGTTATCAGGAGACATTTCAATTGGCAACTTTCAGGCCTTGTGTGTAGGTTGTGTCGATCGCCAGTCTGTTTTCCTGACTCCGTGGGAGCAGGATTTTTGGACCTCAGCTAGTTTAGAGACTTCGGAGATGATCCAGTGGTTTAGGTTAGGATGAGAGCAGCCCAGTGCAGACAGAAGTCTTATGCCGACCGTAGTTGTCGCAGACTTGAGTTCACAGTGGGAGATCATGTATTCTTATGGATTTTTCCGATGAAATGGCGTGTTGAGTTTTGGGAAGCTTAGTCCCAGATTGTAGGTCATTTTGAAATCCTTTAGCGAGTTAGTACCGTTGCCTATAATTTGGCACTTCCGCCCAGATTTTTGAGTATTCATCCCGTATTCCTTGTGTTGATGCTTTGCAAATACCTTCATGACCCTTCTCACATGATTCAACATCAGACCGTCTAGCTTGGACGCGATCTTTTCGTTCACCAGCAAAAGATAGTGTTGGTGGATCGGCAGGTGGAGAAAATTCGGTCAAGGGTTTTGCCATCTGTAGAGGTTTCTTTGGCATAGCCGTATAGTGAGGTGATCACTTGGGAGGCTGCGAGTGAGATTTTGGAGTTTTGCACTCATCTCCTTGAAGGTATGCATTGTAGGAATTTTTAATTCGGGGACGAATTTTCTTTAAGGGGGGAGATTGTAACACCTTAGGATTGCGATTAGTGTTAATTAAGAGATAATGCGGGTTTTTGGTAAAAAGTGTACCAATTTGGTTTCCTCACATTTTATAACATTTAATTAATAATTTATTATTATTTGTTATGGCTTGCACGCACGTGTGCATGTTAATGTGAGGGTGTGTTTGTGTTAATCTCATTTAGTAACCATGACAACTTTAAGCTAATCCAATCCTTGTTTAACCTTAACCCTAAACCCTTGATATTTGTGGGAGATATTTCTTTGTGTGTTTTGGAAGTGAGGGGGGGGGGGGGTGGCATTAGAGTCATGGCTTGCATTAATGGAGGGAGTTAATGCATGGTGCACTGATTTGTCTCAAAAATTATCTAATAACCGCAATCAAGAACGGCGTCGCTTGGTAGCTAGCCGGTGAGTACGGGTCGGTCCACAGGGATTTTGTGAATTTCCTATCGTTCTAATGAGTTAAGTCCGATAGGAGCCGGATTGATTAAATCTAAAAACTAAATTAATCTAGATCTAAATCTTGCTAGGGTTAGGTTTAGGTTAAGTTTGGAAAGTCAATAAATCTCACCGCTTTCTATACCCATATGAAGATCTAATTAGGAGTTATGGTAATTATTAATAAAAGGGATTAGAACCATTTGGAAAGATGTTTCTTCCTCTAGGTTCTTGTCCTTCCTTTATCAATCCTTACCCTAACCTCCATGGAAAACACGCTCAACCGAGCCTTTATACTACGGTATCACCGCTACCTCGTGGGATAGGGTGCTGTAGGGAGCGGTATGTGCATGTATGCATGAAGTCCTATGAAAATATACGACGGGCAAGAAAGGGGTGAGAGATCTTCATCTCTCAAACCTTCCCCAAATCTAACCCTAACAAGCGAGGAGACTACTCGCTCATTAGGGAATTGAAGAACAGTTATCTAGAGCAGAGAATAAAAGATCTAACTATCTAACTAGGGAAAAGAATTAAATTTAACTAGGGCAAGAATAGAAATTACCTAGGGCAGAAAATAAATTAAGAACTTACAAATTGATGCTCTCTAAAGAAATCTGAATTTTATTAATGAAGGGAGGCATCCCCTAATACAATGAATTGGGCTTCTATTTATAGGACATAGAAAACCCTAGGTTTACAATTGCCGCATATCTGCATTTACCAAAATACCCCTAGGAAGACCGGTCAAAGCCGCCAAGAATTATGGTAAAAAATATTTTCACAATATGCTGTAGATGGCCGCGGAACCGCGGCGGCAGCAAGGGTCGGGCCGATGTTCCGCTGCCCAATGGTAAGATCATCTGCTGAAAACTTTTGTGCTTGTTCTGGGCTTTTTGGGCTTCCTATTTCTTCAGTACTTTTCTCAAATTGGCTTCTAGGTTTCTCCAGATCTCCAGTGAATAATGTAGTGGACTTTAACCGTTGCTTCAAGACGAAATCTTGAATCTTGCGATGCCTTGTATTTTGTGAACTGATCTTTCTGTAGGCTTGATCAAGATCCTTCTATTTGTTGGTTGTAGTTCCACTTTTGCATCGTCTTTTATCTTTTTCACTGTTTTAGATCCAAGAACCTGTAACCTGTACTATGTAGCAGACATGGGTCAAAAGCACCTGTTTATTTGTAAAATACATAAGAATGGGGAATATAATAATGCAATATTATGGTATGAACAAATACCCCCAAACTTATCTTTTGCTCGCCCTCGAGCAAACTTAATTTTATTCTCGACATAAACCTAACCTCACTTTCGCAGGGAATCGCGATTGCACTGAGCTCGTGCAATAAGCCGTTAAACCTCTAGGTGTCCCTAGTAGGAGGAGTGTTGTTTCCTGAGGGTTTTCAGCGGATACTACCTACAAAATCCTATCAATTGGGCTTATCGACTTTTATTCTCCAATTAGGTTTTCTAACAAGGAATTCTATTATCTTCGACTTATAAATTATCCACCCATATTCTTCACGCTTCCTTATCATTTAACTTAAGATTATATATATTCTGTAGACTTACTTAGCTTTTGGCATTTCTTAAGTTTTCCTTCTAGGGTTCCATCTCCACTTAGGAATTTTTATCAACTCTACTAAAGATACAAGTTCTATTCTTCATTTCTTTCTCTTATCTAAATCCCAATCACATACCCCTACGTGTGTGTATAAATCACCCCTATACTTGGAAATTCAAATCAAGCAATCATACTCTTGTCCGTTGTCCAAAGTACTTATTAATTGGTGAATTTTTAAATGAATTTTTCTCACACATCCTTCATGCGACTGTTAATACTTCTTGAGGTACCAACAACCGATTACAAGATGCGTTTGCACTTTAAAGCGTACTTTCTAGTCTTGTAACACCTAAGGCTTTTTAGCTGTGACTCCCAAACCAGTTGGTCTAAGGCACTAGGTGATGAAGCACCCTCGCTAAATATTTTTCTATTTTTGCAGCCTTAAGTAATTACAAAAACCAGTGTTCATTTTTTTTTCTTTATTCACACTTGTATTTTTTTATTTTTCATCATACTAAGGACTTTAGACAAGAGCATTTCAAGGTCTCCTCTACTATTCCAAGTTTCAAGGTGCGTGTTTGTGCAAATTGTAGGGTATATATTTTCAGAATCTAGACTTAAGCTAGGAATTATTTTTCAAACTTATACTTTAATAAAAATATCAATACTTTTCCCATGTTTTAACTTAGCCCAAGAAGTGAACTCAAAATTTGTCTATTTCTAAATAAACTACAAAGATATATACTTTCTACCGTTAAACCTTAAGGAAGGTTATTTTTAGGGTTTTTAATTTACTAAGTCTAAGATCTAGTTGTTCCTAGCCAGTTAACCTATTTGTCAAACTCAAGTCAAAATAAGGCCAAAATTGAATACAATAATTTTTTTAATTTTCAATTTTTATGGCTTTTTAAAATAAGTATGCAAATGTAAAAATATACATATGAATGCGAAGGAAGAAGACTTACCGAGCACATCCCCAAACTTAAACTTGACAGTGTCCTCCCTGTCATGCTACACCAAGTGGGTCAACATGTCGGCACTCCCCTGTTTATTTATTTATAATAATTTATTTTTGTTAAAAGAAGAGAAAAACAAAAAATATATATACAATAAGGTTCCCCCCAAACTTAAGCAAGGCTTTACATAAGCCAAAGGTTAGCACCAACCATTCAAAAATTCTATCATGATAATGGTGGGGTTGGTGGAAGAATGGAGTGAAAAGGAAAGAAATGAGAAGCGCACGAGACCGTGTGGAGATAGAAACGGTGTACGGTCTCAGCGGAGGAGAATAGCGGAGGGAAAAAGGAAATGGTAGTGGCTCTACTTCTTCGAGTGGAGGTTGATTAATCACAAAATCCGTATCGTTTAAGAATGCGAGTTCGTCGGCGAAAATATCTTCGAAACTTTCATCGAAGGTCCAATTGAAAATTATCGAACTCAAAATATCGGATTGTGATTCATCAACACTCGGTATCATTAAAGGAAGATTAGAAGAACCAAAGAAAGTGGGGATACGAACTTGAGGGTGGGGATGGAGTGTATAAATTAGCACAATTTGTAATGACCGATGTGTAAAAAGTGATTGTGCTAATCTATCAACCCATGGAAAAATGAGATTAAATCCCTTAAGATTCGTGAGCAAACATGGGTACGTCGAACTTGGTATTGGAGATGAAGGCGTAACGGTCTCTTGCAAGGTCGGAGCGAGGACGGAAAGAAGTGAGTGAGGAAGGGTATCAGTTAACGATTCAAGAGGGTGCACACAATCAATGGAAGGGACATGATGAATTGGGAAATCCGACTCATCAAACAAAGCTGGTTCATCCTCAATAATTTCCTCAATATTCTCGTCAAAATTTTGCTTATCCATGCCATTATCATCAAAATCAAGACGCATATGAAGTTCGGGAGAAACATTTAATGCCTCGGGATGATGAATAGGACATAAAATTTCAATCAAATCTACGGGTTCATCATCCAAAATATTCCCGGCGTCTATATCCTCAATCAAGTGAAAATCAATTTTTTCTGACACCACATCAAAAGCATGGATATTTATCAATTTAGGTTCTAGAGTGGAGGTGTAAAGGTCAAAAGGATTAGGTGTGGTTTCACTCGAAAGGGATTCTTCACAATCTGGCAAATCAAGCACTACAAAGCCACACAACCCGTTAGATGTTTTATTCAAACTTGTGAATCATTTGGGACAATCGATGGAAAACCGGAGTTGTGGCCTTCAATTGGGTATGGGTAGGTTTGATTTGGAGATGTGTAGAACTCACTCGCTCCTCTCAAATTGTCATTCTGTCCAACCGCCTTCTCATACATTGGAAAATTTGGAGTTAGTTGGAAACTAGCTACCGGTTCATTAGGTTGCATAAGGGCGGCAATGTATGCATCCACATTCCTCACCATTTTGTTTGTAGCTAAAATTTAAGCTTCCAACGACTGTTCCAAACTAGACATGGTTTGGGAAGGGGTTTCGGTAAAAGATTCGAAATTGTTTGGATACGTGAAACTCCCAAATGGCTGTGTAGAAGCAATGTCTAGTGAAGGTGGGAAAATCGGGTAGGACTGGTAGGAATTGGATGGTTGGACAGGAGTAGGGTCAACATTTGGATAAAAAGGTGAATGGACTTGTTGATCCCTAGAACTGGATGTGTGGAGAGGAGTGAAAGATCGGCTACGAGATTGTGCGATATGCTCAGAAATAGACATCGGTTTAGGAGTTACAACAGGACTCGAAAAAGTGGTATCAACGTACGAAGGTGGTGAAGGTTGACACAAAGTGGATTGCAATGTCGAACTGTTTCTCCTAGACGCTTCTATTTGATCTTTCAAAGAAATTTTGGGCATGGAGGGATCTTCCTTAAATCGACCGAAACAATTGACGTACGAGGCAAAGTTAGGTTCAGGATACCAAAGTTCGGCAAGAGATTTATGAGGTGGGGTACCCATGATGTAAGAATGAGAAGAGAAAGAAGGTTGGGGTGCACGGATTTCTTAGCGACAAAAATTGCAAGTCTTTTAAAAAATTTTCTTTTTCCTCTTTTTATTTATTTGGAACTTTTGCAAATTTTTTTTTCGATAAAGGTCTTAGACACACTTTCGATCAACCAAAAATGCACAATCAGGCCTAGATCTAGGATCACCTAGGTCAGCTAGACAACTCCTAACTGTTCCAAAGGGCTAGAAATAGGACCTCAAACCGCCTTTTCACCGCCAATTGCGGCCAGGTAAGTGCCAGGTGAGTGGGAGGCTCTCCACTACAAGTAGTGGCCCTAATTAAGTAACCACTCGCCTTAGACACACTTGCCTAGACACCGCAAAGTCAGGTTAGGATAAACGGCCGATGCCTATGACTAGTCCTCTGTCCTATTGTGCGCGACGTCCTTAGGGCTGAGTCTAGTATTTTTTTAATTAAATATGGTCAATACAAATGCCTTATTTGATTTCTGGGGTCCTGGGAAGGGTGATGAAATCCCCACCCAATCTGAATTGGTCAAAAGCCCCTTAAGGTCCGATTAAAATATGCAAACCAGTAAATCACTTGCAATCAAATCTTTTTATTTTATGCGCGGCGCAAAGAATCCTGCACAAGATTTGTTATTTGGAAGGGAAAAGATTTTTAAAGCGCAAAGAATCTTGTAGGATATTTGGAAAAATATATATTTTAGGTTGCAGAGGGGAGAAAAATGAAACAAACAGAGCAATTTTCGCGTGCTGAAGAGCCAGAAGGACCGCAGATTAGCGGCGGGAGGCGGCTTGTGCGGCGGAAAGGCGGTGGCGTTGAGGCTTCAGGTCTCTGAAAAAATTCTGGTGTTCTGTTGGTCCAATTTTCTTATGTTCTGATCTACCTTTCTGTTTCGCACTCTGAATTTTTCCAGATCCATCGATCCTGCAAAGATTCACAAAAATACCCTTCCAAAAATAACAGATGATATATTTTTATATTTTTGTGATTTTTCAGTTTTTATGGTTTTTTAATTTAATATTAACCCGAAATTGCAAAAAGGAAATAACACGCCATCCCCAGCCATTTGATTTGTCTAAAAAATTATTTAATAACCACAATCAAGAACGGCGTCGCTTGGTAGCTAGCCGGTGAGTACGGGTCGGTCCACAGGGATTTTGTGAATTTCCTAATCGTTCTAATGAGTTAAGTCCGATGGGAGCCGGATTGATTAAATCTAAAAACTAAATTAATCTAGATCTAAATCTTGCTAGGGTTAGGTTTAGGTTAAGTTTGGAAAGTCAATAAATCTCACCGCTTTCTATACCCATATGAAGATCTAATTAGGAGTTATGGTAATTATTAATAAAAGGGATTAGAACCATTTGGAAAGATGTTTCTTCCTCTAGGTTCTTGTCCTTCCTTTATCAATCCTGTAACATTCCAAAATAATGAAATATTATTTTTAGGAATTTTTATAATTTAATATTATTTTATTGATTATTTTAATATTAAATTTATAATTAAATATCGATAAATGAGAAAAATATTGGAAAAATTATGGAAAATTCTAAAATAGGGTATATTATGGAATTATGCCATTTTTAAGTTTTTATGATTAATTATATGCTAATTTAGTGCTAATCGCGATTAAAAATCGCTAATCGGGTTTTTAGCAATTTTGTGCAAAACATGCACATATCTTGTTTTTCTACACTTGTGCATTTTCTATCATGTTACTCTTTGGGTTACTATTCTTGTGAGAAAGGAATTTGAATAGAAAAGAAAATAAGAAAAGAGAAAAGAATAATGGTAGTAGGTGGGTGAGAGAGAAAAGAGAGGGGTTGCTTTGACCAAGCCTTAGCCATTTTCCCTCACTTCACTCATTCTTCTCCTTCTTCTCTCAGCTGAGCTGCTACCCCTCTTCATCCTCCTTCTTCACCTCCTCATTACATATCCAAAACAACTCCAAAACCCCATATCAGTTTCACAAAAAATGCACACAAGCTCAAGATCTACGCAATGGACCAAGAAAGTTGATGTTTTGGTGCTGTTGGATGATTCATGAGTCTCTATAGAGGTAATTCCTTCACATTTGTTGTAGCATTTCAAGTGATTTAGCCTCTTTTAAAGTTTAGTGTCGTTTTGTCGAAGTTTTGTACACTTTGGACAAAACTAGAGAGGGTTAGGGTAAAGTTGAGATGTGGTTGTGCAATTGGACTCTAATGGTGACCTTAGACCCCATATTGACCAAAACACTGGCCTAGCACAACCTGAAACCCAAAAATACGGAATTATGAAACTTTTCATGTCGGTTTGTGATGACTTTGAGGGTGCAGGGAAATCTGGAGTGATCCGGGACCAAAACGAGATAAACAAACAACTCTGGGGGCCAAATTAGGGTATTAGGAGGCCACCCTGACCAGACGGACCCCATTGGACATAGGGGGGCCGGCCAGGCCGGTTTTGGCAAGGATGTGGCCGGCCATGTAGTGGTGGAATGTGTCGGGGTTGGTCCAGTAGCTCAAATACATCATATACATCACCCTGGACTTGTTTGCTTGGCTAAATTTGGCCTGAGGCGAAATCTGGGATCGTTTTCTTGGGTTGCTGCTTTGAATTGAGTTATTGTTTTCCGTATTTTGATTTCTAGAATTTCATATTTGGGTTTTACCTCGGTCACTTGGCGTTTGTACGACTACATCGAGCGATTTCGGGTTGTTTTGTGAAGGCTAACCGTAGGTTCTAACCTATAGGCCTTTTAGCGTATCGTGTTGGTTTTAGCGTGTCGTTTTAAGTTTCGATTTGGTTTTGATGTGATGCGATACGTGTGATATGTGTAGGTACCCCCACGACGATCCGAGATGATGCAGAAGATGAAGGCGACATCGATACCGACACGCAGGATACATGTGAGTAGATTTATATCTACGGGGAGAAGTCGGGTGGATGGCGTATAGCACCCCCGCAGTTCGTGGTGATGTATACGAATGCGTATACACACAGATATTGATTATTTATGGTTTGAGATTATTGATGATAGAGATGGATAATTGGTATATTGGATTGGTTTAGTGTTGCGAAACCCTAGAGTAGTGGTTGCATCACACACACACACACACATACTTGCATACATTCTTCTTTCATATGTGCGTACATGGGAATATATATTGATGTGTATATTTACACATGGATATGGGACTATGTGTTTATATACTGGATTTGAGGATAGTATTTGGGATTTGAGATGGGTCGATGAGATTGGGCTTGAGGCTAGGAGATCGGTGATGTGATTTGGTTCGTATTGAGATACGACACGATGTTTTAGCGGGTCTTTTGACGTAGTGATTCTTACACCTGCTTGCATACATAGATGGTATCAGTATTGTACTAGACGTAGATCAGTACCCCGATCATGACATTTGATAAAGAGGATACCAGATAAATAGTATGATGAATGTGATATTGACCCGTACCCAGATTTGGGATGCCGTACGACGGATTTACGTACGAGCTATATTTTGATGATTGATCCGCACTCTTGACTTGGGATGTCTGATTATAGATATGATATCGGATATGATATTATTGAGGCGGGATCACCGACTAATATATATACAGGTATGTATATGTATCGACTCAGATGTTAGGCGGTTTCCTTACCTGTAGCTCAGCTTGTTAGTTCAGCCATATAGTTTAGTGTAGTTGTTAGATTAGATTAGACTCCTACCTATTTCAAAACTAACGAATCGTGGGTATTTTAAAAGACAGCCCAAGGGATCCTACGGATATTTCAAAAGACGTATCTTTTCATAAAAACACCGTAGCCCCTATTTTCAAAACACCATGATTCGTGTGTTTTCAAAAGGCACCATTTGTAGGACTTTTATTAGATCAATTCAGATTAGTTATAGTTGCGTCTAGTTTTCAGCTACCGCTCATTATTGTGGTTCGCTTCGCATCGCATGCTTATATTATGTTTCGTTATACATTATTGATATCATGCTGTTAGGACACCAGCACCATTACCGATGATGCGTATGTACCACGTACACTTACTTGCCGGCTCACACACATCTTCATCGGTAATTGCCATGCCACGTACACTTTAGAAATACTATTGCATTGATATAGGTTGTCAGCTAATAATTTAGACAGGATATTAGTGTACTCGCCTTATGTGCTAGATTAGACATTGTAGTTATTACCTGCTACTTCATGCATACTGTTATTCATTGTTATGCCGCATTCATGGATTCTCATGCATATATTCACTATTTTACGTGTTATTGAGGTTTTGGATTTGGATTTCCGTGAGATTTTCTGGATTTGGAGGAAAACCGCAAAAAAAAAACACAAATAAACATTTTCTCTCTTTTAAAATAAAAAGTGCGGTTTTCCCATGATGTATGAGTCGTCCACCATGAGTTTGCTGATGGATTTGGAAACCCGATTCGAGGAGACGGATGAACCGTTTCGGGTACATGGTGGACCCGGTAAGGTACCCCGGGGCAAGAAGCGCGTGATGATGACGATGTGAGCCTGGCAGGGGAGCATTACCTACCGGTGATTTTACCCGACGCGTCGGATATCCGGAGGATACCGTCGTGGTCTTGAGATGGATGGTAGGGGCCGGTCTGGACTGACGGCGCCCTAGATATTGTGATTGAGACATTGAGATTTCGTGATATTGAGGTACAGAGACTGTGATACAGAGATATCGAGATATTTGGATTACGTTTTGTGTCGATGTTAGGCACTGTTTTATGCTGATTTCATTATGATACCTCATTTTAAAAAAATACAAAGGAAATCTCACTAAATTATGAAAACAGTTTCTTCATTTACATGTATTCTGTTCTCATGCATTCATACCTCATTCATATGATATATTGCCACCTGAGACACTGACACGGGCTATGAGATTACACTCGGGTTAGATATTTACCCTAGCCTTGTTATAGGCTGCATGTTATATTTGAGGATTATATATTATGATCGTATGACCTAGGATTGCGTCATACATGCGATTTTTATTCGTAGATGTTTTTCTATTCACGAGTTGGCAACTCACCCCCGTTGTGCCCCAGTTTCTTGCAGGTTTGCCGTACAGGTTTAATTACGGCTTTGCGGACACAGTTTCATTCGGGTGACTTGCTAGTAGGTGGGTTTTTGGTATCGTACCCATCATATTACCTTGTATATTATTATTCAGTTGTTTCTAGAGGTTCCATCAACCAAACATGTATTTATTTCAGAGATAGAGACCAGTGTTGTTTATCTATCGACCTTAGAGTTGCGCTTTGTATTTATACGGATTTCATGATGTTTGAGTTCCCTTTTCTGTTGTGATCCTCGCCTTTCGGCGTTGTATATTTTATTGCTTGCGTAGTTGTGACCGTCGATTGACGAAGAGCTAGCTCCCGCTTGGGGATGCCTTTATTCTTTATATATATGCTTTATCAGGTTTTGTACCCGTTTGGGGTCAGTTTTACAAAGGAAACTCTGCCGAAATTTTTGGAAAAGACTTATGAATTTAAAATGCATACTTCGGCATATGTTGCTAACTAGTTGATTTAAAATGGTTTTCCTACTCTCTACTACTCTTCTTGGTTTGGATTTCTGGGTTTTCGGCTTACTTAGAATACGTACGCCTTGAGACGTTCGTAGTTTAAGTGCCGGTCATGTTCCGTACTTTCGGGTCGTGACAAAGTTGGTATCAGAGCGTTAGCTTTTACCTTCGGAGCGTAGGATGACCCTTGGTTGATGGAATAGGTGACTAAAGTAGAGTGACGTACCGTTGGTATATTCCGCGGCATATTTACGACACGCCACTCCACTTAAGGAGCCTTAGGATGTACATTTCTTTGCTCAATATCATATTCATTCCTGATCTAGCTTCATCGGTACCAGTTTTGGTTTTGCCGCCATGATCACGGGCAGAGAGAGCTACGGCTAGAGTTGCGGTCAGCATGAGCTCGTCACGAACGAGGACTGACCAGGGCATGATTTTGGCGACACACGTTTGCAGAGATGTGTCTTGATTGTGTTTTGCGCCACGAGCGTGGATGGATCGCTGCATGAGGTTACTCGGATGTGCTGATCGACACTAAAGGATTGAGCCAATGATAGAGGCCAGCCAGATTTTGATGACCGTTGGTGTATTGCTTACTCATGATGATTGAGGCACTGTTCAGCATGCAGACGAGTGAGCCGGTTGCTGCTGCGAGCGACGAGATATTGCCCCATATGTTGGAGCTATTGCAGTACAGGTTGTACTAAGAGATGATAGAAGGTCGCTAGTCACCCGAGGATGAATGACTAGGACATGTGATTCGTTCGCCTAACCGATGAGAGTTCATCAGATAGATTGATTCCAGCTGAGACGACTTCACGCGGAGACGTTAGGAGTCGACAGAGATGATCGAATGTCAGAAACCTATTATTCCAAGTAAAAGTAGTCGGAAAGACATGCATGCAATTCTATGGTCCCTCTAGAAGAATGAAACCCTAACTCGACTTAATGACCGTGTGAAAGCCTTTGAACCTTCGGGTTTGCGGCAGTTCTACGGCGCCATTAGTGAGGCTTGGGTTTGCCCTTCTACGGCTGGACCACCGATGCTGTGGTATGTACTTGATACTATTAAACTGTACCCAAGATGTTGAGCTCTTGGGGGATTATGAGATTTTGACGACTCGATCGGATGGCTCGACTTAATTCGGATGCTAGGTTGTGAGATGCATTTCTTGGGAGACTCCCGATATGAGGATAGCCGTTGGAGCTCAGTCCATGCAGCCACGACGAGACGAGTCCGAAGCGGTCGACCTTAGAGAAAAGTGGAATAAGCGGTTCGTACGAGATCTTGATAAGATGACGTTCTACTCCGCCGACATTAGAGATGCGATACGCATGCCGAGGCATTGTACTTGGATATACCTTCCAGAAGGAGTCGCGATGAGTATGCAGCCGTTCCGGAGCAAGAAACAGATATAGTAAAGGACGATGACTTCCGGACAGTTAGGCAGAGACGAGACTTGGAAGAGACCTTGAGCAGGATTCCTTCCAGGATACTGCTGCAATGATATTTGCACCCAGGATTAGATGTGTCACGTGCATTCAGAGAGCCAGAGGCCGACGCCAGTGACATGCTGCTTGACGAATGGTCGTGAGGATTGACCGAGAGATGACCAGAGAAGTGCCAAAACGGAATCGTCCCCGTTAGCACACCTGACAGGGCCGATGAGCCGGTGGATCGTGAGATTGGTAATCCACAGAGAAGACTTGGACCCAGGAGTGGTCATGTTACGCACACCAGCAGGCCAGAGTTCAGGATCGTCGACGAGACATGCTATGAGTGACCACGACAGTTGGCCAGAGATTCTTGGAGGATGCGCTTGAGCGGGACTATTCCGCCATACTTGTTTCGGCATTTTGGGCGAATTATTCGCATGATTTGGTTTTGATGATTGGGTTTCATGATATGTGTTTTCATGCACCATGGTTGTACTTACTGAGTATTTACGATTTTTGCACAGTTGTTGCACTTGATATCGTTTTCGTGCCTTGGTTTCACATGTTTGTGATTTTATGGGATTTAGACATTTGAGTTGATTTTGTGCGTATGCACGCACACGATTTGGTTCCTGCACTCTGTATAGTTTATATATGCTTGCAGTGCAGTGATACGCCTTTTGTGCACTTAGATGCACTGGACTTCGATTTCGATTGGGATACTCGATATTTGTTTTGTGCACCTTGTGCACCTGATTGGATTTTATGCGTGTTCGACACTCGATATTGGATTTCGGGATTTCATGCATGATGGATGCACCGGGTTTGGATTTTTAGCGCATGTTGGGCGCCTGCTATGAGATGTGATTTGGTGCACACCAGATGCACTAAATCGGAATTTTCGTGCATGTCAGATGCACCTGATTTTGCTGTCAGGCACCCACGTTGCCCATGACAGATGCTTCGTGCACACCCGATGCACTTAGATCTTGTTTCTGTGCACTTGTATGGCACGTATATGGATCTTGATTTCCGTGCGCACCAGACGCACGTAGTATTCATATGTATATTTTGGGATTGATTTCTTATGGAGCGGTACGTTTTTATGATGATTGCTATATGTTTTTATACTGAGCAGGACTAGTCAGAGGACAGTACCTGAGTATATTGTGCATGCATTGATAGTTATCGAAGGGATTTCCAAAAGAGAGCTATAGTATCAGTATTTACCTACGCGTCTGATAAGACACGAAACGTTTAAAACAAGGAAACCCTTCTAAATTATTTTCAAAACGGCGGAACGTGGATATTAAACAAAAGGTATATACGGATATGGTTATTTTCTTATAAGAGACGTCTGCCACTGTGCAGTGTTATGCGCATTGCACAACGACTTTAAAAGATTTGGCATGCATTTCCTTTAGAAACTTACATGTATAGATTTGATATTTACATGTATAGTTCTGATTTATATCATATTGGTTTTGCTTTGGATTTGGCATTCGTGTCCTTACCATAACTCCGATGATTGCGGGATGCTTGATGGAGTTTTGTTTTTGAGTTATCTGCTCATTACTCATGCGCATGCATTGCGCTATGATGCGTTTATGTATTGATGATTTCGGAGCCCCGACGACTTGGATTTCTTATTGGAATGTTTTAGAAATTGAGGGTTTAAATATAAATTCGGGGACCGAATTTCTTTAAGGGGGAAGATTGTAACATTCCAAAATAATGAAATATTATTTTTAGGAATTTTTATAATTTAATATTATTTTATTGATTATTTTAATATTAAATTTATAATTAAATATCGATAAATGAGAAAAATATTGGAAAAATTATGGAAAATTCTAAAATAGGGTATATTATGGAATTATGCCATTTTTAAGTTTTTATGATTAATTATATGCTAATTTAGTGCTAATCGCGATTAAAAATCGCTAATCGGGTTTTTAGCAATTTTGTGCAAAACATGCACATATCTTGTTTTTCTACACTTGTGCATTTTCTATCATGTTACTCTTTGGGTTACTATTCTTGTGAGAAAGGAATTTGAATAGAAAAGAAATGAAGAAAAGAGAAAAGAATAATGGTAGTAGGTGGGTGAGAGAGAAAAGAGAGGGGTTGCTTTGACCAAGCCTTAGCCATTTTCCCTCACTTCACTCATTCTTCTCCTTCTTCTCTCAGCTGAGCTGCTGCCCCTCTTCATCCTCCTTCTTCACCTCCTCATAACATATCCAAAACAACTCCAAAACCCCATATCGGTTTCACAAAAAATGCACACAAGCTCAAGATCTACGCAATGGACCAAGAAAGTTGATGTTTTGGGGCTGTTGGTGTTAGTTATGTATATGCCCTAGAGGCCATTGTTGTACATATGATGTATATTATAATGGATGCTTGGTTATATATAGAGATGACTTTCTTGCTCGTCATGATAGTATGCTATTTGGTTTCACTTTATCTTAACATGTTGACTTGTATTGGTTTACTGTTTTACTCTCACATGTTGATAAAGCCCTTAGGATCTGTACTCGACTACTGGGACTATGATGAGATCATACTAGTGGGGCCGCGGTAGTCGATAAGTACATCCTATAACTGTTCCTAGTCGAGGGTATATCGAGACAGGGCATCGATACACCAGAGTAGACTAGCGTATACGCATCTTGACCCATATGATGGGCGATGGATGATCCCATATCCATCGGTGTTAGACATCAGAGATGGTGTACGGGTGCTCAGTGGAGACTGGGTACACTGGACGGACTCGCCGAGAACTCCCAGATGGTGATATACCACACGTCAGATGGCAGTTCTCCGGTGACACAGGTACAGGGTAGTCTGAAGACCCGAGATCGTCATAGAGTCTTGTGTGATTCCCACTGTGCTTTGATTTCCACCTTACCATGTCCAAGAGGGCATGCAAAACGGTGGCTTTTGGGTACAGTCCCGAATCACATGGAGGCAATGAGCGATAGGAGGGGATTCGTCTCTCCCGGTATAGGGAGTTGATGTTGTGCTGTGTTCGATTGGCTATAACTGGAAGTCCCTGGCCAGGGCTGATATAGAGATTTACTGGTAAGTGTTACTAGTAGTTTCTCGACCCGTTATGAGCCATACATCGACACGACTTATCGGTTACTGGGGTCTGACGTATACCACCCCTAGACTTGATATGCGACATATCAGACGAACAGACCGGACTGTACGGGAGTGTTACTGATCGGATTCACAGGAAAACGGACAGGCTAGCTTGTTGATCTTCTGATCGCTCAATACCTGGGTGGCTGTTACGTTTAGCTGACCGCCTGCAGCTTGTGGGTGTTTGATATGATCATCACCTTCTACCGGCGTATTGACGATTCTTTAGAGTCCTACACAGAGGTTTCTTGGCTCAGGCGAAACGGAGTAGAGGCACATATGTGATATGTGCAGGACCGAGAATAATGCGATATGGGATACCGTATTATATTCTCGCGATATTTAGTTTTGAACCGGGTCATCGGATCAAGTGTTGATTCGATGAATCAGTACATGATATATTAGTCGGTAATATTCGATATAGCCGGATCGTCGGATCAAGTGTTGATTCGATGATTTAATATATAATAATATATATGATATATTATTATATTAACTAATATTGGCTTGCTTTATTATTTCATTTTCTCAGTGGATGATACATTGATATATATGCGATATATGTTAATTGTATTATTTTCTTTTGTTGCAAATATATAATATATATGTGATATATATTATTGTGACATGATATGATTAATTGTTAAACATGTTTAAGGATGATTAATTGAGGTTAAGGTTTGATTAGGGTTGGATGCTTCAAGTTCCTTCTAGAAGCTTTCTTTCTTTTGTCATTACAAAGATCTTTTGTGATGACACATTCTAAACCAAACCAAACCCTAACCCTAGTTGTTTCTCTACTCATTCTCATCCACTCATCCTTGACCATGGTTTACAATTCAATCATATATTCTTTCTATTCATCACAAAAAGGTTTTTAATCTCATTATTGATTTTCCATTATCTTCTTCTTCTTGAAGAAGCTCTCTTGAAAATCCTTAAGTGATGAAATAAAATGAGAAAATGATATCAAAAGAAAACAAAATCACTACTCTCTCATCCTCATCTCATCTAGCCCATGGGATTAGTATGTTCTCTTCTTTAAGAGTGAGAAAGCTTGAGTCGTAGCAACTTCAAGGTAGATCATCGGAGATTTGGAATACGACAAGCTAGAATGGATCGTTCGAGTCGTGGAGCCTCTCATGAGTCCGGGAGATCGTGGATCGCGGCAAAGGGACTTCTACTCGGAGCTTGTGAAGTGAAGGAGCGGACTACAAAGGTTGTAATCCCTCACACTTAGATAAAAGTTATCTTCTTGCATATTAAACCCTAATAATCTAGCAAAGATCCCGGCTTTGGGTTGTTCGGCACGTCTAAAATTTAATCCGGGCATGTTTGATGCCTTAAGAACCTTCACAAGAGTGCCTAGGAACCCTACAGTGGTATCAGAGCCTAGCTAGAGCATTAGGCGATGTGTTTACGAAGTTAAAACTCCGATCGAACCCGAAACAAACAAAATGGACCCCTCTCTGGAAATTTTTTAAATTTTGGGATTTTTCAGAATTAAAAATGTGTAAAAAAATCAGCAGGTAATTATAAGAATTACCATGAAACACGTGCCCACAATTCAACCAACTGAGCGCGGATCCGCGGCAGGAACATGGATCTCGCGGCGGTTCCGCGGCGGCACTGTAGGATTGGGACACGTGGCTTCATGGTTTTAACCGTAGGTACTTGCTGACTATTCTGGGTATTTTTAATCTGTTCCAGGTGTTTAAAATTCTGGGGTTTGTTTTGTAATAGTAGACTCGATCGGAAATTTTAAATTCGTATTTCTTTCCGGATATTTAGAAACTGTTAAACTATTTGAACGGATATCATTAACTTACTGTTTCCCGCTATGGCAAATTTTCAAGTGTTGAAATTTATTCGGGTTTAAATCTTTCGGGAAAATTGTACAAGTTAAGCGGTGGACCCTCTAGAAGACAACAAACCTTAACTCAATTATGTGACCGTCTTGAACTGCCTTTTGAACCTTCGGGTTTGGGGTAGTACGGCGTGCCACATGTGAGGCGTTGGCTTGACCCTTCTACGGCTGGATCACCGGTACTGTAACATATTCTGGGATTATTTGAACTCCGCTCAAGAGTTGAGCACTTTGGGAAATTTTGGGTGTTTGATTATCTGTTCGGAAAGTTTAATACTGTATATTTATCTGGAATGTGATACAATATGTGGAATTCATAGAGTTAGGCATGAAATGCGGAGTATGTGATATTTCGGATTTACGATGTCTAAAGTGATTATGGATTCCCAATATTGTAGTTTTACACTTTCTTTTCTGTGACCGTAAGTGTAATATGTGATATCGCCGGTTTCGTTGCTATATGTCAACGACAATTGGGATGCGCATATTTACTTACGTTGATGATATGAGATATTATGTGTTGCTGTGATATGTTATATTGGATCGTCGCGATCAGAATAGCCGGGGGTTTTATGTGAGATGAGGGTTTTTATTTTCATTCATGTAAAATTCATTTGTAATGTAATATTATTTTTGGGGCACTTCCAGGTTGCGGTTGCTGTCACCAGTGTATATTATTTACTTTTCCGCATTAGGTAGACCCAAGGTGGGGAGCACAAGTAACCGGGTTCTAGGGTACAGTGGGAGGCCATCTCGAGGAGTCGAGACCGGGTCTCCTAACCCTAGAATTGGCAGTGTTACTTGCCGCTCTCGTAGGGGTCTTGGGATGTGGGTTTGGCTATTCGTCGCGACCGTGGAATCCGTGTTTTATACAGGCTCGTATTGAAAACACGGACGTCCTAGTATATCCAATATTTCATATATGTTCTTCTGCTGCAATGTTCTGTGATGAGATCATATTACTGCCTGAGACGAATGCTTATACTATATATATATGCTGATATATAAATATTACTGCTTTCGTTTCTTCTGTGATGCTTAGGAAGTATAAGCTGATGGGATTTTTATTAATGAGATTAATAAAAGAAAAGAAACCTAAAGATGTTGTAGAATCAAAACTTAATAAAAAGGGTAGCTATAGTTTTTCTTTGCACAGTGATATATATGATATATCCTGCACCTTATTCGATGAGGAAAGGACCGAGATCCCTTCACCGGGAGTGACTCCTTTAGCGAAACTGGCAGATGCTACAAAACGCGGTTTGTCTTTTGATTGCTTTTAGTGTTTTGCTTTGCACAGCGGTATATATGATATATCCTGCACCTTATTCGATGAGGAAAGGGCCGACGATCCCTTCACCGGGAGTGACCCCTTTAGCGAAACTAAGAGAAGCCTCAAAACACTCCTTTTCAAAAACCACTCGATTCTATGACGATATCAAGTTCATTACGCTCAGGGTTTACTGAAAAACCTGCGTAGCCCTCCGTCATTTCAGATAAGTAATATTTAGTATTCGTGCTACGGTAGTTTGGCATGCGTCAAGGCGTAGCGTACGGTAGCTGATTATTACTTATCTGTAGCATGAGATGCGATTGGATTAGGGTATTCGTGCGACGTTGTTTGGCATGCGTCAAGGGTCGTACGGGTGGGTTTAATTCAATCACGAAATGTACGGGTTGAACTTGACTAGCGGACTATGGGTTGTTTGGCATGCGTCAAGGTCATAGCACGCTAGGGGTAAAAGTTTTATCGGGAATTTCAAGCGTTGAAATTTGCAATGAGATTGCATACCTCCTATGAGATAGTTGGATCCCGATACCCACTGCGAGTAAGAGTTACTCCTGGGAGAGTTTTACACAGGACAATTAGTCATTCAAGTAGGTGTCTAGAAAAGTGTTAACGAGGTTACGCCTCTGGGAAAACGAGGTTTATTTTAATTAGGTCCGTGCGAAAGCACGGGGAACCTCCCTCAAAGTACCGACACTGATCTGGCTGAAAGATTGACGAAGTTGTAGGGTGTAATTAATCCCGGCTAATCTTACCTTTTAGGGTTTTAAGGTAGATTTGATAAAAACAGTGGGAGACATCCTGATTAGATAAGATAATAACCAATCTAATCTTGCAAGAGCATACGCTAAAGTGTTTTCTTCTCTCTCTCTCCAGGTAGCGACCATGTCATGCCATAATCAAGATAATAATATGGATGTATTGACTGAACCTGATTATTGTACTGAGCAAGGGAACGTTAGACCCATTCTTTCTTATAAGAGTTATAAGACTGAACAGGAAACAGGAGAATATCTGGATTCTCACGCCGCCCAAAAGAACATGCATGTTGATGCATCTTCTTCAGGTGTGTTTGTTATTGAGAACTGTTTCTCAGTTCACCCTACGTCCTGGGTATTAGATACCGGATCAGGATCCCACATCTGCAAACAGTTGCATGGGCTATGTAAAGGTAGAGAACTGGGAAAAGATGATCATTCCGTTCTAGTAGGGAACGGTGCAAATGTTGCAGCCAAAGCAGTTGGCGAATATCACCTTGTATTGCCGAGTCGTAATACACTGATTCTAAATGAGTGCTATTATATACCGAACATGATGTGCAACATTATATCAGTTTCTTTATTAAGTAAAGAAGGATATAATTTTGTAGTAAAGGATAATGTTATGAACATATTCCTAGATCAAAAGTTGATTGCATCAGGCTCGTTACATAATGGCATATTCATTCTAAATCAGAATACAGTCCTGAATATACAAAACACACACAAGAGGAAAAGTTCAGATATGAACGAATCCTACTTGTGGCATTGTAGACTTGGTCATATCAATGCGACACGACTGGCTAAGTTGCATAGAGATGGTTATTTGAATTCGTTCGAATTATCATCTTATGATACTTGCCATTCATGTCTCAAAGGAAAAATGACCAAAGCTCCGTTTAGTGGACACGGAGAAAGAGTTACTGAACTCTTAGGACTGGTACATAGTGATGTATGCGGTCCCATGTCTACGCATGCCAGGAACGGTTCTTCCTACTTCATTACATTCACTGACGATCTCTCTAGATACGGACATGTGTTTCTGATGAAACACAAGTCTGAAGCTTTTGAGAAATTCAGAGAATATAAGCATGAAGTAGAGAACCAAACGGGCAAAAGTATTAAGATTCTTCGATCTGATCAAGGAGGTGAATACTTAAGCGGTGAGTTCCTAGATTATCTAAAAGAGAATGGGATTCTCTCTCAGCTTACTCCTCCTTATACACCACAGCACAACGGTGTATCGGAGCGGAGGAATCGCACCCTATTAGATATGGTGCGCTCCATGATGAGTACAGCTGAGTTACCTATTTCCTTCTGGGGGTATGCGCTTGAGACAGCCATAGACCTATTGAATAGAGTTCCTACCAAATCTGTGCCTACCACTCCATATGAGATATGGAAAGGGAAGAGACTTCATCTTAATTATATTAAGATATGGGGTTGTCCGGCCTATGTCAAAAGACAAAATCCGGACAAACTCGAGGCAAGATCAGTCTTATGTAAGTTTGTAGGATATCCCAGAAATTCACAAGGGTATATCTTCTACCACCCCGAGGAACAAAAGGTGTTTGTTTCTCGACATGCTACTTTCTTAGAAAAAGGTTTTCTTATGAAACAGAATAGTAGTATTGAGGTAGAACTGGAAGAGGTTCCAGCAACACAAACTATAACAGAAGACTTGGTTGAACCAGAGGATTCAGTAGTACCCGACGAACCCCAGCCTCTCCGCCGATCTAGTAGGGTTTCTCATCCACCTGAGAGATACTACGGTTTTCTCATTGATGGTGGAAGCGAGGATTGCATCATGGATGATGATGAACCCACTAGTTTCGAGCAGGCCATCACAAGTAGTGACTCTGTGAAATGGCTGGATGCAATGCGATCTGAGATGGAATCCATGTACACCAACAAAGTATGGACTTTGGAAAATGCTCTTGAAGGGGTAAAACCCATTGGGAGCAAGTGGATCTTTAAAAAGAAATTTGGTGTAGATGGAAAGGTTGAGACTTTCAAAGCTAGACTTGTAGCAAAGGGTTTTCGTCAAAGACCAGGTGTGGACTATGACGAAACCTTTTCTCCAGTGGCTATGCTTAAATCCATCCGGATCTTACTTGCCATTGCTGCATACCATGACTACGAAATCTGGCAAATGGATGTTAAGACCGCCTTTCTAAACGGTGATTTAGAAGAGTGCGTGTACATGACTCAGCCAGAGGGCTTCGTAGATAGTGGGAGCAGCGGGAAGGTATGCAAGCTGCTTAAATCCATTTATGGGTTAAAGCAAGCATCGCGGAGTTGGAACATCTGTTTTGATGTTGTAGTCAAAGAGTTTGACTTCATCAAAAATATAGATGAACCTTGTATCTGTTGGAGATAGTGCCCTCAGAGTTAATTATTGGATCACAGGCTCGTGATTGCAATGATTGAGGGAGGACCTATCCCGGTAGGACAGTCTTACTCGAGATGATAGTATGCTATCTGGTTTATCTTTATCATCGTGTACTGCTTTAGGTGACCTGACATGTCGCTATTACACGTTGATAGAGCCCCTAGGATTCTTGCTTGACTGCCAGCAGTATGATGGCGATCATATACGTGGGAGCTGGTAGTCTATAAGCACATCCTTAAAAGGTCCCTAGTCGTAGGAGTTTCGTGACAGGGCATCGATACTCCATTAGTAGACTAGTGTATACAGTCGAGACCCCGACGAGGGGCGGTGGCCGGTCTCACAAGCCACTGGTGTCAGTTGGTTCACCTAAGATGTATACAGGTGCTCATTGAGTTATGAGTACACCGGACAGGACTCGCCGGGAACCTGCTAGTTGGTCTTATACCAGATGTCAGATAGCAGTTCCCTGGTGACATGTGTACAGGTTAGTTCATCGACCTGAGATCGTCATTTGTCTCGTGTGAGTTCCCACTGTGCTTTGATTACTACCCTACCACGGCTCAAAGGAGTCGTGCAAACAGGTTTTAGTTGGGTACAGTCCCGAGCCACATGGAGGCAGTGAGCGGATCTGCAGGGGTTCGTCTCTCCCGGTATTGGGGGTGAGGTCGCGCTGTGTCTAGGAGAGCCATTACACAAAGCCCTCGGCCGAGGCAGGAGATTTACTGGTAGGTATTCCAGTAGTATCTCAGGGTGTTCTGGGCTACGCTCCGACACGACTTGTACCGCTTTTGGGGGTCTGACTTTTACCAACCCCCTAGGCCCGCCATGCGATACTCATAGACGAACGGACCGGACTGTACGGATATTGTCACTGACAGGCTCAGTAGGGTGTCGGGGTGAGCTTCCTCATCGACGTCCCTTTTGGTCAATAGCTGGTGGCCCGTCACGTATTGGCTTATACCTCTGACGTGCTAGTGGTTAAATCCACAGCCATAGTATTGACGAGTCTTTAGAGTCCACCACACTTTCAGCTACTCAGCTTTCGGGCGAAACGCTGTAGAGGCCGTATGGAGATATGGCAGGGTCCGATCAGATACGTGCGGTATTGCACGGATCAGGATCGGACAGTTTGTACTAGTGGCCGTATGGTTATATGGCAGGGTTCGATCAGATACGTGCGGTATTGCACGGATCAGGATCGAACGGATTTCACTAGCCGGCTTTGGTTTAAGCCGGTCCTAGTTTAGTACAGTGTAGATTTTGTCTCATTGCATTTGTATCCGGTCGGAATACAGATGCGGGTGTGTATGCACAGTATGGGGTTTTCCTGTAATTTATTACAGGACCAGTTTTCTGGAGTTGCCAGTTTGCATTCCGTTCCGGCCGGTTTTCCTTTGTTCTTTCCCGGCCGGACTTTTCTGATGGAGGGGGTAATTTGCAGTTTTGCAAATTACATTTGAGGAGGGGGGTTTCTTGTAAGTTGATTTATTATGATAACTTATTTAGATACCATTCCTTTCATTCTTCTTTTCATGCTTTATGGAGATTAGAAGTGATGAGATAGGATTTGATCTTTGATTAGAATTGTGATGATGAGGTTTGGATATGGTCACCTTTCTTTTGCTCCTACACTCACCTCCCTTTGCATTATGTTTCATTCCTCCACCATTCTCATCCTCACTTGATGAATATGATAAGTTTTTCATGAGAGGAAAAAGAAAGAGAGAAGAAGAAGAAGAGAGCTTCATCTTGAGAGTTTCATCCATGATCTCATTTTCTTGCTAGAAAAATGCAAGCACCATTTTTCTATTCTTGATTCCTCCATCACCATGGCAACAAACCCCAAAGAGACATACCCTCTACACTACACATTCTACAGCATATCTTGAGCATGTCGAGTTGCCGGCTTCATGCGCGAGTTGCCTCGGTATTGAGGCGGGAGCCCGTAAAAGAAGAAGGCGATGTGGTGCCTTTTCCGGCGAGGAGGCGACGATGTGGAGACTACTCTTTCCGCGGGAGATCGGGACGATGACGAGAAGACCGGAGGACTCGGATCACTCGGTATACTTCTCACCCCATCTCTGGTTAGCTAGTATAGGTTAATGGTAAACGATCCGGGTTTTCTTTGTCCGCGGTAGCGCCGGTTTCCGAGTAAGGAAAAAATTTTGATTCCGCATTTTAGCCTCGAGCAAGAGGCCGGGGCACTGCCGTGGCGCAACATGGTATCAGAGCCACGCCATTAACCTTACCTAGCTTGTTCTAATGTGTTTTTCAGTTCCGATCGACCGAAATTCCAAAAACCGTATTTTTCTAGCACATCAGTTTCTGTTGAAATTTTTTGAAGTCTAAAAATTTTTCAGGTTGTAAATTATTGATGTACTGGAAAACCTAAGAACTCTGTAAAATTTCGATGAAGTGATTCCACAGTGGGAGCGCGGAACCGCCGCATAAACCCCCATTCCGCCGCCCTTCCGCCGCGCACTGTGGAGATCACTGCACCATTTTTTTTCAGAGGCTTTCTGGACTTAAAATATGGGTTTTGGAATATTAAATTTGGGCCAATTATTTCTGTGAGTGCTACAGTTTTCTTTTGGGCCCACTTGTTAATTGTTTGATCAATCGGAAAATTTTAAACACATTATTTCACAGTATTTACATTATATCTGCGACCGTGAATGTCACTCGATCGGTAAATCCGGTCTAACTGCTATAGCCCGGTTAGACGGATTTGCGAACGTGACTTTCACGTTGATGTTCTATGTTTATGCTGTGATGTTGCGGATCGGTCGTGGGGGATAGCCTGGATGCAATGCTAGTACAGTTTTGTTGTATTATGTACATTTGATATTGCGGGGCGAGCGTCCGACATGTGGACTGCCGTCACTGCCTGTTTGTATTATTCTTTTGGGGCACGACCTGGTTGCGGTCGATGTACCCGGTATATGTATATTTTATTTTCTGTACTAGGATTACCCCGCGGAGGGGTCCACGGATAGCCGGGTTCTAGAGGGCAACGGGCCCGCATCTCATGGCATTGAGACGGAGGGGGCTTCACTCTAGGATTGGCGGGCTATTCGCCGCACTCGTAGGGGGTACAGGTTGACCCAGGAGGGGTGCCCAAGTTACCGGATTCCATGAAGTGCTGGGTGGTCCATTCACGGTGCTGGAGGGGGCTGCCTCGCTTCAGGTTTTGGCGGGTGACTTGCCGCGCCCGTAGGGGTCTAGGTTTTCATTGCACAGGCTATCCACACGACCAGGGGGACGTCGGGTTTCAGCAGCGGCTCTGTGAAACCCGAGGCTTCCAGATATCTGTATTGTTCTGTGATGCTGTATATTTCTGTGATGTTGCATTTCTTATCACGCCTTAAGCGAAGTATAATATATTGGTATATATATTAGTAGATGTTGTATATGTTTTACATCCGCGCTAGTCCAGTCCCTGCTCTGCCGTTAGTTAGCTAACCTAACGGGTGATGACGGGACCCAGTGGCGAATGCGGATGGCATATACGTACGTCAGTATATTTTCGTTCTTTGTGGTGTGATTAATTGATGGGACTGCGTTGATTCGGATCAATGCAAGATAAACAAACCTATTCTGATGTTGTTGGAACACTTTTCAAAAAGCTGTTATTGCAAGGACGTTCACTTTTGTTTTGCATCGTGGTATTCATTTGGAATATCCTGCTCCTCAGTCGACGAGGCAAGGGCCGAGATCCCTTCACCGGGAGTGACCCCTTGGACAGAAGTTTGCGTCAGGGCATTAACTTCACTATAGCCGATTACTTTTGCTTTGCATCGTGGTATTCAGTTGGAATATCCTGCACCTCATTCTACGAGGAAAGAGCCGAGATCCCTTCACCGGGAGTGACCTCTTTAGTAAAGGTTTTCGTCACTATATTTTTATAAAAGGCTATGCAGTTCCTTCAACGATATCAAGTTCATTACGTTAAAGGTTTTTCGCCAAAAACCATTCGTAGCCCTCCGTCATTTCGGATTAGTATTGCATAGTATTCGCGCTACGTTTGTCGTTGCTATTCGCCGAGGCGTAGTGTGCGGTAGCTCTGTAATGCTTTCTGTCGCATGGATAAGTGGATTGGTTAGGACAGTCGTGCGACTTTGTTGATTATTCGTCAAGGGTCGTGCGGGTGGGTTTAACGCAATCAAGATAATGACGGGTTGAACTTGACTAGGACCTTTTGATTTGTTGATTATTCGTCAAGGTCACTTGGGTCCTAGGGGTAAAAAATCACATCGGGAGTTTCAAAAGAACTGAAACTTGCCAAGCATGCGCATACCTTCTGGAGTGTGGTGACTTGAGTGGATTCCGTCAAGTTATCATACGATGATAGTTGGATCCCGATTCCCACTGATGAGTTAGTTTACTCCTCGGGTGACCCCGACTAATTCTTCTTTCAGGTTTGGAGGAGAGTTTGAGGTACAGTGGGAGGTTTCCAGATTAGATAAAGTGATAACCATTCTGATCTAGGTTAGAGTGCACGCTGAGTGTTTCTTTTCTCTCTCTCCTTGGTAGCGACCATTGACCCGACCCTGGACTATGACTCAGTGACCAAGTTGACCGAACCTTCTTAACACAGGCTTTTGGATTGTCAGAGTTGCAGACCTCATTGCCACTCCTACTTTTACCCTTTTCTCCAGGACACCCCGTATTACTACGAACGTCCACTTCCATTGGACAAAACCATCGTATGGTTAGATACGAACTCGAAGGAATTCGAGGATGGTTTCCGGTTCTGGAGAAAACGGATAGGATTATTCAGTTGTCTTTTCCCTTTTACCTACTCTCAAGTTGTGAGTACTCCTTGGTTTAGGAGATAGTACACCTATTACGCAAATTGGATAGTCTTCTTCCAAACCATAGGCTGGTGCCGACCGGTAGGGAATGAAGAATACCAATTAGCCTAAACGGTGTACAGAAGGTATTAAGTTAAGACAAAGCAAGGGATTAGTGGGAGGGCAAAGTAAATTGCGACTGATATTCGCGACCAAACCAAGTATTTCTTCGCCAATCCTAAAATCACCTTTGTATTTCTCCAGGACACTCCGTATTACTACGAAGATCCCAGTTTATTGGATAATCCATCGTATGGTTATATACGAACTCGAAAGGAACTTGTTCCAGTTCGGGGATGGACTCTGGTTCAGGAGAAATAGGAATAAAGTACATTCGGGTGTCTTTTATCTTCACCTTCTCTCGCGTTGCGAGTGCTCCTAGGATTAGGACAGTACACCCTTTATGCTTTTTGGATAGTCTTCTTCCAAACCATAGGCTGGTGCCGAACGGTAGGGAAGGAAGAAAACCATTTGGCCTAATGGGGTGTACAGAAGGTAATGACTAAAGACATATAAAGGGATTTGGAGAAGTGGCAAAGAATTATACGGTTACAGTTGTGAATCTGGATAATGGAAGAGGCATTACTAGGAATACCAGGATACCCCAACGAAACATTTCAATGTTTCAGTTTCACCGTGTACTGTTAATGGAAAACTGATTTCCCAGTTAGACACTTGCTCCAGGGTATGTATTTACCAGGTATGATTCTCACATCTGTATGGTTTTACAGATGCTGAGTGGGAGTAAGTTATTGGGAATAGGGTGATCATCCTCATTATATCGGGATTCGTTGTAATCGGTGATATTTGAGGAGATCATCTGGGCTGTTTGCCGGTCGGCAAATATTTGGTTTTGAATATCCGTTGTTGTGCACCGATTTCAAATTGTTATATCTGTACGTCTATTTTCATAGAGTGAGATATACCTTTTGATATTATGTCGATGACATTTACCTATATCAGTGGATGGTTAGGTAAGGAGCATTAAACAGCGGTGTAATTCTTCTTAACCATAAGTACAGTTTTCAACCTACGACACACAGTGAAAGAGTTGTTAGACTCAGCGGACTTATACAGAGTATTGTATGTTGTCCAAGGTCCATTAGGACGGAGGGGTAGGTCCTCGTACTATATTCGGTTTACTTATGACTTCTCTAGTTCTTAGACATGTGTTTCGTGGAAACACAGGGTCTAAGTTTTGAGGAGTTATAGGTATTTGAATAGAGTAGAGAACCAGGTATAGCAAGTATCGGGATTCTTCAAAGTGATCGAAGATGTAAATACTTGTGTATGGTATTCAGTTGATAGTAATGATTAAGAGAACTTGCTTCTCTTTCAGGATACTCATAATTGGAAGCATTCCTAAGTTGAGTAACGCTGATCGGCCTCCTTCCATTTACTTTACATGCACTGGAGATAGCTGCATGATTTGAATCTGGTTCAATTAAATCAGTGCCTCTGTTTCTATATTGGATATAGAACAGTTCATATCTTAACGATGTTAAGGTACGGGGAGTTGTCCGGCTTATGCTTAAAACCAGACACTGGACAACTCAAGGCACGTTTCTGTAATGGCTGTTTGTGGGTTGACCCAGGCTATGACGAGGGTTGACTTTCTACCATCTGGATGAACAATAGCAATATTGTTCTAGACTCGCCACAGTTTTTATTAAAAATGGATTTTTCAGAAAAAGTAGTGGGAGTATGGTAAAACTGGAAGTGATTCCAGAACCACAAACGATTACTGAAGATTTGATAAGGAACCTAAAGATTCAATCTGGATTGACATTCCGTTGGCCACTCCGCAGATAAGGTGGGTAACTTCAGGCACCCGAGAGGTACTCCGGTAGCCTCAAGGACGGTGACAGGGAAGTTCTTGTTTACCCACACTTGCCATTGTTGTTGTTCCAGGCTACGAGACCCGGCAGGAGGATGAGTATAGCGTCGTTCTAAACTAGCTTTGGAAGTGCACGTCTATATGACTCTGCCAGAGGGTTGTCGTAGTCAGTGGGAGCAGCGGAAACATTGGTGGACATCAGGCTTATGTCTACTTATAGACTAAAGCAAATATAGCGGAGATAGATCATCTATTTCTGACCTGACAGTCCTAAGTTTGACTTCATCAGAATAGGGGATGGATCTGTTGAGAAGGTAGTAGAGTATGATGTCCTGGTATTTGGATGACATACACAGAATAGGAAAATATACTCCTATACTACGATCGGTTGTACTTTGGTCGTCACACAGTGGTTTCTCCACAAAGGACTTGGATTTTATATCGTACATTCTGGTTACTAGATCTATGGTTTTAGATCTAGATTTGGGTAGTTTCCCAATCTGGGTACCTTGACAGCATTCTATGAGTATTTAGAATGGACGACTCCTGACACGGTAGTGTACCTGCAGTTGATGGAGTCACCCTCTCTAAAGGTGTCTTATAGACTAAAGGGGAGAGGGATACTCATGATTGGCCGATCACTTGCTTAGGCAATTGAGTCAATCATGAGATGTCAAGTACCACACCAGATGTTGTTCTTGCACTAGATGCAATAAGTTGATATTGATCCAATCCTGGAGAAACAGTCGGAAGCAGTCTTAGAACATAAGTGGATGTTCTAGGGATATGATAACGACAGCCTCATTTGGGAGACAGTTATCATTCCAGGCTTCCAAGGTGACATGGATGACAAGGAGTTTGTCAGAGTTATAGTTTTCCTTCTGACGAGGGGCAGTATTTTGGACAGGTGGTCTAAGGCAATACTGAGGGTGGCATGGCGCAGGATACTGATTAATTCAGTTGACGATACAGTCTAAGAAGTTTGGATTTGGAGTTCATTTATGAGCTAGGTCCCATCAGACATCCAGACATTCTAAGACAGGTATTGCTCTTTTCGGGAGATGGCTTTCTCCGCGACCTTGAGATATAGAGAGACATAGAAAGAAACTTCTCTGCGGATCCACTCACTGAGGCTATTCCTCGAACGCAATAGTTTCGCAAACGAGCTTTGTGAGACTGACTGGTAGAGGAGTTGGGTGTTCGATATCACATGGGCTGTGAGTATGCGGCATCGCAATAATTAGCCTTGAGTGCAAGTGGGAGATTGTTGGAGATAGTGTCCTCAGAGTCAATTATTGGATCACAGGCTCGTGATTGCAATGATTGAGGGAGGACCTATCCCGGTAGGACAGTCTTACTCGAGATGATAGTATGCTATCTGGTTTATCTTTATCATCGTGTACTGCTTTAGGTGACCTGACATGTCGCTATTACACGTTGATAGAGCCCCTAGGATTCTTGCTTGACTGCCAGCAGTATGATGGCGATCATATACGTGGGAGCTGGTAGTCTATAAGCACATCCTTAAAAGGTCCCTAGTCGTAGGAGTTTCGTGACAGGGCATCGATACTCCATTAGTAGACTAGTGTATACAGTCGAGACCCCGACGAGGGGCGGTGGCCGGTCTCACAAGCCACTGGTGTCAGTTGGTTCACCTAAGATGTATACAGGTGCTCATTGAGTTATGAGTACACCGGACAGGACTCGCCGGGAACCTGCTAGTTGGTCTTATACCAGATGTCAGATAGCAGTTCCCTGGTGACATGTGTACAGGTTAGTTCATCGACCTGAGATCGTCATTTGTCTCGTGTGAGTTCCCACTGTGCTTTGATTACTACCCTACCACGGCTCAAAGGAGTCGTGCAAACAGGTTTTAGTTGGGTACAGTCCCGAGCCACATGGAGGCAGTGAGCGGATCTGCAGGGGTTCGTCTCTCCCGGTATTGGGGGTGAGGTCGCGCTGTGTCTAGGAGAGCCATTACACAAAGCCCTCGGCTGAGGCAGGAGATTTACTGGTAGGTATTCCAGTAGTATCTCAGGGTGTTCTGGGCTACGCTCCGACACGACTTGTACCGCTTTTGGGGGTCTGACTTTTACCAACCCCCTAGGCCCGCCATGCGATACTCATTGACGAACGGACCGGACTGTACAGATATTGTCACTGACAGGCTCAGTAGGGTGTCGGGGTGAGCTTCCTCATCGACGTCCCTTTTGGTCAATAGCTGGTGGCCCGTCACGTATTGGCTTATACCTCTGACGTGCTAGTGGTTAAATCCACAGCCATAGTATTGACGAGTCTTTAGAGTCCACCACACTTTCAGCTACTCAGCTTTCGGGCGAAACGCTGTAGAGGCCGTATGGAGATATGGCAGGGTCCGATCAGATACGTGCGGTATTGCACGGATCAGGATCGGACAGTTTGTACTAGTGGCCGTATGGTTATATGGCAGGGTTCGATCAGATACGTGCGGTATTGCACGGATCAGGATCGAACGGATTTCACAAGCCGGCTTTGGTTTAAGCCGGTCCTAGTTTAGTACAGTGTAGATTTTGTCTCATTGCATTTGTATCCGGTCGGAATACAGATGCGGGTGTGTATGCACAGTATGGGGTTTTCCTGTAATTTATTACAGGACCAGTTTTCTGGAGTTGCCAGTTTGCATTCCGTTCCGGCCGGTTTTCCTTTGTTCTTTCCCGGCCGGACTTTTCTGATGGAGGGGGTAATTTGCAGTTTTGCAAATTACATTTGAGGAGGGGGGTTTCTTGTAAGTTGATTTATTATGATAACTTATTTAGATACCATTCCTTTCATTCTTCTTTTCATGCTTTATGGAGATTAGAAGTAATGAGATAGGATTTGATCTTTGATTAGAATTGTGATGATGAGGTTTGGATATGGTCACCTTTCTTTTGCTCCTACACTCACCTCCCTTTGCATTATGTTTCATTCCTCCACCATTCTCATCCTCACTTGATGAATATGATAAGTTTTTCATGAGAGGAAAAAGAAAGAGAGAAGAAGAAGAAGAGAGCTTCATCTTGAGAGTTTCATCCATGATCTCATTTTCTTGCTAGAAAAATGCAAGCACCATTTTTCTATTCTTGATTCCTCCATCACCATGGCAACAAACCCCAAAGAGACATACCCTCTACACTACACATTCTACAGCATATCTTGAGCATGTCGAGTTGCCGGCTTCATGCGCGAGTTGCCTCGGTATTGAGGCGGGAGCCCGTAAAAGAAGAAGGCGATGTGGTGCCCTTTCCGGCGAGGAGGCGACGATGTGGAGACTACTCTTTCCGCGGGAGATCGGGACGATGACGAGAAGACCGGAAGACTCGGATCACTCGGTATACTTCTCACCCCATCTCTAGTTAGCTAGTATAGGTTAATGGTAAACGATCCGGGTTTTCTTTGTCCGCGGTAGCGCCGGTTTCCGAGTAAGGAAAAAATTTTGATTCCGCATTTTGGCCTCGAGCAAGAGGCCGGGGCGCTGCCGTGGCGCAACAGTATCTATAAGAAGGAAGCAGATGGTAAGGTTGTCTTCCTCGTATTGTATGTAGATGACATACTCTTGATAGGAAATGATATTCCTATGCTGCAATCAGTCAAGCTCTTCTTATCGCAGAGATTCTCAATGAAAGATCTAGGTGATGCCTCCTGCATATTGGGAATCATGATCTATAGAGATAGATCTAAACGGATACTGGGATTGTCCCAATCCAGGTACATTGACACCATAATAAAGAGGTTTAGTATGGAAGAATCCAAGCGTGGGAACCAACCCACGATCTCTGGACTCACTCTCTCCAAAGAGATGTCTCCCAAGACTGATTTGGAGAGAGCTCGCATGCAAGGGATACCCTATGCTTCGGCAGTAGGCTCTATCATGTATGCGATGCTATGTACCAGACCCGATGTAGCATACTCACTAAGTGTAGTGAGTCGGTATCAAGCAGATCCAGGAGAGAGTCATTGGACAGCAGTGAAGAACATACTCAAGTACTTACGAAGGACTAAGGAGATGTTCTTGGTGTATGGTAACGGAGAACTCCAGGTGGAGTCCTTTACCGATTCCAGCTTCCAAAGTGATAAGGACGACTCTAAGTCGCATTCGGGTTTTGTCTTTACCTTCAATGGAGGGGCGGTATGTTGGAAGAGTTCCAAACAGGATACCGTTGCAGACTCAACGATGGAGGCTGAATACATCGCTGCCAACGATGCTGCCAAAGAGGCTGTCTGGATCAAGAAGTTCATTAGTGAACTTGGTGTGGTTCCATCCATTGAGCATCCAATACCTCTGTATTGCGATAACAATGGAGCTGTGGCTTTGGCCAAGGAACCCAGGTCCCATCAGAAGTCCAGACATATTCTGAGGCGGTATCACCTGATCAGGGAGATAGTTGATCGCCGGGAGATCGAGGTCAGGAGAGTAGATACGAAGGACAACACTGCGGATCCATTCACGAAGGCTATTCCCCAGATACAGTTTGAGAGATTATTTGGGATGCTAGGTATGCGATACTACAGCAGCTGGCCTTAGTGCAAGTGGGAGATTGTTAGTTATGTATATGCCCTAGAGGCCATTGTTGTACATATGATGTATATTATAATGGATGCTTGGTTATATATAGAGATGACTTTCTTGCTCGTCATGATAGTATGCTATTTGGTTTCACTTTATCTTAACATGTTGACTTGTATTGGTTTACTGTTTTACTCTCACATGTTGATAAAGCCCTTAGGATCTGTACTCGACTACTGGGACTATGATGAGATCATACTAGTGGGGCCGCGGTAGTCGATAAGTACATCCTATAACTGTTCCTAGTCGAGGGTATATCGAGACAGGGCATCGATACACCAGAGTAGACTAGCGTATACGCATCTTGACCCATATGATGGGCGATGGATGATCCCATATCCATCGGTGTTAGACATCAGAGATGGTGTACGGGTGCTCAGTGGAGACTGGGTACACTGGACGGACTCGCCGAGAACTCCCAGATGGTGATATACCACACGTCAGATGGCAGTTCTCCGGTGACACAGGTACAGGGTAGTCTGAAGACCCGAGATCGTCATAGAGTCTTGTGTGATTCCCACTGTGCTTTGATTTCCACCTTACCACGTCCAAGAGGGCGTGCAAAACGGTGGCTTTTGGGTACAGTCCCGAATCACATGGAGGCAATGAGCGATAGGAGGGGATTCGTCTCTCCCGGTATAGGGAGTTGATGTTGTGCTGTGTTCGATTGGCTATAACTGGAAGTCCCTGGCCAGGGCTGATATAGAGATTTACTGGTAAGTGTTACTAGTAGTTTCTCGACCCGTTATGAGCCATACATCGACACGACTTATCGGTTACTGGGGTCTGACGTATACCACCCCTAGACTTGATATGCGACATATCAGACGAACAGACCGGACTGTACGGGAGTGTTACTGATCTGATTCACAGGAGAACGGACAGGCTAGCTTGTTGATCTTCTGATCGCTCAATACCTGGGTGGCTGTTACGTTTAGCTGACCGCCTGCAGCTTGTGGGTGTTTGATATGATCATCACCTGCTACCGGCGTATTGACGATTCTTTAGAGTCCTACACAGAGGTTTCTTGGCTCAGGCGAAACGGAGTAGAGGCACATATGTGATATGTGCAGGACCGAGAATAATGCGATATGGGATACCGTATTATATTCTCGCGATATTTAGTTTTGAACCGGGTCATCGGATCAAGTGTTGATTCGATGAATCGGTACATGATATATTAGTCGGTAATATTCGATATAGCCGGATCGTCGGATCAAGTGTTGATTCGATGATTTAATATATAATAATATATATGATATATTATTATATTAACTAATATTGGCTTGCTTTATTATTTCATTTTCTCAGTGGATGATACATTGATATATATGCGATATATGTTAATTGTATTATTTTCTTTTGTTGCAAATATATAATATATATGTGATATATATTATTGTGACATGATATGATTAATTGTTAAACATGTTTAAGGATGATTAATTGAGGTTAAGGTTTGATTAGGGTTGGATGCTTCAAGTTCCTTCTAGAAGCTTTCTTTCTTTTGTCATTACAAAGATCTTTTGTGATGACACATTCTAAACTAAACCAAACCCTAACCCTAGTTGTTTCTCTACTCATTCTCATCCACTCATCCTTGACCATGGTTTACAATTCAATCATATATTCTTTCTATTCATCACAAAAAGGTTTTTAATCTCATTATTGATTTTCCATTATCTTCTTCTTCTTGAAGAAGCTCTCTTGAAAATCCTTAAGTGATGAAATAAAATGAGAAAATGATATCAAAAGAAAGCAAAATCACTACTCTCTCATCCTCATCTCATCTAGCCCATGGGATTAGTATGTTCTCTTCTTTAAGAGTGAGAAAGCTTGAGTCGTAGCAACTTCAAGGTAGATCATCGGAGATTTGGAATACGACAAGCTAGAATGGATCGTTCGAGTCGTGGAGCCTCTCATGAGTCCGGGAGATCGTGGATCGCGGCAAAGGGACTTCTACTCGGAGCTTGTGAAGTGAAGGAGCGGACTACAAAGGTTGTAATCCCTCACACTTAGATAAAAGTTATCTTCTTGCATATTAAACCCTAATAATCTAGCAAAGATCCCGGCTTTGGGTTGTTCGGCACGTCTAAAATTTAATCCGGGCATGTTTGATGCCTTAAAAACCTTCACAAGAGTGCCTAGGAACCCTACAGTTGGATGATTCATGAGTCTCTATAGAGGTAATTCCTTCACATTTGTTGTAGCATTTCAAGTGATTTAGCCTCTTTTAAAGTTTAGTGTCGTTTTGTCGAAGTTTTGTACACTTTGGACAAAACTAGAGAGGGTTAGGGTAAAGTTGAGATGTGGTTGTGCAATTGGACTCTAATGGTGACCTTAGACCCCATATTGACCAAAACACTGGCCTAGCACAACCTGAAACCCAAAAATATGGAATTACGGAACTTTTCATGTCGGTTTGTGATGACTTTGAGGGTGCAGGGAAATCTGGAGTGAACCGGGACCAAAACGAGATAAACAAACAACTCTAAGGGCCAAATTAGGGTATTAGGAGGCCACCCAGACCAGACGGACCCCATTGGACATAGGGGGGCCGGCCAGGCCGGTTTTGGCAAGGATGTGGCCGGCTATGTAGTGGTGGAATGTGTCGGGGTTGGTCCAGTAGCTCAAATACATCATATACATCACCCTGGACTTGTTTGCTTGGCTAAATTTGGCCTGAGGCGAAATCTGGGATCGTTTTCTTGGGTTGCTGCTTTGAATTGAGTTATTGTTTTCCGTATTTTGATTTCTAGAATTTCATATTTGGGTTTTACCTCGGTCACTTGGCGTTTGTACGACTACATCGAGCGATTTCGGGTTGTTTTGTGAAGGCTAACCGTAGGTTCTAACCTATAGGCCTTTTAGCGTATCGTGTTGGTTTTAGCGTGTCGTTTTAAGTTTCGATTTGGTTTTGATGTGATGCGATACGTGTGATATGTGTAGGTACCCCCACGACGATCCGAGATGATGCAGAAGATGAAGGCGACATCGATACCGACACGCAGGATACAGGTGAGTAGATTTAGATCTACGGGGAGAAGTCGGGTGGATGGCGTATAGCACCCCCGCAGTTCGTGGTGATGTATACGAATGCGTATACACACAGATATTGATTATTTATGGTTTGAGATTATTGATGATAGAGATGGATAATTGGTATATTGGATTGGTTTAGTGTTGCGAAACCCTAGAGTAGTGGTTGCATCACACACACACACACATACTTGCATACATTCTTCTTTCATATGTGCGTACATGGGAATATATATTGATGTGTATATTTACACATGGATATGGGACTATGTGTTTATATACTGGATTTGAGGATAGTATTTGGGATTTGAGATGAGTCGATGAGATTGGGCTTGAGGCCAGGAGATCGGTGATGTGATTTGGTTCGTATTGAGATACGACACGATGTTTTAGCGGGTCTTTTGACGTAGTGATTCTTACACCTGCTTGCATACATAGATGGTATCAGTATTGTACTAGACGTAGATCAGTACCCCGATCATGACATTTGATAAAGAGGATACCAGATAAATAGTATGATGAATGTGATATTGACCCGTACCCAGATTTGGGATGCCGTACGACGGATTTACGTACGAGATATATTTTGATGATTGATCCGCACTCTTGACTTGGGATGTCTGATTATAGATATGATATCGGATATGATATTATTGAGGCGGGATCACCGACTAATATATATACAGGTATGTATATGTATCGACTCAGATGTTAGGCAGTTTCCTTACCTGTAGCTCAGCTTGTTAGTTCAGCCATATAGTTTAGTGTAGTTGTTAGATTAGATTAGACTCCTACCTATTTCAAAACTAACGAATCGTGGGTATTTTAAAAGACAACCCAAGGGATCCTACGGATATTTCAAAAGACGTATCTTTTCATAAAAACACCGTAGCCCCTATTTTCAAAACCCCATGATTCGTGTGTTTTCAAAAGGCACCATTTGTAGGACTTTTATTAGATTAATTCAGATTAGTTATAGTTGCGTCTAGTTTTCAGCTACCGCTCATTATTGTGGTTCGCTTCGCATCGCATGCTTATATTATGTTTCGTACTACATTATTGATATCATGCTGTTAGGACACCAGCACCATTACCGATGATGCGTATGTACCACGTACACTTACTTGCCGGCTCACACACATCTTCATCGGTAATTGCCATGCCACGTACACTTTAGAAATACTATTGCATTGATATAGGTTGTCAGCTAATAATTTAGACAGGATATTAGTGTACTCGCCTTATGTGCTAGATTAGACATTGTAGTTATTACCTGCTACTTCATGCATACTGTTATTCATTGTTATGCCGCATTCATGGATTCTCATGCATATATTCACTATTTTATGTGTTATTGAGGTTTTGGATTTGGATTTCCGTGAGATTTTCTGGATTTGGAGGAAAACCGCAAAAAAAAACACAAATAAACATTTTCTCTCTTTTAAAATAAAAAGTGCGGTTTTCCCATGATGTATGAGTCGTCCACCATGAGTTTGCTGATGGATTTGGAAACCCGATTCGAGGAGACGGATGAACCGTTTCGGGTACATGGTGGACCCGGTAAGGTACCCCGGGGCAAGAAGCGCGTGATGATGACGATGTGAGCCTGGCAGGGGAGCATTACCTACCGGTGATTTTACCCGACGCGTCGGATATCCGGAGGATACCGTCGTGGTCTTGAGATGGATGGTAGGGGCCGGTCTGGACTGACGGCGCCCTAGATATTGTGATTGAGACATTGAGATTTCGTGATATTGAGGTACAGAGACTGTGATACAGAGATATCGAGATATTTGGATTACGTTTTGTGTCGATGTTAGGCACTGTCTTATGCTGATTTCATTATGATACCTCATTTTAAAAAAATACAAAGGAAATCTTACTAAATTATGAAAACAGTTTCTTCATTTACATGTATTATGTTCTCATGCATTCATACCTCATTCATATGATATATTGCCACCTGAGGCACTGAACGGGCTATTAGATTACACTCGGGTTAGATATTTACCCTAGCCTTGTTATAGGCTGCATGTTATATTTGAGGATTATATATTATGATCGTATGACCTAGGATTGCGTCATACATGCGATTTTTATTCGTAGATGTTTTTCTATTCACGAGTTGGCAACTCACCCACGTTGTGCCCCAGTTTCTTGCAGGTTTGCCGTACAGGTTTCATTACGGCTTTGCGGACACAGTTTCGTTCAGGTGACTTGCTAGTAGGTGGGTTTTTGGTATCGTACCCATCATATTACCTTGTATATTATTATTCAGTTGTATCTAGAGGTTCCATCAACCAAACATGTATTTATTTCAGAGATAGAGACCAGTGTTGTTTATCTATCGACCTTAGAGTTGCGCTTTGTATTTATACGGATTTCATGCTGTTTGAGTTCCCTTTTCTGTTGTGATCCTCGCCTTTCGGCGTTGTATATTTTATTGCTTGCGTAGTTGTGACCGTCGATTGACGAAGAGCTAGCTCCCGCTTGGGGATGCTTTTATTCTTTATATATATGCTTTATCAGGTTTTGTACCCGTTTGGGGTCAGTTTTACAAAGGAAACTCTGCCGAAATTTTTGGAAAAGACTTATGAATTTAAAACGCATACTTCGGCATATGTTGCAAACTAGTTGATTTAAAATGGTTTTCCTACTCTCTACTACTCTTCTTGGTTTGGATTTCTGGGTTTTCGGCTTACTTAGAATACGTACGCCTTGAGACGTTCGTAGTTTAAGTGCCGGTCATGTTCCGTACTTTCGGGTCGTGACAAATCCTTACCCTAACCTCCATGGAAAACACGCTCAACCGAGCCTTTATACTACGGTATCACCGCTACCTCGTGGGATAGGGTGCCGTAGGGAGCGGTATATGCATGTATGCATGAAGTCCTATGAAAATATACGACGGGCAAGAAAGGGGTGAGAGATCTTCATCTCTCAAACCTTCCCCAAATCTAACCCTAACAAGCGAGGAGACTACTCGCTCATTAGGGAATTGAAGAACAGTTATCTAGAGCAGAGAATAAAAGATCTAACTATCTAATTAGGGAAAAGAATTAAATTTAACTAGGGCAAGAATAGAAATTACCTAGGGCAGAAAATAAATTAAGAACTTACAAATTGATGCTCTCTAAAGAAATCTGAATTTTATTAATGAAGGGAGGCATCCCCTAATACAATGAATTGGGCTTCTATTTATAGGACATAGAAAACCCTAGGTTTACAATTGCCGCATATCTGCATTTACCAAAATACCCCTAGGAAGACCGGTCAAAGCCGCCAAGAATTATGGTAAAAAATATTTTCACAATATGCTGTAGATGGCCGCGGAACCGCGGCGGCAGCAAGGGTTGGGCCGCGTTTCCGCGGCCCAATGGTAAGATCATCTGCTGAAAACTTTTGTACTTGTTCTGGGCTTCCTATTTCTTCAGTACTTTTCTCAAATTGGCTTCTAGGTTTCTCCAGATCTCCAGTGAATAATGTAGTGGACTTTAACTGTTGCTTTAAGACGAAATCTTGAATCTTGCGATGCCTTGTATTTTGTGAACTGATCTTTCTGTAGGCTTGATTAAGATCCTTCTATTTGTTGGTTGTAGTTCCACTTTTGCATCGTCTTTTATCTTTTTCACTGTTTTAGATCCAAGAACCTGTAACCTGTACTATGTAGCAGACATGGCTCAAAAGCACCTGTTTATTTGTAAAATACATAAGAATGGGGAATATAATAATGCAATATTATGGTATGAACATGCACTCACCCTTATTCTCACCTCTCTCTCTCTTTTCTTCACACCCTCTCTCTTTCTCTCTCACTTCATCTCTTTATCATTATTTTCTCATTCCTCATAGCCTCAAACTGAAAACCGATCAATTCCTTTACTACCCCTTCACAGAAACTTCACAAACTTCATCAAATCTCACTCAAATCACTTCACATGCCTTGTTTTGCCTCTTAGATGCTTTGGAGCTTGGAAAGCTAGGATCTTTGAGCTTGTGGGAGTAGGTAATGATCTCAAACTGTTAAGTAGGTGTTTATTGTGTTGCGTAGCTTATCCGTTTCAGTTTAGGACGCGTAAAGTTAAGTTTCGTGCACATATCGTATTTTTAGTGTCAATATATGATATCTGTGATCTGCTGTGAACCAATGTGTGTACTGGAAAATCTAGCAGCGTGATTGTGTTGTACTAGAGACCCTAAGCCTTCACCTGAAACATGAACCCAAGGGGCTCGGATTTGGCCGGCGACAAGAGGTTTTTTTTCGGCGACCTCGGCCTCCTTGAGGAGTTTGGACTTGGTTTTTTGTGGGTAGCTGTCTGTAGTTGTGTAGGTGTGTTTGGTCCTGTTTGATTTTTGGGTTTTTACTTTATACAAAATCTGGGACCACTTATCTAGTTTCTTGTGTTACAAATACGTGCGTTACGTTATCCGACACGGTTCGTGTGCTTTGTGTAGCTTTTACTCTTGAGTTGGTTTCGTAGTGTCGCTACGCCCGTTAGCCACTAGACGAACACTTGAGAGTATATTTGGAGTTGGTTAGTCGGTCAAACGTAGTGGTTACGTGTTTTTGGTCGATTGCTAATATACACTTGTTATTGCTGTTTTTGATCTTAGGGTCGCAGGCGGAGACTTCGGACACTGCGAAGAAGGGAAAGCGAGTGGTTGGCTTTTCTTAGGCCAGGATCATCAGTGAGTAGATTTAACATCTACAGGGGAATCGCCCGCATGGCGTTATGCGTCAGGGCTAGTTATGATATGATATTAGCCGCATGTTATATTGCACATATCGAGATTGTGCATAAAACTTCATTGCAAATTATTACTTGTGCTTGGACTTGTACTCTTTGGACACTGCACCATTATTGACGGCTCATGTTGCACGAGCACTGATTTTATGCCACTCACACCATCAATAATTGCCATGACACGCACAACACTTATACATACGTGAGATTGTATTGGCTAGGGACATTGAGACATTGATTCATATTCCATTGTGCATATGACATGTAGCATACCTGTATACCTACATGCTTACACATATGCCTTGCCATGACTATATGCTAGCTACCCATATACCTATATGGTATTGTACCATTAGTGATAGGTATAAACACATATGAGACATAGCTACATGTACATCTTGCATACATACTTACATGTACACCCGTATACCTTGATATAGCTACACATATACCTGGAGGGTATTACATCATTACTGATAGGTAGATACACATATCTTGCTATACCGACATGGTTACACATACCTGGCTATAGCTACATGTTCATCTTTATATGATGTTGCGTTTGGTTTCGGAGAAATTAGGAACCACATGATATATCTAATAACTTGTTGCAGTTAAATAGCGATTTTTCCTTTATATGCTTATATTACTGTTTCATGTTGCATATATTATATTTCATGAATTTCGCATTGATATATGGATTTTATATGATGTTTTTTGGATGTTTTGATCTTGGGTATATATATCAGTGGTATGGGACGCTGATATATATACATGTGTGTATATATATATATATATATATATATCAGTGGTATGGGCCGCTGTTATATATGTACACCTAATATATATATATATATATATCAATGGTATGGGACGCTGTTATATATGTATACCTATAATATATATATCATCATAATGATCTTTGCAAGTATTCTTATTCATTATATATGAGGGCCGATTTTATGGTCGAGATTAGGGGCCAATATTATGGTCGAGATTAGGGGCCGATATTATGGTCGATATGAGAGGCCTATGTGGCCGATATGAGGGGCCTATGTGCTCTATATGAGGGGCCTATATGCCCGATGTGAGGGGCCTATGTGCCCGATATGAGGGGCCTATGTGCCCGATGTGAGGATGGCATGTTTTATTTCATACTCCGTATTTATTTGATATACATTGCTTCATGTATTAGTAGTACCCGATAGAGTACCTTTCATGACTGTTGCATATACATATTGCTAATTATTGCTATCAACTTGCATGCGATAGATTAGCGCAGTACGTGCATACTTGCGATTACCTGCATATGTTATTTACTATTCACGAGTTGGCAACTCACCCCCGTTGTGCCACAGGGTTGTACAGGTTGTCCCTCAGAGCAGTCAGAGGTAGGGCTGTCTTCTTCAAATCGTATCATCTTTTGCAGCGGATACCGCTACGGCTGACTGGGTGCAGTTTTGCTATAGGTGGGTTTTGCTGTTATCCGATATTGCTCATTGTATATTCGTTGTATCCAGTACTCTCCATCTACCATTTTCATGTATTGATTTAGAGACGAGTTGTGAGGACGATATTGTATATTATTTATGACTTGGATATTTTCATGCTGTTCACTTTATATCGTTTTTTCTTCGCTACGGCGTCATATATTTGCTTGTGGTGGTTGTTTTCCGCCTTTAGGCGTGGATTTGCTCCCGTTTGGGGATGCTTTACTTATATCTTTATGTTGTACCCTTTTGAGGGGCTTGTTTTACAAAGGAGGTGCTGCCAAATTTTTAAAGAAAGTAAATTTGGACTTTAAAGAATTTTGATTGAGATTTCAAAAGTTTTAACAATGTTATTATCACTTACTACTTTTGATGGTTTAGATTGCTGGTTTTTTGGCTTACTTGAATTACGTTACGCCTGGAGACGTTACGTAGTTTAAGGGCCGTCACGTGCTAAATTTTGGGTCGTGACAGATGTGATCATCACCTACTGCCGGCGTATTGACGAGTATTTAGAGTCCTATACAGAGGTTTCACTGTGTAGGGTTCCTAGGCACACCCATGAGTTTCTACAACGGATCAATCATGTCCAATTCAAAAATTTCATGTGCCAAAGAACCCTAAACTAGATCGTTATTAGAGGTATAGGCGAAACTACAAGCAAGTTAACAACTTAACTAAAAGGTGAAAGGGACTACAACCTTTGTAGATCCGGTCCTCCACTTCCTTAGCTCTGTGTTGACGTCCCTCCGCTGCGATCATCGGAATCCCGGACTCTCTTGTCGGTTTCATCGGAGAAATGATCGGGCTTGGTCGTTGACATCGATGCCGAAGATGATCTACATCGAGGCAACTCATGATCAAGCTCCATCTTCACTTGGTCATAGAACTTGTGAAGATAACACACTCTACTACATGGCAAGTGGTCGATGATGAAGAAATAGGAAGTGGGTTCACTTTGGATTTGGATTTCTCACTCTTTTGATCATGGCACCATTGGAGGTAGCATGGTTTCTTCTTCTTGAAGAAGAAGAAGAAGAAGAAGAAGAAGAAAAAGAATATGATGATTATGATAAAATCAATTGATTAATAATAATAAATCAAGTGATCTTATCATATAGCAACCATGGGTTAGTGTAACTAGTGTAGAGACTAAACTAGGGTTTAGGTGAATGGTTAGGTTTAGGAAAAAACAAAATGGTTTGAACTTTTCAAAGCTTCATGAAGCTTCAAATAAAAACAAAGAATTCCACCATTTTATTTTTGCCAAAATGGATAAATAAATAAATAAATAAAAGCCCTAACCATTAACCTAAACATGGTTCAAAGCATACACATACCCAAGTTTGCATGTATCATCAAACATGATACAAAATAGTGCACAAACATATATCATATATACAATGTGCACAAACAAGTGAGAAAAATAATCTTAAGTGAACCAATACTAGTTAATGTAAATTAATATATCAAATATATAATTATACATCAAATCATTAAATCAACACTTGATTTAATGATCCGGTCATATCGCATATAACCGACTAATATCAAGTGTATCAATGTATCGAATCAACACTTGATCCGGTAACCCGGCTATATCATATATAACCGTCCAATGATACAAATCGTGAGAATAGAATACAGTATCACATACTGGTATTATTCTCGGTCCCGCACATATCTCATATGCGCTCCTATTTCTTTTCGCTTGAGCCAGGAAACCTCTGTGTAGGACTCTAAAGACTCGTCAATACGCCGGCAGCAGGTGAAGACCATATCAAGCACCCACAAGCGGCAAGCGGTCTGCTAAACGTAACGGCCACCCGGGTATTGAGCGATCAGAAGATCAACGAGCAAGCCCGCTCACACTCCTGTGAATCCAACCAGTAACACTTACCGTACAGTCCGGTCTGTTCGTCAGATATGTCGCATATCTCGCCTAGGGGTGGTAAACGTCAGACCCCAATAGCTTGATAAGTCATGCCGATGTAAGGTCCATAACTAGCATGAAACTACTGATAACACTTACCAGTAAATCAGTGTAACCCTGGCCAGGGATTTCCAGTTATGGCCAGTCGAGCATAGCACAACATCAGCCCCCAATACCGGGAGAGACGAATCCCCTCCTATCGCTCATTGCCTCCATGTGAATCGGGACTGTACCCAAAAACCGCCTGCTTGCACGACTCAATAGAGCCGTGGTAGGGTGGAAATCAAAGCACAGTGGGAGACACACAAGACTCTATAACGATCTCGGGTTAACAGACTAAGCTGTACCAGTGTCACCAGAGAACTGCCATCTGACGTGAGGTATAATACCATCTGGGAGTTCTCGGCGAGTCCGTTCAGTGTACCCAGTCATCACCGAGCACCCGCATACCATCTCTGATGTCAAACACCAATGGATATGGGATCATCCATCCCCCATCACATGGGTCGAGAAGATATACGCTAGTCTACTCTGGAATATCGATGCCCCGTCTCGATATTCCCACGACTAGGAACATTGAAGGATGTACTCATGGACTACCCAGGCCCTACTAGTATGATCTGCATCATAGTCCAGGAAGTCGAGTACACATCCTAAGGGCTTTATCAACATGTAATAGAGAGACTGCAAGTATACATGTTAAGATAAAGAGCAACCACATAGCGTACTATCATGTCGAGCAAGAAAGTCCTACCTATATATGTCCCAGCATCCACTACAATATACATCCAATGTACAGTAATGGCCTCTAGGGCATACATATAACTAACAATCTTCCACTTGCACTAGGGCCATCTGTAGCAGTGGTTGCAGTATCTAATACTCAACCATCCCATAAAAGTCTCTTTCTGGGAAAAAGCCTTTGTGAGTGGATCCGCTGTGTTGTCCTCTGAGTCTACTCTCCTAACTTCGATCACCCTGGAGATCAACTATCTCCATGATCAGGTGATGCTGCCTCAGAATATGTCTGGGTCACTGATGGGATTGGGGTTCCTGGGCCAAAGCCACACTTCCATTGTCACAAAATGGTAGGAACCTAGTTCATCTCATGAACCAATATACACCCAAACTGCCTCTTTGGTAGTATCTTTAATAGCGATGTTACCAGCCTTTATCGTCTAGTTTGCCACGGTATCTAGCTTGGAACTCTTCCAACATACCGTCCCTTTACTGAGGGTAAAGACAATGCCTGTGACTGACATTCAGTCGTCCTTATCACCCTGGAACCTTTCCAGTGATTCTCCCCAGGATCGATTGATACTATCTTACTACAGCTAGTGAGAATCCTAACATCCATTTAGATCTATCTCATAGACCAAAATCCCAGGATTTAGGAGGTATCAACTTTATCCTATATGGAGAATCCATGTGATAAGAGGAGATTGACCGTGCGTAGCATATGAAACTCTTTTCTTATCAAGAGTATGTTGTCCACGTACAATACGAGGATGACCACCTTACTCTCTACTACCTTTTTGTATATACAAGGTTCGTCTACCATTTTGATGAAGTCAAACTCTTTGACTACCACATCAAAACAGACGTTCCAACTCCGCGATGCCTGCTTTATCCTGTAAAGCAACTTGCACATGTTTCCGCTGCTCCCACTGTTTACGAAGCTCTCTGGCTGTGTACTTATAGACGTTCTCTTCTAAATCAGTATTTAGAAAAATAGTCATGACACCCAACCACCAGATATCGCAGTCATGGTATGTAGCAATGTTAAGTAGGATCTGGATGGACTTAAGCATAGCCACTTGGAAAAGGTTTCATCATTATCCACGCCTGGTCGATGACGAAAACGTTCAACAAGTCTAGCTTTGAAAGTCTCAACTTTTCCATCTACACCAAGTAATCTTCTCAAGATATACTTGCTCTTGATGGGGATTTAACCCTTCAGATATAGCATCCAAAGTCCATACTTTGTTGGTGTACATGGATTCCATCTCAGATCGCTAAGCATCCAGCCATTCTTACAGAGTCCCTACTCTCGATGGCCTGCTCGAAACTAGTTGGGTCATCATCTCATGATGCAATCCTCGCTTCCACTGTCATCGAGAAACCGAAGTATCTCTTAGGCAGGTGAGGAACCCTGCTAGATAGGCGGAGAGGCTGAGGTTCGTCGGGGACTATTGAATCCTCAGGTTCTGTCAAATCAGCTGCAGTTTTGTATGGTTGGAACCTTTCCAGTTCTACAGAACCGACCTTGCCTCGATCTTGTCCGGATTTTTCTTTTGACATAGGCCGGACAATCCCAAATCTTAACTTGCTTAAGAGATAGGCTCTTCCCATACCATATCTTATATGGAGTGGTAGGCACTGATTTGATTCGAATCCAATTCAATAGGTATGCCACTTCTCAAGTGCACAACCCCAAAAGGAAATAGGTAACTCAGTAGTACTCATCATAGAGCACACCATATCTAATGTGGTGCGATTGCTCTGCCCCGATACACCGTTGTGCTGTGGTGTATTCAGAGGAGTAACACTGAGAGAGAATCTCATTCTCCTTTAGAATAGTCCAAGAATTCCATGCACAAGTATTCTCTTCCCTGATCTTATCAAAGGACATAATACTTATACCCGGTTTTTGGTTCTCTACTTCTAACTTATATTCTGTGAATATCTCAAAAACTTCGGACTTATGTTTCAACAGGAACATATGGCTGAATCTTGAGAGATCATCAGAGAATGTAATGAAGTACAAAGAACCGGTCTTGGCATATGTAGATAGGGGACCTTACATACATCATCATGTATCAGTCCCAGAGTTTACTAACTCTTTCTCTGTTTCCAGTAAACGGAGCTATGGTCATCTAATCTTTGTGACATGACTGGCAAGTTTCACAAGATGTAAATTCAAACTGATTTAAATATGCATCTAAATGTAACTTCAGCCAGTCGGGTCGCATTGATATGACCTAGTCTACAATGCTTCAAGAAGGATTCGTTCATTTCTGAACTCTTCCTCTTGTGTATGTTCTGTATACTAGGAACTGTAGTTTGATTTAGAACGTCAATGCTTTTAGATAACGTGCCTGAACCGATCAACTTTTGAAATAGGAAATGTTCAAAACATTATCCATCAATACAAAATTATATCCATCTTTTCTAATAAAGAGATTGATATGATTTTGTACATCAGGTTCGGTATCTAATAGCATTTGTTCAGAATCAATGTATTGGTAATACAGGGTGACAGTGACCAACAAACTTAGCTGCAACACTTTCCCCGTTTTCTGTCTCATGAAACTTATCACCCGTACTCAGTTCTTTACCTTTCTGTAGCCCTATGTAACGGATTACATTTGCGGGATCCTGATCCGGTATCTAATACCTAGGACGTAGAGCACACTGAGAAACAGTTCTTTATAATGAACACACCCGAAGGAGATGCATCATATGCACTTTCTTCGTTTGGGCGGCATAGGAATTTTGGTATTCCCCTATTTCCTGCTCTGTCTTATAACAATTATAAGTTGGAGCGGGACCAACGTTCCCCAGCTCAGTATAACAAGCGGGTTCGGTCAATACATCCATATTATTATCTTGATTAAGGCGTGATATGGTCGCTACCTGGAGAGAGAAAAAAGAAAACACTCTGCGTGCGCTCTTGCAAGATTAGATTGGTTATATATTTTATCTAATCAGGATGGCTCCCACTGTTTTTATCAAATCTTCCTTCAAATCCTAAAAGGAAAGACTAGCCGGGATTAATTACACTCTACAAGTTCGCCAATCTTTCAGCCAGGCCAGTGTCGGTACTTTGAGGGAGGTTCCCCGTGCTTTCGCACGGACCTAATTAAAGTAAACCTCGTTTTCCCAGAGGCGTAACCTCGTTGACACCTTTCTAGACACCTACTTGATCGGCTAATTGTAAAGTGCAAAACTCTCCCAGGAGTAACAATTACTCGCAGTGGGTATCGGGATCTAACTATCATATAGAAGGTATGCAATCTCATTGCAAATTTCAACACTTGAAACTCCCGATAAAGGTTTTTACCCCTAGCACTTATGACCTTAACTATGGTCAACAAATCATAAGCACTAGTCAAGTTCTACCCGTCATTTCGTGATTAATTAGACCCACCCACATGACCCTTAACTAAGGTCAACAAAGTCACGCGACTGTCCTAACTAATCGCATCATATGCGGTGTAGAAAGACATCACTTAGCTACCGTACACTGTGCCTTGACTATGGTCAACAAACACAGCACGAATACTAAGTATTCTACTTCCTAAAATGACGGAGGGTTGCGAATGGTTTTTAATAAAACCTTTAACGCTTTGAACTTGATCTCGTTGCGGAATCAAATGGTTTTTAAATGGAGTGTTTTTGAGGCTTTTCTAGTTTTGCTAAAGGGGTCACTCCCGGTGAAGGGATCGTCGGCCCTTTCCTCATCGAATAAGGTGCAGGATATATCATATATACCGCTGTGCAAAGCAAAAACTATAGAAGCAATCAAAAGACAAACCGAGGGTTGTAGCATCTGCCAGTTATTGTTAAAGGAGTCACTCCCGGTGAAGGGATCTCGGTCCTTTCCTTATCGAATAAGGTGCAGGATGTTCTACAAGGAACACCTCGATGCAAAGCAAGAACTGTAGCTACCTGATTTTATTTTTGAAATTCGATTCCACAACATCTTTTAGGTTTATTTTCTTTCATTAATCTCATTTATGAATGTCCCATCATTTAAGTCCACCTAAACATCACAGATAAATATAACGTATGCTTATGCCATCCGCATTCGCCTCGATGTCTCGTCTGCACCGTTAGGTTAGGTAACTAACGGCAGAGCGAGGCAGGGCTAGCACGGGTGCAAAACATAAGCAACGTCTATATAATATATCATATATACTATATACAATATCTATCTGAACAAATCACATGATCACATCACAGATAATGCAGCAGAAAATATCATATGAAATATTGGATATACTAGGACGTCCGTGTTTTTAATACGAGCTAGTATAAAACACGGATTCCACGGTCGTGATGAATAGCCAATCCCACACCTCTAGACCCCTACGAGAGCGACAAGCAACCCTACCAATTCTAGGGTTAGGAGACCCGGACTCGACTCCTCGAGATGGTCTCCCACTGGACCGTAGAACCCGGTTACTTGTGCTCCCCTCCTTGGGTCTATCCTAATGCGGAAAAGTAAATAATATACAAAAGGTGACATCTTCCGCAACCTGGAAGTGCCCCAAATAAAAGAATATTACATACAAGTTTTTACATGAATGAAAATGAAAAACACTCGTCTCACATAAAAAACCCCGGCTATTCAAACACGACGATCCAATATAACATATCCAGCAACACATAACATCACATGTCATCAACGTAAGTAAATATGCGCATCCCAATTGTCGTTGACATATAGTAACGAAACCGGCGATATCACATATTACACTTACGGTCACAGAAAAGAAAGTGTAAAACTACAACAGTTGGAATCCGCAAACTCTTTAGACATCGCATGCCTAATCAAATGAATTCCTTAGACATCGCATGCCTAACTATTATAAACCCCGCATTTTAGTGTCATTATCGAAAACACTTTTCAATGTAAAGTCGGGCAATTCAACAAGATTCTCGGCATCCAGAACAAATGCTCGTCGCAAACTTTAGTGGACGGTCGCACCCCCGATTCCATCGACGAAGTGCACTAAGGCGGAACACCGCTGCCGCGAGCACCCGAACGGATGCTTTTTGGCGATGGGGTTCTCCTACACTCACTTGGTCGGGGCTATGGGGTGTAGCTGTCTATTATGTTTACCGGCGAGTATCCGTGTAATGAACGTGATTGCGACGGACTTTTGATCATATCAAAATCCCGTGGCAACCAATCAAGTGAGACTAAAGTGCTAGGTTTATAACATTCATATTAGTTATCTCATAACTACTTGTGAATTCCAAATATTGTATCACATTCCAGATAAATAGAAAATGTTAAACTTTCCGATCGAACAATCAAACACCCAAGTTTTCCCGAAACAGCTCAACACATGAAATAAGTTTAAAACATTCACTTCATGCCACAGTACCAACGGTCCAGCCGTAGAAGGGTTAAGCCAACACCTCACATGTGGCACGCCGTACTGCCCCAAACCCTAAGGTTCAAAGGGCAGTTCAAGACGGTCACATAATCGAGTTAAGGTTTGTTATCATCTAGAGGGTCCATCGCGTTACTTGCACTACTCATAACGTTCTCAAACTACGGAAAAGTCCAACAGTTGGAAATTTCCCGGCAGGAGAAAAATTGGGTATTTATATCCGGTCGAACGTTTTAACATATTCTAAAATTACCCGGAAAAACACATAGACGAAATTAGATTTCCCGATCGAAACACCGAGTCCCCAATACAACCCAGAAAAACTCAACTGTTGAGTATCAATTAAAAATTCCCATAAAATACAGCATGTACAGAAAGGAATTATTGTGCAAAAAGTAAGGGATTACGTCATCATATGGCCGCGGAACCGCCGCAAAAGCTAAGCCTGTGCCGCGGTTCCGCGGCGCTTTGGGCGTATCTTTTTGTCGTTTTGCACCGTATTTCTTAAAACTTCCTGCTGCATTTTTTAAGTATTTTGAATCTGGAAAAATCCACTGTTTGGAAAAATGTACAGAGAAGGATTTTGGATTAGGGTTTCGGGTTCGATCGGGTTTCTAACTTCGTCTATTCATCGCCTAAGGCTCTAGTTAGGCTCTGATACCACTGTAGGGTTCCTAGGCACACCCATGAGGTTCTACAACTGATCAATCATGTCCAATTCAAAAATTTCATGTGCCAAAGTGTAAGTGCACGGCGGCGCCCCGGCCGTCAATCCGACGGCCAAATGCGGAAACGGTGATAAACTTTAATTTTTGCGGACTTAGCAAAACCGGCACCACCGCGCACTAAACCCCGGATCGTGCCATTGAACTTATTCTAGCAAACAAGAGAAGGGTTAGAGATATACCGAATGATCCGAGTCCTTCGGTCTTCGTCTCCATCATCCCGATCTCCCGCGGAAAGTGTAGTCTCCTTATCGTCGCCTCCTCGCCGGAAAGGGCACCACATCGCCTGTGTCTTTTACGGGCTCCCGCCTCGAGACCGAGGCAACTCGGGCATGAAGCCGGAAACTCGACATGCTCAAGATTTGCTGTAGAATGTAGTGTAGGTGATGCTAGTCTCATTTGGGGTTTGTAGTTGCCTTGATGGAGGAATGGAGAATAGAAAAATGGTGCTTGCATTTTTCTAGCAAGAAAATGAGATCATGAATGAAACTCTCAAGATGAAGCTCTCTTCTTCTTTTTCTCTCTTTCTTTTTCTCTCATGAAAAACTTATCATTTCTTATCAAATAAATGGTGGAGGAAAGAATGTATATGAAGCATGAAGGGAGGTGAGTGTAGGAAGTGAAAAGAGGTGACCACATCCTAGACAAGAAAACATCAACCATGCTTACATCTTAATCATATCATATCTCATTAATGCAAAAGCATGGATGAAAGATATCATAATCAACACAATAGCAAGAAACCCCCTCCACAAAAGTTATTTGCACAATTGCAAATAAACCCCTCCATCGGAAAAGTCCGGCGGGGAAAGAACAAAGGAAAACCGGCCGGAACGGAATGCAAACTGGCAACTCCAGAAAACTGGTCCCGTAATGAATTACAGGAAAACCCCGATACTGTGCATACACACCCGCATCTGTATTCCGACCGGATACAAATGCAATGAGACAAAATCTACACTGTACTAAACTAGGACCGGCTTAAGCCAAAGCCGGCTAGTAATATCCGTCCGATCCTGATCCGTGCAATACCGCACGTATCAGATCGAACCCTGCCATATAACTATACGGCTACTAGTACAAAACTGTCCGATCCTGATCCGTGCAATACCGCACGTATCTGATCGGACCCTGCCATATCTCCATACGGCCTCTACAGCGTTTCGCCCGAAAGCTTGAGTAACTGGAAGTGTGGTGGACTCTAAAGACTCGTCAATACTATGGCTGTGGATTTAACCACAAGCACGTCAGAGGTATAAACCAATACGTAACGGGCCACCAGCTATTGACCAAAAGGGACGTCGATGAGCGAACTCATCCTGACGCCCTACTGAGCCTGTCAGTGACAATATCCGTACAGTCCGGTCCGTTCGTCTATGAGCATCGCATGTCGGGCCTAGGGGGTTGGTAAAAGTCAGACCCCCAAAAGCGGTACAAGTCATGTCGGAGTGTAGCCCAGAACACCCTGAGATACTACTGGAATACCTACCAGTAAATCTCCTGCCTTGGCCAAGGTCTTCGTGTAATGGCTCTCCTTGACACAGCGCGACCTCACCCCCAATACCGGGAGAGACGAAACCCTGAAGATCCGCTCAATGCCTCCATGTGGCTCGGGACTGTACCCAACTAAAACCTGTTTGCACGACTCCTTTGAGCCGTGGTAGGGTAGTAATCAAAGCACAGTGGGAACTCACACGAGACAAATGACGATCCCCAGGTCGATGAACTAACCTGTACACATGTCACCTGGGAACTGCTATCTGACGTCAGGTATAAGACCAACTAGCATGTTCCCGGCGAGTCCTGTCCGGTGTACTCATAACCCAATGAGCACCTGTATACATCTTAGGTGATCCAACTGACAGCAGTGGCTTGTGAGACCGGCCACCGCCCCTCGTCGGGGTCTCGACTGTATACACTAGTCTACTCTGGAGAATCGATGCCCTGTCTCGAAACTCCTACGACTAGGGACCTTTTAAGGATGTGCTTATAGACTCCAGCTCTCACTTATATGATCACCCTCATATTGCTGGCAGTCAAGCAAGAATCCTAGGGGCTCTATCAACGTGCAATAGCGACATGTCAGGTCGCCTAAAGCAGTACACGATGATAAAGGTAAACCAGATAGCAAACTATCATCTCGAGTAAGACTGTCCTACCGGGATAGGTCCTCCCTCAATCATTGCAATCACGTGCCTGTGATCCAATAATCGACTCTGAGGGCACTATCTCCAACAATCTCCCACTTGCACTCAAGGCTAATTATTGCAATGTCGCATACTCACAGCCCGTGTGATACCGAACACCCAACTCCTCTACTTGTCAGTCTCACAAAATCCGTATGCGAAACTATTGCGTTCGAGGAATAGCCTCAGTGAGTGGATCCGATTAGATGTTTCTTTCTATGTCTCTCTATATCTCAAGTTCGCGGAGAAAACCATCTCCCGAAAAGAGCAATACCTGTCTTAGAATGTCTGGATGTCTGATGGGACCGAGCTCATAAATGAACTCCAAATCCAAACTTCTTAGACTGTATCGTCAACTGAACTTAATCAGTATCCTGCGTCATGCCACCCTCAGTATTGCCTTGGACCACCTGTCCAAAATACTGCCCCTCGTCAGAGGGAAAAACTATAACTCTGACAACCTCCTTGTCGTCCATGTCACCTTGGAAGCCTGGAATGATAACTGTCTCCCGAAGGAGAATGCTGCTATCATATCCCTAGAACATCCACTTATGTTCTAAAACTGCCTCCGACTGTTTCTCCAGGATTGGATGAATATTAACTTATTGCATCTACTGCAAGAACAACATCTGGTGTGGTACTTGACATTTCATGATTGACTCAATTGCCTAAGAAAGTGATCTGCCAATCATGCACATCCCTCTCTACTTTAGTCTATAAGACACCTTTAGAGAGGGTGACTCCATTACCTGCAGGTATACTACCGTGCCAGGAGTCGTTCATTCTAAATACTCATAGAATGCTGTCCAAGTACCCAGATTGGGAAACTACCCAAATCTAGATCTAAAACCATAGATCTAGTAACCAGTATGTCTAATGTAATGTCCAAGTCCTATGTGGAGAAAACACTGTGTGACGACCAAAATATAACCGATCGTAGTATAGGAATATCACTTCCTACTACCTTCTCAACAGATCCATCCCCTATTCTGATGACGTCAAACCCATGACTGTCACATCAGAAATAGATGATCTATCTCCGCTACTTCTGCTTTAGTCTATAAATAGACATAAGTTTGATGTCCACCAATGCTTCCGCTGCTCCCACTGACTACGACAACCCTCTGGCAGAGTCATATAGACGTGCACTTCTAAAGCAAGTTTAGAACGACGCTATACTCATCCTCCTGCCGGGTCTCGCAGCCTGGAACAACAACAATGGCAAGTGTGGGTAAACAAGAACTTCCCTGTCACCGTCCTTGAGGCTACCGGAGTACCTCTCGGGTGCCTGAAGTTACCCACCATCCCTGCGGAGTGGCCAATGGAATGTCAAGTCAGATTGAATCTTTAGGTTCCTTATCAAATCTTCAGTAATCGTTTGCGGTTCTGGAATCACTTCCAGTTCTACCATACTCCCACTACTGTTTTTGAAAAAATCCATTTTTAATAAAACTGTGGCGAGTCTAGAACAATATTTCTATTGATCTGCCAGATGGTAGAAAGTCAACCCTCGTCATAGCCTGGGTCAACCCACAAACAGCCATTACAGAAACGTGCCTTGAGTTGTCCAGTGTCTGGTTTTAATCATAAGCCGGACAACTCCCCGTACCTTAACATCGTTAAGATATGAACTGTTCTATATCCAATATAGAACCAGAGGCACTGATTTAATTTAACCAGATTCAAATCATGCAACTATCTCCAGTGCATGTCAACTAAATGGAAGGAGGCCGATCAGCGTTACTCAACTTAGGAATACTTCCAATTATGAGTAACCTGAAAGAGAAGTAATTACTATAAACTGAATACCATGCACAAGTATCTACATCTTCGATCACTTTGAAGAATCCCGATACTTGCTACACCTGGTTCTCTACTCTATTCAAATACCTATAACTTCTCAAAACTGAGACCCTGTGTTTCTACGAAACACATGTCTAAGAACTAGAGAAGTTAAAAGTAAACAGAATATAGTATGAGTACCAACCCCTCTGTCCTAATGGACACTGGACAACATACAATACTCTGTATAAGTCCGCTGAGTCTAACATCTCTTTCACTATGTGTCGTAGGTTGAAAACTGTACTTATGGTTAAGAAGAATTACACCGTTGTTTAATGCTCCTTACCTAACCATCCACTGATATAGGTAAATGTCACTGACATAATTTCAAAAAGTATATCTCACTCTATGAAAATAGACGTACAGATATATCAACTTGAAATTGGTGCATAACAACGGATATTCAAAACCAAATATTTGCCGACCGGCAAACAGCCCAGATGATCTCCTCAAATATCACCGATTACAACGAATCCCGATATAATAAGGATGATCACCCAATTCCCAATAACTTACTCCCACTCATCATCTGTAAAGCCATACAGATGTGAGAATCAAACCTGGTAAATACATACCCTGGAGCAAGTGTCTAATCAGGAAATCAGTTTTCTTTTAACAGTACACAGCTGAACTGAAACATTGAAATGTTTCGATGGGGTATCCTGGTATTCCTAGCAATGCCTCTTCCATTATCCAGATTCACAACTATAACCGTATAATTCTTTGCCACCTCTCCAAATCCCTTCATATGTCTTTAGTCATTACCTTCTGCACACCTCTTTAGGCCAATTGGTTTTCTTCCTTCCCTACCGTTCGGCACCAGCCTATGGTTTGGAAGAAGACTATCCAAAAAGCATAAAGGGTGTACTGTCCTAATCCTAGGAGCACTCGCATCGCGAGAGAAGGTGAAGATAAAAGACACCTGAATGTACTTTATTCCTATTTCTCCTGAACCAGGATCCATCCCCGAACTGGAACAAGTTCCTTTCGAGTTCGTATATAACCATACGATGGATTATCCAATAAAATGGGATCTTCGTAGTGATACGGAGTGTCCTGGAGAAATACAAAGGTGATTTAGGATTGGCGAAGAAATACTTGGTTTGGTCGTGAATAGCAGTCGCAATTTACTTTGCCCTCTTACTAATCCCTTGCTTTGTCTGATCTTAATACCTTCTGTACACCGTTTAGGCTAATTGGTTTTCTTCATTCCCTACCGGTTGGCACCAGCCTATGGTTTGGAAGAAGACTATCCAATTTGCACAAATAGGTGTACTACTCCTAGACTAAGGAGTACTCGCAACTTGAGAGAGGGTAAAAGGGAAAAGACAACTGAATAATCCTATCCGTTTTCTCCAGAACCGGAAACCATCCTCGAATTCCTTCGAGTTCGTATCTAACCATACGATGGCTTTGTCCAATGGAAGTGGACGTTCGTAGTAATACGGGGTGTCCTGGAGAAAAGGGTAAAAGTAGGAGTGGCAATGAGGTCTGCAACTCTGACAATCCAAAAGCCAGTGTTATGAAGGTTCGGTCAACTTGGTCTCTGAGTCGTAGTCTAGGGTCGGGTCAATGGTCGCTGCCAGAGAGAGAGAGAAAAGAAACACTCAGCGTGCACTCTATCCTAGATCAGAATGGTTACCAATTTATCTAATCAGGAAACCTCCCACTGTACCTCAAAATCTCCTCCAAACCTGAAAGAAGAATTAGTCGGGGTCACCCGAGGAGTAAACCAACTCATCAGTGGGAATCGGGATCCAACTATCATTGCATGATAACGTGACGGAATCCGCTCACGGTGTCACACTCCAGAAGGTATGCGCATATCTGGCAAGTTTCAGTTCTTTTGAAACTCCCGATGTGATTTCTGCCCCATGCTCTTATGACCTTGACGAAGGTCAACAAATCATAAGTCACATATCAAGTTCTACCCGTCATTGTCCAGGTTAATTTGAACCCACCCGTACAAGCCCTTGACGAAGGTCAACAAGGCTATACGACTGTCCCAAACCAACACATCTATCTATGTAGCAGAAAGGCAACAAGCAGCTACCATGCACTATGCCTTGACGAAGGTCAACAAATATAGCATGAATACTACGTGCTACCCGTCTGAAACGACGGAGGGCTACGAATGGTTTCTGGCGAAAACCTTTAACGTAATGAACTTGATATCGTTGAAGGAACGTATAGCTTTTTAGAAAATATAGTGACGAAAACCTTTACTAAAGAGGTCACTCTCGGTGAAGGGATCTCGGCTCTTTACCCGTAGAATGGGGTGCAGGATATTCCAAATGAATACCACGATGCAAAGCAAAAGTAATTGGCTATAGTGAAGTTAATGCCCTGACGCAAACTTCTGTCCAAGGGGTCACTCCCGGTGAAGGGATCTCGGCCCTTGCCTCGTCGACTGAGGAGCAGGATATTCCAAATGAATACCACGATGCAAAACAAAAGTGAACGTCCTTGCAATAACAGCCTTTTGAAAAGTGTTCCAACAACATCAGAATAGGTTTGTTTAACTTGCATTGATCCGAATCAATGCAGTCCCATCATTGATCACACCACAAAGAACGAAAATATACTGACGTACGTATATGCCATCCGCATTCGCCACTGGGTCCCGTCATCACCCGTTAGGTTAGCTAACTAACGGAAGAGCGGGGACTGGACTAGCGCGGATGAAAAGCATATACAACATCTACTAATATATATACCAATATATTATATTTCGCTCAAGGCGTGAAAAGAAATGCAACATCACAGAAATGTACAGCATCACAGAACAATACAGATATCTGGGATCCCCGGGTTTCACAGAGCCACTACTGAAACCCGACGTTCCCCTGGTCATGTGGATAGCCTGTGCAATGAAATCCTAGACCCCTACGGGCGCGGCAAGTCACCCGCCAAAACCTGAAGCGAGGCAGCCTCCTCTAGCCCCGTGAATGGACCACCCAGCACTCCACGGAATCCGGCAACTTGGGCACCCCTCCTGGGTCAACCTGTACCCCCTACGAGTGCGGCGAATAGCCCGCCAATCCCAGAGTGAAGCCCCTTCCGTCCCAATGCCATGAGATGCGGGCTTGTTGCCCTCTAGAACCCGGCCATCCGTGCACCCCACCGCGGGGTAATCCTAGTACAGAAAGTAAAATATACATACACCGGGTACATCGACCGCAACCAGGTCGTGTCCCAAAAGAATAATACAAACAGGCAGTGACGGCAGTCCACATGTCGGACGCTCGCCCCGCAATATCAAATGTACATAATACAACAGCACTGTACTAGCATTGCATCCAGGCTATCCCCACGACCGATCCGCAACATCACAGCATAAACATAGAATATCAACGTGAAAGTCACGTTCGCAAATCCGTCTAACCGGGCTATAGCAGTTAGACCGGACTTACCGATCGAGTGACATTCACGGTCGCAGATATAATGTAAATACTGTGAAAAATGTGTTTAAAATTTTCCGATTGACCAAAAATTAACAAGTGGGCCCCCAAACAAAACTGTAGCACTCACAGAAAACCTGGGCCCAATTTTAATATTCCAAAACCCCTAATAATAGCCCATAAGCCCACTGCAAAAAAATAATCACACGATCCCATACTTCTGCGGCGGAAGCGCGGCCATAAGGGGGTTTTGGCCGCCCTTCCGCGGTCGTACGGAGTGATCGCTTTACCAAATTTTTGCAGTATTCTTAGAACTCCCTGCACATCATTCTGAGACCACCTGAAAAATTTTTAGACTCCAAAAAGTTTCGACAGAAACTGATGTGAACATAAATACGGTTTTTGGAAATTTTGGTCGATCGAAAATGCAAACACACCAAACGAAGCTAGACGAAGTTAATGGCGAGGCTCTGATACCACTGTAAGTGCACGGCGGCGCCCCGGCCGTCAATCCGACGACCAAATGCGGAAACGGTGATAAACTTTAATTTTTGCGGACTTAGCAAAACCGGCACCACCGCGCACTAAACCCCGGATCGTGCCATTGAACTTATTCTAGCAAACAAGAGAAGGGTTAGAGATATACCGAATGATCCGAGTCCTTCGGTCTTCGTCTCCATCATCCCGATCTCCCGCGGAAAGTGTAGTCTCCTTATCGTCGCCTCCTCGCCGGAAAGGGCACCACATCGCCTGTGTCTTTTACGGGCTCCCGCCTCGAGACCGAGGCAACTCGGGCATGAAGCCGGCAACTCGACATGCTCAAGATTTGCTGTAGAATGTAGTGTAGGTGATGCTAGTCTCATTTGGGGTTTGTAGTTGCCTTGATGGAGGAATGGAGAATAGAAAAATGGTGCTTGCATTTTTCTAGCAAGAAAATGAGATCATGAATGAAACTCTCAAGATGAAGCTCTCTTCTTCTTCTTCTCTCTTTCTTTTTCTCTCATGAAAAACTTATCATTTCTTATCAAATAAATGGTGGAGGAAAGAATGTATATGAAGCATGAAGGGAGGTGAGTGTAGGAAGTGAAAAGAGGTGACCACATCCTAGACAAGAAAACATCAACCATGCTTACATCTTAATCATATCATATCTCATTAATGCAAAAGCATGGATGAAAGATATCATAATCAACACAATAGCAAGAAACCCCCTCCACAAAAGTTATTTGCACAATTGCAAATAAACCCCTCCATCGGAAAAGTCTGGCCGGGAAAGAACAAAGGAAAACCGGCCGGAACGGAATGCAAACTGGCAACTCCAGAAAACTGGTCCCGTAATGAATTACAGGAAAACCCCGATACTGTGCATACACACCCGCATCTGTATTCCGACCGGATACAAATGCAATGAGACAAAATCTATACTGTACTAAACTAGGACCGGCTTAAGCCAAAGCCGGCTAGTAATATCCGTCCGATCCTGATCCGTGCAATACCGCACGTATCAGATCGAACCCTGCCATATAACTATACGGCTACTAGTACAAAACTGTCCGATCCTGATCCGTGCAATACCGCACGTATCTGATTGGACCCTGCCATATCTCCATACGGCCTCTACAGCGTTTCGCCCGAAAGCTTGAGTAACTGGAAGTGTGGTGGACTCTAAAGACTCGTCAATACTATGGCTGTGGATTTAACCACAAGCACGTCAGAGGTATAAGCCAATACGTAACGGGCCACCAGCTATTGACCAAAAGGGACGTCGATGAGCGAACTCATCCTGACGCCCTACTGAGCCTGTCAGTGACAATATCCGTACAGTCCGGTCCGTTCGTCTATGAGCATCGCATGTCGGGCCTAGGGGTTGGTAAAAGTCAGACCCCCAAAAGCGGTACAAGTCGTGTCGGAGTGTAGCCCAGAACACCCTGAGATACTACTGGAATACCTACCAGTAAATCTCCTGCCTTGGCCAAGGTCTTCGTGTAATGGCTCTCCTTGACACAGCGCGACCTCACCCCCAATACCGGGAGAGACGAAACTCTGAAGATCCGCTCACTGCCTCCATGTGGCTCGGGACTGTACCCAACTAAAACCTGTTTGCACGACTCCTTTGAGCCGTGGTAGGGTAGTAATCAAAGCACAGTGGGAACTCACACGAGACAAATGACGATCCCCAGGTCGATGAACTAACCTGTACACATGTCACCTGGGAACTGCTATCTGACGTCAGGTATAAGACCAACTAGCATGTTCCCGGCGAGTCCTGTCCGGTGTACTCATAACCCAATGAGCACCTGTATACATCTTAGGTGATCCAACTGACACCAGTGGCTTGTGAGACCGGCCACCGCCCCTCATCGGGGTCTCGACTGTATACACTAGTCTACTCTGGAGAATCGATGCCCTGTCTCGAAACTCTTACGACTAGGGACCTTTTAAGGATGTGCTTATAGACTCCAGCTCTCACTTATATGATTGCCCTCATATTGCTGGCAGTCAAGCAAGAATCCTAGGGGCTCTATCAACGTGCAATAGCGACATGTCAGGTCGCCTAAAGCAGTACACGATGATAAAGGTAAACCAGATAGCAAACTATCATCTCGAGTAAGACTGTCCTACCGGGATAGGTCCTCCCTCAATCATTGCAATCACGTGCCTGTGATCCAATAATCGACTCTGAGGGCACTATCTCCAACACAAAGAACCCTAAACTAGATCGTTACTAGAGGTATAGGCGAAACTACAAGCAAGTTAACAACTTAACTAAAAGGTGAAAGGGACTACAACCTTTGTAGATCCGGTCCTCCACTTTCTTAGCTCCGTGTTGACGTCCCTCCGCTGCGATCATCGGAATCCCGGACTCTCTTATCGGTTTCATCGGAGAAATGATCGGGCTAGGTCGTTGACATCGATGCCGAAGATGATCTACGTCGAGGCAACTCAAGATCAAGCTCCATCTTCACTTGGTCATAGAACTTGTGAAGATAACACACTCTGCTACATGGCAAGTGGTAGAGGATGAAGAAATAGAAAGTGGGTTCACTTTGGATTTGGATTTCTCACTCTTTTGATCATGGCACCATTGGAGGTAGCATGGTTTCTTCTTCTTGAAGAAGAAGAAGAAGAAGAAGAAAAAGAATATGATGATTATGATAAAATCAATTGATTAATAATAATAAATCAAGTGATCTTATCATATAGAAACCATGGGTTAGTGTAACTAGTGTAGAGACTAAACTAGGGTTTAAGTGAATGGTTAGGTTTAGGAAAAAACAAAATGGTTTGAACTTTTCAAAGCTTCATGAAGCTTCAAATAAAAACAAAGAATTCCACCATTTTATTTTTGCCAAAATGGATAAATAAATAAATAAATAAAAACCCTAACCATTAACCAAAACATGGTTCAAAGCATACACATACCCAAGTTTGCATGTATCATCAAACATGATACAAAATAGTGCACAAATATATATCATATATACAATGTGCACAAACAAGTGAGAAAAATAATCTTAAGTGAACCAATACTAGTTAATGTAAAGTAATATATCAAATATATAATTATACATCAAATCATTAAATCAACACTTGATTTAATGATCCGGTCATATCGCATATAACCGACTAATATCAAGTGTATCAATGTATCGAATCAACACTTGATCCGGTAACCCGGCTATATCATATATAACCGTCCAACGATACAAATCACGAGAATAGAATACAGTATCACATACTGGTATTATTCTCGATCCCGCACATATCTCATATGCGCTCCTATTTCGTTTCGCTTGAGCCAGGAAACCTCTGTGTAGGACTCTAAAGACTCGTCAATACGCCGGCAGCAGGTGAAGATCATATCAAGCACCCACAAGACGCAAGCGGTCTGCTAAACGTAACGGCCACCCGGGTATTGAGCGATCAGAAGATCAACAAGCAAGCCCGCTCACACTCCTGTGAATCCAACCAGTAACACTTACCGTACAGTCTGGTCTGTTCGTCTGATATGTCGCATATCTCGCCTAGGGGTGGTAAACGTCAGACCCCAGTAGCTTGATAAGTCATGCCGACGTAAGGTCCATAACTAGCATGAAACTACTGATAACACTTACCAGTAAATCAGTGCAACCCTGGCCAGGGATTTCCAGTTATGGCCAGTCGAACATAGCACAACATCAACCCCCAATACCGGGAAAGACGAATCCCCTCCTATCGATCATTGCCTCCATGTGAATCGGGACTGTACCCAAAAACCACCTGTTTGCGAGACTCAATAGAGCCTTGGTAGGGTGGAAATCAAAGCACAGTGGGAGACACACAAGACTCTATGACGATCTCGGGTCAACAGACTAAGCTGTACCAGTATCACCAGAGAACTGTCATCTGACGTGAGGTATAATACCATCTGGGAGTTCTCGGCGAGTCCGTTCAGTGTACCCAGTCATCACCGAGCACCCGCATACCATCTCTGATGTCAAACACCAATGGATATGGGATCATCCATCCCCCATCACATGGGTCGAGAAGATATACGCTAGTCTACTCTGGAATATCGATGCCCCGTCTCGATATTCCCACGACTAGGAACATTGAAGGATGTACTCATGGACTACCCAGGCCCTACTAGTATGATCTGCATCATAGTCCAGGAAGTCGAGTACACATCCTAAGGGCTTTATCAATATGTAATAGAGAGACTGCAAGTATACATGTTAAGATAAAGAGCAACCAGATAGCGTACTATCATGTCGAGCAAGAAAGTCCTACCTATATATGTCCCAGCATCCACTACAATATACATCCAATGTACAGTAATGGCCTCTAGGGCATACATATAACTAACACACTGGCCCAGGCAAAACGAGGTAGGAGCACATATGTGATATGTGCAGGACCGAGAATAATACGAGTATGTGATACCGTATTCTATTCTCGCGATTTATTCGTATCAGTCGGTTATATATGATATAGCCGGGATATCGAATCAAGTGTTGATTCGATAGGTTGATACAAATAATATTAGTCGGTCATATAATATATAGCCGGATTATTAAATCAAGAGTTGATTTAATGATTTAATGTATAATTATATATTTGATATATTAATTTACATTAGCTCACATAAGCATTTCTTTTTCTCACATGTGCGCACTTAATATATATGTGATATAAATTAATTGTGTTTTATTTATGTGTCATGGTTGATGATACATGCAACATAGGTGTATGAGACTTACACCATGATAAAGATAATGAAGGGTTTATTTATTTAGTGTAAATCAATTCTTAGTTGGATAATGGTCACATGACATGAAGCTTGTAGATGCTTGGAGATCCATTGACTAGTCCACTAGTTTTGTCTTATACTAGATATTTATTAACCCAATCATTATCTAAACTCATGGTTAAGTCTTTACATGAGAGATATTAGATATTTTCTCACCCATGATTGCCATTCACTCTTTCATCCATTATTTGCTTCATCTTCCTCAAGCAAAAGAGAGAGCTCTCTAGGTTTTGAGGGGAGCTTAAAAATTAGTGAGAAAAGTAATTCTAAAGTGAGCAAAAATCCTACTTCATCATCCTTTAGTAGATTAGCAATTTAGTTTAGGGTGTTAGCTTCACTAATCCCACATTAGTGAAGAGGGTAGCTTGGGTTAGTGTCTCCTCGATGTAGATCATCTTCGACTTTGAAGACTTCAAGAAAGTATGCATCATTCACCTTGTGGAGGCTCTCAAGAGTCCGGGAGTTCAATGATCGTAGCGAAGGGACTACTACATGAAGATAATGAAGTGAGGGACTGGTCTACAAAGGTTGTATTCCTAGTTCACTTAGTTGTAAAGTAGTTTACATATTGTATTGTTTAAATCTTTAGTTAAGATTCTAGGGTTAGTATTGTTAAGCATGGCAAATTTTTGAAAATGGCATGGACGATGCCTCCCGAAACCTTACTGTCGTGCCAAGCAATCCTACAGTGGTATCAAAGCCATGCTAGAGATTTAGACGATGTTTGTAGAATTACGAAACCGAAACAACTCCGAAACACCCGATACACAAATCTATTTTCTGTCGAAATTTTAAAGTCGTCGAATTTTTTTTAAACAACTGCAGAATGTTGTATGAGATATAGCATGAACACAGAAGAAAATTGAAGCAATTTGGGTAAATTCTGGCCGGCCACAACCTGCTAAAAACCGGCCACCTCGGCCCAATTGGGGATTTTTGGCTTCAATTTTTTTTTGTGTTTCAGGCTCTAGATTTTGGTGTTTTAGGTGTTGTTTGTTTTTGCTAAATTTGCATGTGATGTTAATTTTCTGCAAAGGCAACTCGGAGTGTTTCATAATCGTAATTATAATAGTGTTTCGGGTTGTTTAGACGGTGTTAAAAAGTTCGAACGGATATCAAATACCCACTTTAACCCTTGCCGGAAAATTTTCCAAGAGTTGGATTTTTTCCGAGTTAAAGAACATTCAAATATCATGCAAGTAATACGGTGAACCCTCTAGAAGAACAAAACCCTAACTCGATTCTATGACCGTATGAACCGCCGCCAAACCCTAGGGTTTGCGGTAGTTCCGCGGCGCCATAGGTGAGGCAATGGTTGACCCATCTACGGTTGGTCCATTGGTACTGTGGCATGTGATGGGTATTTTTAAACTGCACTCAAGTATAGAGATTTTTTGGTAATTTTGGGTGTTTGTTGATTCGATCGGAATGTTTAACGTCATCTAGCTATTTCTGGAATGTGATACAATATGTGGAATTCATATAATTAGGCATGAAATCTAAAGTATGTGATATTTTGGGTTTATGATGTCTAAGGTGATTGTGGATTCCAAATATTGTAGTTTGACATTTTCTTCTCTGCGACCGTAAGTGTAATATGTGGTGTATTACCGTTTTCGTTGCTATATGTCAACGACAATTATGATACGCATATTTACTTGCGTTGATGACATGTGATGTTATGTGTTGCTGGGATATGTTATATTGGATCGTCGTGTTTTGAATAGCTGGGGGTTTTATGTGAGATGAGAGTTTTTATTTTCATTCATGTAAAATTCATTGTATGTAATATTCTTTTATTGGGGCACTTCCGGGTTTAGGATGATGTTACCATTTTTGTATATTATTTACTTTTCCGCATTAGGATAGACCCAAGGAGGGGAGCACAAGTAATCGGGTTCTAGAGTCCAGTGGGAGACCATCTCAAGGAGTCGAGTCCGGGTCTCCTAACTCTAGAATTGATAGGGTTGCTTGCCGCTCTTATAGGGGTCTAAGGGGTGTGGTTTTGGCTATTCATTGCAACCGTAGAATCCGTGTTTTATACCGGCTTAAATTAAAACACGAACCTTCCAGTATATCTAATATTTTATATGTTATCTTCTGCTGCTGATATTCTGTGATGTGATCACTTTATATGCTTGAGATGATTGTTTTATTATTATATATGTGATATATAATAAACGTTGCTTATGTTTTGCACCCGCGCTAGTCCCGCCCCGCTATGCCGTTAGTTAAGTAACCCAACGGTGCATAACGGGACACTGTGGTGAATGCGGATGGCATAAGCGTACATTGTATTTTCGTTTCTTCTGTGATGCTTAGGAAGCTTAAATGATGGGACTTCATTAATGAGATTAATGAAAGAAAAAGAAACCTAGAAGATATTGTAGAATCAAAATTTTCAAAAAGGGTAGCTCTAGTTTTTACTTTGCATAGCGGTATTCCTTGTAGAATATCCAGCACCTTATTCGATAAGGAAAGATCCGAGTTCCCTTCACCGGGAATGACCTCTTTAGCGAAACTAGCAAATACTACAACTCACTTGGTTTTGTTTTTGATTGCTTCTATAGTTCTTGCTTTGCATAGTGGTATTTGTGAAATATCCTGCACCTTATTCGATAAGGAAAGAGCCGAGATCCCTTCACCGGGAGTGACCTCTTTAGCGAAACTAGTAAAAGCCTCAAAAACACTCCTTTTTTCAAAAATCACTTGATTCTACAACGATATCAAGTTCATTACGAAAAAGGTTTTCTTAAAAACCTGTCGTAGCCCTCCGTCATTTCAGATAAGTACCACTTAGTATTCGTGCTACGTTTGTTGACCTACGTTAAGGCGTAGTGTGCGGTAGCTATTTAGTGCTTATCTGCAAAAGCATGTGATGCGATTGGATTAGGGTAGTCGTGCGACTTTGTTGACCTGTGTCAAGGGTCGTACGGATGGGTTTAATTCAATCATGAAATGTATGGGTTGAACTTGACTAGCGGATTATGGTTTGTTGACCTGCGTCAAGGTCATAGGACGCCAGGGGCAAAATATTATCGGGAATTTCAAGTGTTGAAATTTGCAATGAGATTGCATACCTTCTATGAGATAGTTGGATCCCGATACCCACTGCGAGTAAGTGTTACTCCTGGGAGAGTTTTACACTTTACAATTAGCTAACCCATTAGGTGTCTAGAAAGGTGTTAACGGGGCTATGCCTCTGGGAAGACGAGGTTTATTTTAATTAGGTCCGTGCGAAAGCACGGGGAACCTCCCTCAAAATACCGACACTGGCCTGGCTGAACGGTTAGCGAAGTTGTAGACTGTAATTAATCCCGACTAGTCTTACCTTTTAGGGTTTGAAGGAAGACTTGATAAAAAAGCATTGGGAGCCATCCTGATTAGATAAGATAATAACCAATCCGATCTTGCAAGAGCATATGTTAAAGTGTTTTCTTCTCTCTCTCTCCAGGTAGTGACCATGTCAGGTCTTAATCAAGATAATAATATGGATGTATTGACCGAACCCGCTTGTTATACTGAGCAAAGGAACGTTGGTTCCGTTTTTTCTTATAATTGTTATAAGGCTAAACAGGAAATAGGGGAGTATCCGGATTCCCACGCCGCCAAAATGAAGAATAAGCATGTTGATGCATATTCTTTGGGTGTGCTTGTTATCGAGAACTGTTTCTCAGTTCACTCTACGTCTTGGGTATTAGATACCGGATCGGGATCCCACATATGTAATATGTTACATGGGCTAAAGAAAGGTAGAGAACTGGGAGAGGGTGATCATTCCGTAAGAGTAGGGAATGGTGCAAATGTTGCAACCAAAGCAGTTGGAGAATATCACCTTGTATTACCTAATGGTAATACATTGGTTCTGAACGAATGCTATTACGTACCGACCCTGATATGCAATCTTATATCAGTTTCTTTATTAAGTAAAGAAGGATATAATTTTGTAGTACAGGATATTGTTATGAACATCTTCCTGAATCAAAAGTTGATTGGATCAAGCTCGTTAAATAATGACATATACGTTCTAAATCAAACTACAATTCTTAATGTACAAAACACACACAAGAGGAAGAGTTCAGAAATGAACGAATCCTTCTTGTGGCATTGTAGACTAGGTTATATCAATGCGACACGACTTGCTAAGTTACATAAGGATGGATATTTGAATCCGTTCGAATTTTCATCTTATGACACTTGCCAGTCATGTCTCAAAGGCAAAATGACCAAAACTCAGTTTACTGGACACGGAGAAAGAGCTTGTGAGCTCTTGAGACTAATACATAGTGATGTATGTGGTCCTATGTCTACATATGCCAGGAATGGTTCTTCGTACTTCATTACATTCACTAACGATCTCTCAAGATACGGACATGTGTTCTTGATGAAACACAAGTCTGAAGCTTTTGAGAAATTCAAGGAATATAAATCCGAAGTCGAGAACCAAATGGGTAAAAGTATTAAAATCCTATGATCTGATCGAGGAGGTGAATACTTGAGCACGTAGTTCCTGGACTTTCTAAAAGAGAATGGGATTCTCTCTCATCTTACTCCTCTATATACACCACAGCACAACGATGTATCGGAACGGAGGAACCACACCCTATTGGATATGGTGCGCTCTATGATGAGTGTTGCTGAGTTGCCTATTTCCTTTTGGGGACATGCACTGGAGACAGCTGTGGACCTATTGAATATAGTTCCTACCAAATCAGTGCCTACCACTCCATATGAGATATGGAAGGGGAAGCGACCATGTCTTAATTATGTTAAGATATGGGGTTGTCCAGCATATGTGAAAACACAAAATTCGGACAAACTCGAGGCAAGGTCTGTTCTGTGCACGTTTGTAGGATATCCCAATCATTCGTGGGGGCATATCTTCTACCACTCTGAGGAACAAAAGTTGTTTGTTGCTCAACATGCCACCTTTTTAGAAAAGGAATTTCTTGCAAAAGAAATTAGTGGTCATGAGGTAGAACTGGAAGAGATTCCAGCAGTACAAACTACAACAGAAGATTTGGTTGAACCAAAGGATTCGATAGCTCCCAACGAAGCTCAGCCTCTCCGCCGATCTAGTAGGGTTCCTCATCCACCTGAGAGATACTACGGTTTTCTCATTGATGGTGGGAGCGAGGATTGCATCATGGTTGATGATTACCCAACTTGCTTCGAGCAGGCCATCATGAGTGGTGACTCTGTGAAATGGCTGGATGCAATACGATCCGAGATGGAATCCATGTACACCAACAAAGTATGGACTTTGGAAGATGCTCCTGAAGGGGTAAAACCCATTAGGAGAAACTGGATCTTCAAGAAAAAACTTGGTGTAGATGGGAAAGTGGAGACTTTCAAAGCTAGACTTGTTGCAAAAGGTTTTCGTCAATGACCGGGTATGGATTATGACGAAACCTTTTCTCCAGTGGCTATACTTAAATCCATCCAGATCCTACTTGCCATCGCTGCATACCGTGACTACAAAATCTGGCAAATGGATGTTAAGACCGCCTTTCTAAACGGTGATTTAGAAGAGAGCGTGTACATGACTCAGCCAGAGGGCTTCATGGACACTGGTAGTAGCGGGAAGGTGTGCAAGCTGCTTAAATCCATTTACGGGTTGAAGCAGGCATCGCGGAGTTGGAACATCTGTTTCGATATCGTAGTCAAAGAGTTTGACTTCGTCAAAAACGTAAATGAACCTTGTATATACAAGAAGGTGGTAGAGAGTAAGGGTTTCTTCCTCGTATTGTACGTAGATGACATACTCTTGATAGGAAATGACATTCCTATGCTACACTCGGTCAAGCTTTTCTTATCACAAAGATTCTCAATGAAAGATCCAGGTGATGCCTCCTACATCTTGGGAATTAAGATCTATAGAGATAGATCTAAACGGATACTGGGATTGTACCAATCCAGGTACATCGACACCATACTAATGAGGTTTAGTATGGAAGAATCCAAGTGTGGGAATTTACCCACGATCTCTGGACTCACTCTCTCCAAAGAGATGTCTCCCAAGACTGATTTGGAGAGAGCTCGCATGCAAAGGATACCCTATGCTTCGGCAGTAGGCTCTATCATGTACGCGATGCTGTGTACCGGACCCGATGTAGCATACTCACTAAGTGTAGTTAGTAGATATCAAGCAGATCCAGGAGAGAGTCACTAGACAGCTGTGAAGAGCATTCTCAAGTACTTGAGAAGGACTAAAGAGATACTATTGGTGTATGGTAACGGAGAACTCCAAATGGAGTCCTTTACCGATTCGAGCTTCCAGAGTGATAAGGACGACTCTAAGTCGGTCTCGGGATTTTTCTTTACCCTCAATGGAGGGGCGGTATGCTGGAAGAGTTCCAAGCAGGAAACCGTGGCAGACTCGACGATGGAGGCTGAATACATCGCTGCCAACGATGCTGCCAAAGAGGATGTCTGGATGAAGAAGTTCATAACTGAACTTGGTGTGGTTCCATCCATTGAGCATCCAATACCTTTGTATTGCGATAACAATGGAGCAGTGGCTTTGTCCAAGGAACCCAGGTCCCATCAGCAATCCATGCATATTCTGAGGCGGTATCACCTGATCCGGGAGATAGTTGATCGCCGGGAGATCGAGGTCAGGAGAGTTGACACAAAGGACAATACAGCGGACCCACTCACGAAGGCCATACCCCAGATACAATTTGAGAGACTCTTCGGGATGTTGGGTATAAGATACTGCAACAACCGACCTTAGTGCAAGTGAGAGATTGTTAGTTATGTATATGCCCTAGAGGCCATTATTGTACATGTGATGTATATTATAGTGGATGCTTGGATATATATAGAGAGGACTTTCTTGCTCGACATGATAGTATGCTATCTGGTTGGTCTTTATCTTAACATGTAGATTAGTATTGTGATACTGTCTTGCTCTCACATGTTGATAAAGCCCTTAGGATGCGTACTTGACTGCCGGGACTATGATGGAGATCATACTAGTGGGGCTAAGGGTAGTCCATAAGTACATACTATAATTGTTCATAGTCGAGGGTGTATCGAGACAGGGCATCGATACTCCAGAGTAGACTAGCGTATACGCATCTTGACCCATATGATGGGCGATGGATGATCCCACATCCATTGGTATTTGACATCAAAGATGGTATACGAGTGCTCAGTGGAGACTAGGTATATTGAACAGACTCGCCGATAACTCCTAGTTGGGATTATACCTATCGTCGATAGCAATTCTCTGGTGACACAGGTACATGTTAGTCTGTAGACCCGAGATCGTCATAGAGTATCGTGTGATTCCCACTATACTTTGATTTCCACCTTACCACGTTCAAGAGAACGTGAAAAATGGTGGCTTTTGGATACAGTCCTGAATTACATGGAGGCAATGAGTGATAGGAGGGGATTCGTCTCTCCCGGTATTGGGGGTTGATGTTGCGCTGTGCTCTATTGGCCATAACTGGAAGTCCCTGGCCAGGGCTGCTACGGAGATTTACTGGTAAGTGTTTGTAAGTCCACGTTACCCGTCCCCGGTTCTTTGGGGTTGCAGAAATGGTGAAAACCGATTTTTCTTTGGGGTTAACATGGAATCAAAATACGGATCTTTGTTAAACAACTATCTAACAACCTAACTAGGAGTTTTACCTACTCGGTTAGGGGGTTATACCTTAACTTGAACTCCTTCTCTTCGACTCCTTGTAGTGGTCGGATGGTTCTCTCCTCGTCGTCTCCTTGTGCCGAAGATGGATCCACCTGAAAGCTTCTACCTTTGGCTCCAACCTCAATCGTGAGGAAACTAGAACACTTGGTTTGCTAGACCTTGTATACTAGGATGAGTAGAGAAGTGTTTTAGGTTTTTATCTCTATGGTTCTTGCTTCTCAACACATGAGACAATAGAATCATGAACTAGAGAGAGAGCAAGAGGAAGAGGGAGAGCTTGGGGATGAGAGAGAATGAGAATGATAGAATGAGCAAGACATTTCTCACCCTTGCTCTCATAATCCAAAATAATCATAACAAATAATAATAATTGAGTATTATGTGATGGTTCATATCATATCAAAAGGCAATATCATTTCATGCACTCATTTTGTAAAGTATAACAAGCGAGCAAAAGTCTTTGCCATGAAATGATAGCCATTGTAATGATGATGGTCAACAAGTCCAACCTAGTCAACTGGTCAACAAAGTCGACAAGTCAACAAAGTCAAACTTTCAACCCAACCATGGCACAATAATACATAATTAATATTATCATTAATCATATTTCAAATTCTCATTAGGGTTAAGCAAAAGTCAACAGTCAACAACCCTAATGAGAATCCTCTGCCTCTGTCTCTCTGTCAACCGTGCATACACACCCGCATCCGCGTTCCGAGGAACACGAATACAAACGAGATAAAACCAATCCCAAAACGTACACTAGGATCTGGCTTAAACCAAAGCCCGCTAGTGATAACTGCCCGGACACTAAACGTGCACAAGTGCACGGATGTGACCGAACCCTGTCACAAAACCATGCGACCTCTACTCTTTTGCCTAAAGGCGAATAGCTCTCTGTGTGGGACTCTAAAGACTCGACACTACGCTGGCAGTGGGTTTAACCATAGACCGCAAGCGGCACTAGCTGTGCGTAACGGCCCCCAGGTAGATGCCGATAAGAAGACGGACGAGGTGAAACCCATCTGAACTCCTACTGAGCCTGAATGTGATAATCTGCGTACAGTCCGGTCTGTTCATCTGAGAATATCGCATGGCGGGCCTAGGGGGGCGGTAAACGTTAGTCCCCTAATAGCGGTACAAGTCGTGTCGGAGTGTAGCCCAGAACACCCTGAGATAACACTGGAAACCTGTAAGTCGATGTAGTACACCCCAGTACTAGTGGGGAGGCGGAATTTACAAAAACGATCAAGTTTAAACAACGAACATCGACTAACCGCATGAATCGAAGCTAAACCCTAAAAACCGTATTCTTATGAGTTTCTTTACATAAGAGATTAGGGATTATACCTAATGAACCGGTCCTTCTTCTTTATGTCCTCCTTGGTTCTCCTCGGCCTTCTCTAGGTAGTAGACGATCCACCCGAGAGCAAAACTCCAAGCTAAACCTCTAAGCTTGAGGCAACTAACCTTCTTGGATTGCTAATCAAAGAAGCTAGGTGTAATATAGAGATGGTTATGGATTGATTAGTCTTACTAATCCTAGATCTCAACACATGAGGGTGAGGATTAGTCTTTTGAAGAGAGAGAGCTTGAGGAGAGAGAAGGTGAGAATGAATCTAAAATGAGAATAGTAAATCTATCATAATATATATGAACCTTTAATATTCATCCATAAAAGAAAACTAAAATGATGAATAATGAAGTTTCATAAATATCTAGTGGTGATTCATAACCATGACTCATTAAGCATTTATCATGCATTAATGATATGCATGAATCACCCTCATGACTCACTAAACTCATTTAATGCAAATGACACCTAAACCTCCTTAGTCACCACTTCTAGAAGCTTCTCGAGAAATTACGAGAACGCCCCTCCGATCCGTAAAAATACGGAAAAACTTTAGACTGTAAAAATCCAATAACCGGATACCAGTAACTGGCTTAAACCAAAGCCGACTGGTAAAATCTGTCCGAAAGTCGTACGCGCGTAAACGCACGTATGCGTCCGAACCCTTTGTCGCAAAACCATGCAACCTCTATATCGTTTCGCCTGGAGTAGGAAACTCTCTGTGTGGGACTCTAGAGACTCGACTACTACGCTGGCAGTGGGTTTAACCACAGACCGCAAGCGGCACTAGCTGTACGTAACGGTCCCCAGGTAGTTGTCGATAAGAAGGCCGATGAGTAAACCCATCCGAACTCCTACTGAGTCTGATGTGACAATCTCCATACAGTCCGGTCCGTTCGTCCATGACTATCGCATATCGGGCCTAGGGGGGCGGCAAGCGTCAGTCCCCTAATAGCGGTATAAGTCGTGTCGGAGTGAAGCCCATTACACCCTGAGAAACTGCTGGAAACTACCAGCAAATCTCGCTTGCCCTGGCCAGGGACTTTGCGTAATGGCTCTCTGACACAGCACGATATCTACTCCCAATACCGGGAGGGACGAATCCTGTCTAACCGCCACTGCCTCCAAGTGCTCGGGACTGCACCCAACTGCTACCTGTTTGCACGACTCCTTTGAGCCGTGGTAGGGTAGCAATCTAAGAACAGTGGGACACACTCGAGGCGAAGTAGCAGTGTCAAGTCTGCGGACTACGCTGTACTCATGTCACCTGGGAACTGTTCACTGACGACTGGTATCAAACCAACCAACAGTTCCCTGTGAGTCCTGTCCGGTGTACCCGTAACCTAACGAGCACCTGTATACTATCTCCAGTACGACGTACTGATGGCTGTGGGACAGACCATCTCCCCAACTGGGATGAGAAGCGTACACACTAGTCTACTCCGGAGTATCGATGCTCTGTCTCGATAATCCAACGACCAGGGACCTGAATAAGGATGTGCTTGTAGACTACCCAGCCCCCACTAGTGTGACTGCCATCACAACGCTGGTAGCCAAGCAAGATCCTAAGAGCTCTATCAATACGTATACTCACATATTAAGATAGAAAAACCAAGTAGCATACTACCATGTTTAGCAAGACTGTTATATACATGTGAATATCCCAAGCTTCCATTAAGTAATATACAAGCTAGTATGATACAGTAATGGCCTTCTAGGGCATAAACACTAACAATCTCCCACTTGCACTAGGGCCATGTACTGGCATATCGCAGACCAATGATCTCGAGTAGCCTCTCGAACTGAATCTGAGGAAGGGCCTTCGTGAATGGATCAGCAATGTTCTCTTCTGAAGCAACTCTCCGAACCTCGATCTCCTGACGATCAATGATCTCCCTGATCAGGTGATACCGCCTCAAGATGTGTCTGGACTTCTGATGGGACCTTGGTTCCTTCGCTAAAGCTATAGCTCCGTTGTTGTCGCAATACAGAGGTATTGGATCAACTATGGTAGGAACCACCTGAAGTTCTGTTAGGAACTTCTTCATCCAGACTGCTTCTTTTGCGGCATCGCAAGCAGCTATATACTCCGCTTCCATCGTCGAGTCAGCAACGGTGTCCTGCTTGGAGCTCTTCCAGCACACCGCCCCTCCATTGAGGGTAAAGACATAACCCGACATGGACTTGGAATCGTCCTTATCACTCTGGAAGCCGGAATCAGCAAAGGCCTCTAACCTGAGGTCTTTTCCGCCGTAAACCAAGAACATCTCCTTAGTCCTCCTCAGGTACTTGAGAATGTTCTTTACTGCTATCCAGTGTTTCTCCCCTGGGTCTGACTGATACCGGCTTACCACGCTCAGTGCGTAAGCTACATCTGGTCTGGTACATAACATCGCATACATTATAGAGCCTACCGCAGAAGCGTAGGGTATAATAGACATGCGTTCCCTTTCCAAATCAGTCTTGGGAGACATCTCTTTGGAGAGGGTGATTCCGTGACAAGCCGGTAGATTACCGCGCTTAGAATCTTCCATACTGAATCTTTTCAGCACAGTGTCGATATACCTGGACTGCGAAAGTCCCAACATCCTCTTGGATCTATCACGATAGATCCGGATCCCCAGAATGTAAGAGGCATCACCCAGGTCTTTCATGGAGAACCTGTGTGACAAGAATCCTTTGACAGATTGTAGCATAGGAATGTCATTTCCTATCAATAGAATGTCATCCACGTACAAGACGAGGAATACGACACTTCTGGCCACAACTTTACTATATATGCACGGTTCATCTGGATTTTTGATAAAGTCATATTCTTTGACTGTCTCATCAAAACAGATGTTCCAACTCCGCGATGCCTGCTTTAGTCCATAAATGGACTTAAGCAGCTTGCATACTTTCCCGCTGCTCCCACTCTGATTGAAACCCTCTGGCTGATCCATATAGACGCTCTCTTCTAAATTTCCATTCAGAAAAGCCGTCTTTACGTCCATCTGCCAGATTTCATAATCATGGAAGGCAGCAATAGCAAGAAGGACCCGAATGGATTTGAGCATAGCCACTGGAGAAAAGGTTTCGTCATAGTCCAAACCAGGTCTTTGACGAAAACCCTTTGCAACAAGTCTAGCCTTATAGGTTTCCACCTGTCCATCTACACCAATCTTTTTCTTGAAGATCCATTTGCATCCTATGGGTTTTACCCCATCTGGAGCAAAGTCCAAAGTCCATACTTTGTTGGTGTACATGGACTCCATCTCGGTCCGCATTGCATCTAGCCATCGTACCGAGTCGCCGCTCTGGATGGCCTGCTGGAAGTCAGTAGGTTCATCATCATCTATGATGCAATCCTCTCTATCCCCATCTATGAGAAAACCGTAGTATCTCTCAGGCGGACGAGACGGCCTACTACTCCTGCGGAGGGGTGCGGGAATGTTCTGTTCTTCTTGAACCTCTGGTTCTACCAAACTTTCAGTAGCAGTTTGTGGTTCTGGAATTTCTTCCAGTTCTATTTCGCTCCCACTCTTCTGATTTTCCAAAAATTCAGTTTCTAAGAAGCGGGCATGACGAGAAACAAAAACCTTTTGTTCCTCTGCGTAATAGAAGCAATATCCTGTAGAGTTCTTTGGATATCCCACAAACTTACACTCTACTGAGCGTGCCTCGAGCTTGTCCGGATGCTGCTTTTTTACAAAAGCTGGACATCCCCACGTCTTCAGGTACTGAAGATAGGGTTTCTTCCCACTCCACATCTGATATGGTGTGGTAGGCACAGTTTTGGTTGGAACTCTGTTCAAAAGATGTATCGCTGATTCTAGCGCATACCCCCAGAAAGATCGCGGCAACTCAGCATTACTCATCATGGATCGTACCATATCCAATAGGGTTCGATTCCGTCTCTCCGATACACCGTTGTGCTGTGGAGTGTATGGAGGAGTAAGCTGAGAGAGAATTCCTTTCTCTTTTAGGTAACCTAGGAACTCGGCACTTAAGTATTCTCCACCTCGATCAGATCTCAGTGTCTTAATACTTTTGCCTGTTTGGTTTTCCGCTTCACTCTTGTATTCCAGGAATTTCTCAAAGGCTTCGGATTTATGCTTCATTAAGAAGACATGTCCAAACCTAGAGAAATCATCCGTGAAAGTAATGAAATAGGAAAAACCACCTCTTGCATGTGTAGACATTGGACCGCATACATCACTGTGTATGAGTCCTAAGAGCTCGCTCGCTCTTACTCCTTGTCCAGTGAATGGAGTCTTTGTCATCTTTCCTTTGAGACAAGATTGACAAGTGTCATAAGTTTGATATTCGAACGTGTCCAAATATCCTTCTCTATGCAACTTAGTCAACCTTCTCTCATTGATGTGACCCAGTCTACAATGCCATAAGAAAGCTTTATTTAAATCTGGAGACTTTCTTTTTAGTGTGTTCTGGACATTGAAAATTTGGAGTTGGTTTAACACATATATGCCGTTATTTAGAGTACCTGACCCAATCAAACCATGATTAAGGTGGATGTTGACAACATCTCTTACAAACGTGAAATCATAACCTTTATTTGATAACAAGGAAACTGATATGATATTACACGTTAAGCTGGGTACAAAATAACAGTTATGTAAAACCAAAATGTGTCCACTCGTCAATCCTAGGTGATAATCCCCGACGGACGCAGCTCCCACGCTAGCTCCGTTAGCAACCCTGAGGATCATATCACCTTCCTTCAGCACTCTACGGTTTCTCAGTGCCTGCAATGAATTGCAAATATGAGATCCTGACCCGGTATCCAATACCCAGGAAGTAGAGTTGATTGACAGACAATTCTCAATTACAAACACACCTGAAGTCGAAGCCATAGCTTGCTTCGGTTCCTGGTTCTTGGCGTTCCACGCCTTGCAATCCTTCTTCCAGTGCCCTTTCCTGTGACAATGGAAGCACTCATCCAGGCCAACTACCGGTGCTGTAAACTTTTTCTTTCCCTTCTTTCCCACCTTACTAACACCTCCTCTAGGTCTGGGTGCGGCCTTCTTCTTCCTTCCTTTGGCCCTAGCCTTGGACCCGGAAGAAGATGAACCGCCAACAAACATAGCGGGTGTTTCCCTTGCCTTCTGCAAGGTGCCCTCTGCACTCCTTAACATGTTCAGGAGTTCCGCAAGTTCAACTTCTTTTCCTTGAAGATTGAAGTTGAGGATAAACTGGGCGTAGGTGGGAGGAAGGGACTGGAGAACAAGATCTGTATAGAGCTCATTATCCAAAGTCGTTCCAAGGTCCGCGAGCTCTTCAATATAGCCGATCATCTGTAGGACATGTTCACCTACTGATGACCCGACAGCCAACCTCGCTCGAAACAGTTTCTTAGAGGTCTCGTATCTTGCTATACGAGATTGCTCTCCATAAAGTTCCTTTGTATGGAGAAATATGCCATCTAGGGACATATCCTCGTGCCTCCTCTGATGTTCATTGTTCATCGAGGCAAGCACGATGCACTTGGCTCTCGCGCAATCTAAATCCCAGGTTTTACGGATTTCCTTATCCGCATTGCTGGATTTGGGACCAAGGACAGCAGGTGCTGTAGCGGTGAGGACGTACCCCAGTTTGTCATAGGTCAAAGCCATCTTGACATTCCGCAGCCAATCTTTATAGTTTGGCCCCGTCAGTATATTTTTCTCTAAAAGTAACTTAAGTCCAGTCATTTTCAGGGTCGCTGCAATTAGGAGAGAGAGAAGAAAACTCTTTAGCATGATGCTCTTGCAAGTTTAGAGTAGTTTTTAGTTTATCTAAACTGGATGGCTCCCACTGTTTCTCGAATCCTTCCTCAAACCATAAAAGAAGAATTAGCCAAGACTATTCTCACCGTACAATACTTGCTTAACCGTTCAGCCAGGCTGGTGTCGATACTTCGAGGGAGGTTTTCCAACGCTTTCGCGAAGTTCCTTAATTAAAGAACCTCTTTTCTCTGGGGGCGTAACCCCGCTGACACTTTTCTGGACACCTACTAGGTTTATAGCATTGATCGTTTAAGCGACGAATATCCTGATAAGTAGCATGTACTCACAGTAGGATCGGGATCCAAATATCATCGTATGATAATGTTGAAGGAATCCTACCAACATTCATCAAACTCCAAATGGTATGCATCTCTTTGCAAATTTCAGTTTCTTTAGAAATTCCCGATATTAGTTTTTGCCCCATGCTCTTATGACCTTGACGTATGCCAACAAATCATAAGTCACATGTCAAGTTCTGCCCATCATTATCTTGTTAATTTGAACCCACCCGTATATACCCTTGACGTATGCCAACAAGGTAATGCGACTGTCCCAAACCAACACATCTATCTATGCAACAAATGAATACCCCAGCAGCTACCAAACACTATGCCTTGACGTATGCCAACAAGCATAGCTTGAATACTACTGACCATCCATAAGAAATGACGGAGGGCTACGACTGGTTTTGGCGAAACCGTGAACGTAATGAACTTGATATAATCGAAGGAACCTGATAGCTTTTAAAAGGAGTGGTTAAATCTCCGCATTTAAAAATATCTGTTTAAAAATAACCGAGTGGTTTCTTTTAAATTGTTCCAACGATTTAAACTTTGGTTTGTTTTACTTTGCATTACAGATAATGCGTCCCATCATTAACCTATCATTGCAGAAAACAACGAAAATACAACGTCCTCTTATGCCATCCGCATTCGCCACGGGGTCCCGTCATCACTCGTTAGGTTACTTAACTAACGACAGAGCGGGGGCTGGGCTAGCGCGGGTGTAAAACATAAGTGACGTCTAAATAGCTATCATAATATAGATATTTTACATTCGTCTGACGCAATGATATTCATTCCAGAACACAGATAAACAATATTGGATTTGCAAGCAATCTGTATTTCTTTTGAGCCTGCAAGAAAAGACAGATTACCCAGTTGTGATGAATAGCCGTTTACCCCACCCTCGACCCCTACGGGTACGGCAAACTACCCACCCGGCAGTTTGTGTACCCCACCTTGGGTCAGTCCTAGGAGCAAAAACAGTAAAATGAAATAATACAACGGTGGCTACAACCGCAACCTGGAAGTGCCCCGCGAAAATAATATTACAACAAATTACATTTACAACAAATGAATTAACCATTAACCCATTGCGAACCCCGGCTATACACCACAACAGTCCAATACAGTTTATATGCACAAACAGTTATAACCATTTCAGAAATGTGCAACCCCCTGCCAACCGACATACTAGCAGTTGGGGGAGGTTTACGAACACATCAAACAATCACAGATATAATCCAATACGCAAATACTGTATTTTTCGATCGAATAAACAACTTCAATATTGCTCCAAAATCTGCTCTGTTAAACAGTAACCTGAGCAATAATTAAATATTCCAGAAAACCCCAAATGTCACAGGGGACCCACACAAGAAAGACGAGTCCATGACTCGGCCAAAGCGCCGCGGAAGCGCGGCAGATCCCACCGATCCGCCGCGGTTCCGCGGCCGAGTTGCCGATTCATGGGCTCGAATTTCTTGGGTGTTCTCCTGGACCCCTTTCTAGCTCTCTGAACACTCCAGAAAAATTTTAGGACTTCATTTTCAGTTCGACAGAAACTATACAGAATTAGGGTTTTCCGGGTTGGTTTTTTCGTTCGAAATTCGTACAAATTTGCGATTAAGTTATTTAGTGTTTAGCGAGGCTCTGATACCACTGTAAGTCGATGTAGTACACCCCAGTACTAGTGGGGAGGCGGAATTTACAAAAACGATCAAGTTTAAACAACGAACATCGACTAACCGCATGAATCGAAGCTAAACCCTAAAAACCGTATTCTTATGAGTTTCTTTACATAAGAGATTAGGGATTATACCTAATGAACCGGTCCTTCTTCTTTATGTCCTCCTTGGTTCTCCTCGGCCTTCTCTAGGTAGTAGACGATCCACCCGAGAGCAAAACTCCAAGCTAAACCTCTAAGCTTGAGGCAACTAACCTTCTTGGATTGCTAATCAAAGAAGCTAGGTGTAATATAGAGATGGTTATGGATTGATTAGTCTTACTAATCCTAGATCTCAACACATGAGGGTGAGGATTAGTCTTTTGAAGAGAGAGAGCTTGAGGAGAGAGAAGGTGAGAATGAATCTAAAATGAGAATAGTAAATCTATCATAATATATATGAACCTTTAATATTCATCCATAAAAGAAAACTAAAATGATGAATAATGAAGTTTCATAAATATCTAGTGGTGATTCATAACCATGACTCATTAAGCATTTATCATGCATTAATGATATGCATGAATCACCCTCATGACTCACTAAACTCATTTAATGCAAATGACACCTAAACCTCCTTAGTCACCACTTCTAGAAGCTTCTCGAGAAATTACGAGAACGCCCCTCCGATCCGTAAAAATACGGAAAAACTTTAGACTGTAAAAATCCAATAACCGGATACCAGTAACTGGCTTAAACCAAAGCCGACTGGTAAAATCTGTCCGAAAGTCGTACGCGCGTAAACGCACGTATGCGTCCGAACCCTTTGTCGCAAAACCATGCAACCTCTATATCGTTTCGCCTGGAGTAGGAAACTCTCTGTGTGGGACTCTAGAGACTCGACTACTACGCTGGCAGTGGGTTTAACCACAGACCGCAAGCGGCACTAGCTGTACGTAACGGTCCCCAGGTAGTTGTCGATAAGAAGGCCGATGAGTAAACCCATCCGAACTCCTACTGAGTCTGATGTGACAATCTCCATACAGTCCGGTCCGTTCGTCCATGACTATCGCATATCGGGCCTAGGGGGGCGGCAAGCGTCAGTCCCCTAATAGCGGTATAAGTCGTGTCGGAGTGAAGCCCATTACACCCTGAGAAACTGCTGGAAACTACCAGCAAATCTCGCTTGCCCTGGCCAGGGACTTTGCGTAATGGCTCTCTGACACAGCACGATATCTACTCCCAATACCGGGAGGGACGAATCCTGTCTAACCGCCACTGCCTCCAAGTGCTCGGGACTGCACCCAACTGCTACCTGTTTGCACGACTCCTTTGAGCCGTGGTAGGGTAGCAATCTAAGAACAGTGGGACACACTCGAGGCGAAGTAGCAGTGTCAAGTCTGCGGACTACGCTGTACTCATGTCACCTGGGAACTGTTCACTGACGACTGGTATCAAACCAACCAACAGTTCCCTGTGAGTCCTGTCCGGTGTACCCGTAACCTAACGAGCACCTGTATACTATCTCCAGTACGACGTACTGATGGCTGTGGGACAGACCATCTCCCCAACTGGGATGAGAAGCGTACACACTAGTCTACTCCGGAGTATCGATGCTCTGTCTCGATAATCCAACGACCAGGGACCTGAATAAGGATGTGCTTGTAGACTACCCAGCCCCCACTAGTGTGACTGCCATCACAACGCTGGTAGCCAAGCAAGATCCTAAGAGCTCTATCAATACGTATACTCATATATTAAGATAGAAAAACCAAGTAGCATACTACCATGTTTAGCAAGACTGTTATATACATGTGAATATCCCAAGCTTCCATTAAGTAATATACAAGCTAGTATGATACAGTAATGGCCTTCTAGGGCATAAACACTAACAAAACCTACCAGTATATCTCGCATGCCCTGGCCAGGGACTTTGTGTAATGGCTCTCCTAGACACAGCGCGATATCAACCCCCGATACCGGGAGAGACGAATCCTGTCTAACCGTCACTGCCTCCAAGTTCTTCGGGACTGCATCCAACTACTACTTGTTTGCATGACTTCTTTGAGCCGTGGTAGGGTAGTAATCAAAGTACAGTGGGAACACACTCGACGCGAAGTGGCAGTATCAAGTCAGCGGACTAAGCTGTACTCATGTCACCTGGGAACTGATAACTGACGATAGGTATAGCACCAACCAACAGTTCCCGATGAGTCCTATCCAGTGTACTCGTAACCTAACGAGCACCCGCATACTATCTCAAGTACGACGTACTGACGGCTGTGGGACAGACCGTCTCCCATGCTGGGATGAGAAGCGCATATGCTAGTCTACTCCGGTGTATCGATGCCCTGTCTCGATAGTCCTACGACTAGGGACCTGCATAAGGATGTGCTTGTGGATTACCCAGCCCCCACGAGTGTGACTGCCATCACAACGCTGGTAATCAAGCAAAGATCCTAAGGGCTCCACTAATGTGTATAGGTGATATACTAAAAGAAACACATGTACACATTAAAGTAGAAACAAACCAAGTAGCATACTACTATTTTGAGCAAGATTTCTATACAAGGTGAATATCCCAAGCTTCCATTAAGTAATATACAAACTAGTATGATACAGTAATGGTCTCTAGCCGCTCGAACTGAGTCTGGGGTAAGGCCTTCGTGAGTGGATCAGCAGTGTTATCTTCCGTAGCAACTCTCCGAACCTCGATCTCCTGGCGACCCATGATCTCCCTGATCAGGTGATACCGCCTCAAGATGTGTCTGGACTTCTGATGGGACCTGGGTTCCTTCGCTAAAGCTATAGCCCCGTTGTTGTCGCAATACAGAGGTATTGGATTAACAATGGACGGAACCACCTGAAGTTCTGTCAAGAACATCCTTATCCAGACGGCTTCTTTTGCGGCATCTGCAGCAGCGATATATTCCGCTTCCATCGTCGAGTCAGCAACGGTTTCCTGTTTGGAACTCTTCCAACACACCGCCCCTCCATTGAGGGTAAAGACATAACCCAACATGGACTTGGAATCATCCTTGTCACTCTGGAAGCTGGAGTCAGCAAAGGACTCGATCTGGAGGTCTTTTCCGCCATACACCAAGAACACCTCCTTAGTCCTTCTCAGGTACTTGAGAATGTTCTTTACCGCTATCCAGTACTTCTCCTCAGGGTTTGACTGATACCGGCTTACCACACTCAGTGCATAAGCTACATCTGGTCTGGTACACAACATCGCATACATTATAGAGCCTACCGCAGAAGCGTAGGGTATAATAGACATGCGATCCCTTTCCAAATCAGTCTTAGGAGACATCTCCTTGGAGAGGGTGATCCCGTGACAAGCCGGTAGATTACCGCGCTTGGAATCTTCCATACTGAATCTTCTTAGTATAGTGTCGATGTACCTGGACTGTGAAAGTCTTAATATCCTCTTGGATCTGTCACGATAGATCCGGATCCTCAGAATGTAAGAGGCATCACCCAGGTCTTTCATGGAGAACCTGTGTGACAAGAACCCTTTAACAGATTGTAGCATAGGAATGTCATTTCCTATTAAGAGAATGTCATCCACGTATAAAACGAGGAATACGACAGTTCTTGCTACAAATCTACTATATATGCATGGTTCATCTGGATTTTTGATAAAGCCAAATTCTTTGACCGTCTCATCAAAACAGATGTTCCAACTCCGCGATGCCTGCTTTAGTCCATAGATGGACTTAAGCAACTTGCACACCTTTCCGCTGCTCCCACTCTGAATGAAACCCTCTGACTGGTCCATATAGACACACTCCTCTAAATTTCCATTTAGAAAAGCGGTCTTTATGTCCATCTTCCAAATCTCATAATCATGGAAGGCAGCAATTGCAAGAAGGATCCGAATGGATTTCAGCATAGCTACTGGAGAAAAGGTTTCGTCATAGTCCAAACCAGGTCTTTGACGAAAACCCTTTGCAACAAGTCTAGCCTTATAGGTCTCAACCTGTCCATCTACACCAATCTTCCTTTTGAAGATCCACTTGCATCCTACGGGTCTTACCCCATCTGGAGCAACGTCCAACGTCCATACTTTGTTGGTGTACATGGACTCCATTTCGTTCCGCATTGCATCCAGCCATTTTACCGAGTCAATGCTCTGAATGGCCTGCTGGAAGCTAGTCGGCTCATCACTATCAATGATGCAATCCTCTCTATCCCCGTCTATGATAAAACCGTAGTATCTCTCGGGCGGATGAGACTGCCTACTACTCCTGCGGAGCGGCGCAGGAATGTCCTGATCTTTCGAACCCTCTGGTTCTACTAAGCTTTCAGTAATAGCTCGTGGTTCTGGAATTTCTTCCAGTTCTATTGCGCTCCCACTTATCTGATTTTCCAAAAACTCAGTTTCCAAGAAGTGGGCATGACGAGAAACAAAAACCTTTTGTTCCTCTTCGCAATAGAAGAAATATCCCTTCGAGTTCTTTGGATATCTCACAAACTTGCACTGTACTGAGCGTGCCTCGAGTTTTTCCGCATGCTGCTTTTTGACAAAAGCTGGACATCCCCATGTCTTAATGTGCTTAAGATAGGGTTTCTTCCCACACCACATCTGATATGGTGTGGTAGGCATAATCTTAGTTGGAACTCGGTTCAAAAGGTATGCAGCTGATTCTAGTGCATATCCCCAGAATGATCGCGGCAACTCAGCGTTACTCATCATGGAACGTACCATATCCAATAGGGTCCGGTTCCGTCTCTCCGATACACCGTTATGTTGCGGAGTGTATGGAGCAGTAAGCTAAGAGAGAATTCCATTCTCTTTTAGGTAATCCAGGAACTCGATACTCAAATATCACCACCTCGATCAGATCTCAGTGTCTTGATACTTTTGCCGGTTTGTTTTTCTACTTCAGTCTTATATTCCTGGAATTTTCCAAAGGCTTCGGATTTATGTTTCATTAAGAAGACATATCCGTACCTTGAAAAGTCATCCGTAAAAGTAATGAAGTAAGAATAACCGCTTCGCGCATGTGTAGACATTGGACCGCACACGTCGCTGTGTACGAGTCCTAAGAGCTCGCTCGCTCTTACTCCGTGTCCAGTGAACAGAGTCTTTGTCATCTTTTCTTTGAGACAGGATTGACAAGTTGCATATGATTGATATTCGAACGGATCCAAATATCCTTCTGTATGTAACTTCGTCAACCTTCTCTTATTGATGTGACCCAGTCTACAATGCCATAAGAAAGCCTGATTTGTTTTCGGAGACTTTCTTTTGTGTGTATTCTGGACATTGAAAATCTGTGATTGGTTTAATACGTATATACCATTGCTTAATGTACCTGACCCAATCAAAACTTGATTAAGGTGAATGTTCACAACATTACTTACAAATGCAAATTCATAACCTTCTTTAGATAATAAAGATACAGATATGATATTACAGGTTGCACTGGGTACAAAATAACAATCACGCAAAACCAAAACATGTCCATCTGACATTCCCTGGTGATAGTCCCCCACGGACTCAACATCCATGCCAGCTCCGTTTGCAACTCTGAGGGTCATATCACCTGCCTTCAAAACCCTACGCCTTCTCAGTGCCTGTAAAGAATTACAGATATGAGATCCTGATCCGGTATCCAATACCCAGGATGTAGAGTTTATTGATAGAAAGTTTTTAATAACATACACACCTGAAGCTGAAGCCGCAACTTGCTTCAGATCCTGGTTTCTGGCCTTCCAAGCCCTGCAATCCTTTTTTCAGTGTCCACTCTTGTGATAGTAAAAGCATTCTTCCTTTCCCACAAGCTTTCCCGCTACCTTTGTTGCCTTTGTCTTTCCCTTCGTATCCACTTTACTAACACCGCCCCTTGGTTTGGCGGGGGCTTTCTTCTTCTTTCCCTTGGCTTTCGCCTTGGACCTAGAAGAGAAAGATCCTCCTACAAACAAAGTGGATGTTTCCCTACCTTTCTGTAAGGTGCCCTCCGCACTCCTCAGCATGTTGAGGAGTTCTGAAAGTTCAACTTCTTTTTCTTGCAAGTTGAAGTTCAGGATAAACTGGGCGTAAGAGGAAGGAAGGGTCTGGAGAATCAAGTCCATGTAGAGCTCGTTCTCTAACGTGGTCCCAAGGTCCGCGAGCTCCTCAATGAAGCCAATCATCTTAAGCACGTGTTCCGCTACCGATGATCCGACGGCCAATCTCGCCGAAAACAGCTTTTTCGAGACTTCGTATCTGGCGATACGGGATTTCTCTCCATACAGTTCTTTTGTATGGATAAATATGGATTCAAGGTCCATATTCTCGTGTCTCTTCTGATGTTCATTGTCCATAGAGGCAAGCACGAGGCACTTGGCCTTCGCGCAGTCAATTTCCCAGGTCTTACGGATTTCCTTATCCGCGACGCTGGTTTTGGGACCTGGGACAGGGGGAGCTTTGGTGGTAAGGAGATACCCCAACTTGTCATAAGTGATTTCCATTTTGACATTCCTGAGCCAATCTTTGTAGTTTGGCCCTGTCAGTATGTTTTTATCTAGTAGTAACTTAAGTCCAGTCATGATGTTTGGTCGCTGCAATTAGGAGAGAGAGAAGAAACACTTTAGCATGATGCTCTTGCAAGTTTAGAGTGGCTTTTAATTTGTCTAAACAGGATGGCTCCCACTGTCTCTCGAATCCCTCCTCAAACCAAAAAGGAAGAATTAGTCGGGATCAATCTCACCGTACAATACTTGCTTAACCGTTCAGCTAGGCCAGTGTTGGTACTTCGAGGGAGGTTTTCCAACGCTTTCGTGAAGTTTCTTAATTAAATAACCTCTTTTCCCTGTGGGCGTAGCCCCGCTAACACCTTTCTAGACACCTACTTGGTTTATAGCATTGATCGTTAAGTGAGAAATTTCCCGAGGAGTAGCATATACTCACAGTAGGATCGGGATCCAAATATCATCGCGTGACAAGACTGAAGGAATCCTACCAGAATCATCACACTCCAAATGGTATGCAGCACTAGCAAGTTTCAGTTTCTTTTGAAACCCCCGATGTGGATTTTTGCCCCATGCTCTTATGACCTTGACTTTGGCCAACAAATCATAAGTCACATGTCAAGTTCTACCCGTCATTCTCCAGGTTAATTTGAACCCACCCGTACCTACCCTTGACTTTGGCCAACAAGGCAGTACGACTGTCCCAAACCAACACATCTATCTATGCTGCACATGAATACCCAATAGCTACCAATCACTATGCCTTGACTTTGGCCAACAAACATAGCTTGAATACTATTGACTATCCATGTGAAACGACGGAGGGCTACGAATGGTTTTGGCGAAACCGTGAACATAGTGAACTTGATATAATCGATGGAATGAGATAGCTTTTAAAAGGAGTGGCTTAAGCTCCGCGTTTAAAAGTTGTTTTTGAAAAGAAACCGAGTGGTTTTGAAAGTGTTCCAACGACTCTACTTTGGCTTATTTTCTTGCATTAATTTAATGCGTCCCATCATTTAATCCTACCATTGCAGAAAACAACGAAAATATGACGTACGCTTATGCCATCCGCATTCGCCACGGGGCCCTGTCATTACCCGTTAGGTTACTTAACTAACGACAGAGCGGGGGCTGGACTAGCGCGGATGCAAAACATAAGCAACGCCTAAATAGATATCATATATAGATATATACATTTGTCTAATGCAATGATAGCCATTCCAGATCACAGATGAACACATTGGATATACTAGGAATCCGCATTCCGTACGAGCCTGTAACGAAGAGCGGATTACACGGTCGCAATGAATAGCCAAGACCCCACCCTAGACCCCTACGGGTGCGGCAAACTACCCGCCAAGTACCCGAAGCGAAGCAACCTCCATCAACACCGTGAGTAGGCCACTCGGCACTTCGAGATACCCGGTAGTTTGTGCACCCCACCTTGGGTCTATCCTAGGAGCAAAAACAGTAAAAGAAATTATACAATGACGGCTATAACCCCATCCCGGTTGTACGGCCATATAAATAATATTACATCAATTACAAATTACATGAATTGAAAGAAAAAGAAAACTCTCATCTCACAACCCCCGGCTATTCATCCGCGACAATCCAATGAATTCATATACACATACCATCAACATTACAGATCACATATATGTATAACCCCTACTAATCGACGTATAGCGATTAGCAGACGTTCAATACATATATCACATCACAGATATAACCCGTTAGCTTAAGTATTTAGAAGTTCGATCAAAATACGGATTTTTAAACCCCAAAAACAAATTTTTCTTTCTGTAAAATCTGGGCAGAAAAAACATATTGTAAAAATCCCAAAACACCCCCAGAAAAACACTGCAGGAAAATTGTGCCACGACCGAGTCAACTCGGCCGCGGATCCGCGGAGGGAGCATGCTCCTGCCGCAGTTCCGCGGCGCCTTGACCGAGTTAGTGGACCATTTTTCTTGCTTGTTCTTTAAAAACCCTGAGCCGATTTTTAGTACATGATTTATTATTTTTTGAACAGAAAACAAAATCGGCAGAAAGTTTGTGTTCCGGGCATGTTTCGTGACTTTTTCTCAGATCGAACTTCTAGTTACTTTGCTAACATGTTAGATAGTGTTTAACTAGGCTCTGATGCCACTGTAAGTCCACGTTACCCGTCCCCGGTTCTTTGGGGTTGCGGAAATGGTGAAAAACGATTTTTCTTTGGGGTTAACATGGACTCAAAATACGGATCTTTGTTAAACAACTATCTAACAACCTAACTAGGAGTTTTACCTACTCGGTTAGGGGGTTATACCTTAACTTGAACTCCTTCTCTTCGACTCCTTGTGGTGGTAGGATGGTTCTCTCCTCGTCGTCTCCTTGTGCCGAAGATGGATCCACCTGAAAGCTTCTACCTTTGGCTCCAACCTCAATCTTGAGGAAACTAGAACACTTGGTTTGCTAGACCTTGTATACTAGGATGAGTAGAGAAGTGTTTTGGGTTTTATCTCTATGGTTCTTGCTTCTCAACACATGAGACAATAGAACCATGAACTAGAGAGAGAGAGCAAGAGGAAGAGGGAGAGCTTGAGGATGAGAGAGAATGAGAATGATAGAATGAGCAAGGTATTTCTCACCCTTGCTCTCATAATCCAAAATAATCATAACAAATAATAATAATTGAGTATTATGTAATGGTTCATATCATATCAAAAGGCAATATCATTTCATGCACTCATTTTGTAAAGTATAACAAGCAAGCAAAAGTCTTTGCCATGAAATGATAGCCATTGTAATGATGATGGTCAACAAGTCCAACCTAGTCAACCGGTCAACAAAGTCAACAAAGTCAACCTTTCAACCCAAACATGGCACAATAATACTTAATTAATATTATCATTAATCATATTTCAAATTCTCATTAGGGTTTAGCAAAAGTCAACAGTCAACAACCCTAATGAGAATCCTCTGCCTCTGTCTCTCTGTCAACCGTGCATACACACCCGCATCCGCGTTCTGAGGAACACGAATACAAACGAGATAAAACCAATCCCAAAACGTACACTAGGATCTAGCTTAAACCAAAGCCCGCTAGTGATAACTGCCCGGACACTAAACGTGCACAAGTGCACGGATGTGACCGAACCCTGTCGCAAAACCATGCGACCTCTACTCTTTTGCCTAGAGGCGAATAGCTCTCTGTATGGGACTCTAAAGACTCGACACTACGCTGGCTGTGGGTTTAACCACAGACCGCAAGCGGCACTAGCTGTGCGTAACGGCCCCCAGGTAGATGCCGATAAGAAGACGGACGAGGTGAAACCCCATCTGAACTCCTACTGAGCCTAAATGTGACAATCTGCGTACATTCCGGTCTGTTTGTCTGAGAATATCGCATGGCGGGCCTAGGGGGGCGGTAAACGTCAGTCCCCTAATAGCGGTACAAGTCGTGTCGGAGTGTAGCCCAGAACACCCTGAGATAACACTGGAAACCTACCAGTATATCTCGCTTGCCCTGGCCAGGGACTTTGTGTAATGGCTCTCCTAGACACAGCGCGATATCAACCCCTAATACCGGGAGAGACGAATCCTGTCTAACCGTCACTGCCTCCAAGTGCTTCGGGACTGCACCCAACTACCACCTGTTTGCACGACTTCTTTGAGCCGTGGTAGGGTAGTAATCAAAGTACAGTGGGAACACACTCGAGGCGAAGTGACAGTGTCAAGTCAGCGGACTAAGCTGTACTCATGTCACCTGGGAACTGATAACTGACGATAGGTATAGCACCAACCAACAGTTCCCGACGAGTCCTGTCCAGTGTACTCGTAACCTAACGAGCACCCGCATACTATCTCAAGTACGACGTACTGACGGCTGTGGGACAGACCGTCTCCCATGCTGGGATGAGAAGCGCATACGCTAGTCTACTCCGGAGTATCGATGCCCTGTCTCGATAGTCCTACGACTAGGGACCTACATAAGGATGTGCTTGTGGATTACCCAGCCCCCACGAGTGTGACTGCCATCACAACGCTGGTAATCAAGCAAAGATCCTAACGGCTCCACTAATGTGTATAGGTGATATACTAAAAGAAACACATGTACACATTAAAGTAGAAACAAACCAAGTAGCATACTACTATTTTGAGCAAGATTGTCTATACAAGGTGAATATCCTAAGCTTCCATTAAGTAATATACAAACTAGTATGATACAGTAATGTCCTCTAGTGCATATACACTAACAGTGTTATCAGTAGTTTCTCGACCCGTTATGAGCCTCACATCGGCATGACTTATCGGTTATTGGGGTCTGACGTTTACCACCCTAGACTAGATATGCGACATATCAGATGGACAGACCGGACTATACAGTAGTGTTACTGACAGGCTTTTGTAGGAGAAAGAGCAGGCTTGCTTGTTGATCTTCTGATCGCTCAATACCCGGGTAGCCGTTACGTCCAGCTAGTACCGTTGACGGCTTGTGTGTGCTTTATGTGATCATCACCTACTGCCGGCGTATTGGCGAGTCTTTAGAGTCCTACACAGAGGTTTTACTTGCCCAGGCAAAACGAGGTGGAGCACACATGTGATATGTGCGGGACCGAGAATAATACGAGTATGTGATACCGTATTCTATTCTCGCGATTTATTCGTATCAGTCGGTTATATGTGATATAGCCGGGTTATCGAATCAAGTGTTGATTCGATAGGTTGATACAAATAATATTAGTCAGTCATATGATATATAGCCGGATTATTAAATCAAGATTTGATTTAATGATTTAATATATAATTATATATTTGATATATTAATTTACATTAACTAATATTATCTTACTTAAGCATTTCTTTTTCTCACATGTGCACACTTAATATATATGTGATATAAATTAATTGTGTTTTATTTATGTGTCATGGTTGATGATACATGCAACATGGGTGTATGAGACTTACACCATGATAAAGATAATCAAGGGTTTATTTATTTAGTGTAAATCAATTATTAGTTGGATAATGGTCACATGGCATGAAGCTTGTAGAAGCTTGGAGATCCATTGACCAGTCCACTAGTTTTGTCTTATACTAGATATTTATTAACCCAACTATTATCTAAACTCATGGTTAAGTCTCTACATGAGAGATATTAGATATTTTCTCACCCATGGTTGCCATTCACTCTCTCATCCATTATTTGCTTCATCTTCCTCAAGCAAAAGAGAGAGCTCTCTAGGTTTTGAGAGGAGCTTAAAAATTAGTGAGAAAAGTAATTCTAAAGTGAGCAAAAATCCTACTTCATCATCCTCTACTAGATTAGCAATTTAGTTTAGGGTGTTAGCTTCACTAATCCCACATTAGTGAAGAGGGTAGCTTGGGTTAGTGTCTCCTCGACGTAGATCATCTTCGACTTTAAAGACTTCAAGCAAGTATGCATCATTCATCTTGTGGAGCCTCTCAAGAGTCCGGGAGTTCAATAATCGCAGCGAAGGGACTACTACATGGAGCTAATGAAGTGAATGACCGGTCTACAAAGGTTGTATTCTTAGTTCACTTAGTTGTAAAGTAGTTTACACACTGTATTGTCTAAATCTTTAGTTAAGATTCTAGGGTTAGTATTGTTAAGCATAGCAAATTTTTGAAAATGGTATGGACGATACCTCCCAAAACCTTGCTGTCGTGCTAAGCAATCCTACATTATTGCGGTATCGCGTACTCATAGCCCGTGTGATGCCGAAAACCCAACTTCTCTACTAATCAGTCTCACAAAGCTTGTTTGTGAAACTATTGCGTTCGAGAAATAGCCTCAGTGAGTGGATCCGCTCCAATGATTCTATCTTTATTTCTCTATATATCTCAACTTCGGGGAGAAAGTCTATCTCCCGAAATGAGCAATACCTGTCTTAGAATTTGTCTGGATATTTGATGGGACCCAGTTCACAAATGAACTCCAAATCCAACAAACTTCTTAGACTGTATCATCCATTGAATTTAATCAGTATCCCGCGCCATGCCTTCCACAGTATCCGCTTGGACCACCTGTCCAACATACTGTCCTTCAAAAGAGGGAAAACTATAACTCTGAGCATCACTCTGTCATCTAGGTCATCTTGGAAGCCTGAAATGATAACCGCCTCCCGAAGGATGCTGCCGTTACCATATACAAAGAACATCCACTTATGTTCTTAACTGTTTCCCAATGTTTCTCCAGGATTGGATTAATATATACTTATTGCAGCCGGTGTAAAATCAAAATCTGGTGTTGTACTTGACATCTCATGATTGACTCAATTGCTTAAGTAAGTGATATGCCAATAATGCAAATCTCTCTCCTCATCAGTTTAGAAGACATCTCTTTAGAGAAGGTGACTCCATCACCTACAGATACACCACCACGCTAGGAGTCGTCTATTCTAAAACACTTTAGAATAATGTCAAAGTACCCGAATTGGGACACTTCCCAAAACTAGATCTAAAACCATAGATCTAGTCACCAGAATCCCTGATATTTTATCCATATCCTATGTGGAGAAACCACCTTATGACAACCACAGTATAACCGATCGTAGTATAGGAAGATCTCTTCCTATAAAATGCGTGTCATCCAAATACCAGGACATCGCTCCCTACTACCTTCTTACCAGATCTTTCTCTTATTCTGATGAAGTCAAACTTTATGATTGTCACATCAAAAATAGATGATCTATCTCCATTATACCTGCTTTAGTCTATAAATAGACATAAGCCCTTTGCCCACTATGCTTCCGCTGCTCTCACTGACTACAACAATCCTCTGGCAGAGTCATATACACGTGCACTTCTAAATCTAGTATAGAACAATGTTATACTCATCCTCCTGCCAGACCTCATAGTCTAGAACAGCAGCAATGGCAAGTTTGGATAATCAAAAACCTCCCTGTCACCGTCTTTGAGGAGACTAAAGTACCTCTCGGGTGCCTAAGGTTACCCACCAAATCTGCGGAGTGGCTAATAGATCGTCGAAACCATTTGAATCTTCAGGTTCTATTAAATTTTCAGTAATCATTTGTCGTTATGAAATTACTTCCAGTTCTACCATACTCCCACTAATGTTTTCTGAAAAGAACCCATTTACTAAAACTGGTGGTGAGTCAAGAACAATATAACTATTGATCTTCCAGATGGTAGAAAGTTAACCCTCGTCAAAGCCCGGGATAACCCATAAACTGCCATTACTGAAACGTGCCTTGAGTTTGTCCAGATTCTGGTTTTAAGCATCAGCCGGACAACTCCATATACTTTAACATCGTTAAAATATGAATCCATTCTATATATCCAATAGAAAAAAATGCACTAATTTAATTGGAACCAGATTCAAAAATCATGCAGCCGTTTCCAGTGCATATCAACCAAATGGAAGAAGGCTAAGCGGCATTACTCATCAAGGAATATATCCACGTATGAGTAACCTAAAAGAGAAACAAGTTCTCAAAACTATTACTTACAACGGAATACCAAACACAAATATCTACATCTTCGATCACCTTGAAGAATCCTGATACTTGCAACATATGGTTCTCTACTTTATTCTTATACTTATATCTTCTCAAAATTTGGACCTTGTATTTCAACGAAGTACTTGTCTAAAACTAGAGAAGTCACGAGTAAATTTAATATAGTACGAGTACCAACCCCTTTGTCCTAACGGACTTCGGACAACATACGATATTTTGTATAAGTCCTCTGAGTTCAATAACTCAAACCCTGTGCGTCGTAGGTTGAAAATTGTACCATGGTTAAGAAGAATTACACCGTTGTTGAATGTACCTTATCTAACCATCAACTGATATAGGTAAATGTTATAGACATAATTTCAAAAAGTTATATCTCACTTTATAAAATAAATGTATAGATATATCAGTTTGAAATTGGTGCATAACAACGGATATTCAAAACCAAATATTTGCCGTCAGGCAAAACCCAGGTGATTTCCTCAAATATCATAAATTACAAAGAATTCTGATATGTATTGAGGATCTAATCACCCAATTCCCAATATCTTACTCCCACTCACCATCTGTAACGCCATATAGATGTGAGAATCAAAACTGGTAAATACATACCCTGGAGTTAGAATCTAATTGGGAAAACAATTTTCAATTAACACCGCACAGTAAAACTGAAACATGAAAATGTTTCGAAGGGGTAATCGGGTATTCCTTGTAATGCCTCTTCCATTATCCAGATTCATGACTGTAACCGTATATTTCCTTGCCTTCACTCTAATCCCTTTATATGTCTTTACTTATTACCTTGTGTACACCACACTTAGGTTAATTGGTTTTCTTCCTTCCCTACCTTTCGGCACCTGCCTATGGTTTGGAAGAAGACTATCCAATAAGAGAAATATGTTTACTCTTCTAATACCAAGAGCCCTCGCAACCTGAGAGAAGGTAAAGATAAAAGACAACCGAATAATCCTATTCAATTTCTCCCGAATCGGAAACCATCCTCGAACTGGAACAAGTTCCTTCAAGTTCGTATGTAACTATACGATGGTATATCCAAGAAATATGGATCTTCGTAGTGATACAGAGTGTTCTGGATAAATGCAAAGGGGATGTAGGAGCAGCAATAATGTATGCGATTAAATGACAATCTAAAAGCCACAATGTTTTAAGAAGGTTCGGTTAACTTGGTTCATGAGTTTTTAAGGTCAGGCCATGGTTGCTACGAGAGAGAGAGAGAGAGAGAGAGAGAGAGAGAAAAGAAACACTCAGCGTGCACTCTAACCTAGATTAGATTGGTTAATCACTTTATCTAATCAGGATGGCTCCCATTGTTTTCTCGAATTCTCCTTCAAACCGTAAAAGGAGAATTAGTCGGGATCATCTAAAATCACCCGAGGAGTAACACTTACTCATTAGTAGGAATCGAGATCCAACTATCATCACATGATAACATGATGGAAGCCACTCAAGTCACCACACTCCAAAAGGTTTGCGCATGCCTGGCAAGTTTCACGTATGTTTGAAACTCCCGATGTGGTTTTTACTCCTAACGACCTATGACCTTGACAAGGTCAACAAATCATAAGTCGCTAGTCAAGTTCAACCCGTCATTATCTTGATTACCCTAGACCTACTCGCATAAGCACTTGACAAGATCAACAAGGCTATGTGACTGTCCTAGTTAATCGCATCATATGGTACAAACAAGCACCACTCAGCTACCGTACACTAAACCTTGACAAGGTCAACAAACGCAGTACGAATACTGAGTACTACTCATAAGAAATGACAGAGGGCTACGACTGGTTTTTAGCAAAAAACCTTTAACGTAATGAACTTGATATCGTTGAAGGAACCCGAGTGGTTTTACAAATATATAGTGACACAAACTTTTGTTTAAGAGGTCACTCCCTGTGAAGGGATCTCGGCTCTTTCCTCATCAAACGAGGTACATGATATTCCCAACTAAATACCATGATGTAAAGCAAAATAATCGATTATAGTAAAGTTATTACATTGAAGTAAACTTTTGCCCAAGAGGTCACTACCTATGAAGGGATCTCGGCTCTTGCCTCGTCAAATGAGGTGTTGGATATTCATAACCGAATACCGCTGTGCAAAGCATAATGTGTTGGTGTATATGCCCTAGGGGCCATTATTTTATCATACTAGGTTGTATATTACTTAATGGAAGCTTGGGATATTCACAGTTGTATATAACAGTCTTGCTAAAAATGGTAGTATGCTACTTGGTTTGTGTCTACTTTAATATGTGCATATGTTTCTTGTAGCGTATCACTTATACATATTAGTAGAGCCCATAGGATCTTTGCTTGATTACCAGCATCGTGATGGCAGTCACACTAGTGGGGGCTGGGTAGTCTGTAAGCAACATCCTATACAGGTCCCTAGTCGTTGGATTATCGAGATAGGGCATCGATATTCCGGAGTAGACTAAGTGTATACGCTTCTCATCCCAGTTAGGGAGATGGTCTGTCCCACAGCCATCAGTACGTCGTACTGGAGATAGTATACAGGTGCTCGTTAGGTTACGGGTACACCGGACAGGACTCGCAGGGAACTGATTGGTTGGTATTATACCCATCGTCAGTTAACAGTTCCCAGGTGACATGAGTACAGCATAGTCCGCTGACTTGACACTGCTACTTCGCCTCGAGTGTGTCCCACTGTTCTTAGATTACTACCCTACCACGGCTCAAAGGAGTCGTGCAAACAGGTAGCAGTTGGGTGCAGTCCCGAGCACTTGGAGGCAGTGGCGGTTAGATAGGATTCTTCTCTCCCGGTATTGGGAGTTGATATCGCGTGGTGTCAGAGAGCCATTACGCAAAGTCCCTGGCCACGGCAAGCGAGATATACTGGTAGGTTCCGGTAGCTTCTCAGGGTGTAATGGGCTTTGCTCCGACACGACTTATACAGCTATTAGGAGACTGACGCTTGCCGCCCCCTAGGCTTGATATGCGATAGTCTTAGACGAACAGACCGGGCTGTACGGAGATTGTCACATCAGGCTTAGTAGGGGTTCGGATGGTTTTCCTCATCTGCATTCTTATCGACATCTACCTGGGGACCGTTACGTACAGCTAGTGCCTCTTGCGGTCTGTGGTTAAACCCACTGTCAGCGTAGTGTCGAGTCTTTAGAGTCCCACACAGAGAGTTTCCCTGCTCCAGGCGAAACGATATAGAGGTCGTATGGTTTTACGACAAGGGTTCGGATGCGTACGTGTGTTTACGCACGTACGACTTTTCGGACAGTTTTTACTAGCCGGCTTTGGTTTAAGCCAGATTCTAGTATCGGGTTATTGGATTTATACAGTCTAAAGTTTTTCCGTGTTTTCACGGATTGGAGGGGCGTTCTCGTAATTTGTCGGGAAGCTTCTAGAAGAGTGGTGACTAAGGGGTTAAGGTGGCATGAGCATTAAATGCTTAATGACTCATTTGTGCGATTCATCCTTAGCATTAAATAATTCATTAATGAGTTAATGAGTCACCTGATGAATCACACAAAGGTGAATGCATCAACCATGATGATTAATCATTTATATTATTTATTTGATTAATTGTTATGGTTGTTATATTCATATGAGTTCATTATTCATTCTCACCTTCTCTCTCCTCAAGCTCACTCTCTCTTCAAACCCTAACCCTAACCTCTCATGTGTTGAGATCAAGGGTTAGCTAGACTAATACATCCATAACCTCACTCTATATCCCCTAGGTAGCTTAGATTAGCACTTTGAGCAACCTAGTTATCTCAAGTTAGAGATAAAGCTTGGCGTAGGAGCTCTCGGGTGGATCATCTTTGATTCGAGGAGGCCGCTGAGGTGCCGATGTTCCAAGGAGCCTACGAGGAATGGAGGACAGCGATGAAGACCCGAAGGACAAGTAACGTGAGGTATAACTTCGTATCCGAGTAGTTAAACCTCCAGTAGATAGTTAGCAATGGTTTAGAAACGATTCATGCGCTCAAGTCCGTGTTACGAAGCTTTGATAATCGTTTTTCATATATTCCGCCTCCCCGCAAGTTCGTGGGGTCCGTGACATGGAATTACAGTGGTATCAGAGCCAACTAAACCATTACTAGCTTGTTAGCAACTGATTAGAACTTTGATCGTCTGAAAACACGAAAACAAAACCCTGGATATTCCTAGTTTCTGTTAATTTTAAACTTGTCTGAAAAATTATTTGACATACCTTAAAATTCACAGCAGGGAATTTGATGAATACTGAGAAAATACGAGCACTCAATTCGACTTGACGACAGCGGATCCGCGGCCAAATGGTGCTTTTGGCCGCGGATCCGCCGCCGAGTCAACTCTGAGTTGACTCGGATTTTCTCAGTTATTCATGGTTTTTGGTGTTTTGTTTTCTGGTATATTCTGTTTCTGCCCAGGTTACTTCAGTGCAGGTTTGCTTTTGGGGTAGACACGGAATATGGTATTCGATCGATGTTCTAAGTATTTGCTAATTGGGTTTTTATCTGTAATATTTAATGTGTTCGTAAACCTCCCCTAACTGCTAGTATGTCGGTTGGCTGGGGGTTGCACATTTCTGAAATGTTTACTGTTTGTGTATATGAACTGTGTTGGAATGTTGTGATGACTAGCTGGGGTTTGAGATGGGTTTAATATTCATTCATTCGATGTAAATGTATATTCATTCATTCGATGTAAATGTAATATGATGTAATATTCTTTTGCGGGGTACATCCAGGTTGCGGTTGTAGCCACCGTTGTATTATTTCTTTTTTACTGTTTTAGCTCCTAGGATAGACCCAAGGCGGGGTACACAAACTACCGGGTACGTTGAAGTGTTTAGTGGCCTACTCACGTTGTTGAGGGAGACCGCTTCACTTCGGGTACTTGGCGGGTAGTTTGCCATACCCGTAGGGGTCTAGGGTGGGGTAATGGCTATTCATCACAACTGTGTAATCCGTCTTTTATTGCAGGCTCAAAGAAAATCCGGATTGCTAATAAATCCAATAAAGTTCATCTGTGATCTGGAATGCTTATTATTGCGTCTGACGAATGTACAATATCTATATATGATAGCTATTAGACGTCACTTATGTTTTACACCCGCGCTAGCCCAGCCCCCGCTTTGTCGTTAGTTAAGTAACCTAACGGGTGATGACAGGACCCCGTGGCGAATGCGGATGGCATAAGAGGACGTGGTATTTTCGTTGTTTTTTGCAATGATAAGATAAATGATGGGACGCATTATTATAATGCAAAGAAAATAAACCAAAGTTTAATCGTTGGAACAAATTTAAAAAAAACCACTAGGTTATTTTAAAAGAGCAGAATTTTTTAATTGCGGAGCTTTAACCACTCATTTTAAAAAGCTATCATGTTCCTTCGATTATATCAAGTTCACTACGTTCACGGTTTTTGCCAAAACCATTCGTAGCCCTCCGTCATTTCATTTGGGTATTCAGTAGTATTCAAGCTATGTATTTTGGCTAAAGTCAAGGCATAGTGTTTGGTAGCTGCTGGGTATTCATTTGTTGCATAGTTAGATGAGTTAGTTTGGGACAGTCGTATTATCATTTGACCAAAGTTAGGGGTATGTACGGATGGGTTCAAATTAACCTAGATAATGATTGGTAGAACTTGACATGTGACTTATGACATTTTGACCAAAGCCAAGGTTATAAGAGCATGGGGCAAAAATTTATATCGGGAATTTCTAAAGAAACTGAAATTTGCAGCGATAGCATACCATTTTGGAGTTTGATGAATGTTGGTAAGAATCCTTCAACATTATCATACGATGATATTTTGGATCCCGATCCTACTGTGAGTATATACTACTTATCAGGAGATTCGTCACTTAACGATCAATGCTATAAACCAAGTAGGTGCCTAGAAAGGTGTCAGCGGGGTTACGCCCGTAGAGAAAAGAGGTTATTTAATTAAGGAACTTCGCGAAAGCGTTGGAAAACCTCCCTCGAAGTATCGACACTGACCTGGCTGAACGGTTAAGCAAGAATTGTACGGTGAGAATAGTCCTGGCTAATTCTTCTTTTATGGTTTGAGGAAGGATTCGAGAAACAGTGGGAGCCATCCTGTTTAGATAAATTAAACCACTCTAAACTTGCAAGAGCATCATGCTAATAGTATTTTCTTCTCTCTCTTAATTGCAGCGACCTTGTGACCACGACTTGGTTACATCTAGATAATAAATTGACTGAATCTTACTTATATGAGTGGCAAAAGTCTGTCCAGATGTCCATTGCCTATGACAAGCTGGACCGCCCTATTACTACTCAAGATCCCGCCGTCCCAGGTCCAGTTTCCACTATCGCGGATATGGATATCCGTCAGACAAGGGAAAAAGATAAAGCGAAAGCTAAGTGCCTCATGTTAGCTTCAGTTGATGGTGTATACCAGAAGCAGCACGAAAAGATGGACTTAGTTTCCATCTTTCTCTATAACAAAGATTTATATGGAGAGCAATATCATATCACAAGATATGAAACCTCGAACGAATTAATTCAAGCGAGGTTAGCTGAAGGGTCATCTGTAGGGGACAACGTCCTTACAATGACTAGCTATATTGAAGAGCTCACGGACCTGAAGACCACGTCGGAGAACGGGTCAGATACTGACCTGATTCTACAGTCTCTACCTTCTACTCTAAAGGAAACCAGGGAAGTAGAAAGGCAAAAGTTTCGGGACTGGATATAGTAAAAGAGGCACGTTCCTATTGTTATGGGATTGAGCATAGGCAGAAAGATTGCAGGGCTTTTGAAGCCAGTAGCCAGGATACGAAGCATGTTGTGGCTTCGACTTCGGGTGTGTTTGTAATAGAGAACTGTATGTCAGTTAACCCTACTTCCTGGGTATTGGATACCGGGTCAGGAACTCACATATGTAATTCTTTACAGGCTCTGAGAAACCGTAGGGTTATCAGGATAGGTGATATGACCTTCACAGTTGCTAACGGAATGAGCATGGACGCTAAATCCGTAGGGGAATATCATCTTGGACTGACAACTGGGCAGATATTGATTCTGCGTAACTGTTTTTATGTACCAGGTACAACTTGTAATATCATATCTGTATCCTTACTTTCTAAGGAAGGATATGATTTTACTTTTATAAGCGATGTGGTTCACATCCACCTAAATCAAGTTATGATTGGGTCAGGTACATTAAAAAATGGGATATACGTATTAAATCAAGCTCAGATTTTCAGTGTCCAGGACACACTTAAAAGAAAGTCTCCGGAATTAAATCAGGCTTTCTTATGGCATTGTAGACTGAGTCACATCAATGAAAGAAGGTTAACTAAGTTACATAGAGAAGGATATTTGAATCCGTTCGAATATCAATCTTATGCTACTTGTGAATCTTGTCTCATATGAAAGATGACAAAAACTCCGTTTTCTGGACACGGAGTAAGAGCAAACGAGCTCTTAGGACTCGTCCACAGTGACGTGTGCGGTCCAATGTCTAGACATGCGCGAGGTGGTTATTCCTACTTCATTACTTTTACGGATGATTTCTCTAGGTATGGATATATCTTCTTGATGAAGCATAAATCCGAGGCCTTTGAGAAATTCCAAGAATACAAGAATGAAGTGGAAAAACAAACAGGCAAAAGTATCAAGACACTGAGATCTGATCGAGGTGGTGAATACTTAAGTGCCGAGTTCCTGGGTTATTTAAAAGAGAATGGAATTCTCTCTTAGCTTACTCCTCCATACATACCACAACACAACGGTGTATCAGAAAGGAGGAATCGAACCCTATTGGATATGGTTCGTTCCATGATGAGTAAGGCTGAGTTACCGTTATCATTCTGGGGTTATGCGCTAGAATCAGCAGCATATCTTCTAAACAGGGCTCCTACCAAGACTGTGCCTACCACGCCATATCAAATATGGAGTGGAAAGAAACCCCATCTTCAGCATTTGAAGATATGGGGATGTCCAGCTTTTGTTAAAAAGCAGCATGTGGACAAGCTCGAGGCACGATCAGTACAGTGTAAGTTTGTGGGATATCCGAAGAATTCCAAAGGATATTATTTCTATTACGCAGAGGAACAAAAGGTTTTTGTTTCTCGTAATGCCCATTTTCTAGAACATCAGTTTGTAGAAAAGGAAACAAGTGGGAGCGAAATAGAACTGGAAGAAATTCCAGAACCACAAACTACAACTGAAAGTATGGTAGAACCAATAGTTCAGGAAGACTTGGACATTTCCACACCAGTCCGTAGGAGTAGTAGGCAATCTCATCCGCCCGAGAGATACTACGGTTTTCTCATAGACGGGGATAGAGAGGATTGCGCTATTGACTATGATGAGCTTACTAGCTTCCAGCAAGCCATTCAGAGCGGTGACTCAGTAAAATGGCTGGATGCAATGCGGACCGAAATAGAGTCCATGTACACTAACAAAGTATGGACTTTGGACATTGCTCCAGATGGGGTAAAACCCGTAGGATGCAAATGGATCTTCAAAAAGAAGATTGGTGTAGATAGACAGGTTGAAACTTATAAGGCTAGACTTGTTGCAAAGGGTTTCCGTCAAAGACCTGGTTTGGACTATGACGAAACCTTTTCTCCAGTGGTTATGCTTAAATCTATTCGGGTCCTTCTTGCTATTGCTGCCTTCCACGATTATGAAATCTGGCAGATGGATGTAAAGACGGCATTTCTAAATGGTAATTTGAAAGAGAGCGTCTATATGGATCAGCCAGAGGGATTCATTTAGAGTGGGAGCAGCGGTAAAGTATGCAAGCTGCTTAAGTCCATTTATGGACTAAAGCAGGCATCGCGGAGTTGGAACATCTGTTTTGATGATGCTGTCAAAGAATTTGACTTTATCAAAAATCCAGATGAACCATGCATATACAGTAAGATTGTAGGGAGAGCTGTTGTATTCCTCGTCTTGTACGTGGATGCCATTCTCCTAATAGGAAATGATATTCCTATGTTACAGTCAGTCAAAAGATTCTTGTCACATAAATTCTCCATGAAAGACCTGGGTGATGCCACCTACATTCTGGGGATCCGGATCTATCGTGATAGATCAAAGAGGATGTTGGGACTTTCACAGTTCAGGTACATAGACACCATAGTGAAAATATTCAGTATGGATGATTCTAAGCGCGGTAACCTACCGGCTTGTCACGGAATCACCCTCTCCAAAGAGATGTCTCCTAAGACTGATTTGGAAAGGGATCACATGTCGATTATACCCTACGCTTCTGCGGTAGGCTCTATAATGTATGCGATGTTATGTACCGGACCAGATGTAGAATACGCATTGAGCGTAGTAAGCCGGTATCAAGCAAACCCAGGAGAGAAGCACTGGATAGCAGTAAAGAACATTCTCAGCTGAGAGAAAAGAAACACTCAGCGTGCACTCTAACCTAGATTAGATTGGTTAATCACTTTATCTAATCAGGATGGCTCCCACTGTTTTCTCGAATTCTCCTTCAAACCGTAAAAGGAGAATTAGTCGGGATCATCTAAAATCACCCGAGGAGTAACACTTACTCATTAGTGGGAATCGGGATCCAACTATCATCACATGATAACATGATGGAAGCCCCTCAAGTCACCACACTCCAAAAGGTATGCGCATGCCTGGCAAGTTTCACGTATGTTTGAAACTCCCGATGTGATTTTTACTCCTAACGACCTATGACCTTGACAAGGTCAACAAATCATAAGTCGCTAGTCAAGTTCAACCCGTCATTATCTTGATTATCCTAGACCTACCCGCATAAGCACTTGACAAGGTCAACAAGGCTATGTGACTGCCCTAGTTAATCGCATCATATGGTACAAACAAGCACCACTCAGCTACCGTACACTAAACCTTGACAAGGTCAACAAACGCAGTACGAATACTGAGTACTACTCATAAGAAATGACGGAGGGCTACGACTGGTTTTTAGCGAAAAACCTTTAACGTAATGAACTTGATATCGTTGAAGGAACCCGAGTGGTTTTACAAATATATAGTGACACAAACTTTTGTTTAAGAGGTCACTCCCTGTGAAGGGATCTCGGCTCTTTCCTCATCAAACGAGGTACATGATATTCCTAACTAAATACCATGATGCAAAGCAAAATAATCGATTATAGTAAAGTTATTACATTGAAGTAAACTTTTGCCCAAGAGGTCACTACCTATGAAGGGATCTCGGCTCTTGCCTCGTCAAATGAGGTGTTGGATATTCATAACCGAATACCGCTGTGCAAAGCATAAGGTGTTAGTGTATATGCCCTAGAGGCCATTATTGTATCATACTAGGTTGTATATTACTTAGTGGAAGCTTGGGATATTCACAGTTGTATATAACAGTGTTGCTAAAAATGGTAGTATTCTACTTGGTTTGTGTTTACTTTAATATGTGCATATGTTTCTTGTAGCGTATCACTTTTACATATTAGTAGAGCCCATAGGATCTTTGCTTGATTACCAGCGTCGTGATGGCAGTCACACTAGTGGGGGCTGGGTAGTCTGTAAGCAACATCCGATACAGGTCCATGGTCGTTGGATTATCGAGATAGGGCATCGATATTCCGGAGTAGACTAAGTGTATACGCTTCTCATCCCAGTTGGGGAGATGGTCTGTCCCACAGCCATCAGTACGTCGTACTGGAGATAGTATACATGTGCTCGTTAGGTTACGGGTACACCGGATAGGACTCGCAGGGAACTGATTGGTTGGTATTATACCCATCGTCAGTTAACAGTTCCCAGGTGACATGAGTACAGCATAGTCCGCTGACTTGACACTGCTACTTCGCCTCGAGTGTGTCCCACTGTTCTTAGATTACTACCCTACCACGGCTCAAAGGAGTCGTGCAAACAGGTAGCAGTTGGGTGCAGTCCCGAGCACTTGGAGGCAGTGGCAGTTAGATATGATTCGTCTCTCCCGGTATTGGGAGTTGATATCGCGTGGTGTCAGAGAGCCATTACGCAAAGTCCCTGGCCAGGGCAAGCGAGATATACTGGTAGGTTCCAGTAGCTTCTCAGGGTGTAATGGGCTTCGCTCCGACACGACTTATACAGCTATTAGGGGACTGACGCTTGCCGCCCCCTAGGCTTGATATGCGATAGTCTTAGACGAACAGACCGGACTGTACGGAGATTGTCACATCAGGCTCAGTAGGGGTTCGGATGGTTTTCCTCATCGGCCTTCTTATCGACATCTACCTGGGGACCGTTACGTACAGCTAGTGCCGCTTGCGGTCTGTGGTTAAATCAACTGTCAGCGTAGTGTCGAGTCTTTAGAGTCCCACACAGAGAGTTTCCCTACTCCAGGAGAAACGATATAGAGGTCGTATGGTTTTACGACAAGGGTTCGGATGCGTACGTGTGTTTACGCACGTACGACTTTTCGGACAGTTTTTACTAGCCGGTTTTGGTTTAAGCCAGATTCTAGTATCGGGTTATTGGATTTATACAGTCTAAAGTTTTTCCGTGTTTTCACGGATTGGAGGGGCATTCTCGTAATTTGTTGGAAAGCTTCTAGAAGAGTGGTGACTAAGGGGTTAAGGTGGCATGAGCATTAAATGCTTAATGACTCATTTGTGTGATTCATCCTTAGCATTAAATGATTCATTAATGAGTTAATGAGTCATCTGATGAATCACACAAAGGTGAATGCATCAACCATGATGAATAATCATTTATATTATTTATTTGATTAATTGTTATGGTTGTTATATTCATATGAGTTCATTATTCATTCTCACCTTCTCTCTCCTCAAGCTCACTCTCTCTTCAAACCCTAACCCTAACCTCTCATGTGTTGAGATCAAGGGTTAGCTAGACTAATACATCCATAACCTCACTCTATATCCCCTAGGTAGCTTAGATTAGCACTTTGAGCAACCTAATTATCTCAAGTTAGAGATAAAGCTTGGCGTAGGAGCTCTCGGGTGGATCATCTTTGATTCGAGGAGGTCGTTGAGGTGCCGATGTTCCAAGGAGCCTACGAGGAGTGGAGGACAGCGATGAAGACCCAAAGGACAAGTAACGTGAGGTATAACTTCGTATCCGAGTAGTTAAACCTCCAGTAGATAGTTAGCAATGGTTTAGAAACGATTCATGCGCTCAAGTCCGTGTTACGAAGCTTTGATAATCGTTTTTCATATATTCCGCCTCCCCGCAAGTTCGTGGGGTGCATGACATGGACTTACATAAGGAAACGTCTGTAATGTCAGTTTTTAAAAAAACTTGGTTTCAACAACATCATATATAGGTTTGTTTTCCTTGCATTAATCGGAATTAATGCAGTCCCATCAATTAATCCATATCATACCAGAAAAGAACGAAAATACAATGTACGTATATGCCATCTGCATTCGCCACGGGGTCTCGTCATGCACCGTTAGGTTACTTAACTAACGGCAGAGCGGGGGCTGAACTAGCGCGGATGCAAAACATATACAATATCTACTAGTATATTTAAATATATATAACATTCATCCCAGGTATGATATAAGCAATATCACAGAATCTCAGCAAGCAACACAGAATGGTGGATAATCTTGGAGCCTCGGGTTTCATTTGAGCCGCAAATGAGACCCGGCGTTCTCTGTGTGGATAGCCCGTGCAATGAAAATCTGGACCCCTACGAGCGCGGCAAGTTACCCGCCAATCCCAGAAGTGAGACAACCCCAATCAACAAAGTGAATGGGCCACCCAGCACTTCACGGAATCCGGTAACTTGAGCACTCCTCCGTGGGTCAACCTGTACCCTCTACGAGTGTGGCGAATAGCCCATCAATTCTAGAGTGAGGCCCCCTCTGTCTCAATGCCATGAGATGCGGGTCCGTTGCCCTCTAGAATCTGGCTATTCGAGCACTACACCGCGGGGTAATCCTAGTACAGGAAAAAAATACATGTACAAGGGTGACATCGACCTTAACCCGGTCATGCCCCAAACAAATAATATACAAACTGGCAGAGACGGCAGTCCACATGTCGGACGCTCGCCCCACAATATCAAATATACAAATGAATCTGAACTGTACAACTATCATTGCACCACTGGCCATAAACCATGACAATCCAACCACAACCTCAGCATAACACAGAACATCAACGTGAATGTCATGTTCGCAAACCCGTCTAAAAGAACATATAGCAGTTAGACGAGTTATACCGCTCTAATGATATTCACGGTCGCAGATAATAATGTATGTACTAAAAAATGATAAACGGTGTAAAAAATAGCGACTTTGAAATACTCCGTATTGCCACCAAACCAAAGATAACACAATATGCAATCTGGGCAAAAACAAACAATACCCAAAAACCAATATTCAAGAGACTAGAACACACCAAAAACATCAAGTCCCAACTCCCTCACTAGACGGGCCAGGCCGGGAAATTCCATATTCTCACCGACCAAGTTTTTGATTTTAGGTCTTGTGTTTTGAGGGTGTTCTAGATATAACATAAATAACCTTCTGCAATTGTTTAAAAAAGTTTTAGAAGACTTGAAAAAAATGACAATAACTTGAATATTTTCCGTATTGTTTCGGAGTTGTTTTGGTTTCGTTACTTTAAATATCGTTTACAATGCTGGCTAAGGGTTTATGGGTTGGCTCTGATATCATGTTGGGTTATGCCAGTGCCCTGGTCATCTACCGTGACCATTTGCGGAATAAAATTTTTCAAAACTGGCGCTAGAACAACCTTATAACCCGGATCTACCATAAACCTAAAGCTAGCAAATTAAAGAGGAGTTTAACATGGTTATACCGAATGATCCTAGTCCTTCGGTCTTCTACCATCTTCCTAAACTCTTAGAGGCCACCATGATTAAGCTTGATTGCCGGTCTCCCTCTATCGAAGATGATCCACCTGAGGATTTACAATTCGAGCTCCAACCTCATAGCATAGGTAACTAGGGTACCTAATTCGCTAAACTAGATAGCCTAGAGGATGTAGAATCTAATGATGGATTAATTTGTCTCCAAACACCCTAGGTTTCTCAACACATGAGACTTTTAGGGTTGAGGTAGAAGAAGAAGCTTAAGGAGATGAGAGTGTAGTGAGCATGAAGCAATCATGAAAAAATGGCTAAGTGCTGTGAACCAAAAAAAAAATCTCCTCACAAAAAATATCTCACAACATATATAAATCAAGCATACCACAATAGTAACTCATGAGTCACCCCATGAGTCACCATGTGAGTCACCACAAAATCATGTGTCACGACCCGAAATATTAGCTCGTGACCAGTACTTGAATCACGCAACGTCTAAAGGCGTAACGGAATTCAAGTAAGCTGAAACCCATAAATCTAAACCTTTTTACGAAAATAAAAGAGGTGAAGTTTTGAAATAAAGGTATAATGAAATCAAGTTTTCTTAAATGCATGGAAAAGGGACGTGAATAATGCAAGTGAAATTTACTAGTTTGAAAACATGTTTCGTCTTTTAAAAATTTGGGCAGCACCTCCTTTGTATATTTTGATCCAAAACCACAAATACATAACAAGAATAATGGCATCCCCAAGCGGGAGCTAGCTCTTCGCCAAACGACGGATCACAACCATGCAAGACAGTAAAAATAAGTATACGACGCCCAACGGCGAAGTTCACCACAAAGATAAAGAAATAAGCAATACATCAACCCCAAATGCGAACATAGAAGCCCATCGCTCAAGTCTTACAACTACAAGTCTTGCTAAGTCTCATTACTTATACAAATACTAGTTTGATTTGATGGAGTTGACTAGATACAATATGAAATAATAATTACAAGAGTGGGTACGATACAAATGTCCCACCTACCAAGCAAACCACCCAAAAGTAGCTATGTGCCAGTGATGCCACTACTAATCCGTGCGGTCAACCTGCATGAACCGTGTCACAACGGGGGCGAGTTGCCAACTCGTGAATAGAAAAAACATCTACGAGTAGAAATCGAATAAACAACGACTCCTAGGTCAACTATATCATAAAGGTAATACTATGATATCTAGGGTGACCGGGTCTGTATATATGCTAACAAGGTAATCAATGCCTATAAGCATGTGGATATCATCCAACAATATAATCAATATATGAATGCATGTGGATCCCGTCCACGTGTCAACCAATGACACAACAATATCATGCATGTAAATATCATAAAAGCATATGCATGAAAGTATGAGGATATAAATCAACATGTGCCCCTCGCGACGCATCAAAATCATGGAACCTGGGTGTCCAGCATCGACACTCGTAAACATCATGAAACCCGTGTCCAGAATCGACAAGTAAATCCTCATATCTCGGGCTCCGTCAGTCCGGATCGGACCATATCATCTCTCGACTCCAGTCGGTATCCTCCGGATATCCGCCGAGCCCAAATACTATCACCGGTAAGTAGTGGTCCCTCTGCCAGGCTCACCGTCTACTGCACAGCAAATCCGTTGTCGCCCCGGGGTACCATACCGGGTCCACTATGTACCCGCAATCGGCCTCATCCAGCTCTTCGAATCGGGTTTCACATGTCACACGTCTCAGAACCGAGAAAACGCATGGTGGACGCACTGAAATATCATATCAAGAGAAACTGGGTTTTTAAAACAGTACATGCTTTCTTTTGAAATTGTCACGGTTCTCAAATCCAGAAATCTCATGAAAATAGTATATCTCAATGCGTAAAAGCGTAAAGCATGATGTATGCGACATATAACAGAAATGTAAGCATATCCGTATATCATGCAACATAGAACAGTAATATGCACATATCGAGGGAAAACCGCTCTTTGAAATGGATTCAGTTTTGAAAATATCTCACGCGGTTCCCAATTCTCCAAAACCAAAGCCATCATCATCTATGTATGTGCAATAAGTATGTATGTAGGTATGGATGCACAAGTGGTATATACGTAAGTATGAGTGTACAATATGTATATGCGCCAATATGGATGTACAAGTGGTATATACGCATGTATGAGCGTACAATATGTATGTGCGCAAGTATGGATGTACAAGTGGTATATACGCAAGTATGAATGTACAATATGTTTATGCGCCAATATGGATGTACAAGTAGTATATACGCATATATGAGCGTACAATATGTATGTGCGCAACTATGGATGTACAAGTGGTATATACGCATGTATGAGCGTATAATATGTATGTGCGCAAGTATGGATGTACAAGTGGTATATACGGAAGTATGAATGTACAATATGTATATGCGCCAATATGGAAGTACAAGTGGTATATACGCATGTATGAGTGTATAATATGTATGTGCGCAAGTATTTCATGCAAGGAGTCACATCCTGATGCAACGATTCTACTATGTAAGTGACATAGCAATTATCGATGATGAAGTGTGTGAGCCGGCCAATCTGTGTAAGTGTAGCATACGCATCATCGATAATGGTGTAGGTGTACTACCACAGGTATATATATGATGCAATGAGAATGACATGAATGTAGCATAAAGTAAATCGCCAGCTAAAAACTATATGATATACGTATCTAACATGACCGAGTCGGTGAATCTATCAATCGGCATCCGACCTCACAACATCGCGTATGGTATAATCCATCATACGGCATCCTCTAGTCAAGGGTATGGATCAAAGCTCAAGTCAAACTCATTACGTACGGAAAATCATCGTACGATGGCATTAAGCTATCAGGGATCCTATCAACCTATAAGACGAGGAGGGTACGGACCTAACGTCTCGTACGGCTATTGATTGGTTCGAAAGAGTGTGTTTGTAGAATAACCGTAATCAGAACGGTGTCGCGCGTAGCTAGACCGAGGTGAGTACGGGTCGTCCTCTCGGAAACGTGGAATCTTTTATTCTTACTTTAGATGTGTTGAGAGAGAGAGAGGGGGAATAAAGAATATTGATGAATGGTTTCTAGATCTACGTTAAGTGCTAATGCAAAATATAGATCTAGATTTTTAAGGATGTAGTTTATATAAGAAGAGGGCTTGTAGGGTTCGTGAGGATTTAGTAGTTATGGATGATTAATTAAAAATTACTCTTTCTATCCTTTAATAGATTTAAAACAAGAACGACAGTGATGCGTGTAGATTAGGGTTTTTGGAGGGAAAAGGAATCCCACTCTTAACCCCTATCTCGACACGGAACTCCGTTCAAATCTAGCCTTTACCAAACAATCATTAATCTAATCTCTAATCGCGGTCGAGACTAACAATGAATTGTTAGCGCGCCCGATTAGGATGTTAATGATTGTCTTGATAAAGTTTATAAACATTATAGGACGTAAAAAGAGTTTAGGTATTTTCATCATCCATTAACCTACCCTAATCCTACGAACCCTAACAAGTGGAGAATTACTCGCGCATGTTGGGAGAAAAAGAGATGGAGAGAAAATGCATAATTAAACTACAAAGAAATAGAATAAGAAAAAGAGCTACCTTTATTAATCAACAATATTCATTACACTTTGATTCCTTAGAAAATGATTACAAATACTAGTTTGCTTCTCGATCTCTTCTAAGGAGGTAGATGAACCGTTGATGATCAGCCTGGATGCATGAGCCGTCTTGGACTTCGTGATCTCGTCGGCTTGATGATTTTTCCAAGAGGCTCTCGGTCTTTATTTATAGCCCCAAAGGCCAGAAATTTAGCTTCCAAAATTTGAAGTTAACAGCAAAGATTCACCCCCAAAAATTGCAAACCCTAACTCATCTAACATGCGGCGGATCCGCGGCCAGAAGGGGGTATGGCCACGGATCCGCGGCCTTGGGTGGGGATCACTTCATCAAAATTTTGGGTCTTTCTCCTTGTGACATGTGGCTATCTCTGGTATCTTTGGATCTTTGAAATCTTCTCGTAGTTGCTGCCAGGCTTGATCTCCAAGTTTTGACTCCTTAATTAGGCAAGTTTTCTTTAACAACTTGATTTCCTTGATTTTAGTCTTGGAAAAATTCTGCACAACAACTCAAATAATATTTAGTAGACTTTGTTCTACTAGGATTTGGTCAATGATATTATTTGCATACATTTTCCTACCAAATTCTAATTATAACATATCAACACATGGAAAATAGTATTTTTACACATAAACCCTCATATGTATGATATATTATAATACAGACCTTTTTAAATATGGAAATGGTAGGAAAAATGTAATAACAAATGTGCAGTTTTATCAACTGAACAAATACCCCTAAACTTATCTTTGATCGTCCCGAGCAAACTAGTTTATTCAAGAGAAGGAGAAAAAAGAAAGGTGAAAACTAAGCACATTTTCGTAGGCAAACACGATTGCACTGAGCACGTGCAACAAGCCGTTAAACCTCTAGGTGTCCCTAGTAGGAGGAGTGTTGTCTCCTGAGGGTTTTCAGTGGATTACACCCACAAAATCCTATAATAAAAGAGAGATGGTGAAATTTACATATAAAGATAAGAACCATAAAAGAAATACTTTGAAAATTTTAGAGTTTCCAACTATACTAGCTTTTCAGTTGTCATGAGCCCTATCTTAATAGTCATGAAAAGATGTTAGAAATCACATCATCCCTCAATAAAACATCGTCTTTAGTCTTCATTCCTACCTTTCATCCAAACATCGATCATATACCCCTACGTGTGTGAAATGGACATCCCTACACTCGGAGAATTCAATTCAAGCTATCATACTCTTGTCCACTACCTCAGTACTTTTTAACTTGATGAATATTTAGATTTGCTCACATATTTTCATGCGACCGTTAATACTTCTTGAGGTACTAACCGACCGATTACTCATGTGCTTGCTGATTAGGGGATTCCTCATCTTGCACCACCTAAGGCTTAGCAGTGACTCCCAGACCAGTTGGCCTTAGGGCACGGTGATGAAGCACCCTCGCTATATTTTTTTTGCTGCCTTGGCGATAACAAAACCAGTGTTCATTTTTTTCTTTTCACCATTTTTATATTTTCTTCATTCATTTTTTTTATTTCCTTCATACTTTTGCTTTTAGACAAGAGCATTTCAAGGTATCCTCTACTATCCCGAGTTTCAAGACGTGTGTATGTGCATATAGTAGGGTATCAACATTCAAATGTTTGGCTTCCAGAATAGAAACTATTTTTCAGACTTATTTTTATCCTCAGATTAGTGATTTCCTTCATCTTACTAACCCTTGGGACAACAGCTCATAACTACTTATTACTAGTTCGTTTAAGAAAACTTCTAATTTTCTTGGTTTCTTTAAACTATTCATATCTTTCATATATAATTTTTCACTTTCTATTCTTTTATTATCAAATTTTTTTTGTGCTTATATATAGTATAATGCAAAGTATGCGTAAATAAGCACAAACCTCCCCCAAACTTGTTTTCAACAGTGTCCTCACTGTTGCTATCTGCTGGATCGCAAAAACCTGTAAGCTTGGGAGGACATTACTAATGGGGGCAAGAATATATGAAAGTGAAAATGCTCCCCCAAACTTATTTTTGGCTCACAAATTTGAGGACAAAAGTTATGTTCAAGAGCCAAAAATATACCCCCCCTCAAACATGAGTTAGACAATACAAAGCATTTTAAGAGGGGGTGAGTCATTTGGTCAAAGTAAGACTTTACAAAGACCAAAAGTTAACACCAACCATTCAAAGATTTTATCAGTATAGCTTATAAGTTGGTGGAAGAATGTGTTGTATCGAGTCAAGAAAAAATGGGGAAGGGATAAGAGGTGGTCTGGAAAGGGTTTGAAATTAGAGAAAAGAAAGAATGAGGATGAATGTGAATGATTAGGAAGAAGGAATGTTGACGGTTCAATCTCTATAGGTGGAGATTGATTAATCACAAAATCCGTATTGTTTAAAAATTCAAGTTCGTCAGCAAAAAGTTCTTCAAAACTTTTATCAATGGTGTGATTGAACATTTTGCTGTCAAAGAGTTTTGTGCCAGAATTTATCCTACTTGATTCAAAAATTATTGAGGTAGAGGACTCGAAAAACTCATCTACCTCATTTTCAAAAATATCCAAATCAAGTTGAATTTCTGGTATTATTGAACTTGAATTAACGGATTGTGATTTATCAAAACTCACTGAAACTATAGGAACAGAAGAAGAATCGGAGAAAGTAGAAGGTGAAATGGGTAAACAAATTGGTGTGTCGAGTGTTGCTGAACCAGATGTTGAAGATGGAGGCTGTATTTCGGTCTGATCTTGGGGTATACCTTTATCATTAACTTCAAGACATATTTGGGGTTCGGGAAGAATTAGAGGCTCAAGATGATGACCGCAAGGAGGTGAAAGGATTTGATGAATTGGTGGGACAAAATCATCCAAAATTTCAGGTTCATCAATCAATATATCCCTAACGTCAATCACTTTATTCAAGTGAAGGTTAAAATTCTCAAACACCACATCAAAAGTATGGTTTTCAATCAGTTTTGGTTCAAGAGTGGAGGTGTAGAGATCACAAGGGTTGGGTATGGTTTCACTTGAAATAGACCCTTCACAGTCGGGTAAATCAAACACTACAAAGTCACACAACTTATCAGACATTCTATTTTGTGTACTTGATGAATATATGAAACTGGAGTTGTGGATTTCAGTTTGGAATGGGGAGGTTTGATTAGGAAGGGTGTACTGTTCTGTCTTACTACCCAAATCCTTCCCAATTTGGTTCGACAGTTCCAGAAATTTTTCTAATGTCTGCTCCAGACTAGTCTTGGGTTGATAAGGGGTTTCAGTATAAGATTGAAATTCCTGTGGATAATTAAAACTCCCAAATGACTGATTAGAAGAACTGTCTAGAGTAGGTGGAAAAGTCGGATTGGATTGATAGGAATAGAATGGTTGCGGAACTTGGGTAGGAGTAGGATCAATATTATGATAAGAAGAATATTGATATGGGTTCGTTGGTTGGCTATTTTCAATAGACATCTTATATGACACAAACCGCCTATCAAACTCTTCTTTGGAAAGTGGAGGTGATGGTTGATATTGGTCCGGGTTGAAACTTTGGCCTCTAGCCCTAACTATGTGCTCAGCAATGGACATTCGTCTAGGGGCTTCCTCACTCTGGGTATCAACTGAAACAGGTGTAGGATTAGGATACGGTTGATAAGACCTAGACTGAGGTGGCCAACTATTTCTTCCTGCTTGTTATATATGATCTCTTAAGGACATGGAAGAGCCGGACGGTATACCGAAGGGATTACGAAAATAAGAGATATCTGGTTGTGGACAGCAAAGCTCGGCAAGTGTTCTTCTGTTTATGTCACCTATTATAGAAGAGAAGAAGGGGGAAGAGGGTAAAAAGGGGAGAAAATAATTGGTTTGTTTTGAAAAATGACGGATTTAGACAAATCACACAAAAATGCACAAATAACCCTAGAACTATGGTTACCTAGGTCCAGTCTCTAGACCGCTCCTAGACTTCCAAAGGACAAGCCGCAGAATAAATCCTCTACCGCCTTTTTACTATTCTTGTAGCCAGGTAAGTGCCAGGTGAGTGGGAGGTTCCCTACTACGAAAGTAGTGGTCCTAATTAAGTAACCACTCGTCTTAGACACACTTGCCTAGGCACTACAAAAGTAATGCGGATAAGCGATAGATTACCCACGACCTTCCGCTGTCCTTATTGAGCGCGACAGTCCTTAGAGTATGGTCTAGATATTTTTTAAATTAATGTAGGGTTGATGCAGATGCTCGGTTTGTGATTTGTGGGGCTTAGGAAGGGTGATGAAATCCCCACCTAATCTGGATTTGGTATTTGCCCCTTAAAAATCCGTATTAAAATATGCAAAAACAAACCGCAAAACAGAATGTTCAGTTGATAAAACTGCACATTTGTTATTACATTTTTCCTACCATTTTCATATTAAAAAAGGGCTTTATTATAATATATCATACATATGATGGTTTATGTGTAAAAATACTATTTTCCATGTGATGATATATTATAATTAGCATTTGATAGGAAAATGTATGCAAATAATTTCATTGACCAAATCCTAGTAGAACAAAGTCTACTAAATATTATTGGAGTTGTTGTGCAGAATTTTTCCAAGTTGTGCAGAATCTTTCAAGACTAGAATCAAGGAAATCAAGTTGTTGAAGAAGACTTGCCTAATTAAGAAGCAAAACTTGGAGACCAAGTCTGGCAGCAACCAGGAGAAGATTTCAAAGATAGAAAGGTTCCAAAGAAGGCCACATGTCACAAGGAGAAAACCCTAAACTTTTGATCAAATGATCTTGACCCTTGGCCGCGGATCCGCAGCCAAAACCCCCCTTGGGCTGCGGATCCACGACACTATTATGGATTTAGGGTTTGCTCAAATTGTGGGTGAATCTCTGATGAATTTTACCTAATTTGGAAGCAAAGGATTTTGGCTTTAGACTATAAAAAGGGACCGAGAGCCTCTTGGAAGAATTATCAAGTCGACGAGATCACGAAGTCCAAGACGGCTCACGCATCCAGACTGATCATCAACTGTTCTTCTACCTCCTTGGAAGAGATCAAGAAGCAAACTAGTCTTTGTAATCATTTTCTAAGGAATCAAAGTGTAATGAATATTGTTGATTAATAAAGGTAGCTTTCTTTTTCTTATTCTATTTCTTCATAGTTTAATTATGCATTTTCTCTCCATCTCTTTTTCTCCCAACATGAGCGAGTAATTCTCCGCTTGTTAGGGTTCGTAGGATTAGGGTAGGCTAATGGATGATGAACAACTCTAAACCCTTTTTAAGTCCTATAAAGTTTATGAACTTTATCAAAAGAATCATTAACATCCTAATCGGGCACGCTAACAATTCTTTGTTAGTTCCGACCGCGATTAGAGATTAGATTAATGATTGTTTTGGTAAAGGCTAGATATGAACGGGGTTCCGTGTCGAGATAAGGGTTAAGAGTGAGATTCCTTTTCCCTCCAGAAAACCTAATCTACACGCATCACCGTCGTTCTAGTTTTAAATCTATTAAAGGATAAAAAGGGTAACTTTTAATTAATCGTCCATAACTACTAAATCCTAACGAACCCTACAAGCCCTCTTCTTATATTAACTACATCATAAGTAATCTAGATCTATATTTTGCATTAGTGCTTAACGTAGATCTAGAAATCATTCCTCAACATTCTTATCCCTCCTCTCTTTTTCAACACATCTAAAGTAAGAGTAAAAGGTTCCACGTTTCCCAGAGGACGACCCATACTCATCTCGGTCTAGCTACGCGCGATACCGTTCTGATTGCGGTTATTCTACAAACAATTTTACACATCAATCAAATGGCGCCGTTGCCGGGGAAACGTGCGTAATTTTTTATTCTTGCTATTTGTGTTGAATTCTTAGACGATTCATATCATTATTAAAACAAAACTGCAAATTGCATATTTAACGATTTGTGTGTGAATTTTGCGAGGGAATCCGGAGTCACGGATTTGAGGAAACAGGAGATCTAGGGTTTCACACTTCTCTGGTATCTTTCTTAACTCCTTCTCTCTCCTCTCAAATCCAATAAAATCTATTTTCTGCAGGATTCTTTGCAAAATATCGCCGCTCAAAAATCATTTTGCAAAGTTTTGTTTTGCGGTTTGTTTTTGCATATTTTAATACGGAATTTTAAGGGGCAAAAACCAAATCAAGATTAGGTGGGGATTTCATCACCCTTCCTAAGCCCCACAAATCACAAACCGAGCATCTGCATCAACCCTACATTAATTTAAAAAATATCTAGACCAGACTCTAAGGACTGTCGCGCTCAGTAAGGACAGAGGAAGGTCGTGGGTAATCTATCGCTTATCCGCATTACTTTTGTAGTGTCTAGGCAAGTGTGTCAAAGGCTAGTGGTTTTTAATTAGGCCCACTACTGTGGTTCCTTCCCACTTACCTGGCACTTACCTGGCTACAAGGGTAGTATAGAGGTGGTAGAGGATTGATCCTGCGGCTTGTCCTTTGGAAGTCTAGGAGCGGTCTAGAGACTGGACCTAGGTAACCATAGTTCTAGGGTTGTGCATTTTTGTATGATTTTTCTTAATCCGTCATTTTTTCAAAACAAACCAATTACTTTCTCTCCTTTTTACCCCTTCCCTTTCCTTCTCTTCTTATAATGGGTGACCTAAACAGAAGAACACTTGCCGAGCTTTGCTGTCCACAACCAGATATCTCTTGTTTTCGTAATCCTTTCGGTATACCGTCCGGCTCTTCCATGTCCTTAAGAGATCATATAGAACAAGCAGGAAGAAACAGTTGGCCACCTCAGTCTAGGTCTTATCAACCGTATCCTAATCCTACACCTGTTTCAGTTCATACCCAGAGTGAGGAAGCTCCTATACGAATGTCCATTGCTGAGCACATAGCTAGGTCTAGAGGCCAAAATTTCAACCCGGACCAATATCAACCATCACCACCACTGTCCAGAGAAGAGTTTGATATGCGGTTTGTGTCTATTGAAAATAGCCAACCAACCAACCCACATCAATATTCTTCTTATCATAATATTGATCCTACTCCTACCCAAGTTCCGCAACCATTCTATTCCTATCAATCCAATCCGACTTTTCCACCTACTCTAGAGAGTTCTTCTAAGCGGTCATTTGGGAGTTTTAATTATCCACAGGAACTTCAATCTTATACTGAAACCCCTTATCAACCCAAGACTAGTCTGGAGCAGACATTAGAAAAATTTATGGAACTGTCGAACCAAATTATGAAGGATTTGGGTAGTAAGACAGAACTGTACACCCTTCCTAATCAAACCTCCCCATTCCAAACTGAAATCCACAACTCCAGTTTCATAGATTCATCAAGTACAATGTCTGATAAGTTGTGTGACTTTGTAGTGTTTGATTTACCCATCTGTGAAGGGTCCATTTCAAGTGAAACCATACCCAACCCTTGTGATCTCTACACCTCCACTCTTGAACCAAAACTGATTGAAAACAATACTTTTGATGAGGTGTTTGAGAATTTTAACCTTCACTTGAATGAGGTGATTGACGTTGGGGATATATTGATTGATGAACCCGAAAGTTTGGATGATTTTGTCCCACCAATTCATCAAATCCTTTCGCTTCCTTGTGGTCATCATCTTGAGCCTTTAATTCTTCCCGAACCCCAAATATGTCTTGAAGTTGATGATAATGGTATACCCGAAGATCAGACCGAAATACAACCTCCATCTTCCACATCTGGTTCAGCAACACTCGACATACCAATTTGTTTACCCATTACACCTTCTACTTTCTCCGGTTCTTCTTCTGTTCCTATAGTTTCAGTGAGTTTTGATAAATCACAATCCGTTAATTCAAGTTCAATAATACCAGAAATTCAACTTGATTTGGATATTTTTGAAAATGAGGTAGATGAGTTTTTCGAGTCCTCTACCTCAATAATTTTTGAATCAAGTAGGATAAATTCTGGCACAAAACTCTTTGACAGCAAAATGTTTAATCACACCATTGATAAAAGTTTTGAAGAACTTTTTGCTGACGAACTTGAATTTTTAAACAATACGGATTTTGTGATTGATCAATCTCCACCTATAGAGGTTGAACCATCACCATTCCTTCTTCCTAATCATTCACATTCATCCCCATTCTTTCTTTTCTCTAATTTCAAACCCTTTCCAGACCACCTCATATCCCTTCCCCATTTTTTCTTGACTCGATACAATACATTCTTCCACCAACCTATACGCTATACTGATAAAATCTTTGAATGGTTGGTGTTAACTTTTGGTCTTTGTAAAGTCTTACTTTGACCAATTGACTCACCCACTCTTAAAATGCTTCGTATTGTCTAACTCATGTTTGAGGGGGGGGGGTATATTTTTGGCTCTTGAACATAACTTTTGTCCTCAAATTTGTGAGCCAAAAATAAGTTTGGGGGAGGATTTTCACTTTCATATATTTTTGCCCCCATTAATAATTTCCCCCCAAGCTTACAGGTTTTTGTGATCCAGCGGACAGAAACAGTGAGGACACTGTTGAAAACAAATTTGGGGGAGGTTTGTGCTTATTTACACATCAATTTGCATCATATTTTGCATAAGCACAACATTTTCAAAAAATTTCAAAAATTTTCTTTTATAACAAAAGAGTAGAAAGTGAAAAATTACATCCAAAAGATAGGAATAGTTTAAGAAAACCAAGAAAATTAGAAGTTTTCTTAAACGAACTGGTAATAAGTAGTTATGAGCTGTTAGTAAGATGAGGAAGTCACTAATCTGAGGATAAAAATAAGTCTGAAAAATAGTTTCTATTCTGGAAGCCAAACATTTGAATGTTGATACCCTACTATATGCACATACACACGTCTTGAAACTCGGGATAGTAGAGGATACCTTGAAATGCTCTTGTCTAAAAGCCAAAGTATGAAGGAAATGAAAAAAAAATGAAGAACATATAAAAATGGTGAAAATAAAAAAAATGAACACTGGTTTTGTTATCGCCAAGGCAGCAATAAAAAAAATATAGCGAGGGTGCCTCTTCACCTAGTGCCCTAAGGCCAACTGGTCTGGGAGTCACTGCTAAGCCTTAGGTGGTGCAAGACGAGAAAAATATTATCACCTAATCAGCAAGCACATGAGTAATCGGTCGGTTAGTACCTCAAGAAGTATTAACGGTCGCATGAAAATTGTGTGAGCAAATTCAACTAAATATTCATCGATTAAAAAGTACTGAGGCAGATGAACAAGAGTATGATAGCTTGAATTGAATTCTCCGGGTGTAGGGATGTTATTTACACACACGTAGGGTTATATGATCGATATTTGGATGAAAGGTAGGAATGAAGAATAAAGATGATGTTTTATTGAGAGATGATGTGATTTCTAACATCTTTTCATGACTATTAAGATAGGGCTCATGATAACTGAAAAGCTAGTATAGTTGGAAACTCTTATTTTCAAAGTCTTTCTTTTATGGTTCTTATCTTTATATGTAAATTTCACCATCTCTCTTTTGTTATAGGATTTTGTGGGTGTAATCCGCTGAAAACCCTCAGGAGACATCACTCCTCCTGCTAGGGACACCTAGAGGTTAAACGGCTTGTTGCACGTGCTGAGTGCAATCGTGTCTGCCTACGAAAGTGTGCATAGTTTTCTCCTTTCTTTTTCTCCTCTTGAATAAACTAGTTTGCTCGGGACGATCAAAGATAAGTTTGGGTGTATTTGTTCAGTTGATAAAACTGCACATTTGTTATTACATTTTTCCTACTATTTTCATATTAAAAATGGACTTTATTATAATATATCATACATATGAGGGTTTATGTGTAAAAATACTATTTTCCATGTGATGATATATTATAATTAGCATTTGATAGGAAAATGTATGCAAATAATTTCATTGACCAAATCCTAGTAGAACAAAGTTTACTAAATATTATTTGAGTTGTTGTGCAGAATTTGTCCAAGTTGTACAGAATCTTTCAAGACTAGAATCAAGGAAATCAAGTTGTTGAAGAAGACTTGCCTAATTAAGAAGCAAAAATTGGAGACCAAGTCTGGCAGCAACCACGAGAAGATTTCAAAGATACAAAGGTTCCAGAGAAGGCCACATGTCACAAGGAGAAAACCCTAAACTTTTGATCAAATGATCTTGACCCTTGGCCGCGGATCCGCGGCCAAAACCCCCCTTGGGCCGCGGATCCGCGGCACTATTATGGATTTTGGGTTTGCTCAAATTGTGGGTGAATCTCTGATGAATTTTACCTAATTTGGAAGCAAAGGATTCTGGCTTTAGACTATAAAAAGGGACCGAGAGCCTCTTGGAAGAATTATCAAGTCGACGAGATCACGAAGTCCAAGACGGCTCACGCATCCAGACTGATCATCAACTGTTCGTCTACCTCCTTAGAAGAGATCGAGAAGCAAACTAGTCTTTGTAATCATTTTCTAAGGAATCAAAGTGTAATGAATATTGTTGATTAATAAAGGTAGCTTTCTTTTTCTTATTCTATTTCTTCGTAGTTTAATTATGCAATTTCTCTCCATCTCTTTTTCTCCCAACATGCGTGAGTAATTCTCCGCTTATCAGGGTTCGTAGGATTAAGGTAGGTTAATGGATGATGAAGATCCTTAAACTCTTTTTCAGTCCTATAAAGTTTATAAACTTTATCAAAAGAATTATTAACATCCTAATCGGGCGCGCTACCAATTCTTTGTTAGCCTCGACCGCGATTAGAGATTAGATTAATGATTGTTTTGGTAAAGGCTAGATATGAACGGAGTTCCGTGTCGAGATAGGGGTTAAGAGTGGGATTCCTTTTCCCTCCAGAAACCCTAATCTACACGCATCACTGTCGTTCTAGTTTTAAATCTATTAAAGGATAGAAAGAGTAATTTTTAATTAATCATCCATAACTACTAAATCCTAACGAACCCTACAAGCCCCTTCTTATATTAACTACATCCATAAATAATCTAGATCTATATTTTGCATTAGTGCTTAACGTAGATCTAGAAACCATTCTACAATATTCTTTATTCCCCCCCTCTCTCAACACATCTAAAGTAAGAGTAAAAGATTCAATGTTTCCCTGAGGACGACCCGTACTCACCTCGGTCTAGCTACGCGTGACACCGTTCTGAATACGGTTACACTACAAAAACAGTTTTTCGAATCAATCACAGAACTTGCAAAAAGATTTTTGAGCGGCGATATTTTGCAAAGAATCCTGCAGAAAAGATATTTTATTGGATTTCAGAGGAGAGAGAAAGATATAGAAAATATACCAGAGAAGTTTGCAGCCCTAAATCCCCTAACTGGCCGCGCTTCCGCCGCCGATGTGCACTTCCGGCCGCGGTTCCGCCGCAAGGAAGAGGGATCAGGTGTTGATTTTTGCTACGTGGCCTCCTGCACTCCTCTGGATCTTGATGAATATCTCTGTCACTCTGTATCCTCAAGTCTGTGACTCCAGATTCCCTCGCAAAATTCACACAATAATCGTTAAATATACAATTTGCAGTTTTGTTTTATTTATGATATAGATCGTATAAGAATTCAACACAAATAGTAAGACTAAAAAATTACGCACGTTTCCCCGGCAACGGCGCCATTTGATTGGTTCGAAAGTGTGTGTTTGTAGAATAACCGCAATCAGAACGGTGTCGCACGTAGCTAGACCGAGGTGAGTACGGGTCGTCCTCTGGGAAACGTGGAATCTTTTATTCTTACTTTAGATGTGTTGAGAGAGAGGGGGAATAAAGAATATTGATGAATGGTTTCTAGATCTACGTTAAGCGCTAATGCAAAATATAGATCTAGATTTTTAAGGATGTAGTTTATATAAGAAGAGGGCTTGTAGGGTTCGTGAGGATTTAGTAGTTATGGATGATTAATTAAAAATTACTCTTTCTATCCTTTAATAGATTTAAAACTAGAACGACAGTGATGCGTGTAGATTAGGGTTTCTGGAGGGAAAAGGAATCCCACTCTTAACCCAAATCTCGACACGGAACTCCGTTCATATCTAGCCTTTACCAAAACAATCATTAATCTAATCTCTAATCGCGGTCGAGACTAACAATGAATTATTAGCGCGCCCGATAAGGATGTTAATGATTGTCTTGATAAAGTTTATAAACTTTATAGGACGAAAAAAGAGTTTAGGTATTTTCATCATCCATTAACCTACCCTAATCCTACGAACCCTAACAAGTGGAGAATTACTCGCGCATGTTGGGAGAAAAAGAGATGGAGAGAAAATGCATAATTAAACTACAAAGAAATAGAATAGGAAAAAGAGCTACCTTTATTAATCAACAATATTCATTACACTTTGATTCCTTAGAAAATGATTACAAATACTAGTTTGCTTCTCGATCTCTTCTAAGGAGGTGGATGAACCGTTGACGATCAGCCTGGATGCGTGAGCCGTCTTGGACTTCGTGATCTCGTCGGCTTGATGATTTTTCCAAGAGGCTCTCGGTCTTTATTTATAGCCCCAAAGGCCAGAAATTTAGCTTCCAAAATTTGAAGTTAACAGCAAAGATTCACCCCCAAAAATTGCAAACCCTAACTCATCTAACATGCGGCGGATCCGCGGCCAGAAGGGGGGTATGGCCGCGGATCCGCGTCCTTGGGTGGGGATCACTTCATCAAAATTTTGGGTCTTTCTCCTTGTGACATGTAGCTTGTTAGTTGTATGTATGCCCTAGAGGCCAGTATTGTACAGATGATGCATATTATATTGGATGCTTGGACATATATAGAGATGACTTTCTTGCTCAATATGATAGTATGCTATCTGGTTACTCTTTATCTTAACATGTACACTAGTCTCTTTAAACTGTCTTATGGTTACATGTTGGTAAAGCCCTTAGGATGTGTACTTGACTACCTGGACTATGATGCAGATCATACTAGTGGGGACATGGTAGTCCACAAGTACATCCTTCAAGGTCCCTAGTCGTGGGTGTATCGAGACGGGGCATCGATATACCAGAGTAGACTAGCGTATACGCTTCTCGACCCATGAGATGGGCGATGGATGATCCCATATCCATTGGTGTTTGACATCAGAGATGGTGTACGGGTGCTCAGTGGAGACTGGGTACACTGGACGGACTCGCCGAGAACTCCCAGATGGTATTATACCTCACGTCAGATTGCAGTTCTCAGGTGACACTTGTACAGGTTAGTCTGTAGACCCGAGATCGTCATAGAGTCTTGTGTGATTCCCACAGTGCTTTGATCTCCACCTTACCACGTCCATGAGGGCGTGCAAAACGGTGGTCTTTGGGTACAGTCCCGAGTCACATGGAGGCAATGAGCGATTGGAGGGGTTTCGTCTCTCCCGGTATTGGGGGTTGATGTTGCGCTGTGCTCGATTGGCCGTCACAGGGAAGTCCCTGGCCAGGGCTGATCAGAGATTTGCTGGTAAGTGTTACCAGTAGTTTCTCGACCCGTTATGAGCCTCACATCGGCACGACTTATCGGTTATTGGGGTCTGACGTTTACCACCCCTAGACTTGATATGCGACGTATCAGACGAACAGACCGGACTGTACGGTAAGTGTTACTGGTTGGATTCACAGGAGTGTGAGCGGGATAGCTCGTCGATCTTCTGATCGGTCAATACCCGGATGGCCGTTACGTTTAGCAGACCGCTTGCGGCTTGTGGGTGCTTGATATGATCATCATCTGCTACCGGCGTATTGACGAGTCTTTAGAGTCCTACACAGAGGTTTCCTGGCTCAAGCGAAACGAAATAGGATCGCATATGAGATATGTGCGAGACCGAGAATAATGCGCGTATGTGATACCGCATTTCATTCTCGCGATAAATGTTTCGATTGGTTATATTCGATATGACCTAGTTATCGAATCATTGATTCAATAAATTGATACATTGAATACTAGTCGGTTATGTGCGACATGACCGGATCATTGAATCAAATGTTGATTTAATGATTTGATGTATAATTATATATTTGATATATTACTTTGCATTAACTAGTATTGGTTCACTTTATATGGATTTTCTCACTTGATGTGCAAATTGTATATGTGATATACTTTTATGCACATATTTGTATCATGTTTGATGATGCTTGATTATTTAGTTAAGTATATAGAATTAAACCATGGTTAATTTGATAATTAGGGTTTTGCATATTCATTTATTTATTTATTTGTTCATTTATTTATTTGGAAAAAGATTGAGATAAGAATGGTGGAGAAGTTTGTCTTTAGTTGATGCTTCATGAAGCTTTGACTTCTTAACCATCCTTGTCTTCATGCTTAACCCTAACCTATCCAACTAACCATGGTCTATTCTCTACACTAAACTATGGTTTGTAAATGATAAGTATTGATTTATTTTATCATTTACAAAAGACATATTATATTCTATCTTCATCTTCTTCTTCTTCTTCAAAGAGAAAGCTTGATGCCATCAATGGCAACTTGATTTCTAAAGTGAGAAATCCAATTCTAAAGTGAACCCACCTCCTATTTCTTCACTCTCTACCTCTTGCCAAGTTGTTTTGGGTGTTTTCTTCACAAGTTTCACAACTTGGTGAAGTTGGAGCTTGAACTTGTGCAACCTCGACGTAGATCATCTTCGGCACGAAGCCGACGACCTATTCCGCTCGTTTTCCCGATGAAGCCGACGAATGAGTCTAGGATTCGAAAAGGACAGCGAGAGGACGATTACGTGGAGCTAAGGAAGTGGATATCCTGATCTACAAAGGTTGTGGCATCTAACTTTTAGTTAAGTAGTTAACTAGATTATCTTTTCGCCTAGAATTCTAGTCTAAGATCCGTATTAGGGTATCTCGGCACCCGTAAATTTTTATATTGGCATGTTCTATGCCTTGTGAGACCACTATAGGGTGCCTAGGAACCTTTCACTGGTATCAGAGCCTAGCTAGAGCCTTAGGCGAAGTCTAGACGCAATTTGAAGCCCGAACGAACCCGAAACCCTAAACCTAACATGCTCTCTGTACTTTTTCTAAAATCTGGGATTTTTCAATATTAAAAATGCTTAAAAAATTCAGCAGGGAATTATAAGAATTACGGTGCAATTTTTATTCAATGAACAGTGAACGGCGCGGCGGAACCGCGGCCTAAGCCAGCTTAGGCGGTGGTTCCACGGCGGCTTGATGACGTCATCCCTATCTTTTTGCACAGTAATTCTTATTTAACAGTGCTGAGTTCTCTGGGTGTTTTTAATATTTTTTCAAGAGTTGAATTTTCTGGGGTGTTTTAGAGCTTCGGTGTTTCGACTGGATTATCAAATTTCGTCTTTGTGTATTTCTGGATAATTTATAGAATATGTTAAAAAGTTCGACCGGATATAAATACCCAACTTTTCCCCTGTCGGGAAATTTCCAAGTGTTGGATTTTTCCGTAGTTTAACGACGTTCTAAGTATTGCAAGTAACGCGATGGACCCTCTAGAAGACAACAAACCTTAACTCGATTATGTGACCGTCTTGAACTGCCCTTTGAACCTTCGGGTTTGGGGCAGTACGGCGTGCCACATGTGAGACGTTGGCTTGACCCTTCTACGGCTGGACCGTTGGTACTGAGGCACGAACTGAATGTTGTTAGACTTATTTCATGTGTTGAGCCGTATCGGGAAAACTTGGGTATTCGACCGTTCGTTCGGAAAGTTTAACATTTTCTGTTTATCTGGAATGTGATACAATAATTGGAATTCACAAACAGTTATGTGATAACTGAATGAATGTTATAAATCTAGCAGTTTAGTTTCACTTGATATTGAAAAGAGTTTTCGATAATGAGACTAAAATGCGGGGTTTATAACTGTTAGGCATGTGATGTCTAAGTATTTCATTTGATTAGGCATGCGATGTCTAAAGAAGTTGCGGATTCCAACTGTTGTAGTTTTACACTTTCTTTTCTGTGACCGTAAGTGTAGTATGTTCATATCGCCGATTTCGTTGCTATACGTCAACGACAATTGGGGTATGCATACTTACTTACGTTGATGACATGTGATGTTATGTGTTGCTGGATATGTTATATTGGATCGTCGTGTTTGAATAGCCGGGGGTTTTTATGTGAGATGAGTGTTTTTCATTTTCATTCATGTAAAAACTTGTATGTAATATTCTTTTCTTTGGGGCACTTCCAGGTAGCGGAAGCTGTCACCCTTTGTATATTATTTACTTTTCCGCATTAGGATAGACCCAAGGAGGGGAGCACAAGTAACCGGGTTCTGGGGTCCAGTGGGAGACCAACTCGAGGAGTCGAGTCCGGGTCTCCTAACCCTAGAATTGGCAGGGTTGCTTGCCGCTCTCGTAGGGGTCTAGGGGTGTGGGATTGGCTATTCATCACGACCGTGGAATCCGTGTTTTATACTGGCTCGTATTGAAAACACGGACGTCCTAGTATATCCAATATTTCATATGTTTCTTCTGCTGCGATATCTGTGATGTGATTCTGTGATGGATATAGTATATAGTATATATGATATATTGTATAGACGTTACTTATGTTTTACACCCGCGCTAGCCCTGCCCTGCTTTGTCGTTAGTTACCTAACCTAACGGTGCACGAGGGGACATCGAGGCGAATGCGGATGGCATAAGTGTACGTCATATCTATCTGTGATGTTTATGTATTTAAATGATGGGACTTCATTAATGTGATTAATGAAAGAAAAGAAACCTAAGATGTTGTAGAATCAAATTTCAAAATAAAACAGGTAGCTACAGTTCTTGCTTTGCACAGCGGTATATGTGATATATCCTGCACCTTATTCGATGAGGAAAGGACCGAGATCCCTTCACCGGGAGTGACTCCTTTAGCAATAACTGGCAGATGCTACACACTCGGTTTGCTTTTGATTGCTTCTATAGTTTATGCTTTGCACAGTGATATATATGATATATCCCGCACCTCATTCGACGAGGAAAGGGCCGACGATCCTTTCACCGGGAGTGACCCCTTTAGCAAAACTAGAAAAGCCTCAAAATCACTCCATTTTAAAACTTCATTTGATTCTACAACGATATCAAGTTCATTACGCAATAGGTTTTCAGAAAAACCTGCGTAGCCCTCCGTCATTTCAGATAAGTTACATATAGTATTCGTGCTACATTTGTTGGCTTTCGTCAAGGTGTAGTGTGCGGTAGCTATGTGCTGTTTATCTGCTGCATATGATGCGATTGGATTAGGGTAGTCGTACGGCTTTGTTGGCTTTCGTCAAGGGTTGTGCGGGTGGGTTTAATTCAGTCAAGAAATGTACGGGTTGAACTTGACTAGCGGGCTGTGGTTTGTTGGCTTTCGTCAAGGTCATAGCACGCTAGGGGCAAAAGTATTATCGGGAATTTCAAGTGTTGAAATTTGTAATGAGATTGCATACCTTCTATGAGATAGTTGGATCCCGATGCCCACTGCGAGTAAGAGTTACTCCTGGGAGAGTTTTACACATTGCAATTAGCTGATCAAGTAGGTGTCTAGAAAGGTGTTAACGGGGTTACGCCTCTGGGAAAACGAGGTTTACATTAATTAGGTTCGTGCGAAAGCACGGGGGACCTCCCTCAAAGTACCGACACTGGCCTGGCTGAAAGATTGGCGAACTTGTAGTGTGTAATTAATCCCGGCTAGTATTTCCTTTTAGGGTTTGAAGGAAGATTTGATAAAAAGCAGTGGGAGCCATCCTGATTAGATAAGATAATAACCAATCTGATCTTGCACGAGCATACGCTAAAGTGTTTTCTTCTCTCTCTCTCCTGGTAGCGACCATTTCATGCCCTAATGAAGATAATAATATGGATGTATTGACCGAACCCGCATGTTATACTGTGCTGGGGAACGTTGGTTCCGTTCTTTCTTATAAGAGTTATAGGAATGAACAGGATATAGGGGAATGCCAGGATTCCCATGCCACCCGAATGAAGAAAGTACATGTTGATGCATTTTCTTCGGGTGTGTTCGTTACTGAGAACTGTTTCTCCATTTGCTCTACGTCCTGGGTATTAGATACCGGGTCAGGATCCCATATATGTAATCAGTTACATGGGCTCAGGAAAGGTAGAGAACTTGGAGAAGGTGATAAAGACATTAGAGTCGGAAATGGCGCAATTGTTGCAGCTAAGACAGTCGGGGAATATCACCTTGTATTACCAACTGGTAATACATTGGTTCTGAACGAATGCTATTACATGCCGAACCTGATATACAACATTATATCGGTTTCTTTATTAAGTAAAGAGGGATATAATTTTGTATTACAGGATAATGTTATGAACATTTTCCGTAACCAAAAGTTGGTTGGATCAGGCACGTTGTGCAATGGCATTTATGTTCTGAATCAATCAACAGTTCTGAGCATAACAAACACACACAAGAGGAAGAGTTCAGAACTGAACGAATCCTACTTGTGGCATTGTAGACTGGGTCACATCAATGTGACACGACTGGCTAAGTTGCATAAGGATGGATATTTGAAACCTTTCGAATTTTCATCTTATGACACTTGCCAGTCATGTCTCAAAGGCAAGATGACCAAAACTCCGTTTACGGGACACGGAGAAAGAGTTACCGAACTCTTGGGACTAATACATAGTGATGTATGTGGTCCCATGTCTACACATGCCAGGGATGGTTCTTCGTACTTCATTACATTCACTGACGATCTCTCAAGATACGGACATGTGTACTTAATAAGACACAAGTCTGAAGCTTTTGAGAAATTTAGAGAATATAAACAAGAAGTCGAAAACCAAACCGGAAAAAGTATTAAAATCCTTCGATCTGATCGAGGAGGTGAATACTTGAGCAAAGAATTCCTGGACTTCCTAAAAGAGAATGGGATTCTCTCTCAGCTGACTCCTCCATATACACCACAGCACAACGGTGTATCAGAACGGAGGAACCGCACCCTATTAGATATGGTGCGCTCTATGATGAGCACAGCCGAGTTACCTATTTCCTTCTGGGGGTATGCGCTTGAGACAGCCATACATCTATTGAATATGGTCCCCACCAAATCTGTGCCTACCACTCCATATGAGATATGGAAAGGGAAGAGACCATGTCTTAACTATGTTAAGATATGGGGTTGTCCAGCCTTTGTCAAACGACAAAATCCGGACAAACTCGAGGCACGGTCTGTTCTATGCAAATTTGTAGGATATCCCAAGAATTCTCAAGGGTATATCTTCTACCACCCTGAGGAACAAAGAGTGTTTGTTTCTCGGCATGCCACCTTTTTAGAAAAGGAATTTCTTGAAAAAGAGATTAGTGGTCACGAGGTAGAACTGGAAGAAGTTCCAGCTGCAGAAGCTACAACAGAAGATCTGGTGGAACCAGAGGATTCCATAGTTCCCGATGAACCCCAGCCACTCCGCCGATCTAGTAGGGTTCCTCGCCAACCTGAGAGATACTACGGTTTTCTCATGGACGGTGGGAGCGAGGATTGCATCATGGAGGATGATGACCCAACTAGCTTCGAACAGGCCATCACGTGTGGGGACTCAGTGAAATGGCTGGATGCTATGCGGTCCGAGATGGAATCCATGTACACCAACAAAGTATGGACTTTGGACGTTGCTCCTGAAGGGGTAAAACCCATTGGGAGCAAGTGGATCTTCAAGAAGAAACTTGGTGTAGATGGGAAAGTGGAGACTTTCAAAGCTAGACTTGTAGCAAAGGGTTTTCGTCAAAGACCAGGTGTGGACTATGACGAAACCTTTTCTCCAGTGGCTATGCGTAAATCCATCCGGATCATGCTTGCCATCGCTGCATATCATGATTACGAAATCTGGCAAATGGATGTTAAGACCGACTTTCTAAACGGTGATTTAGAAGAGTGCGTGTACATGACTCAGCCAGAGGGCTTCGTAGACAGTGGGAGCAGCGGAAAGGTGTGCAAGCTGCTTAAATCCATTTATGGATTAAAGCAAGCATCGCGGAGTTGGAACATCTGCTTTGACGTCGTTATCAAAGAGTTTGATTTCGTCAAAAATCCAGATGAACCTTGTATCTACAAGAAGGTGGCAGAGAGTAAGGTTGTCTTCCTCGTATTGTACGTGGACGACATACTCCTGATAGGAAATGATATTCCTATGCTGCAATCGGTTAAGCTCTTCTTATCACAAAGATTCTCAATGAAAGATCTTGGTGATGCCTCCTGCATATTGGGAATTAGGATCTATAGAGACAGATCCAAACGGATTTTGGGATTGTCCCAATCCAGGTATATTGACACCATACTAAAGAGGTTTAGTATGGAAGAGTCCAAGCGTGGGAATTTACCCACGATCTCTGGAGTCACTCTCTCCAAAGAGATGTCTCCCAAGACTGATTTGGAGAGAGCTCGCATGCAAGGGATACCCTATGCTTCGGCAGTAAGCTCTATCATGTATGCGATGCTATGTACCAGATCCGATGTAGCGTACTCACTAAGTATAGTGAGCAGGTATCAAGCTGATCCTGGAGAGAGTCACTGGACAGCTGTGAAGAGCATTCTCAAGTACTTGCGAAGGACTAGAGATATGTTCTTGGTGTATGGTAACGGAGAGCTCCAAGTTTAGTCCTTTACCGATTCCAGCTTCCAGAGTGATAAGGACGACTCTAAGTCGCAGTCGGGCTTTGTCTTTACCCTTTACGGAGGGGCGGTTAGCTGGAAGAGTTCCAAGCAGGAAACCGTGGCAGACTCGACGATGGAGGCTGAATACATCACTGCCAACGATGCTGCCAAAGAGGCTGTCTGGATCAAGAAGTTCATTACTGAACTTGGAGTGGTTCCATCCATTGAGCATCCAATACCTTTGTATTGCGATAACAATGGAGCGGTGGCTTTGGCCAAGGAACCCAGGTCCCATCAGCGATCCAGACATATTCTGAGGCGGTATCACCTGATCCGGGAGATAGTTGATCGCCGGGAGATCGAGGTCAGGAGGGTTGACATGAAGAACAACACGGCGGATCCACTCACGAAGGCCATTCCCCAGATACAGTTTGAGAGACTCTTCGGGATGCTCGGTATGCGATACTACAGCAGCTGGCCCAGTGCAAGTGGGAGATTGTTAGTTGTATGTATGCCCTAGAGGCCAGTATTGTATAGATGATGTATATTATATCGGATGCTTGGACATATATAGAGATGACTTTCTTGCTCAATATGATAGTATGCTATCTGGTTACTCTTTATCTTAACATGTACACTAGTCTCTTTAAACTGTCTTATGGTTACATGTTGGTAAAGCCCTTAGGATGTGTACTTGACTACCTGGACTATGATGCAGATCATACTAGTGGGGACATGGTAGTCCATAAGTACATCCTTCAAGGTCCCTAGTCATGGGTGTATCGAGACGGGGCATCGATATACCAGAGTAGACTAGCGTATACGCTTCTCGACCCATGAGATGGGCGATGGATGATCCTATATCCATTGGTGTTTGACATCAGAGATGGTGTACGGGTGCTCAGTGGAGACTGGGTACACTGGACGGACTCGCCGAGAACTCCCAGATGGTATTATACCTCACGTCAGATGGCAGTTCTCAGGTGACACTTGTACAGGTTAGTCTGTAGACCCGAGATCGTCATAGAGTCTTGTGTGATTCCCATAGTGCTTTGATCTCCACCTTACCACGTCCATGAGGGCGTGCAAAACGGTGGTCTTTGGGTACAGTCCCGAGTCACATGGAGGCAATAAGCGATAGGAGGGGTTTCGTCTCTCCCGGTATTGGGGGTTGATGTTGCGCTGTGCTCGATTGGCCGTAACAGGGAAGTCCCTGGCCAGGGCTGATCAGAGATTTGCTGGTAAGTGTTACCAGTAGTTTCTCGACCCGTTATGAGCCTCACATCGGCACGACTTATCGGTTATTGGGGTCTGACGTTTACCACCCCTAGACTTGATATGCGACGTATCAGACGAACAGAACGGACTGTACGGTAAGTGTTACTGGTTGGATTCACAGGAGTGAGCGGGATAGCTCGTCGATCTTCTGATCGCTCAATACCCGGATGGCCGTTACGTTTAGCAGACCGCTTGCGGCTTGTGGGTGCTTGATATGATCATCATCTGCTACCGGCGTATTGACGAGTCTTTAGAGTCCTACATAGAGGTTTCCTGGCTCAAGTGAAACGAAATAGGAGCGCATATGAGATATGTGCGGGACCGAGAATACTGCGCGTATGTGATACCGCATTTCATTCTCGCGATAAATGTTTCGATTGGTTATATTCGATATGACCTTGTTATCGAATCATTGATTCGATAAATCGATACATTGAATACTAGTCGGTTATGTGCGACATGACCGGATCATTGAATCAAATGTTGATTTAATGATTTGATGTATAATTATATATTTGATATATTACTTTGCATTAACTAGTATTGGTTCACTTTATATCGATTTTCTCACTTGATGTGCAAATTGTATATGTGATATACTTTTGTGCACATATTTGTATCATGTTTGATGATGCTTGATTATTTAGTTAAGTATATAGAATTAAACCATGGTTAATTTGATAATTAGGGTTTTGCATATTCATTTATTTATTTATTTGTTCATTTATTTATTTGGAAAAAGATTGAGATAAGAATGGTGGAGAAGTTTGTCTTTAGTTGATGCTTCATGAAGCTTTGACTTCTTAACCATCCTTGTCTTCATGCTTAACCCTAACCTATCCAACTAACCATGGTCTATTCTCTACACTAAACTATGGTTTGTAAATGATAAGTATTGATTTATTTTATCATTTACAAAAGACATATTATATTCTATCTTCATCTTCTTCTTCTTCTTCAAAGAGAAAGCTTGATGCCATCAATGGCAACTTGATTTCTAAAGTGAGACATCCAATTCTAAAGTGAACCCACCTCCTATTTCTTCACTCTCTACCTCTTGCCAAGTTGTTTTGGGTGTTTTCTTCACAAGTTTCACAACTTGGTGAAGTTGGAGCTTGAACTTGTGCAACCTCGACGTAGATCATCTTCGGCACGAAGCCGACGACCTATTCCACTCGTTTTCCCGATGAAGCCGACGAATGAGTCTAGGATTCGAAAAGGACAGCGAGAGGACGACTACATGGAGCTAAGGAAGTGGATATCCGGATCTACAAAGGTTGTAGCATCTAACTTTTAGTTAAGTAGTTAACTAGATTATCTTTTCGCCTAGAATTCTAGTCTAAGATCCGTATTAGGGTATCTCGGCACCCGTAAATTTTTATATTGGCATGTTCTATGCCTTGTGAGACCACTATACGGTGCCTAGGAACCTTTCATAGCTATCTCTGGTAACTTTGGATCTTTGAAATCTTCTCGTAGTTGCTGCCAGACTTGATCTCCAAGTTTTGACTCCTTAATTAGGCAAGTTTTCTTTAACAACTTGATTTCCTTGATTTTAGTCATGGAAAAATTCTGCACAACAACTCAAATAATATTTAGTAGACTTTGTTCTACTAGGATTTGGTCAATGATATTATTTGCATACATTTTCCTACCAAATTCTAATTATAACGTATCAACACATGGAAAATAGTATTTTTACACATAAACCCTCATATGCATGATATATTATAATACAGACCTTTTTAAATATGGAAATGGTAGGAAAAATGTAATAACAAATGTGCAGTTTTATCAACTGAACAACTATCACTCATGATTCACAACATATATAAATATCTCTATACCTATGTCCCAGGTCACATCCGCAACAATCTCATATCAAGGGACCGGCAGGGTATAAATCATCTCAATCGACTCGCATCCGTATACTAACTTATCATCAAATCATCATATCATGTCATACATTCTTTTCATCGTATTTATATCCCACATCAATTCAATTTTACAAATACATTCTACCTTTACTATAAGCATACGTATATAATCTAACATACACACCTGAACCATACAAACCATTTTTGAAAGATGCGAATCGTAGTTTTGAAAGTAAGGGCTACGATGTTTTTAAAAAAGATATCATTTGAAAATCCGTAACGTCTCTCAAGGTATCTGTTTAAAAGATGCATACGATTCTTCAGTTTGGAAATAGGTATGGTTCGGATGACACATCTACGTCGACTATCTAATCTTATAGTACCCTAAAAGGCAATATCATCAAATATCATCCTCAAATCCCGTCATCACATACTAGTCATATCATATCACTTCTAACTATCCTTAGTTTCTAGTATGGTTCTTTAACTACCTTTTTACTCTATCTATAGTCTTCTATTAAAGGTTTCATTAATCATAATCTATATATATAAATCGGTTTCCATCAAAGTTTGCGGGGGTGCTATACGCCATCCACCCGACTTCCCCTGTAGATATAGATTTACTCACCTTGCTTCTTGCTTGCCGAAGTCGATGACGCCACGCTCCGTCGCCTCGGAATCCATGCGAAGGTACCTACAATAACAAAACATATCGCCACGCTATTAAAATCAAGTTCTGAAATCCACTACGGCACGCACATTGCTCATAGGTTGGAACCTATAGCTTACGCGTACAAAATCAACCAAACAACCCTTGTTGTTGATGTACAAACATCCGACAACCAAATACGAATCCAAATATCAAAATTTAGCATTTAAAAACACGGAAAACATAGCCAAAATCACACCAAAATGCTCCCAGATTTTGACTCAGGTCAAATAAAGATAAACAAACAAGCATAGGGTGTTGTATATGGAGTTAATGAGCTACTGGACCAACCTAGACCCAAAACCCCCCAAAGTGGCCGGCCACTTAGCCAAAAATTCCGGCCTCCTCGGGTCTCCCTGCTCAGATGGGGTCCGTATCGTCAAGGTGGTCTCCTATTGGTCCAATTTGGTCTATGGTATTGTTTGCTAAACTCAGAAATTCCCTGGGTTGCTCCAGATTCACTGTAGGCTCACAATTCCTCACAAAACCGATACGGCTAAAATCCTAAATCCGTATTTTGGTTATTAAATTCAATTCCAGCTCTTGAATTCAATCCCTAAGGTTTGTAACAGCCACTACACACCTCAAATCTACACAAACACCCAAACCCTTCACTAGAATTTTCCAACATCACAAGTCCACGCTAAAACAACTTCTAAACTAAACTAGAATATAACAAACTAAAAACTAAACTAAATGGTAGAGATTATACCTCATTAATGCCACCAAGCAAAACCCTAGAAGTCCCATGTCTTCAAAATCTAAGTTTGATGGGTCCAATGTGATGAGGGTGAGGCAAGGATCATTTTTAATGAAAGGAGTTTGGGATTTTGGTTAGGTTTTAGAGATGGTTCCCTTGGGTAGTGAGGTGGAGGAAGAAGGAGATGAAGAAGGATGAGAGAGTTGAAGAAATGAAATGAAGTCAAGAATGAGGTTGGGGTGGAGCCTTACCTCTCTCTTTCTCACTCTCATTCTCTCTCCTAGCATGCTCACTCTCATCATTATGTCCCCTCTCCCCCCTCAAGTCATCATAACACCTTTTCCCTTTCTTTTCTTTTCTCACCACATTAAAACCATCACATAAAACAACACAAATGAACATGTAACTAAATGAAACATGTCATTGTGCACTAACCATGATAACTGTAGAAACACGGATTTTGCTTAATCGCGATTAGCAGTGCACTAATCGGTTTTTACCCAAACTGCATATAATAAATTTTTAAAAATGCCAAATCCTTTAAATATATTTTTAAATGAATAAATCATTTTAAATTTCCATTTATTTCACAATTATCGGTATATATTTATACCCTTTTTCGAAAACCCCAATTTCGCAAATCTGGCAGTTTTCGGGAAAAATATTATTTTAGTATTAAATTCTAAAAATAATATTTTATATTTTCTGAAATGTTACACCATGCTTTATTTAATTCCAAATCACACCTCATCCTCCACCTCATTAACCATTTAACAAAATGGTTATAAAAAAACGAGGTGACATTTTCTAGAAGCACCATGTAATAAATTATAAGAATACCCCTCATCCGTATATACATACCCGTATCCGTATTCCGAAAAATATGAATACAAAGAGACGAAAATAATCTAATAATATAATACTAGGATCCGGCTTAAACCAAAGCCCACTAGTATTAACCGTCCGAAACATGATACGTGCACAAGTGCTCGTATATGATCGAACCCTGCCGTAAAACCATACCGCCTCTGTTAGTTATGTATATGCCCTAGAGGCCATTATTGTACATATGATGTATATTATAGTAGATGCATGGATATATATAGAAAGGACTTTCTTGCTCGACATGATAGTATGCTATCTGGTTGCTCTTTCTCTTAACATGTAAACTTGTATTGTGATACTGTCTTGCTCTCACATGTTGATAAAGCCCTTAGGATATGTACTTGACTACTAGGACTATGATGGAGATCATACTAGTGGGGCCGGGATAGTCTATAAGTACATCCTATAATTGTTCCTAGTCGAGGGTGTATCGAGACAGGGCATCGATATTCCAGAGTAGACTAGCGTATACGCTTCTTGACCCATATGATGGGCGATGGATGATCCCACATCCATTGGTGTTTTGTAGGGTTTCCTTATCACCATGCCTAGGGTTTACAAGCATCAAACTGTAGGGTTCCTAGGTACACAAATGAAGGTTCATAGAGCATCAAACATGCCCGAATAAAATTCTACATGTGCCGAACAACCCAAGACGGGATCTTTGCTAGATTATTAGGGTTTAGCATGCAAGGGCTTGGTCGTCGTCCAGATGCGGCGCGCTACATCGGACCCCGGGTGTAGTGACAAATAAGCAAGGGTCGTCGTCCAGAGACGGCGCGCTACATCGGACCCCGGGTGTAGTGACAAATAAGCAAGGGTCGTCGTCTACAGACGGCGTGCTACATCGGACCCCGGGTGTAGTGACAAATAAGCAAGGGTCGTCGTCCAGAGACGGCGCGCTACATCGGACCCCGGGTGTAGTGACAAATAAGCAAGGGTCGTCGTCCAGAGACGGCGCGCTACATCGGACCCCGGGTGTAGTGACAAATAAGCAAGGGTTTCATAGGATCCGTCTAGCTTCCTGGAACATAGGTTCCCTTACGGGTAGACTAATAGAATTAGTGGAGGTGATGATTAGGAGGAAAGTTGGTATTATGTGTTTGCAAGAAACTAAGTGGGTAGGTGAAAAGAGTAGAGTCATAGAGCCTTGGGGTTATAAGCTTTGGTATACGGGTAGAGATAAAAATCGTAATGGGGTAGGTATAATCATAGATAGACGGTTGCTTGAGGATGTAGTTGAGATTAGGAGAAAAGGTGATAGAATTTTACTGGTTAAGCTTATTCTAGGTGGAGAGATCTTAATGTTATTAGTGCTTATGCACCACAGATAGGTCTTGATGACGCTAGTAAGCGTCTATTCTGGGAGGATTTAGACGAGGTGGTGCAAAGTATACCTAGTGGAGAGAAGTTATTTATTGGTGGTGATCTTAATGGACATGTAGGTACTAGTCGTAGTGGGTTTGATACTATCCATGGAGGTTTTGGTTTCGGACAAAGGAATGAAGTAGGTGACTCGATTCTAGATTTTGCTTTATCTTATGACTTGATCTTAGCAAACACCTGGTTTAGGAAAAGAGAGTCCCACCTTATCACTTTTAGGAGCGGATCAAATGCTAGTCAAATAGACTTTTTTCTGACGAGAAGAATAGATAGAGGTTGTTGTATCGACTGTAAGGTAGTGCCAGGTGAGAGTGTAACTACTCAACATAGACTTTTTTCTAGATTTTCGATTTAGAAGAGAACCTAGAAAGATTAGACGTAAGGTAGAGCCTAAAATTAAATGGTGGCGATTGAAAGAAGGTAATCAAAAGGCTTTTATAGATCGTGTAGTACAAGAAGCGGATTGGCAGTCGGAAGATGATCCAGACAAAACATGGAACAAAATGGCTAGTTGTATCAAGAAAGTAGCTAGAGATCTACTTGGTGAGTCGAGAGGTGGTGCTCCACCATCTAAGGACACATCATGGTGGAATGAAGATGTAAAGGCTGCTATTAAAATTAAAAGGGATTCTTATAAAGATTTGAAGAAAAGTAGAGATGTGGAGAGATTTGAGAAGTACAAAATGGCTAAAAAGGAAGTTAAGAAAGCTGTTCGGGAAGCTAAATCTAAGGTCTACAAGGAGGTGTACGAGAAATTAGACACTAAAGAGGCTGCAAATGATATATACCGGATTGCTCGAATGCGGGAAAGGAAGACTAGAGACTTATGTGCGGTGAAGTGTGTCAAAAATGAAAATCAGAAGGTTTTAGTTCGAGATGAGGATATCAAGGAAAGATGGAGAGATTATTTTGACAAATTGTTCAATGAGAGCTTTACTAAAAATTTGGATGGACTTGTCATTCAATCTCAAGATATAAATCGTGATTTCATGCGTAAAATAAGACTTACTGAGGTTAAAGAAGCTTTGAACAGAATGGGTTTAAGAAAAGCGGTTGGTCCTGACGGGATTCCTATCGAGATTTGGAGATGCTTAGGAGAAATAGGCGTTAAATGGCTGACAGATTTGTTTAATAAGATTTAGCAGACAAAAAAGATGCCAAATGAATGGAGGAAAAGTATCCTTGTACCTATCTACAAGAATAAGGGTGACATTCAAAGTTGCTCAAACTACCGTGGAATAAAACTAATGTGTCACACCATGAAACTTTGGGAGAGAGTGATTGAACACAGGCTAAGGAAGGATATTAAGATAACAGAGAACCAATTTGGGTTCATGCCTGGACGATCGACGACAGAGGCGATTCATTTGCTTCGTCAACTTGTCGAGCGCTTTCGAGAGAGGAGAAGAGATTTGCATATGATATTTATTGATTTAGAAAAAGCGTACGACAAGGTACCTAGAGAGGTATTATGGGGGACAATGATGAAAAAGGGGGTCCCCGTCAAGTATATTGACATAATCAAGGATATGTACGACGGAGTAGTGGCAAATGTCAGAACTTGCGGTGGCTTAACAAGTGATTTTCCGATTACTATTGGTTTACATCAAGGATCTGCATTAAGCCCTTTCCTGTTTACCATCGTGATGGATGAGCTTACTAGAACTATCCAAGATGAGGTCCCTTGGTGTATGCTATTCGCTGATGATATTGTTCTAGTAAATGAGACGAAAGCAGGGGTTAATGCCAAATTGGAATTATGGAGACAAACATTGGAATCTCGGGGATTCAGATTGAGCAGGTCCAAGACAGCATATATGCACTGCAAATTTAGTAGCCAGAGAAGTCAAAACCATATTGGTATAACATTAGAAGGGCAAGAGATATCACCGAGCGACCAGTTTAGATATCTAGGTTCCATCATCCAAAGGAATGGGGAGATCGATAGTGATGTTAATCAAAGGATCCAAGCTGGTTGGTTGAAATGGAGGAGTGCAACAGGGATTTTGTGTGATCGTAACTTTCCGTTAAAATTGAAAGGGAAGTTTTATCGGAGCGCTATTCGACCTGCCTTATTATATGGTACAGAATGCTGGGCTCCTAAGAAACATCATACACAGAAGATGCACGTAGCGGAGATGCGCATGCTTCGTTGGATGTGCGGTAACACTAGAAAAGACAAGGTGCGAAATGAGGATATTCGTGCAAAAGTTGGTGTAGCACCCGTGGAGGAGAAGATGCGGGAAAACCGGCTTAGATGGTTTGGTCATGTGCGACGTAGACCTATGGAAGCACCGGTTCGACGAATAGATACTATCGATATGGGTAATGGCAAAAGGGCAAAAGGGAGACCGAAGAAAACATGGATGGAGGTGATACGAAACGATATGGTTGCCAAAGGACTCAATGAAAGCATATTGTTCGATAGAAGTGAGTGGAGACAGAGGATTCATGTGCTGGACCCGGCGTGATTCTCATGTTGGTTCATGTAGCCTACCCCATATGCTTGGGATAAAAGGCTCAGTTGTTGTTGTTGTTGTTGTAGCATGCAAGATAACAACTTTTTTTATCTAAGTGTGAGCGATTACAACCTTTGTATTCCGCTCCTTCGCTTCACAAGCTCTGAGTAGAAGTCCCTTTTCCACGATCCACGATCTCCCGGACTCAAGAGAGGCTCCACGACTCGAACGATCCATGCTAGCTTGAAGTGTTCCGAATCTCCGATGATCTACGTCGAAGTTGCAAAAACCCAAGCTTTCTCACTCTATAGAGATGAACACCCTAATCTCATGGGCTAGATGAGATGAGGATGAGGGAGTAGTATTTATGCTTTCTTTTTAATTCACTTTCTCACAATTTATCATCACAAATGGAATTTCTAGTAAGCTTTTTCTTTTTAACTCAAGAGAGAAGAAGATGATAATGGAAATGATAATTCCTTTTGTGATGAATAGAAAAGAAATCTATATGATTGATATATCAACCATGGTCAAAGATGAGTGGCTAAGAGTTTGTAGAGAATAAACTAGAGTTAGGGTTTGGTTAGGTTAAGGATAAGTATCAACCATAATATCTTAACCAAGACAAAAGGAAAAGCTTCTAGAATGTGCAAGAAGAAGCTAACCCTAATCAAACCCTAATCCCATTTAATCATCCTTAAACATGTTTAATAATAAATCATATCATGTCACAATAATATATATCACATATATATTATATATTTGCAACAAAAGAAAATAATACATTTAACATATATCACATATATATCAATGTATTAATCCAGTGAGAAAATGAAATAATAAAGTGAGCTAATATTAGATAATGTAATACAATATATCATATATATTATTATACATTAAATCATCGAATCAACACTTGATCCAACAATCCGGCTATATCGAATATAACCTGCTAATATATCATGTACCGATTCATCGAATCAACACTTGACCCGATGTCCCGATTCATATCAAAATATCTCGAGAATATAATACGGTATCTCATATCGCATTATCCTCGGTCCTGCACATATTACATATGTGCCTCTACTCCGTTTCGCCTGAGCCAAGAAACCTCTGTGTAGGACTCTAAAGAATCGTCAATACGCCGGTAGCAGGTGATGATCATATCAAACACCCACAAGCTGCAAGCGGTCAGCTAAACGTAACAGCCACCCAGGTATTGAGCGATCAGAAGATCAACAAGCTAGCCTGTGCGTTCTCCTGTGAATCCAATCAGTAACACTCCCGTACAGTCCGGTCTGTTCGTCTGATATGTCGCATATCAGGTCTAGGGGTGGTATACGTCAGACCCCAGTAACCGATAAGTCGTGTCGATGTGAGGCTCATAACAGGTCGAGAAACTACTGGTAACACTTACCAGTATATCTCTATATCAGCCCTGGCCAGGGACTTCCAGTTATAGCCAATCGAACACAGCACAACATCAACTCCCTATACCGGGAGAGACGAATTCCCTCCTATCGCTCATTGCCTCCATGTGATTCGGGACTGTACCCAAAAGCCACCGTTTTGCACGCCCTCTTGGACGTGGTAAGGTGGAAATCAAAGCACAGTGGGAATCACACAAGACTCTATGACGATCTCGGGTCTACAGACTACCCTGTACCAGTGTCACCGGAGAACTGCCATCTGACGTGTGGTATATCACCAACTGGGAGTTCTCGGCGAGTCCGTCCAGTGTACCCAGTCTCCATTGAGCACCCGTACATCATCCTTGATGTCGAACACCGATGGATATGGGATCATCCATCGCCCATCATATGGGTCAAGATGCGTATACGCTAGTCTACTCTGGTGTATCGATGCCCTGTCTCGATATACCCTCGACTTGGAACATTTATAGGATGTACTCATCGACTATCGTGGCCCCACTAGTATGATCTCATCATAATCCCAGTAGTCGAGTACAGATCCTAAGGGCTTTATCAACATGTGAGAGAAAGACAGTAAACCAATACAAGTCAACATGTTAAGATAAAGTGAAACCAAATAGCATACTATCATGACGAGCAAGAAAGTCCTCTCTGTATATATCTAATCATCCATCATAATATACATCAAATGTACAACAATGGCCTCTAGGGCATATACATAACTAACAATCTCCCACTTGCACTGAGGCCAGCTGCTGTAGTATCTCATACCTAGCATCCCGAATAATCTCTCAAACTGTATCTGGGGAATGGCCTTCGTGAGTGGATCCGCAGTGTTGTCCTTCGTATCTACTCTCCTGACCTCGATCTCCCGGCGATCAACTATCTCCCTGATCAGGTGATACCGCCTCAGAATATGTCTGGATTTCTTATGGGATCTGGGTTCCTTGGCCAAAGCCACAGCTCCATTGTTATCGCAATACAGAGGTATTGGATGTTCAATGGATGGAACTGTAAGTCGATGTAGTACACCCCAGTACTTATGGGGAGGCGGAATTTTCAAAAACGATCAAGTTTAAACAACGAACATCGACTAACCGCTTAAATCGAAGCTAAACAAATAATAACCAAACACATAGCTATACTAAACTATAGTGTTAAGGGATTATACCGATCGAAACTAGTCCTTCGTCTTTGTGTCCTCCTTTGTTCTCCTCGGCCTTCTCTAGGTAGTAGACGATCCACCCGAGAGCGAAACTCCAAGCTAAACCTCTAACTTGAGGTAACTAATCAACTTTGATTGCTAATCAAAGATGAAAGGATGATGTAGAGTGTAGGTTATGGATTGTTTAGTCTAACTAATCCTTTGATCTCAACACATGAGGATTAAGGATTAGGGTTTGAAGATGAGAGCTTGAGGAGAGAGAATGTGAGATAAGATAATGAGAGAAGAGAGAGAGTGTATCATAATATTATGAAGCATTCTTATTTTTCAATAATGAATAAAAAGAAATGAATAAGCATGCTTCATGAAATATCTAGTGGTGATTCATTAGCATGAGTCATTAAGCAATAAATGTGCATTAATGAAATGAATGAATCACCACCATGACTCACTCTCTTATCCAAAAGAAACCTCCTTAGTCACATCTTCTAGAAGCTTCTCGAGTAATTACGAGAACGCCCCTCCGATCCGTAAAAATACGGAAAAACTTTAGACTGTAAAAATCCAATAACCGGATACCAGTAACTGGCTTAAACCAAAGCCGACTGGTAAAAACTGTCCGAAAGTCGTACGCGCGTAAACGCACGTATGCGTCCGAACCCTTTGTCGCAAAACCATGCAACCTCTATATCGTTTCGCCTGGAGTAGGAAACTCTCTGTGTGGGACTCTAGAGACTCGACTACTACGCTGGCAGTGGGTTTAACCACAGACCGCAAGCGGCACTAGCTGTACGTAACGGTCCCCAGGTAGTTGTCGATAAGAAGGCCGATGAGTAAACCCATCCGAACTCCTACTGAGTCTGATGTGACAATCTCCATACAGTCCGGTCCGTTCGTCCAAGACTATCGCATATCGGGCCTAGGGGGGCGGCAAGCGTCAGTCCCCTAATAGCGGTATAAGTCGTGTCGGAGTAAAGCCCATTACACCCTGAGAAACTACTGGAACCTACCAGCAAATCTCGCTTGCCCTGGCCAGGGACTTTGCGTAATGGCTCTCTGACACAGCACGATGTCTACTCCCAATACCGGGAGGGACGAATCCTGTCTAACCGCCACTGCCTCCAAGTGCTCGGGACTGCACCCAACTGCCACCTGTTTGCATGACTCCTTTGAGCCGTGGTAGGGTAGCAATCTAAGAACAGTGGGACACACTCGAGGCGAAGTAGCAGTGTCAAGTCTGCGGACTACGCTGTACTCATGTCACCTGGGAACTGTTTACTGACGACTGGAATCAAACCAACCAACAGTTCCCCGTGAGTCCTGTCCGGTGTACCCTTAACCTAACGAGCACCTGTATACTATCTCCAGTACGACGTACTGACGGCTGTGGGACAGACCATCTCCCCAACTGGGATGAAAAGCGTACACACCAGTCTACTCCGGAGTATCGATGCTCTGTCTCGATAATCCAACGACCAGGGACCTGAACAAGGATGTGCTTGTAGACTACCCAGCCCCCACTAGTGTGACTGCCATCACAACGCTGGTAGACAAGCAAGATCCTAAGAGCTCTATCAATACGTACACTCACATATTAAGATAGAAAAACCAAGTAGCATACTACCATGTTTAGCAAGACTGTTATATACATGTGAATATCCCAAGCTTCCATTAAGTAATATACAAGCTAGTATGATACAGTAATGGCCTTCTAGGGCATAAACACTAACAATCTCCCACTTGCACTAGGGCCATGTACTGGCATATCGAAGACCAATGATCTCGAGCAGCCTCTCGAACTGAATCTGAGGAAGGGCCTTCGTGAATGGATCAGCAATGTTCTCTTCTGAAGCAACTCTCCGAACCTCGATCTCCTGACGATCAATGATCTCCCTGATCAGGTGATACCGCCTCAAGATGTGTCTGGACTTCTGATGGGACCTTGGTTCCTTCGCTAAAGCTATAGCTCCGTTGTTGTCGCAATACAGAGGTATTGGGTCAACTATGGTAGGAACCACCTGAAGTTCTGTTAGGAACTTCTTCATCCAGACTGCTTCTTTTGCGGCATCGCAAGCAGCTATATACTCCGCTTCCATCGTCGAGTCAGCAACGGTGTCCTGCTTGGAGCTCTTCCAGCACACCGCCCCTCCATTGAGGGTAAAGACATAACCCGACATGGACTTGGAATCGTCCTTATCACTCTGGAAGCCGGAATCAGCAAAGGCCTCCAACCTGAGGTCTTTTCCGCCGTAAACCAAGAACATCTCCTTAGTCCTCCTCAGGTACTTGAGAATGTTCTTTACTGCTATCCAGTGTTTCTCCCCTGGGTCTGACTGATACCGGCTTACCACGCTCAGTGCGTAAGCTACATCTGGTCTGGTACACAACATTGCATACATTATAGAGCCTACCGCAGAAGCGTAGGGTATAATAGACATGCGTTCCCTTTCCAAATCAGTCTTGGGAGACATCTCTTTCGAGAGGGTGATTCCGTGACAAGCTGGTAGATTACCGCGCTTAGAATCTTCCATACTGAATCTTTTCAGTACAGTGTCGATATACCTGGACTGCGAAAGTCCCAACATCCTCTTGGATCTATCACGATAGATCCGGATCCCCAGAATGTAAGAGGCATCACCCAGGTCTTTCATGGAGAACCTGTGTGACAAGAATCCTTTGACAGATTGTAGCATAGGAATGTCATTTCCTATCAATAGAATGTCATCCACGTATAAGACGAGGAATACGACACTTCTGGCCACAACTTTACTATATATGCACGGTTCATCTGGATTTTTGATAAAGTCATATTCTTTGACTGTCTCATCAAAACAGATGTTCCAACTCCGCGATGCCTGCTTTAGTCCGTAAATGGACTTAAGCAGCTTGCATACTTTCCCGCTGCTCCCACTCTGATTGAAACCCTCTGGCTGATCCATATAGACGCTCTCTTCTAAATTTCCATTCAGAAAAGCCGTCTTTACGTCCATCTGCCAGATTTCATAATCATGGAAGGCAGCAATAGCAAGAAGGACCCGAATGGATTTGAGCATAGCCACTGGAGAAAAAGTTTCGTCATAGTCCAAACCAGGTCTTTGACGAAAACCCTTTGCAACAAGTCTAGCCTTATAGGTTTCCACCTGTCCATCTACACCAATCTTTTTCTTGAAGATCCATTTGCATCCTATGGGTTTTACCCCATCTGGAGCAAAGTCCAAAGTCCATACTTTGTTGGTGTACATGGACTCCATTTCGGTCCGCATTGCATCTAGCCATCGTACCGAGTCGCCGCTCTGGATGGCCTGCTGGAAGTCAGTAGGTTCATCATCATCTATGATGCAATCCTCTCTATCCCCGTCTATGAGAAAACCGTAGTATCTCTCAGGCGGACGAGACGGCCTACTACTCCTGCGGAGGGGTGCGGGAATGTTCTGTTCTTCTTGAACCTCTGGTTCTACCAAACTTTCAGTAACAGCTTGTGGTTCTGGAATTTCTTCCAGTTCTACTTCGCTCCCACTCTTCTGATTTTCTAAAAATTCAGTTTCTAAGAAGTGGGCATGACGAGAAACAAAAACCTTTTGTTCCTCTGCGTAATAGAAATAATATCCCTTGGAGTTCTTTGGATATCCCACAAGCTTACACAGTACTGAGCGTGCCTCGAGCTTGTCCACATGCTGCTTTTTTACAAAAGCTGGACACCCCCATGTCCTAAAATGTTTTAGACAGGGTTTCTTCCCACTCCACATCTGATATGGTGTGGTAGGCACAGTCTTGGTTGGAACCTGGTTCAAAAGATATGCCGCTGATTCTAGCGCATAACCCCAGAAAGATCGCGGTAACTCAGCATTACTCATCATGGATCGTACCATATCCAATAGGGTTCGATTCCGTCTCTCCGATACACCGTTGTGCTGTGGAGTGTATGGAGGAGTAAGCTGAGAGAGAATTCCTTTCTCTTTTAGGTAACCTAGGAACTCGGCACTTAAGTATTCTCCACCTCGATCAGATCTTAGTGTCTTAATACTTTTGCCTGTTTGGTTTTCCGCTTCATTCTTGAATTCCAGGAATTTCTCAAAGGCCTCTGATTTATGCTTCATTAAGAAAACATATCCATACCTAGAGAAATCATCTGTAAAAGTAATGAAGTAGGAATAACCACCTCTCGCATGTGTAGACATTGGACCGCATACATCACTGTGTATGAGTCCTAAGAGCTCGCTTGCTCTTACTCCTTGTCCAGTGAATGGAGTCTTTGTCATCTTTCCTTTGAGACAAGATTGACAAGTGTCATAAGTTTGATATTCGAACGTGTCCAAATATCCTTCTCTATGCAACTTAGTCAACCTTCTCTCATTGATGTGACCCAGTCTACAATGCCATAAGAAAGCTTTATTTAAATCTGGAGACTTTCTTTTTAGTGTGTTCTGGACATTGAAAATTTGGAGTTGGTTTAACACATATATGCCGTTATTTAGAGTACCAGACCCAATCAAACCATGATTAAGGTGGATGTTGACAACATCTCTTACAAACGTGAAATCATAACCTTTATTTGATAACAAGGAAACTGATATGATATTACACGTTAAGCTGGGTACAAAATAACAGTTATGTAAAACCAAAATGTGTCCACTCGTCAATCCTAGGTGATAATCCCCGACGGACGCAGCTCCCACGCTAGCTCCGTTAGCAACCCTGAGGATCATATCACCTTCCTTCAGCACTCTACGGTTTCTCAGTGCCTGCAATGAATTGCAAATATGAGATCCTGACCCGGTATCCAATACCCAGGAAGTAGAGTTGATTGACAGACAATTCTCAATTACAAACACACCTGAAGTCGAAGCCACAGCTTGCTTCGGTTCCTGGTTCTTGGCGTTCCACGCCTTGCAATCCTTCTTCCAGTGCCCTTTCCTGTGACAATGGAAGCACTCATCCAGGCCAACTACTGGTGCTGCTTTCTTTTTCTTTCCCTTCCCTCCCACCTTACTAACACCTCCTCTAGGTCTGGGTGCGGCCTTCTTCTTCCTTCCTTTGGCCCTAGCCTTGGACCCGGAAGAAGATGAACCGCCAACAAACATAGCGGGTGTTTCCCTTGCCTTCTGCAAGGTGCCCTCTGCACTCCTTAACATGTTCAGGAGTTCCGCAAGTTCAACTTCTTTTCCTTGAAGATTGAAGTTGAGGATAAACTGGGCGTAGGTGGGAGGAAGGGACTGGAGAACAAGGTCTGTATAGAGCTCATTATCCAAAGTTGTCCCAAGGTCAGCGAGCTCTTCTATATAGCCAATCATCTGTAGGACATGTTCACCTACCGATGACCCGACAGCCAACCTCGCTCGAAACAATTTCTTAGAGGTCTCGTATCTAGCTATACGAGATTGCTCTCCATAAAGTTCCTTTGTATGGAGAAATATGCCATCTAGGGACATATCCTCGTGCCTCCTCTGATGTTCATTATTCATCGAGGCAAGCACGATGCACTTGGCTCTCGCGCAATCTAAGTCCCAGGTTTTGCGGATTTCCTTATCCGCATTGCTGGATTTGGGACCAGGGACAGCAGGTGCCGTAGCGGTGAGGACGTACCCCAGTTTGTCATAGGTCAAAGCCATCTTGACATTCCGCAGCCAATCTTTATAGTTTGGCCCCGTCAGTATATTTTTCTCTAAAAGTAACTTAAGTCCAGTCATTTTCAGGGTCGCTGCAATTAGGAGAGAGAGAAGAAAACTCTTTAGCATGATGCTCTTGCAAGTTTAGAGTGGTTTTTAGTTTATCTAAACTGGATGGCTCCCACTGTTTCTCGAATCCTTCCTCAAACCATAAAAGAAGAATTAGCCAAGACTATTCTCACCGTACAATACTTGCTTAACCGTTCAGCCAGGCCGGTGTCGATACTTCGAGGGAGGTTTTCCAACGCTTTCGCGAAGTTCCTTAATTAAGTAACCTCTTTTCTCTGGGGGCGTAACCCCACTGACACTTTTCTGGACACCTACTAGGTTTATAGCATTGATCGTTAAGTGACGAATATCCTGATAAGTAGCATATACTCACAGTAGGATCGGGATCCAAATATCATCGTATGATAATGTTGAAGGAATCCTACCAATATTCATCAAACTCCAAATGGTATGCATTTCTTTGCAAATTTCAGTTTCTTTAGAAATTCCCGATATGGATTTTTGCCCCATGCTCTTATGATCTTGGCTAAGGGCCAACAAATCATAAGTCACATGTCAAGTTCTGCCCATCATTATCCTGTTGATTTGAACCCATCCGTATACTCTTGACTATGGGCCAAACAAAGTAATACGACTGTCCCAAACCAACTCATCTATCTATGCAACAAATGAATACCCCAGTAGCTACCAATCACTATGTCTTGACTAAGGGCCAAACAAACATAGCTTGAATACTACTGACCATTCATAAGAAATGACGGAGGGCTACGACTGGTTTTGGCGAAACCGTGAACGTAGTGAACTTGATATAACCGAAGGAACCTGATAGCTTTTAAAAGGAGTGGTTAAAGCTCCGTATTTAAAAATATCTGTTTTTAAAAATAACCGAGTGGTTTCTTTTAAATTGTTCCAACGGTTTAAACTTTGGTTTATTTTACTTTGCATTATAGATAATGCGTCCCATCATTAACCTATCATTGCAGAAAACAACGAAAATACAACGTCCTCTTATGCCATCCGCATTCGCCACGGGGTCCCGTCATCACCCGTTAGGTTACTTAACTAACGACAGAGCGGGGGCTGGGCTAGCGCGGGTGTAAAACATAAGTGGCGTCTAAATAGCTATCATAAATATAGATATTTTACATTCGTCTGACGCAATGATATTCATTCCAGAACACAGATAAACAATATTGGATTTGCAAGCAATCTGTATTTCTTTTGAGCCTGCAAGAAAAGACAGATTACATAGTTGTGATGAATAGCCGTTACCCCACCCTCGACCCCTACGGGTACGGCAAACTACCCACCCGGCAGTCTGTGTACCCCACCTTGGGTCAGTCCTAGGAGCAAAAACAGTAAAATGAAATAATACAACGGTGGCTACAACCGCAACCTGGAAGTGCCCCGCGAAAATAATATTACAACAAATTACATTTACAACAAATGAATTAATCAATAACCCATTGCTAACCCCGGCTATACACCACAACAGTCCAATACAGTTTATATGCACAAACAGATATAACCATTTCAGAAATGTGCAACCCCCTGCCAACCGACATACTAGCAGTTGGGGGAGGTTTACGAACACATTAAACAATCACAGATATAATCCAATACGCAAATACTGTACAATTCGATCGAATAAACAACATCAATATTGCTCCAAAATCTGCTCTGTTAAACAGTAACCTGAGCAATAATTAAATATTCCAGAAAACCCAAAACACCACAGGGGACCCACCCAAAAAAAACGAGTTCCTGACTCGTCAACTCGGCCGCGGTTGCGCGGCGGATCGGTGGGATCCGCCGCCCTTCCGCGGCACTTTAGACGAATCAGAAGCCCAAATTTTTTGGGTGTTCTCCTGTGGTCATGTCAAGCTCTCTGAACACACCTGAAAAATTTTCTGACTTGATTTTAACTTCGACAGAAACTTGACAGAATTAGGGTTTTGCGGCTTTGTTTTTCCGTTCGAAATTCGTACAAATTTGCAATTAAGTTATTTATTGTTTAGCGAGGCTCTGATACCACTGTAAGTCGATGTAGTACACCCCAGTACTTATGGGGAGGCGGAATTTTCAAAAACGATCAAGTTTAAACAACGAACATCGACTAACCGCTTAAATCGAAGCTAAACAAATAATAACCAAACACATAGCTATACTAAACTATAGTGTTAAGGGATTATACCGATCGAAACTAGTCCTTCGTCTTTGTGTCCTCCTTTGTTCTCCTCGGCCTTCTCTAGGTAGTAGACGATCCACCCGAGAGCGAAACTCCAAGCTAAACCTCTAACTTGAGGTAACTAATCAACTTTGATTGCTAATCAAAGATGAAAGGATGATGTAGAGTGTAGGTTATGGATTGTTTAGTCTAACTAATCCTTTGATCTCAACACATGAGGATTAAGGATTAGGGTTTGAAGATGAGAGCTTGAGGAGAGAGAATGTGAGATAAGATAATGAGAGAAGAGAGAGAGTGTATCATAATATTATGAAGCATTCTTATTTTTCAATAATGAATAAAAAGAAATGAATAAGCATGCTTCATGAAATATCTAGTGGTGATTCATTAGCATGAGTCATTAAGCAATAAATGTGCATTAATGAAATGAATGAATCACCACCATGACTCACTCTCTTATCCAAAAGAAACCTCCTTAGTCACATCTTCTAGAAGCTTCTCGAGTAATTACGAGAACGCCCCTCCGATCCGTAAAAATACGGAAAAACTTTAGACTGTAAAAATCCAATAACCGGATACCAGTAACTGGTTTAAACCAAAGCCGACTGGTAAAAACTGTCCGAAAGTCGTACGCGCGTAAACGCACGTATGCGTCCGAACCCTTTGTCGCAAAACCATGCAACCTCTATATCGTTTCGCCTGGAGTAGGAAACTCTCTGTGTGGGACTCTAGAGACTCGACTACTACGCTGGCAGTGGGTTTAACCACAGACCGCAAGCGGCACTAGCTATACGTAACGGTCCCCAGGTAGTTGTCGATAAGAAGGCCGATGAGTAAACCCATCCGAACTCCTACTGAGTCTGATGTGACAATCTCCATACAGTCCGGTCCGTTCGTCCAAGACTATCGCATATCGGGCCTAGGGGGGCGGCAAGCGTCAGTCCCCTAATAGCGGTATAAGTCGTGTCGGAGTAAAGCCCATTACACCCTGAGAAACTACTGGAACCTACCAGCAAATCTCGCTTGCCTTGGCCAGGGACTTTGCGTAATGGCTCTCTGACACAGCACGATATCTACTCCCAATACCGGGAGGGACGAATCCTGTCTAACCGCCACTGCCTCCAAGTGCTCGGGACTGCACCCAACTGCCACCTGTTTGCACGACTCCTTTGAGCCGTGGTAGGGTAGCAATCTAAGAACAGTGGGACACACTCGAGGCGAAGTAGCAGTGTCAAGTCTGCGGACTACGCTGTACTCATGTCACCTGGGAACTGTTTACTGACGACTGGAATCAAACCAACCAACAGTTCCCCGTGAGTCCTGTCCGGTGTACCCGTAACCTAACGAGCACCTGTATACTATCTCCAGTACGACGTACTGACGGCTGTGGGACAGACCATCTCCCCAACTGGGATGAGAAGCGTACACACCAGTCTACTCCGGAGTATCGATGCTCTGTCTCGATAATCCAACGACCAGGGACCTGAACAAGGATGTGCTTGTAGACTACCCAGCCCCCACTAGTGTGACTGCCATCACAACGCTGGTAGACAAGCAAGATCCTAAGAGCTCTATCAATACGTACACTCACATATTAAGATAGAAAAACCAAGTAGCATACTACCATGTTTAGCAAGACTGTTATATACATGTGAATATCCCAAGCTTCCATTAAGTAATATACAAGCTAGTATGATACAGTAATGGCCTTCTAGGGCATAAACACTAACAGGAACTACACCAAGTTCACTAATGAACTTCTTCATCCAGACAGCCTCTTTGGCAGCGATGTATTCAGCCTCCATCGTCGAGTCTGCAACGGTATCCTGTTTGGAACTCTTCCAACATACCGCCCTCCATTGAGGGTAAAGAAAAAACCTGAATGCGACTTAGAGTCGTTCTTATCACTTTGGAAGCTGGAATCGGTAAATGACTCCACCCGGAGTTCTCCATTACGATACACCAAGAACATGTCTCTAGTCCTTCGCAAGTACTTGAGAATGTTCTTCACAGCTGTCCAGTGACTCTCTCCAGGATCTGCTTGATACCGATTCACTACACTTAGTGAGTATGCTACATCGGGTCTGGTACATAGCATCGCATACATGATAGAGCCTACTGCCGAAGCATAGGGTATCCCTTGCATGCGAGCTCTCTCCAAATCAGTCTTGGGAGACATCTCTTTGGAGAGAGTGAGTCCAGAGATCGTGGGTTGGTTCCCACGCTTAGATTCTTCCATACTAAACCTCTTTAGGATGGTGTCAATGTACCTGGATTGGGACAATCCCAGTATCCGTTTAGATCTATCTCTATAGATCATGATTCCCAATATGCAGGAGGCATCACCTAGATCTTTCATTGAGAATCTCTGTGATAAGAAGAGCTTGACTAATTGCAGCATAGGAATATCATTTCCTATCAAGAGTATGTCATCCACGTACAATACGAGGAAGACAACCTTACTCTCTGCTACCTTCTTATAGATACAAGGTTCGTCTATGTTTTTGATGAAGTCAAACTCTTTGACTACTACATCAAAACAGATGTTCCAACTCCGCGATGCTTGCTTTAACCCATAAATGGATTTAAGCAATTTGCATACCTTTCCGCTGCTCCCACTATCTACGAAGCCCTCTGGCTGAGTCATGTACACGCACTCTTCTAAATCACCATTTAGAAAGGCGGTCTTAACATCCATTTGCCAGATTTCGTAGTCATGGTATGCAGCAATGGCAAGTAAGATCCGGATGGACTTAAGCATAGTCACTGGAGAAAAGGTTTCGTCATAATCCACACCTGGTCGTTGACGAAATCTCTTTGCTACAAGTCTAGCTTTGAAAGTCTCAACTTTTCCATCTACACCAATTTTCCTTTTAAAAATCCACTTGCTCCCAATGGGTTTTACCCCTTCAGGAGCATTTTCTAAAATCCATACTTTATTGGTGTACATGGATTCCATCTCAGATCGCATTGCATCCAGCCATTTCACAGAGTCACCACTCGTGATGGCCTGCTCGAAACTAGTTGGGTCATCATCTTCCATGATGCAATCCTCGCTTCCACCATCAATGAGAAAACCGTAGTATCTCTCAGGTGGATGAGAAACCCTACTAGATCGGCGGAGAGGCTGGGGTTCGTCGGGTACTACTGAATCTTCTGGTTCCAACAAATCATCAGTTGCGGTTTGTGGTGCTGGAACCTCTTCCAGCTCTATCTCTCTGCCACTAATTTCTTTTGCAAGAAATTCCTTTTCCAAAAAGGTGGCATGTTGAGCAACAAACACTTTTTGTTCCTCAGCGTGGTAGAAAAAATATCCTTGAGAATTCTTTGGATATCCCACAAATTTGCAAAGGACTGATCGTGCCTCGAGTTTGTCCGGATTTTGTCTTTTGACATAGGCCGGACAACCCCATATCTTAACTCGTTTAAAATATGGTCTCTTCCCACTCCATATCTCATATGGTGTGGTAGGTACAGATTTAGACGAAACTAGATTCAATATGTATATGGCTGTCTCAAGCGCATACCCCCAAGAAGGAAATAGATAACTCAGCATCGCTCATCATAGATCGCACCATATCTAATAGGGTCCGATTCCTTCGTTCCGATACACCGTTGTGCTGTGGTGTATAAGGAGGAGTAAGCTGAGAGAGAATCCCATTCTCTTTTAGATAATCCAGAAAATCATTGCTCAAGTATTCTCCTCCTCGATCAGATCGAAGGATCTTAATACTTTTGCCCATTTGGTTCTCTACTTCGTGCTTATATTCTCTGAATTTCTTAAAAGCTTCAGACTTGTGTTTCAATAGGAACACATGCCCGTATCTAGAGAGATCGTCAGTGAATGTAATAAAGTAGGAAGAACCGTTCCTGGCATGCGTAGACATGGGACCGCATACATCACTATGTACCAGTCCTAAAAGTTCGGTAACTCTTTCTCCGTGTCCACTAAACGGAGCTTTGGTCATTTTTCCTTTGAGACATGAATGGCAAGTATCATAAGATGAAAATTCGAATGAATTCAAATATCCATTTTTATGTAACTTAGCTAGCCGTGTCTCATTGATATGACCAAGTCTACAATGCCACAAGAAGGATTCGTTCATTTCTGAACTTTTCCACTTGTGTGTGTTTTGTATATTGAGGACTGTATTCTGATTTAGAATGAATATGCCATTATGTAACGAGCCTGATGCAATCAACTTTTGATCTAGGAATATGTTCATAACATTATCCTTTACTACAAAATTATATCCTTCTTTACTTAATAAAGAAACTGATATAATGTTGCACATCATGTTCGGTATATAATAGCACTCATTTAGAATCAGTGTATTACGACTTGGCAATACAAGGTGATATTCGCCAACTGCTTTGGCTGCAATACTTGCACCGTTCCCTACTTGAACGGAATGATCACCTTTTCCCAGTTCTCTACCTTTACGTAGCCCATGTAACAATTTACATATGTGGGATCCTGATCCGGTATCTAATACCCAGGACGTAGGATGAACTGAAAAACAGTTCTCAATAACTAACACACCTGAAGAAGATGCATCAATATGCATGTTCTTTTGGGCGGCTTGAGAATCTAGATATTCTTCTATTCCCTGTTCAGTCTTATAACTCTTATAAGAAAGAACGGGTCCAACGTTCCCCTGCTCAGTATAATAAGCGGGTTCAGTCAATACATCCATATTATTAACTTGATTATGGCCTGACATGGTCGCTACCTGGAGGAGAGAGAAGAAAACACTTTAGCGTATGCTCTTGCAAGATTAGATTGGTTATTATCTTATCTAATCAGGATGTCTCCCACTGTTTTTATCAAATCTACCTTCAGACCCTAAAAGGTAAGATTAGCCAGGATTAATTACACCCTACAATTTCGTCAATCTTTCAGCCAGATCAGTGTCGGTACTTTGAGGGAGGTTCCCCGTGCTTTCGCACGGACCTAATTAAAGTAAACCTCGTTTTCCCAGAGGCGTAACCCCGTTAACACTTTTCTAGACACCTACTTGATCGACTAATTGTCCTGTGTAAAACTCTCCCAGGAGTAACTCTTACTCGCAGTGGGTATCGGGATCCAACTATCTCATAGGAGGTATGCAATCTCATTGCAAATTTCAACACTTGAAATTCCCGATAATGTTTTGCCCCTAGCGATCTATGACCTTGACTAAGTCAACAAACCATAAATCGCAAGTCAAGTTCAACCCGTACATTTCTCGATTGAATTAAACCCACCCGTACGACCATTGACTGAGTCAACAAGACCGTGCGAATACCCTAATCCAATCACATCTCATGTTTTAGCAGATAAATACTACTTAGCTACCGTACACTATGCCTTGACTAAGTCAACAAACATAGCACGAATACTAAATAATATCTATCTGAAATGACGGAGGGCTACGCAGGTTTTTTCAGAAAAACCATGAGCGTAATGAACTTGATATCGTCGTAGAATCATGTGAAATTTTGAAATGGAGTGTTTTTGAGGTTTTCATTAGTTTTGCTAAAGAGGTCACTCCCGGTGAAGGGATCTCGGCTCTTTCCTCATCGAATAAGGTGCAGGACATATCATATATACCACTGTGCAAAGCAAAACCCTAAAAGCAATCAAAAGACAAACCGAGTTTTGTAGCATCTGCCAGTTTCGCTAAAGAGGTCACTCCCGGTGAAGGGATCTCGGCTCTTTCCTCATCGAATAAGGTGCAGGGTATATCATATATACCACTATGCAAAGAAAAACCGTAGCTACCCTTTTTTTTATAAAGTTTTGATTCTACAACATCATTTTAGGTTTCTTTTCTTTTTATTAATCTCATTAATAAAAATCCCATCAGCTTATGCTTCCTAAGCATCACAGATAAATACGACGTACACTTATGCCATCCGCATTCGCCTCGATGTCCCCTCGTGCACCGTTAGGTTAGATAACTAACGACAGAGCAGGGCAGGGCTAGTGCGGGTGTAAAGCATAAGTAACGTCTATATAATATATCATATATACTATATACTGTATCCATTACATCATATCAAATGATCACATCACAGATATCGCAGCAGAAACATAGATATAATGTGGGATATACTAGGACGTCCGTATTTAGTATTTAGCCAACAATAGAAAATACGGATTCCACAGTCGCGATGAATAGCCAAGCCCACACCCTGGACCCCTACGAGAGCGGCAAGCGACCCTACCAATTTTGGAGTTTAGGAGACCCGGTCTCGACTCCTCGAGATGGCCTCCCACTGAACCCCAGAACCCGGTCACCTGTGCTCCCCTCCTTGGGTCCATCCTAATGCGGAAAAGTAAATAATATACAACACTGGTGGCATCAACCTCAACCTGGAAGTGCCCCAAATAAAAGAATATTACATTACATTTGAATTTACATGAATGAAAATATAAAACTCTCATCTCACATAAAACCCCCGGCTATTCAATCGCGACAATCCTGCACATCATATCTCAGCAACACATAATATATCATATCATCAACGTAAGTAAGTATGCATACACCGATCGTCGTCGATGTATAGCAACGACAACCGGCAATACAACTACATACTACACTTACGGTTACAGAAAAGAAATTGTAAAACTACAATATTTGGAATCCACAATCACTTTAGACATCATAAATCCGAAATATCACATACTTCGCATTTCATGCCTAACACAATGAATTCCACATATTGTATCACATTCCAGATAAATAGACAGTATTAAACTTTTCGAACAGATAATCAAATACCCAGAATTTCCCAAACAGCTCAACACTTGAGCGAAGTTCAAATAATCCCAGAATATGTCACAGTACCAGTTATCCAGCCGTAGAAGGGTCAAGCCAACGCCTCACATGCGGCACGCCGTACTGCCCCAAACCCGAAGGTTCAAAAGGCAGTTCAAGACGGTCACATAATCGAGTTAAGGTTTTGTAACATTTTCAAAAAGATAAAATATTAATTTTGGGAATTTTTATAATTTATTATTATTTTATTGAATATTTTAATATTTTGGTATTATTAAATACAAATAAATGGGAAAAATTTTGGAAAAATTATGGAAAATTCTAAAATAGGGTAAATTAGAGAATTATGCCATTTCTAAGTTTAATTGATTAGTTATATGCTAAATTAGTGCTAATCGCGATTAAAAATCACTAATCGGTTTTTTAGCATTTTTGTGCAAAACATGCACATATCATTCTTTTTCACACTTGTGTTACATTTTTATTGCCATGGTTTGTTTTGGGGTTACTATTTGAGTGAGAAGGGGTTTAAGGAAAAAGAAAAGAAAAGAGAAAAGAATTGAGTAGTAGGTGAGAAAGAGAGGTATGGGCACCCTTGACTAAACACTTAGCCAATTTCCCTTCCCTCATTCTCCTCCCTCTCCTCCCTTCTCTTGCTGCTGCTGCTCCTCCATATCCCTCCCCTTTTCAAAGCCCTCAATTCATCTCTAAAACATCACCAAAACCCTACCCCCATTTCTTTAAAAGTGTGCACAAGCTCAAGATCTACACATTGGACCAAGAAGCATGGATTTTGGCCACTAGGGGCAACTCAAGAAAATTCTTGAGTTGCCAAATGAGGTATTTACTGAACCCTTAGCTTAATTTTAGCATTTCTTATACCCCATGTTTAGTTTAGAACCGATATTGTGTGATTTGGTGACTTGAGGTAAAACCTAGTTAGGGTTGTGAAGAATTATGAGTTGTAATGTGAAATTGAGTTCAATAGAGGCTACACCAACACCCTAGTGTATGAATTGAGACCCTAACCTGAAGTTTAAACCCAGAATACGGATTTTAGAAACCAATATCGGAGAAATTTTGGAATCTGTGAAGGGTATATTGAATCTGCTATCACCCGAGACACCCTAAATTAAAATTGATTGGACAGTGACATGTGCATGCACCCAGGGAGCTACCACTAAGACCCCAGCCCCTACTTCCTTTTCCCGGCCGCAAATTTAACCCATTTGGCCGCAATTTGCGGCCTGGACCCCACCAAACTTGCTCGTTTTGGTTTTGGTGTTCCCTTATCTGTATATTAGGCCCTTGGTATGTATAGATTTGTATAATTGGACCTAGGGTGAAATCTGGAACATATTTTCTAAGTTGCTGTTTTGGATTCGTGTTTCCGTATTCCGTATTTTTAAGTCTGAATTTAGTGTCTTGTGATTTACCTCGACTATTTGGCGTTTATACGACGATATAGAGGATTTATTGATGGTTTTGAAGGCGTGCCCATAGGTTCTAACCTATAGGCCCCTTATCGTATAGTTTTTGGTTTCGCGTGCCGTTTTAGTTTGATTTGGTTTTAATACGCATATACGATACTTTGATGTGTAGGTACCCCATGAAGACTTCGGGACGACAAGGAAGCGCGTGGCGACGTCCACAAATGAAGACGCAAGGTGAGTAGATTATATCTCCAGGGGGAAGTCGGGTGGATGGCGTATAGCACCCCCGCAGTCCGTAGTTGTTATATTCTATATGATAGTTAGGTGTATTATGGATAGTTTAGGGTTAAAAGTAACTAGTGTAGTTCATAGTCGCGAACCCTAGAGTAGCTTTACACCTACACGCACACCCTTGCATATTCATTATACTTGCACTATGTTTGATGATATTGGATGACATTGGAGATGAGCCGATGGTTTTGGGCTTGTGCCGTGAGATCGGTGATTTGATAGGATTCGTATTTGGGATACGACATGTGATTTCTTGCGGGCTTGGATGTGTGTTTACCCCCGCATTCGTACTTTATACATGGTATCGGTTGTACTAGACTTAGATCAGTACCCCAGATTTTGTGATATGATGATAATGATACCTGATATTTGATGAGAGGAATATGATACTGACCCGTACCCAGCTATTGGGATGCCGTACGACGATTTACCGTACGAGCTTTATATTGATGATAGATCCGCACTCATGACTTGAGGATGTCATATGATTTACTGTATCGTACGCGATACTACTGAGGCGGGATCACCGACTACTATATATATATATACATATCGACTCAGATTTAGGCGGTTTCCATACCCCTCCCGGTTTACTGGATAGTTAGGTCTGTAGTTTGCATAGTAGATGTTAGACTAGACCCGAGTCATACCTATTTAAAAACTACGAATCAGGAATATCTTAAGACAAGTAAAGGGATTCTACGGGTATTTTCAAAGACGTATCTTTCTTAAAAACACCGTAGCCCTTATTTTACTAAAAATCCCGATTCGTCTTATTTCAAATGGCATAACTGCATGACATATGCATATGGATGTAGATTCCTTACTATTACGTTGATTTATTCGATTCCGCATTTTTAGTACTATTCGCATTGCATTTCATGGGTTATTGCTATATTACCATCATGCTGTTAGGACACCAGCACCATTATCGATGATGCGTATGTTCCACGTACACTTGCTTGCCGGCTCACACACTTCATCATCGATAATTGCCATGTCACTACACAGTAGTATTATTGCATCAGGATAAGACCTTGTATGTGCATACCATTATTCCATGTCGCATGATATGTTGTTATACTTACACTTCATTTATTTGTCACATACATCATGCTTTCTAATTATGCGCAATGGGAGGTTTGTTTTCATGATATTTCTGGATTTGGGGAACCGTGGGTATTTCAAGTGATTATGTAAATGTTTTAAAACCCGGTTACCCTTGATATGATATTTCAGCTTCCACCATGAGTTTTATCGGTTCTGATTTATATACCCCTACGAGGAGGCGTCGAGGCCGTACGAGGGTACATGGTGGGGCCCGGAGTACCCCGGGGCAAGAAAGGGATGTCGATGTGCTATGAGCCGATGAGCCCGGCTGGGGAACCACACCGTTCGATGATATCACCTTTTACTCGGCGGTTATCTTGGGGATACCGACCGGAGCTATGTACGTATGCATACGTCGCAATTCGAGGGTCGAAGCTGGGCACTCGGGTTTCGAGACAGCGTATGATACGTACCTATCAGGGCTAGTCTTGGTGACAGTGCCTGATAGATGAGGATTTACGTGCCGATGCTAGGCACAGGTTTCATGATGATTTCCATGATTTGATTATATCCTCATATTTGCATGCATGATGCTTATTGTCATTGGGTGACGGTGGACGGGATCCACATATATTACAGACATTGATCACATACAGACTGGATTTACATTGATCATACTTCATTTGTATATATAACAGGGTATGAGGGCGCTGATATATATACCCTTACACCAATATTAGTGGTATGGGACACTAATATATGTGTATTGATATTCATTTGATACTTCATCATATTTACTTCATGCAGCATACCGTACATTATGACATGCTATTACCTGAGTACTTGGCACTACATACATGTTTAGATGTTACATTGCCACCTTATCTTGCTTCAGGCATACTCTTGAGGTTTATGTTATACTGATCGTTTTGGCCTAGGATTATGTCTTGCATTCGGTTTCTTCTTGTAGATGTTTTCTATTCACGAGTTGGCAACTCACCCCCGTTGTGCCACAGTTCTTGCAGGTTTTGCCGTACAGGTTTCATTACGGCATTTCTGGCACATTGCTTCCTTGCGGGTGAATTGCATTTGGTAGGTGGGTTCTTTTGCATCATGTGTTGGAGATAGTGCCCTCAGAGAAAATTATTGGATCACAGGCACGTGATTGCAATGATTGAGGGAGGACCTATCCCAGGAGGACAGTCTTACTCGAGATGATAGTATGCTATCTGGTTTACCTTTATCATCGTGTACTGCTTCAGGTGACCTTACAGGTCGCTATTACACGCTGATAGAGCCCCTAGGATTCTTGCTTGACTGCCAGCAGTATGATGGCGATCATATACGTGAGAGCTGGTGGTCTATAAGCACATCCTTAAAAGGTCCCTAGTCGTGGGAGTTTCGAGACAGGGCATCGATTCTCCAGAGTAGACTAGTGTATACAGTCGAGACCCCGACGAGGGGCGGTGGCCGGTCTCACAAGCCACTGGTGTCAGTTGGTTCACCTAAGATGTATACAGGTGCTCATTGGGTTATGAGTACACCGGATAGGACTCGCCGGGAACATGCTAGTTGGTCTTATACCTGACGTCAGATAGCAGTTCCCTGGTGACATGTGTACAGGTTAGTTCATCGACCTGGGGATCGTCATTTGTCTCGTGTGAGTTCCCACTGTACTTTGATTACTACCCTACCACGGCTCAAAGGAGTCGTGCAAACAGGTTTTAGTTGGGTACAGTCCCGAGCCATATGGAGGCAGTGAGCGGATCTTCAGGGGTTCGTCTCTCCCGGTATTGGGGGTGAGGTCGCGCTGTGTCTAGGAGAGCCATTACACAAAGCCCTCGGCCGAGGCAGGAGATTTACTGGTAGGTATTCCAGTAGTATCTCAGGGTGTTCTGGGCTACACTCCGACACGACTTGTACCGCTTTTGGGGGTCTGACTTTTACCAACCCCCTAGGCCCGCCATGCGATACTCATAGACGAACGGACCGGACTGTACGGATATTGTCACTGACAGGCTCAGTAGGGTGTCAGGATGAGTTCGCTCATCGACGTCCCTTTTGGTCAATAGCTGGTGGCCTGTCACGTATTGGCTTATACCTCTGACGTGCTAGTGGTTAAATCCACAGCCATAGTATTGATGAGTCTTTAGAGTCCACCACACTTTCAGTTACTCAAGCTTTCGTGCGAAACGCTGTAGAGGCCGTATGGAGATATGGCAGGGTCCGATCAGATACGTGCGGTATTGCACGGATCAGGATCGGACGGTTTGTACTAGAGGCCGTAAAGATATATGGCAAGGTTCGATCAGATACGTGCGGTATTGCACGGATCAGGATCGAACGGATATTACTAGCCGGCTTTGGTTTAAGCCGGATCCTAGTTTAGTACAGTGTAGATTTTGTCTCATTGCATTTGTATCCGGTCGGAATACAGATGCGGGTGTGTATGCACAGTATCAGGGTTTTCCTGTAATTTATTACAGGACCAGTTTTCTGGAGTTGCCAGTTTGCATTCCGTTCCAGCCGGTTTTCCTTTGTTCTTTCCCGGCCGGACTTTTCCGATGGAGGGAGTTATTTGCAAGTTTGCAAATAACATTTGTGGAGGGGGTTTCTTGCACTTGTGGCATTATGATAAGTTAAGCATCTTTGCTTTTCATGATGGCTTGCTTTTTAAGATTAGAAGTGATTAGAAATTGATTTGAGAGAATTATCATTACCTTTTGATGTGAAGCTTACTTTTGATGTGGTCACCCTTTTGCATCTCCTACACTCACCTCCCTTCTTGTTATTGATTGATATTCATTCCTCCACCATTCTCACAAGAGGGGATAGGCTTCACTTGAGAGAAAAAGAATGAGAGAGTTCATTTTTGGTTATATGAGGAATTCTACATCTCTATCCTTCTTGCTAGAAAATTGAAAGCACCGATTTTCTTAACCTCCTCCTTCATCCTCCATGCCAACTAAAACCCCAAATGAGATATAGCATCTACACTACATTCTACAGCAAATCTTGGGCACGTCGACTTGCCAGCTTCGTGCCCGAGTTGCCTCGGCATTGAGGTGGGAGCCCGTAAAAGATACAGGCGATGTGGTGCCCTTCCGGCAAGGATGCGACGACCAGAGTTTCCGCGGGAGATCGGGACGACGACGAGAAGACCGGAGGACTCGGATCACTCGGTATATCTCTCTCCCTTTCTCTTTTTAGCTAGTATCGGTTAATGGTTACGATCCGGGTATATTGTCCGCGGTAGCGCCAGTTTAAAAGTTAAAAAAAAATTTGATTCCGCATTTTGGCCTCGGATAGACGGCCGGGGCGCTGCCGTGGCGCAACATGGTATCAAAGCCACGCCATTAACCTAGTCTAGCTTGTTCTAGTGTGTTTTACTTTTCCGATCGAATAAAAATTCCAAAACCGCGTTTTCTTCACATCAGTTTTCTGTCGAATTTTTCCGGGCTCTAAAATTTTTTCAGGTTGTAGAAAACTGATGTACATTAAATTCTAAGAAAACTGCAAAAATTTGGCAACCTGATCCTTCCATAGGATCGCGGAACCGCGGCCATGACCCCTCTTTGGCCGCGGTTCCGCCGCAGTATGTTAGCTTCATTTTACCAATTTTTTGTAGTGGGCTTTTGGGCTGAAAATGGGGGTTTTGGAATATTCTTTTTAGACCCAGATTTTCTGCAAGTGCTACAGTAATGCTTTGGGGCCCACCTGGTATATTTTGATCGATCGGATATTTTAAACACATTGGTTCACAGTATTTACATTATATCTGCGACCGTGAATGTCACTTGATCAGTAAATCCTGTCTAACTGCTATAGCCCGGTTAGACGGATTTGCGAACGTGACATTCACGTTGATGTTCTATGTATTGCTGTGATGTTGCGGATCGGTCGTGGGGGATAGCCTGGATGCAATGTTAGTACAGTTTTGTTTTATATGTACATTTGATATTGCGGGGCGAGCGTCCGACATGTGGACTGCCGTCACTGCCTGTTTGTATTATTCTTTTGGGGCACGACCTGGTTACGGTCGATGTACCCGTTGTATGTATATTTTACTTTCTGTACTAGGATTACCCCGCGGAGGGGTGCACGGATAGCCGGGTTCTAGAGGGCAACGGGTCCTCATCTCATGGCATTGAGACGGAGGGGGCTTCACTCTAGGATTGGCGGGCTATTCGCCGCACTTGTAGGGGGTACAGGTTGACCCAGGAGGGGTGCCCAAGTTACCGGATTCCGTGAAGTGCTGGGTGGTCCATTCACGTTGCTGAAAGGGGCTGCCTCGCTTCAGGTTTTGGCGGGTGACTTGCCGCGCCCGTAGGGGTCTAGGATTTCATTGCACAGGCTATCCACACGACCAGGGGAACGTCGGGTTTCAGCAGCGGCTCTGTGAAACCCGGGGCTTCCAGATATCTGTATTATTCTGTGATGCTGCACTTTTCTGTGATGTTGCATTTTATCACGCCTTGAGCGAATATAATATATTGGTATATATATTAGTAGATGTTGTATATGTTTTACATCCGCGCTAGTCCTGTCCCCGCTCTGTCGTTAGTTAGCTAACCTAACGGGTAATGACTGGACCCAGTGGCGAATGCGGATGGCATATACGTACATCAGTATATTTTCGTTCTTTGTGGTGTGATCAATTGATGGGACTGCGTTGATTCGGATCAATGCAAGTCAAAAACAAACCTATTCTGATGTTGTTGGAACACTTTTCAAAAAGCTGTTATTGCAAGGACGTTCACTTTTATTTTGCATCGTGGTATTCATTTGGAATATCCTGCTCCTCAGTCGACGAGGCAAGGGCCGAGATCCCTTCACCGGGAGTGACCCCTTAGACAGAAGTTTGCGTCAGGGCATTAACTTCACTATAGCCGATTACTTTTGCTTTGCATCGTGGTATTCAGTTGGAATATCCTGCACCTCATTCTACGGGGAAAGAGCCGAGATCCCTTCACCGGGAGTGACCTCTTTAGCAAACGTTTTTCGTCACTATATTTTTATAAAAGGCTATGCAGTTCCTTCAACGATATCAAGTTCATTACGTTAAAGGTTTTTCGCCAAAACCATTCATAGCCCTCCGTCATTTCTTATGGGTATTATTTAGTATTCGTGCTGCGTTTGTTGACTCCGTCAAGGCGTAGTGTACGGTAGCTAAGTGGTGCTTGTTTGTTGCATAAATGGGATTGGTTATGACAGTCGTGCGGCCTTGTTGACTCCGTCAAGGGCACGTACGGGTGGGTTTAATGCAATCCAGATAATGACGGGTTGAACTTGACTAGGACTCTTTGATTTGTTGACTCCGTCAAGGTCACTTGAGTCCTAGGGGTAAAAACACACATCGGGAGTTTCTAAAGAAACTGAAACTTGCCAGGCATGCGCATACCTTCTGGAGTGTGGTGACTTGAGTGGATTCCGTCAAGTTATCATGCGATGATAGTTGGATCCCGATTCCCACTGATGAGTTGGTTTACTCCTCGGGTGATCCCGACTAATTCTTCTTTCAGGTTTGGGGAAGAATTTGAGGTTAAAGTAGGAGGTTTCCAGATTAGATAAAGTGATAACCATTCTGATCTAGGTTAGAGTGCACGCTGAGTGTTTCTTTTCTCTCTCTCTTTTGCAGCGACCATTGACCCGACCCTAGACTATGACTCAGTGACCAAGTTGACCGAACCTTCTTAACACTGGCTTTTGGATTGTCAGAGTTGCAAACCTCATTGCCACTCCTACTTTTACCCTTTTCTCCATGACACCCCGTATTACTACGAACATCCACTTCCATTGGACAAAACCATCGTATGGTTATATACGAACTCGAAGGAATTCGAGGATGGTTTCCGGTTCTGGAGAAAACGAATAGGACTATTCAGTTGTCTTTTCCTTTTACCTTCTCTCAGGTTGCGAGTACTCCTTGGTTTAGGAGATAGTACACCTACTACGCAAATTGGATTGTCTTCTTCCATACCTTAGGCTGGTGCCAAACGGTGGGGAATGAAGAAAGCCAATTAGCCTAAACGGTGTACAGAAGGTGTTAAGTTAAGACAAAGCAAGGGATTAGTAAGAGGGCAAAGTAAATTGCGACTGCTATTTACGACCGAACCAAGTATTTCTTCGCCAATCCTAAATCACCTTTGTATTTCTCCAGGACACTCCGTATCACTATGAAGATCCCGAGTTTATTGGATACTCTATCGTATGGTTATATACGAACTCGAAAGGAACTTGTTCCAGTTCGGGGATGGATTCTGGTTGAGGAGAAATAGGAATAAGGTTTATTCGGTTGTCTTTTATCTTTACATTCTCTCGCATTGCGAGTGCTCCTAGGATTAGGACAGTACACCGATTGTGCTTATTGGATAGTCTTCTTCCAAACCATAGGCTGGTGCCGAACGGTAGGGAAGGAAGAAAACCATTTGGCCTAAAGGGGTGTACAGAAGGTAATGACTAAAGACATATAAAGGGATTTGGAGAGATGGCAAAGAATTATACGGTCACAGTTGTGAATCTGGATAATGGAAGAGGCATTACTAGGAATACCAGGATACCCCATCGAAACATTTCAATGTTTCAGTTTCACTGTGTACTGTTAAAAGAAAACTGATTTCCCGATTAGACACTTGCTCCAGGGTATGTATTTACCAGGTATGATTCTCACATCTGTATGGTTTTACAGATGATGAGTGGGAGTAAGTTATTGGGAATTAGGTGACCATCCTCATTATATCGGGATTCGTTGTAATTGGTGATATTTGAGGAAGCCACCTGGGTTGTTTGCCGGTCGGCAAATATTTGGTTTTGAATATCCGTTGCCATGCACCAATTTCAAATTGATATATCTGTACGTCTATTTTCATAGAGTGAGATATACCTTTTTGAAATTATGTCTATGACATTTACCTATATCAGTGGATGGTTAGGTAAGGAGTATTGAACAGCGGTGTAATTCTTCTTAACCATAAGTACAGTTTTCAACCTACGACACACAGTGAATGAGTTATCAGACTCAAGGGACTTGTACAGAGTATTGTATGTTGTCCAGCGTCCATCAGGACAGAGGGGTTGGTCCTCGTACTATATTCGGTTTACTTATGACTTCTCTAGTTTTTAGACAGCTGTTTCGTGGAAACACCGGGTCCGAATTATGAGAAGTTATAAGTATTTGAATAAAGTAGAGAACCAAGTATTGCAAGTATCGGGATTCTTCAAAGTGATCGAAGATGTAGATACTTGTGTATGGTGTTCAGTTGATAGTAATGGTTAAGAGAACTTGCTTCTCTTTCAGGTTGCTCATAATTGGAAGCATTCCTAAGTTGAATAACACTGATCAGCCTCCTTCCATTTAGTTGACATGCACTGGAGACAGCTGCATGATTTGAATCTGGTTCCAATTAAATCAGTGCCTCTGTTTCTATATTGGATATAGAACAGTTCATATCTTGACATTATTAAGGTACGGGGAGTTGTCCGGCTTATGCTTAAAACCAGACTCCGGATAACTCAAGGCACGTTTCTGTAATGGCTGTTTGCGGGTTGACCCAGGCTATGACGAGGGTTGATTTTCTACCATCTGGAAGATCAATAGTGATATTGTTCTTCACTCGCCACAATTTTAAAAGAAATGGATTTTTCAGAAAACAGCAGTGGGAGTATGGTAGAACTGGAAGTGATTCCAGAACCGCAAACGATTACTGAAGATTTGATAAGAACCTGAAGATTCAATCTGGTTTGACATTCCATTGGCCACTCCGCAGATATGGTGGGTAACTTCAGGCATTCGAGAGGTACTTCGGTATGCTCAAGGACGGTGGCAGGGAGGTTCTTGTTTACCCAGACTTGCCATTGCTGTTGTTCCAGACTGTGAAACCCGGCATGAGGATGAGTATAGCGTCATTCTAAACTGGCTTTAGAAGTGTATGTCTATATGACTCTGCCAGAGGGTTTTCGTAGTCAGTAGGAGCAGCGGAAGCATTGGTGGACAGTTGGCTTATGTCTATTTATAGACTGAAGCAGATATAGCGGAGATAGATCATCTATTTCTGATGTGAAGTCATAGGTTTGACTTCATCAGAATAGGGGATGGATCTGTTAAGAAGGTAGTAGGGTGTGATGTCCTGGTATTTGATGACATACACAGAGTAGGAAGTGATATTCCTATACTACGATCGGTTATACTTTGGTTGTCACACAGTGGTTTCTCCACACAGGACTTGGATATTATATCAGACATTCTGGTTACTAGATCTATAGTTTTAGATCTAGATTTGGGTGGTTTCCTAATCTGGGTACCTTGACAGCATTCTATGAGTATTTAGAATGGACGACTCCTGGCACGGTAGTACACCTGCAGGTAATGTAGTCACCCTCTCTAATGGTGTCTTACAGACTAAAGTGGAGAGGGATACGCATGATTGACAGATCACTTGCTTAAGCAATTGAGTCAATCATGAGATGTCAAGTACCACACCAGATGTTGTTCTTGCAGTAGATGCAATAAGTTGATATTAATCCAATCCTGGAGAAACAATCGGAAGCAGTTTTAGGACATAAGTGCGTGTTCTAGGGATATGATAGCGACTTTCTCCTTCGGGAGACAGTTATCATTCCAGGCTTCCAAGGTGACATGGATGGCAGAGTGGCTGTTAGAGTTATAGTTTCTCCTTCTGACGAGGGGCAGTATCTTGGACAGGTGGTCCAAGGCAATACTGAGGGAGGCATGGCACTGGGTACTGATTAAGTTCAGTCATCGATACAGTCTAAGAAGTTTGGATTTGGAGTTCATTTATGAGCTAGGTCCCATCAGATATCCAGACATACTCTAAGACAGGTATTGCTCATTTCGGGAGATAGCTTTCTCTGCGAACTTGAGATATAGAGAGACATAGAAAGAAACATCACAGCGGATCCACTCACTAAGGCTATTCCTCGAACGCAATAGTTTCGCAAACGAGCTTTGTGAGACTGACCAGTAGAGGAGTTGGGTGTTCGGTATCACACAGGCTGTGAGTATGCGACATCGCAATAATTAGCCTTGAGTGCAAGTGGGAGATTGTTCGAGATAGTGCCCTCAGAGAAAATTATTGGATCACAGGCACGTGATTGCAATGATTGAGGGAGGACCTATCCCAGGAGGACAGTCTTACTCGAGATGATAGTATGCTATCTGGTTTACCTTTATCATCGTATACTGCTTCAGGTGACCTTACAGGTCGCTATTACACGCTGATAGAGCCCCTAGGATTCTTGCTTGACTGCCAGCAGTATGATGGCGATCATATACGTGAGAGCTGGTGGTCTATAAGCACATCCTTAAAAGGTCCCTAGTCGTGGGAGTTTCGAGACAGGGCATCGATTCTCCAGAGTAGACTAGTGTATACAGTCGAGACCCCGACGAGGGGCGGTGGCCGGTCGCACAAGCCACTGGTGTCAGTTGGTTCACCTAAGATGTATACAGGTGCTCATTGGGTTATGAGTACACCGGACAGGACTCGCCGGGAACATGCTAGTTGGTCTTATACCTGACGTCAGATAGCAGTTCCCTGGTGACATGTGTACAGGTTAGTTCATCGACCTGGGGATCGTCATTTGTCTCGTGTGAGTTCCCACTGTACTTTGATTACTACCCTACCACGGATCAAAGGAGTCGTGCAAACAGGTTTTAGTTGGGTACAGTCCCGAGCCACATGGAGGCAGTGAGCGGATCTTCAGGGGTTCGTCTCTCCCGGTATTGGGGGTGAGGTCGCGCTGTGTCTAGGAGAGCCATTACACAAAGCCCTCGGCCGAGGCAGGAGATTTACTGGTAGGTATTCCAGTAGTATCTCAGGGTGTTCTGGGCTACACTCCGACACGACTTGTACCGCTTTTGGGGGTCTGACTTTTACCAACCCCCTAGGCCCGCCATGCGATACTCAAAGACGAACGGACCGGACTGTACGGATATTGTCACTGACAGGCTCAGTAGGGTGTCAGGATGAGTTCGCTCATCGACGTCCCTTTTGGTCAATAGCTGGTGGCCCATCACGTATTAGCTTATACCTCTGACGTGCTAGTGGTTAAATCCACAGCCATAGTATTGACGAGTCTTTAGAGTCCACCACACTTTCAGTTACTCAAGCTTTCGGGCAAAACGCTGTAGAGGCCGTATGGAGATATGGCAGGGTCCGATCAGATACATGCGGTATTGCACGGATCAGGATCAGACGGTTTGTACTAGAGGCCGTAAAGATATATGGCAAGGTTCGATCAGATACGTGCGGTATTGCATGGATCAGGATCGAACGGATATTACTAGCCGGCTTTGGTTTAAGCCGGATCCTAGTTTAGTACAGTGTAGATTTTGTCTCATTGCATTTGTATCCGGTCGGAATACAGATGCGTGTGTGTATGCACAGTATCGGGGTTTTCCTGTAATTTATTACAGGACCAGTTTTCTGGAGTTGCCAGTTTGCATTCCGTTCCGGCCGGTTTTCCTTTGTTCTTTCCCGGCCGGACTTTTCCGATGGAGGGGGTTATTTGCAAGTTTGCAAATAACATTTGTGGAGGGGGTTTCTTGCACTTGTGGCATTATGATAAGTTAAGCATCTTTGCTTTTCATGATGGCTTGCTTTTTGAGATTAGAAGTGATTAGAAATTGATTTGAGAGAATTATCATTACCTTTTGATATGAAGCTTACTTTTGATGTGGTCACCCTTTTGCATCTCCTACACTCACCTCCCTTCTTGTTATTGATTGATATTCATTCCTCCACCATTCTCACAAGAGGGGATAGGCTTCACTTGAGAGAAAAAGAATGAGAGAGTTCATTTTTGGTTATGTGAGGAATTCTTCATCTCTATCCTTCTTGCTAGAAAATTGAAAGCACCGATTTTCTTAACCTCCTCCTTCATCCTCCATGGCAACTAAAACCCCAAATGAGATATAGCATCTACACTACATTCTACAGCAAATCTTGGGCACGTCGACTTGCCAGCTTCGTGCCCGAGTTGCCTCGGCATTGAGGTGGGAGCCCGTAAAAGATGCAGGTGATGTGGTGCCCTTCCGGCAAGGATGCGACGACCAGAGTTTCCGCGGGAGATCGGGACGACGACGAGAAGACCGGAGGACTCGGATCACTCGGTATATCTCTCACCCTTTCTCTTGTTAGCTAGTATCGGTTAATGGTTACGATCCGGGTATATTGTCCGCGGTAGTGCCAGTTTAAAAGTTAAGAAAAATTTTGATTCCGCATTTTGGCCTCGGATAGACGGCCGGGGCGCTGCCGTGGCGCAACATCAAGAACCCCCATTGTACTCGTATTATTCATTGTATCTAGAAATTCTATCAACCAAAACTTGTATATTGTTTCAGACTTAGACATTAGCGATGTATTATTCGGCCTTAGAGTCGCGCTTAGTAGTATTGCGGTTTTCATGCTTACTGAGTTTCTTTGGATTTGATCCTCGCCTTTCAGCGTTGTATATTATTGTTGCTTGTGTGGTTGTGACCGTCGATTGACGAAGAGCTAGCTCCCGCTTGGGGATGCCTTTTATCATTGTATATATGTTGTGCTTGTTGTACCCCGTTCGGGGCCAGTATTTACAAAAGAAACTCTGCCGAAATTTTTAGAAAAGACTTTACCTTTTAAAAATGCACATTCGGCTTAGTTATTTAAAAACCTTCACTTCTTTAAACCAGTTTCTTTATTTACTCTTAAAATGGTTTTAGATTTCTGGGCTTTTGGCTTACTTGGATCAGATGGGGTCCTATAGACTTCATATGGTTCAAGGGCCAGTCACGTGCTCTTTCGGGTCGTGACAAAGTTGGTATCAGAGCGCTAGGTTGACCTTGGTTCGAGTCTGAGTTTGACTATGTGGAGCCTAGGGCGTTTATATATACGGAACTTAGGCTTGACCTTACGGAACTTAGACTTAGTCGAGGGGGTATTAGACCCGAACTTTCGTCGCGTAGGATGACCCTTGGTTGATGGAGTAGGTGACTGCAGTAGAGTGACGTACCGTGTGTATGTTCCGCGGCATACTTACGATACGCCACTCCGCTTAAGGAGCCTTATGATGTACATTTCCTTGCATTGTATTACATTCATTCCTGATCTATCTTCATCGATACTGGTTGTGATTTTACTTCTACGATCACACGGGCAGAGAGTTAGCTATGGCTATAGTTGCGTCAGCATGAGATCGTCTTGGACGAGGACTGACCAGAGCGTGATTCCAGAGACTTACGATCGCTTTGAGAGGCATCTTCTAGTTGTGTTTTCGCGCCATGAGCGTTTGATGGATCGCTTTCACGAGATTTCTCGGACGTGCCGATCGGTACCAGAGGAGCAGGCTACTGCTAGAGGCCAGCCAGATGTGATGACCATTGATATCGCTTATTCAGGATGATAGAGGCGCTGTTCAGCGTACAGACGAATGAGCCAGTTGCTGCTGCAAATGACGAGATGTCGCCCAGATGATTGGAGCTACTGCAGCATGAGTATATACTTAGAGATATGTTGGAAGGTCGCTAGTCACCTGAGGATGAATGACTAGGACATGTGGTTCGTTCGCTTACCGATGCAAGGTCATCAGATAGATTGCTTCCATCTAGAGGCGACTTCACGCGGAGACGTTGAGAGTCGACAGAGACGATCGAGTGTCAGGAGCCCATTTTCCAAGTTTAAAGTATACGGAAAGACATGCAGGCGATTCCATGGACCCTCTAGAAGAATGAAACCCTAACTCGACTTAATGACCGTGTGAAAGCCTTTAAACCTTAGGGTTTGCGGCAGTTCCACGACGCCATTAGTGAGGCTTGGGTTTGCCCTTCTACGGCTGGACCACCGACGCTGGGGCATGTACTTGATACTATTAAACTGTACTCAAGATGTTGATCTCTTGGGGGATTATGAGGTTCTGACGAGTCGATCGAATGTTTCGACATCATTCGGATATCATGTGATGGGATGCATTGCTTGGGAGACTCCAGATATGAGTATGGCTGTTGGAGCACAGTCCATGCAGCCACGATGAGACGTGTCCGAATCAGTCGACATTGAAGCAGAGTGAAGTAAAGAGTTCGCTAGAGATTTCGACGAGATGACGTCCTACTCCGCCGACATTAGTGATGCGATACGCACGCAGAGGCATGGTATATGGACATAGCTTCCAGAAAGAGGCGTGATGAGTATGCAGCCATTCCGGAACAAGAATTAGCCTCAGTAAAGGATGATGACTTCCGGGCAATTCGGCAGAAAAGAGATATAAGAGAGACTTTGGATGGACCGTAGCCGAGAACATTGCAGTGCGCAGATAGAGACGTGACGTCGAACTGGACGACGATACAGACAAGTGGAACCAGAGGTTCGTGCGAGACGCTGACGAGCTGTCATTACTTTCCGTCGAGATCAGAGACCTGATATGCTTTCAGAGGCGTTGGGATGCGACCAATTTCCGAGAAATGCTGTGCTGAGGACGCAGATGTCCATTGAGTGAGAAGAGATTATGCAAGAGTACCAGCTTCCGTACAGATCGGCGTAGGCAAGATCGGCAGAGACCTTGAATAGGATTCCTTCGAGGACATTGCTGCAAAGATGTTTGCACCCAGGATCAGATGTGTGATGTGCATTCGTAGAGCCAGAGGCCGACGTCAGTGATATGCTGCTTTATGAGTGGTCGTGATGATTGACCAAGAGATGACCAGAGAAGTACCAGAATGGAATTGTCCCCGTTAGCATACCTGACAGGGCCGACGAGCCGATTGATTGCGAGATAGGTAATCCGCAGAAAAGATAAGGACCCAGAGTCAGAGGACGCCAGACCGTGAGCAAGAGGCAAGTAGATATCTTGCGCTGCTAGCATTGGATGCACCGACTCCTTCTCGACCTTGAAGGAGGAACTACCGATAACGATATTTATGATTTGTGATTTTGTGATTCGATTATCACGTATCCGTCATCTTGGATTTTGGTATTTTGGGCGTTCTATTGCATGATTTAGTTTTAATGACTGAGTTTCATGATATTGTTTCATGCACCCACTGGATATTTATATTTTGCGCATAGTTATTACATTCGAGGTATTGATTGTGATTTCACACCTATCTTATACAGTGATTTGATTTACACTTCCAGCATAGTTTTCATGCACCTTTAGTGTTTTGATATACGATTTTGGTGCACGCCAGATGCACTAAATCGGGATTCTTCGTGCATGTCACATGCACCTGATTTTTTTTTTACTGTCAGGCACACACGTTGCCTACGACAGATGTTTCGTGCATACCAGTTGCACCTAGATGTTGTTTTGTACACCTGTTTGACACATATATGGATTTTGATTCCTTGCGCACCAGACGCACAGGATATTCTTATATATGCATTTTTGGGGATTGATTTCCTATAGAGAAGTACATTTTTTTATGATATTCGCTACGGATTGATGTTTTCGGAACCCCGACAAATTGGATATTACTGAAATGTTTTGGTATTTAGGGGTTTAAATTTAAATTCGGGGACCGAATTTATTTAAGGGGGGTAGATTGTAACATTTTCAAAAAGATAAAATATTAATTTTGGGAATTTTTATAATTTATTATTATTTTATTGAATATTTTAATATTTTGGTATTATTAAATACAAATAAATGGGAAAAATTATGGAAAAATTATGGAAAATTCTAAAATAGGGTAAATTAGAGAATTATGCCATTTCTAAGTTTAATTGATTAGTTATATGCTAAATTAGTGCTAATCGTGATTAAAAATCGCTAATCGGTTTTTTAGCATTTTTGTGCAAAACATGCACATATCATTCTTTTTCACACTTGTGTTACATTTTTATTGCCATGGTTTGTTTTGGGGTTACTATTTGAGTGAGAAGGGGTTTAAGGAAAAAGAAAAGAAAAGAGAAGAGAATTGAGTAGTAGGTGATAAAGAGAGGTATGGGCACACTTGACTAAACACTTAGCCATTTTCCCTTCCCTCATTCTCCTCCCTCTCCTCCTGCTGCTGCTCCTCCATATCCCTCCCCTTTTCAAAGCCCTCAATTCATCTCTAAAACATCACCAAAATCCTACCCCCATTTCTTTAAAAGTGTGCACAAGCTCAAGATCTACACATTGGACCAAGAAGCATGGATTTTGGCCACTAGGGGCAACTCAAGAAAATTCTTGAGTTGCCAAATGAGGTATTTACTGAACCCTTAGCTTAATTTTAGCATTCCTTATACCCCATGTTTAGTTTAGAACTGATATTGTGTTATTTGGTGATTTGAGGTAAAACCTAGTTAGGGTTGTGAAGAATTATGAGTTGTAATGTGAAATTGAGTTCAATAGAGGCTACACCAACACCCTAGTGTATGAATTGAGACCCTAACATGAAGTTTAAACCCAGAATACGGATTTTAGAAACCAATATCGGAGAAATTGTGGAATCTGTGAAGGGTATATTGAGTCTGCTATCACCCGAGACACCCTAAATTAAAATTGATTGGACAGTGACATGTGCAGGCACCCAGGGAGCTACCACCAAGACCCCAGCCCCTACTTCCTTTTCCCGGCCGCAAATTTAACCCATTTGGCCGCAATTTGCGGCCTGGACCCCACCAAACTTGCTCGTTTTGGTTTTTGTGTTCCCTTATCTGTATATTAGGCCCTTGGTATGTATAGATTTGTATAATTGGACATAGGGTGAAATCTAGAACATATTTCCTAAGTTGCTGTTTTGGATTCGTATTTCCGTATTCCGTATTTTTAATTCTGAATTTAGTGTCTTGTGATTTACCTCGACTATTTGGCGTTTATACAACGATATAGAGGATTTATTGATGGTTTTGAAGGCGTGCCCATAGGTTCTAACCTATATGCCCCTTATCGTATCGTTTTGGGTTTCGCGTGCCGTTTTAGTTTGATTTGGTTTTAATACGCATATACGATACTTTGATGTGTAGGTACCCCATGAAGACTTCGGGACGACAAGGAAGCGCGTGGCGACGTCCACAAATGAAGACGCAAGGTGAGTAGATTATATCTACAGGGGGAAGTCGGGTGGATGGCGTATAGCACCCCCGCAGTCCGTAGTTGTTATATTCTATATGATAGTTAGGTGTATTATGGATAGTTTAGGGTTAAAAGTAACTAGTGTAGTTCATAGTCGCGAACCCTAGAGTAGCTTTACACCTACACGCACACCCTTGCATATTCATTATACTTGCACTATGTTTGATGATATTGGATGACATTGGAGATGAGTCGATGGTTTTGGGCTTGTGCCGTGAGATCGGTGATTTGATAGGATTCGTATTTGGGATACGACATGTGATTTCTTGCGGGCTTGGATGTGTGTTTACCCCCGCATTCGTACTTTATACATGGTATCAGTTGTACTAGACTTAGATCAGTACCCCAGATTTTGTGATATGATGATAATGATACCTGATATTTGATGAGAGGAATGTGATACTGACCCGTACCCAGCTATTGGGATGCCGTACGACGATTTACCGTACGAGCTTTATATTGATGATAGATCCGCACTCATGACTTGAGGATGTCATATGATTTACTGTATCGTACGCGATACTACTGAGGCGGGATCACCGACTACTATATATATATACATATCGACTCAGATTTAGGCGGTTTCCATACCCCTCCCGGTTTACTGGATAGTTAGGTCTGTAGTTTGCATAGTAGATGTTAGACTAGACCCGAGTCATACCTATTTCAAAACTACGAATCAGGAATATCTTAAGACAAGTAAAGGGATTCTACGGGTATTTTCAAAGACGTATCTTTCTTAAAAACACCGTAGCCCTTATTTTACTAAAAATCCCGATTCGTCTTATTTCAAATGGCATAACTGCCTGACATATGCATATGGATGTAGATTCCTTACTATTACGTTGATTTATTCGATTCCGCATTTTCAGTACTATTCGCATTGCATTTCATGGGTTATTGCTATATTACCATCATGCTGTTAGGACACCAGCACCATTATCGATGATGCGTATGTTCCACGTACACTTGCTTGCCGGCTCACACACTTCATCATCGATAATTGCCATGTCACTACACAGTAGTATTATTGCATCAGGATATGACCTTGTATGTGCATACCATTATTCCATGTTGCATGATATGTTGTTATACTTGCACTTCATTTATATGTCACATACATCATGCTTTCTGATTATGCGCATTGGGAGGTTTGTTTTCATGATATTTCTGGATTTGTGGAACCGTGGGTATTTCAAGTGATTATGTAAATGTTTTAAAACCCGGTTACCATTGATATGATATTTCATCTTCCACCATGAGTTTTATCGGTTCTGATTTATATACCCCTACGAGGAGGCGTCGAGGCCGTACGAGGGTACATGGTGGGGCCCGGAGTACCCCGGGGCAAGAAAGGGATGTCGATGTGCTATGAGCCGATGAGCCCGGCTGGGGAACCATACCGTCCGGTGATATCACCTTTTAATCGGCGGTTATCTTGGGGATACCGACCGGAGCTATGTACGTATGCATACGTCGCAATTCTAGGGTCGAAGCTGGGCACTCGGGTTTCGAGACAGCGTATGATACGTACCTATCAGGGCTAGTCTTGGTGACAGTGCCTGATAGATGAGGATTTACGTGCCGATGCTAGGCACAGGTTTCATGATGATTTCCATGATTTGATTATATCCTCATATTTGCATGCATGATGCTTATTGTCATTGGGCGACGGTGGACGGGATCCACATATATTACAGACATTGATCACATACAGACTGGATTTACATTGATCATACTTCATTTGTATATATAACAGGGTATGAGGGCGCTGTTATATATACCCTTACACCAATATTAGTGGTATGGGACGCTAATATATGTGTATTGATATTCATTTGATACTTCATCATATTTACTTCATGCAGCATTCCGTACATTATGACATGCTATTACCTGAGTACTTGGCACTACATACAAGTTTAGATGTTACATTGCCACCTTATCATGCTTCAGGCATACTCTTGAGGTTTATGTTATACTGATCGTTTTGACCTAGGATTATGTCTTGCATTCGGTTTCTTCTTGTAGATGTTTTCTATTCACGAGTTGGCAACTCACCCCCGTTGTGCCACAGTTCTTGCAGGTTTTGCCGTACAGGTTTCATTGCGGCATTTCTGGCACATTGCTTCCTTGCGGGTGAATTGCATTTGGTAGGTGGGTTCTTTTGCATCAAGAACCCCCATTGTACTTGTATTATTCATTGTATCTAGAAATTCCATCAACCAAAATTTGTATATTGTTTCAGACTTAGACATTAGCGATGTATTATTCGGCCTTAGAGTCGCGCTTAGTAGTATTGCGGTTTTCATGCTTACTGAGTTTCTTTGGATTTGATCCTCGCCTTTCGGCGTTGTATATTATTGTTGCTTGTGTGGTTGTGACCGTCGATTGATGAAGAGCTAGCTCCCGCTTGGGGATGCCTTTTATCATTGTATATATGTTGTGCTTGTTGTACCCCGTTCGGGGCCAGTATTTACAAAAGGAACTCTGCCGAAATTTTTAGAAAAGACTTTACCTTTTAAAAATGCACATTCGTCTTAGTTATTTAAAAACCTTCACTTCTTTAAACCAGTTTCTTTATTTACTCTTAAAATTGTTTTAGATTTCTGGGCTTTTGGCTTACTTGGATCAGATGGGGTCCTATAGACTTCATATGGTTCAAGGGCCAGTCACGTGTTCTTTCGGGTCGTGACAGGTTTGTTGTCTTCTAGAGGGTCCACCGCTTAACTTGTACAATTTTTCCGAAAGATTTAAACCCAATAAAAATTCAACACTTGAAAGTTTGCCGTTCCGGGATAAAGTGGGTTAATGATATCCGTTCAAATAGTTTAACAGTTTCTAAATATCCGGAAATAAAAACGAATTTAAATATTCCGATCGAATCTACAATTACAAAACAAACCCCAGATCACTCAACCTTTGAGTCAAAATAAAAATACCAGAAACTAAATAAGCACAAATAAAGAATTACTGTAAAAACAAAAATGTCAAATCGAACAGTACTGCCGTGGAACCGCGGCCCAAGCAGGGAATGGCCGCGATTCCGCGGTCGTTTGTACGGATCAATGGCTCGAATTTCACAGTAATTCTTATTTTTCTCTGCTGTATTTTTTAGGTATTTTTAATTCAGAAAATATCCAGATTTTAAAAATTTCCAGAGAGGGGGTTATTTTCGTCGGTTCGGGTTCGATCGGAGTTTTAACTTCGTTAACACATCGCCTAATGCTCTAGCTAGGCTCTGATACCACTGTAGGGTTCCTAGGTACACAAATGAAGGTTCACAGAGCATCAAACATGCCCGAATAAAATTCTACATGTGCCGAACAACCCAAAGACGGGATCTTTGCTAGATTATTAGGGTTTAGCATGCAAGATAACAACTTTTTTATCTAAGTGTGAGGGATTACAACCTTTGTAGTCCGCTCCTTCGCTTCACAAGCTCCGAGTAGAAGTCCCTTTGCCGCGATCCACGATCTCCCGGACTCAAGAGAGGCTCCACGACTCGAACGATCCATGCTAGCTTGAAGTGTTCCGAATCTCCGATGATCTACGTCGAAGTTGCAAACCCATTATAGAGATGAATAGCAGGGAGTGGCCGCGATTCCGCGGTCGTTTGTACGGATCAATGGCTCGAATTTCACAGTAATTCTTATTTTTCTCTTCTGTATTTTTCAGGTATTTTTAATTCCATTGCAAAAACCCAAGCTTTCTCACTCTATAGGTTTCACTTTATCTTAACATGTTGACTTGTATTGGTTTACTGTCTTTCTCTTATATGTTGATAAAGCCCTTAGGATCTGTACTCGACTACTGGGATTATGATGAGATCATACTAGTAGGGCCACGGTAGTCGATGAGTACATCCTATAAATGTTCCTAGTCGAGGGTATATCGAGACAGGGCATCGATACACCAGAGTAGACTAGCGTATACGCATCTTGACCCATATGATGGGCGATGGATGATCCTATATCCATCGGTGTTTGACATCAAGGATGATATACGGGTGCTCAGTAGAGACTGGGTACACTGGACGGACTCGCCGAGAACTCCCAGTTGGTGATATACCACACGTCAGATGGCAGTTCTCCGGTGACACTGGTACAGGGTAGTCTGTAGACCCGAGATCGTCATAGAGTCTTGTGTGATTCCTACTGTGCTTTGATTTCCACCTTACCACGTCCAAGAGGGCGTGCAAAACGGTGGCTTTTGGGTATAGTCCCGAATCACATGGAGGCAATGAGCGATAGGAGGGGATTCGTCTCTCCCGGTATAGGGAGTTGATGTTGTGCTGTGTTCGATTCGCTATAACTCGAAGTCCCTGGCCAGGGCTGATATAGAGATATACTGGTAAGTGTTACCAGTAGTTTCTCGACCTGTTATGAGCCTCACATCGACACGACTTATCGGTTACTGGGGTCTGACGTATACCACCCCTAGACCTGATATGCGACATATCAGACGAACAGACCGGACTGTACGAGAGTGTTACTGATTGGATTCACAGGAGAACGCACAGGCTAGCTTGTTGATCTTCTGATCGCTCAATACCTGGGTGGCTGTTACGTTTAGCTGACCGCTTGTAGCTTGTGGGTGTTTGATATGATCATCACCTGCTACCGGCGTATTGACGATTCTTTAGAGTCCTACACAGAGGTTTCTTGGCTCAGGCGAAACGGAGTAGAGGCACATATGTAATATGTGCAGGACCGAGGATAATGCGATATGAGATGCCTTATTATATTCTCGAGATATTTTGATATGAATCGGGACATCGGATCAAGTGTTGATTCGATGAATCGGTACATGATATATTAGCCGGTTATATTCGATATAGCCGGATCGTTGGATCAAGTGTTGATTCGATGATTTAATGTATAATAATATATATGATATATTGTATTACATTATCTAATATTGGTTCACTTTATTATTTCATTTTCTCACTGGATTAATACATTGATATATATGCGATATATGTTAAATGTTTTATTTTCTTTTGTTGCAAATATATAATATATATGTGATATATATTATTGGGACATGATATGATTTATTATTAAACATGTTTAAGGATGATTAAATGGGATTAGGGTTTGATTAGGGTTAGCTTCTTCTTGCACATTTTAGAAGCTTTTCCTTTTGTCTTGGTTAAGATATTATGGTTGATACTTATCCTTAACCTAACCAAACCCTAACTCTAGTTTATTCTCTACAAACTCTTAGCCACTCATCCTTGACCATGGTTGATATATCAATCATATAGATTTCTTTTCTATTCATCACAAAAGGAATTATCATTTCCATTATCATCTTCTTCTCTCTTGAGTTAAAAAGAAAAAGCTTACTAGAAATTCCATTTGTGATGATAAATTGTGAGAAAGTGAATTTAAAAGAAAGCATAAATACTACTCCCTCATCCTCATCTCATCTAGCCCATGAGATTAGGGTGTTCATCTCTATTGAGTGAGAAAACTTGGGTTTTTGCAACTTCGACGTAGATTATCGGAGATTCAGAACACTTCAAGCTAGCATGGATCGTTCGAGTCGTGGAGCCTCTCTTGAGTCCGGGAGATCGTGGATCGCGGCAAAGGGACTTCTACTCGGAGCTTGTGAAGCGAAGGAGCGGACTACAAAGGTTGTAATCCCTCACACTTAGATAAAAAAGTTGTTATCTTGCATGCTAAACCCTAATAATCTAGCAAAGATCCCGTCTTTGGGTTGTTCGGCACATGTAGAATTTTATTCGGGCATGTTTGAAGCTCTATGAACCTTCATTTGTGTACCTAGGAACCCTACAGTGAGAGAAAGACAGTAAACCAATACAAGTCAACATGTTAAGATAAAGTGAAACCAAATAGCATACTATCATGACGAGCAAGAAAGTCCTCTCTGTATATATCTAAGCATCCATCATAATATACATTAAATGTACAACAATGGCCTCTAGGGCATATACATAACTAACACAAACATGCCGCAACAAAATTTTTTGGGGGTGCTAAGCAAACATCCTAGGAATCGAACTAGAAAGTTAGGGTAACAACAAATATATAAACAAACATTACATCTAAGTGATGGAGGAATACAACCTTTGTAGACCGGTCCTTCACTTCTAAATCACTGTATAGTTGTCCCTTCGCTCCAAGCAGTTAACACCCGAACTCTAGTGAGGGTTCACATGAAGAAATGAACAAGCTTGCTCGAAGTCTTCGAGGTCGAAAATGATCTACGTCTAGGAGACTCAAGCTCATGCTACCTCTTCACTAATGGTAGATTAGTGAAGCAAATACCCTAAACTAAATGGCTAATATAATAGAGGATGATGAAGTAGAAAATTGGATCACTTTAGATTTAATTTTCTCACAATATTTCTTCACTTCCTCAAAACCTAGAGAGCTTGAGGGAGATGAAGAAGACGATGAAGATGAGATGAGATGAGAATAAAAACTCACGAGGTTAGAAAAACAACCATGGGTGAGTTTATGTCATACACTAACTCATGTAGAGAATAAACCAAGGCTAATGTTAATGGTTAGGTTAATAAATATCTTAAGTAAAACAAAAAGAGTAGACTTAGTCAGTGGTTCTACAAGTTTCCATTAAACTCAACCATGACAATTTTCCACTAATTTTGAATTACTTAATATAAATATGAACCCACATTAAGCTGAGCATGGTGTGAGTCTCATACATCCATGTTGCATGTGTAACCTAGCATGACACTCTAATATATATCACATATATATTATTTGTGTAAAAAGAAAACAATACAATTAACATATATCACATATATGTTAAGTGTATCAAAAGTGATAAAGAGAAATGCTTAAGTGATCTAATATTAGTTAATGCAATTTAATATATCAAAAATGTAATTATACATTAAATTATTAAATCAACACATGATTTAATAATCCGGTTATATCACATATAACCGACTAATATTATATGTATCAATTTATCGAATCAACACTTGATTCGATAACCCGGCTATATCATATATAACCGGTCGATATCACATATCACGAGAATGGAATGCGGTATCACATACGTGCATTAATCTCGGTCCCGCACATATCACATATGTGCTCCTACTTCCTTTCACATGAACCAATAAACCTCTATGTAGGACTCTAAAGACTCGTCAATACGCCGGCAGTAGGTGATGATCATATCAAACACCCAAAAGCCGCAAGCGGTCTGCTAAACGTAACGGCCACCCGGGTATTGAGCGATCAGAAGTTCAACAAGCAAGCCTGCTCATACTCCTGCGAATCCAATCAAGTAACACTACCGTGCAGTTCGGTCTGTCCGTCTGATATGTCGCATATCCAGCCTGGGGGTGGTGAAACGTCAGACCCCAATAGCTTATTAAGTCGTGCCGATATAGGGCACATAACGGCTCGAGAAACTACTGATAACACTTACTAGTAAATCTCTGCAACCCTGGCTAGGGATTTCCTGTTATGGCCAATCGAGCACAGCACAACATCAACCATCAATACCGGGAGAGACGAAATCCCCTCCTATCGCTCATTGCCTCCATGTGACTCGGGACTGTACCCAAAAACCACCTGTTTGCACGCCTCAGTAGAGCCGTGGTAGGGTGGAAATCAAAGCACAGTAGGAGACACACAAGAATCTATGACGATCTCGGGTCAACAGACTAACCTGTACCAGTGTCACCAGAGAACTGCTATCTGACTATAGGTATAATACCATCTAGGAGTTCTCGGCGAGTCCGTTCAGTGTACCCAGTCTCCACTGAGCACCCGCATACCATCTCTGATGTCAAACACCAATGGATATCAGATCATCCATCGCCCATCATATGGGTCGAGAAGCGTATACGCTAGTCTACTCTGGAACATCGATGCCATGTCTCGATACTCCCACGACTAGGAACAATTGAAGGATGTACGTACCAACTATCCAGACCCCACTAGTATTATCCTTATCAGAATCCTGGAAGTCAAGTACAGATCCTAAGGGCTTTATCAACATGTAATAGAGAGACAATAAGTATACATGTTAAGATAAAGTGCAACCATAGCATACTATCATGTCGAGCAAGAAAGTCCTCCCTATGTATGTCCAAGCATCCACTATAATATACATCATATGTACAATAATAACCTCTAGGGCATACATACAACTAACAATCTCCCACTTGCACTAGGGCTAATTGTTGTAGTATCTCATACCCAACGTCCCATTAAAAGTCTCTTTTGGGAAAGGCCTTTCGTGAGTGGATCCTCCGTGTTATCCTTCATGTCAACTCTCCTGACCTTGATCCCTTGGAGATCAACCATCTCCCTGATCAGATGATACTGTTCTCAGAATATGTCTGAAACGCCGATGGGACCTGCGTTCCTAGGCTAAAGCAACAACTTCATTGTTGTCACAATAATAGTTATTGGACGCTCAATGGTAGGAACCTTGTTCATCTCATAATTGTCCAAACAACCACTTTGGTAGTATCGTTGGTAGTGATGTATCCAGCCTTTATTGTCTAGTATGTCACGGTATCTAGCTTGGAACTCTCCCAACATACCATCCCTCCACTGAGGGTAATGACAAAGCCCGAGACCGACTTTCAGTCGACTTTATCACTCTGGAAGCTCGAACCAAGAACATTCATTCAGTGCTTCTCAAGTACTTAAGAATGTCCTCCACAGCTGTCCAGTGATTCTCCCAAGATCCGATTGATTCTTGATCACTACACCTAGTGAGTCATCTACATCTGGTATGGTACATAACATCGCATACATGATAGAGCCTACTGCCGAAGTATAGGGTATCCCTTGCACGTGAGCTCTCTCCAAGTCAGTCTTGGAAGACATCTTTTTGGAGAGAGTGGTCCCTGAGTAAGTGGACGAACCACCACGCTTAGAATCATCCATACTAAACCTCTTTAGTATGGTGTTAATGTACCTGGATTTGGGACACTCCCAACATCCACTTAGATCTATCACCATAGATCATAATCCACAAGATGTAGTAGGTATCATCCATATCTTCTATGGAGAATCCACGTGATAAGAGGAGCTTGACTGAGTATAGCATAGGAAACCATTTCTTATCAAGAGTATGTCATCTACGTACAATACATGGAAGACAACCTTACTCTCTACAACCTTCTTTTATATACAAGGTTCATCTATCTTTTTGATGAAGACAAACTCTTTGACTGCCATATCAAAACAGATGTTCCAACTCCGTGATGCGCGCATTGATCCTGATGGACTTAAGCATAGCTTTGAAAGTCTCAACTTTTCCATCTACACCAAGAATCTTCTCAAGATCCATTTGCTCCCAATGGGTTTTACCCCTTCAGGTGCAATAATCAAAGTCATACTTTGTTGGTGTATATGGATTCCATCTTTGATCGCATAGCATCCAGCCTTTTCACAGAGTCCTTACTCGTGATGGCCTGCCTGAACCCAATTGGGTCATCATCTACCATGATGTAATTCTCGCTCCCACTATCACCGAGAATATCGTAGTATCTTTCAAGTGGATGAGGAACCCTACCAGATTCGTGGAGAGGCTGAGGTTTGTTGGAAACTATTGAATCCTTTGGTTTCACCAAATCATCAGCTGTTAGTTTGTCCAGCTGGAACTGCTTCCAGTTCTACCTCATGACCACAAATTTCTTCACAAGAAATTCCTTTTCTAAAAAGGTGGCATGCTGAGAAACAAAACACCTTTTGCTCCTCAGTTTGGCAGAGGATATTCCCTTGCGAATGTTCGGGATATCCAACAAACTTACAGAACAGACCTTGCCTCGAGCTTGTCTGGATTTTGCTTTTCAACATAGGCCGGGCAACCCCATATGTTAACTCGTTTTAAGACATGGTCTCTTCCCATACCATATCTCATATGGAGTGGTAGTCATTGATTTGGATGAAACCCTATTCAATAGGTATGCAGCTTCACAAGTGCATAACTCCAAAAGAAAATAGGTAACTCAACAATACTCATCATAGAGCGTGCCATATCTCATAGGGTGCGATACCTCCGTCCCGATACACCGTTGTGTTGTGGTGTATTCGAAGGAATAACCTGAGAGAGAATCACATTCTCCTTTAAATAATCCAGGTACTCCATGCCCAAGTATTCGCCTCCTCGATCACATCGTAGGACTGTAATATTTCTACCCGTCTGGTTCTTAACTTCAAGCTTACATTCCTTGAATTTCTCAAAAGTTTCAGACTTGTGTTTCAACAGGAACATATGTCCGAATCTTGAGAGATGATCAGTGAATATAATGAAGTTAAAGAACCAACCCTGGCATTTGTAGATATAGGACCATATACATCAACATGTATTAGTCCCAAGAGTTTAGTAACTCCTTCTTAGTTTCCAGTAAACTGAGATTTGGTCATCTTATCTTTGAGACATGACCGGCAAGTTTCATAAGATGAAAGTTCGAACGGATTCAAATATTCATCCTTATATAACTTAGCTGGTCATGTCGTATTGATATGACCTAGTCTACAATGCCACAAGTAGGATTCACTTATTTCTGAACTTATCCTCTTGTGTGTGTTCTTCATACTTAGAACTGTTGTTTAGTTTAGAACATTAATGCTATTTCATAACGCGCCTGATCCAATCAACTCTTGATTCGGGAAAATGTTCACAACATTATCCATCAATACAAAATTATATCCTTTTTTAATTCATTAAAGAAACTGATGTAATGTTGTATATCAGGTTCGATATGTAATAACATTCGTTCAGAATCAATGTATTTAATACAAGGTGATATCTGCCAACTGATTTGGCTGCAACAATTGCACCATTCTCTACACTTAGAGACATATCACCCATTCCCAGTTCTCTACCTTTCTGTAGCCCATGTAACATATTACATATGCGGGATCCTGTTCTGGTATCACATACCCAGGACGCAGAAGATACTGAGAAACAGTTCTCGGTAATGAACACACCCGAAGAAGATGCATCAACATGCACTTTCTTCGATTGGGTGGCATGGGAATCCGAATATTCCCTTATTTCCTGTTTAGACTTATAACAATTATAAGAAATAACGGAACCAACATTCCCCAGCTAAGTATAATAAGCAGGTTCGGTCAGTGCATCCATATTATTATCTTGATTAACGTGTGACATGGTCGCTACCAGGAGAGAGAGAAGAAAACACTCTGCGTGCGCTCTTTTGCAAGATTAGATTGGTTGTTTATTTTATCTAATCAGGATGGCTCCCACTGTTTTTATCAAATCTTCATTCAAACCCTAAAAGGAAAGACTAGCCGGGATTAATTATACTCTACAATGTCGCTAACTGTTCAGCCAGGCCAGTGTCGGTACTTTGAGGGAGGTTCCCCGTGATTTCGCACGGACCTAATTAAAGTAAACATCGTTTTCCCAGGCATAACCCCGTTGACACCTTTCTAGACACCTAATAGGTTAGCTAATTGTAAAGTACAAAATCTCTCCCAGGAGTAACACCTACTCGCAGTGGGTATCGGGATCCAACTATCACATAGAAGGTATGCAATCTCATTGCAAATTTCAACTCTTGAAATTCCCGATAATTGTTTTTACCCCTAGTACTTATGACCTTAACTATGGTCAACATATCATAATTTCTAGTCAAGTTCTACCCATCATTTCATGATTAATTAGACCCACTCACATGACCCTCAACTATGGTTGACATAATCACATGAATGTCCTAACTAATCGTATCATATGCAGTGTAGGAAGACATCACTTAGCTACCGTACACTACGCCTTGACTATGGTCAACATACGCAACACGAATACTAAGTACTCTACTTCCTAAAATGACGGAGGGTTGCAGATGGTTTTTAAGAAAACCTTTAACGCTTTGAACTTGATATCGTTGTAGAATCAAATGGTTTTAAAAGGAGTGGCTTAAGCTCCGCATTTTGAAACTTGCTTTTTCATAAAAAAGCCGAGTGAGTTTCAAATTCGATTCTGCAATATCTTTTAGGTTTATTTTCTTTCATTAATCTCATTAATGAAGTCCTATTATTTATTCTTCCTAAGCGCACAAAAAATGAAACGAAAATAGAACGCATGCTTATGCCATCCGCATTCGCCACAGTGTCCTATTATGTACCGTTAGGTTACTTAACTAACGGCATACCGGGACGGGACTAGCGCGGGTGCAAAACATAAGCAACGTTTATTATATATCTCATATATAATATACCACAATCGTCTCAGAATATCAAGTGATCACATCACAGAATATCAGCAGCGGAAAAGAACATATGAAATATTGGATATACTAGGATTTCCGTGTTTTGAATTAAGCCAGTAAAAAACACGGATTCCACGTCCGTGATGAATAACCAAACCCACATCCCTAGACCCCTACGAGAGCGACAAGCAACCCTACCAATTCTAGGGTTATGAGACCCGGTCTCGACTCCTCGAGATGGTCTCCTACTGGACCCTAGAACCCGGTTACTTATGATCCCCTCCTTGGGTCTATCCTAATACGGAAAAGTAAATAATATACGTCAATGGTGACAACATCCTCTACCCGGAAGTGCCCCAATAAAAGAATATTACATACATTGAATTTTACATAAATGAAAAACTCTCATCTCACATAAAATCCCCCCGGCTATTCAAACACGACGGTCCAATATAACATATCACAGCAATACATAACATTACATGTCATCAACGTAAGTAAATATGCGTATCCCAATTGTTGTTGACATATAGCAACGAAATCGGCGATACCCTACATATTACACTTACGGTCGCAGAAAAGAAAGTGAAAAACTACAACAGTTGGAATCCGCAACCACCTTAGACATCATAAACCCAATGTATCACATATTTTGGATTTCATGTCCAACCAAATGAATTCCTTATATATCACATGCCTAACGATTATAAACCCCGCATTTTAGTCTCAACATTGAAAACACTTTCCAATAACTTGTCGGGTAATTCAACAAGATTCCCGACATCCTGATCGAATGCTCGTCGGAAACTTTAGTAGATGGCTGCACTCGTGACGCCGTCGACAAAGTGCACTTAGGCGGAACACCGCGTCCGTGAGCACCCGGATGGATGCTTTTGGCAAGGGGGTTCTCCTACAGTCACTTGGTCGGGGCTATGGGGCATGGCTATCTAATAACGTTACCCGGCGAGTATCCACGTACACTACGTGATTGCGACGGACTTTTGATCCACATCAAAATTCTGTGACAACCGATCAAATGAGACTAAATTGTTAGATTTATAAAATTCAAATCAGTTTTTACAAAACCGATTATCGTGGATTCCAAATATTATATCACAATCAACTAGACGATGTTAAACGTTTCGATCGAATCAACAAATCCCCACAACTCCTTAAAAGCTCAACACTTGAGCAAAGTTAAAATGCCCATAACATTCCACAGTACCTCTGGACCAGCCGTAGAAGGGTTGACCCTTGCCTCACCTATGGTGCCGCGGAACTACGGAAAACCCTAGGGTTTGACCGCGGTTCTACGGTCACAGAATCGAGTTAGGATTTTGTTCTTCTAGAGGGTCCATAGAATTACTTGCACAACCATTGAATATACTCAACTTAGAAAATTCCAACACTTGGAAAATTTCAGATGGTGTCCAGAGGTGGTGTTTGGAGTTCGTTCGAAGTGTTAAACATAGTCTAGGTTACCATTACATTGTTAAAAATACGACTACGAAACACTCCGTATTAGCCCTATACCAAAATTAACATCACATGAAATTTTGGACTAAACAAACAATACCTGAAACCCCAAAACCTACAGAACAGTTCACAGAAGAAAATCAAGACGAAATGGAGCTAATAGGGCCGGCCTCCTCGGTTTTGGGGTGTTCTCATCGGGTAAAATCCGATGAAACAACCTCAAATTTCTTCTGTGCTCTACATGTATCATATACAAACTTCTGCAGTTGCTAAAATAATTTTTACAGACCATTTGAAAATCGACAGAGAGCAAAAATCAGGGTTTCAGAATATCGTATTTGCGGAGTTGTTTCGGTTTCGTATTATATTTAATATCGTCCAAGTTTCTAGTTTGGCTATGATACTACTGTAGGGTTTCCTTATCACCATGCCTAGAGTTTGGAAGTATCAAACATGCCACAACAAAAAATTTAGGGGGTGCTAAGAAAACATCCTAGGAATCGAACTAGAAAGTTAGTGTAACAACAAATATGTAAACAAACATTACCTCTAAGTTAATGAGGAATACAACCTTTGTAGACCGGTCCTTCACTTCTAAAGCTCCGTGTAGTAGTCCCTTCGCTCCAAGTAGTGAACACTCGAACTCTAGTGAGGGTTCACATGAAGAAATGAACAAGCTTGCTCAAAGTCTTCGAGGCCGAAGATAATCTACGTCGAGAAGGCTCAAGCTCATGCTACCTCTTCACTAATGGTAGATTAGTGAAGCAAACACCCTAAACTAAATGGCTAATATAGTAGAGGACGATGAAGTAGAAAATTGGATCACTTTAGATTTAATTTTCTTACAATATTTCTTCACTTCCTCAAAACTTAGAGAGCTTGAGGGAGATGAAGAAGAAGATGAAGAAGAAGATGAAGATGAGAATAAAAACTCATGAGGTTAGAAAAACAACCATGGGTGAGTTTATGTTATACACTAACTTATGTAGAGAATAAACCATGGCTAATATTAATGGTTAGGTTAATAAATATCTTAAGTAAAACAAAAAGAGTGGACTTTGTCAATGGTTCTACAAGTTTCCACTAAACTCAACCATGACAATTTTCCACTAATTTTGAATTACTTAATAATAAATATGAACCCACATTAAGCTAAGCATGGTGTGAGTCTCATACATCCATGTTGCATGTGTAACCTAGCATGACACTCTAATATATATCACATATATATTATTTGTGTAAAAAGAAAACAATAAAATTAACATATATCATATATATGTTAAGTGTATCAAAAGTGAGAAAAAGAAATGCTTAAGTGAGCTAATATTAGTTAATGTAATTTAATATATCAAATATATAATTATACATTAAATTATTAAATCAACACTTGATTTAATAATCCGGTTATATCACATATAACCGACTAATATTATATGTATCAATTTATCGAATCAACACCTGATCCGATAACTTGGCTATATCACATATAACTGGTCGATATCACATATTACGAGAATGGAATGCGGTATCACATACACACATTAATCTCGGTCCCATACATATCACATATGTGCTCCTACTTCGTTTCGCATGAACCAGTAAACCTCTGTGTAGGTCTCTAAAGACTCGTTAATATGCCGATAGTAGATGATGATCATATCAAACACCCACAAGTCGCAAGCGGTCTGCTAAACGTAACGGCCACCCAGGTATTGAGCGATCAGAAGATCAACAAGCAAGCATGCTCATACTCCTGTGAATCCAATCAAGTAACACTACCGTACAGTCCGGTTTGTCCGTCTGATATGTCGCATATCCAGCCTGGGGGTGGTGAAACGTCAGACCCCAATAACTTGATAAGTCGTGCCGATATAGGGCATATAACGGCTCGAGAAACTACTGATAACACTTACCAGTAAATCACTGCAACCCTGGCTAGGGATTTATTGTTATGGCCAATCGAGCACAGCACAACATCAACCCCCAATACCGGGAGAGACAAAATCCCCTCCTATCGCTCATTGCCTCCATGTGACCCGGGACTGTACCCAAAAACCACCGTTTGCACGACTCGGTAGAGCCGTGGTAGGGTGAAAATCAAAGCACAGTGGGAGACACACAAGACTCTATGACGATCTCGGGTCAATAGACTAACCTGTACCAGTGTCACCAGAGAACCGCTATCTGACGATAGGTATAATACCATCTAGGAGTTCTCGGCGAGTCCGTTCAGTGTACCCAGTCTCCACTGAGCACCTGTATACCATCTCTGATGTCAAACACCAATGGATATGAAATCATCCATCACCCATCATATGGGTCGAGAAGCGTATACGCTAGTCTACTCTGGAACATTGATGCCCTGTCTCGATACTCCCACGACTAGGAACAATTGAAGGATGCACTTACCGACTATCCAGACCCCACTAGTATGATCCCTATCAGAATCCTGGAATTCAAGTACAGATCCTAAGGGCTTTATCAACATGTGATAGGGATACAATAAGTATACATGTTAAGATAAAGTGCAACCAGATAGCATACTATCATGTCGAGCAAGGAAGTCCTCCCTATGTATGTCCAAGCATCCACTATAATATACATTATATGTACAATAATGGCCTCTAGGGCATACATACAACTAACATGTTTGACATCAAAGATCGTATATGGGTGCTCATTGGAGACTGGATACACTGAATGGACTCGCCGAGAACTCCTAATTGGTATTATACCTATCGTCAGATATCAGTTCTCTGGTAACACTGGTACAGGTTAGTCTGTAGACCCGAGATCGTCATAGAGTCTTGTGTGATTCCCACTGTGCTTTGATTTCCACCTTACCACGTTCAAGAGAACGTGCAAAACGGTGGCTTTTGGGTACAGTCCCGAATCACATGGAGGCAAGGAGCGATAGGAGGGGTTTCGTCTCACCCGGTATTGGGGGTTGATGTTGCGCTGTACTCGATTGGCTATAACAGGAAGTCCCTAGCCAGGGCTGATATGGAGATCTATTGGTAAGTGTTATCAGTAGTTTCTCGACCCGTTATGAGCCTCATATCGGCATGACTTATCGGTTACTGGGGTCTAGCATTTACCACCCTAGAATGGATATGCGACCTATTAAACGAAGAGACCGGACTGTACGGTAGTGTTATTGACAGGCTTTACAGGAGTTAGAGCTGGCTTGCTTGTTGATCTGATCGCTCAATACCTGAGTAGCCGTTACGTCCAGCTAGTACCGCTGACGGCTTGTAGGTGATTGATTTGATCATCACCTACTGCCGGCATATTGACGAGTCTTTAGAGTCCTACACAGAGGTTTACTGGCTCAGGCAAAACGAAGTAGGAGCACATATGTGATATGTGCGGAACCAGGATTAATACGTATATGTAATACCGTATTCTATTCTCGCGATATGTGATATCGGCTGGTTATATGTGATATAGCCGGGTTATCGGATCAAGTGTTGATTCGATAAAATGATACAGATTATATTAGTCGGTTATATGTGATATAGCCGGATTATTAAATCCAGTGTTGATTTAATAATTTAATATATAATGATATATTTGATATATTAAATTACATTAACTAATATATGTTCACTTAAGTATTCTTTTTCTTACTTTTGATACATTTAACATATATGTGATAAATATTTATTGTATTGTTTTCTTTTGTTACATAAATAATATATATATGATATATATTATTGTGACATACTAGGTTATACATTCAACATGGGTGTATGAGACTTACACCATGGTTTTGATAATGTGTTTGTTTTTATTTATATAAGTAATTCAAAAACATTTGGATATTTGTCATGGTTGAGCTTGGATGTATCTTGTAGAACCATTGACTAAGTCCACTTGTTTTGTTTTACCTAAGATATTTATTAACCTAACCATAATCACTTAGCCATGGTTTATTCTCTACATGGGTTAGTGTATGACATAAACTCACCATGGTTGCATTTCTAACCTCTCTTTCATTCTCTTTTGATTCATTATCTCCTTCATCTCCTTCAAGCTCTTTCTAGGTTTTGAGGAGATAAAGAAAAATAGTGAGAAATTAAATTCTAAAGTGAGAAAAATTCCCACTTCACCATCCTCTACGAAACTAGCCATTTAGTTTGGGGTGTTAGCTTCACTAATTCCGTATTAGTGAAGTGATAGCTTGAGTCCGTGTTTCCTCGACGTAGATCATCTTCGACGTTGAAGACTTCAAGCAAGTATGCATCATTCACCTTGTGGAGCCTCTCAAGTGTCCAGGAGTTCATTGATCGCAGCGAAGGGACCACTACAAGGAGCTATAGAAGTGAAGGACCGGACTAAAAAGGTTGTAATTCATACTCACTTAGATGTAAGGCCGGGGTTCTTTTAGCATGGCAAAATTTTAAATTCGCATGGATGATGCCACCCGAAACCTTGTTATCGTGCTCAGGAACCCTACAGTGGTATCAGAGCCTAGCTAGAGAATTACACGATGTTTGTTAGATTACGAAACCGAAACTACTCCAAAACTTGAAACAACGAACCCTAGTTTCTGTCGAAATTTTCTGAGAGTCAAAAAATAATTTTAGCTACTGCAGAATGTTATATATGATATAACATGAACACTAGAGAAAATTGAACCCAATTGGCCGGATTTTGGCCAAGCACATTGAGCTTTTTCCTGAGGTGGCCGGTTTTGGTAGCTTGTTCTGGGTTCAAATTTTTTTGGTGTTCCAGTCTCTGGGTTTTGGTGTTTCAGGTGTTGCTTGTTTTTCCTAAAATTTCATGAGATGCTAATTTTCTATAAAAGCAATTCGGAGTGCTTCTTAGTCGTAATTCTAACATGTTTTCGGGTTATTTAGACGCTGTTAAAAAGTTCGAACGGATATCAAATACCCACTTTAACCCTCGCCGGAAAATTTTCCAAGAGTTGGATTTTTTTCAAAGTTAAAGAACATTCAAATATCATGCAAGTGATTCGATGGAACCTTTATAAGAACGAAACCCTAACTCGATTCTGTGACCGTAAGAACCGCCGCCAAACTCTAGGGTTTGCGGTAGTTCCGCGGTGCCATAAGTGAGGCAAGGGTTAACCCTTCTACGGCTGGTCCATAGTGTAGGGTTGCTATGCACTGCCACAAGGGTATACAAGGCATCAATCATGCCCAATTAAAAATTTAGCCGTGCCGAACAACCCAAAGCCGGATCTTTAAACTAGGGTTTAGGCGAAAACTAGCATGTTAAACTCTTTAATACTAAGTGAAAGGGATTACAACCTTTGTAGATCCAGTCCTTCACTTCATTAGCTCCGTGTAGATGTCCCCATCTCTGCGATCGTGAACTCCGGACTCTAGAGAAGCTTCACAAGAAGAACGAACGTGCTTGCTTCGATGACTTCGAGGCCGAAGATGATCTACGTCGGGGAGACACTAACTCAAGCTATTCCTTCACTAGGTCATGAACTTTGTGAAGAGAACACACTCTACTACATGGAAGTGGTAGAGGATGAAGAAGTAGGAAGTGTGCTCACTTTAGAATTGATTTTCTCACACTTTTTCTCATGGCACCATTGGAGCTAGTAAGCTTTTCATGGAGCTTGATGAAGAAGAAGAAGAAGAAAGAATAATATCATCATATGAATTATCTCTCCTCAATAATGTAACCATGGGTGAGTTAAGCTATCATGCTTAACTCATGTAGAGAATTGACCAAGGTATATGGTTAAGGGTTGGGCTAACTAAATATCCTTAAGAATGACAAAAGAGTTGACTTTGTCAATGTTTCCACAAGCTTCATGAAAGCTTGAGAACTTTGACAAAGTCTTTCTCTTTTGTTATTCTTAAGATATAAACAAAACCCTAATCTTTACCCTAATCTTGGTATAAGTTTCATACACCCATCTTTGATGTATCATCAAGCATGACACAATCATATGTACACAAATATATATCACATATACACTTATGCACAATCTAGTGAGAAAATAAATCATTAGTGAGCTAATACTAGTTAATGTAATGTAATATATCAAATATATAATTATACATTAAATTATTAAATCAACTCTTGATTTAATAACCCGGATATAACCGACTAATATCTTGTGTAACAACTTATCGAATCAACACTTGATCCGATAACCCGGCTATATCGCATACAACCGATCAATGTCACGAATCGCGAGAATAGAATACGGTATCTCATATCGTATTAATCTCGGTCCCGCATATATCACATATGTGATTCTACCCCGTTTCGCTTGAGCAAGGAAACCGCTGTGTAGGACTCCAAAGACTCGTCAATACGCCGGTAGTAGGTGATGATCATATCAAACACCCACAAGCCGCAAGCGGTCTGCTAAACGTAACGGCCACCCGGGTATTGAGCGATCATAAGATCAACAAGCAAGCCTGTACATTCTCCTGTGAATCCAATCAGTAACACTCCCATACAGTCCGGTCTCTTCGTCTGATATGTTGCATATCTCGCCTAGGGGTGGTAAACGTCAGACCCCAGTAGCTCGATAAGTCGTGTCGATATGAGGTCTATAACAGTTCGAGAACTACTGATAACACTTACCAGTAAATCTCAGCAACCCTGGCCAGGGATTTCCGGTTATAGCCAATCGAACACAGCGCAACATCAACTCCCTATACCAGGAGAGACGAATCCCCTCCTATCGCTCATTGCCTCCATGTGATTCGGGACTGTACCCAAAAGCCACCTTTTTGCACGCCCTCTTGGACGTGGTATAATGGAAATCAAAGCACAGTGGGAATCACACAAGACTCTATAACGATCTCGGGTCAACAGACTACTCTGTACCAGTGTCACCGGAGAACTGCCATCTGACGTGAGGTATAATACCATCTGGGAGTTCTCGGCGAGTCCGTCCAGTGTACCCAGTCTCCACTGAGCACCCGTACACCATCCTTGATGTCAAACACCGATGGATATGGGATCATCCATCGCCCATCATATGGGTCAAGATGCGTATACGCTAGTCTACTCTGGTGTATCGATGCCCTGTCTCGATACACCCTCGACTGGGAACAGTTATAGGATGTACTCGTCGACTACCGTTGCCCCACTAGTATGATCTCATCATAGTCCCAGTAGTCGAGTCCATATCCTAAGGGCTTTATCAACATGTAACATAGAGACAATTAGAGTACATGTTAAGATAAAGAGCAACCATATAGCGTACTATCATGTCGAGCAAGAAAGTCCGCCCTATATATGTCCAAGCATCCATTACAATATACATCATATGTATAGTAATGGCCTCTAGGGCATACATATAACTAATAATCTCCCACTTGCACTGGGGCCAACTGTTGTGGTATCACATACCCAGGAATTAGCGGCGGTTAAAGTATCTCATACTCAACCATCCCATAAATGTCTCTACTGGGAAAAAGGCCTTTGTGAGTGGATCCGCGCTGTTGTCCTCTGTGTCTACTCTCCTAACCTCGATCTCCCTAGAGATCAACCATCTCCATGATCAGGTGATACTGCCTAAGAATTATATCTGGATTTCTGATGGGACGGTAGTTCCTTGGCATAAGCCACAACTCCATTGTCACACAATGGTAGGAACGAAGTTCATCTCATGAACTTGTTTATATCCAGACTGCCTCTTTGGTAGCATCCTTGGTAACGATGTATCTTGCCTTTAATCGTCTAGTAAGTCACGGTATCTAGCTTGGAACTCTTCCAACATACCGTCCCTCCACTGAGGGTAAAGACAATTCCTGCGACTGACATTCAGTCGTCCTTATCACCCTAAAACCTTTCCAGTGATTCTCCCCAGGATCGATTGATACCATCTTACTACAACTAGTGATTATCCTAACATCCAATTAGATCTATCTCATAGATCCAAAATCCAGGATTCAGGAGGTATCACTATGATCCTATATGGAGAATCCTTGTGATAAGCGGAGATTGACCGAGCGTAGCATAGGAAACTCCATCCCTATCAAGAGTATGTCATCCACGTACTCTACGAGAATCACCACCATACTCCCTACTACTTTGTATATACAAGGTTCATCTACCATTTTGATGAAGTCAAACTCTTTGACTACCACATCAAAACAGATGTTCCAACTCCGCGATGCCTGTTTTATCACATAAAACATCTTGCACACGTTTCCACTGCTCCCACTGTCTACGAAGCCCTCTGGCTGTGTACTTATAGACGCTCTTTTCTAAAACATCATTTAGAAAAGCAGTCATGACACCCAACCGCCAGATATCGTAGTCATGGTATGTAGCCGTCGCAAGTAGGATCTGGATGGACTTAAGCATAGCTTTGAAAGTCTCAACTTTTCCATGTACACCTAGTAATCTTCTCAAGATATACTTGCTCCTGATGGGGATTTAACCCTTCAGATAGAGCAACCAAAGTCCATACATTGTTGGTGTATAAGGATTCCATCTCAGATCGATAAGCATCCAGCCATTCTTACAGAGTCTCACTCCTGATGGCCAGCTCGAAACTAGTTGGGTCATCATCTCATGATGCAATCCTCACTCCCACTGTCATAGAGAAACCGAAGTATCTCTCAGGTGGGTGAGTAACCCTACTAGATCGGCGGAGAGGCTGAGGTTCGTTGGAAACTATTGAATCTTTTGGTTCTACCAAATCATCAGCTGCAGTTTGTATAACTGGAACCTTTCTAGTTCTATATAACAGACCTTGCCTCGAGCTTGTCCGGATTTTGCTTTTTAGACATAGGCCGGACAACCCCAAATCTTAACAAACTTAAGATATGAGCTCTTCCCTTTCCGTATCACATATGAAGTGGTAGGCAACTGATTTGATTTGAACCCTATTCAATAGGTATGCAGCTTCTCAAGCGCATAACACCCAAAAGGAAATAGGAAACTCAGTAGTACTCATCATAGAGCACACCATATCACATAGGGTGCTATTGCTCCGCCCCGATATCCCGACGTGCTGTAGGTGTATACGGAGGAGTAATGCTGAAAGAGAATCTCATTCTCCTTTAGAATAGTCCAGGAATTCCGTGCTCAAGTATTCTCCTCCTTGATCTCATCAAAAGACATAATACTTATACCCGTATTTTGGTTCTCTACTTCCAACTTATATTCTATGTGATAGTGCACGGCGGCGCCCCGGCCGTCAATCCGACGGCCAAATGCGGAAGCGGTGATAAACTTTTAATTTTGCAAACTAGCAAACCGGCACCACCGCGCACTAAACACCCGGATCATGCCATTAAACTAGTCCTAGCTATCTAGAGAGGGGGTAGAGAAGTATACCAAGCGATCCGTGTCCTTCGGTCTTCGTCTCCACTCCGATCTCCCGCGGAAACTCCGGTTGTCGCCTCCTTGCCGGAAGGGCACCACATCGTCTGCATCTTTTACGGGCTCCCGCCTCTATACCGAGGCAACTCGGGCGCGAAGTTGGCTAGCCGACGCGTCCAAGATTTGCTGTAGAATAGTGTAGTAGGCTATGTCTCTTTTGGGGTTATGAAGTTGCCTTAAAGATGATGGAGGAGAGGAAGAATTTTGGAGAGGATGAAGGTGTATCATTTTGCAAGCATGAAGAGAATGAGATGAATAAAAATCCCACCACTAGAAAAAACCACTCTCTCATTCTCTCCCCAATAGTCTATCTCTCTCAAGTGAGAATGGTGGAGGATAAAAACATCAACCATGAAAGGAGGTGATCGTAGTAAAAGGTGGAGGGTGACCACAACCAAAAGCCATCATAACAAAGTCATATCAACTCTCATCAAGTCCTAATCCATTCTAATCACCACAAAAGCAAAAGAAAAGATGGAAAAAGAATATAATGATGACGGTCATATCATAATCTCACAAATGCAAGAAACCCCTCCCCAATAAGTTATTTGCAAACTTGCAAATAACCCCCTCCATCGGAAAAGTCCGGCCGCGAAGGAACAAAGGAAAATCGGCCGGAACGGAATGCAAACTGGCAACTCCAGAAAACTGGTCCCGTAATAAATTACAGGAAAACCCCGCTACTGCATATACATGCCCGCATTTGTATTCCGACCGGATACAAATGCAAAGAGACAAAATCTACACTGTACTATACTATGATCCGGCTTAAACTAAAGCCGGCTAGTAATATCCGTCCGATCCTGATGCATGCAATACCGCACGTATCTGATCGAACCCTGCCATATATCCATACGGCCTCTAGTACTAACCGTCCGATCCTGATCCGTGCAATACCGCACGTATCTGATCGGACCCTGCCATATCTCCATACGGCCTCTACAGCGTTTCGCCCGAAAGCTTGAGTAACTGAAAGTGTGGTGGACTCTAAAGACTCGTCAATACTATGGCTGTGGATTTAACCACTAGCACGTCAGAGGTATAAGCCAATACGTGACGGGCCACCAGCTATTGACCAAAAAGGACGTCGATGAGCGAACTCATCCTGACACCCTATTGAGCCTGTCAGTGACAATATCCGTACAGTCCGGTCCGTTCGTCTATGAGCATCGCATGGAGGGCCTAGGGGGTTGGTAAAAGTCAGACCCCCAAAAGCGGTACAAGTCGTGTCGGAGTGTAGCCCAGAACACCCTGAGATACTACTGGAATACCTACCAGTAAATCTCCTGCCTTGGCCAAAGACTTCATATAATGGCTCTCCTAGACACAGCGCGACCTCACCCCCAATACCGGGAGAGACGAACCCCTGAAGATACGCTCACTGCCTCCATGTGGCTCGGGACTGTACCCAACTAAAACCTGTTTGCACGTCTCCTTTGAGCGTGGTAGGGTAGTAATCAAAGTACAGTGGGAACTCATACAAGACAAATGACGATCCTCAGGTCGATGAACTAACCTGTACACATGTCACCAGGGAACTGCTATCTGACGTCAGGTATAAGACCAACTAGCATGTTCCCGGCGAGTCCCGTCCGGTGTACTCATAACCCAATGAGCTCCTGTATACATCTTAGGTGAACCAACTGACACCAGTGGCTTGTGAGACCGGCCACCGCCCCTCGTCGGGGTCTCGACTGTATACACTAGTCTACTCTGGAGAATCGATGCCCTGTCTCGAAACTCCTACGACTAGGGACCTTTTAAGGATGTGCTTATAGACTACCAGCTCCCACGTATATGATCGCCCTCATACTGCTGGCAGTCAAGCAAGAATCTTAGGGGCTCTATCAACGTGCAATAGCGACCTGTCAGGTCACCTAAAGCAGTACACGATGATAAAGGTAAACCAGATAGCATACTATCATCTTGAGTAAGACTGTCCTACCCGGATAGGTCCTCCCTCAATCATTGCAATCACACGCCTGTGATCCAATAATTGACTCTGAGGGCACTATCTCCAACAATCTCCCACTTGCACTCAAGGCTAATTATTACGATGTCGCATACTCACAGCCCGTGTGATACCGAACACCCAACTTCTCTACTAGTCAGTCTCACAAAACTCGTTTGCGAAACTATTGCGTTCGAGGAATAGCCTCTGTGAGTGGATCCGCCTTGATGTTTCTTTCTATGTCTCTCTATATCTCAAGTTCGCGGAGAAAACCATCTCCCGAAATGAGCAATACCTGTCTTAGAATGTGTCTAGATGTCTGATGGGACCTAGTTCATAAATGAACTCCAAATCCAAACTTCTTAGACTGTATCGACAACTGAATTTAATCAGTATCCTGCGCCATGCCTCCCTCAGTACTGCCTGGATCACCTGTCCAAAATACTGCCCCTCGTCTGAGGGAAAACTATAACTCTGACGATCACCCTGTCGTCCATGTCACCTTGGAAGTCTGGAATGATAACTGTCTCCTAAACGAGGCTGTCGTTATCATATCCCTAGAACATCCACTTATGCTCTAAAACTGCTTCCGTCTGTTTCTCTAGGATAGGATCAATATCAACTTATTGCATCTACTGTAAGAACAACATCTGGCGTGGTACTTGACATCTCATGATTGACTCAATTGCCTGAGCAAGTGATCTGCCAATCATGCACATCCCTCTCCTCTTTAGTCCGTAAGACACCTTTAGAGAGGGTGACTCCATTACCTGCAGGTACACTACCGTACCAGGAGTCGTCCATTCTAAATACTCTTAGAATGCTGTTAAAGTACCTAGATTGGGAAACCACCCAAATCTAGATCTAAAACCATAGATCTAGTAACCAGTATGTTTGATATAATATCCAAGTCCTGTGTGGAGATACCACTGTGTGACGACCAAAGTATAACCGATCGTAGTATAGGAATATCCTTTCCTACTTTGTGTATGTCATCAAATACCATGACATGACACCCTACTACCTTCTTAACAGATCCATCCCCTATTCTGACGAAGTCAAACCTATGACTGTCACATCAGAAATAGATGATCTATCTCCACAACTCTGCTTTAGTCTATAAATAGACATAAGCCACCTGTCCACCAATGCTTCCGCTGCTCCCACTGACTATGACAACCCTCTGGTAGAGTCATATAGACGTACACTTCTAAAGCCAGTTTAGAATGACGCTATACTCATCCTCATGCCGGGTCTCACAGTCTGGAACAACAGCAATGGCAAGTTTGGGTAAACAAGAACTTCCCTGTCACCGTCCTTGAGGCTACCGGAGCACCTCTCGGGTGCCTGAAGTTACCCACCTTATCTGCGGAGTGGCCAATGGAATGTCAAGCCAGATTGAATCTTTAGGTTCCTATGAAATCTTCAGTAATCGTTTGTGGTTCTGGAATCACTTCCAGTTCTACCATACTCCCACAACTGTTTTTCTGAAAAAATCCATTTTTAATAAAACTGTGGCGAGTCAAGAACAATATCACTATTGATCTTCTAAATGGTAGAAAATCAACCCTCGTCATAGCCTGGGTCAATCCACAAACAGCCATTACAGAAACATGCCTTGAGTTATCCAGAGTCTGGTTTTAAGCATAGGCCGGACAACTCCCCGTACCTTAACATCGTTAAGATATGAACTGTTCTATATCCAATATAGAACCAGAGGCACTGATTTAATTGAACCAGATTCAAATCATGCAGCTGTCTCCAGTGCATGTCAACTAAATGGAAAGAGGCCGATCAGCGTTACTCAACTTAGGAATGCTTCAAATTATGAGTAACCTGAAAGAGAAGCAAGTTCTCTTAATCATTACTATCAACTGAATATCATACTCAAGTATCTACATCTTCGATCACTTTGAAGAATCCCGATACCTGCAATACCTGGTTCTCTACTTTATTCAAATACCTATAACTTCTCAAAATTCGGACCCTGTGTTTCCACGAAACACCTGTTTAAAAACTAGAGAAGTCATAAGTAAACCGAATATAGTATGAGGACCAACCCCTCTGTCCTGATGGACCCTGAACAACATACAATACTCTGTATAAGTCCCTTGAGTCTGATAACTCATTCACTGTGTGTCGTAGGTTGAAAACTGTACTTATAGTTAAGAAGAATTACACCGCTTGTTCAATGCTCCTTACCTAACCATCCACTGATATAGGTAAATGTCATAGACATAATTTCAAAAAGTTATATCTCACTCTATAAAAATAGACGTACAGATATATCAATTTGAAATTGGTGCACAACAACGGATATTCAAAACCATATATTTGCCAACCGGCAAACAACCCAGGTGGCTTCCTCAAATATCACCAATTACAACGAATCCTGATATAATGAGGGTGGTCACCTAATTTCCAATGACTTACTCCCACTCATCATCTGTAAAACCATACAGATGTGAGAATCATACCTGGTAAATACATACCCTGGAGCAAGTGTCTAATCGGGAAATCAGTTTTCATTTAACAGTACATAGTGAAACTGAAACATTGAAATGTTTCGATGGGGCATCCGGGTATTCTTAGTAATGCCTCTTCCATTATCCAGATTCACAACTATAACCGTATAATTCTTTGCCACCTCTCCAAATCCCTTTATATGTCTTTAGTCATTACCTTCTGTACACCCCTTTAGGCCAAATGGTTTTCTTCCTTCCCTACCGTTCGGCACCAGCCTATGGTTTGGAAGAAGACTATCCAATAAGCATAATGGGTGTGCTGTCCTAGTCCTAGGAGCACTCGCAATGCGAGAGAAGGTGAGGATAAAAGACAACAGAATGAACCTTATTCCTATTTCTCCTGAACCAGGATCCATCCCCGAACTGGAACAAGTTCCTTTCGAGTTCGTATATAACCATACGATGGATTATCCAATGAACTGGGATCTTCGTAGTGATACGGAGTGTCCTGGAGAAATACAAAGGTGATTTAGGATTGGCGAAGAAATACTTGGTTTGGTCGTGAATATTAGTCGCAATTTACTTTGCGCTCTTACTAATCCCTTGCTTTGTCTTAATCTTAGCACCTTCTGCACACCATCGTTATGCTAATTGGTTTTCTTCATTCCCCACCGTTCGGCACCAGCCTATGGTTTGGAAGAAGACTATCCAATTTGCGGAATAGGTGTACTATCTCCTAAACCAAGGAGTACTCGCAACTTGAGAGAAGGCAAAAAGGAAAAGACAACTGAATAGTCCTATCCGTTTTCTCCAGAAGCAGAAACCATCCTCGAATTCCTTCGAGTTCGTATCTAACCATACGATGGTTTTGTCCAATGGAAGTGGACGTTCGTAGTAATACGGGGTGTCCTGGAGAAAAGGGTAAAAGTAGGAGTGGCAATGAGGTCTGCAACTCTGACAATCCAAAAGCCAGTGTTAAGAAGGTTCGGTCAACTTGGTCACTGAGTCATAGTCTAGGGTCGGGTCAATGGTCGCTGCCAAAGAGAGAGAGAAAAGAAACACTCAGCGTGCACTCTAACTTAGATCAGAATGGTTATCCCTTTATCTAACCTGGAAACCTCCCACTGTAACCTCAAATTCTCCTCCAAACCTGAAAGAAGAATTAGTCGGGATCACCCGAGGAGTAAACCAACTCATCAGTGGGAATCGGGATCCAACTATCATCGCATGATAACGTGGCGGAATCCGCTCACGCTATCACACTCCAGAAGGTATGCGCATATCTGGCAAGTTTCAGTACTTTTGAAACTCCCGATGTGATTTTTACCCCATGCTCTTATGACCTTGACTTTGGCTAACAAATCATAAGTCACATGTCAAGTTCTACCCGTCATTCTCCAGGTTGTTCTGAATCCACCCGTACCTACCCTTGACTTTGGCCAACAAGGCAGTACGACTGTTCCAAATCAACGCATCTATCTATGCTGCATATGAGTAACCAACAGCTACCAAACACTGTGCCTTGACTTTGGCCAACAAACACAGCTTGAATACTATTGACTACCCATATGAAACGACGGAGGGCTACGAATGGTTTCTGGCGAAAACCTTTAACGTAATGAACTTGATATCGTTGAAGGAACGGATAGCTTTTTAGAAAAATATAGTGACGAAAACCTGTGCTAAAGAGGTCACTCCCGGTGAAGGGATCTCGGCTCTTTCCCCGTAGAATGAGGTGCAAGATATTCCAATTGAATACCACGGTGCAAAGCAAAAGTAATCGGCTATAGTGAAGTTATTGCCCTGACGCAAACTTTTTTCCAAGGGGTCACTCCCGGTGAAGGGATCTCGGCCCTTGCCTCGTCGACTGAGGAGCAGGATATTCCAACTGAATACCACGATGCAAAACAAAAGAGAACGCCCTTGCAATAACAGCTTTTTGAAAAGTGTTCCAACAACATCAGATTAGGTTTGTTTTAACTTGCATTGATCCGAATCAACGCAGTCCCATCAATTGATCACACCACAAAGAACGAAAATATTCTGATGTACGTATATGCCATCCGCATTCGCCACTGGGTCCCATCATTACCCGTTAGGTTAGCTAACTAACGACAGAGCGGGGACTGGACTAGCGCGGATGCAAAACATATACAACATCTACTAATATATATACCAATATATTATATTCGCTCAAGGCGTGATAAAAATGCAACATCACAGAAATGTACAGCATCACAGAACAATACAGATATCTGGGATCCCCGGGTTTCACAGAGCCACTACTGAAACCCGACGTTCCCCTGGTCGTGTGGATAGCCTGTGCAATGAAATCCTAGACCTCTACGGGCGCGGCAAGTTACCCGCCAAAACCTGAAGCGAGGCAGCCCCCTTCAGCAACGTGAATGGACCACCCAACACTTCACGGAATTTGGTAACTTGGGCACCCCTCCTGGGTCAACCTGTACCCCCTATGAGTGCGGCGAATAGCCCGCCAATTCTAGAGTGAAGCCCCCTCCGTCTCAATGCCATGAGATGCGGGCTTGTTGCCCTCTAGAACCCGGCTATCCTTGCACCCCACCTTAGGGTAATCCTAGTACAGAAAGTAAAATATACATACAACGGGTATATCGACCGCAACCTGGTCGTGCCCCAAAAAATAATACAATCAGGCAGTGACGGCAGTCCACATGTCGGACGCTCGCCCCGCAATATCAAATGTACATAATACAAAAAAAACTGTACTACCATTGCATCCAGGCTATCCCCCACGACCAATCCGCAATATCACAGCAATACACAGAACATCAACGTGAATGTCACGTTCGTAAATCCGTCTAACCGGGCTATAGCAGTTAGACAGGATTTACCGATCAAGTGACATTCACGGTCGCAGATATAATGTAAATACTGTGAACTAATGTGTTTAAAATATCCGATCGATCAAATTTACCAAGTGGGCCCCCAAGTACTACTGTAGCACATCAAGAAATTCTGGGCCCAAAATTAATATTCCAAAAACCCTACAATCAACCAAGAAAGCAACTGCAGAAATTTGACGCAGTGATCACACTATAGTGCGGCGGAATCGCGGCCTAAATGGAGTTTTTGCCGCGGTTCCGCGCTCCTATAGTCGACTCACTGTGTCGAATTTCTACAAAACTCTTAGAACTTCCATTACATCACTTTTCTACAATCTGAAAAATTTTTGGATTCCAAAAAATTTCGACAGAAAACTGATGTGAAGAAAACGCGGGTTTTTGGAATTTTGGTCGATCGGAAACGTAAAACACATTAGACAAAACTAGACTATGTTAATGGCGAGGTTCTGATACCACTGATAGTGCACGGCGGCGCCCCGGCCGTCAATCCGACGGCCAAATGCGGAAGCGGTGATAAACTTTTAATTTTGCAAACTAGCAAACCGGCACCACCGTGCACTAAACACCCGGATCGTGCCATTAAACTAGTCCTAGCTATCTAGAGAGGGGGTAGAGAAGTATACCAAGCGATCCGTGTCCTTCGGTCTTCGTCTCCACTCCGATCTCCCGCGGAAACTCCGGTTGTTGCCTCCTTGCCGGAAGGGCACCACATCGTCTGCATCTTTTACGGGCTCCCGCCTCTATACCGAGGTAACTCGGGCGCGAAGTTGGCTAGCCGACGCGTCCAAGATTTGCTGTAGAATAGTGTAGTAGGCTATGTTTCTTTTGGGGTTATGAAGTTGCCTTAAAGATGATGGAGGAGAGGAAGAATTTTGGAGAGGATGAAGGTGTATCATTTTGCAAGCATGAAGAGAATGAGATGAATAAAAATCCCACCACTAGAAAAAACCACTCTCTCATTCTCTCCCCAATAGTCTATCTCTCTCAAGTGAGAATGGTGGAGGATAAAAACATCAACCATGAAGGGAGGTGATCGTAGTAAAAGGTGGAGGGTGACCACAACCAAAAGCCATCATAACAAAGTCATATCAACTCTCATCAAGTCCTAATCCATTCTAATCACCACAAAAGCAAAAGAAAAGATGGAAAAAGAATATAATGATGATGGTCATATCATAATCTCACAAATGCAAGAAACCCCTCCCCAATAAGTTATTTGCAAACTTGCAAATAACCCCCTCCATCGGAAAAGTCCGGCCGCGAAGGAACAAAGGAAAATCAGCCGGAACGGAATGCAAACTGGCAACTCCAGAAAACTGGTCCCGTAATAAATTACAGGAAAACCCCGCTACTGCATATACATGCCCGCATTTGTATTCCGACCAGATACAAATGCAAAGAGACAAAATCTACACTGTACTATACTATGATCCGGCTTAAACTAAAGCCGGCTAGTAATATCCGTCCGATCCTGATGCATGCAATACCGCACGTATCTGATCGAACCTTGCCATATATCCATACGGCCTCTAGTACTAACCATCCGATCCTGATCCGTGCAATATCGCACGTATCTGATCGGACCCTGCCATATCTCCATACGGCCTCTACAGCGTTTCGCCCGAAAGCTTGAGTAACTGAAAGTGTGGTGGACTCTAAAGACTCGTCAATACTATGGCTGTGGATTTAACCACTAGCACGTCAGAGGTATAAGCCAATACGTGACGGGCCACCAGCTATTGACCAAAAGGGACGTCGATGAGCGAACTCATCCTGACACCCTACTGAGCCTGTCAGTGACAATATCCGTACAGTCCGGTCCGTTCGTCTATGAGCATCGCATGGCGGGCCTAGGGGGTTGGTAAAAGTCAGACCCCCAAAAGCGGTACAAGTCGTGACGGAGTGTAGCCCAGAACACCCTGAGATACTACTGGAATACCTACCAGTAAATCTCCTGCCTTGGCCAAGGACTTCATGTAATGGCTCTCCTAGACACAGCGCGACCTCACCCCCAATACCGGGAGAGACGAACCCCTGAAGATACGCTCACTGCCTCCATGTGGCTCGGGATTGTACCCAACTAAAACCTGTTTGCACGTCTCCTTTGAGCGTGGTAGGGTAGTAATCAAAGTACAGTGGGAACTCATACGAGACAAATGACGATCCTCAGGTCGATGAACTAACCTGTATACATGTCACCAGGGAACTGCTATCTGACGTCAGGTATAAGACCAACTAGCATGTTCCCGGCGAGTCTCGTCCGGTGTACTCATAACCCAATGAGCACCTGTATACATCTTAGGTGAACCAACTGACACCAGTGGCTTGTGAGACCGGCCACCGCCCCTCGTCGGGGTCTCGACTGCATACACTAGTCTACTTTGGATAATCGATGCCCTGTCTTGAAACTCCTACGACTAGGGACCTTTTAAGGATGTGCTTATAGACTACCAGCTCCCACGTATATGATCGCCCTCATACTGCTGGCAGTCAAGCAAGAATCCTAGGGGCTCTATCAACGTGCAATAGTGATTGGTTCGAAATGGTGTTTTTGTAGTTAACCGCAATCAATAACGGTGTCGTGTGTAGCTAGACCGAGATGAGTACGGGTCGTCCTCTGGGAAATGTGGAACCTTTTACTTTTACTTTAGATGTGTTGAGAAAGAGAGGAGGGATAAAGAATTTTATAGAATGGTTTCTAGATCTATGTTAAACAAGAATGTAAAATATAGATCTAGATTATTTTAAAGATGTAGATAATATAATAAGAGGGCTTATAGGGTTCGTTAGGATTTAGTAGTTATGGACGATTAATTAAAAGTTACCTTTTTTTATCCATTAATAGATTTAGAACTAGAACGACGGTGATGCGTGTAGATTAGGGTTTCTGGAAGGAAAAGGAATCCCACTCTTAACCCTTATCTCGACACGGAACTCCGTTCATATCTAGCCTTTACCAAAACAATCATTAATCTAATCTCTAATCGCGGTCGGAACTAGCAAACAATTGCTAGCGCGCCCGATTAGGATGTTAATGATTCTTTTGATAAAGTTCCTAAACTTTATAGGACTTAAAAAGGGTTTAGTTATTTTCATCGTCCATTAGCCTACCCTACCTTAACAAGCGGAGAATTACTCGCGCATGTTGGGAGAAGAAGATGAAAAGAAAGAGAGGGAAAACATAATGTAAAATGCAAAAGAATTATATAAAACAACAACCTTTATTAATCAACTTGAACAATCTACACTTTATTCCTTAGAAAATGATTACAAAACTTGGTTTGCTTCTCGAACTCTTCTGAAGGAGGTAGATGAACAGTTGATGATCAGCCTGGATGCGTGAGCCGTCTTGGACTTCGTGATCTCTTCGGCTTGATGATTTTTCCAAGAGACTCTCGGTCCTTATTTATAATCACAGAACCAGAACCCTAGTTTCCTAATATGGAAACTAGTTGTTAGGATCCTAACCACCACAATCCCATATCTCAACTCTTCAAATCCGCGGCGGAACCGCGGCCAGTGGATATGTTTGGCCGCGGATCCGCCCCCTTTTGGTGAGATCATGGCCTCTAATTTTTGTAGCTTCATATCTGTAACACTTGGTAATCTTTTGAGTATCTAGACTTTGAAAATCTTTTCTACATTTCTACCAGAATTAGTTTCTTGAATATCTTTGGTAGATTTGATTTGCCAACTTTGATTTCCTTGATTTCAGCCCTGCAAATTCTGCACAATATCTCAACAAATAATATTTAGTAGAGTTTGTTATATTGAGATATTAACTTAACCATTAAAAATTGGTCAAAGGTATTTAATAAGGTAAGAATATTTAAATGGGCCAAATGTTACATGGATATTATATGCTTACTTTTTCCTACAAAATGTTATTTATAATATATAAACACATGAAAATAGTAATTTTTTACAGATAAACCCTCATATGTATCATATATTATAATAAACACCTTTTATTATATAATAATAGTACGAAAAATGTCATATTAAATGTGCAGTTTTATCAACTGAACAAATACCCCCAAACTTATCTTTGATCGTCCCGAGCAAACTAGTTTATTCAAGAGGAGAAAAAGAAAGGAGAAAACTAAGCACACTTTCGTAGGCAGACACGATTGCACTGAGCACGTGCAACAAGCCGTTAAACCTCTAGGTGTCCCTAGTAGGAGGAGTGTTGTCTCCTGAGGGTTTTCAGCGGATTGCACCCACAAAATCCCATAACAAAAAAGAGAGTGAAATTTACATATAAAGATAAGAACCATAAAAGAAAGACTTTGAAAATAAGAGTTTCCAACTATACTAGCTTTTCAGTTGTTATGAGCCCTATCTTAATAGTCATGAAAAAATGTCACATCATCCCTCAATAAAACATCGTCTTTATTCTTCATTCCTACCTTTCATCCAAACATTGATCATATACCCCTACGTGTGTGTAATGGACATCCCTACACTCAGAGAATTCAATTCAAGCTATCATACTCTTGTCCATCTACCTCAATACTTTTTAACTTAATGAATATTTAGATTTGCTCACACACTTTCATGCGACCGTTAATACTTCTTGAGGTACTAACCGACCGATTACTCATGTGCTTGCTGATTCGGTGATAATATTTTCCTCGTCTTGCACCACCTAAGGCTTAGCAGTGACTCCCAGACCAGTTGGCCTTAGGGCACTTGGTGAAGAGGAACCCTCGCTATATTTTTTTATTGCTGCCTTGGCGATAACAAAACCAGTGTTCATTTTTCTTTTCACCATTTTTATATTTTCTTCATTTTTTTTTCATTTCCTTCATACTTTGGCTTTTAGACAAGAGCATTTCAAGGTATCCTCTACTATCTCGAGTTTCAAGACGTGTGAAAGTGCATATAGTAGGGTATCAACATTCAAATGTTTGGCTTCCAGAATAGAAACTATTTTTCAGACTTATTTTTATCCTCAGATTAGTGACTTCCTTCATCTTACTAACCCTTGGGACAACAGCTCATAACTACTTATTACTAGTTCGTTTAAGAAAACTTCTAATTTTCTTGGTTTTCTTAAACTATTCCTATCTTTTGGATGTAATTTTTCACTTTCTACTCTTTTGTTATAAAAGAATTTTTTTTAAATTTTTGAAAATGTTGTGCTTATGCAAAATATGATGCAAATTGATGTGTAAATAAGCACAAACCTCCCCCAAACCTGTTTACAGCAGTGTCCTCACTGATGTCATCTGTTAAGCTCAAAAACCTGTAGACTTGGGAGGAAATTATTAATGGGGGCAAGAATATATGAAAGTGAAAATCCTCCCTCAAACTTATTTTTGGCTCACAAATTTGAGGACAAAAATTATGATCAAGAGCCAAAAATATACCCCCCCTCAAACATGAGTTAGACAATACGAAGCATTTTAAGAGGGGGTGAGTCATTTGGTCAAACTAAGACTTTACAAAGACCAAAAGTCAACACCAACCATTCAAAGATTTTATCAGTATATCGTATAGGTTGGTGGAAGAATGTGTTGTATCGAGTCAAGAAAAAGTGGGGCAGGGATAAGAGGTGGTCAGGAAAGGGTTTGAATTTAGAGAAAAGAAAGAATGAGGAGGAATGTGAATGATTAGGAAGAAGGAATGGTGACGGTTCAACCTCTATAGGTGGAGATTGATCAATCACAAAATCCGTATTGTTTAAAAATTCAAGTTCGTCAGCAAAAAGTTCTTCAAAACTTTTATCAATGGTGTGATTGAACATTTTGCTGTCAAAGAGTTTTATACCAGAATTTATTCTACTTGATTCATAAAAAATCACTGAGGTAGAGGACTCGAAAAACTCATCTACCACTGTAGGGTTCCTAGGCACTCTAGTGAAGTCTCACAAGTGATCAAACATGCACAAATCAAATTTTACGGGTGCCTACAAACCCGACTACGGATCGTTAACTAGAAATCAAGGCGAAGCAAGCAAGTAATCGAATTAAATGCTAAGGGAAAGTGACTACAACCTTTGTAGATCCGGTCCACCACCTCCTAGGCTCCGTGATGAAGTCCCTCCGCTGTCCAAAACGAACCCATGACTCTAGCATCGGTATCATCGAAGAATGGGCGAGCTTGATCGTCGGTTCGATGCCGAAGATGATCTACGTCGAGGTATCGCAAGAACAAGCTCCAACTTCATCAAGCTTTGAAAACTTGTGAAGGAAACACCCTATACTACTTGGCAAGAGGTAGAGGATGAAGAAATAGGAAGTGGGTAGACTTTAGTTTTGGATTTCTCACTTGTTTTCTCATGTTGCCATTGAACTAGAAAGCTTTTCTTTTGTTGAAGAAGATGAAGAAGAAGAAGAAGATATGATAAGTTCAATAATAAAATGAATAAGAATTAAATCTTATCATACTTTTAACCTTAGTTAAGTGTAGAGAAAAGACCATGGTTAATAGAATGGTTAGGGTTAAGGATAAGAACAAAAAAGGAGACTAAGTCAAAACTTCAAGAATCTTCAACTAAAAAACAAAATAAGCAACCATTCATTTATCCTTTTTCTTTTTCCAAAATGGATAAATAAGAAAGATAAATGAATAAGTAATCAAAACCCTAATCATTAACTTAAACCATGGTTTGATTCTTTACACTTAACCAAGTAAGCATGTATCATCAAACATGATACAAACATGTGCACAAAACTATATCGCATATACAATGTGTACAATTCAAGTGAGAAAATCCTTTTAAAGTGAACCAATACTAGTTAACGCAAAGTAATATATCAAATATATAAATATGCACTAAATCATTAAATCAACACTTGATTTAACGATCCGGTCATATCGGATATAACCGACTAGTATCATATGTATCGGCTTATCGAATCAATCCTTGATTCGATAACTAGGTTATATCGCATATAACCATTCGATACATTGATCGCGAGAATGGAATACGGTATCACATACTCGAATTATTCTCGGTCCCGCACATATCTCATATGCGCTCCTATTTCGTTTCGCTTGAGCCAGGAAACCTCTGTGTAGGATTCTAAAGACTCGTAATACGCCGGCAGCGGATGATGATCATATCAAACACCCACAAGCCGCAAGCGGTCTGCTAAACGTAAGGGCCACCCGGGTATTGAGCGATCAGAAGATCGACGAGCAAGCCCGCTCACACTCCTGTGAATCCAACCAGTAACACTTACCGTACAGTCCGGTCTGTTCGTCTGATATGTCGCATATCTCGCCTACGGGTGGTAAACGTCAGACCCCGATAGCTCGATAAGTCATGCCGACGTAAGGTCCATAACATTCGTGAAACTACTGATAACTCTTACCAGTATATCACTGCAACCCTGGCCAGGGATTTCCTGTTATGGCCAGTCGAGCATAGCACAACATCAACCCCCAATACCGGGAGAGACGAATCCCCTCCTATCGCTCATTGCCTCCATGTGAATCGGGACTGTACCCAAAAAACACCTGTTTGCACAACTCAGTAGAGCCGTGGTAGGGTGGAAATCAAAGCACAGTGGGAGACACACAAGACTCTATGACGATCTCGGGTTAACAGACTAAGCTGTACCAGTGTCACCAGAGAACTGCCATCTGACGTGAGGTATAATACCATCTGGGAGTTCTCGGCGAGTCCGTTCAGTGTACCCAGTCTCCACTGAGCACCCGCATACCATCTTCGATGTCAAACACCAATGGATATGGGATCATCCATCGCCCATCGCATGGGTCGAGAAGATATACGCTAGTCTACTCTGGAATATCGATGCCCCGTCTCGATATTCCCTCGACTAGGAACATTTCAAGGATGTACTCATGGACTATCCAGGCCCCACTAGTATGATCTGCATCATAGTCCTGGAAGTCGAGTACACATCCTAAGGGCTTTATCAACATGTAACAGAGAGACAGAAAGTATACACGTTAAGATAAAGAGCAACCAGATAGCGTACTATCATGTCGAGCAAGAAAGTCCTACCTATATATGTCCCAGCATCCACTACAATATACATCCAATGTACAGTAATGGCCTCTAGGGCATACATATAACTAACAATCTCCCACTTGCACTAGGGCCATCTGTAGCAGTGGTCGCAGTATCTAATACTCAACCATCCCATATGAGTCTCTCTCTAGGAAAAGGCCTTCGTGAGTGGATCCGCCGTGTTGTCCTCTGAGTCTTGTCTCCTAACCTCGATCACCCTGGAGATCAACTATCTCCATGATCCGGTGATGCTGCCTCAGAATTTGTCTGGGTCACTGATGGGACCAGGGTTCCAGGGCCGAAGCCACACTTCCATTGTCATACAATGGCAGGAACGTAGTTCATCTTATGAACCAATATACACCCAAACTTCCTCTTTGGTAGTATCTTCAATAGCGATGTTACCAGCCTTTATCGTCTAGTTTGCCACGGTATCGAGCTTGGAACTCTTCCAACATACCGTCCCTTTGCTGAGGGTAAAGACAGTGCCTGTGACTGACATTCAGTCGTCTTTATCACCCTGGAACTCTTCCAGTGATTCTCCCCAGGATCGATTGATACCATCTCACTACATCTAGTGAGAATCCTAGCATCCAATTACATCTATCTCATAGATGAAAACTCAGGATTTATGTCACGACCCGAAAGTACGGAACATGACCGGCACTTAAAATACAAACGTCTCGAGACGTACGCAATCTAAGCAAATCGAAAACCCAGAAATCCAAACCAAGAAAAGTAGTAGAGTACAGGAAAAACCAACTTAAAGCAAGTAATTTCAATAGCATAAGCCGAATTATGCGGTTTTTAAAACATCAAAAATTTACTGAAAATTTCGGTAGAGTCTCCTTTGTAAATACTGGCCCCCAAACGGGATACAACATGAATAGTATACGAAATCAAGAATAAGGCATCCCCAAGCGAGAGCTAGCTCTTCGTCAATCGACGGTCATAACCACACAAGCAAAATAATATACAACGCCAACGGCGAGGATCAAAACTCAAAAGGAAACTCAAAACCACTAGAAATATAACGAGTGACTCTAAGGACGAAAGAAAACAATACTGGTCTCTATCTCAATAAATACATGTTTGGTTGATGGAATTTACTAGATACAACTGAATAATATTATACAAGGTAATATGATGGGTACGATACAAGAAAAACCCACCTACTAGCAAGCCACCCGGAAATGGAAATAGTGCCAGCAAAGCCGTAATGAAACCTGTACGGCGAAACCTGCAAGAACTGTGGCACAACGGGGGTGAGTTGCCAACTCGTGAGCAGAAAAACATCTACGCACAGAAATCGCATAAATAACGCAATCCTAGGTCAATGATCATAATATATCCTTAAATATAGGAATAACACGTAGCCTATAACAAGGCTAGGGTAAATATCTAACCCGAGTGTAATCTCAAGTGCCCGTGTCAGTGCCTCAAGTAGCAATATATCATATGAATGAGGTATGAATGCATGAAAATAGAATACATGTAAATGAAGAACTGTTTTCATAATTTAGTGAGATTTCCTTTATATTTTTAAAATGAGGTATCATAATGAAATCAGCATAAAACAGTGCCTAGCATCGGCACAAAACGTAATCACAATATCTCGATATCTCTGTATCACAGTCTCTGTAACTCACTATCTCGAAATCTCAATGTCTCAATCACAATATCTAGGGCGCCGTCAGTCCAGACCGGCCCCTACCATCCATCTCAAGACCACGACGGTATCCTCCGGATATCCGACGCGTCGGGTAAAATCACCGGTAGGTAGTCTCCCCCTGCCAGGCTCATCGTCATCACCACGAGCTTCTTACCCCGGGGTACCTTACCGGGTCCACCATGTACCCGAAACGGTTCATCCAACTCCTCGAATCGGGTCTCGAAATCCATCAGCAAACTCATGGTGGACGACTCATACATCATGGGAAAACCGCATTTTTATTTAAAAAGAGAGAAAGCAGTTTATATACGTTTTGCGGTTTTCCTCCAAATCCAGAAAATATCATGGAAATCCGAATCATCAATAGCATGTAAAACCATGAATATAAGCATGAGAATGAATAACAGTATGTATGAAGTGACAAGTAATAACTACAATATCTAAGCTGGCATATAAAGTATGTACACTAATATTATGTCAAACTACTGAATATCAAGCTAAGTTAAGCAATAATATTTTCTAAGGTGTACGTGACATGGCAATTACCGATGAAGATGTGTGTGAGCCGGCAAGTAAGTGTATGTGGTACATACGCATCATCGGTAATGGTGCTGGTGTCCTAACAGCATAATGTCAACAATGCAATATGAAATAACAATGTAAATATGCGATGCGGAGCGACCAACCAAAATGAGCGGGAGCTAAATATTAAACCATGGTGCCATTTGAAATAACACGAATCGCGGGGTTTTGAAAATAGGGCTACGGTGGTTTTTAAGAAAGGATACGTCTTTTGAAATATCTGTAGATCCCTTGACCTGTCTTTTAAAATACCCGCGATCCGCTAGTTTTGAAATAGGTAGGAGTCTAATCTAATCTAACAACTACACTAAACTATACGGCTGAACTAACAAGCTGAACTACAGGTAAGGAAACCGCCTATCATCTGAGTTGATACATATACATACCTGTATATATACAGTCGGTGATCCCGCCTCAATAATATCATATCCGATACCATATCTATAAGCAGGCATCCCAAGTCAAGAGTGCGGATCAATCATCAATCTAGCTCGTACGTAAATCCGTCGTACGACATCCCAAATCTGGATACGGGTAAATATCATATTCATCACACTATTCATCTAGTATCCCCTTTATCAAAGATCATAATCCGGGTACGGATCTATGTCTAGTATAATACTGATATCATCAATATAGTCATGATCTGGCTACTGATCAACAGTCTCGTACAAACTGATATCATCAGCACATATCATCATCAAGGATATACATCGCCCAATACAGCCTAGGATCAATATCCTAGCATACCACATCTCATATCACGATCACATGTCGACCATTAATTAATAACACTGTTCACCCGAATCGTCGTCCCAAGATCCGCTATAACACCAGGACGTACCTCAAGTACGAATCCTACCATATCACCGATATCACAATCTCAACACCAAACTCATCGACTCATCTCAATCCCAAGTATCATCCTCGAATCCGTATGTGAACACATAGTCTCATACCCATGTGAACACATAACAATATATTCCCGTATAAGCACAAAGGAAAGAAGAAAGTATGCAAGTATGGGTGGGTGGGTGCATGTGTTGTGCGACCACTACTCTAGGGTTTCGCGACACTAAATCATCCATGTTTATCATAAATAACTCAAACAATATATAAACAATATATATGTGTGTGTATACGTATTCGTATACATCACCACGAACTGCGGGGGTGCTATACGTCATCCACCTGACTTCTCCCCGTAGATATAATCTACTCACCTGGTCCTTGCTTGCCGGTGCCGACGTCGCCACGCGCTTGCTTGTCGTCTCGAAGTCCACATGGGGTACCTACATATCATAACGCACCGTATCGCATTAAAATCCGACTCATGACCAAAACGACACATGAATCCCACATAGGTCAAAACCTATGGTTGCTTCACAATTCAACCCAAAAACCCTCGACGTCGGCGTACAAACGCCAAACCATCGAGAAAGCTCCCAACACACTCATTTCTACAATTACAAGCACTAATTATAATATAAAATAGCTTAAAATTCACAAAAACCCCAATTTCACTTAAAAAGTCATTTTTCCGAAAATATAGCAAGCACAAATCCCCGTTTTTGTACAAAACTCGATGTATAAACGAATCTAGCGGCCACAATATTTACTAAATATCTTAAATAAGTCATAAAAACAATTCCCATAATTTAACCTCATTAAATTCCATAAACCCCGAAAACCTAGTTTACAATTTATCCAATTTTAACAATTTTCAAGCAAAAATTCACAATTAAACAATTAAGCTTAGTTTTGCCTAACCTAAGTTATTAAACCACTCATTATAATGTTAATAATGCTATGAAACCATAATTAGAATTTTTATCTAACAATTTAACTTAAGTTTTAAAACCTAGTTTATAAAATTAACAAATCTTAACAATTTTGAAGTAACTCATTACCATATTAACAATAAATCTAGATTGTGCACATCTTAGGACGTTAAATTACACTTCATTAACCTAGTGAGATGGTTAAGCCCTAATTCATATTCAAACCCTTATCTTAGAATTTCCAAATCTTGAAATTAAACCACAATAATACCAAATTAGGCTAGATTTAGATAAGTTAGCAACAATGAAAACATGGGTTGAGATTTATACCTCACAATTTTGTAGATCTACAAGAAACTTAGCCTCCCAAATCTAGCTTCATTGCCCAAGATCCATACTTGATTGGCCAAGGAAATAAAGGATTAGGAGTTAACTTGGAATTAGTGGTAATTTGGAAGCATTTTAATGAAATGAGAAGATTTTTGAGCCAAAAAATGAGGTGGAGAATTTCTTTGGGCTGATCATGGAGGGGCTCGGCCAAGTTGCTGGAATTGGAGAGAGAAAGAGAGTGGAAATGTGGGTGTGGGTGTAGAACCACATCATTTAGTGCATCTTTTCAAATAAACCCTTCATTACACCCTTTTTACAATTCCCTTTTCTATTAACTTGATGGGAATTGTGAAGTGGGAGGGAGGGCTGCTACCTAGGGTCAGCTACAAGGGGAGAGAAAGAGAGGGTGAGGTGGGGAAAAGTCAAGGGAGTAAAGTCCAATGTCCACCAAAGTCAAAGCCCATACTCATTTTACTATTTCTCTCATTTCTTTTGTTTTCTTTTCTTTTCTTTTGGGCAAAACAAGTGGGGAAATGAGGAAGGGGAAACTTGGGCTGCTTATTTGGGGAGAGGAGGGAGGGTGTGGGTGAGTGTGGGTGAGGAAAAATGATAAATGTATTACCCCAATTCCCATTAACACTAATTTCACCGAAAAAAGCCTTTTTCTTCGATATTTTCTAAACCGTTTTGGCAACCGATTTCATTTCAAAAACCACATGATAAAATTTTATTTAATGTTTTATGATGCACAAAATTTGTTTCAACTCATTCCAATTTGTAATTTTCCCTAATTAAATGTATTAGTGACGGCTTAAAATAATAATAAAATAATATTTTTTTCAGAAAATTTGAAATTTCACCAGCGGCTCAATAAACACCAAATAATAGCAATTACATAGCTAGAATATGTATATTTAATTTTTATAATAAGATATTTGTATTTTGACTTTTTACAGAAAACCCCATTATTTTATCGATTTTTTCGAAATTTCACCGAAACGATTTTCAAAACGTTACAATCTTTCCCTCTTAAAGAAATTCGGTCCCCGAATTTAAATTCAAACTCCCCCAAATACTAAAACATCTAAGAAAACCATCAAGTCGTCGGGACTCCGAAATTGTAAATATATAAAACAAATCGTAGCGCAGCGCATGCGCTTGAAAAATGAGTATATAACTCAAATCAAAACTCCGTCAAGCATCCCGCAATCATCGGAGTCATGGAGAAGACATCAATGCCAAATCCAAATCAAAACCAATATGACATAACTCGAAATTATACATGTAAATATCGAATCTATATCTGTAAGTATCTGAAGGAAATGCATGCCAATCTCTTTAAATCGCTGTGCAACGCGTATAACACTGCACAGTGGCGGACGTCTATCATAAGAAAATAGCTATATACATATATACCTTTGTTTGAAATGTACGTTCCGCCGTTTTGGAAACAATTTAGAAGGGTTTTCTTGTTTTAAACATTTCGTGTCATATCAGACACATAGGTAAATACTGAGGCTATAGCTCGCTTTTTGGAAATCCCTTCAATAACTATCAATGCATGCAAAATATATTCAGGTACAGTCCTCTGACTAGTCCTGCTCAGTACGAAAACACATAGCAATATCATAAAAACGTACTGCTCTATCGAAATTAATCCCAAAATATGCCATGAATGCTACGTGCGTCTGGTGCACACGGAAATCAAAATTCATGAATGTGCTATACATGCGCACAGAAACAACATCTAAGTGCATCGGGTGTGCACGAAACATCTGTCGTAGGCAACATGTGTGCCTGACAGCAAAATCAGGTGCATCTGACATGCACGAAAAATTCTCAATTTAGTGCCTCTGGTGTGCACCAAAATCACCCTTCAAAACATGCGCCCAACATGCGTGAAAATCCAAATCAGGTGCATCCATCGTGTACGAAATCATGAAATCCAATATCAAGCGCCGAACGTGCGCAAAATCAATCAGGTGCACAAAGTGCACAAAATAAATATCGAGTATCACAATCGAAATCAAGGTCCAGTGCATCTAAGTGCACAAAAGGCGATCACTGCACTGCAAGCATATAATAACTATACAGAGTGCAGGAACCAATTCGCGTGCATGCATACGCACAAAACCAACTCAACTGTTTAAAACCGTAAAATCACAAATATGTGAAACTAAAGCACAAAAACGATATCAAGTGCAACATTGTGCAAAGATCGTAAATCCTCAATCATCAAAATCAAATCATACGAATAAATCACCCAAAACATCGAAATCAATAATGGCAGAACGGTACCGCTCAAGCGCATCCTCTAAGAATCTCGGCCAACTGTCACGGTCACTAGTGGGACGTCTCGTCGATGATCATGAACTCTGTCCTGCTGATGTGCGTAACCATGACCACTCCTGGGTCAAGGTCTTCACTGTGAATTACCAATCTTTCGGTCCATCGGCTCATCGGCCCTGTCGGGTGTGCTAACGGGGATGATCCAGTTCTGGCACGTCTCTTGTCATCTCCCGGTCAATCATCACGACCACTCGTAAGACAGCATATCACTGGCGTCGGCTTCTAGCTCTCTAAAGGTACATAACACATCTGATCCTGGGTGCAAGTATCATTGCAGCAGTGTCCTGGAAGGAATCCTGCACACGGTCTATTCCATGCCTCGTCTCTGCGAACTGTCCGGAAGTCGTTGTCTTTTCCTATATCTGCATCTTGCTCTGGAACGACTGCATACTCATCGCGACTCCTTCTGGAAGGTAAATCCAAGTACCATGCCTCGGCATGCGCATCGCATCTCTGATGTCGGTGGAGTGGAACGTCATCTCATCTAGATCTGGTACGAACCTCTTACTCTACTTTTCTCTAATGTCGTCTGCTTTGGACTCGTCTCGTCGCGGCTGCATGGACTGAGCTCCAACGACTATCCTCGTATCTGGAGTCTCCCAAGAATGCATCTCACCACCAAGCATCCGAATTAAGTCGAGCCATTCGATCGAGTCGTCAAAACCTCATAATCCCCAAAGAGCTCAACCTCTTGGGCACAGTTTAATAGTATCGAGTACATACCACGGCATCGGTGGTCCAGCCGTAGAAGGGCAAACCCAAGCCTCACTAATGGCGCCGTAGAACTGCCACAAACCCGAAGGTTCAAAGGCTTTCACACGGTCATTATATCGAGTTAGGGTTTCATTATTCTAGAGGGACCATAGAATTGCCTGCATGTTCTTCCGACTACTTTAAACTTGGAAAAATAGGTTTCTGACATTCGATCGTCTCTGTCGACTCTCAACGTCTTCGCGTGAAGTCGTCTCTAGCTGGAATCAATCTATCTGATGACCTCACATCAGGATAGGCGAACGATCCACATGTCCTAGTCATTCATCCTCGATGTCTAGCGACCTTCTACGATCTCTTAGTACAACTCGTTCTGCACTAACTCCAGCATCTGGGGCAATATCTCGTCGTTCGCAGCAATAACTGGCCCGCTCGTCTGCACGCTGAACAGTACCTCAATCATCATGAGTAAGCAATACACCAACGGTCATAAAAAATCTGGCCGGCCTCTATCAATGGCTCAATCCTCTAGTGTCGATCAGCACATCCGAGTAACCTCATAAAGGCGATCCGCCAGACGCTCGTGGCGCGGAAACACCGTAAAAAGATACATCTCCGCAATCGTGTGTCGCCGGAATTTCGCCCTGGTCAGTCCTCGTTCGTGACGAGCCCGTGCTGACCGCAACTCTAGCCGTAGCTCTCCCTGCCCGTAACCGTAGCACCAAAACCAAACTGGTACCGATAAGGCTAGATCATGAAGGAATATAATACTGAACAAGGAAATGTACATCCTTAGGCTTCATAAGTGGAGTGGCGTATCGTAAATATGCCGCGGAACATACCAACGGTACGTCACTCTACTTTAGTCACCTATTCCATCAACCAAGGGTCATCATACGCTCCGAAGGTTAAAACCTAACGCTTTGATACCAACTTTGTCACGACCCGAAAGTACGGAACATGACCGGCACTTAAAATACAAACGTCTCGAGACGTACGTAATCTAAGCAAATCGAAAACCCAGAAATCCAAACCAAGAAAAGTAGTAGAGTGCAGGAAAAACCAACTTAAAGCAAGTAATTTCAATAGCATAAGCCGAATTATGCGGTTTTTAAAACATCAAAAATTTACTGAAAATTTCGGCAGAGTCTCCTTTGTAAATACTGGCCCCCAAACGGGATACAACATGAATAGTATACGAAATCAAGAATAAGGCATCCCCAAGCGAGAGCTAGCTCTTCGTCAATCGACGGTCACAACCACACAAGCAAAATAATATACAACGCCAACGGCGAGGATCAAAACTCAAAAGGAAACTCAAAACCACTAGAAATATAACGAGCGACTCTAAGGTCGAAAGAAAACAACACTGGTCTCTATCTCAATAAATACATGTTTGGTTGATGGAATTTACTAGATACAACTGAATAATATTATACAAGGTAATATGATGGGTACGATACAAGAAAAACCCACCTACTAGCAAGCCACCCGGAAATGGAAATAGTGCCAGCAAAGCCGTAATGAAACCTGTACGGCGAAACCTGCAAGAACTGTGGCACAACGGGGGTGAGTTGCCAACTCGTGAGCAGAAAAACATCTACGCACAGAAATCGAATAAATAACGCAATCCTAGGTCATTGATCATAATATATCCTTAAATATAGGAATAACACGTAGCCTATAATAAGGCTAGGGTAAATATCTAACCCGAGTGTAATCTCAAGTGCCCGTGTCAGTGCCTCAAGTAGCAATATATCATATGAATGAGGTATGAATGCATGAAAATAGAATACATGTAAATGAAGAACTGTTTTCATAATTTAGTGAGATTTCCTTTATATTTTTAAAATGAGGTATCATAATGAAATCAGCATAAAACAGTGCCTAGCATCGGCACAAAACGTAATCACAATATCTCGATATCTCTGTATCACAGTCTCTGTACCTCAATATCTCGAAATCTCAATGTCTCAATCACAATATCTAGGGCGCCGTCAGTCCAGACCGGCCCCTACCATCCATCTCAAGACCACGACGGTATCCTCCGGATATCCGACGCGTCGGGTAAAATCACCGGTAGGTAGTCTCCGCCTGCCAGGCTCATCGTCATCACCACGAGCTTCTTGCCCCGGGGTACCTTACCGGGTCCACCATGTACCCGAAACGGTTCATCCAACTCCTCGAATCGGGTCTCGAAATCCATCAGCAAACTCATGGTGGACGACTCATACATCATGGGAAAACCGCATTTTTATTTAAAAAGAGAGAAAGCAGTTTATATACGTTTTGCGGTTTTCCTCCAAATCCAGAAAATATCATGGAAATCCGAATCATCAATAGCATGTAAAACCATGAATATAAGCATGAGAATGAATAACAGTATGTATGAAGCGACAAGTAATAACTACAATATCTAAGCTGGCATATAAAGTATGTACACTAATATTATGTCAAACTACTGAATATCAAGCTAAGTTAAGCAATAATATTTTCTAAGGTGTACGTGACATGGCAATTACCGATGAAGATGTGTGTGAGCCGGCAAGTAAGTGTATGTGGTACATACGCATCATCGGTAATGGTGCTGGTGTCCTAACAGCATAATGTCAACAATGCAATATGAAATAACAATGTAAATATACGATGCGGAGCGAGCAACCAAAATGAGCGGGAGCTAAATATTAAACCATGGTGCCATTTGAAATAACACGAATCGCGGGGTTTTGAAAATAGGGCTACGGTGGTTTTTAAGAAAGGATACGTCTTTTGAAATATCCGTAGATCCCTTGACCTGTCTTTTAAAATACCCGCGATCCGCTAGTTTTGAAATAGGTAGGAGTCTAATCTAATCTAACAACTACACTAAACTATACGGCTGAACTAACAAGCTGAACTACAGGTAAGGAAACCGCCTATCATCTGAGTTGATACATATACATACCTGTATATATACAGTCGGTGATCCCGCCTCAATAATATCATATCCGATACCATATCTATAAGCAGGCATCCCAAGTCAAGAGTGCGGATCAATCATCAATCTAGCTCGTACGTAAATCCGTCGTACGGCATCCCAAATCTGGGTACGGGTAAATATCATATTCATCACACTATTCATCTAGTATCCCCTTTATCAAAGATCATAATCCGGGTACGGATCTATGTCTAGTATAATACTGATATCATCAATATAGTCATGATCTGGCTACTGATCAACAGTCTCGTACAAACTGATATCATCAGCACATATCATCATTAAGGATATACATCGCCCAATACAGCCTAGGATCAATATCCTAGCATACCACATCTCATATCACGATCACATGTCGACCATTAATTAATAACACTGTTCACCCGAATCGTCGTCCCAAGATCCGCTATAACACCGGGACGTACCTCAAGTACGAATCCTACCATATCACCGATATCACAATCTCAACACCAAACTCATCGACTCATCTCAATCCCAAGTATCATCCTCGAATCCGTATGTGAACACATAGTCTCATACCCATGTGAACACATAACGATATATTCCCGTATAAGCACAAAGGAAAGAAGAAAGTATGCAAGTATGGGTGGGTGTGTGCATGTGTGGTGCGACCACTACTCTAGGGTTTCGCGACACTAAATCATCCATGTTTATCATCAATAACTCAAACAATATATAAACAATATATATATGTGTGTATACGTATTCGTATACATCACCACGAACTGCGGGGGTGCTATACGTCATCCACCCGACTTCTCCCCGTAGATATAATCTACTCACCTGGTCCTTGCTTGCCGGTGCCGATGTCGCCACGCGCTTGCTTGTCGTCTCGAAGTCCACATGGGGTACCTACATATCATAACGCACCGTATCGCATTAAAATCCGACTCATGACCAAAACGACACATGAATCCCACATAGGTCAAAACCTATGGTTGCTTCACAATTCAACCCAAAAACCCTCGACGTCGGCGTACAAATGCCAAACCATCGAGAAAGCTCCCAACACACTCATTTCTACAATTACAAGCACTAATTATAATATAAAATAGCTTAAAATTCACAAAAACCCCAATTTCACTTAAAAAGTCATTTTTCCGAAAATCTAGCAAGCACAAATCCCCGTTTTTGTACAAAACTCGATGTATAAACGAATCTAGCGGCCATAATATTTACTAAATATCTTAAATAAGTCATAAAAACAATTCCCATAATTTAACCTCATTAAATTCCATAAACCCCGAAAAACCTAGTTTACAATTTATCCAATTTTAACAATTTTCAAGCAAAAATTCACAATTAAACAATTAAGCTTAGTTTTGCCTAACCTAAGTTATTAAACCACTCATTATAATGTTAATAATGCTATGAAACCATAATTAGAATTTTTATCTAACAATTTAACTTAAGTTTTAAAACCTAGTATATAAAATTAACAAATCTTAACAATTTTGAAGTAACTCATTACCATATTAACAATAAATCTAGATTGTGCACATCTTAGGACGTTAAATTACACTTCATTAACCTAGTGAGATGGTTAAGCCCTAATTCATATTCAAACCCTTATCTTAGAATTTCCAAATCTTGAAATTAAACCACAATAATACCAAATTAGGCTAGATTTAGATAAGTTAGCAACAATGAAAACATGGGTTGAGATTTATACCTCACAATTTTGTAGATCTACAAGAAACTTAGCCTCCCAAATCTAGCTTCATTGCCCAAGATCCATACTTGATTGGCCAAGGAAATAAAGGATTAGGAGTTAACTTGGAATTAGTGGTAATTTGGAAGCATTTTAATGAAATGAGAAGATTTTTGAGCCAAAAAATGAGGTGGAGAATTTCTTTGGGCTGATCATGGAGGGGCTTGGCCAAGTTGCAGGAATTGGAGAGAGAAAGAGAGTGGAAATGTGGGTGTGGGTGTAGAACCACATCATTTAGTGCATCTTTTCAAATAAACCCTTCATTACACCCTTTTTACAATTCCCTTTTCTATTAACTTGATGGGAATTGTGAAGAGGGAGGGAGGGCTGCTACCTAGGGTCAGCTACAAGGGGAGAGAAAGAGAGGGTGAGGTGGGGAAAAGTCAAGGGAGTAAAGTCCAAAGTCCACCAAAGTCAAAGCCCATACTCATTTTACTATTTCTCTCATTTCTTTTGTTTTCTTTTCTTTTCTTTTGGGCAAAACAAGTGGGGAAATGAGGAAGGGGAAACTTGGGCTGCTTATTTGGGGAGAGGAGAGAGGGTGTGGGTGAGTGTGGGTGAGGGATAATGATAAATGTATTACCCCAATTCCCATTAACACTAATTTCACCGAAAAAAGCCTTTTTCTTCGATATTTTCTAAACCGTTTTGGCAACCGATTTCATTTCAAAAACCACATGATAAAATTTTATTTAATGTTTTATGATGCACAAAATTTGTTTCAACTCATTCCAATTTGTAATTTTCCCTAATTAAATGTATTAGTGACGGCTTAAAATAATAATAAAATAATATTTTTTTCAGAAAATTTGAAATTTCACCAGCGGCTCAATAAACACCAAATAATAGCAATTACATAGCTAGAATATGTATATTTAATTTTTATAATAAGATATTTGTATTTTGACTTTTTACAGAAAACCCCTTTATTTTATCGATTTTTTCGAAATTTCACCGAAACGATTTTCAAAATGTTACAATTTAGGAGGTATCACTTTGATCCTGTTTGGGGAATCCTAGTGATAATAGGAGATTGATCGATCGTAGTATAGAAAATTCTTTTCCTATCAAGAGTATGTTGTCTACGTACAATACGAAGATGACCACCTTACTCTCTACTACCCTTTTGTAAATACAAGGTTCGTCTACCATTTTGATGAAGTCAAACACTTTGACTATCACATCAAAACAGACGTTCCAACTCCACGATGCCTGCTTCATTACGTAAAGCAACCTGCACACGTTTCCGCTGCTCCCACTGTTTACGATGCCCTCTGGCTGTGTTCTTATTGACGTTCTCTTCTAAATCAGTATTTAGAAAAACAGTCATGGCACCCAACCGCCAGATATCGTAGTCATGGTATGTAGCCGTGGTAAGTAGGATCTGGACAGACTTAAGCATAGCTACTGGAAAAAGGTTTCATCACTATCCACGCCTGGTCGATGACGAAAACCTTTAACAAGTCTAGCTTTGAAAGTATCTACTTTTCCATCTACACCAAGTAATCTTCTCAAGATATACTTGCTCCTGATGGGGATTTAACCCTTCAGATATAGCAGCTAAAGTCCATACTTTGCTGGTGTACATGGATTCCATCTCAGATCGCTAAGCATCCAGCCATTCTTACAGAGTCCCTACTCTCGATGGCCTGCTCGAAACTAGTTGGGTCATCATCTCATGATGCAATCCTTGCTCCCACTGTCATCGAGAAACCGAGGTATCTCTCAGGCGGATGAGGAACCCTACTAGATCGGCGGAGAGGCTGAGGTTCGTCGGGAACTATAGAATCCTTTGGTTCTGTCAAATCATCAACTGCAGTTTTGTATAGCTGGAACCTTTCCAGTTCTACAGAACTGATCCTGCCTCGATCTTGTCCGGATTTTTCTTTAAACATAGGCCGGACAACCCCAAATCTTAACTCGCTTAAGAGATGGGATCTTCCCACACCATATCTTATATGGAGTGGTAGGCAGTGATTTGATTCACACCTAATTCAATAGGTATGCAGCTTCTCAAGTGCATAATCCCAAAAGGAAATAGGTAACTCAGTAATACTCATCATAGAGCACACCATATCTAATATTGTGCAATTGCTCCGCCCTGATACACCGTTGTGCTGTGGTGTATTCAGAGGAGTAGTACGGAGAGAGAATCTCATTCCCCTTTAGAATGGTCCAGGAATGCCATGCACAAGTATTCTCCTCCCTGATCTCATCATAGGACATAATACTTATACCCGGTTATTGGTTCTCTACTTCTAACTTATATTCTGTGAATATCTCAAAAGGTTCGGACTTATGTTTCAACAGGAACATATGACTGAATCTTGAGAGATTATCAGAGAATATAATGAAGTATAAAGAACCAGTCCTGGCATGTGTAGACAGGAGACTTTACATACATCATCATGTATCAGTCCCAAGAGTTTACTAACTCTTTCTCTGTTTCTAATAAACAGAGCTATGGTCATCTAATCTTTGTGACATGACTGGCAAGTTTCATAAGAAGTAAATTCAAACTGATTTAAATATGCATCTAAAATGTAACTTCAGCCAGTCGGGTCGCATTGATGTGACCTAGTCTACAATACCACAAGAAGGATCCGTTCATTTCTGAACTCTTCCTCTTGTGTGTGTTCAGTATACAAGGAACTGTAGTTTGATTTAGAACGTCAATGCTTTTAGATAACGTGCCTGAACCGATCAACTTTTGATATAGGAAATGTTCAAAACATTATCCAACAATACAAAATTATATTATTTCTTTACTAATAAAGAGACTGATATGATTTTGTATATCAGGTTCGGTATCTAATAACATTCGTTCATAATCAATGTATTACAATACAGGGTGACAGTGACCGACAGACTTGGCTGCAACACTTGCCCCGTTTTCTGTCTCATGAAACTTATCACCCGTTCTCAGTTTTTCTACCCTTTTGTAGCCCTATGTAACAGATTACATATCTGGGATCCTGATCCGGTATCATATACCCAGGATGCAGAGGATACTGAGAAATAGTTCTTTGTAATGAACACACCCGAAGGAGATGCATCATATGCACTTTCTTCGTTTGGGCGGCATAGGAATTCTGGTATTCCCCTATTTCCTGCTTTGTCTTATAACAATTATAAGTTGGAGCGGGACCAACGTTCCTCAGCTCAGTATAACAAGCGGGTTCGGTCAATTCATCCATATTATTATCTTGATTAAGGCGTGATATGGTCGCTACCTGGAGAGAGAGAGAGAAGAAAACACTCTGCGTGCGCTCTAGCAAGATCAGATTGGTTATATATTTTATCTAATCAGGATGACTCCCACTGTTTTTATCAAATCTTCCTTCAAACCCTAAAAGGAAAGACTAGCCGGGATTAATTACACTCTACAAGTTCGCCAATCTTTCAGCCAGGCCAGTGTCGGTACTTTGAGGGAGGTTCCCCGTGCTTTCGCACGGACCTAATTACTGTAAACCTCGTTTTCCCAGAGGCGTAACCCCGTTGACACCTTTCTAGACACCTACTTGATTGGCTAATTGCAAAGTGCAAAACTCTCCCAGGAGTAACAATTACTCGCAGTGGGTATCGGGATCCAACTATCATATAGAAGGTATGCAATCTCATTGCAAGTTTCAACACTTGAAACTCCCGATAATGGTTTTTACCCCTAGCACTTATGACCTTAACTATGGTCAACAAATCATAAGTACTAGTCAAGTTCTACCCGTCATTTCGTGATTAATTAGACCCACCCACATGACCCTTAACTAAGGTCAACAAAGTCACGCGACTGTCCTAACTAATCGCATCATATGCGGTGTAGGAAGACATCACTTAGCTACCGTACACTGTGCCTTGACTATGGTCAACAAATACAGCACGAATACTAAGTACTCTACTTCCTAAAATGACTGAGGGTTGCGAATGGTTTTTGTGAAAACCTTTAACGCTTTGAACTTGATCTCGTTGCGGAATCAAATGGTTTTTAAATGGAATGTTTTTCGAAGCTTTTTTAGTTTTGCTAAAGGGGTCACTCCCGGTGAAGGGATCGTCGGCCCTTTCCTCGTCGAATGAGGTGCGGGATATATCATATATATCACTGTGCAAAGCAGAAACTATAGAAGCGATCAAAAGACAAACCGAGGGTTGTAGCATCTGCCAGTTATTGCTAAAGGAGTCACTCCCGGTGAAGGGATCTCGGTCCTTTCCCTATCGAATAAGGTGCAGGATGTTCTACAAGGAACACCGCGATGCAAAGAAAGAACTGTAGCTACCTGTTTTTATTTTGAAATTCGATTCCACAACATCAATTAGGTTTATTTTCTTTCATTAATCTCATTAATGAATATCCCATCATTTAAATTACCTAAACATCACAGATAAATATGACGTACACTTATGCCATCCGCATTCACCTCGATGTCCCCTCGTGCACCGTTAGGTTAGGTAACTAACGGCAGAGCGGGGCAGGGCTAGCGCGGGTGTAAAACATAAGCAACGTCTATATAATATATCATATATACTATATATAATACCTGTCACAGAACATTGCATGATCACATCACAGATAAAGCACAGCAGAAGAATCATATGAAATATTGGATATACTAGGACGTCCGTGTTTTCAATACGAGCCAGTATAAAACACGGATTCCACGGTCGTGATGAATAGCCAATCCCACACCCCTAGACCCCTACGAGAGCGGCAAGCAACCCTACCAATTCTAGGGTTTGGAGACCCGGACTCGACTCCTCGAGTTGGTCTCCCACTGGACCCCAGAACCCGGTTACTTGTGCTCCCCTCCTTGGGTCTATCCTAGTGCAGAGAAGTAAATAATATACATCAACGGTGACAACTTCCGCAGCCTGGAAGTGCCCCAATAAAAGAATATTACATACAAGTTTTTACATGAATGAAAATGAAAAACACTCATCTCACATAAAAACCCCCGGCTATTCAAATACGACGATCCAATATAACATATCCAGCAACACATAACATCACATGTCATCATCGTAAGTAAATATGTCCATCCCAATTGCCGTTGACATATAGCAACGAAACCGGCGATATCACATATTACACTTACGGTCACAGAAAAGAAAGTGTAAAACTACAACAGTTGGAATCCGCAACCACTTTAGACATCGCATGCCTAATCAAATGAATTCCTTAGACATCGCATGCCTAACAATTATAAACCCCGCATTTTAGTCTCAAAATCGAAAACACTTTTCAATATCGAGTCGGGCAATTCAACAGGATTCCCGACATTCTGATCGAATGCTCGTCGTAAACTTTAGTAGGCGGCCGCACCCCCGATACCGTCGACGAAGTGCACCAAGGCGGAACACCGCTACCGCGAGCACCCGAATGGATGCTTTCGGCGACGGGGTTCTCCTACAGTCACTTGGTCGGGGCAATGGAGTGAGGCTGTCTATTAAGTTTACCCGGCGAGTATCCGCGTACCCTACGTGATTGCGACGGACTTTTGATCACATCAAAATTCCGTGGCAACCGATCATGTGAGACTAAAGTGCTATGTTTATAATATTCATTCCGTTATCTCATAACAATTTGTGAATTCCAATTATTGTATCACATTCCGGATAAATAGAAAATGCTAAACTTTTCGATCGAACAATCGAACACCCAAGTTTTCCCGATACAGCTCAACACATGAAATAAGTCTAACAACATTCAGTTCGTGCCTCAGTACCAACGGTCCAGCCGTAGAAGGGTCAAGCCAACGCCTCACATGTCGCACGCCGTACTGCCCCAAACCCGAAGGTTCAAAGGGCAGTTCAAGACGGTCACATAATCGAGTTAAGGTTTGTTGTCTTCTAGAGGGTCCATCGCGTTACTTGCACTACTTAGAACGTTGTTAAACTACGGAAAAATCCAACAATTGGAAATTTCCCGGCAGGGGAAAAGTGGGTATTTATATCCGGTCGAACTTTTTAACATATTCTAAGATTATCCGGAAAAGCCACACTGACAAAATTTGATAATCCGATCGAATACACCGAGTCCCAAAATCAACCCAGAAAATAAAACTCTGGAATAAGCATTAAAATATTCCCAGGAAAACGAGCACAGAAAACTGAGAATTACTGTGCAACTTTTGGTCAACGATGGAACAGTGTTGCCGCGGAACCGCCGCTCCACGTGGACTATCGCCGCGGTTCCGCGGTTCATTGATTGAATTACGACTAAAATTTTGCACCGTAATTCTTCTAAAACCCTGCTTAATTTTCTGGATATTTTTAATTTCGAAAAATCCACATTTTACAGAAAAGTCCAGAGAGCAATTTTCTAGTCGGGTTTTGGGTCGTTCGGACTTCAAATTCCGTCGGGACTTCGCCTAAGGCTCTAGCTAGGCTCTGATACCACTGTAGGGTTCCTAGGCAATCTAGTGAAGTCTCACAAGTGATCAAACATGCACAAATCAAATTTTACGGGTGCCTACAAACCCGACTACGGATCGTTAACTAGAAATCAAGGCGAAGCAAGCAAGTAATCGAATTAAATGCTAAGGGAAAGTGACTACAACCTTTGTAGATCCGGTCCACCACCTCCTAGGCTCCGTGATGAAGTCCCTCCGCTGTCCAAAATGAACCCATGACTCTAGCATCGGTATCATCGAAGAATGGGCGAGCTTGATCGTCGGTTCGATGCCGAAGATGATCTACGTCGAGGTATCGCAAGAACATGCTCCAACTTCATCAAGCTTTGAAAACTTGTGAAGGAAACACCCTATACTACTTGGCAAGAGGTAGAGGATGAAGAAATAGGAAGTGGGTAGAATTTAGTTTTGGATTTCTCACTTGTTTTCTCATGTTGCCATTGAACTAGAAAGCTTTTCTTTTGTTGAAGAAGATGAAGAAGAAGAAGAAGATATGATAAGTTCAATAATAAAATGAATAAGAATTAAATCTTATCATACTTTTAACCTTAGTTAAGTATAGAGAAAAGACCATGGTTAATAGAATGGTTAGGGTTAAGGATAAGAACAAAAAAGGAGACTAAGTCAAAACTTCAAGAATCTTCAACTAAAAAACAAAATAAGCAACCATTCATTTATCCTTTTTCTTTTTCCAAAATGGATAAATAAGAAAGATAAATGAATAAGTAATCAAAACCCTAATCATTAACTTAAACCATGGTTTGATTCTTTACACTTAACCAAGTAAGCATGTATCATCAAACATGATACAAACATGTGCACAAAACTATATCGCATATACAATGTGTACAATTCAAGTGAGAAAATCCTTTTAAAGTGAACCAATACTAGTTAACGCAAAGTAATATATCAAATATATAAATATGCACTAAATCATTAAATCAACACTTGATTTAACGATCCGGTCATATCGGATATAACCGACTAGTATCATATGTATCGGCTTATCGAATCAATCCTTGATTCGATAACTAGGTTATATCGCATATAACCATTCGATACATTGATCGCGAGAATGGAATACGGTATCACATACTCGAATTATTCTCGGTCCCGCACATATCTCATATGCGCTCCTATTTCGTTTCACTTGAGCCAGGAAACCTCTGTGTAGGACTCTAAAGACTCGTCAATACGCCGGCAGCGGATGATGATCATATCAAACACCCACAAGCCGCAAGCGGTCTGCTAAACGTAACGGCCACCCGGGTATTGAGCGATCAGAAGATCGACGAGCAAGCCCGCTCACACTCCTGTGAATCCAACCAGTCACACTTACCGTACAGTCCGGTCTGTTCGTCTGATATGTCGCATATCTCGCCTAGGGGTGGTAAACGTCAGACCCCAATAGCTCGATAAGTCATGCCGACGTAAGGTCCATAACATTCGTGAAACTACTGATAACTCTTACCAGTATATCACTGCAACCCTGGCCAGGGATTTCCTGTTATGGCCAGTCGAGCATAGCACAACATCAACCCCCAATACCGGGAGAGACGAATCCCCTCCTATCGCTTATTGCCTCCATGTGAATCGGGACTGTACCCAAAAACCACCTGTTTGGACAACTCAGTAGAGCCGTGGTAGGGTGGAAATCAAAGCACAGTGGGAGACACACAAGACTCTATGACGATCTCGGGTTAACAGACTAAGCTGTACCAGTGTCACAAGAGAACTGCCATCTGACGTGAGGTATAATACCATCTGGGAGTTCTCGGTGAGTCCGTTCAGTGTACCCAGTCTCCACTGAGCACCCGCATACCATCTTCGATGTCAAACACCAATGGATATGGGATCATCCATCGCCCATCGCATGGGTCGAGAAGATATACGCTAGTCTACTCTGGAATATCGATGCCCCGTCTCGATATTCCCTCGACTAGGAACATTTCAAGGATGTACTCATAGACTATCCAGGCCCCACTAGTTTGATCTGCATCATAGTCCTGGAAGTCGAGTACACATCCTAAGGGCTTTATCAACATGTAACAGAGAGACAGAAAGTATACACGTTAAGATAAAGAGCAACCAGATAGCGTACTATCATGTCGAGCAAGAAAGTCCTACCTATATATGTCCCAGCATCCACTATAATATACATCCAATGTACAGTAATGGCCTCTAGGGCATACATATAACTAACATATAGGACTTAAAAAGGGTTTAGTTATTTTCATCGTCCATTAGCCTACCCTAATCCTACGAACCCTAACAAGCGGAGAATTACTCGCGCATGTTGGGAGAAGAAGATGAAAAGAAAGAGAGGGAAAACATAATGTAAAATGCAAAAGAATTAAATAAAACAACTACCTTTATTAATCAACTTGAACAATCTACACTTTATTCCTTAGAAAATGATTACAAAACTTGGTTTGCTTCTCGAACTCTTCCGAAGGAGGTAGATGAACAGTTGATGATCAGCCTGGATGCGTGAGCCGTCTTGGACTTCGTGATCTCTTCGGCTTGATGATTTTTCCAAGAGACTCTTGGTCCTTATTTATAATCACAGAGCCAGAACCCTAGTTTCCTAATATGGAAACTAGTTGTTAGGATCCTAACCACCATAATCCCATATCTCAACTCTTCAAATCCACGGTGGAACCGCGGCCAGTGGATATGTTTGGCCGCGGATCCGCCCCATTTTGGTGAGATCATGGCCTCTAATTTTTGTAGCTTCATATCTGTAACACTTGGTAATCTTTTGAGTATCTAGACTTTGAAAATCTTTTCTACATTTCTACCAGAATTTGTTTCTTGAATATCTTTGGTAGATTTGATTTGCCAACTTTGATTTCCTTGATTTCAGCCCTGCAAATTCTGCACAATATCTCAACAAATAATATTTAGTAGAGTTTGTTATAATGAGATATTAACTTAACCATTAAAAATTGGTCAAAGGTATTTAATAAGGTAAGCATATTTAAATGGGCCAAATGTTACATGGATATTATATGCTTACTTTTTCCTACAAAATGTTATTTATAATATATAAACACATGAAAATAGTATTTTTTACAGATAAACCCTCATATGTATCATATATTATAATAAACAACTTTTATTATATAATAATAGTAGGAAAAATGTCATATTAAATGTGCAGTTTTATCAACTGAACAAATAGCGACCTGTCAGGTCACCTAAAGCAGTACACGATGATAAAGGTAAACCAGATAGCATACTATCATCTCGAGTAAGACTGTCCTACCGGGATAGGTCCTCCCTCAATCATTGCAATCATGCGCCTGTGATCCAATAATTGACTCTGAGGGCACTATCTCCAACAATATGAATATCTCAAAAGCTTCGGACTTATGTTTCAACAGGAACACATGTCTGAATCTTGAGAGATTATCAGGGAATGTAATGAAGTACAAAGAACCGGTCTTGGCATATGTAGACAGGAGACTTTCATATATCAGCATGTATCAATCCCAAGAGTTCACTAACTCTTTCCCTGTTTCCAATAAATAGAGCTATGGTCATCTTATCATTGTGACATGACCGGCAAGTTTCACAAGATGTAAATTCAAATAAATTTAAATATGCATCTTAATGTAACTTCAGCTAGTCGGGTCGTATTGATATGACCTAGTCTACAATGCCTCAAGAAGGATTCGTTCATTTCTGAACTCTTCTTCTTGTGTGTGTTCTGTATACTAAGAACTGTGGTTTGATTTAGAACGTCTATGCTTTTAGATAACGTGCCTGAACCGATCAACTCTTGATATAGGAAATGTTCAAAACATTATCCAACAATACAAAATTATATCCTTCTTTACTAATAAAAAGACTGATATGATGTTGTATATCAGGTTCGGTATCTAATAACATTTGTTCAGAATCAATGTATTCTGGTGATACAGGGTGATAGTGACCAACAGACTTGGCTGCAACACTTGCACCGTTTCTATCTCATGAAACTTATCACCCGTTCTCAGTTCTCTACCTTTTTGTAGCCCATGTAACATATTACATATGCAGGATCCTGATCCTGTATCTCATACCCAGGACGTAAAGGATACTGAGATACAGTTCTCTGTAATGAACACACCCGAAGAAGATGCATCAGCATGAACTTTCTTCGTTTGGGCGGCACGGGAAATCTGGTATTCCCCAATTTCCTGCTCTGTCTTATAACAATTATAAGTTGGATCGGGACCAACGTTCTCCAGCTCAGTATAACAAGCGGGTTCGGTCAATTCATCCGTATTATTATCTTGATTAAGGCATGATATGGTCGCTACCTGGAGAGAGAGAGAGAAGAAAACACTCAGCGTATGCTCTTGCAAGATTAGATTGGTTATCTAATATATCTAATCAGGATGTCTCCCACTGTTTTAATCAAATCTTCCTTAAAACCCTAAAAGGAAAGACTAGCCGGGATTAATTACACGCTACAAGTTCGCCAATCTTTCAGCCAGGCCAGTGTCGGTACTTTGAGGGAGGTTCCCCGTGCTTTCGCACGGACCTAATTAAAGTAAACCTCGTTTTCCCAGAGGCGTAACCCCGTTAACACCTTTCTAGACACCTACTTGATCGGCTAATTGTAATGTGTAAAACTCTCCCAGGAGTAACTCTTACTCGCAGCGGGTATCGGGATCCAACTATCTCATAGAAGGTATGCAATCTCATTGCAAATTTCAACACTTGAAATTCCCAATAATATTTTACCCCTAGCGTCCTATGACCTTGACGGAAGTCAACAAACCATAGGCTACTAGTCAAGTTCAACCCGTCATTTCCAGATTGAATTAAACCCACCCGCACGACCCTTGACGGAGGTCAACAAGGTTGCACGACTACCCTAATCCAATCTGCATCATATGCATAAGCAGATAAATACTAGTCAGCTACCGCACACTACGCCTTGACGGAGGTCAACAAACGTAGCACGAATACTAAGTAGGACTTATCTGAAATGACGGAGGGCTACGACAGGTTTTTAAGAAAACCCTTTGCGTAATGAACTTGATATCGTTGTAGAATCGAGTGATTTTAAATAGAGTGTTTTTTAGGCTTTTCTAGTTTTGCTAAAGGGGTCACTCCCGGTGAAGGGATCGTCGGTCCTTTCCTCATCGAATATGGTGCAGGATATTTCACAAATATCACTATGCAAAGCAAGAACTATAGAAGCAATCAAAAGACAAACCGAGTTTGTAGCATCTGCTAGTTTCACTAAAGAGTTCATTCCCGGTGATGAGATCTCGGCTCTTTCCTTATCGAATAAGGTGCTGGATGTTCTACAAGGAACACCGCTATGCAAAGCAAGAACTAGAGCTACCAGTTTTTAAACAAGTTTCTCCAACATCTTTAGGTTTCTTTTAGTTTCATTAATCTCATTAATGAAGTCCCATTTTATTATGCTTCACAAGTATCACATTTGAAACGAAATCTGCAATATAACATATATCTCATATATATAATATAAACATTCGTCTCAGGCAGTAATATGATCTCATCACAGAACATTGCAGCAAAAGAACATATATGAAATATTGGATATACTAGGACGTCCGTGTTTTCAATACGAGCCTGTATAAAACACGGATTCCACGGTCGCGATGAATAGCCAAACCCACATCCCTAGACCCCTACGAGAGCGGCAAGCAACACTGCCAATTCTAGGGTTAGGAGACCCGGTCTCGACTCCTCGAGATGGTCTCCCACTGGATCCCAGAACCCGGTTACTTGTGCTCCCCGCCTTGGGTCTACCTAATGCGGAAAAGTAAATAATATACAATGGTGACATCATCCTCAGCCCGGAAGTGCCCCAATAAAAGAATATTACATAAAAATGAATTTTATATGAATGAAAAAGAAAAAACTCTCATCTCATATAAAACCCCCGGCTATTCAGAACGCGACGATCCAATACAACATATCACAGCAACACATAATATCTCATATCATCAACGTAAGCAAGTATGCGTATCCCGATTGTCGTTGATGTATAGCAACGAAGCCGGCGATACACCACATACTACGCTTACGGTCACAGAAAAGAAATTGTAAAACTACAACAGTTGGAATCCGCAACCTCTTTAGACATCGCATGCCTAACAAAATGAATTCCTTAGACATCGCATGCCTAACAATTATAAACCCCGCATTTTAGTCTCATTTTCGAAAACTCTTTTCAATATCAAGTCGGGCAATTCAACAAGATTCCCGACATCCTGATCGAATGCTCGTCACAAACTTTAGTAGACGGCCGCACCCCCGGATGCCGTCGACGAAGTGCACTAAGGCGGAACACCGCTGCCGCGAGCACCCGAACGGATGCTTTTGGCGACGGGGTTCTCCTACACTCACTTGGTCGGGGCTATGGGTGTGGCTGTCTGTTAAGTTTACCCGGCGAATATCCGCGTACGCTACGTGATTGCGACGGACTTTTGATCACATCAAAATTCCGTGGCAACCGATCATCTGAGACTGAACTGTTAGATTTATAACATTCAAATTAGTTATCTCATAACTACCTGTGGATTCCAAATATTGTATCACATTCCAGATAAATAGACAATGTTAAACTTTCCGATCGAATAATCAAACACCCAAGATTTCCCCAATATATCTCAACACTTGAAATCAGTTTAAAAACATCCATCACATGCCACAGTACCAATGGTCCAGCCGTAGAAGGGTCAAGCCAACGCCTCACATGTGGCACGCCGTACTACCGCAAACCCTAAGGTTCAGAGGCAGTTCAAGACGGTCACATAATCGAGTTAAGGTTTGTGTTCTTCTAGAGGGTCCACCGCGTTACTTGCAAGACTTATAACGTTCTTAAACTCGAGAAAAAAATCCATCTTTTGAAAATTTTTCCGACTGGGGAAAAAGTGAGTTATTGATATCCGTTCGAACTTTTTAACAGTTTCTAAAATTATCCGGAACAAAGTTAAATTATCTGATCGAATCAACGAGTCCCCAATACAACCCTATAAAACTCAACACTTGAGTGGAATTAAAAAATTCCCAGAAAAAAATGACAGGAAAGGACCTAAGAATAAATATATGAAATATGAGGGACTAAGTCCAAATTTTGGCCGCGGAACCACCGCCAAACCCTTGGTTTGGCCGCGGTTCCACGGTCACGTGGGCGACTTAGTGGATTGTACTTCACAGTAATTCTTAGTTTTTCCTGCTTGTTTTTCTGAGCAATTTTAATTCATAAAAAATCACATTTTTTAAAAATGACCAGAGAAGGGTTCGTGTCGGGGTTTTCGGGTTCGATCGGACTTTAAACTTCGTCTAGACTTCGCCTAAAGCTCTAGCTTGGCTCTGATACCACTGTAGGGTTGCTATGCACTGCCATAAGGGTCTATGAGGCATCAACCATGCCCGATTAAAAATTTAGCCGTGCCGAACAACCCAAAGCCGGATCTTTAAACTAGGGTTTAGGCGAAAACTAGCATGTTAAACTCTTTAACACTAAGTGAAAAGGATTACAACCTTTGTAGATCCGGTCCTTCACTTCATTAGCTCCGTGTAGATGTCCCCATCGCTGCGATCGTGAACTCCGGACTCTAAAGAAGCTTCACAAGAAGAACGAACGTGCTTGCTTCGATGACTTCGAGGCCGAAAATGATCTACGTCGGGGAGACACTAACTCAAGCTATTCCTTCACTAGGTCATGAAATTTGTGAAGAGAACACACTCTACTACATGGCAAGTGGTAGAGGACGAAGAAGTAGGAAGTGGGCTCACTTTAGAATTGATTTTCTCACACTTTTTCTCATGGCACCATTGGAGCTAGTAAGCTTTTCATGGAGCTTGATGAAGAAGAAGAAGAAGAAGAAAGAATAATATCATCATATGAATTATCTCTCCTCAATAATGTAACCATGGGTGAGTTAAGCTATCATGCTTAACTCATGTAGAGAATTGACCAAGGTATATGGTTAAGGGTTGGGTTAACTAAATATCCTTAAGAATAACAAAAGAGTTGACTTTGTCAATGTTTCCACAAGCTTCATGAAAGCTTGAGAACTTTGACAAAGTCTTTTTCTTTTGTTATTCTTAAGATATAAACAAAACCCTAATCTTTACCTTAATCTTGGTATAAGTCTCATACACCCATCTTTGATGTATCATCAAGCATGACACAATCATATGTATACAAAGTTGTTAAGATATTTCATTATCTTTGCCTTTATAGGCTGTACATTTTACACATAGCCCCTTGGGCTTCACAAAATGGCATTTTGCCTATCCCATGGCTCATGTGCCATTTCTTTTTGCACATAAGCCATGGGCTTTACAAAAATTTGGATTTATGCCTATTTTTCTTACATTTATCCATAAAATAAAATAAAAGAAATACAACAAAATTATTTATTACAAAATTTTTATCTTGCCATGGGGGGAGGCCGGCCGCTTCATGTTCGGGATCGACCCGGGCATGGGCCCACTTGGCTCGGGGTTGACTTTGATTTTGACTTGGTCAACCGGGTTGTAAATTTTTACCCCAACAAATTGCCCCCATCAATAAATGTACACCACATATGTGGGTCGTGTGCATGAAATTGATGGATCTTCTTTTACTTGGAGGCGACCTGATTTGGTTCCCGCTTTTTGGGAAGCTGGCACTGCCCTTTTTACGACATGGACGGTAGTTGCTTGAAATGTCTCTGAGACGGAGTGTCCGTGATAGACGTTTCCCTAGCCCGGAGTGATCTGGTTCCCGCTTTGTTGGAATCCTGCGCTGCCCCTTTTACGACATGGACGGTCAATGCTGCCCTTTTTGCGACTTGGGCGGTCGATGCTGCCCTTTTAGCGACGTGGACGGTCGATGCTTCCCTTTTTGCGACTTGGACAGTCGGTGCTGCCCTTTCTGTGACGTGGACGGTCGGTGCTGCCCTTTTTGCGACGTGGATGGTCGGTGCTGCCCTTTTTGCGACGTGGATGGTCGATGCAGCCCTTTTAGCGACGTGGACGGTCGATGCTGCCCTTTTTGCGACTTGGACGGTCGGTGCTGCCCTTTTTGCCACTTGGACGGTCGGTGCTGCCCTTTTTGCGACGTGGACGGTCGGTGCAGCCCTTTTTGCGACTTGGACGGTCGGTGCTGCCCTTTTTGCGACGTGGACGGTCGATGCTGCCCTTTTTGCGACTTGGACGGTCGGTGCTGCCCTTCTAGCGACGTGGACGGTCGATGCTGCCCTTTTTGCGACTTGGACGGTCGGTGCTGCCCTTTTTGTGACTTGGACGGTCGGTGCTGGATTTGACTTGTCCCGCTTCTTGCAGCGTTAGGGATGAAGTTGAGTTGTTTCTGAGGTGGAATTTGGTTCTGCCAGGGAGATCATTGGTTGTTTTTCCGACCTGATGTGATTTGGGTTGACATCAGTATCGCTACGCTGGAATATGGTACCAGGAGCGAATCATCATTTTTCATGACAGGGTTTGGGGATTTTGGTTTTGGTTTGGCATCAGCATCGCTGCATTGGAATATGGTACCATGAGCGAATCATCATCTGCCATGAAGAGATTTCCCTCGTTCCCAGTTTAACGACTTAGGGGTCATCTGTTCCCAGTTTAATGACTTAGGGGTCATCTGTTCCCAGTTTAACGACTTAAGGGTCATCTGTTCCTAGTTTAAAGACTTAGGGATCTATTGGATTGGAGTTTGGGATTTTGTGTTAGTTATATGTATGCCCTAGAGGCCATTACTGTACATACGATGTATATTGTAATGGATGCTTGGACATATATATGGAGGACTTTCTTGCTCGACATGATAGTACGCTATCTGGTTGTACTTTATCTTAACATGTACTTTGATTGTCTCTATGTTACATGTTGATAAAGCCCTTAGGATATGTACTCGACTACTGGTACTATGATGAGATCATACTAGTGGGGCCACGGTAGTCGACGAGTACATCCTATAACTGTTCCTAGTCGAGGGTGTATCGAGACAGGGCATCGATACACCAGAGTAGACTAGCGTATACGCATCTTGACCCATATGATGGACGATGGATGATCCCATATCCATCGGTGTTTGACATCAAGGATGGTGTACGGGTGCTCAGTAGAGACTGGGTACACTGGACGGACTCGCCGAGAACTCCCAGATGGTATTATACCTCACGTCAGATGGCAGTTCTTCGGTGACACTGATACAGAGTAGTCTGTTGACCCGAGATCGTCATAGAGTCTTGTGTGATTCCCACTGTGCTTTGATTTCCATCATACCACGTCCAAGAGGGTGTGCAAAAAGGTGGCTTTTGGGTACAGTCCCGAATCACATGGAGGCAATGAGCGATAGGAGAGGATTCGTCTCTCCCGGTATAGGGAGTTGATGTTGTGCTGTGTTCGATTGGCTATAACCGGAAATACCTGTCCAGGGTTGCTGAGATTTACTGGTAAGTGTTATCAGTAGTTTCTCGAAATGTTATAGACCTCATATCGACACGACTTATCGAGCTACTGGAGTCTGACGTTTACCACCCCTAGGCGAGATATGCGACATATCAGACGACGAGACCGGACTGTACGGGAGTGTTACTGATTGGATTCACAGGAGAATGTACAGGCTTGCTTGTTGATCTTCTGAGCGCTCAATACCTGGGTGGCTGTTACGTTTAGCTGACCGCTTGCAGCTTGTGGGTGTTTGATATGATCATCACCTACTGCCGGCGTATTGACGATTCTTTAGAGTCCTATACAGAGGTTTCTTGGCTCAGGAAAAACGGAGTAGGAGCACATATGTGATTTGTGCGGGACCGAGGATAATGCTATATGTGATACCGTATTGGATTCTCACGATATGAGATATCGGCCGGGTATATGTGATATAGCCGGGTCATCGTATTAGTCGGTTATATGCGATATAGCCGGATTGTCGGATCATGTGTTGATTCGATAATTTAATGTATAATAATATATATGATATATTAAATTACATTAACTAATATTAGCTCACTAAAAGATTCTTTTTCTCACTCGGGTAATACATTGATATATATACGATATATGTTAATTGTATTATTTTATTTTGGTTACAATAAATATTATATATGTGATATATAATATTGTAACATGATATGATAACTAATGCAACATGTTTAGTAGAGATTAAACAAGATTAGGGTTTGATTTGGGTTAATGCTTTCTAGATGATTCTAGAAGGTTTAGTTTTGTTTTGTGAAAGATATTTTCAAGTGACTCATTCTTAACCCAACCCAAACTCTAGCCCTAGTTAAATCTCTACAAAGGTTTAGTTAACCATGGTTGCATTATTCATCATTATCATCTTTGCATTATTCATCACAAAAGCATTATTCTTTATTGATTATTCTTCTTCTTCTTCCTTCTTCTTTCTTCCATGAAAAAGCTTACTAGCTTTTTCCATGTGATGAATGAGTGTGAGAAAAAGATAATAAAAGGGTGCAAAAATTCTACTTCATCATCCTCATCTATCCTTGCCATTTAGATGTGGGTGTTCACTTCATATTATGAGTGTTAGCTTGTGTTAACGAAACTTCATGGTAGATTATCTTTGTATCGAAGATCGGAAGCAAGACTGCATCTTTCTCTTCGTGAAACCACTCGAGAGTCCGGAACACGATGATCGCAGCGAAGGGACTTCAACACGGAGCTTAAGAAGTGAAGGACCGGATCTACAAAGGTTGTAATCCCTCTCACTTAATGTTAAAGTGTTTAACATACTTGTTATCGCCTAAACTCTAGTTTAAAGATCCGGCTTCGGGTTGTTCGGCACGGCTAAATTTTTATTCGGGCATGGTTGATGCCTCGTAGAACCTTGTGAGCATGCATAGCAACCCTACAATGGTATGAGAGCCAAACTAGAGTTTTAGGCGAAATCTGAGCGAAATTTAATGTCCGATCGAACCCGGATACCCCGATGTTTACACTTCTCTGTACATTTTTCAAATATGTGTTTTTTTATGAATTAAAAATACTCAGAAAAACAAGCAGGAAAAACTAATAATTACTGTGAAGTACGGACCTCTAAGTCGCTAATATGACCGCGGAACCGCGGCCAAACCAAGGGTTTGGCGGCGGTTCCGCGGCCCAAATTGTGACTTAGTCCCTGGAATTTCATGTAATTATTCTTAGGTCCTTTCTTGTTATTTTGTTCTGGGAATATTTTAATTCCACTCAAGTGTTGAGTATTCTAAGGTTGTATTGGGGAATCGTTGATTCGATCAGATAATTTAACTTTGTTTAGTTTTGTCCGGATAATTTTTAGAAACTGTTAAAAAGTTCGAACGGATATCAATAACTCACTTTTTCCCCTGTCGAAATTTTTTTCAAAAGTTGGATTTTTCTCGAGTTTAAGAACGTTCTAAGTCGTGCAAGTAACGCGGTGGACCCTCTAGAAGACAACAAAACTTAACTCGATTATGTGACCGTCTTGAACTGCCTTTAAACCTTAGGGTTTGCGCCAGTACGGCGTGCCACATGTGAGGCGTTGGCTTGACCCTTCTACGGCTGGACCATTAGTACTGTGGCATGTGATGGATGTTTTTAAACTGATTTCAAGTGTTGAGATATATTGGGGAAATCTTGGGTGTTTGATTATTCGATCAGAAAGTTTAACATTGTCTATTTATCTGGAATGTGATACAATAATTGGAATCCACATGTAGTTATGAGATAACTAATTTGAATGTTATAAATCTAGCGGTTTAGTCTCAGATTATCGGTTGCCACGGAATTTTGATGTGATCAAAAGTCCGTCACAATCACGTAGCGTACGCGGATACTCGCCGGGTAAACTTAATAGATAGCCACACCCCATAGCTCCGACCAAGTGACTGTAGGAGAACCCCGTCGCCAAAAGCATCCATTCGGGTGCTCGCGGCAGCGGTGTTCCGCCTTAGTGCACTTCGTTGACGGCATCCGGGGGTGCGGCCGTCTACTAAAGTTTGTGACGAGCATTCGATCAGGTTGTCGGTAATCTTGTTGAATTGCCCGACTAGATATTGAAAAGAGTTTTCGATAATGAGACTAAAATGCGGGGTTTATAATTGTTAGGCATGCGATGTCTAAGAAATTCATTTGGTTAGGCATGTGATGTCTAAGGAGGTTGCGTATTCCAACTGTTGTAGTTTTACACTTTCTTTTCTGTGACCGTAAGCGTAGTATGCGGTGTATCGACGGCTTCGTTGCTATACATCAACGACAATCGGGATACGCATACTTGCTTACGTTGATGATATGAGATATTATGTGTTGCTGTGATATGTTATATTGGATCGTCGCGTTCTGAATAGCCGGGGTTTTTATGTGAGATGGGAGTTTTTCTTTTTCATTCATGTAAAATTCATTTGTATGTAATATTCTTTTATTGGGGCACTTCCGGGCTGAGGATGATGTCACCGTTGTATATTATTTACTTTTCCGCATTAGGTAGACCCAAGGCGGGGAGCATAAGTAACCGGGTTCTAGGGTCCAGTGGGAGACCATCTCGAGGAGTCGAGACCGGGTCTCCTAACCATAGAATTGGCAGTGTTGCTTGCCGCTCTCGTAGGGGTCTAGGGATGTGGGTTTGGCTATTCATCGCGACCGTGGAATCCGTGTTTTATACAGGCTCGTATTAAAAACACGGACATCCTAGTATATCCAATATTTCATATATGTTCTTCTGCTGCAATATTCTGTGATGAGATCATATTACTGCCTCAGACGAATGTTTATGTTATATATATGAGATATATGTTATATTGCAGATTTCGTTTCAAAAGAGATGCTTGTGAAGCATAATAAAATGGGACTTCATTAATGAGATTAATGAAACTAAAAGAAACCTAAGATGTTGTAGAAACTTGTTTAAAAACTGGTAGCTCTAGTTCTTGCTTTGCATAGCGGTGTTCCTTGTAGAACATCCAGCGCCTTATTCGATAAGGAAAGAGCCGAGATCCCTTCACCGGGAGTGACCTCTTTAGTGAAACTAGTAGATGCTACAAACTCGGTTTGTCTTTTGATTGCTTCTATAGTTCTTGCTTTGCACAGCGGTATTTGTGAAATATCCTGCACCTTTTTCGATGAGGAAAGGGCCGACGATCCCTTCACCGGGAGTGACCCCTTTAGCAAAACTAGAAAAGCCTAAAAAACATTCCATTTAAAATCACTCGATTCTACAACGATATCAAGTTCATTACGCAAAAGGTTTTTCTTAAAAACCTGTCGTAGCCCTCCGTCATTTCAGATAAGTACTACTTAGTATTCGTGCTGCGGTAGTTTGGCCTTCGTCAAGGCATAGTGTACGGTAGCTAACTAGTGCTTATCTGCTAGCATATGATGCGATTGGATTAGGGTATTCGTACGACGTAGTTTGGCCTTCGTCAAGGGTCGTGCGGGTGGGTTTAATTCAATCAGGAAACGACGGGTTGAACTTGACTAGCGGACTATGGGTAGTTTAGCCTTCGTCAAGGTCATGGCACGCTAGGGGTAAAATATTATCGGGAATTTCAAGTGTTGAAATTTGCAATGAGATTGCATACCTTCTACGAGATAGTTGGATCCCGATACCCGCTGCGAGTAAGAGTTACTCCTGGGAGAGTTTTACACATTACAATTAGCCGATCAAGTAGGTGTCTAGAAAGGTGTTAACGGGGTTACGCCTCTGGGAAAACGAGGTTTACTTTAATTAGGTTTGTGCGAAAGCACGGGGGACCTCCCTCAAAGTACCGACACTGGCCTGGCTGAAAGATTGGCGAACTTGTAGCGTGTAATTAATCCCGGCTAGTTTTTCCTTTTAGGGTTTGAAGGAAGATTTGATTAAAACAGTGGGAGACATCCTGATTAGATATATTAGATAACCAATCTAATCTTGCAAGGGCATACGATGAGTGTTTTCTTCTCTCTCTCTCTCCAGGTAGCGACTATATCATGCCTTATAAAAGATAATAATACGGATATATTGACCGAACCCGCTTGTTATACTGAGCTGGGGAAAGTTGGTCCCGCTCCAACTTTTAATTGTTATAAGACAGAGCAGGAAATTGGGGATTACCAGAATTCCCGTGCCGCCCAAACGAAGAAAGTGCATGCTGACGCATCATCTTCGGGTGTGTTCATTACATAGAACTGTTTATCAGTATCCTTTATGTCCTGGGTATGAGATACCGGATCAGGATCCCGCATATGTAATCTGTTACATGGGCTACAGAAAGGCAGAGAACTAAGAACGGGTGATAAGTTTCATGAGACAGAAAACGGTGCAAGTGTTGCAACCAAGTCTGTTGGTCACTGTCACCCTGTATTACAAGAATACATTGATTTTGAATGAATGTTATTAGATACCGAACCTGATATACAACATCATATCAGTCTCTTTATTAGTAAAGAAAGGATATAATTTTGTATTGTTGGATAATGTTTTGAACATTTTCTATATTAAGGGTTGATCGGTTCAGGCACGTTATCTAAAAGCATTGACGTTCTAAATCAAACTACAGTTCTTAGTATACAGAACACACACGAGAGGAAGAGTTCAGAAATGAACGAATCCTTCTTGAGGCATTGTAGACTAGGTCATATCAATGCGACCCGACTAGCTAAGTTACATTCAGATGCATATTTAAATATGTTTGAATTTATATCTTGTGAAACTTGCCGGTCAAGTCACAAAGATTAGATGACCATAGCTCTATTTATTGGAAACAGAGAAAGAGTTAGTTAATTCTTGGGATTGATACATGCTGATGTATGAAAGTCTCCTGTCTACACATGCCAAGACCAGTTCTTTGTACTTCATTACATTCACTGATGATCTCTCAAGATTCAGACATATGTTCCTGTTGAAACACAAGTCTGAAACTTTTGAGATAATCACAGAATATAAGTTAGAAGTAGAGAACCAAAAACGGGTATAAGTATTATGTCCTTTGATGAGATCAAGGAGGAGAATATTTGAGCACGGGATTCCTGGACTATTCTAAAGGAGAATGTGATTCTCTCTCAGCATTACTCCTCCGTATACCCCACAACACGCCGGTGTATCATGGCGAAGAAATCACACCCTATTTGATATGGTGCGCTCTATGATGAGTACTACTGAGTTGCCTATTTCCTTTTAGGAGTTATGCACTTGAAAAGCTGCATACCTATTGAATAGGGTTCAAATCAAATCAGTTGCCTACCACTTCATATGCGATATGGAATGGGAAGAGCCCATATCTTAAGTTTGTTAAGATTTGGGGTTGTCCGGCCTATGTCTAAAAAGCAAAATCCGGACAAACTAAAGGCAAGGTCTGTTATGTAGAACTGGAAAAGTTCCAGCTATACAAACTACAGCAGATGATTTGATAGAACCAAAAGATTCAATAGTTTCCAACGAACCTCAGCCTCTCCGCCGATCTAGTAGGGTTCCTCACCCACCTGAGAGATACTTTGGTTTTCTCTATGACAGTGGGAGCGAAGATTGCATCATGAGATGATGACCCAACTTATTTCGAGCTGGCCATCAGGAGTAGGACTCTGGAAGAATGGCTGGATGCTTAGTGATCTGAGATGGAATCCTTATACACCAACAAAGTATGGACTTTGGTTGCTTTATCTGAAGGGTTAAATCCCCATCAGGAGCGAGTATATCTTGAGAAGATTACTTAGTGTACATGGAAAAGTTAAGACTTTCAAAGCTATGCTTAAGTCCATCCAGATCCTACTTGCCACTGCTACTTACTACGACTACGATATCTGGTGGTTGGGTGTCATGACTGCTTTTCTAAATGATGTTTTAGTAGAGAGCATCTATAAGTACACAGCAAGAGGGCTTCGTAGACAGTGGGAGCAGAGGAAAGGTGTGCAAGATGCTTTATGTGATAAAACAGGCATCGTGGAGTTGGAACATCTGTTTTGATGTGGTAGTCAAAGAGTTTGACTTCATCAAAATGGTAGATGAACCTTGTATATACAAAAAGGTAGTAGGGAGTATGGTGGTGATCCTCGTAGAGTATGTGGATGACATACTCTTGATAGGGAAGGAGTTTCCTATGCTACGCTCGGTCAATCTCCGCTTATCACAAGTATTCTCCATATAGGATCAAAGTGATACCTCCTAAATCCTGGGTTTTGGATCTATGAGATAGATCTAATTGGATATTAGGATACTCACTAGTTGTAGTGAGATGGTATCAATCGATCCTGGGAAGAATCACTGGAAAGGTTCCAGGGTGATAAGGACGACTGAATGTCAGTCGCAGGCATTGTCTTTACCCTCAGTGGAGGGACGGTATGTTGGAAGAGTTCCAAGCTAGATACCATGACTTACTAGAAGATTAAAGGCAAGATACATCGTTACCAAGGATGCTACCAAAGAGGTAGTCTGGATATATATAAGTTCATGAGATGAACTTCGTTCCTACCATTGTGTGACAATAGAGTTGTGGCTTTTGCCAAGGAACCCCCCGTCCCATCAGAAATCCAGATATAATTCTTAGGCAGTATCACCAGATCATGGAGATGGTTGATCTCCAAGCAGATCGAGGTTAGGAGAGTAGACACAGAGGACAACAGCGCGGATCCACTCATAAAGGCCTTTTTCGCAGTAGAGACTTTTATGGGATGGTTGAGTATGAGATACTTCAACCACAGCTAATTGTTGGGTATGTGATACCACAACAGATGGCCCTAGTGCAAGTGGGAGATTGTTAGTTATATGTATGCCCAAGAGGCCATTACTGTACATACGATGTATATTGTAATGGATGCTTGGACATATATAGGGAGGACTTTCTTGCTCGACATGATAGTACGCTATCTGGTTGTACTTTATCTTAACATGTACTCCGATTGTCTCTATGTTATATGTTGATAAAGCCCTTAGGATATGTACTCGACTACTGGTACTATGATGAGATCATACTAGTGGGGCCACGGTAGTCGACGAGTACATCCTATAACTGTTCCTAGTCGAGGGTGTATCGAGACAGGACATCGATACACCAGAGTAGACTAGCGTATACGCATCTTGACCTATATGATGGGCGATGGATGATCCCATATCAATCGGTGTTTGACATCAAGGATGGTGTACGGGTGCTCAGTAGAGACTGGGTACACTGGACGGACTCGCCGACAACTCCCAGATGGTATTATACCTCACGTCAGATGGCAGTTCTCCGGTGACACTGGTACAGAGTAGTCTGTTGACCCGAGATCGTCATAGAGTCTTGTGTGATTCCCACTGTGCTTTGATTTCCATCATACCACGTCCAAGAAGGCGTGCAAAAAGGTGGCTTTTGGGTACAGTCCCGAATCACATGGAGGCAATGAGCGATAGGAGGGGATTCATCTCTCCCGGTATAGGGAGTTGATGTTGTGCTGTGTTCGATTGGCTATAACCGGAAATCCCTGGCCAGGGTTGCTGAGATTTACTGGTAAGTGTTATCAGTAGTTTTTCGAACTGTTATAGACCTCATATCGACACGACTTATCGAGCTACTGGGGTCTGACGTTTACCACCCCTAGGCGAGATATGCGACATATCAGACGACGAGACTGGACTGTACGGGAGTGTTACTGATTGGATTCACAAGAGAATGTATAGACTTGCTTGTTGATCTTCTGAGCGCTCAATACCTGGGAGGCTGTTACGTTTAGCTGACCGCTTGCAGCTTGTGGGTGTTTGATATGATCATCACCTACTGCCGGCGTATTGACGATTCTTTAGAGTCCTACACAGAGGTTTCTTGGCTCAGGCAAAACGGAGTAGGAGCACATATGTGATATGTGCGGGACCGAGGATAAAGCGATATGTGATACCGTATTGGATTCTCGCGATATGAGATATCGGCCGGGTATATGTGATTAGCCGGGTCATCGTATTAGTCGGTTATATGCGATATAGCCGGATTGTCGGATCAAGTGTTGATTCGATAATTTAATGTATAATAATATATATGATATATTAAATTACATTAACTAATATTAGCTCACTAAAAGATTCTTTTTCTCACTCGGGTATTATATTAATATATATGCAATATATGTTAATTGTATTATTTTATTTTGGTTACAATAAATATTATATATGTGATATATAATATTGTAACATGATATGATAACTAATGCAACATGTTTAGTAGAGATTAAACAAGATTAGGGTTTGATTTGGGTTAATACTTTCTAGATGATTCTAGAAGGTTTAGTTTTGTTTTGTGAAAGATATTTTCAAGTGACTCATTCTTAATCCAACCCAAACCCTAGCCCTAGTTAAATCTTTACAAAGGTTTAGTTAACCATGGTTGCATTATTCATCATTATCATCTTTGCATTATTCATCACAAAAGCATTATTCTTTATTGATTATTCTTCTTCTTCTTCCTTCTTCTTTCTTCCATGAAAAAGCTTACTAGCTTTTTCCAAGTGATGAATGAGTGTGAGAAAAAGATAATAAAAGAGAGCAAAAATCCTACTTCATCATCCTCATCTATCCTTGCCATTTAGATGAGGGTGTTCACTTCATATTATGAGTGTTAGCTTGTGTTAACGAAACTTCAAGGTAGATCATCTTTGTATCGAAGATCGGAAGCAAGACTGCATCTTTCTCTTCGTGAAACCACTCGAGAGTCCGGAACACGATGATCGCAGCGAAGGGACTTCAACACGGAGCTTAAGAAGTGAAGGACCGGATCTACAAAGGTTGTAATCCCTCTCACTTAATGTTAAAGTGTTTAACATACTTGTTTTTGCCTAAACTCTAGTTTAAAGATCCGGCTTCGGGTTGTTCGGCACGGCTAAATTTTTATTCTGGCATGGTTGATGCCTCGTAGAACCTTCTGAGCGTGCATATCAACCCTACATTTTGGGGTTAGGGTAGGCATCAACGTTGTTAACACTGAAGCACACGTGCCAGGAGCAATTCATCATTTGCCTATTCCTGTTGGGGGAGCGATGGCTTAGGAGACAGGTTTAGGTTCCTATCACCTAAGGCTTTTCAATTTATGGGCCGTGAGGGTCCCATAAAATCATTTTCTCCCTACGAGTCGTAAGGATCCCGCAGGTGTATTTTCTTCTTAGGAGTCGTGAGGACTCTTAAGTGTATTTTTCCTTTATGGGTCGTAAGGATCCCACAAAGGTTTGTTCTCCTCATGATCATGAGGACACATGAGTGGGTCTTCTCAATGGAGCATAATTCCAAAGGCGGAGACCAGCCGCGCAACTGGTGATTGTGGTGGGGCATGGGCATGACGAGAATTATTTGAGCCCGTGGATTGTATACGGCAGTCAATTTGGGGACTGGCCGTAGGGCTGGAGAATTTTGAGAAATTGGATTTTGGTTGGCGTCTGCATGCTATACTGGAATATGGTACCAGGAGCGACTCATCATTCGCCGTTTGGGAACTTGGAATTTGGATCTTGTTTGGCATCAGCATTGCTGCACTAGAATGATGCCAGGAGCAACTCATTATTTGCCTTGGGAGGACTTGGGATTTGGGTTTTTGGCCGGCATCAGCACCGCTAACACTGAAGCGAAATGCCAGGAGCGACTCATCATTTGCCGTTGCCCGTTGGGGAACGATGGCTTAGGAGACAGGTTTGGGTCCCTATCACCTAAGGCTTTTCAATTTTATGAGCCGTGAGGGTCTCATAAAAGCATTTTCTCCCTACGAGTCGAGAGGATCTCGCAGGTGTATGTTCTCCTTAGGAATCGTGAGAATTCCTAAGTGTGTTGCTCCTTTGTGAGTCGTAAGGATCTCACACAGGGGTTTTCTCCTCACAAGGTCGAGAGGACTTTGCGAGTGTATTCATCTCTTTTCAAGTGTTTGCGCACTTTCGGGTTTTCACAAACTCGCCGGTAGTCCTGCTGTTTTTACTCACGGAGCCCTTTGGGGTTTTCATCCGTGCCCGTTTTGCTTGTGGACATACCTTTTTTTTTCTTTTTTTTTCTTCTTTCCTTTTTTTCTTTTTTTTTGCCGCTGGTGGGACTTTAAAAGTAGTCTCACCGTCAGGATTTGGGAGAGATAGGAGTCATTTTACGCCCGCGGATTGTATATGGTTTTGCAGGATGTATGATCCAGACCGTAGGGCTGATGTGCTCAATTCGCCTGCGACTTCGAGCATTCACGTGTAGTATTTCTTGAGATATCGGCCATTGATGGGTGGCATGGGCCTTTCTCCCTCGGCACTTATTAGTTGTTAGGATCCTCCATCGAACACTGTCACGACCCGAATATTTCGACTCGTGACCGGCACTTAACCACGCAACGTCTACAGGCGTAACGCGACTAAGTAAGCCGAACCCAGAAATCAAAACCATTTAAAAGTAGTGAGTGTTGAAAATATTCAATTTAAACATTTAGAAAACCTTAATTTGTTCAATAAAGTTCTTTTTAAAGTTAAATTATCCTTACAATAATTTTGGCAGCATTTCCTTTGTAAAAGTAACCCCGACATCGGGTACAAAACATGATATAAGTGACAAGATATATCATGAAATAAAGCATCCCCAACAGGAGAAATCGCGCCCAACGGCGGAAACCATCACCACAAGAGTAATATACGACGTCGTAGCGAAGAATGAGCAATAAGTAAACATCACAGACTAATAATGCATATATACAGCCGGCTTCCACGAGCTCGACACCATAAAATAAATAGAATACATCATCGTCCTCACACTGTCTCTAAGTCAAGTACATATAAGGTAGATGGAGAATACTAGATACAAAAGTGTGTATAATAAGTAACCAGATACCACAACCCACCTAACAGCAAAACAGCTCACGCACCAACTGTAGTGGTATCTGTAGCCAAAAGATGTAAGGAAACAGCCTGCCGCGACTACTCCGATGGGCAACCTGCAATACCGTGGCACAACGGGGGTGAGTTGCCAACTCGTGAATAGAAACAACATATAAAGGTAATCGCGAGCATACATGTACTACGCTACTCTAACATATGCCAGCAGATGATATCAATGCGTGATAAGCAGTATGTGCAATAATCATGCAAGTGTTCTATCAGGTAAAATAACTACAGGATGAGATACAATAATAAATGCTGAGCATGGGAAATATAACATCTACACGGAATGTCAACGTGGAATATATAATCGGTGTCCATCAATGCACCCAGATCCCCAAATAGCTCAGGCGCCGGCACTCTCATCGGCCCTCCAATCCTGTAAACCTCTGAGAATCACGAGTGCCCAACATCGGCATCCAAATATCATAAACACTCGTGTCCAGCATCGACACGCAAATCCTCATCCATCGGGCCCCGTCAGTCCCGGTCAGCCCACGGGCTCCGTCTGCGGTATCGGCCCTCGGCCCTGGCAGTACGGATCATCCCGCATCCATCTATCGACTCTGGTCAGTATCTTCCGGATAACTGCCAGGTCCAACCATTCACCGGTAGGTAGTAGTCCCTCCGCCGGGCTCACCGTCTAACAATACGAGTCTTCTCGCCCCGGGGTACCGAACCGGGTCCACCTTGTACCCGCAATCGGTGCCTACCTCTCCTCGAATCGGGTATACTCACACAAGCTCTCTGGAACCGAGAAAACTCATGGTGGACGCACCAAAATATCATATCAAGGGAAAACGGGTTTTTAAACAGTGCGTGTTTTCTTAAAATAGTACTCCGGTTCCCAAATCCGGAAATCACATAAATCAAATCTAATACGTAAATCCATGCAATGTGTCGTATGACAATAAGGGTAAAAGAAAGGGAGAACTGCTCTTTAAAAGATCCCGTTTTGAAAATACCGCTTGCGGTCCCTTAGTTTTAATTCAAGTCAATATCATCCATGTATGTAATATATGAATACGGGTATAGGTATGGCTGCGCGAATGAATAAGTACGCAAGGTGAATATAGCAATGTACATGTGCACTAATGAAGACACATGATGTACATACGCCCAAGTACGAATATATGTGTGATGTATATGGCATAAGTATGGATATCATGTCAAGTCACATAAAAGATGCGCTACAGCATAATGATCATGGAAATTCTACAGTGTGAGTGTCATGGCAATTACTAACGGTGTGTGTGTAACATGCAGGATATTACTCGTGCAACTTGAACCGTTAGTAATGGTGCTGTGTTCTATCAATTTTAGTTTATATACATATAGCAGGGAATGCGGTATGCACTAAATAATAGCCATGAACAGTCAATGTATGGAAATGTAGCTATAAGGTCCTATCAGCCCTGACGTAGAACGCCATGCGGGCGATATCCCCATAGATGTTAAATCTACTCACCGTAGTCTCTCGCTAGGTATAGCCGACAACTTGTTTCCCCTTCTGCGCGGCGTCCGTCGTACTCGCCTGCGAACCTAAAATTACACAGTATATCACACATAAGCTCGAAGTCACACAAACATGACATTAAGGCCAAACTAGTAACTCGCGTCGTGAACCAAGCGCATGTGTGCGCGATACGCTAAAACGTGAGGTTACACGCCTGAAGCCACTCCGACGTGTCGCGATACGCAGAAACCCCAAACCCACACACACGTATCACGCGTGTCGCGAAATTTTAAAATACGAGAAAATAGGTATTCACCTCCAGATTTTGATACAGAAATGATATTGCAAAAATATACTTACAAAAATACTACAACTAGCAGCAGACTCCAGTGGCCTAAACCCCAACCCAAAACACCCCTATCTGGCCGTAAATTGCGGCCAAAATGCTTATTTCGGCGGCCTGGGTAGGGAGAGGGACTCCCAGGTTTTGTGTGTGCACTCTACACCCCAAGAGTATGCTACAGTAATTCCAATTTCATCCTGAAACATCTCGGGTAGTAGCAGATCCTACAGAGCCCTATTTCTAGTTAAAACCCCTCTTTTTGCACAAAAATGAAACTTTATGGTATTTCTGTGCAAACTAAAACAAAACCCTGGCTTAACTAGCTCTAATAGCACCTAATAGAGTTAACCAAGCTAACAAAACCCCAATCTATCATATGCATCAGAAATATCCTTCAATATCACTAATAATGCATAAAAACACGATTTTTGCTAAAGAATATGACAAGTTTATGGAAAAGGAGTGCTAACATGAGTTAATACCTTCTAAAAACCTTATAAAACACCAAAAGTTCTAGCTCTTTCCTCAAGTGTGCAGATTTGCCTCCAAACACCTCAAAAAGCTCACTTTTCCATGGTTTTGAGTGAAGAAATGAGTGGTTTAGTGTAGGATTTTGTATGGATTCAAAAGAGAATTGAAAAGATGATGAATATTTTGTGTTGTTGCTGCTGGAACTGCTGTTTTTCTGCAGAAATTTTCAGAATGAGAGAAGAGAGAGAGAAGAGAGAAGGAAATGGTCAAGCCAAGGTCAAACTTTCTCACCTAACACCATGCCTTCATATTCTATTTAATTTTTGAATTATAAAAAGGGTTATGACATGATTAAAAATGGTGGGGATAAATTAGCAACCATGCAACAAAAGAATGGCTAACACTTTAACCCAGGTTACAACATAGCTAAGTGTGCAAGTGTACACTACAAATGGAATTTTCCCAACTAGGATAACACGACTAAATATAATTAGTAAACCCTATAAATATATATAAATATATCTATATAAACACTTCACAACACAGTTTCCACTAGCCAAGAAGGAAAATAAGATATCCGTTTTTATGAAAAACACGCACACTAGCTAATTAACGAGAAAACATCCTAAACGAATTTCAAGGCGTTACAATCTACCCCCCTTAAAGAAATTCGGTCCCCGAATTTAAAAATCTAACTACACATACCTTCGAAAAGATGGGGATAGCTCTTCCTCATCTCGCTCTCGGTCTCCCAAGTGACCTCCTCGCTGCTCTGACCATGCCAAAGTACCTTGACGGACGGTATCTCTTTCGACCTCAATTTCTTCACTTGTCGATCCAAAATCATCACCGGCTGCTCTGCATAGGAAAGGTCATGCTTAAGCTGGATCGTTGGGTGTTGAATCGCATGCGAAGGATCATGAAGATATCTGCGGAGCATCAAAACGTGAAATACGGGGTGCACATCTGGAAAACTGGACGGAAGGGCTAACCGATACGCAACCGCACCAACACGCTCGAGAATCTCGAAGGGGCCCACATATCTGGGACTAAACTTCCCTTTCTTCCCAAACCTCATCACACCCTTCATTGGGGAGACCCTCAAGAAAACATGATCACCAACAGAAAACTCAAGTCTGCGCCGACGACGGTCCGCATAAGATCTCTGCCTACTCTGGGCTGCTTTCATCCTATCGCGAATCAACTGGATCTTCGCGGTCGTCTCCTCCATAATCTGCGGCCCTAAGATACTGCTCTCACTGAGCTCGGTCCAACAGGTGGGCGATCTGCATCTCCTCCCATAAAGAGCCTCAAACGGTGCCATCTGAATGGTCTCCTGGTAGCTGTTATTATAGGGGAACTCTACTAAGGGTAAATGATGATCCCAGCTACCTCCAAAGTCTAAGACGTACGCTCTGAGCATGTCCTCGAGAGTCTGAATAGTCCGCTCTAACTGTCCGTCAGTCTGCGGATGAAATGCTGTGCTGAAACTCAAGCGAGTGCCCAAAGCCTCCTGAAGTCTCTGCCATAGCCGGCTGGTAAACTGGGTACCTCTGTCGGACACGATACATGTCGGAACTCCGTGCAGTCGTACAATCTTGTCAATGTAAATCTGGGCATACTGAGCAAATCCGAAAGTCGTCTTCACCGGTAGGAAGTGAGCCGCTTTCTTCAAACGATCCACGATCACCCAGATGGAGTCATACCCTCGACTAATCCTGGGTAGACCCACAATGAAGTCCATAGAAATTTGCTCCTATTTCCACTCCGGAATGGGTAACGGCTGTAGCTTTCCCGCGGGCCTCTGGTGCTCAGCCTTGACTTGCTGACAAGTCAGGCATCTCGACACAAAATCTACGATGTCTCTCTTCATTCCGTCCCACCAGTAAAGACCTCTCATGTCGTGGTACATCTTGGCGGAACCGGGATGAACACTATATACCGATCGATGTGCCTCCTCAAGAATCTCGCGCCGCAGTCCCTCAGCATCTGGTACGCACAGTATAGTCCCGAATCGTAGTATCCCCTGATCATCGATCACGAACTCGGAAAATCTGCCCCATCTGTACCATGATCTCTGAAGATCGGTCATCACTATGCTGTCCCTCATGTATACGGTCAAGCAACTGTGGGCATGCACGAACATGCACAATCTGTCCTCCGATCGGCGTAAACTCAAACTGTACCCGGCTGTCGAATAAAATCTGCTAATCTGCCGACGACTGCCTCTGTACTGCGCTCAAACAAGATAGACTACCTCCGGGCCTCCTGCTCAAAGCATCCGCCACTACATTAGCCCTGCCCGGGTGGTACAAGATCTCGCAATCGTAATCCTTCACTAACTCCATCCATCGGCGCTGTCTAAGGTTCAGGTCTCGCTGCTGGAATATATACTTTAAGCTCTTGTGATCAGTGAATATATGGCACGACTCGCCATATAGGTAATGTCGCAAGATCTTAAGTACCACTGCAGCATCTCCAAATCGTGAGTGGGGTAGTTCTGTTCATGTTTCTTTAATTGCCACGAAGCATACGCGATCACCCTGTCATGCTGCATCAAAACGCACCCTAGCCCCACTCGTGAAGCATCACAGTAGACCATAAATCTGCCTGATCCTGAAGGCAAAGACAGCACTGGTGTCATAGTCAGTAGAGCCCGTAGCTGCTGAAAAATGTGCTCACACTCCTCCATCCAATCGAAACGAACTCCCTTCCGGGTCAACCCGGTCAAAGGTGTAGCAATGCGAGAGAAGTCCTGCACGAATCGCCTGTAGTAGCCTGCCAGCCCTAGAAAGCTGCGAACCTCCGTCACTGACGTGGGTCTAGGCCAACTCCGAACGGCCTCGATCTTCCTCGGGTCTACACATATACCATCTCGTGTAATCACATGCCCCAAGAAGTCTACACTGTCCAACCAGAAAGCACACTTGGAGAATTTGGCGAAAAGCTGATGCCCCTTCAAGGTCTGCAGTGTAATCCGCAGGTGCTGCTCGTGCTCCTCTCTACTCCGAGAATACACCAGAATATCGTCAATGAATACTATGATGAACAGATCAAGATACGGCCGGAAAATACGGTTCATCAAGTCCATAAATGCTGCTGGCGCATTGGTGAGTCCGAACGACATCACCAGAAACTCGTAATGGCCGTAGCGCGTGCGGAAAGTTGTCCTAGGAATGTCCTCCTGTCGAACCCGCAGCTGATGGTAGTCTGATCGCAAATCGATCCTCGAAAAGTATCCTGCCCCCTGGAGCTGGTCGAACAAATCGTCGATGCATGGCAAAGGATACCTGTTCCGCACTGTAACCCCTGTTCAGCTGGCGGTAGTCGATACACAAACGCATACTGCCGTCCTTCTTCTTGACAAACAGGACTGGAGCACCCCAAGGAGAAACACTGGGTCGAATAAGTCCCTTATCCAGCAAATCTTGCAGCTGACCCTTCAATTCTCTAAGTTCCGCCGGGGCCATCCGATAAGGCGGTACAGAAATAGGCCCCGTGCCAGGAACCAAATCAATACAGAAAGAAATATCACGCTCGGGCGGTAGCCCAGGAAGCTCGTCAGGGAACACATCAGGGAACTCACTAACAACCGGAACCTGATCCAACGGAACCTCTGTAGCTCTAGTATCGCAAACATAGGCGAGAAATCCCTGACATCCCTTCCTCAAAAGCTGTCCGGCGCGAAAAGAAGAAATCAAACTGTGAGGGGCGGCACCACGGTCCCCCAACACAACAAAAACCGACTCGCCGGGAAAAAAAAATCTAACTGTCTTCTCACGGCAGTCCACCGAAGCATAGCACGTGGCTAACCAATCCATGCCCAAAAGAATGTCGAAGTCCAACATCTCAAGAAGGATCAAGTCGACTGGAAACTCTCTCTCGCCAATACAGACGGTGCAGGATCGGAACACGTGCCTAGCAACAAACGACTCTCCCACAGGAGTAGTTACAACAAGCGGCTGATCGAGCAAACCAGACTCTCTACCCAAACTCAGCACAAAGTGTGTGGATACGTACGAGTGCGTGGATCCGGGATCGAATAACACGTGTGCATCAACCGAACATACTGGAAGGATACCTGAAACCACCGCATTGGACGCCTGCGCATCTTGATGTGTCAAAGCAAAAACTAGTGCCTGTCCTCCACCTGCAACTGGCTGTACTCTGCCGGTGGCTGGCTGTCCTCTGCCTCGACTGCCTCGCCCTCTATGAACAAACCCTCTGCGACTACGGCCTCTCTGTGCATGGGTCGGACGCGGAGCAACTGTGGGTACAACCGGTAACGCCCTCTGGGGTGGAGAAAGTGGAAGTGTGACATGAGGTACGGCTGGCTCCCTCCTGCGTGTCTCGGTACAATCTCTGACGCGGTGATGAAGACTACCACATCCAAAACATCCACGGGACGACTGCTGACCCTCCTGGGGGTATGAGCTAAACATCTGACCTCGCCCCGAGTCTCTGCCACCTATACCACGTCTATCACGGCGTCTGGATGGATGTCTCTGAGCTGCGGTATCAGTGCGAACCCTCTTCGGCTCTGGAACTGCCGAAGTCTCAGCAAGGCGCTCCTCGACTAATAGGGCTGCGTATACCACTGTGGCATAGGTCTCATAATGCTGGGAGCTGATCGCAAGGAATAGCGGGGTAAGCAAGCCTCGGAAAAATCTCTTGACTCGCATCTCCTCAGTCGCCACTAGGTACGGAGCATAAATAGATAGCTCTGTGAACAGCACATCGTATTCTGCCACTGTCATCTCTGGCGTCTGGCGCAAGGACTCAAATTTGCGTGCTCGGGCATCCCTAACACTATGGGGAAGAAAACGGGCAAGGAATAACGCCACAAACTCTGTCCAGTTAATAGGAGGAAGACCTGCTGCTCTGCCCTTCTCAACTGATTCGCACCATTTCTGCGCAAGACCTTCCAGGCGAAAACTCGCGAACTCAACCCATCTCGCATCTGCGCACCTGAGAGAACGGCATCCTATCGATGAAAGACTGTGGGTCCTCGGCTGTATCGGTGCCTGTGAAGACTGGAGGCTTCAGCCTCATAAACTCTGACAGCGATACAGTAATAACCTCTGTGGCTGCAGGGACAACTGCCTGTACTGTGGGTACCACCGCGGTCTCCGCAATGGGTGGAACTACCTCTGGTCGCTAAGCTCGAAGTGTCTCCAGTAGAAATCCCATCATCTGGCGCATCTCCTGCATACTGGATCCCACCGTCTGGCGCATCTCCTGCACACCAGCCCCTAACATGGCAATCTGGTCTGTCACGGGAGGAACAGCCTGCTCGGGTACAACCAGTGTACTACCCGGATCTGTCCTCGTCTCAGACGAATCAACTCGAATCTCGGCCCTCACGGCCGCTCTCTGCGCCCTACTAGTCTTTGGCGGTATAATGGCTGAAAGGAAAAGTAGGATTCGATAAGGATACGGAAATCGAATCGCAAGAATGTATATACTCAAGATGGAATTTAAATCAATAAGTCCTAAGGTCGTGCGGAGTACCGTGTCATGAGTATTCCGCGGAACATACGCACGCTACGCCACTCTGCTTCAGCTACCTACTTCATCATACCAGGGTCATCCTAGGAACACTCCGAAAGGTAAAACCTACGCTCTGATACCAACTTTTTCACGACCCGAATACTTCGACTCGTGACCGGTACTTAACCACGCAACGTCTACAGGCGTAACGCGACTAAGTAAGCCGAACCCAGAAATCAAAACCATTTAAAAGTAGTGAGTGTTGAAAATATTCAATTTAAACATTTAGAAAACCTTAATTTGTTCAATAAAGTTCTTTTTAAAGTTAAATTATCCTTACAATAATTTTGGCAGCATTTCCTTTGTAAAAGTAACCCCGACATCGGGTACAAAACATGATATAAGTGACAAGATATATCATGAAATAAAGCATCCCCAACGGGAGCAATCGCGCCCAACGGCGGAAACCATCACCACAAGAGTAATATACGACGCCGTAGCGAAGAATGAGCAATAAGTAAACATCACAGACTAATAAACTGCATATATACAGTCGGCTTCCATGAGCTCGACACCAGAAAACAAATAGAATACATCATCGTCCTCACACTGTCTCTAAGTCAAGTACGTATAAGGTAGATGGAGAATAGTAGATACAAAAGTGTGTATAATAAAAGTAACCAGATACCACAACCCACCTAACAGCAAAACAGCTCACGCACCAACTGTAGTGGTATCTGTAGCCAAAAGATATAAGGAAACAGCCTGCCGCGACTACTCCGATGGGCAACCTGCAATACTGTGGCACAATGGGGGTGAGTTGCCAACTCGTGAATAGAAACAACATATAAAGGTAATCGCGAGCATGCACGTACTGCGCTACTCTAACATATGCCAGCAGATGATATCAATGCGTGATAAGCAGTATGTGCAATAATCATGCAAGTGCTCTATCAGATAAAATAACTACAGGATGAGATACAATAATGAATGCTGAGCATGGGAAATATAACATCTACACGGAATGTCAACGCGGAATATATAATCGGTGTCCATCAATGCACCCAGATCCCCAAATAGCTCAGGCGCCGGCACTCTCATCGGCCCTCCAATCCTGTAAACCTCTGAGAATCACGAGTGCCCAACATCGGCACCCAAATATCATAAACACTCGTGTCCAGCATCGATATGCAAATCCTCATCCATCGGGCCCCGTCAGTCCCGGTCAGCCCACGGGCTCCGTCTGCGGTATCGGCCCTCGGCCCCGGTAGTACGGATCATCCCGCATCCATCTATCGACTCTGGTCAGTATCTTCCGGATAACTGCCAGGTCCAACCATTCACCGGTAGGTAGTAGTCCCTCCGCTGGGCTCACCGTCTAACAATACGAGTCTTCTCGTCCCGGGGTACCGTACCGGGTCCACCATGTACCCGCAATCGGTGCCTACCTCTCCTCGAATCGGGTATACTCACACGAGCTCTCTGGAACCGAGAAAAATCATGGTGGACGCACCAAAATATCATATCAAGGGAAACCGGGTTTTTAAACAGTGCGTGTTTTCTTAAAATAGTACTCCGGTTCCCAAATCCGGAAATCACATAAATCAAATCTAATGCGTAAATCCATGCAACGTGTCGTATGACAATAAGGGTAAAAGAAAGGGAGAACCGCTCTTTAAAAGATCCCGTTTTGAAAATACCGCTTACGGTCCCTTAGTTTTAATTCAAGTCAATATCATCCATGTATGTAACATATGAATACGGGTATAGGTATGGATGTGCGAATGAATAAGTACGCAAGGTGAATAGAGCAATGTACATGTGCACTAATGAAGACACATGATGTACATACGCCCAAGTACGAATATATGTGTGATGTATATGGCACAAGAATGGATATCATGTCAAGTCACATAAAAGATGAGCTACAGCATAATGATCATGGAAATTCTACAGTGTGAGTGTCATGGAAATTACTAACGGTGTGTGTGTAACATGCAGGATAGTACTCGTGCAACTTGAACCGTTAGTAATGGTGCTGTGTTCTATCAATTTTAGTTTATATACATATAGCAGGGAATGCGGTATGCACTAAATAATAGCCATGAACAGTCAATGTATGGAAATGTAGCTATAAGGTCCTATCAGCCCTGACGTAGAACGCCATGCGGGCGATATCCCCGTAGATGTTAAATATACTCACCGTAGTCTCTCGCTAGGTATAGCCGACGACTTGTTTCCCCTTCTGTGCGGCGTCCGTCGTACTCTCCTGCGAACCTAAAATTACACAGTATATCACACATAAGCTCGAAGTCACACAAACACGACATTAAGGCCAAACTAGTAACTCGCGTCGTGAACCAAGCGCGCGTGTGCGCGATAGGCTAAAACGTGAGGTTACGCGCCTGAAGCCACTCCGACGCGTCGCGATACGCAGAAACCCCAAACCCACACACATGTATCACGCGTGTCGCGAAAGTTTAAAATACGAGAAAATATGTATTCACCTCCAGATTTTGATACAGAAATGATATTACAAAAATTTACTTACAAAAATACTACAACTAGCAGCAGACTCCAGTGGCCCAAACCCTAACCCAAAACACCCCCATCTGGCCGTAAATTGCGGCCAGAATGCTTATTTCGGCGGCCTGGGTAGGGAGAGGGACTCCCAGGTTTTGTGTGTGCATTCTATACCCCCTGAGTATGCTACAGTAATTCCAATTTCATCCTGAAACATCTCGGGTAGTAGCAGATCCAACAGAGCCCTATTTCTAGTTAAAACCCCCTCTTTTTGCACAAAAATGAAACTTTATGGTATTTCTGTGCAAACTGAAACAAAACCCTGGCTTAACTAGCTCTAATAGCACCTAATAGAGTTAACCAAGCTAACAAAACCACAATCTATCATATGTATCACAAATATCCTTCAATATCACTAATAATGCATAAAAACACGATTTTTGCTAAATAATACGACAAGTTTATGAAAAAGGAGTGCTAACATGAGTTAATACCTTCTAAAAACCATATAAAACACCAAAAGTTCCAGCTCTTTCCTCAAGTGTGCAGATTTGCCTCCAAACACCTAAAAAAGCTCACTTTTCCATGGTTTTGAGTGAAGAAATGAGTGGTTTAGTGTAGGATTTTGTATGGATTCAAAAGAGAATTGAAAAGATGATGAATATTTTGTGTTGCTGCTGCTGGAGCTGCTGTTTTTCTGCAGAAATTTTCAGAATGAGAGAAAAGAGAGAGAAGAGAGAAGGAAATGGTCAAGCCAAGGTCAAACTTTCTCACCTAACACCATGCCTTCATATTCTATTCAATTTTTGAATTATAAAAAGGGTCATGACATGATTAAAAATGGTGGGGATAAATTAGCAACCATGCAATAAAAGAATGGCTAACACTTTAACCTAGGTAACAACATGGCTAAGTGTGCAAGTGTACACTACAAATGGAATTTTCCCAACTAGGGTAACACGACTAAATATAATTAGTAAACCCTATAAATATATATAAATATATCTATATAAACACTTCACAACACAATTTCCACTAGCCAAGAAGGAAAATAAGATATCCGTTTTTATGAAAAACACGCACACTAGCTAATTAACGAGAAAACATCCTAAACGAATTTCAAGGCGTTACAAACACTTTCTCGATGACGTATGGTCCTTCCCAGTTTGGCTCGAATTTTCCTTTGGCATGTCGATTGAGGACGATCGGTCTTTTGAGGACCAACACCAATTCACCTTTCTTGAAAGCGCGGAGTCGAGTTATCTTGTCATAGGCCCATGACATTTGGGCTCGGTATAGCTCCAGATTTTGCTGCACCGCGAGCCTCTTTTCTTCGAGGGCATCGAGCTCGTCAAGTCGAAGGAGCACGTTTTCCTCCTCCGTCAGCTCGTGCTGAACGACCATTCTTAAGCTTGGAACTTCGACTTCGAGGGGGAAGACCGCCTCCACTCTGAAGAGCAATGAGTATGGAGTGGACTGAGTTGGAGTACAGTGCGTGGTACGATATACCCACAATGCCTCGTGAAGTTTGAGATTCCAGTCTCTCTTGTTGGCTGAAGCATTTTTCCTCAGGAGATTGCATAGAGTCTTATTGAAGACTTCGGCTAGCCCATTGGCTCTTGGATTATAGATGGAGGAATATCTCCAGTCTATCTTGTGCTGAGTAGCGAACCTTGAGACATTGAAGCTCTTAAAAGAAGGCCTGTTGTCAGAAATGATTCTTCTTGGTGTACCGAAGCGGTATAGAATATTTTGCTGGAAGAATGTCAGAATATCTTTTGTCTTGACTTCTTCTAGCGGGACAGCTTCAGCCCATCTGGAGAAGTAGTCTGTCGCGGCCAGTATGAACCGGTGGCCTTTGGATGACGGAGGATCAATTGGGCCAACAATGTCGGTGCCCCAGACTTCGAAGGGCTACGACGCCACCATAGGATGCAACGGATTGGGATGCTTGTGAATGAAATCACCATGGATTTGGCAGATCTGACATTTCTTTGCATGCTCTCCGCAATCTCGTATCATGGTGGGCCAGTAATACCCAAGCCGTTTGATTTGAAGTCGCATCTTGGGGCCAGATTGGTGAGCACCGCAAATGCCCAAGTGAACATCTTTCATGACCTTTTGGGCTTCGGCCAATGACAAACACCTGAGCCAGAGTTGGTCATATGACCTGCGGTATAACGTATCATTTACAAACACGTATCGGAGAGCTCTTTTCTTCAGCTGAATCCTCGCAGATTTTTCTTCGGGCTGCTTGTCGTATCAGAGGTACTCTATGAAGGGTTCTCTCCAATCGGGCTCGTCTTGGATGATCGAAGCTTCTTCGGCAGGACTGCTCTTCTGTTCCGCGCTTTCCTCTTCTCGTAGAGAGACTGGGGGTAGAATTTATCGGCTCCTGACTGTGATCAGAATTTCGTCCATGTCAGGATCAGCCAGCTCCTTGGCTAAGTGAGCGAGTACGTCAGCCTTTCCATTCAACGCTCTAAGAACTCTCATTAGTTCAATGTGAGTGAACCGTTTCATGAGTTCCACCACTCGGCCTCTGTACCGAGCTAATTCGGGTTTGTATATCTTATAATTGCCGCTTACTTGGTTGACGACAAGCTGGGAGTCACCGTAAACCCGTAGCCGAAGGATTTCCATTTCTATGGCGAGCTCCAAACCAGCTATCAGAGCTTCATACTCAGCTTCGTTGTTCGTTCGAGGCTCGGTGAGAGCGAAAGAACGCCGTAGGGTTCCCATTGATGGCATGATGAACACCAATCCTATCCCCGCTTCTACCTCCTGGACGCTTGATCTGTCGGAGCTCCTTATTGATGAGGCTCCATCGAAGTAGAGCTCCCAACATGGCCCATCTTCCTCGAGGTGCAGCACTTGTTCGTCGGGTAACTCACAATTTAGCGGCGACCTTTCTGGTATGGGATGAGCAGCGAGAAAGTCTGCAAGAGCTTGCCCTTTTAATGCTTTCTGAGGAGTATAAACTATGTCAAACTCAAGTAGCATGACAGCCCATCTTGCCATTCTTCCGGCTAGGCTTGCTTTGGTCATCAAGTGTTTGAGCGGGTCGACCTTGGAGATCAGCATAACCCGATGAGCCAGCAGATAGTGCCTCAGCTTCTTCACAGCAAATATCAGAGCCAGGCATTGCTTTTCGATTGGGGAATAGTTGTGTTCCGCCCCGACTAGAGTTCGACTGAGGTAGTAGAGGGCATTTTCCTTTCCCTCCTCGTTATTCTGGGCGAGGAGCGCACCGAGTGACTAATCTAGCACGACAGTGTAGAGAATCAACGGTTTATTTGGAATGGGAGAGGCCAGCACTGGAGGGTGCAACAAGTATTGTTTGATGCTTTCGAATGCTGTTTGACATTCGGCATCCCAGATAAAAGGAGCTCCTTTCTTCATGAGCTTTGAGAAGGGCCTACATCTCCCCGATAAATTTGAGATAAAACTCCGTATATAAGCAAGCTTGCCTTGAAAAGATCTTAGTTGCGTCAGACTCTTCGGAGGGGGCATCTCCATGATGGCCTTTATCTTTGATGGGTCAACTTCGATCCCTCGATGTCGGACTATGAAGCCCATGAATTTTCCCGATGACACGCCAAAAGTGCATTTCAGAGGATTCATCTTCAGGTCAAATTCCTTCAGTCTGGTAAGAACGGTCCTAAGATCCTAGATATGATCGGCCTTGGTTTTAGTCTTAACGACCAGATCATCAACATAACATTCGACGACTTTATGAATTAGGCCATCGAAGATATTGGTCATTGCCCTTTGATATGTAGCACCTGCGTTCTTCAATCCGAACGACATCACCTTGTAGAAATATATTCCGATCGGGGTTCGAAATGCTGTGTGCTTCTCATCCTCAGGCTACATCTTGATCTGATTGTATCCAGACGAGCCGTCCATAAAGGTGAACAGTTCGTAATTTGAGGTGTCATCGACCATCATTTCCATGACCGGTAGCGGGAAGTCGTCTTTAGGACATGCCTTGTTGAGGTCCCTGAAATCGACACAAACTCGGATCTGCTAATTTTTCTTCTTCACTGGGACTATGCATGCGATCCAGTCCGCATATTTCTCTTCCTTGATGAAGCCGGCATCGATAAGCTTCTTAGTCTCCTCGATGACCTTTTCTTCTAGTTCCTTTCTCATTCTTCGAGGAGCTTGTTTGATTGGCTTAGCATCAGGAGATATAGCCAACTTATGTACGGCCACTTCAGGGGAAAGGCCAGGCATTTGTTTGTATGTCCACACGAAGCAGTCGACGAACTCATGCAGCAGGGTAATTATCTGCTCTTTCATTTCCTCTGACAAGAGCGAGCTGATGTAGGTCGGCCTTGGATTATCGGGCATTCCCAAGTCAATCTCGGTTAGCTCGTCAAAGGTTGCTTGTCCGCCATCTTCGAGCGCTTGAGGAGCTTCTTCTGGCTCGGCTATCTCGTCATCATCATTTGATCTTTCGCTGGCCTCACCAACATGGATCATGTAGCATGCTTTAGAATCATGTTGAATGTAGCCTATGCCCCGTCTATCTGGAATTCGTCCATCGATGAGTGCTCGGACCTGGGGCGGATACCATAGCCCTTCATAAAACTTTGCTTCGGACTCCGTTTGATATAACTGGTATCCGCACTTCTTAAAGTATTCCCGCATCTCGGGCGCATAGTATCTGGGATTGAGGACGGCTCTTATGCCTCTCTCATAGGGAAGGCACGCGACAGAAATATCGTCCGGGTGCACAACGGGGTTTGACCTGTAAAACAGGATGCCCTTCTGTCCATTTTTCCTCTCGGGCACGTAGAAAGTTTTCAGCTGGTCCACGGTAGAGACTGACAATGCGTCGAGCTCTTTGCACATCCGTTCCGGCACCCTTGTAATGGCCAGGGACCCTTCTGCGACTTCGAAGGTCTCTCATAGTTTCGCTTGCTGCATGGGGGGCCAATCTGCACAGCTGTTGCATGGCAGGTCCTCTTCTTCTGACTTTTCAGTGTCACTGCCAAGATGAGGGCGGACTTTGCTGCTAGATGGGCCTTCAGTAACAGATTCGTCCGTATCGCTGCCAAAATGAGGGCGAGTTTTACGGAAGGACGGGCTTCCAGCGTCGGACTCGTCAGTGTCGCTGCCGAAATGCGGGCGCACTTGGGTATTTTTGCTTTTGAAAGTGACAGCCGGCGTAGATTTGCTTTTGAGTCTTGGGGCCGGTCTATCCTCAGTCAGTTGTGGCTTAGCATTTTGGTGGTTCATAAAGTACCGAGAATCTTCATATCGGACTTCATGCACACCGAACGGCTGGATGACTCCGTCAATGCGTCTTTCTTCGCCATTTTTAGTATACTTCATGCATTGATGGAGAGTTGACGGAATGATGCCGTAATCGTGGAGCCACGGCCGCCCTAAGAGAATCTTATAAGACGTGTCGGCGTCGATCACGTATATCTTAGCTTCAGTTTGCAGATCCCCGAATTTGATTGGCAAAGCTATAGACCCCAGAACTTGCTGGAAATTTTGGTTGAAGCCTTGAATGACAATCCTTTCCCTTGACAGGTGTTGGACGTCCATTGACAAACTCTTCAGAGTTCGCAAGTTCATGATGTTCACTGAGGACCCCGGATCAATCAATATGCGATTAATTCGATCTCCGTCGCTGTACCCGGTCACGTAAAGCGGCCGATTATGCTCAGGCGTTCCCAGTAGCAAGTCTTCATCCTTAAATGTGACTGCGGCGGCATGCAAAGCGTGCTGGGCTTCTTTCATATTAATTTCCGCAAAGTGAGCCTGATACCGCTCGGGGTTTTGTAGAGCATGAATGAGAACATCTCTAAGCTCCTTAGATAGGACCAATGCGTCATAGATGCTCAGGAGAGACGGAAACTTCCGGAGATGTGCCAAGACATTATAGTCCACCGAGGAAGGACTTATGTTTTCATCAGCCGGTTCACTGCCATCTTCTTCATTAGCGACTTGTTTTTCCTTCCCTTTTGGGGCGTTGCCCTGATTTTGCGGTAGAGCCCTGCCGCTTCTGAGCTGGATTTGATTGGCCTTTGTGGTGAGCTCCTCGTCCTCTTCGGGAAAACAGAGCTCATCCTCGAAGTCGCTGCCAAGATGGATGGCGTAGCAGGTCACTACTGGGATCTCTTCATTGCAGTTTTCTTCTAACTCCTCCAGAATTTCAGTCGCTTGTACAGGGAAGAACTCCTTCAATTGAATCAATGTTCTTTCCTTTTGTTCATATTCTTCGAGGGAATCGATATATTTTTGAATGGTCGATCTCCCTGCAGACTCTTTTTCGCGCCGAGCTGCACTTTTCTTCTTCTTGAGCTTCTTGGATTTTGAGCCTAATGGGGCCGCATTGGCAGCTGGACTGGTAGGCCTCTTCTGCCCTTCCCATTCCGTCCTGGGTTCTTTCCGAAGTAGCGTTATCATCTTCTTCGTCTTATTAGATATGTGCGTACTCCACGGAGGCCGCGATGAGTCCGTTTCATTTCTCAGGGCAGCGGGTTCGGCTGTCTGCTCCCAGCAATTTCTGTCTGTATAAAGTTGGTGGTTGCAACTTGATTGTTCACCAACACACTTTTGGACAGCTCGATCTCTCCAGCCTTATACTGCTTCTCAACCCAATCTTTGAAGATATAGCAATCCTCGATCGCATGGCTCACTACTCGGTGGTACGGGCAATACAGAGGATTGTCGGTCATTTTTGCTTCTTGGGGTCTTTTCGACTCCGGCAATTGTAGGCCGTTGTTCAAGGCATCTTTAAATATCTTGCGTGTTAGTTATATGTATGCCCTAGAGGACATTACTGTACATACGATGTATATTATAGTGGATGCTAGGACATATATAGGGAGGACTTTCTTGCTCGACATGATAGTATGCTATCTGGTTGTACTTTATCTTAACATGTACTCTGATTGTCTCTATATTACATGTTGATAAAGCCCTTAGGATATGTACTCGACTACTGGGACTATGATGAGATCATACTAGTGGGGCCACGGTAGTCGACGAGTACATCCTATAACTGTTCCTAGTCGAGGGTGTATCGAGACAGGGCATCGATACACCAGAGTAGACTAGCGTATACGCATCTTGACCCATATGATGGGCGATGGATGATCCCATATCCATCGGTGTTTGACATCAAGGATGGTGTACGGGTGCTCAGTGGAGACTGGGTACACTGGACGGACTCGCCGAGAACTCCCAGATGGTATTATACCATACGTCAGATGGCAGTTCTCCGGTGACACTGGTACAGAGTAGTCTGTTGACCTGAGATCGTCATAGAGTCTTGTGTGATTCCCACTGTGCTTTGATTTCCATCATACCACGTCCAAGAGGGCATGCAAAAAGGTGGCTTTTGGGTACAGTCCCGAATCATATGGAGGCAATGAGCGATAGGAGGGGATTCGTCTCTCCCGGTATAGGGAGTTGATGTTGTGCTGTGTTCGATTGGCTATAACCGGAAATCCCTGGCCAGGGTTGCTGAGATTTACTGGTAAGTGTTATCAGTAGTTTCTCGAACTGTTATAGACCTCATATCGACACGACTTACCGAGCTACTGGGGTCCGACGTTTACCACCCCTAGGCGAGATATGCAACATATCAGACGACGAGACCGGACTGTACGGGAGTGTTACTGTTTGGATTCACAGGAGAATGTACAGGCTTGCTTGTTGATCTTCTGAGCGCTCAATACCTGGGTAGCTGTTACGTTTAGCTGACCGCTTGCAGCTTGTGGGTGTTTGATATGATCATCACCTACTGCCGGCGTATTGACGATTCTTTAGAGTCCTACACAGAGGTTTCTTGACTCAGGCAAAACGGAGTAGGAGCACATATGTGATATGTGCGGGACCGAGGATAATGCGATATGTGATACTGTATTATATTCTCGCGATATTTGATATCAGCCGGGTCATCGGATCAAGTGTTGATTCGATGAATCGGTACGGATAAATATTAGTCGGTTATATGCGATATAGCCGGATTGTCGGATCAAGTGTTGATTCGATAATTTAATGTATAATAATATATATGATATATTAAATTACATTAACCAATATTTGCTCACTAAAAGATTCTTTTTCTCACTCGGATAATACATTGATATATATGCGATATATGTTAATTGTATTATTTTATTTTGTTACGATAAATATTATATATATGATATATAATATTGTAACATGATATGATAACTAATTCAACTTGTTTAGTGGACTTTAAACATGATTAGGGTTTGGATTAGGGTTAAACTTTCTAGATGTTTCTAGAAGGTTTTCTTTTTGTTTTGGAAAAGATATTTACAAGTGACTCATTCTTAACTCAACCCAAACCCTCACCCTAGTCAATTCTCTACAATGGTTAAGTCAACCATGGTTGCATTATTTGTCATATTAATCCTTTCATTATTCATCACAAAAAGAAAATGGATCACTATTCTTCTTCATCCTTCATTCTTTCATGAAAAAGCTTGCTAGATTTTTCCAAAGTGATGAATAAATATGAGAAAAAGATAAATAAAGAGAGCAAAAATCCTACTTCATCATCCTCATCTTCCCTTGCCATTTAGATGAGGGTGTTCACATCATTTCATGAGTGTTAGCTTGTGTTAACGAAACTTCAAGGTAGATCATCTTAGTATCGAAGATCGGAAGAAAAGGTTGCATCTTTCTCTTCGTGGAACCTCTCGAGAGTCCGGAACCCGATGATCGCAGCGAAGGGACCACAACACGGAGCATATGAAGTGAAGGACCGGATCTACAAAGGTTGTAATCCCTCTCACTTAGTGTTAAAGTGTTTAGCATGCTAGTTTTCGCCTAATCTCTAGTTTAAAGATCCGTATTCGGGTTGTTCGGCACGGCTAAATTTTTAATCGGGCATAGTTGATGCCTCGTAGACCCTTGTGCGCGTGCCTAGCAACCCTACAGTGGTATCAGAGCCAAGCTAGAGCTTTAGGTGAAGTCTAGACGAAGTTTAAAGTCCGATCGAACCCGGAAAACCCGAATTAACCCCTTCTCTGGAAATTTTCTGAAAATTTGGATTTTTGTGAATTAAAAATTGCCAAAAAATTCAGCAGGGAATTCTATGAGTTACTGTGAAGCACGTGATTCTAACTCGACAAGTGAGGCGCGGAACCGCGGCCTAACCCTGGGTTTAGCGGCGGTTCCGCGGCCATTTGGCTGAGTTACACCACGTGGCTTGCACAGTAATTCTTGTCTTGAAGTGCTGAGTCTTCTGGAAATATTTATTTTTACTCAACAGTTGAGTTTTTCTGGGGTTGTTTTGGGGATTCGATTATTCGATCGGATTGTCTAATTTTGTCTATGTGTTTTGTCCGGATAACTTTTAGAAACTGTTAAAAAGTTCGAACGGATATCAATAACTCACTTTTTCCCCTGTCGGAAATTTTTTCAAAAGTTGGATTTTTTCTCGTGTTTAAGAATGTTCTATGTCGTGCAAGTAACTCGGTGGACCCTCTAGAAGACAACAAACCTTAACTCGATTATGTGACCGTCATGAACTGCCTTTTGAACCTTAGGGTTTGGGGCAGTACGGCGTGCCACATGTGAGGCGTTGGCTTGACCCTTCTACGGCTGGACCATTGGTACTGTGGCATGTGATGGATGTTTTTAAACTGATTTCAAGTGTTGAGATATATTGGGGAAATCTTGGGTGTTTGATGATTCGATCGGAAAGTTTAACTTTGTCTATTTATCTGGAATGTGATACAATATTTGGAATCCACAGGTAGTTATGAGATAACTAATTTGAATATTATAAATATAGCAGTTTAGTCTCAGATGATCGGTTGCCACAGAATTTTGATGTGATCAAAAGTCCGTCGTAATCACGTAGCATACGCGGATACTCGCCGGGTAAACTTAATAGACAGCTACGCCCCATAGCCCCGACCAAGTGATTGTATGAGAACCCCGTCACCGAAAGCATCCGTTCGGGTGCTCGCGGCAGCGGTGTTCCGCCTTAGTGCACTTCGTCGACGGCATCTGGGGGTGCGGCCGTCTACTAAAGTTTGCGACGAGCATTCGATCAGGACGTCGGGAATCTTGTTGAATTGCCCGACTTGATATTGAAAAGAGTTTTCGATAATGAGTCTAAAATGCGGGGTTTATAATTGTTAGGCATGCAATGTCTAAGGAATTCATTTGGTTAGGCATGCGATGTCTAAAGAGGTTGCGGATTCCAACTGTTGTAGTTTTACACTTTCTTTTCTGTGACCGTAAGCGTAGTATGTGGTGTATCGCCGGCTTCGTTGCTATACATCAACGACAATCGGGATACGCATACTTGCTTACGTTGATGATATGAGATATTATGTGTTGCTGTGATATGTTGTATTGGATCGTCGCGTTTGAATAGCCGGGGGTTTTATGTGAGATGAGAGTTTTTTCTTTTTCATTCATGTAAAATTCATTTGTATGTAATATTCTTTTATTGGGGCACTTCCAGGTAGCGGAAGATGTCACCGTTGTATATTATTTACTTTTCCGCATTAGGTAGACCCAAGGCGGGGAGCACAAGTAACCGGGTTCTAGGGTCCAGTGGGAGACTATCTCGAGGAGTCGAGACCGGGTCTCCTAACCCTAGAGTTGGCAGTGTTACTTGCCGCTCTCGTAGGGGTCTAGGGATGTGGGTTTGGCTATTCATCGCGACCGTGGAATCCGTGTTTTATACAGGCTCGTATTGAAAACACGGACGTCCTAGTATATCCAATATTTCATATATGTTCTTCTGCTGCAATGTTCTATGATGAGATCATATTACTGCCTGAGACGAATGTTTATATTATATATATGAGATATATGTTATATTGCAGATTTCGTTTCAAAAGAGATGCTTGTGAAGCATAATAAAATGGGACTTCATTAATGAGATTAATGAAATAAAAGAAACCTAAGATGTTGTAGAAACTTGTCTAAATTAAAAACGGGTTGCTCTAGTTCTTGCTTTGCATCGCGGTGTTCCTTGTAGAACATCCTGCACCTTATTCGATAAGGAAAGGACCGAGATCCCTTCACCGGGAGTGACTCCTTTAGCAATAACTGGCAGATGCTACAAACTCGGTTTGTCTTTTGATTGCTTCTATAGTTCTTGCTTTGCATAGTGATATTTGTGAAATATCATGCACCTTATTCGATGAGGAAAGGGCCGACGATCCCTTCACCGGGAGTGACCCCTTTAGCAAAACTAGAAAAGCCTCAAAAACACTCCATTTAAAATCACTCGATTCTACAACGATATCAAGTTCATTACGCAAAGGGTTTTCTGAAAAACCCGTCGTAGCCCTCCGTCATTTCAGATAAGGACTGTTTAGTATTCGTGCTGCGTTTGTTGGCCTTTGTCAAGGCGTAGTGTGCGGTAGCTGAATAGTACTTATCTGCTTATGCATATGATGCAGATTGGATTAGGGTAGTCGTGCGACCTTGTTGGCCTTTGTCAAGGGCCGTGCGGGTGGGTTTACTTTAATCAAGAAATGACGGGTTAAACTTGACTAGCAGCCTATGGTTTGTTGGCCTTTGTCAAGGTCATAGGAGGCTTGGGGCAAAATATTATTGGGAATTTCAAGTGTTGAAATTTGCAATGAGATTGCATACCTTCTATTAGATAGTTGGATCCCGATACCCGCTGCGAGTAAGAGTTACTCCTGGAAGAGTTTTACACATTACAATTAGCCGATCAAGTAGGTGTCTAGAAAGGTGTTAACGGGGTTACGCCTCTGGGAAAACGAGGTTTTCTTTAATTAGGTTCGTGCGAAAGCACGGGGGACCTCCCTCAAAGTACCGACACTGGCCTGGCTGAAAGATTGGCGAACTTGTAGCGTGTAATTAATCCCGGCTAGTCTTTCCTTTTAGGGTTTGAAGGAAGATTTGACTAAAACAGTGGGAGACATCCTGATTAGATATATTAGATAACCAATCTAATCTTGCAAGAGCATACGCTGAGTGTTTTCTTCTCTCTCTCCTGGTAGCGACCATATCACGCCTTAATCAAAATAATAAAATGGATGAATTGACCGAACCCGCTTGTTATACTGAGCTGGGGAACGTTGGTCCCGCTCCAACTTATAATTGTTATAAGACAGAGCAGGAAATTGGGGGATATCAGATTTCCCGTGCCGCCCAAACGAAGAAAGTGCATGTTGATGCATCATCTTCGGGTGTGTTCATTACACAGAACTGTTTCTCAGTATCCTTTACATCCTGGGTATGTGATACCGGTTCAGGATCCCGTATATGTAATCTGTTACATGGGCTACAGATAGGTAGAGAACTGAGAACGGGTGATAAGTTTCATGAGACAGAAAACGGTGCAAGTGTTGCAGCCAAGTCTGTTGGTCACTATCACCTTGTATTACCAGAATACATTGATTCTGAACAAATGTTATTGGATACCGAACCTGATATACAAAATCATATCAGTCTCTTTATTAGTAAAGAAATGATATAATTTTGTATTGTTGGATAATGTTTTGAACATTTCCTATATCAAGAGTTGATCGGTTCAGGCACGTTATCTAAAAGCATTGTCGTTCTAAATCAAACTACAGTTCTTAGTATACGGAACACACACAAGAGGAAGAGTTCAGAAATGAATGAATCATTCTTGAGGTATTGTAGACTAGGTCATATCAATGAGACCCGACTGGCTGAAGTTACATAAAGATGCATATTTAAATTAGTTTGAATTTACATCTTGTGAAACTTGTCGATCATGTCACAAAGATAAGATGACCACAGCTCTGTTTGTTGGAAACAGAGAAAGAGTTAGTGAACTTTTGAGATTGATACATGCTGATGTATGAAAGTCCCCCGTCTACATATGCCAAGATCGGTTCTTTGTACTTCATTACATTCTCTGATAATCTCTCAAGATTCAGAAATATGTTTCTGTTGAAACACAGGTCCGAACCTTTTGAGATATTCACAGAATATAAATTAGAAGTAGAGAACCAAAATACGGGTATAAGTGTTATGTCCTTTGATGTGATCGAGGAGGAGAATACTTGAGCATGGAAATCCTGGACTATTCTAAAGGAGAATGAGATTCTCTCTCAGCATTACTCCTTCGAATACACCACAGCACGTCGGTGTATCGGGGCGGAGCAATAGCACCCTACGTGATATGGTGTGCTCTATGATGAGTACTACTGAGTTTCCTATTTCCTTTAGGGAGTTATGCACTTGTGAAGTTGCATACCTATTGAATAGGGTTCAAATCAAATCAGTTGCCTACCACTTCATATATGATATGGAAAGGGAAGAGCCCATATCTTAAGTTTGTTAAGATTTGGGGTTGTCCGGCCTATGTCTAAAAGAAAAATCCGGACAAGCTCGAGGCAAGGTCTGTTATGTACAACTGGAAAGGTTCCAGCTATACAAAATACAGCTAATGATTTGGTAGAACCAAAGGATTCAATAGTTTCTAACGAACCTCAGCCTCTCCGCCGATCTAGTAGGGTTCCTCACCCACCTGAGAGATACTTCGGTTTCTCTATGACAGTGGGAGCGAGGATTGCATCATGAGATGATGACCCAACTAGTTTCGAGCAGGCCATCAGGAGTGGGACTCTGTAAGAATGGCTGGGTGCTTATCGATCTGAGATGGAATCCTTATACACCAACAAAGTATGGACTTTGGTTGCTTTATCTGAAGGGTTAAATCCCCATCAGGAGCAAATATATCTTGAGAAGATTACTTGGTGTACATGGAAAAGTTGAGACTTTCAAAGCTATGCTTAAGTCCATCCAGATCCTACTTGCCACAGCTACATACCTTGACTACGATATCTGGTGGTTGGGTGTCATGACTGCTTTTCTAAATGATGTTTTAGAAGAGAATGTCTATAAGTACACAGCCAGAGGGCTTCGTAGACAGTGGGAGCAGCGGAAACGTGTGCAAGATGTTTTATATGATAAAACAGGCATCGCGGAGTTGGAACATCTGTTTTGATGTGGTAGTCAAAGAGTTTGACTTCATCAAAATGGTAGATGAACCTTGTATATACGAAAAGGTAGTAAAGAGTATGGTGGTGATCCTCGTAGAGTACGTGGATGACATACTCTTGATAGGGAAGGAGTTTCCTATGCTACGCTCGGTCAATCTCCGCTTATCACAAGGATTCTCCATATAGGATCAAAGTGATACCTCCTAAATCCTGGGTTTTGGATGTATGAGATAGATCTAATTGGATGTTAGGACACTCACTAGTTGTAGTGAGATGGTATCAATCGATCCTGGGGAGAATCACTGGAAATGTTCCAGGGTGATAAGAACGACTGAATGTCAGTCGCAGGCATTGTCTTTACCCTCAGTGGAGGGACGGTATGTTGGAAGAGTTCCAAGCTAGATACCGTGACATACTAGACGATTAAAGACAAGATACATCGTTACCAAGGATGCTACCAAAGAGCCAGTCTGGATATAATTAAGTTCATGAGATGAACTTCGTTCCTACCATTGTGTGACAATGGAGTTGTGGCTTTAGCCAAGGAACTACCGTCCCATCAGAAATCCAGATATAATTCTTAGGCAGTATCACCTGATCATGGAGATGGTTGATCTCCAAGGGGATCGAGGTCAGGGGAGTAGACACAGAGGACAACAGCGCAAATCCACTCACAAAGGCCTTTTTCGCAGTAGAGACTTTTATGGGATGGTTGAGTATGAGATACTTCAACCGCAGCTAATTGTTGGGTATGCGATACCATAACAGATAGCCCTAGTGCAAGTGGGACATTGTAAGTTATATGTATTCCCTAGAGGCCATTACTGTACATACGATGTATATTGTAGTGGATGCTAGGACATATATAGGGAGGACTTTCTTGCTCGACATGATAGTATGCTATCTGGTTGTACTTTATCTTAACATGTACTCTGATTGTCTCTATATTACATGTTGATAAAGCCCTTAGGATATGTACTCGACTACTGGGACTATGATGAGATCATACTAGTGGGGCCACGGTAGTCGACGAGTACATCCTATAACTGTTCCTAGTCGAGGGTGTATCGAGACAGGGCATCGATACACCAGAGTGGACTAGCGTATACGCATCTTGACCCATATGATGGGCGATGGATGATCCCATATCCATCGATGTTTGACATCAAGGATGGTGTACGGGTGCTCAGTGGAGACTGGGTACACTGGACGGACTCGCCGAGAACTCCCAGATGGTATTATACCATACGTCAGATGGCAGTTCTCCGGTGACACTGGTACAGAGTAGTCTGTTTACCCGAGATCGTCATAGAGTCTTGTGTGATTCCCACTGTGCTTTCATTTCCATCATACCACGTCCAAGAGGGCGTGCAAAAAGGTGGCTTTTGGGTACAGTCCCGAATCATATGGAGGCAATGAGCGATAGGAGGGGATTCGTCTCTCCCGGTATAGGGAGTTGATGTTGTGCTATGTTCGATTGGCTATAACCGGAAATCCCTGGCCAGGGTTGCTGAGATTTACTGGTAAGTGTTATCAGTAGTTTCTCGGACTGTTATAGACCTCATATCGACACGACTTATCGAGCTACTGGGGTCTGACGTTTACCACCCCTAGGCGAGATATGCAACATATCAGATGACGAGACCGGACTGTACGGGAGTGTTACTGTTTGGATTCACAGGAGAATGTACAGGCTTGCTTGTTGATCTTCTGAGCGCTCAATACCTGGGTAGCTGTTACGTTTAGCTGACCGCTTGAAGCTTGTGGGTGTTTGATATGATCATCACCTACTGCCGGCGTATTGACGATTCTTTAGAGTCCTACACAGAGGTTTCTTGACTCAGGCAAAACGGAGTAGGAGCACATATGTGATATGTGCGGGACCGAGGATAATGCGATATGTGATACCGTACTATATTCTCGCGAAATTTGATATCAGCCGGGTCATCGGATCAAGTGTTGATTCGATGAATCGGTACGGATAAATATTAGTCGGTTATATGCGATATAGCCGGATTGTCGGATCAAGTGTTGATTCGATAATTTAATGTATAATAATATATATGATATATTAAAGTATATTAACTAATATTTGCTCACTAAAAGATTCTTTTTCTCACTCGGATAATACATTGATATACATGCGATATATATTAATTTTATTATTTTATTTTGTTACGATAAATATTATATATGTGATATATAATATTGTAATATGATATGATAACTAATGCAACTTGTTTAGTGGAGTTTAAACATGATTAGGGTTTGGATTAGGGTTAAGCTTTCTAGATGTTTCTAGAAGGTTTTCTTTTTGTTTTGGAAAAGATATTTCCAAGTGACTCATTCTTAACTCAACCCAAACCCTGACCCTAGTCAATTCTCTACAATGGTTAAGTCAACCATGGTTGCATTATTTGTCATATTAATCCTTTCATTATTCATCATAAAAAGAAAATGGATCACTATTCTTCTTCTTCCTTCATTCTTTCATGAAAAAGCTTGCTAGATTTTTCCAAAGTGATGAATAAATATGAGAAAAAGATAAATAAAGAGAGCAAAAATCCTACTTCATCATCCTCATCTTCCCTTGCCATTTAGATGAGGGTGTTCACATCATTTCATGAGTGTTAGCTTGTGTTAACGAAACTTCAAGGTAGATCATCTTAGTATCGAAGATCGGAAGCAAAGGTTGCATCTTTCTCTTCGTGGAACCTCTCGAGAGTCCGGAACCCGATGATCGCAGCGAAGGGACCACAACACGGAGCATATGAAGTGAAGGACCGGATCTACAAAGGTTGTAATCCCTCTCACTTAGTGTTAAAGTGTTTAGCCTGCTAGTTTTCGCCTAATCTCTAGTTTAAAGATCCGTATTCGGGTTGTTCGGCACGGCTAAATTTTTAATCGGGCATGGTTGATGCCTCGTAGACCCTTGTGCGCATGCCTAGCAACCCTACATTGCGGACCTTGTCCCTTCTGAAAGAGTAAATCTTGTTCTTTTTCTCCTCTAGGGAAGGCCCATCTCCTCCCAGCAATGGCTTTCGAGGCCGGTTGGTTTTGGATTCACCCGCCCTTCGCTTTTCTTCATTGTCGGAGGCATTGAAGACATTGGTACTGCTGGAACTCCCGCTTCTATGGTTGTCGTCCCGCTTGCTTTTCCAAGTTTTCTCTCTCTGAGAATCCGGTGGGGACTCTTACTTCGAGCGTTCCAGCATTTGGACTTTCTTGGTTAGCTCCTGAAATGTCTTGAGGCCCGCCGTACACAAGAATGGGATCATCCAATTGCTGAGGTTCCCAATGAGAAGGCTGACGGACTGGTCCTGCTCCAGCGGCGGTTCGCACTTGACTGTGAGATTACGCCATCGAGCGATAAAGTCGGTGTTGCTTCATTCTTCCCCGGCTTGGTCCTCACAAGGTCGGCAATGGAGATTTTATTACTGACACTCATGAACCTTTTCCGACACAGGGACTCCATTTAGGCAAAGGTAATGACGGACCCGTCCGGTATACTCGCATACCAGTCGAAGGCGACGCCGGTCAGGCTGTTGACAAACTGACGAAGAAGGAGCACGTCATTGCCCTCTGTATTTCCGCACGATGCTTTGAAGTAGGCGACATGATGATTTGCATTCCCTGTTCCATCAAATCTTCCGAACTTAGGAATGACATAGCCGCTTGGGAACTTAATCAGATCGTACTGCGCGGGATATGGCCGCCCACTACTGCCGATTTCTTTCTGAGTTTCAGCTTCGGCCACCAATGTTTTAACCTTGCTGGTGACCAAATCCATTATCTGATCCCGTGTTAGCGGGATAGTGCTATCTGGGGTCAAGGCGTCCCCAGAAGCGGAATGCGGCCGGCTTTCATGCGGCTCGACCAGTCTTGGTCCTAAAGGAACATGCATTGGCTGCCTCGGATTGTCATCACCCGGCTGATTAGTAGCGACTTATGCCTGATTAGGAGGCGCTCGAGCAATTTGAGCTGCAAGCTGCATCACCACGTTCGTTAAGTCGTCAATCTTCAAATAGAGCTTGGCCATATCTTTATCTTTGCTCCTGAGCTGTTTTCGAAGCTCTTGAAGCAGCTCTTGCTCCGCAGTCCTGGGGCGGAAAGTTGGCTCTTTCTCGCTGTCCGAGCTTGATTCTGCATGGACTGAGGGGTCTTTCTTCCTATCATCCTCATCGAGAGGGTTTTCTTCATCCAGCGGGGGCGGCTGTTCTTGGGCGGCGGCAACCACATTCAGGCTAGATTGGGCTTGGGATGTGGTGGCCCCATCCTTGCTTTTGCTGCGAAGGTTGTCGCTTGGGCGCCCTCCTGCCATATAAACCGTATGGATGATATATCCGGCCGTCTTTCTATCATTGGCGGATGATTTCACGGATCGCTGTCTTGACCCCCTTGCTTCGGTTGCTGGTAGTCGATTGAAGGCGGCCGGCCTAACCAGGTTCTTGAATGGTGCTGGCGCTTCTTTTCTGGATTTTCCCCGCTGCTTTCGTGCGGCACAGAGCGCCTGATAGACCCTTGAAGAGACAGTGTCATACTTTTTCTGTTGGGGCCGGGACACGTCTTTTTGTAGCACTGTTCGAACCGCTGTCTTCTTGATTATGGCGGTCATGGCATTTTTCTGAACCCACTTTAGAGGCTCGAAGGAATTACTGGTTCTTACGTCCGACTCAGCCGTCGTCGCAGGGCAACCCTGCACCTGGAACTTCACACGATTCCATTTGGCTGAAGCCCTGGCTCTCTTGTTGGCTTGATACCTGAGCCGCTTCTGCCTTAACTTTTCTGTTCTAAGCGCCTGGCAGACTTCGGCTCTTTTGGAAGACGCCGCAGACCGGGCGGTAGAGGGCCTTGAAGATACGCTCGATTGCGCATTTGTTGGAGTCATCGCCTAAGCTCTTCCACGACATTTGATGTTGCCCTTCGCACCGGAAGTCTTGCCCCCAGCTGGAGCGCCAGGGAGTCGTTCAGACACCATCTTAAGTTTTGGTTATGGTGCCTTACATTCGGCCTCTTGCCCCTTGGGACCGGCTTGGCCACCTGTTCCGCCCGGATTTTCGCCAGATGAGCGCTTCCGGCAGGGTAGATGATGACGGAGCCAAACTGGCGGGGCGGTTCCTCCCACTATCGACTGAGGCTTGCGGGGAGAACCACACGAGCGTTGGTCTTGACCACGTACGGAATCGGGGTCATGTTGGAAGCTGAATTCGTCTGGGGAGACATTGTCGTCGAAGGTTGATTGCTGCACAGGAAAAAAACATCATTTCAGTATAGACAATCGATATGTATATTGATTGAGTTTGCATGAACGTTTAAGCCGAAATATGAGAGGAGAGAAAGGTCCCACCGGGCGTGCCAGAATCTGTAGGGTGTTTTTCGTCACCCCATTGAGATGGGAATACGCGCGCGCTTGTCAGGCGCATTACAGATTCCCCCTGCCTAGGGTAGGCCGAGGTATAATGATTATGGGGATCCGAATCTCCGGCATCCGCGGACTAAGCTGCCGTTAATTACCCCTCGCCTTTGGGGCGAGGGAACCTCCGATTAACGGGTTAAACTGGTCATGCGAACTCAATGTGCAGTGTACGTGTGTTTTGTTTTGGAGGGGGGGTTTAAATATATCGGGAGCCACGCAGAGTTTTTACGGGGGTCCCGCGACCCGGATGGCGGGCTGGGGGTCAAGGGGGCTAGCAGCCCCCTTGCGGAGTGCGGGGCAGCGCCCCGTTAGAAATTTTTTCTAATAGGGACAGTGTCGTGGAGTATGTGTGTATGTACATATGTATACATATGTATGTATATACATGCATATATAATAAAGGGGGAAAAAGACATCCAAAGGATGCATGGGGGCAGCACCTTTGGCGCTGTGCGCCTAGGTTCTGTGCGCTCAGGCGCTAGAGTGCCACGTGTCGGCACGTGGGCGCTCTGCCCTTGAGCGCTGGGCGCTTGAGTGCAAGCGCGCCACGTGTCGGCACGTCGGCGCTTGCGCTTCAGTGCCTGACGCTCGAGCACAAGTGCGCCACATATCGGCAGGGGGCGACTTGCGCTTGAGTGCTGGGCGCTTGAGCGCATGTGCGCCACGTGTCGGCACGGGGGCGACTTGCGCCTGAGCGTCTGCGCTTGAGCGCAAGCACGCCACGTGTCGGCACGGGGGCGACTTGCGCCTGAGCGCCTGCGCTTGAGCGCAAGCGCGCCACGTATCGGCACGGGGGCGACTTGCACTGGAGCGCAAGCGCGCCATGTGTCGGCACCGGGGCGACTTGCGCTCGAGCGCTTGCGCGTGAGCGCAAGCGCGCTACGTGTCGGCACATGGGCGCTTTGCGCTCGAGCGCTGAGCGCTGGAGCGCAAGCGCGCTACGTGTCGGCACGCGGGCACTCTGCGCTTGAGCGCCGGCGAGAAAAAGAGGCTTTTAGCCTAAAAAATATTTCTCGGAAGAGAAATCAGGGAGGAGTTGGACTCCTGAGTGTTTTTTTTTGGGTTTAGTGAAAGAGGTTCTTCTTCTTCCTCCTCTGTTAGCTGGATCTTGAAGATCAAGAGATATGGGATTTTTAAAAATCTCTTCTTTTTGAGATCTAATGGAAGATCTGAGTTCCCCTTTATGGGTTTTGTGGTGAAAAACTAATTTGTTTTATAAAAAGAAGAGTAAAACTCTTGATTTAATTCAAGAGAAAGAAGAAGGTTTTGGAACCTTGAAGAAGGAGAAAAGATCTCAGATCTGAAAAATTTTTAGAGAGAGAAAAAAGTTGTTGAGATATTTCGTTATCTTTGCCTTTATAGGCTGTACACTTTACACATAGCCCCTTGGGCTTCACAAAATGGCATTTTGCCTATCCCATGGCTCACGTGCCATTTCTTTTTGCACATAAGCCATGGGCTTTACAAAAATTTGGCTTTATGCCTATTTTTCTTACATTTATCCATAAAATAAAATAAATACAACAAAATTATTTATTACAAAATTTTTATCTTGGCATGGGGGGAGGCCGGCCGCTTCATGTTCGGGCTCGACCCGGGCATGGGCCCACTGGATCTGGGCTTGGGCCCACTTGGCTCGGGGTTGACTTTGATTTTGACTTGGTTAACCGGGGTGTAAATTTTTACCCCAACACTTGCAAAGGAAATAAGTGGCGAGGAGGTAGAACTGGAAGAAGTTCCAGTGATATAAACTACGACAGAAGATTTGGTAGAACCAGAGGATTCGATAGCTTCCAACGAACTTCAGCCTCTTCGCTGATCTGTTAGAGTTCCTCATCCACCTGAGAGATACTACGGTTTTCTCGTAGACGGTGGGAGAGAGGATTGCATTATGGAAGGTGATGACCCAACTAGCTTCGAGCAGGCCATCACGAGTGGTGACTCTGTGAAATGGCTGGATGGAATGCGATCTGAGATGGAATCCATGTACACACAAAGTATGGACTTTGGAAGTTGCTCCTGAAGGGGTAAAACCCATTGGGAGCAAATGGATCTTTAAAAAGAAACTTGGTGTAGATGGAAAAGTTGAGACTTTCAAAGCTAGACTTGTTGCAAAAGGTTTTCGTCAACGACCAGCTGTGGATTATGATGAAACCTTTTCTCCAGTGGCTATGCTTAAGTCCATCCGGATCTTACTTGCCATCGCTGCATACCATGACTACGAAATCTGGAAAATGGATGTTAAGACTGCCTTTCTAAATGGTGATTTATAAGAGTGCGTGTACATGACTTAGCCAGAGGGCTTCGTAGACAGTGGGAGCAACGGAAAGGTGTGCAAGCTGCTTAATCTATCTACGGGTTAAATCAGGCATCGCGGAGTTGGAACATCTGTTTTGATATTGTAGTCAAAGAGTTTGACTTCATAAAAAATATAGATGAACCTTGTATATACAAGAAAGTGGCAGAGTGTAAGGTTGTCTTCCTCGTATTGTACATAGAAGACATACACTCGATAGGAAATGATGTTCATATGCTGCACTTGGTCAAGCTCTTCTTATCACATAGATTCTCAATGCAAGATCTAGGTGATGCCTCCTATATCTTGGGGATTAAGATCTATAGAGATAGATCTAAAAGGATACTGGGATTGTCCCAATCCAGGTACATTGACACCATACTAAAGAGATTTAGTATGGAAGAATCCAAGCGTGGGAATTTACCCATGATCATAGGACTCACTCTCTCCAAAGAGATGTCGCCCAAGACTGATTTGGAGAGAGCTCGCATGCAAGGGATACCCTATGCTTCGGCAGCATGCTCTATCATGTACGCGATGCTATGTACCAGACCCGGTGTAGCATACTCACTAAGTGTAGTGAGTAGGTATCAAGTAGATCCTGAAGAGAGTCACTGGATAGCTGTGAAGAACATTCTCAAGTGCTTGAGAAGGACTAAAGAGATGTTCTTGGTGTATGGTAACGGAGAACTCCAAGTGGAGTCCTTTACCGATTCGAGCTTCCAGAGTGATAAGGACGAATCGAAGTCGGTCTCGGGATTTGTCTTTACCCTCAATAGAGGGACGGTTTGTTGGAAGAGTTCCAAAAAGGAAACCGTGGCAGACTCGACGATGATGGCCGAATACACCGCTGCCAACGATGCTGCCAAAGAGGCTGTCTGGATGAAGAAGTTCATAAACGAACTTAGAGTGGTTCCGTCCATCGAGCATCCAATACCTTTGTATTGTGATAATAATGGAGCAGTGGCTTTGGCCAAGGAACCCAGGTCCCATCAGCGATCCAGGCATATTCTGACGCGGTATCACCTGATCCGGGAGATAGTTGATCGCCTGGAGATCGAGGTCAGGAGAGTTGACACGAAGAACAACACAGCGGATCCACTCACGAAGGCCATACCACAGATACAATTTGAGAGACTTTTCGGGATGTTGGGTATGAGATACTACAACAACTGGCCTTAGTGCAAGTGGGAGATTGTTAGTTATGTATATGCCCTAGAGGCCATTGTTGTACATATGATGTGTTAATTATGTATATGCCCTAGAGGCCATTATTGTACATATGATGTGTTAATTATGTATATGCCCTAGAGGCCATTATTGTACATATGATGTATATTATAGTGGGTGCTTGGATATATATAAAGAGGACTTTTTTGCTGGACATGATAGTATGCTATCTGGTTTCTCTTTGTCTTAAAATGTAGATTTGTATTGTGATACTGTCTTGCTCTCACATGTTGATAAAGGCCTTAGGATGTGTACTTGACTACTCGGACTATGATGGAGATCATACTAGTGGGGCCAGGGTAATCCATAAGTACATCCTATTGTAGGGTGTTTTTCGTCACCCCATTGAGATGGGAATACGCGCGCGCTTGTCAGGCGTACTACAGATTCCCCCTGCCTAGGGTAGGCCGGGGTTTAATGATTGTGGGGATCCGAATCTCCGGCAGCCGCGGACTAAGCTGCCGTTAATTACCCATCGCCTTTGGGGCGAGGGAACCTCCGATTAACGGTTTAAACTGGTCATGCGAACTCAATGTGCAGTGTGCGTGTGTTTTGAAAGAGGGTTTTGGATATATCGGGAGCCACGCAGAGTTTTTACGGGGGTCCCGCTACCCGGATAGCGGGCTGGGGGTCAAGGGGGCTAGCAGCCCCCTTGCGGGGTTCGGGGCAGCGCCCCGGCCCGAAAATTTTTTTGGAGGGGGAGAATGTGGCGGGGTATGTATATGTGTGAATTTGTATACATATGTATGTGTATATGTATGTACATAAAAAGAGAGGGAAAAGGCATCCAAGGGATGCGTGGGGGCCACGTGTCGGCACGCGAGCGCCTTGCGCACTTGCGCAGGTGCGCAAGCGCGCGCGCCACTTGTCGACGTGCGGGCGCCTTGCGCACTTGCGCAATTGCGCAAGCGCGCGCGCCACGTGTCGGCGCGCGGGCGCCTTGCGCACTTGCGCAGGTGCGCAAGCGCGCGCGCCACGTGTCGGCACGCGGGCGCCTTGCGCACTTGCGCAAGCGCGCAGGTGCGCAAGCGCGCACGCCACGTGTCGGCACGCGGGCGCCTTGCGCACTTGCGCAAGCGCGCAGGTGCGCAAGCGCGCGCGCGCCACGTGTCGGCACGCTGGCGCCTTGCGCACTTGCGCTGTGCGCCGGAGAGGCACAAGAGGCTTTTAGCCTAAAAAAATTTCTCAGAAGAGAAATCTGAGAGGAGTTGGACTCCTGAATGTGTTTTTCTTCTTTTTTGAGGGTTTAGTGAAAGATGTTCTTCTTCTTCCTCCTCTGTTAGCTGGATCTTGAAGATCAAGAGATGTGGGATTTCAAAATCTTTTCTTTTTGAGATCTGATGGAAGATCTGAGTTCCCCTTGATGGGTTTTGTGGTGAAAAACTAATTTGTTTTGAAAAAGGAAGAGTAAAACTCTTGATTTAATTCAAAAGAAAAAAGAAGGTTTTGGAACCTTGGAGAAGGAAGAAAGAGCTCAGCTCTGAAACTTTTTTGGAGAGAGAAAAAAAGTTGTTGGGATATTTCATTATCCTTGCCTTTATAGGCCATACACTTTACATATAGCCCCTTGGGCTTCACAAAATGACATTTTGCCTATTTCATGGCCCATGTGCCATTTCTTTTTGCACATAAGCCATGGGCTTTACAAAAATTTGGCTTTATGCCTATTTTTCTTACATTTATCCATAAAATAAAATAAAAGAAATGCAACAAAATTGCTTATTACAAAAATTTTTATCTTGGTGTGGGGGAGGCCGGCCGCTTCATGGTCGGGCTCGACCCGGGCATGGGCCCACTGGATCTGGGCTTGGGCCCACTTGGCTTGGGGTTGACTTTGATTTTGACTTGGTCAACCGGGGTGTAAATTTTTACCCCAACAAATTGCCCCCCATCAATAAATGCACACCACATATGTGGGTCGTGTGCGTGAAGTTGATGGATCTTCTTTCACGTGGAGGGGACTTGATTCGGTTCCCACCTTTTGGGAAGCTGGCACTGCCCTTTTCACGACATGGACGGTCGATGCTTGACACGTCTCCGAGACGGAGTGTCCGTGATAGACGTTTCCCTGGCCCGGAGCGATCTGGTTCCCGCTTTGTAGGAATCCTGTGCTGCCCTTTTTACGACGTGGACGGTCGGTTCTGCCCTTTTTACGACATGGACGGTCGGTTCTGCCCTTTTTACGACGTGGACGGTCGGTCTGCCCTTTTTGCGACATGGACGGTCGGTGCTGCCATTTTAGCGACTTGGTCGGTCGATGCTACCCTTTTTTGCGACTTGGACGGTCGATGCTGCCATTTTAGCGACTTGGACGGTCGGTGCTGCCCTTTTAGCGACTTGGACGGTCGATGCTGCCCTTTTAGCGACGTGGACGGTCGGTGCTGCCCTTTTTGCGACTTGGACGGTCGATGCTGCCCTTTTAGCGACGTGGACGGTCGGTGCTGCCCTTTTTGCGATGTGGACGGTCGGTGCTGCCCTTTTTGCGACTTGGACGGTCGATGCTGCCCTTTTGGCGACGTGGACGGTCGGTGCTGCCCTTTTTGCGACGTGGACGGTCGATGCTGCCCTTTTTGCGACTTGGACGGTCGATGCTGCCCTTTTAGCGACTTGGACGGTCGATGATGCCCTTTTAGCGACTTGGACGGTCGATGCTGCCCTTTTAGCGACGTGGGCGGTCGGTGCTGCCCTTTTTGCGACGTGGACGGTCGATGCTTGGTTTGACTTGCTCTGCTTCTTGCAGTGTCAGGGGTAGACTTGACTTGCTCCGCTTCTTGCGGTGTCGGAGTGGAAGTTGACTTGTTGATTTTGATTTGGGTTGATATCAGCATCGCTATACTGGAATATGGTACCAGGAGAGAATCATCATCTGTCATGGAGAGGATTTTGGGATTTTGGTTTTTGTTTGGCATCTGCATTGCTGCACTGGAATAATGCCAGGAGCAACTCATCATTTGCCCCGAGAGGATTTGGGAGAAATTGGGATTGTTTTACGCCCGTGGATTGTATACGGTTTTGCAGGATGTATGATCCAGACCGTAGGGCCGGAAAAATTTCGGGACTTTGTCGGCGTCTGCATCGCTGCACTGGAATATGGTACCAGGAGCGACTCATCATTCGCCGTTGGGGATTGAGATTTGGAATTTGGTTGGCGTCTGCATCGCTGTACTGGAATATGGTACCAGGAGCGACTCATCATTCGCCACTTGGGGATTGGGGAGCGATGGCTTAGGAGATAGGTTTAGATCCCTATCGCCTAAGGCTTTTCAATTTTATGGGCCGTGAGGGTCCCATAAAAGCATTTTCTCCCTACGAGTCGTAAGGATCCCGCAGGTGTATTTTCTCCTTAAGAGTCGTGAGGACTCCTAGGTGTGTTTTTCCTTTATGAGTCGTAAGGATCCCACAAAGGTTTGTTCTCCTCATGTATCGTGAGGACACATGAGTGGGTCTTCTCAATGGAGCATAATTCCAAAGGCGGAGACCAGCCGCGCAACTTGGTAATTACGGTGGGGCATGGGTATGATGAGAATTATTTGAGCCCGTGGATTGTATACGATAGTCAATTTGGGGACCCACCGTAGGGCCGGGAGAATTTTTTTAAAAATTGGATTTTGGTTGGCGTCTGCATCGCTGCACTGGAATGTGGTACCAGGAGCGACTCATCATTCGCCGTTTGGGGACTTGGAATTTGGATATTGTTTGGCATCAGCATTGCTGCACTGGAATAATGCCAGGAGCAACTCATCATTTGCCTCGGGAGGACTTGGGATTTGGGTTTTCGGTCGGCATCAGCACCGCTAACACTGAAGCGAAATGCCAGGAGCGACTCGTCATTTGCCGTTGCCCGTTGGGGAACGATGGCTTAGGAGTTAGGTTTGGGTCCCTACCAACTAAGGCTTTTCAATTTTATGGGCCGTGAGGGTCCCATAAAGCATTTTCTCCCTACGAGTCGTAAGGATCTCGCAGGTGTATGTTCTCCTTAGGAGTCGTGAGGACTCCCAAGTGTGTTTCTCCTTTGTGAGTCGTAAGGATCTCACGCAGGGGGTTTCTCCTCACAAGGTCGAGAGGACTTTGCGAGTGTATTTCATCTCTTTTCACGAGTTTGCGCCCTTTCGGGTTTTCACAGACTCGCCGGTAGTCCTGCTGTTTTTACTCACGAAGCCCTTTCGGGTTTTCATCCGTGCCCATTTTGCTTGTGGACATACCGTTTATTTCTTCTTCTTTTTTTTTCTTTTTCTTTTTTTTTTCTTTCTTTTTTTGCCGCTGGTGGGACTTTAAAGTAGTCTCACCAGCAGGATTTGGGAGAAATAGGGGTCATTTACGCCCGTGGATTGTATACGGTTTTGCAGGATGTCTGATCCAGACCGTAGGGCTGATGTGCTCAATTCGCCTGCGACTTGGAGCATTCACGTGTAGTATTTCTTGAGATATCGGCCATTGATGGGTGGCATAGGCCTTTCTCCCTCGGCACTTATTAGTTGGTAGGATCCTCCGTCAAACACTTTCTCGATGACGTATGGTCCTTCCCAGTTTGGCTCGAATTTTCCCTTGGCATGTCGATTGGGGATAATCGGTCTTTTGAGGACCAACACCAATTCACCTTTCTTGAAGGCACGGAGACGGGTTATCTTGTCATAAGCCCGTGACATTTGGGCTCGGTATAGCTCCAGATTTTGTTGCACCGCGAGCCTCTTTTCTTCGAGGGCATCGAGTTCTTCAAGTCGAAGGAGCACGTTTTCTTCCTCCGTCAACTCATGTTGGACGGCCATTCTTAAGCTCGGAACTTCAACTTCGAGGGGGAGGACCGCCTCCACTCCGAAGAGCAATGAGTATGGAGTGGACTGAGTTGGAGTACGGTGCGTGGTACGATATGCCCACAATGCCTCGTGAAGCTTGAGATTTCAGTCTCTCTTGTTGGCTGAAGCATTTTTCCTCAGAAGCTTGCATAGAGTCTTATTGAAGGCTTCGGCTAGCCCATTGGCTCTTGGATTATAGATGGAGGAATACCTCCAGTCTATCTTGTGCTGAGTAGCTAATCTTGAGACATTGAAGCTCTTGAAAGAAGGCCCGTTGTCAGAAATGATTCTTCTTGGTGTACCGAAGCGGTATAGAATATTATGCTGGAAGAATGTCAGAATATCCTTTGTCTTGACTTCTTTTAGCGGGACAGCTTCAGCCCACCTAGAGAAGTAGTCTGTCGCGGCCAGTATGAACCGGTGGCCTTTAGATGACGGAGGATCAATTGGGCCAACAATGTCGGTACCCCAAACTTCGAAGGGCCACGACGCCACGGTAGGATGCAATGGGTTGGGATGCTTGTGAATAAAATCACCGTGAATTTGGCAGATATAACATTTCTTTGCATGCTCTCCGCAATCCCGTATCATGGTGGGCCAGTAATTCCCAAGCCGTTTGATTTGAAGTCGCATCTTGGGGCCAGATTGGTGAGCACCGCAAACGCCCGAGTGGACATCTTTCATGACCTTTTGGGCTTCGGCCAATGACAGACACCTGAGCCAGAGTTGGTCATATGACCTGCGGTATAACGTGTCATTTACAATCACGTATCGGAGAGCTCTTTTCTTCAGCTGAATCCTCGCAGATTTTTCTTCGGGCAGCTTGTCGTATCGGAGGTACTCTATGAAGGGTTCTCTCCAATCGGGCTCGTCTTGGATGATCGAAGCTTCTTCCGCAGGACTGCTCTTCTGTTCCGCGCTTTCCTCTTCTCGTAGAGAGACTGGGGGTAGAATTTGCCGGCTCCTGACTGTGATCAGAATTTCGTCCATTTCAGGATCAGCCAGTTCCTTGGCCAAGCGAGCGAGTACATCAGCCTTTTCATTCAACGCTCTAGGGACTCTCATTAGTTCAATATGAGTGAACCGTTTCATGAGTTCCACCACTCGACCTCTGTACCGAGCTAGCTCGGGTTTGTATATCTTATAGTCGCCGCTTACTTGGTTGACGACGAGCTGGGAGTCACCGTAAACTCGTAGCCGACGGATTTCCATTTCTATGGCGAGCTCCAAACCAGCTATCAGAGCTTCATACTCAGCTTCATTGTTTGTCCGAGGCTCGGTGAGAGCAAAAGAACGCCGTAGGGTTCCCATTGATGGTGTGATGAACACCAATCCTATCCCTGCTTTTATCTCCGGGACGCTTGATTTACTGGAGGTTCTTATCGATGAGGCCCCATCGAAGTAGAGCTCCCAACATGGCTCGTCATTCTCGAGATGCAGCACTTGTTCGTCGGGTAACTCACAATTTAGTGGCGACCCTTCTGGTATGGGATGAGCAGCGAGAAAGTCTGCAAGAGCTTGCCCTTTTACTGCTTTCTGAGGAGTGTAAACTATGTCAAACTCAAGTAGCATGACAGCCCATCTTGCCATTCTGCCGGCTAGGCTTGCTTTGATCATCAAGTGTTTAAGCGGGTCGACCTTGGAGATCAGCATAACCCGATGAGCGAGCAGATAGTGCCTCAGCTTCTTCACAGCAAATATCAGAGCCAGGCATTGCTTTTCGATTGGGGAGTAGTTGTGTTCCGCCCCGACTAGAGTTCGACTGAGGTAGTAGAGGGCATTTTCTTTTCCCTCCTCGTTATTCTGGGCAAGGAACGCACCGAGTGACTCATCCAGCGCGGCAGTGTAGAGAATCAGCGGTTTATTTGGAATGGGAGCAGCCAGCACTGGAGGGTGCAACAAGTATTGTTTGATGCTTTCGAACGCTTCTTGACATTCGGCATCCCAGATAAAAGGAGCTCCTTTCTTCATGAGCTTTGAGAAGGGCCTACATCTCCCTGATAAATTTGAGATAAACCTCCATATATAAGCAAGCTTGCCTTGAAAAGATCTTAGCTGCGTCAGACTCCTCGGAGGGGGCATCTCCATGATGGCCTTTATCTTTGATGGGTCAACTTCGATCCCTCGATGTCGGACTATGAAGCCCAGGAATTTTCCCGATGACACGCCAAAAGCGCACTTCAGAGGATTCATCTTCAGATCGTATTCCCTCAGTCTGGTGAGAACGGTCCTGAGATCTTGGATATGATCGGCCTTGGCTTTAGTCTTGACGACCAGATCATCAACATAGCATTCGACGACTTTATGGATTAGGTCATCAAAGATATTAGTCATCGCCCTTTGATATGTAGCACCTGCGTTCTTCAGTCCGAATGGCATTACCTTGTAGCAATATATTCCGATCGGGGTTCGAAATGCTGTGTGCTTCTCATCCTCAGGCGACATCTTGATCTGATTGTATCCAGACGAGCCGTCCATAAAGGTGAACAGTTCGTAATTTGAGGTGTCATCGACCATCATTTCCATGACAGGTAGCGGGAAGTCGTCTTTGGGACATGCCTTGTTGAGGTCCCTGAAATCGACACAAACTCGGATCTGCCCATTTTTCTTCTTCACTGGGACTATGCATGCGATCCAGTGCATATTTCTCTTCCCTGATGAAGCCGGCATCGATGAGTTTCTTGGTTTCCTCGATGACCTTTTCTTCCAACTCCCTTCTCATTCTTCGAGGAGCTTGTTTGACTGGCTTAGCATCAGGAGATATAGCCAGCTTATGCACGGCTACCTCAGGGGAAAGGCCAGGCATTTCTTTGTACGTCCACGCGAAGCAGTCGACGAACTCACGCAGCAGGGCAATTATCTGCTCTTTCATTTCCTCCGACAAGAGTGAGCTGATGTAGGTCGGCCTTGGATTATCGGGCGTTCCTAAGTCAATCTCGGTTAGCTCATCAAAGGTTGCTTGTCCGCCATCTTCGAGCCCTTGAGGAGCTTCTTCTGGCTCGGCTATCTCGTCATCATCATTTGATCTTTCGCTGGTCTCACCAACATGGATCATGTAGCACGCTTTGGAATCAGGTTGAATGTAGCCTATGCCCCGTCTATCTGGAATCCGTCCATCGATGAGTGCCCGGACCTGGGGCGGATACCATAGCCCTTCGTAAAACTTTGCCTCGGACTCCGTTTGATATAACCGGCATCCGCACTTCTTAAAGTATTCCCGCATCTCGGGCGCATAGTATCTGGGATTGAGGACGGCTCTTATGCCTCTCTCATAGGGTAGGCACGCGACAGAAAGGTCGTCCGGGTGCACAACGGGGTTTGACCCATAAAACAAGATGCCCTTCTGTCCACTTTTCCTCCCGGGAACGTAGAAAGTTTTCAGCTGGTCCACGGTGGAGATTGATAATGCATCGAGCTCTTTGCACATTTGCTCTGGTACCCTTGTAACGGCTAGGGACCCTTCTGCAACTTCGAAGGTCTCTCGTAGTTTCTCTTGTTGCGTGGGGGTCCAATCTGCACCGCTGTTGCACGACAGGTCCTCCTCCTCTGACTCTTCAGTGTCACTGCCAAGATGAGGGCGGACTTTGCTGCTAGATGGGCCTTCAGTAACAGATTCGTCCGTATCGCTGCCGAAATGAGGGCGAGTTTTGCGGAAGGACGGGCTTCCAGCGTCGGACTCATCAGAGTCGCTGCCGAAATGCGGGCGCACTTGGGTATTTTTGCTTTTGAAAGTGATAGCCGGCGCAGATTTTCTTTTGAGTCTTGGGGTCGTTCTATCCTCAGTCAGTTGTGGCTTAGCATTTTGGTGGTTCGTAAAGTACCGAGAATCTTCATATCGGACCTCATGCATACCGAACGGCTGGATGTCTCCGTCAATGCGTCTTTCTTCGCCATTTTTAGTGTACTTCATGCATTGATGGAGAGTTGACGGAATGATGCCGTAATCGTGGAGCCACGGCCGCCCCAAGAGAATCTTATAAGACGTGTCGGCGTCGATCACGTATATCTTAGCTTCAGTTTGCAGATCCCCAAATTTGATTGGCAGAGCTATAGACCCCAGAACTTGCTGGCAATTTTGGTTGAAGCCTTGAATGACAATCCTTTCCCTTGACAGGTGTCGGACGTCCATTGACAAACTCTTCAGAGTTCGCAAGTTCATGATGTTCACTGAGGACCCCGGATCAATCAATATGCGATTAATTCGATCTCCGTCGCTGTACCCGGTCACGTAAAGCGGCCGATTATGTTCAGCCGTTCCCAGTAGCAAGTCTTCATCCTTAAATGTGACTGCGGCGGCATACAAAGCCTGCTGGGCTTCTTTCATGTTAATTTCCGCAAAGTGAGCCTGATACTGCTCGGGGTTTTGCAGAGCGTGGATGAGAACATCTCTAAGCTCCTTAGATAGGACCAAGGCGTCGTAGATGCTCAGGAGAGACGGAAGCTTCCGGAGATGCGCCAAGACATTATAGTCCACCGAGGAAGGACTTATGTTTTCATCAGCCGGTTCTCTGCCATCTTCTTCATTAGCGACTTGTTTTTCCTTCCCTTTTGGGGCGTTGCCCTGATTTTGCGGTAGAGCCCTGCCGCTTCTGAGCTGGATTTGATTGGCCTTTGTGGTGAGCTCCTCGTCCTCTTCCGGAAAACAGAGATCATCCTCAGAGTCGCTGCCAAGATGGATGGCGTAGCAAGTTACTACTGGAATTTCTTCATTGGAGTCTTCTTCTAACTCCTCCAGAATTTCAGCCGCTTGTACAGGGAAGAACTCCTTCAATTGAATCAATGTTCTTTCCTTTTGCTCATATTCTTCGAGGGAATCGATATAGTTTTGAATGGTCGATTTCCCTGCAGACTCTTTTTCGCGCCGAGCTGCACTTTTCTTCTTCTTGAGCTTCTTGGATTTTGAGCCTGATGGAACCGCATTGGCAGCTGGACTGGTAGGCTTCTTCTGTCCTTCCCATTCCATCCTGGGTTCTTTCCGAAGTAGGTTTATCATCTTCTTCGTCTTATTAGATATGTGCGTACTCCACGGAGGCCGCGATGAGTCAGTTTCGTTTTTCAGGGCAGCGGGTTCGGCTGTCTGCTCCCAGAAGGCTTCAGCTTCCGTCTGTATAAAGTTGGCGGTTGCAACTTGATTGTTCACCAACACGCTTTTGGACAGCTCGATCTCTACAGCCTTGTACTGCTTCTCGACCCAATCCTTGAAGATATAGCAATCCTCGATCGCATGGCTCACTACTCGGTGGTACGGGCAATACAGGGGATTGTCGGTCATTTTTGCTTCTTGGGGTCTTTTCGACTCCGGCAGTTGTAGGCCATTATTCAAGGCATCTTTAAATATCTTGCGGACCTTGTCCCTTCTTAAAGAGTAAACCTTGTTCTTTTTCTCCTCTAGGGAAGGCCCATCTCCTCCCAGCAATGGCTTTCGAGACCGGTTGGTTTTGGATTCGCCCGCCCTTCGCTTTTCTTCATTGTCGGAGGCATTGAAGACATTGGTACTGCTGGAACTCCCGCTTCTACGGTTGTCGTCCCGCTTGCTTTTCCAGGTTTTGTCTCTCTGAGAGTCTGGCGGGGACTCTTGCTTCGAGCGTTCCAGCATTTGGACTTTCTTGGTTAGCTCCTGAAACGTCTTGAGGCCCGCTGTACACAAGAAGGGGACCATCCAATTGCTGAGGTTCCCAATGAGAAGGCTGACGGACTGGTCCTGCTCCAGCGGCGGTTCGCACTTAACTGTGAGATTACGCCACCGGGCGATAAAGTCGGTGTTGCTTTCATTCTTCCCCGGCTTGGTCCTCACAAGATCGGCTATGGAGATTTTATCACTGACGCTCATGAACCTTTGTCGGAACAGAGACTCCATTTGGGCAAAGGTAATGACGGACCCGTCCGGTATACTCGCATACCAGTCGAAAGCGACACCGGTCAAGCTGTTGACAAACTGACGAAGAAGGAGCGCGTCATTGCCCCCTGTATTTCCGCACGATGCTTTGAAGTGGGCGACGTGTTGATTTGCATTCCCCGTCCCATCAAATCTTCCAAACTTAGGGATGACGTAGCCGCTTGGGAACTCAATCAGATCGTACTGCGCGGGATATGGCCACCCACTACTGCCGATTTCTTTCTGAGCTTCAGCTTCGGCCACCAATGTTTTAACCTTGCTGGTGACCAAATCCATTATCCGATCCTGCGTTAGCGGGATAGTGCTATCTGGGGCCAAGGCGTCCCCAGAAGCGGAATGTAGCCGGCTTTCATTTGGCTCGACCAGTCCTGGTCCCAAAGGAACAGGCATTGGCTGCCTCGGATTGTCATCACCCGGCTGATTAGCAGCGGCTTGTGCTTGATTGGGAGGAGCTCGAGCAATTTGAGCCGTAAGCTGCATCACCACGTTCGTTAAGTCATCAATCTTCGAATAGAGCTTGGCCATCTCTTTATCTTTGCTCCTGAGCTGTTTTCGAAGCTCTTGAAGCAGCTCTTGCTCCGCAGTCCTGGGGCGGAAAGTGGGCTCTTCCTCGCTGTCCGAGCTTGACTCCATATGAACCGAGGGGTCTATCTGCCTATCATCCTCATCGAGAGGGTTTTCTTCATCCAGCAGGGGCGGCTGTTCTTGGGTGGCGGCAACCACATTCAGGCTAGATTGGGCTTGGGATGTGGTGGCCCCATCCTTGCTTTTGCTGCGAAGGTTGTCGCTGGGGCGCCCGCCCGCCATATAGACCGTATGGATGATATATCCGGCCGTCTCTCTATCATTGGCAGCTGATTTCACGGCTCGCTGTCTTGACCCCCTTGTTTCGGTAGATGGTAGTCGATTGAAGGCGGCCGGCCTAACCAGGTTCTTGAATGGTGCTGGCGCTTCTTTTCTGGGTTTGCCCCGCTGCTTTCGCGCGGCACAGAGTGCTTGATAGACTCTTGAAGAGACAGTGTCATACTTTTTCTGTTGGGGCCGGGACACGTCTCTTTGTGGCACTGTTCTGACCGCTGTCTTCTTGATTCTGGCGGTCATGGCGTTTATCTGAACCCACTTCAGAGGCTCGAAGGAATTGCTGATTCTTACGTCCGACTCGGCCGTCGTCGCCGGGCAACCCTGCACTTGGAACTTCACACGATTCCATTTGGCCGAAGCCTTGGCCCTCTTGTTGGCTCGATACCTGAGCCGCTTCTGCCTTAACTTTTCTGTTCTAAGCACCTGGCAGACTTCGGCTTTTTGGGATGATGCCGCAGACTGGTTGATGGAGGGCCTTGGAGATACGCCCGATTGTGCATTTGTTAGAGTCATCGCCTGAGCTCGTCCGCGACATTTGATGTTGCCCTTCGCATCGGAAGTCTTTCCCCCAGCTAGAGCGCCAGGGAGTCGTTCAGATAGCGTCTTGAGTTTCGGTTGTGGTGCCTTGGCGATCACGACATTCGGCCTCTTTCCCCTTGAGACCGGCTTGGCCACCTGTTTCGTCGGGATCTTCGCCAGATGAGCGCTTCCGGCAGGGTAGATGATGACGGAGCCGAACTGGCGGGGCGGTTCCTCCCACTGTCGACTGAGGCTTGCGGGGAGAACCACACGAGCGTTGACCTTGACCACGTACGGAATCGGGGTCAAGTTGGAAGTTGAATTCGTCTGGGAAGACATTGTCGTTGAAGGTTGATTGCTGCACGGAAAAAAGAACATCATTTCAGCATAGGCAATCGATATGTATATTGATTGAGTTCGCATGAACGTTTAACCCGAAATATGGGAGGAGAGATTGGTCCCACCGGGTGTGCCAGAGTCTGTAGGGTGTTTTTCGTCACCCCATTGAGATGGGAATACGCGCGCGCTTGTCAGGCGTACTACAGATTCCCCCTGCCTAGGGTAGGCCGGGGTTTAATGATTGTGGGGATCCGAATCTCCGGCAGCCGCGGACTAAGCTGCCGTTAATTACCCATCGCCTTTGGGGCGAGGGAACCTCCGATTAACGGTTTAAACTGGTCATGCGAACTCAATGTGCAGTGTGCGCGTGTTTTGAAAGATGGTTTTGGATATATCGGGAGCCACGCAGAGTTTTTACGGGGGTCCCGCTACCCGGATAGCGGGCTGGGGGTCAAGGGGGCTAGCAGCCCCCTTGCGGGGTTCGGGGCAGCGCCCCGGCCCGAAAATTTTTTTGGAGGGGGAGAATGTGGCGGGGTATGTATATGTGTGAATTTGTATACATATGTATGTGTATATGTATGTACATAAAAAGAGAGGGAAAAGGCATCCAAGGGATGCGTGGGGGCCACGTGTCGGCACGCGAGCGCCTTGCGCACTTGCGCAAGCGCGCGCGCCACGTGTCGAAGCGCGGGCGCCTTGCGCACTTGCGCAATTGCGCAAGCGCGCGCGCCACGTGTCGGCGCGCGGGCGCCTTGCGCACTTGCGCAGGTGCGCAAGCGCGCGCGCCACGTGTCGGCACGCGGGCGCCTTGCGCACATGCGCAAGCGCGCAGGTGCGCAAGCGCGCACGCCACGTGTCGGCACGCGGGCGCCTTGCGCACTTGCGCAAGCGCGCAGGTGCGCAAGCGCGCACGCGCCACGTGTCGGCACGCTGGCGCCTTGCGCACTTGCGCTGTGCGCCGGAGAGGCACAAGAGGCTTTTAGCCTAAAAAAATTTCTCAGAAGAGAAATCAGAGAGGAGTTGGACTCCTGAATGTGTTTTTCTTGTTTTTTGAGGGTTTAGTGAAAGATGTTCTTCTTCTTCCTCCTCTGTTAGCTGGATCTTGAAGATCAAGAGATGTGGGATTTCAAAATCTTTTCTTTTTGAGATCTGATGGAAGATCTGAGTTCCCCTTGATGGGTTTTGTGGTGAAAAACTAATTTGTTTTGAAAAAGGAAGAGTAAAACTCTTGATTTAATTCAAAAGAAAGAAGAAGGTTTTGGAACCTTGGAGAAGGAAGAAAGAGCTCAGCTCTGAAACTTTTTTGGAGAGAGAAAAAAAGTTGTTGGGATATTTCATTATCCTTGCCTTTATAGGCCATACACTTTACATATAGCCCCTTGGGCTTCACAAAATGGCATTTTGCCTATTTCATGGCCCATGTGCCATTTCTTTTTGCACATAAGCCATGGGCTTTACAAAAATTTGGCTTTATGCCTATTTTTCTTACATTTATCCATAAAATAAAATAAAAGAAATGCAACAAAATTGCTTATTACAAAAATTTTTATCTTGGTGTGGGGGAGGCCGGCCGCTTCATGGTCGGGCTCGACCCGGGCATGGGCCCACTGGATCTGGGCTTGGGCCCACTTGGCTTGGGGTTGACTTTGATTTTGACTTGGTCAACCGGGGTGTAAATTTTTACCCCAACACCTATAATTGTTCCTAGTCGAGGGTGTATAGAGCCAGGGCATCGATACTCCAGAGTAGACAAACGTATACGCTTTTTGACCCATATGATGGGCGATGGATGATCCCACATCCATTGGTGTTTGACATCGAAGATGGTATACGGGTGCTCAGTGGAGACTGGGTATACTGAACGGACTCGCCGAGAACTTCTAGTTGGTATTATACCTATCGTCAGATAGCAGTTCTCTGGTGACACTAGTACAGGTTAGTCTGTAGACCCGAGATCATCATAGAGTCTTGTGTGATTCCCACTGTGCTTTGATTTCCACCTTACCACATTCATGAGAACATGCAAAACGGTAGCTTTTGGGTACAGTCCCGAATCACATGGAGGCAATGAGCGATAGGAGGGGTTTCGTCTCTCCCGGTATTGGGGGTTGATGTTGCGCTGTGTTCGATTGGCTATAACAGGAAGTCCCTGGCCACGGCTGATATGGAGATCTACTGGTAAGTGTTATCAGTAGTTTCTTGGCCCGTTATGAGCCTCACATCGGCACGACTTATCGATTACCGGGGTCTGACGATCACCACCCCTAGACTAGATATGCGACATATCAGACGAAGTGACCGGACTGTACGGTAGTGTTACTGACAGGCTTTACAGGTTTGTGAGCAGGCTTGCTTATTAATTTTCTGGTCGCTCAATACTCGGGTAGCCGTTACGTCCAGCTAGTACCGTCGACGGCTTGTGGGTGCTTGATATGATCATCAACTACTGTCGGCGTATTGATGAGTCTTTAGAGTCCTACACAGAGGTTTACTGGCTCAGGCAAAACAAAGTAGGAGCACATATGTGATATGTGCGGGACCGAGATTAATACGAGTATGTGATACCATATTCTATTCTCGCGATATTGGTATCGGTCGGTTATATGTGATATAACCAGGTTATCGAATCAAGTGTTGATTCGATAAGAAGATACATATAACATTAGTCGGTTATATATAATATAGCCGGATTATTAAATCAAGTGTTAATTTGATAATTTAGTGTATAATTGTATATATGATATACTAATTTACATTAACTAATATTAGCTCACTTAAGCATTCTTTTTCCTCACTTTTTGTACACTAAATATATATGTGATATATATTTTTGTATCATGCTAGTTTATATATGCAACATGGGTGTATGGGACTTACACCATATATGAGATAATATTAAGGTTTTTATTTATTTAAGTAATTCAAAATGAGTGGAATTTGTCCTGGTTGCAAGCTTTGGAAACTTGTGGATAACCATTGACTTAGTCTACCATTTTTATTTTGCTTTAGATATTTATAAACCTAACCATTATCTTTTACCATGATTTATTCTCTACAAGGGTTATATGAGATATTTCTCACCCATGATTGCCATTCACTCTCTCATCTCATTTGTTCATCTTCTTCAAGCTCAAGAGAGAGCTCTCTAGATTTTGAGCAAGTGAGGAAAAATAGTGAGAAAAAGAAATCTAAAGTGAGCAAAATTCCTACTTCATCATTCTCTACTAGATTAGCTATTTAGTTTAGGGTGTTAGCATCATTAATCCCTAATTAGTGAAGAGGTAGCTTGAGTTAGTCGCTCCTCAAAGTAGACCATCTTTAGCTTTGAAGACTTCAAGCAAGTTTGCATCTTTTACCTTGTGGAGCCTCTCAAGAGTTTGGGAGATCATTACTCGCAGCGAAGGGACTTCTACACGGAGCATTTGAAGTGAAGGACCGGTCTACAAAGGTTGTATTCCGCATTCACTTAGTTGTAAAGTTGTTTACACATCGTTTCGTCTAAATCTTTAGTTAAGATTCTAGGGTTAGGGTTAAGTAGCATGGCAAAAATTTGAAAATGGCATGGACGATACCTCCCGAAACCTTGCTGTCGTGCTAAATAACCCTACAGTGGTATCAGAGCCAAGCTAGAGAATTATACGATGTTTGTTAGATTACAAAACCGAAACTACTCCGTAACTTGAAACATCGAAATCAAGTTTCTGTCGAATTTTAAATGGGCTCTAAAACTTTTTTTAGCAACTGCAGAATGTTGTATGTGATATAACATGAACACCATCGAAATTTGAAGCAAACCTAACTGTTTTTGGCCGGTGAAATGCATCAAAAATCCGAGCTCCTCGGTTTTGTTAGGGCAGAACGACTTCAAATTTTTAGGGTGTTCCAGTCTCTGGGTTTTGGTGTTTCAGGTGTTGTTTGTTTTTGCTAAATTTACATGTTATGGTAACTTTCTGCAAATGCAATTCGGAGTGTTTCGTAGTCATAATTCTAACATGTTTTCGGGTTATTTAGACGGTGTTAAAAAGTTCGAACAGATATCAAATACCCACTTTAACCCTCGTTGGAAATTTTCCAAGAGTTGGATTTTTTTCAAGTTTGAAACATTCAAATATCGTGCAAGTGATTCAGTGGACCCTTTAGAAGAACGAAACCCTAACTCGATTCTATGACTGTAAGAACCGCTGCCAAACTCTAGGGTTTGCGGTTGTTCCGCGGCGCTATAGGTGAGGCAAGGGTTGACCCTTCTACGGTTGGTCCATAGGTATTGTGGCATGTGATGGGTACTTTTAAACTACGCTAAAGTGTTGAGCTTTTTTGGGAAATTTTGGGTGTTTGTTGATTCGATCGGAATGTTTAACATCGTCTAGATATTTCTGGAATGTGATACAATATGTGGAATTCATAAACTTAGGCATGCAATCTGAAGTATGTGATATTTCGGGTTTATGATGTCTAAGGTGATTGTGGATTCCAAATGTTGTAGTTTGACATTTTTTTCCTGTGACCGTAAGTGTAATATGTGGTGTATCACCATTTTCGTTGCTATATGTCAATGACAATTGTGATACGCATATTTACTTACGTTGATGACTTGTGATGTTATGTGTTGCTGTGATATGTTATATTGGATCGTCGTGTTTTGAATAGCCGGGGTTTTTATGTGAGATGCGAGTTTTTATTTTCATTCATGTAAAATTCATTGCATGTAATATTTTTTTATTGAGGCATTTCCGGGTTGAGGATGATGTCACCATTGTTGTATATTATTTACTTTTCCGTATTAGGATAGACCCAAGGTGGGGAGCACAAGTAACCGGGTTCTAGAGTCCAGTGGGAGACCATCTCGAGGAGTCGAGACTGGGTCTCCTAACTCTAGAATTGGTAGGGTTGCTTGCCGCTCTCGTAAGGGTCTAGGGATGTGGGTTTGGATATTCATCGCAACCGTAGAATCCGTGTTTTATACAGGCTTAAAATAAAATACGGACCTCCTAGTATATCCAATATTTTATATGTTATCTTCTGCTGCTGATATTCTGTGATGTTATCACTTTATATGTTTGAGACGATTGCTTTATTATTATATATATGATATATAATAAACATTGCTTATCTTTTGCACCCGCGCTAGTCCCGCCCCGTTATTGTAAGTCCACGTTGCTCACCCCGGTTCTTACGGGGAGGCGGAAACGGCGAAAAACAATTTTTTGGCGCAAGGCAACATGGACTAAAAGCCGGATCTTTGCTAAACTAGAAATTAACAAACTACAAGAGGCTTTAACTACTATGCCGTAGAAAATATACCTCACGAAACCGGTCCTTCGGGTCTTCTCTCCGCTGTCCGGCTCGTCCATCCACGCTCCGAGGGTCGATCCGGATCTTGGTCACCTCCGCGGCCTTCTTGAGTCGAAGACGATCCACCCGAGAGATGTACACCGAGCTCCACCTCGAGCCGAGGCAACTAGGGCAACAAGATCGCTAGTCTTGAAGTCCTAGTTTGTGTAGAAGTAGTAGAGGGATGGTTTTGTCAAGTGGAATCCTTTTTCTCTCAACACATGAGATCAAAGGATGATTTCAAGAGGAGGAAGATGAAGGAGAGTTTTGCAACCATGGAGCTCTTTCTCTTTTTCTTTTCTAAGAGAGAGAATGAGCATGAGAAAATGAATATCATCCCTAAAGAAAAAAGGCACCATGGTTGCAATAATAGTAAAACAACATCATTACAAATCCTATCATGATAAAGTTGATGCTAAATTGAATTGACCATTTTCATAATCAAAAAAGAAAAAGAAAATCCAAAGAAGAGTGTAGACCTCTCATGAAGGTCAATGGTCAACACCGGTCAACGGGTCAACAAAGTCAAGAGAGGTCATGGTGGTCAAATGGTCAATGCAATTAGCCATCACAAAATTATCACAAAAAGGATTAGTAAAACAATGTCTCCGGCTCATAATGGTTTTGACCGAATGAATTGTCAAAACCCTAATGAGCCTGCCACATAACGGTTTTGGCCGAACCAACTGCCAAAACCCTAATAGGGCATCTCCTCCTTTATCGCTCCTCAAAACTGTGCATACACACCTGCATCCGCATTCCGTAGAATGCGAATGCACAGAAGACAAAACAAATCTATCCGTGCAATACTAGGATCCGGCTTAAACCAAAGCCCACTAGTATTGCCTGCCCGAACAGCATTCGCACACAGGTGCACGTAAGTGATCGCAGCCCTGCAGTAAAACCATACGGCCTCTACACGTTTCGCTTAGTGCAGGGAAACTCTCTGTGTGGGACTCTAAAGACTCGACACTACGCTGGCAGTGGGTTTAACCACAGACCGTAAGCGGCACTAGCTGTACGTAACGGTCCCCAGGTAGATGTCGATAAGAAGGCCGATGAGGTAAACCCATCCGAACTCCTACTGAGCCTGTATGTGACAATCTCCGTACAGTCCAGTCTGTTCGTCTGATACATCGCATGGCGGGCCTAGGGGGTGGTGAACGTCAGTCCCCTAATAGCGGTACAAGTCGTGTCGGAGTGTAGCCCAGAACACCCTGAGATAACATTGGAAACCTACCAGTATATCTTGCTTGCCCTGGCCAGGGACTACTCGTGTAATGGCTCTCCTAGACACAGCGCGATGTCAACCCCCAATACCGGGAGAGACGAATCCTGTCTAACCGTCACTGCCTCCAAATGCTTCGGGACTGCACCCAACTACTACCTGTTTGCACGACTCCTTTGAGCCGTGGTAGGGTAGTAATCTAAGTACAGTGGGAACACACTCGAGGCGAAGTGACAGTGTCAAGTCAGCTGACTAAGCTGTACTCATGTCACCTGGGAACTGATAACTGACGATAGGTATAATACCATCCAACAGTTCCCGACGAGTCCTGTCCAGTGTACTCGTAACCTAACGAGCACCCGCATACTATCTCCAGTACGACGTACTGATGGCTGTGGGACAAACCACCTCCCGTGCTGGGATGAGAAGCGTATACGTTAGTTTACTCTGGAGTATCGATGCCCCGTCTCGATAGTCCTACGACTAGGGACCTTTATAAGGATGTGCTTGTAGATTACCCAGCCCCCACTAGTGTGACTGCCATCACAACGCTGGTAATCAAGCAAAGATCCTAAGGGCTCTACTAATATGTATAAGCGATATGCTAAAAGAAACACATGAACATATTGAAGTAGAAACAAACCAAGTAGCATACTACCATTTTGAGCAAGATTGTCTATACAACTGTGAATATCCCAAGCTTCCATTAAGTAATATACAAGCTAGTATGATACAGTAATGGCCTCTAGGGCATATACACTAACAGTTATGCCGTTAGTTAAGTAACCTAACGGTGCATAACAGGACACTGTGGCGAATGCGGATGGCATAAGCGTACGTTGTATTTTCGTTTCTTCTGTGATGCTTAGGAAGAATAAATGATGGGACGTCATTAATGAGATTAATGAAAAAAAGAAACTTAAAAGATGTTGTAGAATCAAATTTTTAAAAAAAGGTTGCTCTAGTTTTTGCTTTGCATAGCGGTTGTAGAATATCCAGCACCTTATTCGATAAGGAAAGAGCCGAGATCCCTTCACCTGGAGTGACCTCTTTAGCGAAACTAGCAGATGCTACAACTCATTCGGTTTTGCTTTTGATTGCTTCTATAGTTATTTCTTTGCATAGTGGTATTTGTGAAATATCCTGCACCTTATTCGATAAGGAAAGAGCCGAGATCCCTTCACCGGGAGTGACCTCTTTAGCAAAACTAGTAAAAACCTAAAAAACACTCCTTTTCAAAATCACTTGTTTCTATAAAGATATCAAGTTCATTACGCAAAAGTTTTTCTAAAAACCTGTCGTAGCCCTCCGTCATTTCAGATAAGTACTACTTAGTATTCATGCTACGTTTGTTGACCTGTGTCAAGACGTAGTGTGCGGTAGCTAACTAATGCTTATCTGCAACATATGATGAGATTGGATTAGGGTAGTCGTGCGACTTTGTTGGCCTGCGTCAAGGGTCGTGCGGGTGGATTTAATTCAATCAGGAAATGTACGGGTTGAACTTGACTAGCGGACTATGGTTTGTTGGCATGCGTCAGGTCATAGGACGCTAGGGGCAAAAGCATCATTGGGAATTTCAAATGTTGAAATTTGCAATGAGATTGCATACCTTCTATGAGATAGTTGGATCCTGATACCCCCTACGAGTAAGAGTTATTCCTGGGAGAGTTTTACACATCACAATTAGCCAATCAAGTAGCTGTCTAGAAAGGTATTAACGGGGTTATGCCTCTGGAAAAACGAGGTTTATTTTAATTAGGTACGTGCGAAAGCACGGGGAACCTCCCTCAAAGTACCCATACTGGCCTGGCTGAAAGATTGGCAAACTTGTAAGGTGTAATTAATCCCGGCTAGTCTTACCTTTTAGGGTTTGAAGGAAGATTTGATAAAAACAGCGGGAGCCATCCTGATTAGATAAGATAATAACCAATCTAATCTTGCAAGAGCATACGCTAAAGTGTTTTCTTCTCTCACTCTCCAGGTAGCGACCATGCCAAGCCTTAATCAAGATAATAATATAGATGTATTGACCGAACCCGCTTGTTATACTGAGCAGGGGAACGTTAGTTCCGTTCTTTCTTATAATTGTTATAAGACTGAGCAGGGAATAGGGACATATCCGGATTCTCACGCCGCCCAAACGAAGAATAAGCATGTCGATGCATCTTCTTCGGGTGTGTTAGTTATCGAAAACTGTTTCTCGGTTCACTCTACGTCCTAGGTATTAGATACCGGATTGGGATCCCACATATGTAATATGTTACATGGGATAAGGAAAGGTAGGGAACTGGGAATGCGTGATCATTCCATAAGAGTAAGGAATGGTGCAAATGTTACAGCCAAAACAGTTGGCGAATATCACCTTATATTACCAAATTGTAATACATTGATTCTGAACGAATGCTATTACATTCCGACCCTGATATGCAATCTTATATCAGTTTCTTTATTAAGTAAAGAAGGATGTAATTTTTTAGTACAGGATAATGTTATGAACATCTTCCTAAGTCAAAAGTTGATTGGATCAGGCTCGTTAAATAATGGCATATACATTCTTAATTAAACCACAGTTCTTAATGTACAAAACACACACAAGAGGAAGAGTTCAGAAATGAATGAATCCTTCTTGTAGCCTTGTAGACTAGGTCATATCAATGCGACACGACTAGCTAAGTTACATAAGGATGAATATTTGAATTCATTCAAATTTTCATGTTATGACACTTGCCAGTCATGTCTCAAAGGCAAGATGACCAAAACTTCGTTTAGTGGACACGGAGAAAGAGTTACGGAACTCTTGAGACTAATACATAGTAATGTTTGTGGTCCTATATCTACACATGCCAGGAATGGTTCCTTATACTTCATTACATTCACTGACGATCTCTCAAGATACGAACATGTGTTCCTATTAAAACAAAAGTCTGAAGCTTTTGAGAAATTTAAAGAATATAAGCACGATGTAGAGAACCAAACGGGTAAAAGTATTAAAATCCTTCGATCTGATCGAGGAGAAGAATACTTGAGCAATGAGTTCCGGGACTATCTAAAAGAGAATGGGATTCTCTCTCAGCTTACTCCTCCGTATACACCACAGCACAATGGTGTATCGGAGCGGAGGATTTGCACCCTTTTAGATATGGTGCACTCTATGATGAGCACCGCTGAGTTGCCTATTTCCTTTTGGAGTTATGCACTGGAGACAGCTGAAGACCTATTGAATATGGTTCTTACCAAATCTGTGCCAACCACTCCATATGAGATATGGAAAGGAAAGAGACCATATCTTAATTATGTTAAGATATGGGTTTGTCCGGCATATGTGAAAACACAAAATCCGGACAAGCTCGAGGCAAGGTCTTTTCTGTGTAAGTTTATTGGATATCCCAAACATTCATGAGGGTATATCTTCTACCATACCGAGGAACAAAAAGTGTTTGTTTCTCGACATGCCATCTTTTTAGAAAAGGAATTTCTTGAAAAAGAAATTAGTGGCAAGGAGGTAGAACTGGAAGAAGTTCCAGCGATACAAACTACGATAGAAGATTTGGTAGAACCAGAGGATTCGATAGTTCCCAACGAACCTCAGCCTCTCCGCCGATCTAGTTGGGTTCCTCATCCACCTGAGAGATACTACGGGTTTCTCATTGATGGTGGGAGCGAAGATTGCATCATGGAAGATGATGACCCAACTAGCTTCGAGCAGGCCATCACGAGTGGGGACTCTGTGAAATGGCTAGATGCAATTCGATCTGGGATGGAATCCATGTACACCAACAAAGTATGGACTTTGGAAGTTGCTCCCGAAGGGGTAAAACCCATTGGGAGAAAATGGATCTTTAAGAAGAAATTTGGTGTAGATGGAAAAGTTGAGACTTTCAAAGCTAGACTTGTTGCAAAAGGTTTTCGTCAACGACCAGCTGTGGATTATGATGAAACATTTTCTCCAGTGGCTATGCTTAAGTCCATCCGGATCCTACTTGCCATCGCTGCATACCATGACTATGAAATCTGGCAAATGGATGTTAAGACCGCCTTTCTAAATGCTGATTAAGAAGAGTGCGTGTAGATGACTCAGCCAGAGGGCTTCGTAGACAGTGGGAGTAGCGGAAAGGTGTGCAAGCTGCTTAAATCCATCTACGGGTTAAAGCAGGCATCGCGGAGTTGGAACATATGTTTTGATGTTGTAGTCAAAGAGTTTGACTTCATCAAGAACGTAGATGAACCTTGTATATACAAGAAGGTGGCAGAGAGTAAGGTTGGCTTCCTCGTATTGTACGTGGATGACATACTCTTGATAGAAAATGATGTTCCTATGTTGCACTCGGTCAAGCTTTTCTTATCACATAGATTCTCAATGAAAGATCTAGGTGATGCCGCCTACATCTTGGGGATTAAGATCTATAGAGATAGATCTAAACGGATATTAGGATTATCCCAATCTAGGTACATTGACACCGTACTAAAGAGGTTTAGTATGGAATAATCCAAGTGTGGGAATTTACCCACGATCACAGGACTCAATCTCTCCAAAGAGATGTCTCCCAAGACTGATTTGGAGAGATCACGCATGCAAGGGATACCCTATGCTTCGGCAGTAGGCTCTATCATGTACGCGATGCTATGTATCAGACCCGATGTAGCATACTCACTAAGTGTAGTGAGTAGGTATCAAGCAGATCCAGGAGAGAGTCACTGGACAACTGTGAGGAACATTCTCAAGTACTTGAGAAGGACTAAAGTGATGTTTATGGTGTATGGTAAAGGTCAACTCCAAGTGGAGTTCTTTACCGATTCGAGCTTCCAGAGTGATAAGAACGACTCTACGTCGCACACGGGATTTGTCTTTACCTTCAATGGAGGACGGTTTGTTGGAAGAGTTCCAAAAAGGAAACCGTGGCAGACTCGATGATGGAGGCTGAATATATCGCTGCCAACGATGCTGCCAAAAAGGTTGTCTGGATGAAGAAGTTCATAAACGAACTTGGTGTGGTTCCGTCCATCGAGAATCCAATACCTTTGTATTGTGATAAAAATGGAGATGTGGCTTTGGCTAAGGAACCCAGGTCCCATCAGAGATCCAGGCATATTCTGAGGCGGTATCACTAGATAGTTGATCGCCGGGAGATCGAGGTCAGGAGAGTTGACACGAAGGACAACACGGAGGATCCACTCACAAAGGCCATACATCAGATACAATTTGAGAGACTCTTCAGGATGTTGGGTATGAGATACTACAACAACTGGCCTTAGTGTAAGTGGGAGATTGTTAGTTATGTATATGCCCTAGAGGCCATTATTGTATATATGATGTATATTATAGTAGATACTTGGATATATATAGAGAGGACTTTCTTGCTCGACATGATAGTATGCTATCTGGTTGCTCTTTATCTTAACATGTAGATTTGTATTGTGATACTGTCTTCCTCTCACATATTGATAAAGCCCTTAGGATGTGTACTTGACTACGAGGACTATGATGGAGATCATACTAGTGGGGCCAGGGTAGTCCACAAGTACATCCTATAATTGTTCCTAGTCGAGGGTTTATCGATACTCCAGAGTAGACTAGCGTATACGCTTCTTGACCCATATGATGGGCGATGGATGATCCTACATCCATTGGTGTTTGACATCAAAGATGGTATACGGGTGCTCAGTGGAGACTGGGTACACTCAACGGACTCGCCGAGAACTCCTAGTTGGTATTATACCTATCGTCAGATAGCAGTTCTCTGGTGACACTGGTACAGGTTAGTCTATAGACCCAAGATTGTCATAGAGTCTTGTGTGATTCCCATTGTGCTTTGATTTCCACCTTACCACGTTCAAGAGAACGTGCAAAACGGTAGCTTTTGGGTACAGTCCCGAATCATATGGAGGCAATGAGCGATAAGAGGGGTTTCTTCTCTCCCGGTATTGGGGGTTGATGTTGCGCTATGTTCGATTGGCTATAACAGGAAGTCCCTGGCCAGGGCTGATATGGAGTTCTACTGGTAAGTGTTATCAGTAGTTTCTCGACCCGTTATGAGCCTCACATCGGCACGACTTATCGGTTACTGGGGTCTGACAATCACCACCCCTAGACTGGATATGCGACATATCAGACAAAGTGACTGGACTGTACGGTAGTGTTACTGACAGGCTTTACAGGAGTGTGAGCAGGCTTGCTTGTTGATCTTCTGATCGCTCAATACCCGGGTAGCTGTTAGTACTGCTGACGGCTTGTGGGTGCTTGATATGATCATCACCTACTGCCGGCGTATTGACGAGTCTTTAGAGTCCTACATAGAGGTTTACTGGCTCAGGCAAAACGAAGTAGGAGCATATATGTGATATGTACGGGACCGAGATTAATACGAGTATATAATACTGTTCCCCTCCGAACGGCGGTCGCGACGTGAGGACGTCTAGCCTGAGGTTCGGGGCAGATGCTATTTGGTTTTACCCGTCCACCTTTCCGAAGATTCCAAGTTGATTTATGGCACCGTGTATCGGAGGTTTAGACGGATGCGGCCGATGTAGCAGACTTCGTCAGATTCCCCCTCGCTTGAGCGGTTTTTGATTGTGGGGACGCTCTTCCCTGCAGGCGCAAGCCCCTACAGTTAATTACGCTACCGCATCGCGGTAACAACTTTCTCCTTCTCCAGAATTTCACTTCGTGTCGTGGGTGTTTGTTTTGTTTGTGGTTGCCCGTGGATTGTATACGGAGACTATTTATTTCGTCGCCCATAGGACGTGGATTAGTCTAAATCCGTATTTACTTAGATTTGGTTTTGGTGTTTTGGTTTAAGGATACGTTAGCCACATTGAGGCTAAGATCAACTTAAACGTTTGTTAAGGATACGTTAGTCTGATTTGAGACTAAGATCAACTTAACGGGATCATTTGAATCCGACAAAAGAGCATTTGGGGGCTCTATTGTTCCAGTTTAGGGACATAGTGGTCCGTTGCCAGTTTAGGGACATGGTGGTCCATATTCCAGTTTAGGGACATGGTGGTCTATTTTAGTTTAAGGACGCATAAGTCCGTGGGCTTAAGGACCCCACAGCCCGTCTTTTAGTTTAAGGACGTATAAGTCCGTGGATTTAAGGACCCCACAGTCTGTCTTTTAGTTTAAGGACACATAAGACCATGAGTTTAAGGACCCCACAGTCCGTCTTGATGTATGCTCGTCGGGACCCGTCACCTCTCTGACGTCGTTAAAGGATTACAACGATAGGAGTCAAAGGAGTTCGGAGATGTACCCTCGAACCGGTCGTAAATTGATTTAAGAGAGCAGCTGTGCACAGTCAATTTAATTTGAGGACTTACGGTCATGATTAGGCTAAGTCCAGTTGAAAAATATTCAACGCTTTTATTTGTTTTTGGTCTATTAGACCTGTGCTAGGGCTTTGCCCTAGTTTAAATATTGCATTGCATTACCTTTTATTTTTGTTTGGGCTCTGCCCATAAAGGATGCAGATCATCAATTTGTCTTGGGCTCTGCCTAATTATAAATGATGCAGAGCATCAATTTTACTTGGGCTCTGCCCATTTATAAAAGATGCAGAGCATCAATTTTACCGGGGCTCTGCCCATTTATTGCTTTGCAATTTATCTTGGCCTACTAGGTCTTTTTGATTTGGGCCTGGCCCTTTAGCAAAAGAAATGCATTGCATTTGTCAGGCGCTTTGCGCCAATCAAAGAGCCCAAGCGCTTGTGGTGATGATACGTGTCATGCAAGCGCAGTGCGCTGCACCAGTGCGCTGCGCATGCGCTGCTGAAACGTGGTGCGCTGTGGTGAGTTGCGCCAGTTTCAGAGAGCAAGGCTCTATTTCAAAACGCATAGCGTAAATGGTTCAGATACTGACACGTTGCGCTCTCTGGTGGCTTGCGCTAACCCAAGAGCGCAACAGTGCAGATTTACAAGTGCAAGGCACTATTAACTTGAGAATCTTTTAGATTCCAGAACCAATGGTTCATAAAAGAAAGTGCAAAGCACTTTCTGATTTCTTTATCCAATTTAGATCAAAGAAAACGAATGTTTCTTATTTTTTTTTATCACAGAGAACCAATGGTTCATAAGTGCAAAGCACTATTATTTTTTTTGTTTTTTATTGAAGATCATTGATCTTGTTCTTAGATCAATGATCTATTAGAAGAAATTCTTCTATCTGAAAGGTATTTTACCTTTTTCTTCTTCGAATTTCTTCAGAGTTCTCTCTGTTTGAAGTTTTTGATTTCTCACCAAATGTTGATGATCTGATTTAAGGTCTAGGGGCCTTTATATAGTGCCCATAAATTTGTTAAAGAGATCTTCCTTTGAGTAATTTGGGGAATTTTCCCCACCGTTGGATCTTTGATCCAAGGGCTTCTGTTTTACAGAAGGCAATCTTCTTGTTTTGACAAGAACAGAAAAATCTTGCTAGAATTTAATTCTGTTTGGCGCAAACGCCTCAGCGCGTGACACGTGTCAAGCAGCGCAAAGCGCAGCGCAACTGCGCTGACACGTGTCGCGCAGCGCAAAGCGCAGCGCAACTGCGCTGACACGTGTCACGCAGCGCAGTGCTTGCGCAGCTGAAGCGTTGCTTGCTTTAATTTTGTTTTAAATAGAGCTTTGCTCTGATTGGGCGCGCTGCCTTGGGCACTGCGCTGATGTATCAGCTTTTGACACGTGGCGCGTTGCGCGCAGCGCAAAGAATCTGAAGCGTTGCTTCAAATTTTGAATTTTGAAATTCAAACAGGGCTTTGCTCTGATTGGGGGAAACAAATGCCCCCCCACCGTTGCGCTCACGTGGCGCGCACGTGAGTGCAGCGGTGGCAGGATCTTGGCCGTTGGATCAACGGGTGAGCTGAAGCGACGCAAGCGTCTTATAAATAGGACCTCTGGCCCTTTAGAAAACTTCACCATTTTTCTAGATTTTGATTTCCAGAGCTTTGCTCTCACTTAAGAACTTCAGAGCTTTGCTCTCATTTCCCAAAGCTAAGAAAATTTTAGGTAAAATTAATCTTAGATAAATTAATTTTAATTAACCAACAGAGCTTTGCTCTCATAGATCTTCTGATCTAAAGAAATTCCCTTTGGGGTTTCACCAACAGAGTTTTGCTCTCATGAATCCATAGATCTACAGAGATCTTGTTCATGGGTTTTAACCCAAGAGGAGAGCTTTGCTCATGGATCCAAAAATAGATCTTTATGATCTAAAAGTGAAGAACTCCTAAGAGTCTTCAAAAATTTTAATAAATTTTCTCATCATCATCACAGAGCTAGGCTCTTTTAAGGAATCTTACTTCCATGAGACCAGAGTTTGACAAGTGTCACTCTGTGACAGAGGTTTGCTCTGAAAGTGGAGATTTTCTCCTTGTCTCTAGGGATTTTTTTATTATTAATGGGAATATTTTCTTGGGGACCAATTGACAATCTCATCCAATGATGAGGTTGTCTTATTAACTGACGTATTGTCATCCAGATTTTGTGGGTCCCCCTTCGGTCTCCCACCCACTGCACTGCTGTATGGTGTAATTAATTAATTTTAATTTAATTAATTAATTAGTGGATTTTTTTAAACGCCAAGCGTTGGAATTACAACACTAACGGCTAATTTCTGTTCACTTGCAGCGATCATGTCTCTCGACACCTCATTCCCGTTTGCTCGCTCGGAGGAAGGGTTCCCTGAAGCGCCCTTGGACAGCGAAGTCTTAGCCATGATTAAGGACCACAACCCAGAATATAAGAGTCTCCACCTTTGGGGGTCGTGGTATAATCAAATCATTATGGGTCGACGGAGCTTCACGTGCGCAGTACCGTCAGAACCCATCACGGCGATTCATTACGCCAGCCCACCCCCGGTGCAGTACGCCGTGTAGATGGTTGATTGGACCTCGAAGGGCTTTCTTCATCCGGCCATAGATGCAATCCCGGTACAGCGTCCTATGGTTTTGGATATCCTGGGACGCCGTATCTGTCAAGGCGAGGCGAGACCTTGGGGGCAATCATACAGCATAAGTCTGATCCCCCGCCACCCGATCGGCTACCTGCCATGGGCTCGGTATATCCTGTCGACGAAGAAGTCGCAGTTGATAAGGTTAGGGTTGTATACCGCGGTCTACGTCTCCCTCTTCCAGTATCCCACGCTTCCCACCTGGTGGTTCAAGGCCTTCCTGGAGCAGTGGAACATCCCCACTCACACTTTCCTTGCAATGGATCGGGAAGTGTCAATTTCTCTGGAAGAGTTTACAGAAGTCTCCGGTTTACCGGTTATAGGGGAGCATTATGAGGAGTTGCTTCCAACAGACGAGTATGTCTTCGGTGCCAAGCCGGCGGTAAGGGGCCTCACGCCGGAGAATGCTGTTCAACACCAATTCCCAAGTCTGATTAAGGTGTTGAACATCTACGATGCCCTTTTCATTGAGCGTGGGAGTCGCGGAGTTAGTTTTGAGGATTTCATTGCCCGGTTCCTTCACCCTAGCATCCTTTCGGCAGAAGCTGCCAAGTTCACCACCCTCGAGAACCCTTTCGTTCTAGGTTTGGATAACCTACCGGTGAAGGAAATAGACCAAAAGGGTTTTTTCCTTCCTAACTCCCCGACCGTGTCTTTTGCGGAAATTGTGGCCCCCGGGATGGACGAGGAGGCCTTTTTCTTAGGATTTCTTGGGCTATGGCTGAGTTGGTTTGCGCTCCCAATGCATTCTCGCCATATGCGGCCCTCTGTCTTTTACCCGGCTCACCGGATGACCATCGGGGTAAAGGTAGCTGTTGGGATAGCCGGCTTGGCACATTTGTACTACGACCTCAGTCGAGCGGCGGATGCTAATGAGCCTGGGGTGCTACACGTGATCTTCCCGATGCACTATTTCATATCGTGGCTCGAGCTAGATACATCGGGTGTCTTCGGCATGCACAAAAGGCCATCGTTCTACGACAGGTGCAGCTTCCCTCGCATCATACAGTTGATTGGCGCATCAATTATGAGTCCATCGCCACGAAATGCCAGGGGTTTACTCCTTCGCCCCCACACCGTTGGAGCCGGTGTGTCTTTCGTCGACAAGGTGTTGACTATTGGAAAGGTGTCTACCACTGCAATGCGGCCATTGCAAGACACTTTCAAGGATGGAGCTTCAGTTTTGACGGCCCGGGAGACCCTCCACTTAAATTCTATCAGACCGGGCGTCTTGGTATTTAGGCAGAACGGGCGGCGATTTTCATGAGATATAACCCGCATCGTTTCTCCCAACAGCTGAGCTACAATCAAGGGGTACCGCTGGAGGCTTTCTTATCGGAACCTGCTGCGACCGAAGAAGGGATGGAGAGCGCGCTGCATCATTTCATGCGTCTAAACACGGGCTCCCACTTCTTTATCAGTGAGCCGGCTTGCGCCCTATGACTCCTCAGGGTATATACAGAATGGTACAGTCATTCAACGGGAGCCGTTATAAAGGAGGAAAGGCGATTGCTAGTCGACCGTAAGGTTGCGCCTCCAGGTAGCGACCGCAATGCTCCTTTAGTGCTAAGGACCCCAGTAGTTGCACCTTTAAAAGATGCTAGAGCCGGGCCACCACGTGCGCAAAGTCCTCCGCACGGATTGACTCTCCCCGATATTGCGGATGCACCTCCAGCGCCCTGTGCTCCAGTGGAGACAGTGGTTGCAGCCTCGCCGGAGTCTGGCATGGGTGCGGACATCGGGACCCGCCGTCCCAAGGTGGCTGCTAAGCATAAGTCGATCCCGCGTGCACCTAGGGTAGGCGGGCAGAAGAAAAGGAAGTCGCTCTTCGCCGCAGACGTCGCGTTCTGTCAGGAACCCCACGCTCCCTATGGTGAGGGCCTGAGTGAATATGGGACTAACGAGGGATTAGTCATGCCGCCAGATGACACAGACTTGGAGGCTGCCCTCGAAACTTCAGCGTGGTTGGCAAGGCGTGACGCGTGTCTAGCTAAGCTTGCGCAATCAGGTAACTACTAGTCACATTTTCTTTATTGTATCATATCCTCCTTATTGCATTTGACTAACGTTTTTCCTTCTTTTCTTCCAACGGGCATCACCACTGAAGAAGCCATTGCTGCTTCCCTCGAGACTTTCTAAGAGGAGGAATGTGTTAGAGCGTCCTTAGGTCTTAGTAAGTTCCGACTCATCAAGCTTCCATTTTCCTTGTGTTATGGTCGATCAAACCTTTCCCTTTTTATCGCAGGAACCTCAATGTCGATCCCGCCAGGTGACGTGGATATTCTGCCAGCTGCCGATGTTCCTGCTTCATCAGGGCTACCGCGGGAGGTCCGTCTTGAAGAGCCTATGAGAGATGCCTTAAAGGCTCTGGAGGCATCTCTGAACGAGGATGATGACGCTTCGATGAAGGAAGCGTCGAAGAGGTCCATCGCGACCGCCCGGGAGGAAAGGAAGCGGTCGAGGCGCGAAGCAAAGGCACGTAGGGCTGCCTTGGCCATTAGAGCGGGCCCAAGCACCGTTCCTCGTGCCGACACCCCGTCAGAAGAGCCCCCGGTCGCTCTGTCTACAACTCATAAACAGGCGATCCGCGCCAATAGGGAGGCTAACGACAAGTCCACCTCAGGTAATACTTCTTTCAGAATTTTGTTGTAAGAATTATAAAGCCGTCGGTTCTTATATATTCTATCTTGTAGGGCCAAGCTCAACCGAGGGGGAGGCGGAGACTGTCGAACCTAAGGGGCCAAGGGAAGAGGCATTGGTCGAGCCCGAGCCGGCGGCGGATGACACAGCTGGGATTGCTGGGCCCGAGATAGTGGCTGACGAACTGGTCATGTCCACTATGCCTGAGCAAGCGGTTGTTGCTGAGCCCGAGGTAGCAGGGGGCGGAGTGCCTGAGGCCGATGACCTCGTGGTGACGGTGGACGAGACGACCGTGACTGCTGAACCCGAGGGAGTAGGGGGTGAGGTAGACATGATTCCTGAGGACGAGCCTACCGCTCTTTCTCAGGAATCTGGCAATGCTCCGGTCATAGCCCTCCCCGCCTATGTGTTAGGTCCACGTTACCTCTCTCGGTACTTTCGGGGTTGCGGAAACGGTAAAACAAAAAAATTTCTTGACTTGGTAACATGGATCGTAAAAGCCGGATCTTTGCTAAACTAGAAACTAGCAAACTACAAGAGGTGTTAACTACTATGCCGTAGAAATTATACCTCACCATACCGGTCCTTCGGGTCTTCATTCCGCTGTCCCGCTCGTCGATCCATGCTCCGAGGGTTGATCCGGACTTTGGTCACCTCCGCGGCCTTCTTGAGTCGAAGACGATCCACCCGAGAGTTGTACACCGAGATCCACCTCGAGCCGAGGCAACTAGGGCAACAAGATCGCTAGTCTTGATACCCTAGGTTGTGTAGAAGAGAAAGATGGAGGTATTTGTCTATGTGGATTCTTTTTCTCTCAACACAAGAGATCAAAAGAATTTATGAAGAGGAGGAAGATGAAGGAGGTCAAGCAACCATGGAGCTCTTTCTTTCTTCTCACTTCCAAGAGAGAGAATGAGAAAAGAGAAATGAAAAAGTTAACCAAAGAAAATGAACCATGGTTGCAAAATAATACTAGACACCATCATTACAAATCCTATCATGATAAAGTTGATGCTACACTGATTTGACCATTTTCATAATCCAATGACCATTTTCATAATCCAAAATGAAAAAGAAAACCAAAGAAGAGTGTAGACCTCTCATGAAGGTCAATGGTCAACTTTGGTCAACGGGTCAACAAAGTCAAGAGTGGTCAAGGTGGTCAAATGGTCAAAGCAATTAGCCATCATATAATTATCACTAAAAGGATTAGTAAATAATGTCTCCGGCTCATAATGGTTTTGACAGAATAAATTGCCAAAACCCTAATGAGTCCACCTCAAAATGGTTTTACCGAATCAACTGTCAAAACCCTAATGAGCCTGCCACATAACGGTTTTGGCCGAACCAACTGCCAAAACACTAATGAGGCACCTCCTCCTTCATCGCTCCTCAAAACTGTGCATACACACCCGCACCCACATTCCGTAGAATGCGAATGCACAGAAGACAAAAAAAATCCATCCATGCAGTACTAGGGTCCGGCTTAAACCAATGCCCACCAGTATTGCCTGCCCGAACAGCATACGCATACAAGTGCACGTAAGTGATCGCAGCCCTGCCGTAAAACCATACGGCCTCTACACGTTTCGCTCAGTGCAGGGAAACTCTCTGTGTGGGACTCTAAAGACTCGACACTACGCTGGAAGCGGGTTTAACCACAGAACGCAAGCGGCACTAGCTGTACGTAACGGTCCCTAGGTAGATGTCGATAAGAAGGCCGATGAGGTAAACCCATCCGAACTCCTACTGAGCCTGTATGTGACAATCTCCGTACAGTCCGGTCTGTTCGTCTGATACATCGCATGGCGGGCCTAAGGGGGTGGCGAACGTCAGTCCCCTAATAGCGGTACAAGTCGTGTCGGAGTGTAGCCTAGAACACCCTGAGACATCACTGGAAACCTACCAGTATATCTCGCTAGCCCTGCCAGGGACTTTGTGTAATGGCTCTCCTAGACACAGCGCGATATCAACCCCCAATACCCGGAGAAACGAATCCTGTCTAACCGTCACTGCCTCCAAGTGCTTCGGGACTGCACCCAACTTCTACCTATTTGCACGACTCAGTAGAGCCGTGGTAGGGTAGTAATCAAAGTGCAGTGGGAACACACTCGAGGCGAAGTGACAGTGTCAAGTCAGCGGACTAAGCTGTACTCATGTCACCTGGGAACTGTCAACTGACGATAGGTATAATACCAACCAACAGTTCCCGACGAGTCCTGTCCAGTGTACTCGTAACCTAACGAGCACCCGGTTACTATCTCAAGTACGACGTACTGACGGCTGTGGGACAGACCGTCTCCCGTACTGGGATGAGAAGCGCATATGCTAGTCTACTCCGGAGTATCGATGCCCTGTCTCGATAATCCCATGACTAGGGACGTGCAGAAGGATGTGCTTGTGGATTACCCAGCCCCCACGAGTGTGATCGCCATCACAACGCCGGTAATCAAGCAAAGATCTTAAGGGCTCTACTAATGCGTATAGGTGATATAATAAAGAAACACATGTACACATTAAAGCAGAGACAAACCAAGTAGCATACTACTATTTCGAGCAAGGTTGTCTATACAACTGTGAATATCCCAAGCTTCCATCAAGTAATATACATACTAGTATGATACAGTAATGGCCTCTAGGGCATATACACTAACAATCTCCCACTTGCACTAAGGCCATGTACTGGCGTATCGAAGACCTATCATCTCGATCAGCCGCTCGAACTGAGTCTGGGGCAAGGCCTTCGTGAATGGATCCGCCGTGTTGTCTTTTGTGTCTACTCTCCGTACCTCGATCTCCTGGCGATCAAAGATCTCCCTGATCAGGTGATACCGCCTTAAGATGTGCCTGGATTTCTGATGGGACCTTGGTTTCTTCGCTAAAGCTATGGCCCCATTGTTATCACAATACAAAGGTATCGGGTCAACAATGGATGGAACCACCTGAAGTTCACTAATGAACTTCTTCATCCAGACCGCCTCTTTTGCGGCATCGCTTGCAGCAATGTATTCAGCCTCCATCGTCGAGTCTGCGACGGTATCCTGTTTGGAACTCCTCCAACATACCGCCCCTCCGTTGAGGGTAAACACAAAACCCGAGACAGACTTGCTGTCATCTTTGTCACTCTGGAAGCTTGAATCGGTAAAGGACTCGACCCTGAGGTCTCCATTACCGTAAACCAGGAACATCTCCTTAGTCCTTCTTAGGTACTTGAGAATGTTCTTCACTGCCGTCCAGTGGTCCTCACCTGGGTCTGACTGATACCGGCTCACCACGCTCAGTGCGTAAGCTATATCTGGTCTTGTACATAGCATCGCATACATTATAGATCCTACCGCCGAAGCGTAGGGTATAATGCTCATGCGAACCCTCTCCTCGTCAGTCTTAGGAGACATCTTCTTAGAGAGGGTAATTCCGTGCAATGCGGGTATGTTACCGCGCTTGGAATCCTCCATACTAAATCTCTTTAGTACGGTCTCTATGTACCTGGACTGCGAAAGTCCCAATAGTCTCTTGGATTTATCTCTGTAGATCTTAATCCCCAGAATGTACGAGGCATCACCCAGGTCCTTCATGGAGAACCGTTGTGACAAAAATAGCTTGACCGATTGTAGCATAGGAATGTCATTTCCTATCAAGAGAATTTCGTCCACGTACAAAACTAGGAACACGACAATTCGTCCTACAATCTTCTTATAAACACAAGGTTCATTTTCGTTCTTGATGAAATCAAATTCCTTGATTGCCTCATCAAAACAGATGTTCCAACTCCGCGATGCCTGCTTTAATCCACAAATGGATTTAAGCAACTTGCACACCTTCCCGCTGCTCCCACTGTCTACGAAACCTTCTGGCTGATCCATGTAAACGCACTCATCCAAACGGCCGTTTAGAAAATCCGTTTTAACGTCCATCTGCTAGATTTCATAGTCATGGAAGGCAGCAATGGAAAGTAGGATCCGAATGGATTTGAGCATAGCCACTGGAGAAAAAGTTTCGTCATAGTCCAAACCAGGTCTTTGACGAAAACCTTTTGCAACGAGTCTAGCTTTATAGGTTTCCACCTGCCCATCCACACCAAGTTTCCTTTTGTAGATCCATTTGCATCCAACGTGTTTTACCCCAGGTGGAGCAATATCCAAGGTCCACACTTTATTGGCGTACATAGACTCCATTTCGGATTGCATTGCTTCCTGCCACTTATCAGAGTCCCTACTGATAATGGCCTGCCTGAAACTGGTAGGGTCATCTTCTTCCAAGATGCAATCCTCTCGATCCCCGTCTATGAGAAAACCGTAGTATCTCTCGGGCGGATGAGAAATCCTACCAGATCTGCGGAGTGGCTGAGGTTCGTTGGGTGTAACTGAATCTAGCGGTTCCTCCAAATCTTTAGTTAAAGTTCGTGTTTCTGGAATTTCATCCAGTTCTACCGTGCTGCCACTAATATTTTTAACAAGAAATTCTTTTTCCAAAAATGTGGCATTCCTGGAAACAATTATCTTATGTTCCTCTGCATGGTAAAATAGATACCCACTTGAATCTTTTGGGTATCCCACAAACTTACATAAAACTGCCTGTGCCTCAAGTTTGTCTGGGTTCTGCTTTTTGACATAAGCTGGGCAACCCCAAATCTTAATACGTTTAAGATACAAACTCTTACCACTCCATATTTCATATGGAGTCTTAGGCACGGATTTGGATGGAACTTGATTCAATAGATGCGCTGCAGTTTGAAGTGCATATCCCCAGAATGAAAGAGGCAACTCGGCACTACTCATCATGGAGCGAACCATATCCAATATGGTACGATTCCTCCGCTCCGATACACCGTTGTGCTGTGGTGTATAAGGAGGAGTAAGCTGAGAGAGAATACCATTCTCTTTTAAGTAATCTAGGAATTCCGTGCTTAAGTACTCCCCTCCTCTATCAGACCGGAGGATCTTGATACTTTTGCCAGTCTGGTTCTCTACTTCGTTTCTGAATTCCTTGAATTCTCAAAAGCTTCAGATTTGTGTTTCATAAGATACACATATCCGAATCTAGAGAGATCGTCAGTGAATGTGATGAAGTACGAGAACCCACCACTTGCATGTATAGACATCGGACCACATACATCACTGTGTATGAGTCCCAAGAGCTCTGCTGCCCTTTCTCCATGTCCGGTGAACGGAGATTTGGTCAACTTCCCTTTGAGACAAGACTGACAAGTTTCATAAGATGAAAACTCGAACGCATTCAAGAGTCCATCTTTATGCAACATACTTAGTCTTTTCTCTCCGATATGACGAAGTCTACAATGCCACAAGTAGGATTCATTCGTATCTGAATTCTTTCTCTTGCGTGTGTTTTGTATATTGAGAACTGTATTCTGATTTAGAACGTAGATACCATTACACAGTGTACCTTCTGCAACCATTACCTTATGAAGGTAGATTTTCATGATATTTTTATCAAGAACAAAGTTATATCCATCTTTATCGAGTAAAGAAACTGATATGATGTTGCAAACCATGGAAGGTACATAGTAGCAATCGTTCAAAATCATAGTATTGCCATTTGGAAACACAAGGTGATATTCACTGACGGCTGCAGCATTAACTTGTGCTCCGTTCGCTACTCTGAGCGACATATCACCAGGTACAACTTTCCTACTTTTTCTCAGTCCCTGCAATAAATTACAGATATAAGATCCTGATCCGGTATCAAGTACCCAGGAGGTAGGGCTGACTGTAAAGCAGTTCTCAATTACAAGAACACCTGAAGTAGATGCAAAACCATGCTTCTTCTTCAATTGGGTATCTTTGGAATCCATACAATTCTCTTTCCCTTGCTCATACTTATGACTGTTGTCACAAGTTAGAACCGAACCAACGTTCCCCAGCCCCGAATAAGAATTCGGATCGGTCAAGCGATACATTTTATTATCTTGATTAGGGCGTGAAATGGTTGCTACCTGGAGAGAGAGAAAAGAAACACTCAGCGTGCGCTCTTGCAAGATTAGATTGGTTTATTGATTTATCTAACCAGGATGGCTCCCACTGTTTCCTCAAATTCTTCTTCAAATCCTAAAAAGAAGAACTAGTCAGGATCAATCGCACGTCACAATACTTGCTTAACCTTTCAGCCAGGCTGGTGTTGGTACTTCGAGGGAGGTTTTCCAACGCTTTCGTGAAGTTTCTTAATTAAATAACCTCTTTTCCCTGGGGGAGTAACCCCGCTAACACCGTTCTAGACACCTACTTGGTTTATAGCATTGATTGTTAAGTGAAATAATCTCCCGAGAGTAATCCAACTCATCAGTGGGATCGGGATCCAACTATCATTGTGCGATGACCTAGATGGAATCCACTCTAGTCACTACACTCCAGAAGGTATGCTAAATCTGCAAGTTTCAGTTTCTTTAGAAACTCCCAATGTGGATTTTTGGCCCTAGGACCCAAGTGACCTTGACACAGTCAACAAATCAAAGAGTCCTACTCAAGTTCAACCCGTCATTATCTTGATTGCATTAAACCCACCCGCATAACCCTTCACACAGTCAACAAGGTTACACGACTGTCCTAACCAATCACATTGTATCCAGCAGATAAGCAATACTCAGCTACCGTTCACTGGGCCTTGACACAGTCAACAAACGCAGCACGAATACTAAGTATAACTTATAAGAAATGACGGAGGGCTACGGCTGGGTTTTGGCGAAAAACCCGTTAACGTAATGAACTTGATATCGTTGAAGGAACGTGATACCTTTTTTTGAAAATATAGTGGCGAAAACTTTTGCTAAAGAGGTCACACCCTGTGAAGGGATCTCGGCTCTTTCCTCGTCGAATAAGGTGCAGGATATTCCAAACTGAATACCTCGATGCAAAGCAAGAATAATCGACTATAGTGAAGTTATTACCCTGACGCAAACTTTTGTCCAAGGGGTCACTCCTGATGAAAGGATCTCGGCCCTTGCCTCGTCGACTGAGGTGCTGGGCATTCATAACCGAATACCTCTGTGCAAAACAAAAGTGAACGTCCTTGCAATAACGGCTTTTTGAAAATTGTTCCAACAACGTCTTTTAGGTTTATTTTCTTGCATTAATTTAATGCGTCCCATCAATTAATCCTACCATTGCAGAAAACAACCAAAATATGGCGTACGCTTATGCCATCCGCATTCGCCACGGGGCCCCGTCATCACCCGTTAGGTTACTTAACTAACGACAGAGCGGGGGCTAGACTAGCGCGGATGCAAAACATAAGAAACACCTAAATAGATATCATATATAGATATATAACAATGATAACCAATCCAGATCACAGATGAACACTTTGGATATACTAGGAACCCGCGATTCGTTCGAGCCTGCAACGAAAAAGCGGATTACACGGTCGCGATGAATAGCCAAAACCCTACCCTAGACCCCTACGGGTGCGGCAAACTACCTGCCAAGTACCCGAAGCGAAGCAACCTCCCTCAACTCGTGAGTAGGCCACTCGGCACTTCGAGATACCCGGTAGTTTGTGCACCCCACCTTTGGTCTATCCTACGAGCAAAAACAGTAAAAAGAAATTATACAATGGCGGCTACAACCTCACCCCGGTTGTGTGGCCAAACAAATAATATTACATCAATTTACAAATTTTACAATGAATGAAAGAAAAAGAAACTCTCATCTCATATCCACCCCGGCTATTTATCCACGACAATCCAACGAGCTCATATACACAAACCATCAGCATTACAGATCATAGATATGTATAACCCCCACTAATCGACGTATAGCGATTAGTAGACGTTTAATACATATATAACATCACAGAAAATATCCATTAGCTAAAGTCTACGGAATATCGATCAAAAATACGGATTTGTAACCACCCGAAAAATCAATTTGCACTCTGGAAAATCTGGGCACAAACAACATGTACTAAAAATCCCAAAACAGCCCAAATAGAACACTGCAGCAAAACGGAGATGCGGCCGAGTCAACTCGGCCGCGGATCCGCGGCCAAACCCATGGTTTGGCCGCGGTTCCGCGGTGAGTTGGACAAGTCAGCAGTTCATTTTTGCTGTGTGTTTTACAAAAACCCTGAGACGATTTTTCATGTATGTTAAATTATTTTTTGAACAGTATAAAAAATCGACAGAAACTTGGGTTTTCCCAGACGTGTTTTTGCGACATTTTTCCGATCGATATTCTAAACACTTTGCTAACTTGCTAGTTTATGTTTAGCCTGGCTCTGATACCACTGTTAGGTCCACGTTATCTCTCCCGGTACTTTCGGGGTTGCGGAAATGGTAAAACAAAAAAATTTCTTGACTTGGTAACATGGACCGTAAAAGCCGGATCTTTGCTAAACTAGAAACTAGCAAACTACAAGAGGTGTTAACTACTATGCCGTAGAAATTATACCTCACCATACCGGTCCTTCGGGTCTTCATTCCGCTGTCCCGCTCGTCGATCCATGCTCCGAGGGTTGATCCGGACTTTGTTCACCTCCACGGCCTTCTTGAGTCGAAGACGATCCACCCGAGAGTTGTACACCGAGCTCCACCTCGAGCCGAGGCAACTAGGGCAACAAGATCGCTAGTCTTGATACCCTAGGTTGTGTAGAAGAGAAAGATGGAGGTATTTGTCTATGTGGATTCTTTTTCTCTCAACACATGAGATCAAAAGAATTTTTGAAGAGGAGGAAGATGAAGGAGGTCAAGCAACCATGGAGCTCTTTCTTTCTTCTCACTTCCAAGAGAGAGAATGAGAAAAGAGAAATGAAAAGGTTAACCAAAGAAAATGAACCATGGTTGCAAAATAATACTAGACACCATCATTACAAATCCTATCATGATAAAGTTGATGCTACATTGATTTGACCATTTTCATAATCCAATGACCATTTTCATAATCCAAAATGAAAAAGAAAATCAAAGAAGAGTGTAGACCTCTCATGAAGGTCAATGGTCAACTTTGGTCAACGGGTCAACAAAGTCAAGAGTGGTCAAGGTGGTCAAATGGTCAAAGCAATTAGCCATCACATAATTATCACTAAAAGGATTAGTAAATAATGTCTCCGGCTCATAATGGTTTTGACCGAACGAATTGCCAAAACCCTAATGAGTCCACCTCAAAATGGTTTTGACCGAATCAACTGTCAAAACCCTAATGAGCCTGCCACATAACGGTTTTGGCCGAACCAACTGCCAAAACCCTAATGAGGCACCTCCTCCTTCATCGCTCCTCAAAACTGTGCATACACACCTGCACCCGCATTCCGTAGAATGCGAATGCACAGAAGACAAAACATATCCATTCGTGCAATACTAGGATCCGGCTTAAACCAAAGCCCACCAGTATTACCTGCCCGAACAGCATACGTACACAAGTGCATGTAAGTGATCGCAGCCCTGCCGTAAAACCATACGGCCTCTACACGTTTCGCTCAGTGCAGGGAAACTCTCTGTGTGGGACTCTAAAGACTCGACACTACGCTGGCAGTAGGTTTAACCACAGAACGCAAGCGGCACTAGCTGTACGTAACGGTCCCCAAGTAGATGTCGATAAGAAGGGCGATGATGTAAACCCATCCGAACTCCTACTGAGCCTGTATGTGACAATCTTCGTACAGTCCGGTCTGTTCGTCTGATACATCGCATGGCGAGCCTAGGGGGTGGCAAACGTCAGTCCCCTAATAGCGGTACAAGTCGTGTCGGAGTGTAGCCCAGAACACCCCGAGACATCACTGGAAACCTACCAGTATATCTCGCTAGCCCTGGCCAGGGACTTTGTGTAATGGCTCTCCTAGACACAGCGCGATATCAACCCCCAATACCGGGAGAGACGAATCCTGTCTAACCGTCACTGCCTCCAAGTGCTTCGGGACTGTACCCAACTACTACCTGTTTGCACGACTCAGTAGAGCCGTGGTAGGGTAGTAATCAAAGTGCAGTGGGAACACACTCGAGGCGAAGTGACAGTGTTAAGTCAGGGGACTAAGCTGTACTCATGTTACCTGGGAACTGTCAACTGACTATAGGTATAATACCAACCAACAGTTCTCGACGAGTCCTGTCCAGTGTACTCGTAACCTAACAAGCACCCACATACTATCTCAAGTACGACGTACTGACGGCTGTGGGACAGACCGTCTCCCGCACTGGGTTGAGAAGCGCATACGCTAGTCTACTCTGGAGTATCGATGCCCTGTCTCGATAATCCCATAACTAGGGACGTGCAGAAGGATGTGCTTGTGGATTACCCAGCCCCCACGAGTGTGATCGCCATCACAACGCCGGTAATCAAGCAAAGATCCTAAGGGCTCTACTAATGCGTATATGTGATATAATAAAGAAACACATGTACACATTAAAGCAGAGACAAACCAAGTAGCATACTACTATTTCGAGCAAGATTGTCTATACAACTGTGAATATCCCAAGCTTCCATCAAGTAATATATATACTAGTATGATACAATAATGGCCTCTAGGGCATATACACTAACACTATGGTCCCCCGCCGTCTCTCGGTCTCGCGAGCACGACAACGGTCCCCATTGAGTCGGGTGATGAGGCCACGGGCGGTGGCCTCATGTCGATGGAGGAGGGAGTCGCCTCCGTTTCGGCCGGCAGCTCATCAGGTAAATCCGAAGTTACTGTCCTCTTTATCTTACAATCCTTTCTGACAAGTTCACATTTGTTCATAACGCAGGTGCAGCCAGTGCCGATGCCCCATTGCTCGAGGGAGCGCCTTCAACTACTGCCTTGGCGGTGGTCACCTCTCAACCCTCTCTCATACCATCGAAGATGTTGGAAGGTATGGGTTTGCAACTTATTAATCTTATCTTTCAAACGTATAATTTGTGTACTAAAGTCATACTGTTGTGCCTTTCAGGAGTGCTTTTTGACCATCTTTATCAGGTGTTGCTCCCACACTTCTCCTTCCCATCTGAACTCGCTTCTTCCTCTGGTGGCGCTGGTGAGTATGATTTCCATTGATATCTTTCTTTTTTATTGATGGAATTACTTCTAACTTTTTCTCGTCCTGACTGCAGTGCTACAAATCGAAGGAGGGGATGAAAGATCGGCTGCGCCACCGACCCATCCGGCCTTGCCACCTGCCTCAGCTGGTACAGCGGCTATCACATTGATAACTCCCCCCTTTTTTATTTTCTGAACTGTCATCTGATCACATCTTGTTTCTTTTCAGCTGTCGTTCCGGTCTCGGCACCCTTCGAGCCTCGCATCACAATGCCGGCAGGTCCTTACCTGAGACGTCCATCTTCGAAAGGTGCCGTGAATAGTCTGTGCATGTTGAGTGACTACGTCGAGGACCTCAACGTTGAAACTCCTACATCTGCTGCAGACTTCTCTATGGCGGTTAACCCGATGCTGGTGATACTCGTGAACTTTCATGACGAGGGCATCATCGCATCTTGGGTTAACCATTGTAGGGAGATCGAGGCTCTCCTGCATCAGCTGGAGTCGATGCGTCCCGCTCCCGAGACCTTAGCAGCCAGCAATCAAAGAGCAACATGGATTGAGCAGAGCACTTCTTACTTCCGCCATCTCGAACAAGAAGTTACTTCGAGGCATAAGGAGTGTGGTGAGACTTCGAGCAAGTCTGCCCAACTGCATGCTCGGGTGGAAGCCAACGCCGCACGGTTGAAGGTTATCTTTGAGGGCTTTCTGCAATGCCTCTCCGAAAGGTTATCACTGAGGCAACAGCTTGACGTTGTCGAGCGGGATGCACCCAACCAGGAAGCAGCCCAGAAGGCGGCGGAGGAGCAACTTTCATCCTTTTTGCAGCAGCGGGCCCAGGTGGAAGCGGAAGTGGCCACGGCAGCCACTCAGGAGGAGGCGCTGAAAGAAGTGCGAGAGCAGCTTGTGGATTTGTTAAAGACACTTCCTCCCCAGTAGCTATCCCTTTTTGTATCATTTGTACTTGTAAATAAAAAATGTATACATTTTTTTTAACACAATGTATCTTGTACTCAATCAAGTTTATGAATAAAAGATACACATTCTTTGTAATGTCTTGCGTCACTTCTCCGCCTTTTCTTTCTTTTATTATCAGCATGCCACCTTAGTAAACATGGTTGACAGATAATTAGAGCAAGCATCTTGATTTCCTCAAGAAACAGCGATGGCTTAGGCCGCAGGTTCAGATCTGTCGCCTAAGACTTTTCAACTCTATGAGCCGTGAGGGTCTCATAGAGATTTTTCTCCCTACGGATCGAGAGGATCTCGTAGGTGTATTTTCTCTTTAGGAATCGTGAGGATTCCTAAGCGCGTTTTCTCTTCTAAGTCGTAAGGATCTTATAAGAGAATTTTTCCCTCTTACGAGTCGAGAGGATCCGTAAGCGGTTGTTTCCCTCCTTGTCGAAATTCGACTTTGGAGAGTGAGACCCGTGAATAGTATACAAGAGACCGTTTTAGATCAACTTGCAGGGTTTCATTGCTCAGAAAACAAGTCCTTATTTTTATCCCTGCTGCCTGAGGCTTCATCTTGCGAGTTGAGACGAATCGGGAATTTCCCGCGGAGACACTGGTTTCTCTGCGAGCCGACGCGAATCAGGAGGCTCTCATCAAGGACGTTTGTTTCCCTGAATTGAGGTATTTGCCAAGGATATTTGTTTCCCTGGTGTTGAAACGAATCGAGAATTTCCCACGGAGACACTGGTTTCTTTGCGAGTCGACACGAATCAGGAGGCTCTCATCAATGATGTTTGTTTCCCTGAATTGAGGTATTTGCCAAGGATATTTGTTTCCCTGGTGTTGAAACGGATCGAGAATTTCCCACGGAGACACTGGTTTCTCTGCGAGTCGACGCGAATCAGGAGGCTCTCATCAAGGATGTTTGTTTCCCTGAATTGAGGTATTTTCCAAGGATATTTGTTTCCCTGGTGTTGAAACGGATCGAGAATTTCCCACGGAGACACTGGTTTCTCTGCGAGTCGACGCGAATCAGGAGGCTCTCATCAAGGATGTTTGTTTCCCTGAATTGAGGTATTTGCCAAGGATATTTGTTTCCCTGGTGTTGAAACGGATCGAGAATTTCCTACGGAGACACTGGTTTCTCTACGAGTCGACGCGAATTAGGAGGCTCTCATCAAGGATGTTTGTTTCCCTGAATTGAGGTATTTGCCAAGGATATTTGTTTCCCTGGTGTTGAAACGGATCGAGAATTTCCCACGGAGACACTGGTTTCTCTGCGAGTCGACGCGAATCAGGAGGCTCTCATCAAGGATGTTTGTTTTCCTGAATTGAGGTATTTGCCAAGGATATTTGTTTCCCTGGTGTTGAAACGGATCGAGAATTTCCCACGGAGACACTGGTTTCTCTGCGAGTCGACGCGAATCAGGAGGCTCTCATCAAGGATGTTTGTTTCCCTGAATTGAGGTATTTGCCAAGGATATTTGTTTCCCTGGTGTTGAAACGGATCGAGAATTTCCCACGGAGACACTGGTTTCTTCGCGAGTCGACGCGAATCAGGAGGATCTCATCAAGGATGTTTGTTTCCCTGAATTGAGGTATTTTCCAAGGATATTTGTTTCCCTGGTGTTGAAACGGATCGAGAATTTCCTACGGAGACACTGGTTTCTCTGTGAGTCGACACGGATCAGGAGGCTCTCATCAAGGATGTTTGTTTCCCTGAATTAAGATATGTGCCAAAGACACTGGTTTCTTCGGGGTTGGGACGAACCGTCGAGATTTGGCTTCGTTTTCTGGCGGAGCCTGTTGGGAAAGTATGGTTCCCTCTTTATTTGCGCCCTTGAATTGTATACAGGGATCGATGTGATCTCAACTATAGGGCCAAAGTTTTATCATTTTTTTTATTTCCGCGATGCTCTATCATTTCAGCCTTTATATCGCGAAGGTCGCGGTTGCCCAATCATTTCGGCTATTTTTCGCGGTGCCCAATCATTTCGGCTATTTATTTTATTTTTACTCGCTGCTTTTTATTGCGAGTTGCCCAATCATTTCGGCTATTTCGTGTGCATACGTTTTTACTTGCTGCTTTTTATTGCAAGCTGCCCCATCATTTCGGCTATTTCGTATGCATGTGCGGCCTACCGGCTTTTCACCGTAAACCTGAAATTAGACACCGATTTCGGTCATCAGCACCGCTACAACTGGGATATTGCCAGGAGAGAATCATCATTTGCCTCCGTCGATGTTGAACAAAGGTGGCTCAGCGAACAGGGTTAAGGTCCTGTCGACTATGGCTTTTAACTTCATGAGCCGTAAGGGTCTCACAAAGGTATTTCTCCCTACAAGTCGTGAGGATCTTGTAGGTGTATTTTCTCCTTGGGAATCGTGAGGATTCCTAAGTGTGTGTTCCTCTGTAAGTCGTAAGGATCCTACAAGAGGGTTTTCTCCTTGTAAATCGAGAGAACCTACAAGGGTTGTTTATCATGTGTACATATCCCCAGTCACGGATGGGACTTGGTTAGGGAAATGTTTATTCGCGCCCATGGATTGTATACAAGATCCAGTACTGGACCACTTGTAGGGCAATCTCGAAAGTTGTGGGGGTTGCTTAAGCGCAGGTTTAGGTCTCTGTAACTTAAGACTTTCAAATCCTATGAGCCATGAGGGTCCCATAAGAGAGTTCTCCTTACGAGTCGTGAGGATCTCGCAAGTGTATTTTCTCCTTAGGAATCGTGGGATCCCTAAGTGTGTTGCTCCCTTGTGAGTCGTAAGGATCTCACACGGGTGGTTTCTCCTTACAAAGTCGAGAGGACCCTATAAGTGTCTTTTAACGAGGTTGCGCCCTTTCGGGTTTTCACAAACACTCGCCGGTAGTCCTGCTGTTTTTACTCACGGAGCCCTTTTAGGTTTTCATCCGTGCCCTTTTTGCTTATGGACATACCGTTTTTTCTTTATTGTTTTTATTTTCTCTTTGTTTTACGAGGTCGCGCCCTTTCGGGTTTTCACGAACACTCGCCGGTAGCCCTGCTGTTTTTACTCACGGAGCCCTTTCGGGTTTTCATCCGTGCCCATTTTTGCTTATGGACATACCGTTTATTATATATATATATATATATTTTTATATATATTTTTTATTCATCTCATCAGCCTAAAGATGCTGTGGTAGTAGTTTAAGGACATTTCGGTCCGACATTAGTTTAAGGACGTTTCGGTCCGTCATTAGTTTAAGGACGTTTCGGTCCGGCATTAGTTTAAAGACGTTTCGGTCCATCTGGGAGAAGGCTGGCTATTGCTTATAAAGTTTGAGCTTAGGAAGATAGCGAGCAGACATAGCCGTCGTTATCTATCATTGACCTAGGCTGTGGCTCATTAAGCGTAGTATTTCTTTAGGAAGCGGCCGTTTATTGGCCTGAAAGGCCTTTCACCGTGCATATCCATGAGTAGATAGGCTCCACCTTGGTAAACCTTCTCTATGATGTACGGGCCTTCATAGTTCGGCTCGAATTTTCCCCGCTTGGCGCGATTGGGGATCATAGGTCTTTTGACCACTAGCACGAGTTCGCCTTGGTGGAATGTCCTCGGCCGGGTCAATCTTTCATATGAGCGCGTCATCTTTGCTTTATAGGCTTCCAGATTTTGTTGCGCTATGAGCCGGGTCTCATTAAGGGCATCAAGCTCCTCAAGCCGAAGGCGAGCATTTTCTTCGTCCGTCAGCTCGTAGTGGACCGCCACTCGTAGAGAGGGTAACTCTATCTCAAGGGGAAGTACTGCTTCTGTACCGAATACCAACGCATATGGCGTTGTGTTAGTGGCTGTCTTGAACGTGGTTCGATACGCCCAGAGAGCCTCTTGCATCCTCTCATGCCAGTCCTTCTTATTTCGGGACACCGTTTTCTTCATGATCTTTGTCAAGGTCTTGTTGAAGGCCTTGGCTAGACCATTAGCTCGCGGATTATAAACCGAGGAATATCTCCAGTCTATATTATGTTGTTGCGCGAAGCGACTGATCTTGCGGATTCTATAAGCTAGCCCGTTATCGGAGATGATCCGTCGCGGAGTTCCAAACCGATATATGACGTGCGTCTTGAAGAAATGGAGGATATTCTCTGTCTTCACTTCTCTTAACGGTACTGCTTCTGCCCATTTGGAGAAGTAGTCAGTCATCACCAGGATGAAGCGATGTCCTCTAGACGATGCTGGTTCGATAGGGCCGACAATATCAGTTCCCCACATTTCGAACGGCTAACTAGCCACCGTTGGATGCAGTGGATTTGGATGCTGGTGGATAAAGTCCCCATGAATTTGGCACGAGTGGAACTGCTTTGCATACTCAAGGCAGTCTTGGATCATCGTGGGCCAGTAGTAACCCATCCGTTTAATCTTCAACTTCATCTTCGGGCCTGCTTGGTGAGAACCGCAGAGCCCATCATGAACTTCCTGAACGACTCTTTTCGCTTCATCAGGTCCTAGGCATCTCAACCACAAAGAATCAAACGACCTCTTGTATAGAGTATCATTGACGAAGGTAAAATACAGCGTTTGTTTCATAAGATGATGTCTTGAGGACGCATCTTCGCGCGTTCGATAGTATTTGAAGTAGTCTATGAAGACTTCTCTCCAATCCTCGGTATTTTCCCGATCTTTTATTTGCAGGGTCGTCTGTTCAGTCGCTCCCTTTTCTTCGGGTGATTCCGGAGATATTCCCGCTGATGCAAGCACCCGACGGCTTTGTACCACGATTCTTACGTCATCGATGTTCTCATCAGCCAGTTCCTTAGCGAGCTTGGCCAACGCGTCCGCTTTGCTGTTTTCCGCACGCGGTATATTTTCCAAAGTATAGGAAGGGATTTGGGTCAACAGTTGCTGCACCTTCTCGCCGTACTTCACCAACTCTGGTTTGCACGTTTGATAGTCACCGTTTACTTGACTAACGACCAGCTGGGAGTCTCCGTATATGAGGAGGTTTTCAATTCCCATGTCGATGGCGAATTATCCCTCCTTGTGGAGTTGCAAAGATGAGTCCTACCCCCGATTTGATTATAGGGGTACTTTGTCGCCGCTTCTTCACGGAAGATGCTCTATCGAAATAAAGCTCCCATCGGGTATCACCACCGTCGATCGCATCAAACACATGTTCGTCTGGCAGCTCGCAATTTAAAGGAGAATCGGCGGGTATCGGATGCTCAGCAAGGAAATCGGCAATGGCCTGACCTTTTACTGTCTTGAGAGGCTGATAGGTTATCGAGAACTCCATCAAGAGCAGGGCCTATTTAGCGAGTCGTCCCATCAATATGGCCTTTGACATTAAATATTTAAGAGGATCCACCTTCGAAATGAGACGGACCTCATGCGCCAACGCATAGTGTCTGAGCTTTGTTATCGCAAAGATCAACGCCAGGCAGTGTTTTTCAATGGGGGAGTAGTTGCTTTCTGCCCCCAGTAGAACTCGACTCAAGTAGTAGAGAGCTCTCTCCTTCCCTTGATCGTTCTCTTGTGCCCATAATGCGCCTAAGGAACCTTCGAGGGCGGTTGTATAAAGAATGAGGGGTTTTCCCTTGACTGGAGCAGCCAATACCGGCGGGTTCTGCAGGTATTGCTTGATCTCGTCTAGTGCGCTTTGGCATTTTTGGTCCCAGGCGAACGGGGTTCCCTTCTTCATCAGGTGACTGTAAGGACGTCACTTGCCTGAAAGGTTAGCTATAAATCGCCGTATATACGCGAGCTTCCCTTGGAGAGACCACAGCTGTTTGAGAGTCCTTGGCGGAGGCATTTCCATGATCGCCTTGATCTTTGACGGATCTATCTCAATACCTCGGTGTTGGACGATGAATCCCAGAAATTTGCCCGAGGAAACTCCGAATGCACACTTAAGAGGGTTCATCTTCAAGTTGTATTGCCGAAGGCGTTGAAATACGCTCTTCAGATGCTCGAGATGTTCCTCGTATGATTTACTTTTAACCACGAGATCGTCGATATAGCATTCGACGATTTCGTGTATAAGGTCATCAAAGATTTGCGTCATGGCTCTCTGATAAGCAGCACCGGCGTTCTTTAAACCGAAGGGCATCACCTTATAGCAGAATATACCCAAAGGAGTCCTGAAGGCTGTGTGTTTCTGATCTTCGGGATGCATCTTTATCTGGTTATACCCCGATGAGCCATCCATGAAGGAGAAAACCTCATGAGTGGACGTATTGTCTATTATTAGTTCGGTGACTGGCACTGGGAAATCGTCTTTCGGGCAAGCTTTATTGAGATCCCAGAAGTCCACGCATATGCGCACTGTCCCATTTTTCTTCATTACCGGGACGATGTTGGCGATCCAGTCAGGATATTGAACTTTTTGGATGAAGCCAGAGTCGATCAGCTTCTTGACCTCAGCATTGATGCTCATCTTAAGCTCGAGCCGCAATCTTCTTGGTGCCTGCTTGACTGACTTGACGTCCGGGGATATCGCCAATTTATGCACAGCGATTTCTGGATCCAGTCCCGGCATTTCGGAATAGTTCCATGCGAAGCAATCTTTGTGTTGCATAAGCAGGTCTTTTAATGAAGCCACATTCTCTTCAGACAGCAGCTCGCTAATGAATGTCGGTCGCGGGTCGTTTGTCGTTCCTAACTCAATTTTCTTGAGGTTGTCTGCAGTGGTATTGGTTCCATCTTCCAGCTCTTTTGGCGCTGGTGGGAATTTTGAGATAACCTCGTCGTTGCTGTTTTCAAAGCACCAGGGAAGGTCATCCATGTCCTCGGGCTCTTCTTTTGATATCGTTATCATGTGACAAGTACGAATTCGCTTCCAATCCCAATGTGGGACTGGTTTTTCTTCCATGGCCTTGGGCTCGTGCTTCTGTGGCGGCGTTACCCTCCACTTATCAGACAATGCGAACTTGCCAAGCTGATACTGATCTTCAACCCAATTCTTGAAGGTGAAGCAGTCCTCGAGAGGGTGGCCTATCACTCGGTGATAAGGGCAATAGTCCGGGTGAGAGACTTCGCCTGCTTGTTCGGGGTGTTTAGACTCCGGCAGTGTAAGCATCTGATGTTTTAGAGTGAGGTCGAGTATTTTCTTCGTCTTGTTTCGAGGAAAAAAGTATGCTCGACCCATTTTCCTTATGAGGGATAGATCGGAACCGCTCGATTTTCGTTCACGTGGCCTCTTAGCCCCGCTTCGCTGCTTTTGAGCGCCTTTTCGCGTTTCGACTTGTTTCTGCCTCTGCGTCGAGCCTTCTTTATAACAGGTTGACAAGGAGCGGCATTTTCATCTTTCACGGCCTGTTGGAAGAGGCGTTGCGTTTTGGCTTTCTCGTAGATGGCCATTTCGCGGTTATGATCGTCTCGGACTTTTTAACCCGCCTCCCTTATAAATTTGTCCATTTGTTCTTCGAACGACGGACTGGGCGCCTTTGCATCTGGAACTTTCACTGGTTCAGGATTAGCATCTTCCCATTGAGCATCCGCTTCTTCATCGAAGTCATACACGACGTAGCAACCGTTTAGTAGCTCTCGTTTCTTTGACCAGATGTATCCAAGCCCTTTTGTCTCTATTCTCCCATTGGGCAGTTTGCGTTGAGCCCCGGGAACGTTCCAGACTTTGTCATAGAACTTGGCTTTTCAAATGGTCTGCTTGAAGGATATCCCTTGGCGTTTCGGCAACCTTTTCAAGCCTTCTGTATAATATCTGGGCAGACGAATGGGTTGAAGCCTATCAAGCGTAGGATCCGCGCCATGCCAGATTTCATTCTCCAATATGGTTTCTTCAGAGCGGTAGAATAGAATTGCTTTTTCGCCTTCTCGCCTGGGAGGGATATAGAACGTTTGTAGCTCTTCTACATTGTAAATATCAAGTGCGTCCATTTCTTTATGGTGTTTAAGCGGCACCATAGCAACTTGTAGACTTTGCTCTTCGTCAGCGGACGTTTGTATTGAAGGCCGAGCGGGGAATACAACATGGACCTCATCTTCCGAGTCGCTACCAAAGATCAATGTAGGAGCAGGTGGTTTCGGCTTATTGTATTGGGGCGGCCCCGAATAAACTATCTCTTCCTCCTCCTCGGTATCACTGCCGAAGACAGGGATGGTGGCATTAGCTTTATTCTCCGGCTTGTGACACCTCTCCGTGTCTTCGAAATCCGGTAAGAAGTATTTGGCATCTTCATATTTGCGGACCTCGTTCACGGAGAATGGTTCAGTTCTCCCGCCACGGTATACTCGAGACCATCCTTAGCATACTTCATACACTGATGTTGTATAGAAGGGATGATGTTGTATTCGTGTAACCATGGTCGGCCGAGCAGAGCATTGTAGCATGTCTTGGCGTCTATGACGTGGAACTTAATGTCCGTGACGAGTAGCCCAAAGCGTAGCGTCAGTATCACAGACCCAAGAGTTCTTGATGATTGGGAGTCAAACCCGGAGATGGTAATCTTATCCCGAGCAAGGTGTTGGACGCTCATGCAGATTTCTTTTAACACTCGCAAATTGAGGATCCATTGTCGATCAGGATCTTGCCGATCTTTATATCGTGGCAGTATCCTGAGACATAAAGGGGGCGATTGTGTTTGCACGTCCCAAGGAGAAGGTCTTCATCACCAAAAGCGACATCGGCCATGTGCACTTCCTCCAATTCATCCTTCATCTTTTCCTCGGCCAGGAAAGTTTGGAATTGCTCAGGATCCTATAGTGCCTTGATTAACGAATCTCTCGCCTCCTTTGATAGCAAAAGGGAGTCAAGAATGCTGAGCTGTGAGGGTAGCTTCCTCAGATGCTCTAAGACGTTGTAATCCACCTTATTTCTCTTCGGCGGGTCCTTGGCACTTAGCTCCTCCACAACTTGGTCATCTAAGTCGATATCTTCAGGGACCTTCTCTTTTCCCTTATCTTTTCTATTTGAGGGTCCGAGATTCTTTTCGGGCAGCGTCCGATTACGCAGCCGGATAATTTCACAGACCTTCTGCCCTTCTTCTTTTCCCGAGGTGGACTCTTTAAAGAGAGGGCCGAGCTCCATCTCTTCATCAGAATCGCTCCCAAATATAGGCACCTGTGATCCCCCGGCACTAACCATGCGACAATCACCGGTAGTTCCGTTAAACCCTTCGGTCTTATTTTTCTGCTCCCGACGAGTTTTACGTTTCTCCCGCTTAAAATGTTGTCGATGAGCAACATATCCTTGCCAACATCTATCGAAAGCTTTGCACTCTTGAGTGGGGTGTGAAACCTTCTGATGATATAAGCAATAGGAGGGGTGCATTTCCATTTCACCAGTAATTTTTCCTTCGGAGGATGGTAGCTTCATGCCCATTGACATGGCCTTAGCAAACCTTTTCCTCATCTTGAATTTGCTTTTGTCGGTAGTGGGGGTATTTTGCTCCAGCGGAAGCATCTCAGCTCTTTCATCAAGTCGCTGGCGCTTGGCCCTTTCAAATATGATCGCCTCGCGTTCTCGATCAGCTTTACTTTTCAACCGAGCTCCATTAAGGAATGCGTCAATTACTTCATCTGATGGCCCCAGAATTTTTGGTTCAGGATCTGCCCCCAGCTTTTCGGTGCAAGGAGTCTCCTTATCGTCCATGAACGAATGGGAAATCACATGACAGCTCGTCACGTATTCTTCAGATTCATCAGATGAACTTTCTCCCTCATCTTCCTCTTGAAAGACGTGATTGAGGAACTCTTGGAATGTAATGGGAGTTCGTGCCTTCTGGTTGTATTCCTCCAGCGCGTCGATTTGTTTTTGCAAGTCCGTGCGCTTGTCGCCAGGCTTCACGGGCTTCTTTGATTTCTTCTTCTTTGAAGATTTTGACGACTGGTTGCGAGTGCTTGAGCCACCACCATCGGTCTTTGGAGTTGGACGTGGCTTCAACATCCCTTCAATGACCTGCGGTTCCAACGGGTTCTTCCACTTGATCGCTGGGCATGCCTGAAGGTTGTTCAGGATTCTCTTTGTCTTAGCTGATAATACAACCTCCCAAGGAGCTTCTTCAACGACAGAGCATGTTGCCCCCGGCGTATTCATTCCCTTAAAGGTGTGGGGCTGCGGGGGATTCACCTTCCATTTGTCAGATAACGCGAACTTGCCCTGTCGGTACTGGTCTTCGAGCCAATTTTTGAAGACGTAGCAATCTTCGATCGGATGACCTAGTACTCGATGATAAGGATAGTAGTTGTGCTCATTGACATCATTTGGTTGCGACGGACGTTTCGGATCCGGCAGATTTATGAGTCGATTGCGCAACGCCAACTCGAATAACCTTCTCGTTTTATCTCGGGGAAAAGAGTAAGAACGTCCTAGCCTCTCCTCAAGGGCTACGTACGGGTGCATATTATTTTGACGAACAACCGGCTTCGAGTTGCTCGGTTGTTGTTGAGCATTAGCGACAACGATCGCTTTTCCATTTCCCTTGTCATTTCGGGAGTCCGGCTTTGGAAGAGGGGGTTTATGGCCCATCTGATCCATTTGCGCTAGCTTGTCAATCAAGGCCTGGAAGATAGTCGGCTTGAAAAACATCATAAATTGTGAGATGGTTGCTTGCGGATCAAGGGTTCCCACAAACATACCCACCGCAGGAGCTTCTTCGATGCGCTGCTCGCACTTTGACCATAAATTCCTCTACCGTATAGCATATTGAACCCATGTCTCACCTGGCTTTACCCTGGCGTTAATCAGTGCCGTCATCGGGGTGCGTTCACTGGCGCTCGCAAAACGCTGAGTAAACAACAGCTCCATCTCCGTGATGGTCTTGATAGAGTCGTTCGGGAGCTCAGAGTACCACTCGAACGCCGTATCTGATAAACTTCCAACAAACTGGCGAAGCAAAAGCTTGTCATCACCGCCGGTGTTTCCGCAGAGTGCCCTGAACTGGGCAACATGCTGGTGAGGATTGCCCGTCCCCTTGTAGACATGGAACTTGGGAATTGTGTAACCGGGAGGGTATTTGATTTGGTCGTACCAACTAGGATATGGCCGCCCCGTTTTTACGACCTGGCCAGCTGCTTCAGTCGCATGATGAACCCATATTTGTTGGGCTATGTACTTGTCCAAATCAGCTTTTGAGATTGTATCCTCCTTAGCCGTTGATAGAGCTGGCGGAGGATTTGACGTCTCTCCCCTATCGTCTTCAAGGACGATCGGGGGGTCTTCGGCCGGAGGATCTTGTTGGATCATCATCCCCACCATGTCTTGGAACAGGAGGCCCATACGCTTTATGTTGGCTGCTTGTTCAGCAGCCTCTTTGTCCTTCTTCTCCAATATTCGACGAAGGAATTCGGTGTCGGTTTCTTCCTCCTGGTGTTCATCCGAGGACGTTTCAAGGTTTTCTTTTGACCCAGTAAGTGCGGCCATAGCGTTCATCATCTCTTGGAGCTTCTGTTGCTGCTCCTGCGCTTTGGTCACTGATCGCGTAAGCGGTCGATGACCCGTAGATATGCGACTGTCCTCTTTACCAGACGCCACGTAGACGGTATGAACCACAATGCCCCCTGACTTAGGGCGTTTGGGTTCACCACCTTTGATATTTATCGTCGGCGTTGGCACTTTCTCCGGCCTTCTTCTTTTATGGGCCGTAGAAGTTGAGGGGGCCGTTGCTTTGGGCACCCAAGCGGTCGTCGCCCTTCGTTGCTTGACCGGGGGATTTTCTTTTTGCCGACCTTTCGACTTCTTCTGTTGGCGAGAGAAATTGGGATCAATCACAGATTCTCGAACTCGTCGCCATGTTTTGTAAATCTTGGAGAACAGCGATTGAGGAGGTTGCTCCGGCTTTTCTGCCTCCACGACGGTAGTCTCTACTAGTGGAGGAGATCTTTTGAGCACCGCAGTTGGCGAGTTTCTGCGTACCCTATTCAACAGTTCAAAGCTGTTTCCGGTTGGAACAACAGCGTTAACTTCCACCGTTGGAGCTGGCGGAGTCATCCCAGAAGGGGAGTTGGCCCCAATCTTCCTTACCCGGCGCCAATGGCGTCGTCGGGCGCGGCGAGTCGTCGGTATTGGTTCAGAGACAGAAACAGCTTCTTCTTGCCCCCTGTTCAGGTGTGGGGCTGCTGCTGGCGTCAACCTGTTGAAGACTGATGTCTTCCGAGTAGCAAGAGCAGGAGTGGGAGTTGGGACGGTCAATCTTGTAAAGACCGATCTCTTAGCAGGAGAAGCCGCCTTGATGACTTCAGGAGCAGGTTCGGCTACTCTTTTTGGAATAACCTTTTCTGGGACTGCAAGCTTCATTGTGGGCACACAAGAGTTTTGGCCCAGTCTGGAGAAGACCGAGGCATTGGTGTTGGGCGACCCATTGAGAGGGGCCGCAGTAACTGAAAGTCGATCGAAGACTGACTTCTTAGGAGCTTCTTGTACGGGCACGGGGGTGCTAAAGCTTGTTGGCGAAAGCATAGTTCCGAAAAACAACCCCGTGGTGGCTTGAGTAATCTGCTCCACGGGCATGGTGAACAGAGAGGCCGCTTGGGGCCCGTAGGTTATGCCCCCAGTTGAGGCCGGACACGAGCTGCAGCTGCAGTTGGAGCACATCGAACAAGTAGAGGCCATCGATGCTTGATTTCTTTTCTGAGCCAAGCAAGAGACCAAATCTTAGTAAACTTAAAACCCAAAGGCAACCATTAACAAACCGCGATTAGTTCGCGAAGACGACACATGAAGTGTGGAGTGGAAAGAGGAAAAGGTCCCACCGGGCGTGCCAGAATCTGTTCCCCTCCGAACGGCAGTCGCGACGTGAGGACGTCTAGCGTGAGGTTCGGGGCAGATGCTATTTGGTTTTACCCGTCCACCTCTCCGAAGATGCCAAGTTGATTTATGGCACCGTGTATCGGAGGTTTAGACGGATGCGGCCGATGTAGCAGACTTCGTCAGATTCCCCCTCGCTTGAGGGGTTTTTGATTGTGGGGACGCTCTTCCCTGCAGGTGCAAGCCCCTACAGTTAATTACGCTACCTCATCGCGGTAACAACTTTCTCCTTCTCCAGAATTTCACTTCGTGTCGTGAGTGTTTGTTTTGTTTGTGGTTGCCCATGGATTGTATACGGAGACTATTTATTTCGTCGCCCGTAGGACGTGGATTAGTCCAAATCCGTATTTACTTAGATTTGGTTTTGGTGTTTTGGTTTAAGGATAAGATAAACTTAAACGTTTGTTAAGGATACGTTAATCTTATTTGAGACTAAGATCAACTTAACGGGATCATTTGGATCCGACAAAAGAGCATTTGGGGGCCCTATTGTTCCAGTTTAGGGACATAGTGGTACGTTGCCAGTTTAGGGACATGGTGGTCCATATTCCATTTTAGGGACATGGTGGTCCATTTTAGTTTAAGGACGCATAAGTCCATGGGTTTAAGGACCCCACAGTCCGTCTTTTAGTTTAAGGACGCATAAGTCCGTGGGTTTAAGGACCCCATAGTCCGTCTTTTAGTTTAAGGACGCATAAGTCCGTGGGTTTAAGGACCCCACAGTCCGTCTTTTAGTTTAAGGACGCATAAGTCCATGAGTTTAAGGACCCCACAGTCCGTCTTGATGTATGGTCGTCGGGACCCGTCACCTCTCTGACGTCGTTGAAGGATTACAACGATAGGAGTCAAAGGAGTTCGGAGATGTACCCTCGAACCGGTCGTAAATTGATTTAAGAGAGCAGTTGTGCTCAGTCAATTTAATTTGAGGACTTACGGCCATGATTGGGCTAAGTCCAGTTGAAAAATATTCAACGCTTTTATTTGTTTTTGGTCTATTAGACCTGTGCTAGGGCTTTGCCCTAGTTTAAATAATGCATTACATTACTTTTTATTTTTGTTTGGGCTCTTCCCATAAAGGATGCAGAGCATCAATTTGTCTTGGGCTCTGCCTATTTATAAATGATGCAGAGCATCAATTTTACTTGGGCTCTGCCCATTTATAAAAGATGCAGAGCATCAATTTTACCTGGGCTCTGCCCATTTATTGCTTTGCAATTTATCTTGGCCTACTAGGTCTTTTTGATTTGGGCCTGGCCTTTTAGCAAAAGAAATGCATTGCATTTGTCAGGCGCTTTGCGCCAATCGAAGAGCGCAAGCGCTTGTGGTGATGACACGTGTCATGCAAGCGCAGTGTGCTGCGTCAGTGCGCTGCGCTTGCGCTGCTGACACGTGGCGCGCTGTGGTGAGTTGCGCCAGTTTCAGAGAGCAAGGCTCTATTTCAAAGCGCATAGCGCAAATGGTTCAGATACTGACACGTGACGCTCTCTGGTGGCTTGCGCCAACCCAAGAGCGCAACAGTGCAGATTTACAAGTGCAAGGCACTATTAACTTGAGAATCTTTTAGATTCCAGAACCAATGGTTCATAAAAGAAGTGCAAAGCACTTTCTGATTTCTTGATCCAATTTAGATCAAAGAAAACGAATGTTTCTTATTATTTTTTTTTATCACAGAGAACCAATAGTTCATAAGTGCAAAGCACTATTATTTTTTTTGTTTTTTATTGAAGATCATTGATCTTGTTCTTAGATCAATGATCTATTAGAAGAAATTCTTCTATCTAAAAGGTCTTTTACCTTTTTCTTCTTCGAATTTCTTCAGAGTTCTCTCTGTTTGAAGTTTTTGATTTCTCACCAAATGTTGATGATCTGATTTGAGGTCTAGGGGCCTTTATATAGTGCCCATAAATTTGTTAAAGAGATCTTCCTCTGAGTGATTTGGGGAATTTTCCCCACCGTTGGATCTTTGATCCAAGGGCTTCTGTTTTATAGAAGGCAATCTTCTTGTTTTGACAAGAACAGAAAAATCTTGCTTGAATTCAATTCTATTTGGCGTAAACGCCCCAGCGCGTGACACGTGTCAAGCAGCGCAAAGCGTAGTGCAACTGCGCTAGCGCATCTGCGCTGACACGTGTCGCGCAGCGCAGTGCTTATGCAGCTGAAGCGTTGCTTGCTTTAATTTTGTTTTAAATAGAGCTTTGCTCTGATTGGGCGCGCTGCGCAGATGTATCAGCTTTTGACACGTGGCGCGTTGCGCGCATGATTATTAGAGATTCTACGTGTTTAAGTTTAGTTAATTACCGCAATCAAGACGGTTTCGCTTGTAGCTAGCCGGTTGAGTACGGGTCGTCCGCAGGGAGATGGAAATCTTTTTCTATGTGCTTTAACGAGTTAAGTCCAGTTTTCCAGATTTGTTTGTGATTAACTAAGTGTTAAAATGATATGTAAAGAGAGCTTGTTAGGGTTAGGATTAGGTTAGTTTGAGTTAGGAGTCGCTCACCTCTTTCGTTGCCCTTCTTGATATCAGTGTTACGGTAATCGGCAACAACGGGGATTAGCACGACTAGGAAGGAACTTGCGAGTATAAGCTAGGCTTTCCAACGCATAAGTTCTTCCTTTTGGTGCTTGTCCGTCCGTTCTTGGCTCTTAGACATAACCTCCGGTTAATTCAACCACAACCGGTCTCACTACGGAATCACCGCTATCATGTAGGATAGGATGCCGTAAGGAGCAGATTGTGGTTCAATTAACGGGAGTCGATTTAAGATGTTGGGCAAGGAAAGAGTGAGAGAGATTTCCTTCTCTCAAACTTCCCTTATCCTACCCTAACAAGTATGAAACTACTCACACATCATAATGAAAAGAAAACAAAACAAAAGAGGAAGATAGAAAGAAGGAGATTAGAAAATAACAACGAGCTATTTGCGACCTCACCTTGGCAAGGATCAAGCGTAAGCATCATGGTTGTTTTAATGATAAAGGAAAAGAGAAAAGAAAGAAACAACAAGAAATAACAACAACTAAGTTAACAAATTAAAATTACAAGCAATTATAAAAGAACAAGACAAGCATGATAAGTAAAAGGATCTTCTTTATTCATCATTCTTCACCCACAAAGGCTCACTACAAGATTTTTAATGGAGAAGAGATGAGAGGAGGAAGAAGAACAACAACTAAAACCTAAAAAAATAAATACAAGATTATGCACACCTCGGCTTCACAAGTTCTGGACTATTTATAGGCAGGAAACTGAAAATATAAGGCAACCACCAGAACACAAATGAAAAGACCAAAGAGCCCCTAAAATCTTTTCTTCTGACAAGCCTAAACGGCCGCGGAACCGCGGCCTAGACCCCCTATTGGCCGCGGTTCCGCGGCCATATAGGAGAGTTAGGCCCTCCGATTTTCTGTGCTTCCCTGGTCCTTTTTTGTCTGTAGTTTGGCATATGTCTTTTCTGATAATCTTTCCACATTTCTTCCAGAATTTTTGTTGATCAAATAGATGATTTGATGTGGATCTTTTGCCATGATTGTCTCGAGCTCCGCGTAGATTTCTTGGATCTTGTGTTTCCCTTGAGCCTTGTGCATGAAAATGACATTGATTTGCCATTTTGTCTCTTAAACTGGTGTGTAGAAACAGACGGATAAAGAGCGGAGATCCGTGTTTTATCTGTGAATGGCAGGAACCCGGGTTTTGTCGTGTTTTTTCATGAATTTCACCGTTCAGAGCCGAGAACCTGTATCCTACAATTGACTAGCAAACACGGCTCAAGAGTACCTACCGATAAGCAATATGATAAAAATTGGGCGGTATAAAAATACAATAATCTGATATGAACAGCGCAGCGCAAAGAATCTGAAGCGTTGCTTCAAATTTTGAATTTTGAAATTCAAACAGAGCTTTGCTCTGATTGGAGAAAATAGATACCGTATTCTATTCTCACGATATTGGTATCGGTTGGTTATATGTGATATAACCGGGTTATCGAATCATGTGTTGATTCGATAAGAAGATACATATGATATTAGTCGGTTATATGTAATATAACCGGATTATTAAATCAAGTGTTGATTTGATAATTTAGTGTATAATTGTATATGTGATATACTAATTTACATTGACTAATATTAGCTCACTTAAACATTCTTTTTCCTCACTTTTTGTACACTAAATATATGTGCGATATATATTTTTGTGTCATGCTAGTTTATATATGCAACATGGGTGTATGAGACTTACACCATATATGAGATAATATTAAGGTTTTTATTTATTTAAGTAATTCAAAAATGAGTGGAATTTGTCATGGTTGCAAGCTTTGGAAACTTGTGGATAACCATTGACTTAGTCCCCATTTTTGTTTTGCTTTAGATATTTATAAACCTAACCATTATCTTTTATCATGGTTTATTCTCTACAAGGGTTATATAAGATATTTCTCAGCCATGGTTGCCATTCACTCTCTCATCTCATTTGTTCATCTTCTTCAAGCTCAAGAGAGAGCTCTCTAGCTTTTGAGCAAGTGAGGAAAAATAGTGAGAAAAAGAAATCTAAAGTGAGCAAAATTCCTACTTCATCATCCTCTACTAGATTAGCTATTTAGTTTAAGGTGTTAGCTTCACTAATCCCTAATTAGTGAAGAGGTAGCTTGAGTTATTCTCTCTTCAAAGTAGACCGTCTTTGGCCTTGAAGACTTCAAGCAAGTTTGCATCTTTCACCTTGTGGAGCCTCTCAAGAGTTCGGGAGTTCATTACTCGCAGTGAAGGGACTTCTACACGGAGCATTTGAAGTGAAGGACCGGTCTACAAAGGTTGTATTCCGCATTCACTTAGTTGTAAAGTTGTATACACATCGTTTCGTTTATATCTTTAGTTAAGATTCTAGGGTTTGAGTTAAGTAGCATGGCAAAAATTTGAAAATGGCATGGACGATGCCTCCCAAAACCTTGATGTTGTGCTAAATAACCCTACATGATGTATATTATAGTGGATGCTTGGATATATATAGAGAGGACTTTCTTGATCGACATGATAGTATGCTATCTGGTTGCTCTTTGTCTTAACATGTAAACTTGTATTGTGATACTGTCTTGATCTCACATTTTGATAAAGCCCTTAGGATATGTACTTGACTACTAGGACTATGATGGAGATCATACTAGTGGGGCCAGGTTAGTCCATAGTACATCCTATAATTGTTCCTAGTCGAGGGTGTATCGAAACAGAACATCGATATTCCAGAGTAGACTAGCGTATACGCTTCTTGACCCATATGATGGGCGATGGATGATCCCACATCCATTGGTGTTTGACATCAAAGATCGTATAAGGGTGCTCAGTGGAGACTGGGTACACTAAACGGACCCGCCGAGAACTTCTATTTAGTATTATACCTATCGTCAGATAGCAGTTCTTTGGTGACACTGGTACAGGTTAGTCTGTAGACCCGAGATCGTCATAGAGTCTTGTGTGATTCCCACCGTGCTTTGATTTCCACCTTACCACGTTCAAAAGAACTTGAAAAACGACGGCTTTTGGGTACATTCCCGAATCACATGGAGGCAATGAGCGATAGGAGGGGTTTCGTCTCTCCTGGTATTGGGGGTTGATGTTGCGCTGTGCTCGATTGGCTATAACAGGAAGTCCCTGGCTAGGGCTGATATGGAGATCTACTGGTAAGTGTTATCAGTAGTTTCTCGACCCATTATGAGCCTCACATCGGCACGACTTATCGGTTAATGGGGTCTGACGTTTACCACTCCTAGACTGGATATACGACATATCAAACAAAGAGACCGGAATGTACGGTAGTGTTACTGATAGGCTTTACAGGAGTTAGAGCGGGCTTGCTTGTTGATCTTCTAATCGCTCAATACCTGAGTAGCCGTTACATCCAGCTATTACTGCTAACGGCTTGAGGGTGATTGATATGATCATCACCTACTGCCGGCATATTGACGAGTTTTTAGAGTCCTATACAGAGGTTTACTGGCTCAGGCAAAACGAAGTAGGAGCATATATGTGATATGTGCGGGACCAAGATTAATACGTGTATATGATACCGTATTCTATTCTAGCGATATGTGATATCGACCTGTTATATGTGATATAGCCGGGTTATCGGATCAAGTGTTGATTCGATAAAATGATACATATTATATTAGTCGGTTATATGTGATATAGCCGGATTATTAAATCAAGTGTTGATTTTATAATTTAATGTATAATTATATATTTGATATATTAAATTACATTAACTAATATATGCTCACTTAAGTATTTCTTTTTCACACTTTTGATACATTTAACATATATGTCATAAATGTTTATTGTATTGTTTTCTTTTGTTACATAAATAATATATATGTGATATATATTATTGTGACATGCTAGGTTTTACATGCAACATGGGTGTATGAGACTTACACCATGGTTTTAATAATGTGTTGGTCTTTATTTATATAAGTAATTCAAAAACATTTGGATATTTGTCATGGTTGAGCTTGGATGAAGCTTGTAGAACCATTGACAAAGTCCACTTGTTTTGTTTTACCTAAGATATTTATTAACCTAACCATAATCACTTAGCCATGGTTTATTCTCTACATGGGTTAGTGTATGACATAAACTCACCATGGTTGCATTTCTTGTTGGCTATAGTGCCCTCAAGGAAATTATCATAGTCGCGGACTTATGATCTTGATGATTGAGTGAGGACCTATACCGATAAAACAGTCTTATTCAAGATGATAGTATGCTATCTGGTTTGTCTTTATCATCATGTACGTATTGATAGAGCCCATAGGATTCTTGCTTGACTGTCAGCATTATGATGGTGATCATATATGTGGGAGCTGGGGTCTATAAGCACATCCTTAAATGTCCCTAGTCGTATGAGTATCGAGACCGGTCATCGATACTCCAGTGTAGACTAGTGTATACTGATCGAGACCCCGACGAGGGGCGGTGGCCAGGTCTCACAAGCCATTGGTGTTAGTTTGTTCACCTAAGATAGTATGCAGGTGCTCATTGGGTTATGAGTACACTGGACGGACTCGCCGGAAACTTGCTAGTTGGTATTATACCTATTGTCAGATAGCAGTTCCCAGGTGACATGTGTACAGGTTAGTCTGTCGACCTGAGATAGTCATTTGTCTCGTGTGAGTTCCCACTGTTCTTTGATTACTACCCTACCACGGCTCAAAGGAGTCGTGCAAACAGGTTTTAGTTGGGTACAGTCCCGAGCCACATAGAGGCAGTGATCGGATCGTCGGGGATTCTTCTCTCCCGGTATTGGGGGTTGATGTCGCGTTGTGTACGGATGGCCATCACCACAAATCCATGGCCATGGTAGACGAGAATTACCGATCCAGGATCGATAGTTTCTCAGGAGGTTGTGGGTTACATGCCAACACTAAATATCACGTTGTTAGGGGTCTGACTTTATCCACCCCCTAGACTCGATATGCGATACTCTTAGACGAACAGATCGGACTGTGCGGATATTGTCACTGTCAGGCTCAGTAGGGGTTCTGCATGAGTTTGCTCGTCGGCCTTCCTTTCGCTCAATACCTGGGTAGCCGTTACGTACAGCTAGTACCGCTGACGTGCTTGTGGTTAAACCCACTGCCAGAGTATTGACGAGTCTTTAGAGTCCCACACAGAGGGTTTTCACGGTTCAGGCGATATGGTGTACATGGCATATGTTGATACATACAGGTGTCCGATTAAATATGTGCATACTGCGTAGACTTTAATCGGACGGTTGATAATACTAGCGGCTAAGGATTAAGCCAGATTATTAAATCATGTTTTGATTTATTAATTTACATATGTATATATATATATATATATATATATATATATATGTATTCTAGTATTATTGTTCGCTATTTATTTTCTCTCTTGGCTATTCGTATTTTTGTACGAATACGTGTATATATATTTCGGTACATATACCGGGAAGTATTCCATATTTTATACGGAATAGCTTATAGATGTTTTTGCCACCTCATTATTGATTTTCCATTTATGGAAATTCATTTGTTTCGTAATGAGGTGGAGGGTATGATGTGGCATGAGCATGGTTCATAGTATGGTGCATTTGTTTATTATAATTTGACTTTGGAAAATGATTGAGGGAGAGAGGGGGGCCGGCCACTTTTGAGGAGGGGATGATTTGTTTTTGGTTCATGAAGCATTACACTAGCTGCTCACTCTCTCATTTTTTCCAACACAAAAATACTTAGCCATTTTTGCTCATACCAAAGTTCATCTCATCATCTTCTATGGTTGCTCCATGAGCATTTTAGTTGAGAGAAAATTGTAGTGACACTTTTATGCACCCCCACTCTCTGTTGCTAGCGACTTCGGAGCATCGGTTGCTTCGTTCGACGAAGCTGGAGCTTGCGCCGTTTCCCTCAGGTGGATCATCGGAGATGGAGGAAGACCGGCAACCAAACTGCGTCAACGAACCGCTAGGAGCTTGGAATGAAGACCGAAAGGCACGGATCAACTCGGTATAACGATTCTAACTCTTAGTTAGTTTGCTAGTTTAGGGTTTAAGGTCGATCCGGGATTTGGGTAGCGGTAGCGCCGGTTTAGAAAAATTTTGTTCCGCATTTTGGCCGTGTTTTGACGGCCGGGGCGCTGCCGGGACCTAACATAGTATCAGAGCCACCCTTTAAACCCTACTGGCTTGTTTAAACATACTTAATAGACCGATCAACGGAATTTACGAAATCACGATTCCATTTTTCCACAGTTTCTGTCGATTTTTAAATGTGGTCAAAAAATTATTTCACACATCTTAAAAATCCATGCAGGAAATTTTAAGGTTACTGTAAAAATTTGGGCTCGTGATTCCATAAAAGAGCCTCGGATCCGCCGCACTAAGCCCCTATTGGCGGCGGTTCTGCGGCGGTTTAGTGGCAACGGGCGACCAAATTTTTTCTGTAGTCCATTTTCTTGGAAATGTGATTTTTGTGATATTCTGTTTTGGCCCAGGTTTCAGTGAAGTATTGTTTTGCTATTAGGGCCAATTTGGAACTTAGTCGATCGATATTTTAAGCGTGCATTTGACAGTACATACATTATATTCTGCGACCGTGAATGTCATTTGATCGGTAAACTCGTCTAATTGCTATATGTCTTTTAGACGGGTTTGCGAACGTGACATTCACGTTGATGTTCTGTGTTATGCTGTGATGTTGGTTGGATTGTCGTGGTGGATAGCTGTGGTGCAATGTTAGTACAGTTTGATTTCATTTGTACATTTGATATTGCGGGGCGAGCGTCCGACATGTGGACTGCCGTCACTACCAGTTTGTATATTATTCTTTTGGGGCACGACCGGGCTGATGTCGATATCACCCTTGTATATTATTTTCTTTTTTGTACTAGGATTTCCCCGCGGTGGCGTGCACGAATAGCCGGATTCTAGAGGGCAACTGGTCCGCATCTCATGGCGTTGGGACGGAGGGGACCTTACTCTAAAATTGGCGGGCTGTTCGCCGCACTCGTAGGGGGTATAGGTTGACCCAGGAGGGGTGCCTAAGTTACCGGATTCCGTGAAGTGCTGGGTGGTCCATTCACGTTGCTGAAGAGGGCTGCCTCACTTCTGATTTTGGTGGGTAACTTGCCGCGCTCGTAGGGGTCTAGGTTTCATTGCACAGTCTATCCACTCGACAGGGAACATCGGGTCTCACTTGCGGCTCAAGTGAAACCTGGGGCTCCAGATTATCCACCATTCTGTGTTGTTTCTGTGATGTTTCTGTGATGTTTCTGTGATGTTGCTTTATATCATGCCTGGGATGAATGTTGTGTATATATTTATATATACTAGTAGATGTTGTATATGTTTTGCATCCGCGCTAGTCCAGTCCCCGCTCTGTCGTTAGTTAAGTAACCTAACGGGTGATGACGGGACCCAGTGGCGAATGCGGATGGCATATACGTACATTTTATTTTCGTTCTTTTATGGTGTGATTAATTGATGGGACTGCATAGATTCTTATCAATGCAAGGATAAAACAAACCTATATATGATGTTGTTGGAACCAAGTTTTTAAAAACTGACATTATAGACGTTCTCTTTTGCTTTGCATCGTGGTATTCATTTGGAATATCCTGCACCTCATTCGACGAGGCAAGGGCCGAGATCCCTTCATCGGGAGTGACCCCTTGGCTAAAAGTTTGCATCAACGTAATAACTTTAATATAGTCGTTTCCTTTTGCTTTGCATCGTGGTATTTATTTGGAATATCCTGCACCTCATTCTACGGGGAAAGAGCCGAGATCCCTTCACCGGGAGTGACCTCTTTAGCAAGAGTTTTCGCCACTACATATTTATAAAACCGCTTGGATTCCTTCAACGAGATCAAGTTCATTACGTTAAAGGTTTTTCGCCAAAAACCAGCCGTAGCCCTCCGTCATTTCAGATTAGTATTGCTTAGTATTCGTGCTACGTATGTTGACTGTGTCAAGGCGTAGTGTGCGGTAGCTCTGTAATGCTTTTCTGTCGCATGGATATGTGGATTGGTTAGGACAGTCGTACGGTCATGTTGAATGTGTCAATGAATCGTACGGGTGGGTCTAATGCAATCAAGATAATGACGGGTTGAACTTGACTAGGACCCTTTGATATGTTGACTGTGTCAAGGTCACTTGGGTCCTAGGGGTAAAAACACATATCGGGAGTTTCAAACATACATGAAACTTGCCAGGTTTGCGCATACCTTCTAGAGTGTGGTAACTTGAGTGGCTTCCATCAAGTTATCATGCGATGATAGTTGGATCCCAATTCCCACTGATGAGTAGAATTACTCCTCCGGTGATTCCGACTAATTCTCCTTTTGGGTTTGGAGGAGAATTCGAGGAAACGGTGGGAGCCATCCAGATTAGATAAAATGATTAACCATTCTGATCTAGGTTAGAGTGCACGCTGAGTGTTTCTTCTCTCTCTCTCTCTGGCTGCGACTATGACCCGATTTTTGACTAAAACTCATGAACCAAGTTAACCGAACCTTCTTTAAACACTTTGGCTTTTGGAATGTCACGGTGTCGCATATACTGTTGCTACTTCTATATCACTTTTGCATTTCTCCAGAACACCCCGTATCACTACGAACGTCCACTTCCATTGGATAAATCCATCGTATGGTTATATACGAACTCGAAGGATCTGATTCGAGGATGGATTCTGGTTCTGGAGAGATTGAATAGGATTATTCGGTTGTCTTTTCTCTTTACCTTCTCTCAGGTTGTGAGGGCTCCTAGGATTAGGAGAGGGTACACCTATTGAGCTTATTGGATAGTCTTCCTCCAAACCATAGGCAGGTGCCGAACGGTTGGGAAGGAAGAAAACCAATTAAGCTTAAGTGTGGCGTACACGAGGTAATAAGTAAAGACATATAAAAGGATTAGAATAATGGAAAAAGAAATTGCGACCACCATCGTTCACGACAAAGACCGTGTATACCCCTGCCACTCCTACATTCACTTTACATTTCTCCAGAACACCCCGTATCACTATGAACATCCACTTCAATTGGATAAATCCATCGTATAGTTACATACGAACTCGAAGGAATTTTTTCGAGGATGGATTTTGGTTCAGGAGAAAAAGAATATGATTATTCAGATATCTTTTCCCATTACCTTCTCTCAGGTTGCGAGGGCTCCTAGGATTAGGAGTGTACACCTATTACGCTTATTGGATAGTCTTCTTCCAAACCTTAGGCTGGTGCCGAAAGGTAGAGAATGAAGAAAACCAATTAGAGTAAAGGAGGTGTACAGAAGGTAATAAGTAAAGACATAATAAAGGGATTGTAGTCAGGGCAGGTAAGTATATGGTTACTGTTATGATTCAGGATAATGGAAAAGGCATTACTAGGAATACCAGTAAACCCCTTCGAAACATTTTCACATTTCAGTTTCATTGTGCGATGTTAATTGATAACTGTTTTCCCAGTTGGAATCTAACTCCAGGGTATGTTTTTACCAGATCAGTTTTTCACATCTGTATGTTATTATAGATGGTGAGTGTGAGTAAGATATTGGGAATTGGGTGATTAGATCCTCATTATATCGGAATTTGTAGTAATTGGTGATATTTGAGGAAATCATCTGGATTTTGCCGGATGGCAAATATTTGGTTTTGAATATCCGTAGTTATGCACCAATTTCAAACTGGTATATCTGTACATTTATTTTATAAAGTGAGATATAACTTTTTGATATTGTGTCTATGACATTTACCTATATCAGTTGGTGATTAGGTAAGGTGCATTCAACAGCGGTGTAACCCTTCTTAACCAAAGTACAGTTTTTCAACCTACGACGCACAGAGTGTAACATTTCAAAAAAATTAAATATTATTTTAGGGAATTTTTATAATTTAAATATTACTTTATTGAATATTTTAATAATTCGGTATAATTAAATACAAATAAATGGGGAAATTTTTTGGAAAATTTTGGAAAATTCTAAAATAGGTTATTTTATGGAATTATGCCATTTTTAAGTTGTTATGATTAGTTATATGCTAATTTAGTGCTAATCGCGATTAAAAATCACTAATCGGGTTTTTAGCAATTTTGTGCAAAACATGCACATATCTTTTTCCACACTTGTGTTATATTTTTCTTGCCATGGTTTTATTTTGGGGTTACTATTCTTGTGAGAAAGGAAAAAGAAAGGAAAAGAAAAAGAAATGAGAAAGGAATAAAATATAAGGTATGGTGTGAGAGAGAAAAGAAAGGGGTTGCTTTGACTTTGTCATTTGTCCCCATTCCTTCACCTTCATCATCTCTCTCTCTTCTCTTTTCTGAGTTGCTGCTGCTCCTCCTCCCTCCCTTCTTCAATAGCCCCAAATCACCATGAAAACTACACCAAAACCCCATCTTCATTTCACAAAAAATGTGCACAAGCTCAAGATCTACACATTGGACCAAGAAAGCAAGGATTTTGGCTACTAGGGGCAACTCAAGAAAATTCTTGAGTTGCCAAAAGAGGTAATTTCTGGATCATTAGCTTAGTTTATGCATTACTTATACCCCCATGTTGTGATAGAACCGATATTGTGTGTTTTGTGGACTTAAGGGAAAACCTAGTTTTGGTTGATGGAATTTCTAGATACAAAGAATAATACATAGACAAGGGTGGTTCTGATGCAAAGAACCCGCCTACCAAGAAAATCACCCGCAAAGGAAGCAATGTGCCGGAAATGCCGCTATGGAACCAGTACGGCAAAACCTGCAAGAACTGTGGCACAACAGGGGTGAGTTGCCAACTCGTGAATAGAAAATATCTACAAGCTGAAATTGAAAACATGACATAATCCTAAGTTAAAACGATCAGATATAATATAAACCTCAAATGAATAAGTCTGAAGCATGGTAAAGTGGCAATGTAACATCTGAACATAAGTGCAGTGCCAAGTACTCGTGCCAGTGCCTCACGTAATAACATATCATAATTATGATGTGTGTATGCGGTAAAATGAAAACAGAAGATATCATGAATGAAATCATCAGAAAATCAATGTCGATCATCGACACAAACTATATATCTCAATGTCAAGTGAGACCCATATATCATGTATCCGATATGTATGCAGCATTCATGAAGGTACTCTATCAGGTACTACTAATATATGATGCAATGCATATAAAATAAATATGGAGTAGGGGAGATATAATATGCCATCTACCATAAAGGCCCCGAGCACATAGGCTCCTCTCAAATCGAGCTCATAGGCTCCGAGCACATAGGCTCCTCTCAAATCGAGCTCATAGGCTCTGAACACATAGGCTCCTCTCACATCGAGCTCATAGGCTCCGAGCACATAGGCTCCGAGCACATCGAGCTCATAAGCTCCGAGCACATAGGCTCCTCTCACATCGAGCTCATAGGCTCCTCTCATAATGCATATGTAAATTTGCATAGATCATCATGATGATATATTAAGTAGGCGTATATATATATCAGCGTCCCATACTATTAATATATATATATACTCTATGGGTATACATATATATTTCAGCGTCCCATACCACTGATATATATACGCAGGAGTAAAACAATCCAGAATCATCATATGCAACCATATCACAGTGCGAAATCCATGAATTATAATACATGCAACATGAACACTAATATGAGCATGCAACTATGTAAAGGCATATGCACAAGGAATATGAATCAATAACCTATAAGCATGCAATGCAATGCGAGCCGTAAAGTAAATGGTAAATGAATAGTAATGCAGCTTGCCATTTGAAATAAGACAAATCAGGGTTTTTTAGTAAACTAAGGGCTACAGTGTTTTTAAGATATTCCCGATTCGTTAGTTTTTGAAATAGGTATAACTCGGGTCTAGTCTAACATCTACTATGCAAACTACAGATCTAAGTATCAAGTCAACCGGGAGGGGTATAGAATCCACCTAAATCTGAGTCGATATATATATATACAGTCAGTGATCCCGCCTCAATAGTATTGCGTACGATACGGTATATCACATGGCATCCTCAAGTCATGAGTGCGGATCTATCATCAATATAAAGCACGTACGGTAAATCGTCGTACGGCATCCCAATAGCTGGGTATGGGTCAGTATCACATTCCTCTCATCAAATATCAGGTATCATTATCATCGTATCGCATAATCTGGGGTACAGATCTAAGTCTAGTACAAATCAATACCATCTATATAAGTATGAAAGCGGGGGTAAAACACATGCCCAACGGCCCGCTAAGATCACATGTCGTATCGCAAGTACGAATCACATCACATCACCGATCTCACGGCACAATGCCCAAAATCATCGACTCATCTCCAATGTCATCCAATATCATCATCAACACAGTGTAAGTATAGTGAATATGCAAGGGTGCGGGTGTTGGTGTAAACCTATTCTACGCTACTATGAACTATACTAGTTTACTTCTAACCCTAAGCTATCCATAATACACCTAACACAATATCCATGACACACTATAACTATCATATATAATATATAGTATATCAACTACGGACTCGGGGGTGCTATACGCCATCCACCCGACTTCCCCTGTAGATATAATATACTCACCTCGCGTCTTCATTGTCGACGTCACCATGCGTTTTCTTGTCGTCCCGAAGTCTTCATGGGGTACCTACACATTAACGTATCGCAAATGAGTATCAAAACCAATTCCAACTAAAACGGCATACGAATCTCAAAACGATACGCTATGATCTATAGGTTAGAACCTATGGACAACGCCTTCCAAAACCTTCAATCAATCCTCAGTATCGTCGTATAAACGCCAAATAGTCGAGGTAAAACACAATACACAATTTCAGAACTAAAAATACGGAATACGGAATACGAAAACACGAATCCAAAACAGCAACTAAGGGAATAAGCTACAGATTTCACCCTAGGTCAAATTAGACGAATCTACACATACCAGGGGTCTAATCTACTGACAAGGGGGCACCAAAACAAAAACGAGCCAATTCCCCTCTGGTCTGGCCTCAATTTGCGGCCAGAAAGGATATATTTGCGGCCGGGGTTGGGAGTTAGGGGCTAGGGTTCTGGTGGTAGCTTCCTGGGTGCCTGCACATCTCACTGTCCAACCAAAATATTTTTCAGAGTCTCGGGTTGATAGCAGATCTCATATAACCTTCATAGATTCCTTAAATTTTCCGATATCGGTTTATATAAATCCGTATTTTGGGTTTAAGCTTCAGGTTTGGGTCTCAATTATAGCACTAAGGTGTTGGTGTAGCCTCTACTGAGCTCAATTTCACATTACAACACAAATTCCCTCAAACCCTAACTAGGTTTTCCCTTAAGTCCACAAAACACACAATATCGGTTCTATCACAACATGGGGGTATAAGTAATGCATAAACTAAGCTAATGATCTAGAAATTACCTCTTTTGGAAACTCAAGAATTTTCTTGAGTTGCCCCTAGTGGCCAAAAGCCTTGCTTTCTTGGTCCAATGTGTAGATCTTGAGCTTGTGCACATTTTTTGTGAAATGAAGATGGGGTTTTGGTGTAGTTTTCATGGTGATTTGGAGCTACTGAAGTGGGGAGGGAGGAGCAGCAGCAGCAGCTCAGAAAAGAGAAGAGGGAGAGATGATGAAGGTGAAGGAATGAGGACAAATGACAAAGTCAAAGCAACCCCTCTCTTTTCTCTCTCACACCATACCTTATAATTTATTCCTTTCTCATTTCTTTTTCTTTTCCTTTCTTTTTCCTTTCTCACAAGAATAGTAACCCCAAAATAAAACCATGGAAAGAAAAATGTAACACAAGTGTGGAAAAAGATATGTGCATGTTTTGCACAAAATTGCTAAAAAACCGATTAGTGATTTTTAATTGCGATTAGCACTAAATTAGCATATAACTAATCATAACAACTTAAAATGGCATAATTCCATAAAATAACCTATTTTAGAATTTTCCATAATTTTCCAAAATTTCCCCCCATTTATTTGTATTTAATTATACCGAATTATTAAAATATTCAATAAAGTAATATTTAAATTATAAAAATTCCCTAAAATAATATTTAATTTTTTTAAAATGTTACAATCTACCCCCCTTAAATAAATTCGGTCCCCGAATTTAAATTTAAACCCCCTAGTACTAAAACATTTCAGCAAAAATCCAAATTGTCGGGGCTCCGAAAACATCAATCCTAAGGCGTATATAAGAATACCCCGTGCGTCAGGTGCACACGGAAAACAAAATCCATATATGTGCCATACATGTGCACAAAACAACACCTAGGTGCAACAGGTGTGCACGAAACATCTGCCAAGGGCAACGAGCGTGCCTGACAGCGAGATCAGTGTGCACAAAACAAATCAAAACACCAAAGGTGTATCCAATGCTGGCAGCGCAAGATATCTACTTGCCTCTTGCTCACGGTCTGGCGTCCTCTGTCTTTGGGTCCTTATCTTCTCTGTGGATTACCTATCTCGCAATCAATCGGCTCATCGGCCCTGTCAGGTGTGCTAACGGGGACGATTCCGTTCTGGCACTTCTCTGGTCATCTCTCGGTCAATCCTCATGGCCACTCGTAAAGCAGCATGTCACTGGCATCGGCCTCTGGTCCTCTGAATACACATTACACATCCGATCCTGGGTGCAAATATTATGGCAGCAGTGTCCTGGAAGGAATCCCGCTCAAGGTCTCTTCCGATCTTGCCTATGCCGGTCTGTACGGAGGCTGGTACTTTTGCATATCTCTTTTCTCGCTCGATGGACATCTGCGTCCTCAGCACAGCATTTTCTCAGAAATTGGTCACATCCCAACGCCTCTGTAAGTATATCAGGTCTCTAGTCTCGACGGGAAGTAATGACAGCTCGTCAGCGTCTCGCACGAACCTCTGATTCCACTTGTCTCTATCGTCATCCACTATGACGTCACGCTAAGCTATCTACGCACTGCACTATTCTCGGCCACGGTCAATCCGATGTCTCTCGCACGGACTCGAAATTGCGTACTCTGTAGCTTTTTCATCCTGTAGATGATGTCTGGCCGAACAGGTCCTCGGGAACGCGTCCCTACCATCGGAGGAATACTCAATACCCGTCCATCCTCGATCAACTCGCAACGCATCTGGGTAAGGTCCTTTATCCGAACCTAGTCAACTACCTCGTCGACGATGCCGAACTCTGGCCTGCTGGGTGTGCACAATATGACCCCTCCTGGGTCCAGGTCTTCTCATATCGTATTCCAGAAAGGTCCTGTCGAGGTTTCTCTCAAATCTCATTCCTTCCGAATTGCCCGGAAGTCATCGTCCATTGCTGAAGCTAAATTTTTGTTCCGGAACGGCTGCATACTCGCCGCAACTCCTTCTGGAAGGTATATCCATATACAATGCCTCTGCGTGCGTATCGCATCTCTGATGTCAGCGGAGTGGGACGTCATCGCGTCAAAATCTCTTGCGAACCCTTTACTTCACTCTGCTTCAATGTCAACTGATTCGGACTCGTCTCATCGTGGCTGCATGGACTGCGCTCCAACGGCTATGCTCGTATCTGGAGTCTCCCAAGCAGTGTATCCCATCACATGATATCCGAATGATTTCGAATCATCCGACCCAATCGTCAGACCCTCATAACCCCCAAGAGATCAGCATCTTGGGTACAGTTTAATAGTATCGAGTACATACCACAGCATCAGGGGTCCCGCCGTAGAAGGGCAAACCCAAGCCTCACTAATGGCGCCGCGGAACTGCCGAAAACCCTAAGGTTCAAAGGCTTTCACACGGTCATTAAGTCGAGTTAGGGTTTCATTCTTCTAGAGGGTCCATAGAATCGCTTGCATGTCTTTCCGAATACTTTAAACTTAGAAAATGGGCTCCTGCCATTCGATCGTCTCAATCGACTCTCAACAAACCTGCACGAAGTCGCCTCTAGCTGAAATCATTCTATCTGATGACCTCGCATTGGGGTTGGCGAACAATCCACATGTCCTAGTTATTCGTCCTCGATGACTAGCGACCTTCTATCATCTCCTAGGACAACTCGTACCGCAATAGCTCCAACATCTGGGGCAATATCTGGTTGTTCGCAGCAACAACTGGCTCCTTCGCCTGTACGCTGAACAGCGCCTCAATCCTCCAAGAAAGGCGATACATTAGCGTTCATCTCTAAATCGGTCTGCTCTAGATCTGAGTAAGACTCTCCACACTAGAAATCTTCAACTCAACTGGGCCTGCTCCGGCGCATAAATCGAACAAATCACCTTCGTCTCTCAAATTGGGTAGACTAGCTATCATCTGTATCATATCCTCTTGGAAGCTCCGGCGATCTCAGCTCGTAAGCTCCGGAAGCGACATCCTATGATTCTCAGCAACAGCTGGTCCATCTGTCTGCACGGTAAGCGACATCATAATCTCTGAGGTATGCTATACATCAACGGTCCTCTCTCAACTGATAGCTCTAACAATGGCCCGATCATCCGGTGCAAAACCAAGCACTCGCCTCCACTAGAGGTCATAATCACCAATACTAACTCGAGACATTCCCATGTCACCAGAAAACACAACTGTCGGCCCTCGTACCAGACGAGCTCGCCCTGATCGTAACCCTAGCTGCAGCCCAGACTGTGCTCAAACAATGGCGACAGGAACCTCAATCGAGTATCGAAGAGAGCAGATCAATGGCAAGAAAGAAAACAACAGATCCAGAGTGGGTACATGATCATAAGAAGGAACAACATCAATGAAAGTATGATCATGGAACTAATAGAATCGAGGATCTCAAATGGATGTATAATCATGGATATGAAGAGAATCACTGATCTCGAAAATATATGCATCCTAAGGTTCCTTAAGCGGAGTAGCGTATCGTAAGTATGCCGCGGAACATACCCACGGTACGTCACTCTACTTTAGTCACATATTCCATCAACCAAGGGTCATCCTACGCGACGAAAGTTCGGGTCTAATACCCCCTCGACTAAGTCCAAGTTCCGTAAGGTCAAGCCTAAGTTCCGTATATAAATAGACGCCCTAGGCTCCACATAGTTAAACTTAGACTCGAACCAAGGTTAACCTAGCGCTCTGATACCAACTTTGTCACGACCCGAAAGAGCACGTGACTGGCCCTTGAACCATATGAAGTCTATAGGACTCCATCTGATCCAAGTAAGCCAAGCCCAGAAATCTAAAACCATATAAGGAGTAAATAAAGAGAACCCAGAAATCCAACTTTGTCACAACCACGCAAGCAATATGATATACAATGCCGAATGGCGAGGATCAAAACTCAAAGGAAACTCAAATAAGCATGAAAACCGTAACACTACTAAGCGCGGCTCTAAGGTCGAAATAATACATCACTAGTGTCTGAGTCTGAAACAATATACAAGTTTTGGTTGATGGAATTTCTAGATACAAAGAATAATACATATACAAGGGTGGTTCTGATGCAAAGAACCCACCTACCAAGCAAATCACCCGCAAAGGAAGCAATGTGCCGGAAATGCCGCTATGGAACCAGTACGGCAAAACCTGCAAGAACTGTGGCACAACAGGGGTGAGTTGCCAACTCGTGAATAGAAAATATATACAAGCAGAAATTGAAAGCATGACATAATCCTAAGTCAAAACGATCAGATATAATATAAACCTCAAATGAATAAGTCTGAAGCATGGTAAAGTGGCAATGTAACATCTGAACATAAGTGCAGTGCCAAGTACTCGTGCCAGTGCCTCACGTAATAACATATCATAAATATGATGTGTGTATGCGGTAAAATGAAAACAGAAGATATCATGAATGAAATCATCAGAAAATCAATGTCGAGCATCGACACAAACTATATATCTCAATGTCAAGTGAAACCCATATATCATGTATCCGATATGTATGCAGCATTCATGAAGGTACTCTATCAGGTACTACTAATATATGATGCAATGCATATAAAATAAATATGGGGTAGGGGAGATATAATATGCCATCGACCATAAAGGCCCCGAGCACATAGGCTCCTCTCAAATTGAGCTCATAGGCTCCGAGCACATAGGCTCCTCTTAAATCGAGCTCATAGGCTCCGAGCACATAGGCTCCTCTCACATCGAGCTCATAGGCTCCGAGCACATAGGCTCCTCTCACATCGAGCTCATAGGCTCCTCTCATAATGCATATGTAAATTTGCATAGATCATCATGATGATATATTAAGTAGGCGTATATATATATCAGCGTCCCATACCACTAATATATATATATACTCTATGGGTATACATATATATTTCAGCATCCCATACCACTGATATATATACGCAGGAGTAAGACAATCCAGAATCATCATATGCAACCATATCACAGTGCGAAATCCATGAATTATAATACATGCAACATGAACACTAATATGAGCATGCAACTATGTAAAGGCATATGCATAAGGAATATGAATCAATAACATATAAGCATGCAATGCAATGCGAGCCGTAGAGTAAATGGTAAATGAATAGTAATGCAGCTTGCCATTTGAAATAAGACAAATCGGGGTTTTTGTCAACTAAGGGCTACAGTGTTTTTAAGATATTCCCGATTCGTTAGTTTTTGAAATAGGTATGACTCGGGTCTAGTCTAACATCTACTATGCAAACTAGAGATCTAATTATCAAGTCAACCGGGAGGGGTATGGAATCCACCTAAATCTGAGTCGATATATATATATACACAATCAGTGATCCCACCTCAATAGTATTGCGTACGATACAGTATATCACATGGAATCCTCAAGTCATGAGTGCGGATCTATCATCAATATAAAGCTCGTACGGTAAATCGTCGTACGGCATCCCAATAGCTGGGTACGGGTCAGTATCACATTCCTCTCATCAAATATCAGGTATCATTATCATCGTATCACATAATCTGGGGTACAGATCTAAGTCTAGTACAAATCAATACCATCTATATAAGTATGAAAGCGGGGGTAAAACACATGCCCAACGGCCCGCTAAGATCACATGTCGTATCACAAGTACGAATCACATCACATCACCGATCTCACGGCCCAATGGCTAAAATCATCGACTTATCTCCAATGTCATCCAATATCATCATCAACACAGTGTAAGTATAGTGAATATGCAAGGGTGCGCGTGTGGGTGTAAACCTATTCTAGGGTTCGCGACTATGAACTATACTAGTTTACTTCTAACCCTAAGCTATCCATAATACACTTAACACAATATCCATGACACAATATAACTATCATATATAATATATAGTATATCAACTACAGACTGCGGGGGTGCTATACGCCATCCACCCGACTTATTCTTTGTATCTAGAAATTCCATCAACCAAAACTTGTATATTGTTTCAGACTCAGACACTAGTGATGTATTATTTCGACCTTAGAGTCGCGCTTAGTAGTGTTACGGTTTTCATGCTTATTTGTGTTTCCTTTGAGTTTTGATCCTCGCCATTCGGCGTTGTATATCATATTGCTTGCGTGGTTTTGACAAAGTTGGATTTCTGGGTTCTCTTTATTTACTCCTTATATTGGTTTAGATTTCTGGGCTTGCCTTACTTGGATCAGATGGAGTCCTATAGACTTCATATGGTTCAAGGGCCAGTCACGTGCTCTTTCGGGTCGTGACACAGAGTTTGAGTTATTGGACTCAAGGGACTTATATAAAGTATTTTATATTGTCCAGTGTCCGTTAGGACAATGGGGTTGGTACTTGTACTATATTCTGTTTACCTATGACTTCTCCAGTTCTGGACAAGTATTTCGTTGAAATGCATGGTCCAGATTTTGAGAAGTTATAGGTATAAGAATAAAGTAGAGAACCATTTATTAGAAGTATCGGGATTCTTCGAAGTATTCGAAGATGTAGATACTTGTGTTTGGTATTCAGTTAATAGTAATGGTTTTGAGAACTTGCTTCTCTTTCTGGTTACTCATATATGGATGCAATCCTAGATGAGTAATGCTGATTGTCCTCTTTCCGTTTGGATGATATGCACTGGAGACAGCTGCATTATTTTGAATCTGGTTCCAATTAAATTAGTGCTTTTGTTTCTATATTAGATATATATAGAATCAATTTATATCTTAACGATGTTAAGGTATAAGGAGTTATCCGGCTGATGCTTAAAATCAGAATCCGAATAAACTCAAGGCACGTTTCAGTAATGGCTGTTTGTGGGTTATCCCGGGCTTTGACGAGGGTTAACTTTCTACCATCAGGAAGATCAATATTTACATTGTTCTTGACTCGCCACAGTTTTAATAAAATGGATTTTTTCAGAAAAACACAAGTGGGAGTATGATAGAACTGGAAGTTATTCCAGAACCACAAACGATTACTGGAACCTATGGATTCAATTGGATTTGATGTTCCATTAGCCACTCCGCAGATTTGGTGGGTAACCTCAGGCACCCGAGAGGTACTTCGGTCTTCTCAGAGACGGTGATAGGGAGGTTCTTGTTTACCCAGACTTGCCATTGCTGTTGTTCTAGACTGTAAGACCCGGCAGGAGGATGAGTATAGCGTCATTCTAAACTAGTTTTAGAAGTGCACGTATATATGACTCTGCCAGAGAATTGTTATATTCAGTGGGAGCAGCGGAAGCATAGTAGGAAAGTAGCTTATGTCTATTTATAGACTAAAGTAGGTATAGCGGAAATAGATCATCTATTTTTTATGTGTCAGTCATAGGTTTTGACTTCATCAGAATAGGAGATGGATCTGGTAAGAAGGTAGTAGGGTATGATGTCCGAGGATTCGAGATGACATGCACTTAATAGGAAGAGATATTCCTATACTACGATCGGTTGTACTTTGGTTGTCACAAAGTTGTTTCTCCATATAGGATATGGATATAATATCAGGTTTTCTGGTCACTAGATCTATGGTTTTAGATCTAGATTTGGGAAGTATCCTAATCTAGATACTTTGACATTAAATGGACGATTCCTGGCATGGTGGTATACCTGCAAGTGATGGAGTCACCCTCTCTAAAGGTGTCTTACAGACTAAAGGGGAGAGGGATCTGCATGATTAGCATATCACTTGCTTAGGCAATTGAGTTAATCATGAAATATCAATTACCACACCAGATATTGCTTTTACACTAGATGCAATAAGCAGATATATTAATCCAATTCTGGAGAAACATTGGGAAGCAGTTTATGAACATGAATGGATATTCTATGGATATGGTAACGGCAGCCTCCTTCAGGACACGGTTATCATATAAGGCTTCCAAGGTGACCTGGATGACAGAGTGACTGTCAGAGTTATAGTTTTTCCCTCTTCTGAGGGACGGTACGTTGGACAGGTGGTCCAAGCGGATACTGAGGAAAGGCATGGCGCAGGATACTGATTAAATTCAGTGGACGATACAGTCTAAGTAGTTTGCTGGATTTGGAGTTCATTTGTGAACTGGGTCCCATCAGATATCCAGACAAATTCTAAGACAAGTATTGCTCATTTCGAGAGATAGTTTTCTCCTCGAAGTTGAGATTAAGATAGATACAGAAAGAAACATTGGAGCGGATCCACTCACTAAGGCTATTTCTCGAACGCAATTATTTTTCGCAAACGGGCTTTGGGAAACTGATTAGTAGAGAAGTTGGGTGTTCGGTATCACACGGGCTGTGAGTATGCGACATCGCAATAATTGGCCTTAAGTGCAAGTGGGAGATTGTTGGCTATAGTGCCCTCAAGGCAATTATCATAGTCGCGGAATTGTGATCATGATGATTGAGTGAGGACCTATACTGATAAAACAGTCTTACTCAAGATGATAATATGCTATCTGGTTGTCTTTATCATCATGTACGTGTTGATAGAGCCCATAGGATTCTTGCTTGATTGCCAGCATTATGATGGCGATCATATATGTGGGATATGGGGTCTATAAGCACATCCTTAAATGTCCCTAGTCGTAGGAGTATCGAGACCGGGCATGGATACTCCAGTGTAGACTAGTGTATACTGATCGAGACCCCGACGAGGGGCGGTGGCCAGGTCTCACAAGCCATTGGTGTTAGTTTGTTCACCTAAGATAGTATGCAGGTGCTCATTGGGTTATGAGTACACTGGACGGACTCGCCGGGAACTTGCTAGTTGGTATTATACCTATTGTCAGATAGCAGTTCCCAGGTGACATGTGTACAGGTTAGTCTGTCGACCTGAGATAGTCATTTGTCTCGTGTGAGTTCCCACTGTGCTTTGATTACTACCCTACCATGGCTCAAAGGAGTCGTGCAAACAGGTTTTAGTTGGGTACAGTCCCGAGCCATATGGAGGCAGTGATCGGATCGTCGGGGATTCGTCTCTCCCGGTATTGGGGGTTGATGTCGCGTTGTGTACGGATGGCCATCACCACAAATCCATGGCCATGGTAGACGAGAATTACCGATCCAGGATCGATAGTTTCTCAGGAGGTTGTGGGTTACATGCCGACACTAAATATCGCGTTGTTAGGGGTCTGACTTTATCCACCCCCTAGACTCTATATGCGATACTCTTAGATGAACAGACCGGACTGTGCAGATATTGTCACTGTTAGGCTCAGTAGGGGTTCTGCATGAGTTTGCTCGTCGGCTTTCCTTTCGCTCAATATCTAAGTAGCCGTTACGTACAACTAGTGCCGCTGACGTGCTTGTGGTTAAACCCACTGCCAGAGTATTGACGAGTCTTTAGAGTCCCACACAGAGGGTTTTCACGGTTCAGGCGATATGGTGTACTTGGCATATGTTGATACATACAGGTGCCCGATTAAATATGTGCATACTGCGTAGACTTTAATCGGACGGTTGATAATACTAGCGGCTTAGGATTAAGCCAGATTATTAAATCATGTTTTGATTTAATAATTTACATATGTATTTATATATATATATATATGTATTCTAGTATTATTGTTCGCTATTTATTTTCTCTCTTAGCTATTCGTATTTTTGTACGAATACGCGTATATGTATTTCGGTACATATACCGGGAAGTATTCCGTATTTTATACGGAATAGCTTCTAGATGTTTTTGCCACCTCATTATTGATTTTCCATTTATGGAAATTCATTTGTTTCATAATGAGGTGGCATGAGCATGGTTCATAGTATGGTGCATTTGTTTATTATAATTTGACTTTGGAAAATGATTGAGGGAGAGAGGGGGGCCGGCCACTTTTGAGGAGGGGATGAATTTTTTTTGGTTCATGAAGCATTACACTAGCTCACTCTCTCACTCTCTCATTTTTTCCAACACAAAAATACTTAGCCATTTTTGCTCATACCAAAGTTCATCTCATCATCTTCTATGGTTGCTCCATGAGCATTTTAGTCGAGAGAAAATTCTAGTGACACTTTTATGCACCCCACTCTCCATTGCTAGTGACTTCGGAGCGTCGGTTGCTTCGTTCGACGAAACTGGAGCTTGCGCCGTTTCCTTCAGGTGGATCATCGGAGATGGAGGAAGACTGGCAACCAAACTGCGTCAACGAGCCGCTAGGAGCTTGGAATGAAGACCGAAGGACACAGATCAACTCGGTATTACGATTCTAACTCTTAGTTAGTTTGCTAGTTTAGGGTTTAAGGTCGATCCGGGATTCGGGTAGCGGTAGCGCCGGTTTAGAAAAATTTTGTTCCGCATATTGGCCGCGTTTTGACGGCCGGGGCGCTTCCGGGAATGGCTACCTAGGTACTTTTCGAAAGGGGGGTCGACAATCAAGAGCGTCCTTACCCTATTGAACATGAATGTGACAATCTCCGTACAGTCCGGTCTCTTCATCAAAGAGTATCGCATATCGGGTCTAGGAGGTGGATAACGTCAGACCCCTACTAACCTAATAAGTCGTGTTTGAGTCTAGCTCATCACCAACTGAGATACTACTGGTCAACTATCAGTAAATTTCCCATACCGTGGCCACGGATTTCTGGTGATAGCCAACTGAACACTGCAGGGTTTCCTAGTACGGTAGCAAGGTTTCGGGAGGCATCGTCCATGCCAATTTTAAAATTTTAGCCGTTCTAGCCAACCCTAACATAGAATCGTTTACTAGAAATCCGACGGAATGAAATGCAAACAATTTTGCATTTCTTTCCGTGAACAAGGAATAAAACCTTTGTAGATCGCTCCTTCACTTCAATAGCTCCGTGTAGTAGTCCCTTCGCCGCGATCACAAACTCCCGGACTCTAGAGAAGCTCCCATGAAGAAACGAACATGCTTGCATTAAAGTCTTCGAGGCCGAAGATGATCTACGTCGAGGAGAAACTAGCCCAAGGTACCTCTTCACTAATTGTAGAATTAGTGAAGAAAACACCTTAAACTAAATGGTAAGTAGTAGAGGATGATGAAGTAGGAAGTGGGCTCACATTAGATTTATTTTTCTCACACTAAATCTTCATTTAGAAAAAACCCTAGCAAGCTTTTTCTTTTGTTGAAGAAGAAGAAGAAATGAAACTCATGAGAGAGTGAGGTTAGAATTGCAACCATGGGTGAGTAAGTATCATGCATAACTCATGTAGAGAATAAACCATAGTCTAAGGTTAAGGGTTGGGTTAACACATATCTTAAGCAATGACAAAAGAGTGGACTTGGTCAATGTATCTATAAGCTTCTATAAGCTTATATATGACTAATTCCAAATATTTTGTGAATTACTTAATGATAAATAAAACCCAAATATAAACCCTAGCATGGTATAAGTCTCATACACACTTGTTGCATATGTAACCTAGCATGACACATGAATATATATCATATATATATTTATGTGTCAAAAGAAAACAATACATATAACACATACATGTAAAGTGTATCAAATATGAGAAAAAGAATTACTTAAGTGAGCTAATATTAGTTAATATAATGTAATATATCAAATATATAATTATACATTAAATTATTAAATCAACTCTTGATTTAATAATCCGCCTATATCATATACAACCGACTAATATCATATGAATCAACTCTTGATCTGATAACCCGGCTATATCATATATAACCGACCGATATCACATATCGCGAGAATGAAATGCGTTATCACATACACGCATTAATCTCGGTCCTGCACATATCACATATGTGCTACTACTCCATTTCGCTTGAGCCAGGAAACCTCTGTGTAGGACTCTAAAGACTCGTCAATACGCCGGCAGTAGGTGATGCTCATATCAAACAACCACGAGCCGCAAGCGGTCTGCTAAACGTAACGGCCACCCGGTTATTGAGCGATCAGAAGATCAACAAGCAAGCCTGCTCACACTCCTACGATTCCAATCAGTAACACTACCTTACAGTCCGGTCTCTTCGTCTGGTATGTCGCATATCTCGTCTAAGGGTGGTAAACGTCATACCCCGGTAACTCGATAAGTCGTGCCGATGTGAGGCTCATAACGGGTTGAGAAACTACTGATAACACTTACCAGTATATCTCTGAAGCAGCCCTGGCCAGGGATTTCCTATTATAGCCAATCGAGGATTGCGCAACATCAACCCCGAATACCGGGAGAGACGAAACCCCTCCCATCGCTCATTGCCTCCATATGACTCTGGATTGTACCCAAAAGCCACCGTTTTGCACGTTCTCTTGAACGCGGTAAGGTGGAAATCAAAGCACAGTGGGAATCACACAAGACTCTATGACAATTTCGGATCTACAGACTAACCTATACCAGTGTCACCAGAGAACTGCCATCTGACGTAAGGTATAATACCATCTGGGAGTTCTCGGCGAGTCTGTCCAGTGTACCCAGTCTCCACTGAGCACCCGTATACCATATCTTATGTCAAACACCAATGGATATGGCATCATCCATCGCCCATCTACATGGATCGAGAATCTATACGCTAGTCTACTCTGGTATATCGATGCCCTGTCTCGATACACCTACGACTAGGAACATTTGAAGGATGTACTTATCGACTACACTGTCCCCACTAGTATGATCTGCATCATAATCCTGGTAGTCAAGTACAAATCCTAAGGGCTTTATCAACATGTAATAGAGAGACAATAAGTGTACATGTTAAGATAAAGTGCAACTAGATAGCATACTATCATGTCGAGCAAGAAAGTCCTTCCTATATATGTCCAAGCTCCACTACAATATACATCGTATGTACAGTAATGGCCTGTAGGGAATACATATAACTAACAATCTCCCACTTGCACTAGGGCCATCTGTTGTAGTATCCAATACCCAGCAATCAGCAGCGATTGAAGTATCTCATACTCAACCATCCCATAAAAGTCTCTTTTGGGAAAAGGCTTTTGTGAGTGGATCCACCCTGTTGTCCTCTGTGTCTACTCTCCTAACCTCGATCTCTCTAGAGATCAACCATCTCCATGATCAGGAAAGACTGCCTAAGAATATGTCTGGATCACTGATGGGACGGGGGTTCCTAAGCCTAAGCCACAACTCTATTGTCACACAATGGTAGGAATGAAGTTCATCTCATGAACTTTTATATATCCAGACTTGCCTCTTTGGTAGCATCCTTGGTAGCGATGTATCCAGCCTTTATCGTCTAGTTTGCCACGGTATCTAGCTTGGAACTATTCCAACATACCGTCCCTCCACTGAGGGTGAAGACAATGCCTGTGACCGACATTCAGTCAACCTTACCATCCTGGAAGCTATCCAGTGATTATCCTCAGGATCGATTGATACCATCTCACTACACCTAGTGAGAATCCTAACATCCACTTAGATCTATCTCATAGATCCAAAACCCAGGATTTAGGAGGTATCACCTTGATCCTATATGGAGAATCCTTGTGATAAGAGGAGATTGATCGAGCGTAGCATAGGAAAATCCTTTCCTATCAAGAGTATGTCATCCACGTACAATACGAGGATCACCACCAAACTCCCTACTACCCTTTTGTATATACAAGGTTCCTCTACCATTTTAATGAAGTCAAACGCTTTGACTACCACATCAAAACAGATGTTCCAACTCTGCAATGCCTGCTTTAACCTTTAAAGAAACATGCACATGTTTCCGCTGCTCCCACTGTCTACGAAGCCCTCTGGTTGTGTACTTATAGACGCTCTCTTTTAAATCACTATTTAGAAAAGTAGTCATGACACCCAACTGCCAGATACCGTAGTCATGGTATGTAGCAATGGCAAGCAGGATCCGGATGGACTTAAATATAGGCACTAGAAAAAGTTTCATCATTATCCACACCTGGTCGATGATGAGAACCATTTGCAACAAGTCTTAGCTTTGAAAGTCTCAACCTTTCCATGTACACCAAGTAATCTTCTCAAGATATACTTGCTCCTGATGGGGATTTAACCCTTCAGATAAAGCAACCAAAGTCCAAAATTTGTTGGTGTATATGGATTCCATCTCAAATCGCTTAGCATCCAGCCATTCTTACAGAGTCCCCACACTTGATGGCCTGCTCGAAACTAGTTGGGTCATCATCTCATGATGCAATCCTTGCTCCCACTGTTATTGAGAAAACCGAAGTATCTCTCAGGCGGATGAGGAACCCTACTAGATCGGCGGAGAGGCCGAGGTTCGTTGGAAGCTATTGAATCCTCCGGTTCTACCAAATCATCAGCTGCAGTTTGTATAGCTGGAACTCTTTCCAGTTCTACCTCATGACCACTAATTTCTTCATAAGAAATTCCTTTTCTAAAAAGGTGGCATGCCGAGAAATAAAACACCTTTTGTTCCTCGGTGCGGTAGAAGATATTCCCTTGCGAATGCTTAGGATATCCAACAAACTTCCACAGAACTGACCTTGACTCGAGCTTGTCCGGATCTTGCTTTTGACATAGGCCGGACAACCCCAAATCTTAACTTACTTAAGAGATGGGCTCTTCCCATACCATATCGCATATGGAGTGGTAGGCACCCGATTTGGTTCGAACCATATTCAATAGGTATGCAGTTTCTCAAGCGCATAACCCCCAAAAGGAAATAGGCTACTCAGTAGTACTCATCATAGAGCGCACCATATCTAATAGGGTGTGATTATTCCGCCCCGATACACGGACGTGCGGTGGTATATACGGAGGAGTAATGCTGAGAGAGAATCTCATTCTCCTTTAGAATAGTCCAGGAATTCCGTGCTCAAGTATTCTCCTCCTTGATCTCATCAAAGGACATAATACTTATACCCATTTTAGTTCTCTACTTCTAACTTATATTCTTTGAATTTCTCAAAAGGTTCAGACTTGTGTTTCAACAGGAACATATGTTCGAATCTTGAGAGATAATCAGTGAATGTAATGAAGTACAAAGAACCAGTCCTGGCATGTGTAGACATGGGACCTTCATACATCATTATGTATCAATCCCAAGAGTTCACTAACTCTTTCTCTGTTTCCAATAAACGCAGCTATGGTCATCTTATCTTTGTGACATGACTGGCAAGTTTCACAAGTTGTAAATACAAACTGATTTAAATATGTATCTAACTGTAACTTAGCTAGTTGTGTCGCATTGATATGACCTAGTCTACAATGTGTAAGTGCACGGCAGCGCCCGGCCGTCGGAACGAGGCCAAAATGCGGAAACGAAACTTTTCTTTAACTTTAAAACCGACGCTACCGCGTACTCTAAAACCCGGATCAGGCCATTAACCTAATGCTAGCGAACTAGAGAATGGGTAGAATGCTATACCGAGCGATCCATGTCCTTCGGTCTTCGGCCTCCATCCCGATCTCCTCGCGGAATCTTCGATCGTCATCTCCTCGTTGAAAAGGGCACCACACTGCCGAGTCTTTTTACGGGCTCCCACCTCGGGACCGAGGCAACTTGGGCACGAAGTTGGCGAGCTGACGTGTCCAAGATTGCTGTAGGATAGTGTAGAACTATATGTCTCATGGGGTTGTAAGAAGTTGCCATATTTAGATGTGGAGAAGGAGATGCAAGTTTTTGGATGAACAAAGGGATTTTTGTGCAAACAAAATGAGAACAATCCCACACACAAAATTGGGACAGCTCCCTCCCTTGTGTGGCCGGCCAAGCCTCATTAAAAATGAGAGAGAGGAAAAATGAGCAATAATGCAAGAAGGAGAAAAGGGTTATCATGAGGAATGATGATCACAACCAAATCCATATCAACTCCCATCACCAACAACTAAGTAATGATGAACCAATGAAAGTCAAAGTCAATCAAGAACCATCATGAACCACCCACTTACAAGAAACACCCTCCACTTTGCTAATTTGCACATTTGCAAATTAGCCCCCTCCACACCATTTTTCAGCCAAAGAAAGAACAAAGGAAAAATGGCCGAAACGAAATGCAAACTGGCAACTTCAAAAAACTGATCCCGTAATAAATTACAGGAAAACCCCGCGACTGTATATACATACCCACATTTGTATTCCAACCGAATACAAATGCAATGAGACAAAATCTACACTGTACAATACTAGGATCCGGCTTAAACTGAAGCCCGCTAGCATTATCCGTCCGATCATGATCCGTGCAATACCGCATGTATATGATTGAACCCTGCCATATCTCCATACGGCCTTTACAGCGTTTCGCCCGAAACTTGAGAAACTGTATGTGGGGGACTCTAAAGACTCGTCAATCCCTTGGCTGTGGATTTAAACACTAGCACGTCAGAGGTATTAACCATACGTAACGGGCTACCAGGTATTGACCAAAAGGGACGTCGATGAGCGAACCCATCCTGACACCCTACTGAGCCTATCAGTGACAATATCCGTATAGTCCGGTCCATTCTTCTATGAGCATCGCATGGCGGGCCTAGGGGGTTGGTAAAAATCAGATCCCCAAAAGCGGTACAAGTCGTGTCGGAGTGTAGCCCAGAACACCCTGAGATAATACTGGAATACCTACCAGTAAATCTCCTGCCTTGGCCAAGGACTTCGTGTAATGGCTCTCCTAGACACAGCGCGACCTCACCCCCAATACCGGGAGAGACGAACCCCTGCTGATCCGCTCACTGCCTCCATGTGGCTCGGGACTGTACCCAACTAAAACCTGTTTGCACGACTCCTTTGAGCCGTGGTAGGGTAGTAATCAAAGTACAGTGGGAACTCACACGAGACAATGACGATCTCAGGTCGATGAACTAAGCTGTACACATGTCACCAGGGAACTGCTATCTGACGTCTGGTATAAGACCAACTAGCATGTTCCCGGTGAGTCTTGTCCGGTGTACTCATAACCTAATGAGCACCTGTATACATCTTAGGTGAACCAACTGACACCAGTGGCTTGTGAGACCGGCCACTGCCCTCGTCAGGGTCTCGACTGTATACACTAGTATACTCTGGAGTATCGATGCCCTGTCTCGAAAACTCCTACGACTAGGGACCTTTTAAGGATGTGCATATAGACCCCAGCTCCCACGTATATGATCGCCATCATACTGCTGGCCGTCAAGAAAGAATCCTAAGGGCTCTATCAACGCGCAATAGTGACCTGTAAGGTCACCTAAAGCAGTACACGATGATAAAGATAAACCAGATAGCATACTATCATCTTGAGTAAGACTGTCCTACCGGCATAGGTCCTCTCTCAATCATTGCAATCACGTGCCTGTGATCCAATAATTGACTCTGAGGGCAATATACCCAACAATCTCCCACTTGCACTCAAGGCTAATTATTGCTATGTCGCATACTCACAGCCCGTGTGATACCGAACACCCAACTCCTCTACTAATCAGTCTCCCAAAACCTGTTTGCGAAACTAATGCATTCGAGAAATAGCCTCAGTGAGTGGATCTGCCCTAATGTTTCTTTCTATGTCTCTCTTTATCTCAAGTTCGCGGAGAAAGCCATCTCCCGAAATGAGCAATACCTATCTTAGAGTATGTCTGGATATCTGATGGGACCTAGTTCATAAATGAACTCCAAATCCAAACTTATTAGACTGTATCGTCAACTGAAACCAATCAGTATCCTGCACCATGCCTCCCTCACTATCCGCTTGGACCACCTGTCCAAAATACTTCCCCTCGTCAGAGGGAAAACTATAACTCTGACAGTCATTCTGTCATCCAGGTCATCTTGGAAGCCTGGAATGATAATTGTCTCCCGAATGAGGCTGTCGTTATCATATCCCTAGAACATCCACTTATGTTCTAAAACTTCTTCCGATCGTTTCTCCAGGATTGGATTAATATCAACTTATTGCATCTACTATAAAAACAACATCTGGTGTGGTACTTGACATCTCATGATTGACTCAATTGCCTAAGCAAGTGATCTGCCAATCATGCACATCCCTCTCCCCTTTAGTCAGTAAGACACCTTTAGAGAGGGTGACTCCATCACCTGCAGGTGCACTACCGTGCCAGGAGTCGTCCATTCTAAAACACCTTCAGAATGCTGTCTAAGTACCCAGATTAGGACATTTCCCAAATCTAGATCTAAAACCATAGATCTAGTAACCAGAATATCTGATATAATATCCAAGTCCTATGTGGAGAAACCACTGTGTGACAACCAAAGTATAACCGATCGTAGTATAAGAACTTCACTTCCTACTCTGTGTATGTCATCCAAATACCAGGACATCACACCCTACTACCTTCTTAACAGATCCATCCCCTATTCTGATGAAGTCAAACCTATGACTGTCACATCAGAAATAGATGATCTATCTCCGCTATATCTGCTTTAGTCTATAAATAGACATAAGCTACCTGTCCACTATGCTTCCGCTGCTCCCACTGACTACGACAACCCTCTGGCAGAGTCATATACACGTACACTTCTAAAGCTAGTTTAGAACGACGCTATACTCATCCTCCTGCCGGGTCTCATAGCCTGGAACAACAGTAGTGTCAGGTCTGGGTAAACAAGAACCTCCTTGCCACCGTCCTTGAGGCTACCGGAGTACCTCTCGGGTGCCTGAGATTACCCACCAAATCTGCGGAGTGGCCAATGGAATGTCAAACCAGATTGAATCTTTAGGTTCTTATCAAATCTTCAGTAATCGTTTGCTGTTCTGGAATCACTTCCAGTTCTACCATACTCCCACTACAGTTTTCTGAAAAAATCCATTTTTATTAAAACTGTGGCAAGTCAAGAACAATATCACTATTGATCTTCCAGATGGTAGAAAGTCAACCCTCGTCATAGCCCGGGTCAACCCACAAACGGCCATTACAGAAACGTGCCTTGAGTTATCCGGAGTCTAGTTTTAAGCATAAGCCGGACAACTCCCCGTACCTTAACATCGTTAAGATATGAACTGTTCTATATCCAATACAGAAACAGAGGCACTGATTTAATTAAACCAGATTCAAATCATGCATCTGTCTCCAGTGCATGTCAACTAAATGGAGAGAGGCCGATCAACATTACTCAACTTAAGAGTGCTTCCAATTATGAGTAACCTGAAAGAAAAGCAAGTTCTCTTAAAATCATTACTATCAACTGAATACTATACACAAGTATCTACATCTTCGATCACCTTGAAGAATCCTGATACTTGAAACATCTGGTTCTCTGCTTTACTCTTATACCTATAACTTCTCAAAACTTGGACCTTGTGTTTCTACGAAACACTTGTCTAAAACTAGAGAAGTCATAAGTAAACCGAGTATAGTATGAGGACCAACCCCTCTGTCCTAATGGACACTGGACAACATACAATACTCTGTATAAGTCCCCTGAGTTTAATAACTCATTCCTTGTATGTCGTAGGTTGAAAACTGTACTATGGTTATGAAGAATTACACCGCTGTTTAATGCTCCTTACCTAACCATCCACTGATATAGGTAAATGTCATGGACATAATTTCAAAAAGGTATATCTCACTCTATAAAAATAGACGTACAGATATATCAATTTGAAATTGGTGCATAACAGCGGATATTCAAAACCAAATATTTGCCGTCCGGCAAACAACCCAGGTGACTTCCTCAAATATCACCAATTACAACGAATTCTGATATAATGAGGATGATCACCTGATTACCAATAACTTACTCCCACTCATCATCTGTAAAACCATACAGATGTGAGAATCATACCTGGTAAATACATACCCTGGAGCAAGTGTCTAATTGGGAAATCAGTTTTCTTTTGACAGTACACAATGAAACTAAAACATTGAAATGTTTCGTAGGGGTATCCTGGTATTCCTAGTAATGCCACTTCCATTATCCAGATTCACAACTGTAACCGTATATTTGTTTGCCATCTCTCCAAATCCCTTCATATGTCTTTAGTCGTTACCTTCTGAACACCCTCTTAGGCTAAATGGTTTTCTTCTTTCCCTACCTTTCGGCACCAGCCTATGGTTTGGAAGAAGACTATCCAATAAGCATAATGGGTGTACTGTCCTAATCCTAGGAGCACTCGTAACCCGAGAGAAGGTAAAGATAAAAGACACCTGAATAAACCTTATTCCTATTTCTCCTGAACCAGAATCCATCCCTGAACTGGAACAAGTTCCTTTCAAGTTCGTATATAACCATACGATGGAGTATCCAAATAACTGTGGATCTTCATAGTGATACGGAGTGTTCTGGAGAAATACAAAGGTGAAGTGGGAGTGGTAATGAAATACTTGGTTTGGTAGTGAATAGCAGTCGCAATTTACTTTGCCCTCTTTCTAATCCCTTTATTTGTTTTAACTTATTACCTTCTGTACACCATCGTTAGGCTAATTGGTTTTTCTTCATTCCCCACCATTCGGCACCTGCCTATGGTTTGGAAGAAGACGATCCAATAAGCATAATAGGTGTACTGTCCTAATCCAAGGAGCACTCGCAACCTGAGAGAAGGTAAAAGGAAAAGACAACTGAATAGTCCTATTCGTTTTCTCCAGAACCGGAAACCATCCTCGAATAAATTCCTTCGAGTTCGTATATAACCATACGATGGTTTTATCCAATGGAAGTGGACGTTCGTAGTAATACGGGGTGTTCTGGAGAAAATGGGTAAAAGTAGGAGTGGCAATGAGGTATGCAACTCTGACAATCCAAAAGCCAGTGTTTAAGAAGGTTCGGTTATTCTTGGTCACTGAGTCATAGTCAAGGGTCGGGTCATGGTCGCTGCCAAAGAGAGAGAGAAAAGAAACACTCTGCGTGCACTCTAACCTAGATCAGAATTGTTATCAATTTATCTAATAAAGAAACCTCCCACTGTACCATCAAATTCTCCTCCAAACCTGAAAGAAGAATTAGTCGGGATCACCCGAGGAATAAACCAACTCATCAGTGGGAATCGGGATCCAACTATCATCGCATGATAATGTGATGGAATCCACTCACGTTATCACATTCCAGAAGGTATGCGCATATCTGGCAAGTTTCAGTTTCTTTAGAAACTCCCGATGTGATTTTTACCCCATGCTCTTATGACCTTGACTTTGGCCAACAAATCATAAGTCACATGTCAAGTTCTACCCGTCATTATCCAGGTTGATTTGAACCCACCCGTACCTACCCTTGACTTTGGCCAACAAGGCAGTACGACTGTCCCAAACCAACGCATCTATCTATGCTGCAGAAAAGTAACAAATAGCTACCATACACTATGCCTTGACTTTGGCCAACAAACATAGCATGACTACTACTTGCTACCCGTCTGAAATGACGGAGGGCTACTAATGGTTTTTGGCGAAAAACCTTTAACGTAATGAACTTGATATCGTTGAAGGAACCGGATAGCTTTTATAAAAATATAGTGGCGAAAACCTTTGCTAAAGAGGTCACTCTCGGTGAAGGGATCTCGGCTCTTTCCCCGTAGAATGAGGTGCAGGATATTCCAACTGAATACCACGATGCAAAGCAAAAGTAATCGACTATAGTGAAGTTATTGCCCTGACGCAAACTTCTGTCCAAGGGGTCACTCCCGGTGAAGGGATCTCGACCCTTGCCTCGTCGACTGAGGTGCTGGATATTCATAACCAAATACCACTGTGCAAAACAAAAGAGAACGTCCTTGCAATAACAACATTTTGAAAAATTGTTCCAACAACATCAAAATAGGTTTGTTTAGCTTGCATTGATCTGAATCAATGCAGTCCCATCAATTGATCACACCAATAAAGAACGAAAATAATGATGTACGTATATGCCATCCACATTCACCACTGGGTCCCGTCATCACCCGTTAGGTTACTTAACTAACGACAAAGCGGGGACTGGACTGGCGCGGATGCAAAACATATACAACATCTACTAGTATATATATCAATATATAATATTCGCTCAAGGCGTGACAAAATGCAACATCACAGAAATGTAATAAGTATCACAGAACAATACAGATATCTGGGATCCCCGGGTTTCACAGAGCCGCTACTGAAACCCGACGTTCCCCTGGTCGTGTGGATAGCCTGTGCAATGAAATCCTAGACCCCTACGGGCGCGGCAAGTTAACCACCAAAACCTGAAGCGAGGCAGCCCCCTTCAACAACGTGAATCGACCACCCAGCACTTCACGGAATCCGGTAACTTGAGCACCCCTCCTTGGGTCAACCTATACCTCCTACGAGTGCGGCGAATAGCCCGCCAATTCTAGAGTGAAGCCCCCTCCATCTCAAAGCCATGAGATGCGGGCCCGTTGCTCTCTAGAACCCGGCTATCCGTGCACCCCTCCGCGGGGTAATCCTAGTACAGAAAGTAAAATATACAACGGGTACATCGACCTCAGCCCGGTCGTGCCCCAAAAGAATAATATACAAACAGGCAGTGACGGCAGTCCACATGTCGGACGCTCGCCCCGCAATATCAAATGTACATATACAACCAAACTGTACTACCATTGCATCCAGGCTATCCACCACGACAGATCCGCAACATCATAGCACAACACAGAACATCAACGTGAATGTCACGTTCGCAAATCCGTCTAAAAGGGCTATAGCAGTTAGACAGGATTTACCGATCAAATGACATTCACGGTCGCAGATATAATGTAAATACTGTGAACTAACATGTTTAAAATTTTCGATCGACTAAATTTCCCGAAGTGGGCTCCAAGCACAACTGTAGCACGCAAAATAAATCTGGGCGCAAAAAGAATATACCAGAAACCCTATTTCCATGTCAGAAACCCACTATAGAAATTTGGTGCAGTTTGGCCACAGTATGGCGGCGGATCCGCGGCCAAAACATGGTTTTGGCCGCTGATCCGCCGCGCTACAGTAATTTCAGCCGACCAAATTTCCACAGAATTCTTAGAAAACCCTGCACGTATTTTTTCAATGTACTAAATAATTTTTTGAGCACAGCAAAAATTCGACAGAAACCTGGACTTGAAAATAGGGGTTTTCAAAAATCCGTTCGATCGAACTTGTAAACACGTTAGAGCAAGATAGACTAGCTTAATGGCGTGGCTCTGATACCAGTGTAGGTGTACGGCAGCGCCCCGACCGTCGGAACGAGGCCAAAATGTGGAAACGAAAACTTTTCTATAAACTAGAAACCGGTGCTACCGCGTACTCTAAAACCCGGATCGGGCCATTAACCTAATGCTAGCGAACTAGAGAATGGGTAGAATGCTATACCGAGCGATCTGTGTCCTTCGGTCTTCGGCCTCCATCCCGATCTCCTCGCGGAATCTCCGGTCATCATCTCCTCGTTGAAAAGGGCCCCACACTGCCGAGTCTTTTTACGGGCTCCAACCTCTGGACCGAGGCAATTCGGGCACGAAGTTGGCGAGCCGACGTATCCAAGATTGCTGTTGGATAGTGTAGAATTATATGTCTCATGGGGTTGTAAGAAGTTGCCATATTTAGATGTGGAGAAGGAGATGCAAGTTTTTGGATGAACAAAGGGATTTTTGTGCAAACAAAATGAGAACAATCCCACACACAAAATTGGGACAGCCCCCTCCCTTGTGTGGCCGGCCAAGCCTCATTAAAAATGAGAGAGAGGAAAAATGAGCAATAATGCAAGAAGGAGAAAAGGGTTATCATGAGGAATGATGATCACAACCAAATCCATATCAACTCCCATCACCAACAACTAAGTAATGATGAACCAATGAAAGTCAAAGTCAATCAAGAACCATCATGAACCACCCACTTACAAGAAACACCCTCCACTTTGCTAATTTGCACATTTGCAAATTAGCCCCCTCCACACCATTTTTCAGCCAAAGAAAGAACAAAGGAAAAATGGCCGAAACGAAATGCAAACTGGCAATTTCAAAAAACTGATCCCGTAATAAATTACAGGAAAACCCCGCGACTGTATATACATACCCGCATTTGTATTCCGACCGAATACAAATGCAATGAGACAAAATCTACACTGTACAATACTAGGATCCGGCTTAAACTGAAGCCCGCTAGTATTATCCGTCCGATCATGATCCGTGCAATACCGCATGTATATGATTGAACCCTGCCATATCTCCGTACGGCCTCTGCAGCGTTTCGCCCGAAACTTAAGAAACTGTCTGTGGGGGACTCTAAAGACTCGTCAATCCCTTGGCTGTGGATTTAACCACTAGCATGTCAGAGGTATTAGCCATACATAACGGGCTACCAGGTATTGACCAAAAGGGACGTCGATGAGCGAACCCATCCTGACACCCTACTGAGCCTGTCAGTGACAATATCCGTACAGTCCGGTCCGTTCGTCTATGAGCATCGCATGGTGGGCATAGGGGGTTGGTAAAAATCAGACCCCCAAAAGCGGTACAAGTCGTGTCGGAGTGTAGCCCAGAACACCCTGAGATAATACTGGAATACCTACCAGTAAATCTCCTGCCTTGGCCAAGGACTTCGTGTAATGGCTCTCATAGACACAGCGCGACCTCACCCCCAATACCGGGAGAGACGAACCCCTGCAGATCCGCTCACTGCCTCCATGTGGCTCAGGACTGTACCGAACTAAAACCTGTTTGCACGACTCCTTTGAGCCGTGGTAGGGTAGTAATCAAAGTACAGTGGGAACTCACACGAAACAAATGACGATCTCCGGTCGATAAACTAACCTGTATACATATCACCAGGGAACTGCTATCTGACGTCTGGTATAAGACCAACTAGCATGTTCCCGGCGAGTCCTGTCCGGTGTACTCATAACCCAATGAGCACCTGTATACATCTTAAGTGAACCAACTGACACCAGTGGCTTGTGAGACCGGCCACCGCCCCTCGTCGGGGTCTCGACTGTATACACTAGTCTACTCTGGAGTATCGATGCCCTGTCTCGAAAACTCCCACGACTAGGGACCTTTTAAGGATGTGCTTATAGACCCCAGCTCCCACGTATATGATCGCCATCATACTGCTGGCCGTCAAGCAAGAATCCTAAGGGCTCTATCAACGCGCAATAGTGACCTGTAAGGTCACCTAAAGCAGTACACGATGATAAAGATAAACCAGATAGCATACAATCATCTTGAGTAAGACTGTCCTACCGGCATAGGTCCTCTCTCAATCATTGCAATCACGTGTCTGTGATCCAATAACTGACTCTGAGGGCATTATACCCAACACAATGTCTTAAGAAGGATTCGTTCATTTCTGAACTCTTCCTCTTGTGTGTGTTTTGTATGTTAAGAACTGTGGTTTGATTTAGAACATATATGTTTTTAGATAACGTGCCTGAACCGATCAACTCTTGATACAGGAAATGTTCAAAACATTATCCAACAATACAAAATTATATCCTTCTTTACTTAATAAAGAGACTGATATGACGTTGTATATTAGGTTCAGTATCTAATAACATTTGTTCAGAATCAATGTATTTGGTAATACAGGGTGATAACTGCCAACAAGCTTGGCTGCAACACTTGTACCATTTCCAACTCTTGAAACTTATCACCCATTCCGAGTTCCCTACTTATATGTAGCCCATGTAACAAATTATATGTGTGGGATCCTGATCCGATATCTCATACCCAGGACGTAGAGGATACTGAGAAACATTCTCGGTAATGAACACACTCGAAGAAGATGCATCATCATGCACTTTCTTCATTTGGGCGGCACGAGAATTCTGGTAATCCCATATTTCCTGCTCGGTCTTATAACAATTATAAGTTGGAGCGGGACCAACGTTCCCCAGCTCAGTATAACAAACGGGTTCGGTCAATACATCCATATTATTATCTTGATTAAGGCGTGACATGGTCGCTACCTGGAGAGAGAGAGAGAAGAAAACACTCAGCGTATACTCTTGCAAGATTAGATTGGTTATTATTTTATCTAATCAGGATGGCTCCTACCGTTTTAGTCAATTCTTCTTTCAAACCCTAAAAGGTAAGACTAGCCGGGATTAATTACACCCTACAAGTTCGCCAATCTTTCAGCCAGGCCAGTGTTGGTACTTTGAGGGGGGTTCCTCGTGCTTTCGCACGGACCTAATTAAAATAAACCTTGTTTTCCCAGGGGCGTAACCCCGTTAACACCTTTCTAGACACCTACTTGATCGGCTAATTGTGATGTGTAAAACTCTCCCAGGAGTAACTCTTACTCGCAATGGATATCGGGATCCAACTATCTCATAGAAGGTATGCAATCTCATTGCAAGTTTCAACACTTGAAATTCCCGATAATATTTTGCCCCTAGCAGCTATATGACCTTAACATAGTCAACAAATCATAAGTGCTAGTCAAGTTCAACCCGTACATTTCATGATTAAATTAAACCCACCCGCACGACCCTTAACATAGCCAACAAAGTCGCACGACTACCCTAATCCAATCGCATCTCATGCTTAAGCAGATAAGCACTAATTAGATACCGCACACTACGCCTTAATATAGTCAACAAACGTAGCACAAATACTAACTAGTACTTATCTGAAATGACGGAGGGCTACGACAGGTTTTTAAGAAAACCTTTTGCGTAATGAACTTGATATCGTCGTAGAATCGAGTGATTTTGTAAAGGAGTGTTTTTGAGACTTTTACTAGTTTTGCTAAAGAGGTCACTCCCGGTAAAGGGATCTCGGCTCTTTCCTTATCGAATAAGGTGCGAGATATTTCACAAATACCACTATGCAAAGAAAAAACTATAATAGCAATCAAAAGACAAACCGAGTGTGTAGCATCTGCTAGTTTCACTAAAGAGGTCACTCCCGGTGAAGGGATCTCGGCTCTTTCCTTATTGAATAAGGTGCTGGATATTCTACGAGGAATACCGCTATGCAAAGCAACATCTAGAGCTACCAGTTTTTAAAAAACAAGTTTCTACAACATCTTTTAGGTTTCTTTTATTTCATTAATCTCATTAATGAAGTCCCATCATAATATGCTTCCCAAGCATCACATATGAAACGAAAGCAACAATATTAATTATATTTCATATATATAATATAGGCATTCGTCTGAACATATCACAGTGATCACATCACAGAGCAGCAGAAGATAACATATGAAATATTGGATATACTAGGATTTCCGTGTTTAATATCAAGCCAGTAATAAACACGGATTCCACGGTCGTGATGAATAGCCAAACCCACATCCCTAGACCCCTACGAGTGCGGCAAGCAATCCTACCAATTCTAGAGTTAGGAGACCCGGTCTTGACTCCTCGAGATGGTCTCCTACTGGACCATAGAACCCGGTTACATGTTCTCCCCGCCTTGGGTCTATCCTAATGCGGAAAAGTAAATAATATACATCAATGGTGATATCATCCTCAACCCGAAAGTGCCCCAATAAAAGAATATTACATACAAGCTTTTACATGAATGAAAATGAAAAACTCTCATCCCACATAAAAACCCCCGGCTATTCAAACACGACGATCCAATATAACATATCCTAGCAACACATAACATCACATGTCATCAACGTAAGTAAATATGCGTATCCCAATTGTCGTTGACATATAGCACCGAAACCGGCGATACACCACATATTACACTTACGGTCGCAGAAAAGAAAGTGTAAAACTACAACATTTGGAATCCGCAACCACCTTAGACATCATAAACCCAATGTATCACATATATTGGATTTCATACCTAACCAAATGAATTCCTTAGTCATCGCATGCCTAACAATTATAAACCCCACATTTTAGTCTCGATATTGAAAACACTTTCCAATAACCTGTAGGGTAATTCAACAAGATTCCCGATAACCTGATCGAATGCTCTTCGGAAACTTTAGAAGACGGCCGCACCCCCCGATGCCGTCGACGAAGTGCACTAAGGCGGATCACCGCTGCCGCGAACACCCGAATGTATGCTTTTGGTGACGGGGTTCTCCTACAGTCACTTGGTCGGGGCTATGGGGCGTGGCTATTTAGTAAGGTTACCCGACGAGTATCTGCGTACGCTATGTGATTGCGACGGACTTTTGATCAACATCAAAATCCCGTGGCAACCGATCAAATGAGACTAAACTGCTAGATTTATAAAATTCAAACTAGTTATCTCATAACAATTTGTGGATTCCAAATTTTGTATCCCATCACATGATACCCGGACGACGTTAAACTTTTCGATCGAATCATCAATGTCCCACAATTCTCCGAGAGCTCAACACTTGAGCACAGTTTAATAATACCCAGAATATACCACAGTACCTATGCACTAGCCGTAGAAGGGCAGACCCAAGCCTTACTCATGTCGCCACGGAACTGCGACAAACCCTAGGGTAGGACCGCGGTTCCGCGATCGAAAAAGTCGAGTTAGGGTTTCATTCTTCTAGAGTGTTTACAGAATTACTTACATGTTTTTCCGAATACGTTAAACTTGGAAAAATAGGTTTTTGACATTCGATCGAACTTTTTAACTTTGCCTAGACAACATGCGAATATCCGAAACAATGTTAAAACTACGAATACGAAACACTCTGAATTGCTTATAGTGTAAGATTACATCACATGCAAAATTAGCAAAAACAAACAACACATGAAACACCAAAACCCAGATTCTGGAAGACACCAAAAAATTCAACCCATTCCTGCACAACAAGGCCGAGCTCACCGGAAAACCTAGGCATGTCGCCAGCCATTTTCCGAGCATAGGGGCTAAATTTTTCAGTGTTTTCATGATGCATCCCATACAACATTCTGCAATTGTTTGAAAAAATTTTAGAGGACCTTTTAAAATCGACAGAAACTAGGGTTTCATGTTGCAAGTTTCAGAGTAGTTTCGGTTTCGTAATCTTAACAGAATTCGTCTAATTTTCTAGCATGGTTCTGATACCACTGCAGGGTTGCCTAGTACGGCAGCAAGGTTTCGGGAGGCATCGTCCATGCCAATTTCAAAATTTTAGCCGTTATAGCCAACCTTAACATAGAATCGTTTACTGGAAATCCGACGGAATGAAATGCAAACAACTTTGCAAGTAAAGTGAACAAGGAATATGTTCCCCTCCGAAAGACGACGCGGCGGAGACACGTTGCCTGAGATTCGGGGCAGATGCTAATAGGTGCTATCCGTCCACCTCTCCGAAGATGCCAAGTTGATTTATGGCACCGTGTATCGAAGGTTTAAACGGATGTGGCCGATATAGCAGACTTCGTCAGATTCCCCCTCACTTGAGGGGTTTTTGATTGTGGGGACGCTCTTCCCTGCAGGCGCAAGCCCCTGCTGTTAATTACGCTACTGCGTCGCGGTAACAAGTTTCTCCTTCTCCATAAGGTCACTTCGTGTCATGGGTGTTTGTTTTGTGTTTGGTTGCCCGTGGATTGTATACGGAGACTAATTTGTACTGTCGCCCGTAGGACGTGGATTAGTCCAAATCCGTATCTTTCTTAGATTTGGGTTGGGGGGGTGTTTAAGGATACGTTAGCCTTATTTGAGGCTAAGATCGACTTAAACGTTCGTTAAGGACACGTTAGTCTAATTTTAGACTAAGATCGACTTAACGGGATCGTTTAGACCCGACAAGAGAGCAATTGGAGGCTCTATTGTTTAGTTTAGTGACTTTGCGGTCGATAGGTAGTTTAAGAACATTCCGGTCCAATGTTAGTTTTAAGACATCGCGGTCAAGGTTAAGGACATCATAGTCCGTGAGTTTAAGGACCTCACAGTCCGGTGTTTATTTTAAGACATCACGGTCGAGGTTAAGGACGTCATAGTCCGTGAGTTTAAGGACCTCACAGTCCGATGTTAGTTTTAAGACATCACGGTCATGGTTAAGGACATCATAGTCCGGTATTAGTTTTAAGACATCACGGTCGAGGTTAAAGACGTCATAGTCCATGAGTTTAAGGACCCCACAGTCCGTAGCAGTGTATGGTTGTCGGGACCCGTCACCTCTCTGACGACGTTGAAGGATTACAACGACAGATATCAGAGGTGTAAAGAGATGTACCCTCGAACCGGATGTAAATTTATTGGGAGAGCAGTTTTGCTCAGTTCAATTTAAATTGAGGACTTATAGCCAGAATTGGGCTAAGTCCAGTTGAAAATGTTCAACATTTTGTTCATGTTCTGCCTATTAGGCTTTTACTTGGGCTCTGCCCTTTTATAATGCATAGCATTGGGCTCTGTAATTAAATGCATGGCATTTATATTTGGCCTGTTAGACCTTTACTTGGGCTCTGCCCTTTTTTAATAATGCATAGCATTTATAGTGGTCTGATAGTGCGCCACGTAGCTTGTCAGGCACTTTGCGCCAATTAAAGAGCGCAATGCGCTAGCGCATGCGAAAGTGACAAGTGTCACGCTCTGCGCTAAGCGCAAGTCTGTTAGTGCAGCGCGCTGTCTGAGTGCGCTGCGCCAGTGCGCTATGCCAGTGAACGAAACGTGGCGCGCTCTGGTGCAGTGCGCCATTCCAAGAGCGCAGTGCGCTGTTTTAGAATCACAAAGCGCAGAATGTGTCTGTGATTGACACGTGGCGCGCTCTGGTGCAGTGCGCCAATCCAAGGAGCGCAAAGGCGCATTTCAAAAGTGCAAGGCACTGTCCAATAGAGCAGAGCGCATCTTGATCATATTAAGATCAAAGAACAGGTTCTTTAAAAGAGGTTTTACCTCAAGATTCAAGAACCAGAGTTCTCGTTCTCATCAAAAGGCTGTGCTTTTATATTGATCAAAAGATCTAAGAATGAAGTAAATTACTTCTTTTAATCTTTTATGATTGGATCTTTCCGATCTTGTTCTTTTTTTTTATTGAAGATCTTGATCTTGTTCTTAGATCTTTGATCTTTTTTAGAAGAAATTCTTCTTTTTGTGAGGTGTTTTCATCTCTGTTCTTCCAAAAATTAAATTCTTTACCTTTAAAGATGAAGAAGATGATCTTCTTTTTTCAAAGGCTTGCATTTTCTTCTCTTTGAGTTTTTCTCAAAGTTTTTAGAGGGTTCTCTCTCTTCTGTTTTTTTTTGTCTCTGAGACTTGGAGTCTAGGGGCCTTTATATAGGGTCAATTGATTTGTTAAGTTAGTTACAAAGATCTTTCTCTGATTAATCTGGGGATATTTCCCCACTGTTGGAACTTTGATCCTAAGGCCTCTGTTTTACAGAAGGCAATCTTCTTATTTTAATAAGGTTGGAAAGATTTTTCTAGAATTTTAATTCTGATTAATTAATAATTTATTATTTAAATTCCAGTACTGGCACAATTGGCGCTAGCGCACCTGCGCTTGACACGTGTCGCGCAGCGCAGAGCGCAGCGCAACTGTGCTAGCGCGTCTGTGTTTGACACGTGGCGCGCAGCGCAACTGCGCTAGCGCACCTACTTTTGACACGTGGCGCGCAGCGCAGAGCGCAGCGCAACTGCGCTAGCGCACCACTGTTTGATACGTGGCGCGCAGCGTAGAGCGTAAGTTGTTGGGTTACTAGGCACTGTAAGAAGGTTCTACAAGGCATCAACCAGGTTCTACAAGGCATCAACCATGCCCGATTAAAATTTTAGCCGTGCCGAATAACTCTAAACAAGATCTTTAAACTAGAGATTAGGCGAAAACTAGCAAGTTAAACTCTTTAACACTAAGTGAATATGAAATACAACCTTTGTAGATCGGTCCTTCACTTCTAAAGCTCCTTGTTGTAGTCCCTTCGCTGCGATCATCGAACTCCCGGACTCTCGGACGGCTCCATGAGAAGAGGGCAACGGTTTTGCTTGAAGTCTTCGAGGCCGAAGATGATCTACGTCGAGGGAATACGAACTCAAGCTTCTACTTCACTAACTAGAGAACTAGTGAAGAAAACACCCTAAACTAAAGTGCTAATCTAGAAGAGGATGATGAAATCGGAAATGGGTACACTTTAGAATTTCTTTTCTCACTTTGTATCTCTCTCTTTATCAAACCCTAGAAAGAATTGAAAGAGGAAGAAGATGAGCTCAAAATGAGAATGAAAACTTATCCAAGAGTGAGAGAGCTAACCATGGTGAGTGAGTATCATATACTAACTCATGTAGAGACATAACCATCGCTAATTATAGTGGTTAGGTTTATAAAAATCCTAAGTAAAAACAAAACTAGTGGACTTTGGTCAATGCACTCACAAGCTTCATGCACTTGAACAATTATCCACTAATTTTGTATTTACTTTGTATATTAAAACCCTACCAATATAATTAGTATGGTGTATGTCTCATACACCTATGTAAGCTGTATCAACAACCATGATACAAAAATGTACACAAATAAATATATATCACATATATATTAAGTTGTGCACAAGTGAGAAAAATAAATGCTTAAGTGAACCAATGTTAGTTAATGTAAATTAGTATATCACATATACAATTATACACTAAATTATTAAATCAACACTTGACTAAATAATCCGGTTATATCACATATAACCGACTAACACAAAATGTACCAACTTATCGAATCAACACTTGATTCGATAACCCGGCTATATCACATATAACCGGCCGATACAATAGTCGCGAGAATAGAATACGGTATCACATACACGCATTATTCTCGGTCCCGCACATATCACATATGCGCTCCTATTTCGTTTTTCCTGAACCAGTATAATCTCTATGTAGGACTCTAAAGACTCGTCAATACGCCGGCAGTAGGTGATGATCATATCAAGCATCCACAAGCCGTCAGCGGTACTAGCTGGACGTAACGGCTACCTGGGTATTGAGCGATCAGAAGATCAGCAAGCAGGCCCGCTGCAACTCCTGCAAAAATCCTGACAGTGACACTACCGTACAGTCCGGTCTCCTGGTCTGATATGTCGCATATCAAGTCTGTTGGAGATAGTGCCCTCAGAGTCAATTATTGGATCGCAGGTATGTGAATGCAATGATTGCGGAGGACCTATACCGGTAGGACAGTTGTTTACCCCAATCAGAGCAAAGCTCTATTCAAATTCCGAGGCGGGAGATGAAGCAACGCTTCATCTTCCCCCAATCAGAGCAAAGCTCTGCTTTGAAAATTTAAAATTTAATAAATGAAGCAACGCTTCAGATTATTTGCGCTGCGCACCACGCCACGTGTCAGGCGCAGACGCATCAGCGCAACGCCCAAGGCAACGCACCCAATCAGAGCAAAGCTCTGTTTTAAACAAAATTAAATGAAGCAACGCTTCAGCTGCGCGACACGTGTCAGCGCAGATGCGCTAGCGCAGTTACGCTGCGCTGTGCGCTGCGCGACACGTGTCAGCGCAGATGCGCTAGCGCAGATGTGCTGCGCTGTGCGCTGCTTGACACGTGTCACGCTCTGGAGCATTTGCGCCTAACAGAATTAAAATTCTGAGAAATATTTTTGTTCTTGTTAAAACAAGAAGATTTTCTTCTTTAAAACAGAAGCCCTTGGATCAAAGATCCAACGGTGAGGGAGATTCCCCAAATCACTCAGAGAAAGATCTCTTTAACAAATTTAACTAATTTATGGGCACTATAAAAAGGACCCTAGGCCTCAATTCAAAGGGATCAACATCTTTCTAAAAAAAAGAGAAGAGAACTCTTGAGAACTCCTTAAGAACAACAGAAGGTAAAAACCTTTGAAAGAAGAGAAAATTCTCATATGAACAGATCAGTGATCTAAAAACAAGATCATTGATCTTTAAACATAACTAAATAAAATGAATAAATAAAATAAAAATAGTGCTTTGCACTTTTTCATGAACCTTTGGTTCTTTAAGATAAAAAAAAACTTATCTTTTCCTTTGATCTAAATTAGATCAAGAAATCTAACAGTGCTTTGCACTTCTGTTCTTGAATCTAAAAGATTCTCAAATTAATAGTGCTTTGCACTTATAAATCTGCACTGTTGCGCTCTTGGGCTGGCGCAAGCCCCCAGAGAGCGCCACGTGTCAGCGCCTGAATCAATTGGGCTATGCGCTTTTGAATAGAGCTTCGCTCTCTGAAATTGGCGCAAGCCACCAGAGCGCGCCACGTGTCAGCAGCGCAAGCGTAGCGCACTAGTGTAGCGCACTGCGCTGCATGACACGTGTCATCACCACGAGCGCTTACGCTATCTGATTGGCACAAAGCGCCTAACAAATGCAAGGCATTTCTTAAAGGGCCAGGCCCAAATCAAAAAGACCAAGCAGGCCAAAATAAATTGCAAAGCAATAAAAGGGCAGTGCCCAAATAAAATTGATGCTCTGCATCATTTATAAAGGGCAGAGCCCAAAACAAATTAATGCTCTGCATCCTTTCTGGGCAAAGCCCAGATAAAAATAAGAAGAAATGCAATGCAAAGAACAAATAAAAATGATGAGTATTTTCCAACTGGACTTAGCCCAATCATGGCTGTAAGTCCTCAAATTAAATTGACTGAGCACGGCTGCTCCCTAAATCAATTTATATCTGGTTCGAGGGTACATCTCCGAACTCCTCTGATACCTGTCGTTGTAATCCTTCAACGACGTCAGAGAGGTGACGGGTCCCAACGACCACACACTATATGGATTACAGGGTCCTTAAACTCGTGGACCGAGACGTCCTTAAAACTAATATTGGACCGAGACGTCCTTTAAACTAATATTGGACCGAAACGTCCGTAAACTAATGTTGGACCGAAACGTCCCTAAACTAATATTGGACCGAAACGTCCCTAAACTAATGTTGGACCGAGACGTCCTTAAACTAATGTTGGACCGTAACGTCCTTAAACTAATGTCGGACCACCACGTCCCTAAACTGGAACATGGACCACCACGTCCCTAAACTGGAGCATGGACCGCAACGTCCCTAAACTACCTATGGACCACTACGTCCCTAAACTGGAACAATAGAGCCTCCAAATGCTCTTTTGCCAGATCTAAACGATCCCGTTTAAGTTGATCTTAGCCCCCAAACACGGCTAACGTATCCTTAAACATTCAAACGGACTATAAAACTCCAAATCAACCTTGCTTCAAGGGTACATCTCTGAACTCCTCTGACATCTGCCGTTGTAATCCTTCAACGACGTTAGAGAGGTGACGAGTCCCGATGGCTAGATATTAAATGGATTATCACGTTAAGTTGATCTTAGTCTCAAACAGGACTATCGTATCCTTAACGAACGTTTAAGTTGATCTTAGCCGCAACGCGACTAATGCATCCTTAAACTAAAAACACCAAACCTAAATCTAAGTAAATACGAATTTGGACTAATCCATGTCCTACGGGCGACGGCATTACTCAGTCTCCGTATACAATCCACGGGCAACCACAAACAAAACAAACATACACGACACGAAGTGAAATTCTGGAGAAGGAGAAAGTTGTTACCGCGATGCGGTAGAGTAATTAACTGCAGGGGCTTGCGCCTGCAGGGAAGAGCGTCCCCACAATCAAAAACCCCTCAAGCGAGGGGGAATATGACGAAGTCTGCTACATCGGCCGCATCCGTCTAAATCTCCGATACACGGTGCCATAAATCAACTTGGCATCTTCGGAGAGGTGGACGGATAAAACCAAATAGCATCTGCCCCGAATCGCCAGCGTCAGGACATCGCGGTCCTGTGCGCCGCCCTTCGGAGAGGAACAGATTCTGGCACGCCCGGTGGGACCTTTTCCATCTTTCCACTCCACACTTCGTGTGTCGTCTTCGCGAACCCATCGCGGTTTGTTAATGGTTGCCTTAGGATTTCAAGTTACTAAGATTTGGTCTCTTGCCTAGCGCAGAACTCAAAATTCAATGGCCTTTAACTGCACCAACTGCTCGAAGTGCCCCTGCAATGGACGCTCCACCTCCCCCGGAGGTGTAGCATATGGGCCCCAAGCGGCTTCCTTCCTCGCTCTACCGGTAGACCAGGTGACCCAAGCCACCACTGGCCTGTTCTTCGGGACCATGATCCCACCTACAAGCATCTCTGCGCCAATACCTGCACCGGAAGTGAACAAAAAGTCGGTCTTCGACCGGCTCACTGCTACGACGGCCCCTGTCAACGGGTCACCCACTGCCAAACCAACAGCCTCTGTTTTCACCAGGCTAAATCAGAACTCTAAACTGGCTGTCCCAAGGAAAGCAATGACTGCTGCTCCGGAAGTCGTCAAGGAGGCTTCCCCTGTCAAAGAGTCAGTCTTTTCAAGACTGACGATTCCTGCTCCTGCCCCTGCTCGAGGATCCGTCTTCGACAGGTTGAATATCACCCCTCAAAAGACAACCTCAGTCTTTAAGAGGTTAACACCGGCGGCACCTCATTCAGTAAGGGGAAAAAAAGAAGATGTCTCAATCTCCGAGCCAGTCCCAACGGCTCGTCATGCTCGACGTCGCCATTGGCAACGAGTGAGGAAGGCAGGGGGCAACTCCCCCTCAGGGCTAACTCCACCGGCTCCAGTGGTGGAAGTCAACACTGTTGTTCTAACTGGGAACAGCTTTGAACCGTTGAGGAGGGTACGGAAGAATTCTCTAACCACTATATTGAAAAGATCTCCTCCGCCTGCGGAGAGAGTTCCGGGAACAAAACAAGAACAACCCCCTCAACGACTGTCTTCAAAAATTTATAAAGTTTGGCGGAGGGTTCAGGACTCCGTGATTGACCCAGGTCACTCTCGTCGCCAGAAAAAGGCGAAGGTGGAAAAAGACAAGGACCGTCCCATTAAACAGCAGGGGACAGCAGCTGCTAGGGTGCCCCCTTCAACTTCAACGGCCCACAAAAGAAGGAGGCCGGAGAAAAACCCCACGCCGGCGAAAAATATCCGAGGTGGTGAACCCAAACGCCCTAAGTCAGGGGGCATTGTAGTTCATACCGTTTACGTGGCGTCTGGTAAAGAGGACAGTCGCATATCTACAGGTCATAGACCACTTACACGGTCAGTGACCAAGGCTCAGGAGCAGCAACAGAAGCTCCAGGAGATGATGAACGCTATGGCCGCACTTACAGGGCCAAAAGAGAACCTTGAAACGTCCTCAGATGAGCGCCAGGAGGAAGAAACCGATGCCGAATTCCTTCGTCGGATATTGGAGAAGAAGGACAAAGAGGCTGCTGAACAAGCAGCCAACATACAGCGTATGGGCCTCCTCTTCCAGGACATGATAGGGATGATGATACAACAAGAGCCCCCGGTTGAAGAGCCCCCGATCGTCCTTGGAGACGATAGGGGAGAAGCATCAAATCCTCCACCAGCTCTGTCGATGGATAAGGAGGATACAATCTCCAAAGCTGATTTGGATGAATACATCGCCCAACAAATACGGGTTCATCATGCGACCAAAGCAGCCGGCCAGGTCGTAAAAACGGGGCGGCCATATCCAAGTTGGTACGATCAAATCAAGTACCCGCCAGGTTATACGATTCCCAAGTTCCATGTCTACAAAGGGACGGGCAATCCTCACCAGCATGTTGCCCAGTTCAGGGCACTCTGCGGAAACACCGGCGGTGATGACAAGCTTTTGCTTCGCCAGTTTGTTGGAAGTTTATCAGATACGGCGTTCGAGTGGTACTCTGAACTCCCGAACGACTCCATCAAAACCTTCGCAGAGATGGAGCTGCTGTTTACTCAGCGTTTTGCAAGCGCCAGTGAACGTACCCCGATGACGGCACTGATTAACGCTAGGGTAAAGCCCGGCGAGACGTGGGTTCAGTACGCTATACGATGGCGGAACTTATGGTCAAAGTGCGAGCAGCGCATTGAAGAAGCTCCTGCGGTGCGTATGTTTGTGGGAACCCTTGATCCGCAAGCAACCATCTCACAATTTATGATGTTTTTCAAGCCAACTACCTTCCAGGCCTTGATTGACAAGCTAGCGCAGATGGATCAGATGGGCCATAAACCTCCTCTTCCAAAGCCGGACTCCCGAAATGACAAAGGGAAGGGAAAAGCGATCGTCGTCGCTAATGCTCAACAACAACCGAGCAACTCGAAGCCGGTTGTGCGTCAAAATAATATGCGCCCGTACGTAGACCTTGAGGAGAGGCTAGGGCGTCCTTACTCGTTTCCCCGCGATAAAACGAGAAGGTTATTCCAGCTGGCATTGCGCAATTGACTCATAAATCTGCCGGATCCAAAACGTCCGTTGCAACCAAGTGACGTCAACAAGCCCAACTACTGTCCTTATCATCGATTACTAGGCCATCCGATCGAAGACTGCTACGTTTTCAAAAATTGGCTTGAAAACCAGTACCGACAGGGCAAGTTCGCGTTATCTTACAAATGGAAGGTGAATCCCCCGCAGCCCCACACCTCTAAGGGGACGAATACGCCGGGGGCAACATGCTCCGTCATTGAAGAAGCTCTGTGGGAGGTTGTATTATCAGCCAAGACAAAGAGAATGCTAAACGATCTTCAGACATGTCTAGCGATTAGGTGGAAGAACCCGTTGGAACTGCAGGTCATTGAAGGGATGCTGAAGCCACGTCCAACTCCAAAGACCGATGGTGGTGACTCAAGCACTCGCAACCAGCCATCAAAATCTTCGAAGAAGAAGAAAAAGAAATCAAAGAAGCCCTTGAACCCTAGCAACAAGCGCTCGGACTTGCAAAAACAAATTGACGCGCTAGAGGAATACAACAGAAGGCACGGACTCCCATTACACTCCAAGAGTTCCTCAATCACGTCTTCCAAGAGGAAGGTGAAAGAGAAAGTTCGTCAGATGAATCTGAAGAATGCGTGGCAAGCTGTCATATGATTTCCCATTCGTTCATGAACGATGAGGAGACTTCTTGTACTGAAAAGCTGGGGGCAGATCCTGAACCAAAGGTTCTGGGGCCATCAGATGAAGTAATTGACGCATTCCTTAATGAAGCTCGGTTGAAAAGTAAAGCTGATCGGGAGCGCGAGGCGGCTATATTTGAAAGGGCCAAGCGCCAGCGACTTGATGAAGGAGCTGAGACGATCTCGTTGGAGCTAAACACCTCCGCTATCGACAAAAGCCAATTTAAGATGAGGAAAAATTTTGCTAAGGCCATATCAATGGGCATGAAGCTACCATCCTTTGAAGGAAACATCACCGGTGAAGTGGAAACGCACCCCTCCTATTGCTTATATCATCAGAAGGTTTCGCATCCTACTCAAGAGTGCAAAGCTTTCGATAGATGGTAGCAAGGGTATGTAGCTCATCGACAACACTTTAAACGGGAAAAGCGTAAAACTCGTCGGGAGCAAAGAAATACGACCGAAGGGATTAAAAGAACTATCGGCGATTGTCGCGTGGTTAACACCGGCGGGTCACAAGTGCCTACATTCGGGAGTGATTCTGATGGAGAGTTAGAACTTGCCCCTCTCTTTAAAGAGTCCGCTTCGAGAAAAGAAGAAGAGCTGAAGGTCTGCGAAAATATCCGGTTGCGGAATCGGACGCTGCCTGAAAAGAACCTCGGACCCTTGAACAGAAAAGATAAAGGGAAAGAAAAGGTTTCTGAAGATATCGTCTTAGATGACCAAGTGGTGGAAGAGCTAAACGCCAAAGACCCGCCGAAGAAGAATAAGGTGGATTACAACGTCTTAGCGCATCTGAGAAAGCTACCCTCACAGCTCAGTATTCTTGACGCTCTTTTGCTATCAAAGGAGGCGAGAGATTCGTTGATTAAGGCACTCCAAGATCCAGAACAATTCCAAGCATGCCTGGCCGAGGAAAACATGAAGGATGAATTAGAGGAAGTGCAGACGGCCGATGTCACTTTCGGCGACGAGGACCTTCTCCTTGGGACGTGCGAGCACAATCGCCCCCTCTATGTCTCAGGATACTGTCACGATATAAAGATAGGAAAAATCCTGATCGACAATGGATCCTCCGTTAATCTCCTCAATGTACGGGTTTTAAAAGAAATCTGCATGAGCGTCCAGCACCTTGCTCGTGACAAGATCACCATCTCCGGGTTTGACTCCCAGTCATCAAGAACTCTTGGGTCTGTGATACTGACGTTACGCTTCGGGCTACTCGTCACGGACATTAAGTTCCATGTCATAGACGCCAAGACATGCTACAACGCTTTGCTTGGCCGACCATGGTTACACGAGTACAACATCATCCCTTCTACACAACATCAGTGTATGAAGTATTTAAAGGATGGTTTCGAGTATACCGTGACGGGAGAACTGAGCCCGTTCTCTGTGAACGAGGTCCGCAAATACGAAGATACCAAATACTTCTTACCAGATTTCGAAGATACAGAGAAGTGTCACAAGCCGGAGAATAAAGCTAATGCCACCATCCCTGTCTTCGGCAGTGATACCGAGGAGGAAGAGAAGATAGTGTATTCGGGTCCGCCCCAACACAACAAGCCAGGACCGTCCGAGCCTACGTTGATCTTTGTAGGGTTCCTAGGCACACTAATGAGGTCTCACAAGGCATCAACCATGCCAATTTGAAATTTTACAAGTGCCGAGAAACCCTAATACGGATCGTTAACTAGATTTTAGGTGAAACAAGCAACTAGTTAACAATTTAACTAAGTGAACGAAAATACAACCTTTGTAGATCCGGTCCTCCACCTCCATAGCTCCAAGATGAAGTCTCCTTGCTATCCAAATCGAATCCCGGGCTCTAGCGTCGGCTTCATCGGAGAAATGGACGGGCTAGGTCACCGACTACGATGCCGAAGATGATCTACGTCGAGGCATCACAAGATCAAGCTCCAACTTCACCAAGCCATGAAACATGTGAAGAAAACACCCTATACTACTTGGCAAGAGGTAGAGGATGAAGAAATAGGAAGTGGGTTCACTTTAGAATTGGATTTCTCACTCTTTTCATCAAATCACCATTGATGGAAGTAAGGTTTTCTTCTTTGAAGAAGAAGAAGAAGAAGATAATTATCATAAGAATAATGAGAGAAATAGAAAATAGATTATTCTTATCATAACTATAATCATGGTTAAGTGTAGAGAGAGGACTATGGTTAAGTGAAATGGTTAGAGTTAAGGATGAGACAAAATGGTCACTTTAGTCAAAGCTTCATGAAGCTTCATGAACAAACAAAGAAAGCCACCATTTTTCTCTTTATCATTTCCATAAGAAATAAATAAATAAATAGATATGAAAAACAAAACCCTAACCATTTAAATAACCATGGTTTAATCTTTACACAAACTCAAGTAAACATGTATCATCAAACATGATACATACAAGTGCACAAAACTATATCACATATACAATGTGCACATCAAGTGAGAAAATCCATTTAAAGTGAAGAAATATTAGTTAATGCAAAGTAATATATCAAATATATAATTATACATTAAATCATTAAATCAATACTTGATTTAACGATCCGTTCATATCGCATATAACCGACTAATATTCAATGTATCGGCTTATCGAATCAATCCTTGATTCGATAACTAGGTTATATCACATACAACCATTCGATACATTCATCGCGAGAATGGCATACGATATCACATACACGCATTATTCTCGGTCCCGCACATATCTCATATGCGCTCCTATTTCGTTTCGCTTGAGCCAGGAAACCTCTGTGTAGGACTCTAAAGACTCGTCAATACGCCGGCAGCAGGTGATGATCATATCAAACACCCACAAGCCGCAAGTGGTCTGCTAAACGTAACGGCCACCCGGGTATTGAGCGATCAGAAGATCGATGAGCAAGCCCGCTCATACTCCTGTGAATCCAACCAGTAACACTTACTGTACAGTCCGGTCTGTTCGTCTGATATGTCGCATATCTCGCCTAGGGGTGGTAAACGTCAGACCCCAGTAGCTCGATAAGTCGTGTCGATATGAGGTCTGTAACAGTTCGAGAAACTACTGGTAACACTTACCAGTAAATCTCAGCAACCCTGGCCAGGGATTTCCAGTTATAGCCAATCGAACACAGTGCAACATCAACTCCCTATACCGGGAGAGACGAATCCCCTCCTATCGCTCATTGCCTCCATGTGATTCGGGACTGTACCCAAAAACCACCGTTTTGCACGCCCTCTTGGACGTGGTAAGGTGGAAATCAAAGCATAGTGGGAATCACACAAGACTCTATGACGATATCGGGTCTACAGACTAACCTGTACCAGTGTCACCAGAGAACTGCCATCTGACGTAAGGTATAATACCATCTGGGAGTTCTCGGCGAGTCCGTCCAGTGTACCCAGTCTCTACTGAGCACTCGTATATCATCTCTGATGTCAAACACCAATGGATGTGGGATCATCCATCGCCCATCTGTATGGGTCGAGAAGGTATACGCTTGTCTACTCTGGTATATCGATGCCCCGTCTCGATACACCCACGACTAGGGACCTTGAAGGATGTACTTATGGACTACCATGTCCCCACTAGTATGATCCGCATCATAGTCCAGGTAGTCAAGTACACATCCTTAGGGCTTTACCAACATGTATCGGAGAGACAGTCAGTGTACACGTTAAGGTAAAGATCTACCAGATAGCATACTATCATGTCGAGCAAGAAAGTCCTCCCTATATATGTCCAAGCATCCACTACAATATACATCCAGTGTATAGTAATGACCTCTAGGGCATACATATAACTAACAATCTCCCATTTGCACTAGGGCCATCTGTAGCAGTGGTTATAGTATCTCATACTCAACCATCCCATAAAAGTCTCTCTCTGGGAACAGGCCTTCGTGAGTGGATCCGCCGTGTTGTCCTCTGAGTCTACTCTCCTAACCTCGATCCCTTAGAGATCAACCATCTCCATGATCTGGTGATACTGCCTTAGAATATGTCTGGATCACTGATGGGACCTGTGTTCCTTGGCATAAGCCACAATTCCATTGTCACATAATGGGAGGAACATAGTTCATCTCATGAACCAATATACACCCAAACAGCCTCTTTGGTAGCATCTTAAGTGGCAATGTATCCTGCCTTTATCGTCCAGTATGTCACGGTATCTAGCTTGGAACTCTTCCAACATACCGTCCCTCGATAGAGGGTAAAGACAATGCCTGTGACTGACATTTAGTCGTCTTTATCACCCCAGAACATTTCCAGTGATTTTCCCTAGGATCAACTGATACCATCTCACTACAACTAGCGAGTATCCTAACATCCATTTAGATCTATCTCATAGATCCAAAATCCAGGATTTAGTAGGTATCACTTTGATCCTATGTGGAGAATCATTGTGATAAGCAGAGATTGATCGAGCGTAGCATAGGAAACTCTTTCCCTATCAAGAGTATGTCATCCACGTACTTTACGAGGATCACTACCATACTCCCTACTACCCTTATGTATATATGATCGCACGCTTTTGGCGTGTCGGATGTTCAAAGAATTTAAGTGTAACCGCGATCAGGACGGTGTCGCTTTGCAGCTAGCCGGTGAGCATGGGTCGGTCCATAGGGAGATGGTGTATTTTACCTTCTTGTCTTAGACGAGTCAATTAAAGAATCTTGTATGTGTTTGTTTGATCTAACCTATGTGTTTATCTGCAAGTATAAAGTTGTTAAGAAAAATACGAGATTGTAAGCTAAGATATCCGTACTCAAAAACCTTTGAGCCGAGTCTTGACCAATTGAAGCTAAGCAATCGGCAACAACGTGGATTAGGGGATTTAAGCGCGGTATTCGTGGAATCCGGCTTATTTACCCTTGTCCTTCCGTTCTTGTCTCTTGCCTTCGCCTCCGGCCAAACCGAACGCAACCGGTCGCGGTTAGGAATCACCGTTACCTTGTCAGGGTAGGGTGCCTAACAGAGCGCTTGCGTATGGTGTGGGCGGAGTTCAATGGAAAATAACGGGAAAAGGAAAAGAGAAAAGAAAATCTTTAACTTATAAAACCGTATTTTATCTTACCAACAATAATTACAACATTCACAATATAAACAAAAGAGAACAAAAAGAAAAGAACAAAGAAAAGAAAAGATTACAAGAATGAAAATGCATGAATAAAAGTGCATGATAATAAAGACAAGGTAATAAAGAGCAAGTAATAAAATGCGATAAAAAGAATACGGAACTAGGACCCAAGCCAAGCATGTGCTCAATAGCCAACCCTTAAACTTGCAAGCTCAATGAAGAACTTGCAAGATCAAGGGAAGGATAGAAAGCGCATGTGAAGTGAAGTGCTAGCCCGTGAGAAAATACGACCCTTGAGATCAATAACTAACTCTTAACCATTCAACCTCAATGAAGAGATTGAATGAGCAAGAGAAAGCAGAAATCTCAAGGGGGAGCAAACTAACAACAAAGATAAAAAACCCTCATCTTCATTAATTTTCACTCAAAAGCTCTCACTACAATTTCATGGAAAAAGAATGAAGAAGAAGAAGAAGAACTATACAAAAAACTACAAAAGAGTGGACACAAAATTGGACCCCCTTCTCCTTTGCCCATGGTTTGCTTTTATAGGCAAAGAAAGAGACCTTTCCTTTAATTTGAATTTGAATGCATCCAAAATTTGGAGGGAAGTTTGAATTTTTGAATTTGAATGCATCCAAAATTTGGAGGGAAGTTTGAATTTTTGAATTTTTGAATCAACACTTTATGCATTGAATGCACCATTCCCTCTCGTGCTCTGTGCTTGTCCCTCTCGTGCTTTGTGTTTGACCATCTCGTGCTTTGTGCTGCCCCTCTCGTGCTTTGTGCTTGTCTGAGACATGAATGACCACTGTCATTTGTCTTGTCTCTGGAACAGGTACGCGGCACTGGACGGATACGGATGATCGGAACCCGGCTTTTTTCTGCTGGCAACAGATGTCCTGGATTTTAGCGTAACAGTAAAGATTTTGTATTATTTGCGTTATTTTGGACTAGGAACCTGTAGCCTGTAAATATGTAGCAAACACGGATTAAAAGCACCTGCCTATAAATAAACGAGCATAAGAATGGGCGGTATAAAATGCAGTTTTCTATGATGAACAAATACCCCCAAACTTATCTTTTGCTCGTCCCGAGCAAAACCATTTATTCACAAAAGAGAATCCTAACCGCACTTTCGCAGGGAACGCGATTGCACTGAGCGTGTGCAACAAGCCGTTAAACCTCCAGGTGTCCCTAGTAGGAGGAGTGTTGTCTCCTGAGGGTTTTCAGCGGATACTACCCACAAAATCCGGTCAAGCTAGTTTTGCAAAATAACTATGATTCAAACCCTAAAGTTTTGTTTCAGAAAATAACAATTCTATTATCCTAAGTCTAGACTATCGAACCTTTATTTTTCACACCTCGCTTCATATTTAACTACAGATTTTATATGTCATTACGTGCAGTGCAAATAGTGTCGTTAAGTTCCAGAAAGATTGAATAAAGTCATCATGTCGCACAATAAAGCCCAGATAACAATTTTAAAAGGATCACATAAGTTTTATAAAGAGTTAAGCATTTTTCAAGTTTCGTTTTCCAGTAAGGTTTCAACTTCAGAATTTCTATCTTCCTTAACAGGAAACTAAGTCATATTTTTCACTTCACCTTTTTCTTGTTTTCATTTCATACACACCTCTGTGAACGTGCAATAGTCTTTATCATAGAGTAAAACCTTCATATCTCCGTTAAATTTTTTTTTATAAAAGCTTGTCTTTTATCAAGATTATTCTCACACAAAGAACCGTTAGGAATTTTAACTCGGAGAGAACACTTGCTTGACTTTGTTTTTCTCTGGACTTTCTAGGCTTCTTAGCGAGCTTTGGGCCAATGCACCCAAACCAGTTGGTTTTAGGGCATTAGGTGTAGAAACACCCCAGCGGACTTAATTACTCAAGTTACCTAGGTCCAAAAACAAAAGACAGTTTGGCGTGAAAAACATGATGATTCAATACGAACGGAGATATAACCGGTAGTTCAATCTTTTTTGGATAAAAGACGTGTTTAGTGGGTTCGGTGTGTAATCATTCCAATCAAGTTTCAGATGGGTTATTTTTCAGACTTAGTTCCAATTAAGGCATCAATAACATTTCTTCATATTCACTTACTTCATCAACTATTCTTGATATATTACTTATTTCAGAACAAACCTATTTGATCCTCAGAAAATCATTTATCTATTTAAAAGTTTTTTTTAAACATAACAGACTTGTCATCTAATTTCCAAGACTCACAACACGTGTAGTGTAATGTAAAGACGTATATCAGCTATAGTTAACTTCAAAGGAGAGTTATCTTTCAGGTTTTCAAAATCCAAACATAGGATTTAGTTATTCCTATCTTTTCAAACAAAAACCGTCGAATGTTGAATCAGAGTTCTTCCACAAGCTAACTTGACAAAAACGTTTTTTTTTTATATTTTTGGAAATTTTTTGATTTTTATGGGTTTTTAATAAGGTATGCAAATGCAGAATATACAAATGAATGCGAAGGAAGAAAGCTTACCGAGCACACCCCCAAACTTAAACTTGACAGTGCCCTCAATGTCAGGCTATACCAAGAGGGTCAAAATTGCCGGCGCTCCTTAAAAAACAAATTATATACAAAAGGAGAAAGAACAAAACAAAAAAAATATATACACCAAAAAGTGTCCCCCCCAAACTTAAGTGAAACAGTGCTTCCACTGTTTAAGCGATGAAGTTCAGGATTAGGGGGGAAAGAACAGTGTCAAGCTATACAAGGCCTTACACAGGCCAAAAGTGAGCACCAACCATTCAAAAATCTTATCTCTGTAAAGCAGTGGCTGGTGAAAGAAGGTGTAGGGAAAAGAGAGAGAGAATACGCGAGACCGTATTGGGAGAGAAGCAGGATACGGTCTCGGTATATCAGAAGAAGAAGAATGGCGGAAGGGAAAAAGAAGTGGAATACGAGCTTGAGGGTGCAAATGGAGTAAATAGATTAGCACAATTTGTGATGAGCGATGTGTGAAAAGTGATTGTGCTAATATATTTACCCGTCGAGAAATGGGGTCAAATCCCTCAAAATTCGTAAGAAAGCATGGGTACGCCGAACTTGGTAAACCAGACACAGGAAGTGAAAATGATACGGGTTCTTGCAAGGTCGGAACGATGGAAAGGATGGAGGGAAGTGGTTGAGGAAGGGTATCGGTTAAGGGTTCAGGAGGGTGTACACAGTTAGTGTAAGGAACAGGATGAATTGGAAAATCCGACTCATCATCTTGAACTGTTTCATCCTCAAAAATATCCTCAAAATTTTCCTCAAAGTTAAGCTCATCCATGCATATTTCATCAAAGTCCAGACGCATATGGGGTTCGGGAAAAACATTTAATGACTCGGGATGATGATTTGAAGAGACAAACTCAGCCAAATCTACGGGTTCATCATCCAAAATGTTCCCAGCGTCAATATCCTCGATCAAGTGAAAATCTATATTCTCAGACACCTCAACAACAGCATGGATATCAATCGATTTAGGTTCTAAAGTGGAGGTGCAGAGGTAAAGAGGATTGGGTATGGTTTCACTTGGAAGGGACCCTTCACAATCAGGTAAATCAAACACTACAAAGTCGCACAACTCATTAAACATTCTATCTTCAACTGGTGAATCGTTGGGAACACTAGATAGATATTCAAAACTGGAGTTATGGGATTTAAGTTGAACCGGGTAGGCTTGATTCGGAAGGGGATACAGCTCACTCTCAGCACTCAAATTCACAGCCTGTCCTGCCGCCTCATCATACATTGAAAAATTTGGAGCTAGTTGAAAACCAGCTACCGAGTCACTAGGTTGCATGAGGGCGGCCATGGACGCATTCAAATCCATCATCTGTTGGCTTGACGCTACCCTAAAGTCTTCCAAGGATTGTTCTAGACTAGACATTGGTTGTGAAGGGGTTTCAGTAAAAGATTCAAAGTTGTTTGGATACTGAAAACTCCCAAATGGCGGTTCTGATGCAATGTCTAGGGAAGGTGCAAAAGTAGGATAGGATTGGTAGGAATTGAATGGCTGGACAGGAGCAGGATCAACATTTGGATAAGAAGGTGAATGGAATTGTTGATCCCAAGAATTTATAGTGGTGAAAGGAGTGAAAGATCGGCCACGGGATTGTTCAATGCGTTCAGCGATGGACAAAGGACGACTTGCAGAAGGGGTATCAACATAAGCGGGAGTGAATGTTTGAAACGGTTGATACGAAGTGGAATGAGGAGTGCCAGTGTTTGTCCTAGACGCTGCTATGCGATCTTTCAGTGAAACTTTGGGCATGGAGGGGTCGTTCGATGTTCGGCCAAAACAAGAACCGTATGAAGTAATGTCTGGTTGTGGGTACCAAAGTTCGGCAAGAGTTTTGCGAGGTGGAGTACCCATGATATGAAGAGAGAAGGAAAGAAAGGAAGAGAAGAGGAAGGGAAAAATGAATGATTTTTTTTTTAAATTTTTTTTTATTAACAAAAGAATGAAGTATACACAAAAAGAATATGGACAAAAACAATCACGACACAAAAATACCACACACTTAATCGTTCTAGGGTTCACCTAGGTCAACTAGACCTGCTCAAGAACTTGATTGTCGAAGTTAAACTGTGTCGAGAAACAGACTCAAGATACACTGATCACGAGGCCAGGTCAGTGCAGAGATAAGGGGAGGTTTTCCAACGCTTTCGCGAAGTTCCTTAATTAAATAACCCTTTCTCTTTTGGCGGTTTCGCCGTTAACACTTTCCTAGACACCCCGTAAACAATATACCGTTAAGCAAGCTTCTAAACACAGTCAACTTCTCCTAGTGAGCGCGAAGTCCTTAAGGCTTAAAGTCTAGTTTCTTTTAAATTTTGTGTGGGTAAACGTTATGCGCAAGTTCGTGATTTGTGGGCCACGGAAAAGGTGATGAAATCCTTTACCGTATGTTGTGGGGTTCGCTTGCCCTTAAGTCCGTATTAATGTATGCAATGCGCAATTCAAAAAATTCTATAAAGAATCAAACAATCGTTTTTTAGTTTAAGCGCGGCGCTGCAACAAATACGGGTTAGTCAATTTTTAGCGTTTGCTAGCGAACTTGCAAAGAATCCTGCAAAGAATAGTATATTGGATGCGTCGGATTTGAGAAGAAGGTGTTAGTAAGTACGTACCGTTATGTTTTGGGTTAGGAAACCTCTGTTGAATCAAATCCGGTAAGCTTGAAAAGTTCGCTTGCGCGGGTCAAACTACCCGGATCTTTGGCACTGTACTTCGTAATCACCTTAACTTTGAATGTACACTTTGCTCCCACAATCGCAGTTTGCAAATCTGCAAAAATCTGCACACTTGCCCACAAAAATATTGTCCAAAAAAGAAAAACAAAAAGAATATTTTATATATATATATATACAAAAAGAATATTAACCCGAATAACAAGAAAGAAAATACGCTACCGTCTCCCCGGCAACGGCGCCATTTGATGATGTCAAACTGTTTGACTAACTCATCAAAACAGATATTCCAACTCCGCGATACCTGCTTCATCCTATAAAGCATCTTGTACACGTTTCCGCTGCTCCCACTGTCTACGAAGCCCTCTGGCTGTGTACTTATAGATGTTCTCTTCTAAAACATTATTTAGAAAAGCAGTCATGGCACCCAACCGCCAGATATCGTAGTCATGGTATGTAGCCGTGGTAAGTAGGATCCTGATGGACTTAAGCATAGCCACTAGAAAAGGTTTCATCATCATCCATGCCTGGTCGATGACGAAAACCTTTAACTAATCTAGCTTTGAAAGTCTCAACTTTTCCATCTACACCAAGTAGTCTTCTTAAGATATACTTGCTCCTGATGGGGATTTAACCCTTCAGATATAGCAACCAAAGTCCATACTTTGTTGGTGTACATGGATTCCATCTCAGATCACTAAGCATCCAGCCATTCTTACAGAGTCTTACTCCTGATGGCCAGCTCGAAACTAGTTGGGTCATCATCTCATGATGCAATCCTCACTCCCACTGTCATAGAGAAACCGAAGTATCTCTCAGGTGGGTGAGGAACCCTACTAGATCGGCGGAGAGGCTGAGGTTCGTTGGAATCTACTGAATCCTTTGGTTCTACCAAATCATCTGCTGTAGTTTATATAGCTGGAACTTTTCCAGTTCTACATTACAGACCTTTCCTCGAGTTTGTCCAGATTTTACTTTTATACATAGGCCGGACAACCCCAAATCTTAACTATCTTAAGGCATGGGCTCTACCCTTTCCATATCTCATATGAAGTGGTAGGCAACTGATTTGATCTTGACCCTTTTCAATAGGTATGCAACTTCTCAAGCGCATAACACCCAAAAGGAAAAAGGTAACTCAGTAGTACTCATTATAGAGCACACCATATCAAATAGGGTGTATCTGCTCCGCCCCGATTTACCATCGTGCTATGGTGTGTACGGAGGAGTAATTCTGAGAGAGAATCTCATTCTCCTTTAGAATAGTCCAAGATTTCCGTGCTCAAGTATTCTCCGCCTCGATCACATCAAAGGACATAATACTTATACCCGTATTTTGGTTCTCTACTTCTAAATCATATTCTGTGAATATCTCAAAAGGTTCGGACTTGTGTTTCAACAGGAACATATGTCTGAATCTAAAGAGATCATCAGAGAATGTAATTTTTTACAAAGAACCGATCTTGGCATGTGTAGACAGGGGAGCTTACATACATCAACATGTATCAATCCCAAGAGTTCACTAACTCTTTCTCTGCTTCCAGTAAACAGAGCTATGGTCATTTTATCTTTGTGACATGACTGGCAAGTTTCATAAGATGTAAATTCAAACTGATTTGAATATGCATCTAAATGTAACTTCAGCCAGTCGGGTCGCATTGATATGACCTAGTCTACAATGCCTCAAGAAGGATCCGTTAATTTCTGAACTCTTTCTCTTGTGTGTGTTCCGTATACTAAGAACTGTAGTTTGATTTAGAACGTCAATGCTTTTAGATAACGAGCCTGAACCGATCAACATTTGATATAGGAAATGTTCAAAACATTATCCAACAATACAAAATTTTATCATTTCTTTACTAATAAAGAGAGTGATATGATTTTGTATATCAGGTTCGGTATCTAATAACATTCGTTCAGAATCAATGTATTGGTAATACAGGGTGACAGTGACCAACAGACTTGGCTGCAACACTTGCCCCGTTTTCTGTCTCATGAAACTTATCACCCGTTCTCAGTTTTTCTACCTTTTGTAGCCCTATGTAACAGATTACATATCTGGGATCCTGATCCGGTATCATATACCCAGGAAGCGGAGGATACTGAGAAACAGTTCTTTGCAATGAACACACCCGAAGATGATGCATCAACATGCACTCTCTTCGTTTGGGCGGCACGGGAATTCTGGTAATCGCCAATTTCCTGCTCTGTCTTATAACAATTATAAGTTGGAGCGGGACCAACGTTCCCCAGCTCAGTATAACAAGCGGGTTCGGTCAATATCCGTATTATTATCTTGATTAAGGCGTGATATGGTCGCTACCAGGAGAGAGAGAGAAGAAAACACTCAGCGTGCGCTCTTGCAAGAATAGATTGGTTATTATTTTATCTAATCCGGATAGCTCCCATTGTTTTTATCAAATCTTCCTTCAAACCTTAAAAGGAAAGACTATCCGGGATTAATTACACACTACAAGTTCGCCAATCTTTCAGCCAGGCCAGTGTCGGTACTTTGAGGGAGGTCCCCCGTGCTTTCGCACGAACCTAATTAATGTAAACCTCGTTTTCCCAGAGGCGTAACCTCGTTAACACCTTTCTAGACACCTACTTGATCGGCTAATTGTAATGTGTAAAACTCTCACAAGAGTAACTCTTACTCGCAGCGGGTATCGGGATCATGCAATCTCATTGCAAATTTCAACACTTGAAATTCCCGATAATTTTGCCCCTAACCTCCTATGACCTTGACAAAGGCCAAAAAACCATAGGATGCTAGTCAAGTTCAACCCGTCATTTCCTGATTGAATTAAACCCACCCGCACGACCCTTGACAAAGGCCAACAAGGTCGCACGACTACCCTAACCCAATCTACATCATATGCATAAGCAGATAAGCACCAGTTAGCTACCGCACACTACGCCTTGACAAAGGCCAACAAACGCAGCACGAATACTAACTACTACTTATCTGAAATGACGGAGGGCTACGACAGGTTTTTCTGAAAACCTATTGCGTAATGAACTTGATATCGTTATAGGATCGAATGAATTTTGAAATTGAGTGTTTTTTAGGCTTTTCTAGTTTTGCTAAAGGAGTCACTCCCGGTGAAGGGATCGTCGGTCCTTTCCTCGTCGAATGAGGTGCGGGATATATCATATATATCACTGTGCAAAGCAAAAACTCTTAAAAGCAATCAAAAAATAAACCGAGTGTGTAGCATCTGCCAGTTATTGCTAAAGGAGTCACTCCCGGTGAAGGGATCTCGGTCCTTTCCTCGTCGAATGAGGTGCGGGATATATCATATATATCGCTGTGCAAAGCAAGAACTATAGCTACCTGTTTTATTTTTGAAATTCGATTCTACAACATCTTAGGTTTCTTTTATTTCATTAATCTCATTAATGAAGTCCCATCATTTAAATACCTAAGCATCACAGATAAATACGACGTACACTTATGCCATCCGCATTCGCCTCGATGTCCCCTCGTGCACCGTTAGGTTAGGTAACTAACGGCAGAGCGGGGCAGGGCTAGCGCGGGTGTAAAACATAAGTAACATCTATATGATATATCATATATACTATATACAGTATCTATCACAGAACATATCACATGATCACATCACAGATATCGCAGCAGAAGAAACATATGAAATATTGGATATACTAGGACGTCCGTGTTTTCAATACGAGCCAGTATAAAACACGGATTCTACGGTCGCGATGAATAGCCAAAACCCACACCCCTAGACCCCTACGAGAGCAGCAAGCAACCCTACCAATTCTAAAGTTAGGAGACCCGGACTCAACTCCTCGAGTTGGTCTCCCACTGGACTCCAGAACCCGATTACTTATGCCCTCCTCCTTGGGTCTATCCTAGTGCGGAAAAGTAAATAATATACAAATGGTGACATCATCCGCAACCTGGAAGTGCCCCAATAAAAGAATATTACATACAAGTTTTTACATGAATGAAAATGAAAAACACTCATCTCACATAAAAAAAACCCGGCTATTTAAACACGACGATCCAATATAACATATCCAGCAACACATAACATCACATGTCATCAACGTAAGTAAATATGCGCATCCCAATTGTCGTTGACATATAGCAACGAAACCGGCCATATCACATATTACACTTACGGTCACAGAAAAGAAAGCGTAAAACTACAACATTTGGAATCCGCAACCTCCTTAGACATCGCATGCCTAATCAAATGTATTCCTTAGACATCACATGCCTAACTATTATAAACCCCGCATTTTAGTCTCATTATCGAAAACACTTTTCAATATCAAGTCGGGTAATTCAACAAGATTCCCGACATCCTGATCGAATGCTCGTCGCAAACTTTAGTAGGCGGCCGCACCCCCGACGCCGTCGACAAAGTGCACCAAGGCGGAACACCGCTGCCGCGAGCACCCGAACGGATGCTTTCGGTGACGGGGTTCTCCTACAGTCACTTGGTCAGGGCTATGGGGTGTAGCTGTCTATTAAGTTTACCCGGCGAGTATCCGCGTATGCTACGTGATTGCGACGGACTTTTGATCACATCAAAATTCCGTGGCAACCGATCAAGTGAGACTAAAGTGCTATGTTTATAACATTCAAATCAGTTATCTCATAACTACTTGTGGATTCCAAATATTGTATCACATTCCGGATAAACAGAAAATGTTAAACTTTCCGATCGAACAGTCAAACACCCAAGTTTTCCCGAAACAGCTCAACACATGAAATAAGTCTAAAAACATTCAGTTCATGCCTCAGTACCAACGGTCCAGCCGTAGAAGGGTCAAGCCAACGCCTCACATGTGGCATGCCGTACTGCCCCAAACCCTAAGGTTCAAAGGGCAGTTCAAGACGGTCACATAATCAAGTTAAGGTTTGTTATCTTCTAGAGAGTCCATCGCGTTACTTTCACTACTTAGAACGTTGTTAAACTACGGAAAGATCCAACACTTGGAAATTTCCCGACAGGGGAAAAAGTGGGTATTTATATTCGGTCGAACTTTTTAACATATTCAAAAATTTACCTGAAAAAACACAGACGAAGTTACACTTCCCGATCGAAACATCGAATTCCCAAAACAACCCCAGAAAACTCAACTGTAGAGTAAATATTAAAAATTCCCAGAAAACACAGCATTAAAATAAATAAGTTACTGTGCCAAAATAGTTGACTGAAGAGACTTATTGGCCGCGGAACCGCCGCAGAAGCCATGCTTCTGCCGCGGTTCCGCCGCGCTTTGGAGGAATCATGAGTACGGGCTCCACAGTAATTCTTCAAATTCCCTGCTGATTTTTCTGCATAATTTTAATTTCGAAAAATCCACAAATCCAGAAAATGTCCAGAGAGCATTTTGGAGATAAGGTTTCGGTTCGATCGGACTTCAAACTCCGTCTACGCATCGCCTAAGGCTCTAGCTAGGCTCTAATACCACTATAGGGTTCCTAGGCACACTAATGAGGTCTCACAAGGAATCAACCATGCCAATTTGAAATTTTACAAGTGCCGAGAAACCCTAATACGGATCGTTAACTAGATTTTAGACGAAACAAGCAACTAGTTAACAATTTAACTAAGTGAACGGAAATACAACCTTTGTAGATCCGGTCCTCCACCTCTATAGCTCCAAGATGAAGTCTCCTTGCTGTCCAAATCGAATCCTGGGCTCTAGCGTCGGCTTCATCGGAGAAATGGGCGGGCTAGGTCACCGACTACGATGCCGAAGATGATCTACGTCGAGGCATCACAAGATCAAGCTCCAACTTCACCAAGCCATGAAACTTGTGAAGAAAACACCCTATACTACTTGGCAAGAGGTAGAGGATGAAGAAATAGGAAGTGGGTTCACTTTAGAATTGGATTTCTCACTCTTTTCATCAAATCACCATTGATGGAAGTAAGGTTTTCTTCTTTGAAGAAGAAGAAGAAGAAGAAGATAATTATCATAAGAATAATGAGAGAAATAGAAAATAGATTATTCTTATCATAACTATAACCATGTTTAAGTGTAGAGAGAGGACTACGGTTAAGTGAAATGGTTAGATATAAGGATGAGACAAAATGGTCACTTTAGTCAAAGCTTCATGAAGCTTCCTGAACAAACAAAGAAAGCCACCATTTTTCTCTTTATCATTTCCATAAGAAATAAATAAATAAATATATATGAAAAACAAAACCCTAACCATTTAAATAACCATGGTTTAATCTTTACACAAACTCAAGTAAACATGTATCATCAAACATGATACATACAAGTGCACAAAACTATATCACATATACAATGTGCACATCAAGTGAGAAAATTCATTTAAAGTGAACAAATATTAGTTAATGCAAAGTAATATATCAAATATATAATTATACATTAAATCATTAAATCAATACTTGATTTAACGATCCGGTCATATCGCATATAACCGACTAATATTCAATGTATCGGCTTATCGAATCAATCCTTGATTCGATAACTAAGTTATATCACATACAACCATTCGATACATTCATCGCGAGAATGGCATACGATATCACATACACGCATTATTCTCGGTCCCGCACATATCTCATATGCGCTCCTATTTCGTTTCGCTTGAGCCAGGAAACCTCTGTGTAGGACTCTAAAGACTCGTCAATACGCCGGCAGTAGGTGATGATCATATCAAACACCCACAAGCCGCAACCGGTCTGCTAAACGTAACGGCCACCCGGGTATTGAGCGACCAGAAGATCGACGAGCAAGCCCGCTCATACTCCTTTGAATCCAACCAGTAACACTTACCGTACAGTCCGGTCTGTTCGTCTGATATGTCGCATATCTCGCCTAGGGGTGGTAAACGTCAGACCTCAGTAGCTCGATAAGTCGTGTCGATATGAGGTCTATAACAGTTCGAGAAACTACTGGTAACACTTACCAGTAAATCTCAGCAGCCCTGGCCATGGATTTCCGGTTATAGCCAATCGAACACAGTGCAACATCAACTCCCTATACCGGGAGAGACGAATCCCCTCCTATCGCTCATTGCTTCCATGTGATTCGGGACTGTACCCAAAAACCACCGTTTTGCACGCCCTCTTGGACGTGGTAAGGTGGAAATCAAAGCACAGTGGGAATCACACAAGACTCTATGACGATCTCGGGTCTACAGACTAACCTGTACCAGTGTCACCAGAGAACTGCCATCTGACCTAAGGTATAATACCATCTGGGAGTTCTCGGCGAGTCCGTCCAGTGTACCCAGTCTCTACTGAGCACTAGCATATCATCTCTGATGTCAAACACCAATGGATGTGGGATCATCCATCGCCCATCTGTATGGGTCGAGAAGGTATACGCTAGTCTGCTCTGGTATATCGATGCCCCGTCTCGATACACCCACGACTAGGGACCTTGAAGGATGTACTTATGGACTACCATGTCCCCACTAGTATGATCCGCATCATAGTCCAGGTAGTCAAGTACACATCCTAAGGGCTTTACCAACATGTATCGGAGAGACAATCAGTGTACACGTTAAGGTAAAGATCAACCAGATAGCATACTATCATGTCGAGCAAGAAAGTCCTCCCTATATATGTCCAAGCATCCACTACAATATACATCCAGTGTATAGTAATGGCCTCTAGGGCATACATATAACTAACAATCTTTGGTAGCGACTCAGAAGATGAGATCCATGCTGTATTCTCTGCTCGACCTTCAATACAAATGTTCGCTGATGAAGAGCAAAGTCTGCAAGTCTCCATGGTGCCGATTGAACACCATAAAGAACTGGATGCACTTAATATTTACAATGTAGAAGAGCTACAAACGTTCTACATCCCTCCCAGGCCAGAAAGCGAGAAAGCAATTTTGTTCTACCGCTCTGAAGAAACCAAGGTAGAAAAAGAAATTTGCCATGGTGCGGATTCTACGCTCGACAGGCTTCAGCCCATCCGTCTCCCCAGATATTATACGGAAGGTTTGAAAAAGCTGCTGAAAAGCCAGGGGATATCCTTCAAGCAGACCGTTCGAAAAGCCAAGTTCTATGATAAAGTCTGGAATGTTCCCGGGACTCAACGCAAACTGCCTAACGGGAGAATGGAGACGATAGGACTCGGATACATCCGGTCAAAGAAACGGGAGCTACTAAACAGCTGTTACGTCATGTAGGACTTCGATGAAGAAGCAGATGCTCAGTGGGAGGACGCTAATCCTAAGCCAGTGAAAGTTCCAGATGCAAAGGAGCCCAGTCCGTCGTTCGAGGAACAAATGGACAAACTTATAAAGAAAGCTGGTCAAAAAGTTTGAGATGATCACAACCGTGAGACGGCCATCTACGAGAAAGCCAAGACGCAACGCCTTCTCCAACAGGCCATAAAGGATGAAAATGCCGCTCCTTGTCAACCTGTTATAAAGAAGGCTCGGCGCAAAAGCAGAAATAAGTTGAAAGCCCAAAAAGGCGCTCAACAACAACAAAGCAGGGCTAAGAAGCCACGCAAACGGGAGTTGAGCGTTATTGATCTATCCCTCATGAAGAAAATGGGTCGAGCGTACTCGTTTCCTCGGGACAAGACGAAGAAGATACATGATCTTGCTCTAAAACATCAGATGCTTACACTGCCGAAGTCCAAGCACCTCGAACAAGCAAGCGAAGTCTCTGGCCCAAACTATTGCTCTTACCATCGAGTAATAGGGCACCCGCTCGAAGACTGCTTCACCTTTAAGAATTGGGTCTAAGATCAGTACCAGCTCGGCAAATTCGCTCTGTCTGACAACTGGAAGATAACGCCGCCACAGAAGCACGAGCCCAAGGCCACGAAAGAAGAACGGGTTGTACATTGGGATTGGAAGCAAATTCGCACCTGTCACATGATTACAATATTAAAAGAAGAGCCCGAGGACATAGATGAGCTCTCTTGGTGCTTCGAAAACAGCAACGACGAAATAATCTCAGAATTCCCACCAGCGCCAAAAGAGCTGGAAGATGGAATCCATACCATTGCAGATAACCTCAAGAAGATTGAGTTGGGGACGGCAAACGATCCACGACCGACATTCATCAGCGAGTTACTGTCTGAAGAAAGGGTAGCTGCGTTAAAGGATGTGCTTCTGCAGCATAGAGATTGCTTCGTGTGGAACTATTCCGAAATGCCGGGACTAGACCCAGAAATTGCTGTACACAAATTGGCGATAACCCGAACATCAAGCCAGTCAAACAGGCACCGAGAAGAATGCGACTCGAGCTTGAGATGAGCATTAATGCCGAGGTCAAAAAGTTAATCGACTCTGGCTTCATCCAGGAAGTTCAATACCCTGAATGGATCGCCAACATCGTCCCAGTGATGAAGAAAAATGGGACAGTGCGCATATGCGTCGACTTCCGGGATCTTAATAAAGCTTGTCCGAAGGACGATTTTCCAGTGCCGGTCACCGAACTGATGATAGACAATACGTCTACTCATGAGATTTTCTCCTTCATGGACGGCTCGTCAGGATATAATCAGATAAAAATGCATCCAGAAGACCAGAAGCACACAGCCTTCAGGACCCCTTTAGGAATATTCTGTTACAAGGTGATGCCCTTCGGTTTAAAGAACGCCGGTGCCACCTACCAAAGGGCCATGATGAAGATCTTCGACGACCTTATACACGAAATCGTCGAATGCTATATCGATGATCTCGTGGTTAAGAGAAAATCATACGAGGAATATCTCGAGCATCTGAAGACCGTATTTCAACGCCTTCGACAATACAACTTGAAAATGAACCCGCTCAAGTGTGCATTCGGAGTTTCCTCAGGCAAATTCCTGGGATTCATTGTTCGACACCGAGGTATTGAAATAGATCCGTCAAAGATCAAAGCGATCATGGAAATGCCTCCGCCGAGGACTCTCAAACAGTTGCGATCTCTCCAAGGGAAGCTCGCATACATACGGCGATTTATAGCGAATCTTTCAGGCAAGTGTCGTCCCTACATCCACCTAATGAAGAAGGGGACCCAGTTCGTCTGGGACCAAAAATGCCAAAGCGCACTAGACGAGATCAAGCAATACCTGCAGAACCCGCCGGTGTTGGCTTCTCCAGTTAAGGTAAAGCCTCTCATTCTCTACACGACCGCCCTCGAAGGTTCCTTAGGCGCATTATGGGCACAAGAGAACGATCAAGGGAAAGAGAGAGCACTCCACTACTTAAGTCGAGTTCTGCTAGGGGCAGAAAACAACTACTCCCCCATTGAAAAACACTGCCTGGCGTTGATCTTTGCGATAACAAAGCTCAGACACTATGCGTTGGCGTATGAAGTCCGTCTCATTTCAAAGGTGGACCCCCTTAAATACTTGATATCAAAGGCCATATTGACGGGGCGACTCACTAAATGGGCCCTGCTCTTGATGGAGTTCTCGATAACGTATCAACCTCTCAAGGCAGTGAAAGGCCAGGCTATCACCGACTTCCTCGCTGAACATCCGATACCCGCCGATTCTCCTCTGAATTGCGATCTTCCAGACGAACATACGTTTGATGCGATCGACGGTGATAATAGCCGATGGGAGCTTTATTTCGACGGAGCATCTTCCGTGAAGAAGCGCGAACAAAGTACCCCTATAATTAAATCAGGGGTAGGACTCATCTTTATAACTCCACAAGGAGGGATAATGCGCTACGCGTTCTCCCTAACAGAGCCGAGGACAAATTGTTAGTGTATATGCCCTAGAGGCCATTACTGTATCATACTAGCTTGTATATTACTTGATGGAAGGTTGGGATATTCACAGTTGTATACACAATCTTGCTCAAAATGGTATTATGCTACTTGGTTTGTCTCTACTTCAATATGTGCATGTGTTTCTTTTAGCATATCGCTTATATACATATTAGTAGAGCCCTTAGGATCTTTGCTTGATTACCAGCGTTGTGATGGCGCTCACACTCGTGGGGCTGGATAATCCATAAGCACATCCTTATACAGGTCCCTAGTCGTTGGACTATCGAGACAGGGCATCGATACTCCGGAGTAGACTAGCGTATGCGCTTCTCATCCCAGCGGGGGAGACGGTCTGTCCCACAGCCATCAGTACGTCGTACTTGAGATAGTATGCGGGTGCTCGTTAGGTTATGAGTACACAGGACAGGACTCGTCGGGAACTGTTGGTTGGTATTATACCTATCGTCAGTTATCAGTTCCCAGGTGACATGAGTAGAGCTTAGTCCGCTGACTTGACACTGTCACTTCGCCTCGAGTGTGTTCCCAATGTACTTAGATTACTACCCTACCACGGCTCAAAGGAGTCGTGCAAACAGGTAGTAGTTGGGTGCAGTCCCGAAGCACTTGGAGGCAGTGACGGTTAGACAGGATTCGTCTCTCCCGGTATTGGGGGTTGACATCGCGTTGTGTCTAGGAGAGCCATTACATAAGTAGTCCCTGGCCAGGGCAAGCGAGATATACTGGTAGGTTTCCAGTGTTATCTCAGGGTGTTCTAGGCTTCACTCTTACACGACTTGTACCGCTATTAGGGGACTGACGTTTACCGCCCCCCTAGGCCCGCCATGCGATGTATCAGACGAACAGACCGGACTGTACGGAGATTGTCACATACAGGCTCAGTTGGAGTTCGGATGGGTTTATCTCATCGGCCTTCTTATCGACATCTACCCGGGGACCGTTACGTACAGCTAGTGCCGCTTGCGGTCTGTGGTTAAACCCACTGCCAGCGTAGTGTCGAGTCTTTAGAGTCCCACACAGAGAGTTTCCCTGCACTGAGCGAAACGTGTAGAGGCCGTATGGTTTTACGGCAGGGCTACGAACACTTACGTGCACTTGTGTGCGTATGCTGTTCGGGCAGGCAATACTAGTGGGCTTTGGTTTAAGCCAAATCCTAGTATTGCACAGATGGATTTGATTTGTCTTCTGTGCATTCGCGTTCTACGGAATGCGGATGCGGGTGTGTATGCACAGTTTTGAGGAGCGGTGAAGGAGGAAGTGCCCCATTAGGGTTTTGGCAGTTGGTTCGGCCAAAACCATAATGCGGCACACTCATTAGGGTTTTGACAGTTCGTTTGGTCAAAACCGTTATGAGCCGGAGACATTGTTTACTAGTCCTTTTAGTGATAGATTAGTGATGGCTAATTGCATTGACCATTTGACCTCTTAGACCCCTCTTGACTTTGTTGACCCGTTGACCGTGTTGACCATTGACCTTCAAGAGGGATCTACACTCTTCTTTTATTTTCTTTTTATTTCTTGTGTTATGATAATAGTCAATTCAATGTGCCATCAAGTCTTTCATGATAGGATTAGTAATGATGATTATTGTGTATTATTGCAACCATGGTTCATTTCATTTGGGCTTAATCTTTTTCATTATTCTCTTCGCATTCTCTCTCATGAAGTGAGAAGAAAAAGAAAAGCTCCTTGGTTGCAAACTTTCTCCTTCTTCTTCCTCCTCTTGATCCCTTCTTTTGATCTCATGTGTTGAGAGAAAAAGAATCCACATAGACAAACGCATCCATCTCTCTCTTCTACACAACCTAAGGCATTTAGATTAGCAATCTCTTTGCCCTAGTTGCCTTGGCTTGAGGCGAAGCTTAGTGTACAACTCTCGGGTGAATCGTCTTCGACTCAAGAAGGCCGCGGAGGTGCCCAAGGTCCGGATCGACGCTTGGAGCTTGGATGGACGAGTGGGACAGCGGGATGAAGACCCGAAGGACCGGTTCCGTGAGGTTTACTTCCTACAGCATAGTAGCTAAACCTCTAAGTGTTACTAGTTTCTAGTTTAGCAAAGATCCGACTTTTAGTCCATGTTGCCTTGTGTTAAAATAATTGTTTTTCGCCGTTTCCGCCTCCCCGTAAGAACCGGGGTGAACAACGGGGACTTACAGTGGTATCAGAGCCTAGCTAAACATAAACTAGTAAGTTAGCAAAGTGTTAAGAACATCGATCGGAAAAAAGTCGCAAAACACATCCGCAAAACCACAACTTTCTGTTGATTTTTTTTTCTGCTCTAAAAATAAAAAATCATACTTCAAAAATCGTCTCAGGGTTTTGTGAAAACACTGCAGAAAAACGATCCAGTGATTCGATCAAACGACCGCGGTTCCGCGGCAATGACATGCTCATTGCCGCGGTTCCGCCGCCGTTCTGACTCGGCACTGGATTGGGTTTGGTGCAGTGTTTTAGTTTGGATGTTTTGGGATTTTTAATACATGTTTTTTCTACCCAGATTTTCCAGGGAGCAAATTGACTTTTGGGGTGGTTAAAAATCCGTATTTTGATCGATATTCCGTAGACTTTGGCTAATGCATATTTTCTGTGATGTGATATATGTATTGAACGTCCGCTAATCGCTATACGTCGATTAGTGGGGGTTATACATATCTGTGATCTGTAATGTTGATGGTTTGTGTATATGAACTCGGTGGATTGTCGCGGATGAATAGCCGGGAATGGGTGTAAGATGAGAGTTCCTTTTTCTTTCATTCATTGTAAAATTTTTAATTTGATGTAATATTATTTGTTTGGCCGCACAACCGGGTAGGGGTTGTAGCCGTCATTGTATTATTTCTTTTTACTGTTTTTGCTCCTAGGATAGACCCAAGGTGGGGTGCACAAACTACCGGGTATCTCGAAGTGCCGAGTGGCCTACTCACGGTGTTGAGGGAGGTTGCTTCGCTTCGGGTACTTGGCGGGTAGTCTGCCGCACCCGTAGGGGTCTAGGGTGGGGTTTGGCTATTCATCGCGACCGTGTAATCCGTTTTTCGTTGCAGGCTCGAACGAATCGCGGATTCCTAGTATATCCAAAGTGTTCATCTGTGATCTGTAATGTCTATCATTACTATATATCTATATATAATAACTATTTAGGTGTTGCTTATGTTTTTCATCCGCGCTAGTCCAGCCCCCGCTCTGTCGTTAGTTAAATAACCTAACGGGTGATGACGGGGCCCCGTGGCGAATGCGGATGGCATAAGCGTACACCATATTTTGGTTGTTTTCTGCAATGGTAGGTTTAAATGATGGGACGCATTAAAAGAACTAATGCAAGAAAATAAACCAAGTAAAAGTCGTTGGAACACTTTGAAAACCAAACCACTCGGTTCTTTTCAAAAACCAGCATTTTAAACGCGGAGCTTGAACCACTCCTTTTAAAAGCTATCTCGTTCCATCGACTATATCAAGTTCACTACGTTCACGGTTTCGCCAAAACCATTCGTAGCCCTCCGTCATTTCGTATGGATATTCAATAGTATTCAAGCTATGTTTGTTGACCTTCGTCAAGGCATAGTGATTGGTAGCTGTTGGGTGTTTATATGTAGCATAGATAGATGTGTTGGTTTGGGACAGTCGTATTACCTTGTTGACCTTCGTCAAGGGTATGTACGGGTGGGTTCAAATTAACCTGGATAATGACGGATAGAACTTGACATGTGACTTATGATTTATTGACCTTCGTCAAGGTAATAAGAGCATGGGGAAAAAATCCACATCGGGAGTTTCAAAAGTACTGAAACTTGCTAGCGCTGCATACCATTTAGAGTGTGATGATTCTGGTAGGATTCCTTCGGTTTTATCACGCGATGATATTTGGATCCCGATCCTACTGTGAGTATATGCTACTCCTCGGGAAATCTCTCACTTAACGATCAATGCTATAAACCAAGTAGGTGTCTAGAAAGGTGTTAGCGGGGCTACGCCCACATGGAAAAGAGACTTAATTAAGGAACTTCGCGAAAGCGTTGGAAAACCTCCCTCGAAGTACCAACACTGGCCTGGCTGAACGGTTAAGCAAGTATTGTACGGTGAGATTGATCCTGACTAATTCTTCCTTTATGGTTTGAGGAGGGATTCGAGAGACAGTGGGAGCCATTATGTTTAGATAAAATAAAAACCAATCTAAACATGCAAGAGCATCATGCTGAGTGTTTTCTTCTCTCTCTCTTAATTGCAGCGACCCAGTGACCGCACCTAGGTTACATCTAGATAATAATATGACTGAATCTGACTGTTATGACTGGCAAAGGTCTGTCCAGATGTCCATTGCCCATGACAAGCTGGGACACCTCTTGACTGATCCAACCCCTGCCGTCTCAGGTCCAGTTTCCCCTGTCACGGATATTCATATCCGCGAGACATCGGAAAGGAATTATGCGAAAGCCAAGTGCCTCGTGTTAGCCTCAGTTGATGGTTTATACCAGAGGCAGCACGAGAAGATGGACTCAGCTTCTATCTTCCTCCATAACAAAGTTTTATATGGAGAGCAATCTCGTATCGCAAGATATGAGACCTCGAACGAATTGCTTCCAGCGAGGTTGGTTATCGGGTCATCTGTAGGGGGCAACGTCCTTACAGAGACCAGCTCTTTTGAGCTCTCGGACCTGAAGACCACGTTGAAGAACGAGTCAGATGCTGACTTAGTTCAACAGACTCTACCTACTACCCTGAAGGAAACCAGGGAAGTATAAAGAAAGAGAAGGGCAGAAGTTTCGGGAATGGATGCAGTAAAAGAGGGATGTTCCTATTGTTACAGGAATGACCATGGACAGAAGGATTGCAGGGCTTGCAAAGCCAGTAGCCAGAATTCGATGCATGTTGTGGCTTCGGCTTCGGGTGTGTTTGTAATAGAGAACTGTATGTCAGTTAACCCTACTTCCTGGGTATTGGATACCGGATCAGGATCTCATATCTGTAATTCGTTACAGGCTCTGAGAAACCGTAGGGTTATCAGGAAAGGTGATATGACTCTCAGGGTTGCTAACGGAATGAGCATGTATGCTGAATCCGTAGGGGAATATCATCTAGGACTGACAACTGGGCAGATATTGATTCTGCGTAACTGTTTTTATGTACCAGGTGCGACTTGTAATTGTAAGTCCACGTTGCGACCCCCGGTTCTTACGGGGAGGCGGAAACGGTATAAAAATCAAATTTTTAGCGCAAGGGGCAACATGGACTAACATAAGTCGGGATCTTTTCTAAACTAAACTAGCAAACATGCAAAGGAGAGTTAACTACTCGGCAAAGTGGTTATACCTAACTTGAACTCCTTCTTCTTGAAACCTAGTAGAGGTTGATGGTTCTCTTCTCGTCGCCTTCTTCCGTCTAAGATGGATCCACCTGAGGGTTCAACCTTTGGGCTCTTTCTCGAACTTGGAGAGAACTAGAATCTTCGTCTTGCTAAACCTTTGATCCTAGAGTGAGTAGAGAATGTCTTTGGGGTGTTTTTCTTTTAAGGAGAGGGATTCTCAACACATGAGAAGGATTCTCCTTTAGCTAGAGGAAGAAGAAGATGAAGTGAGTAGAGAGAAGCTAAATGATAGAATGAGGTATCTTTTTCTTTCTTGCAACCATATGACAAAAGAAAAAGAATTATCAAATTAATAATAATAATGAAAATGAAATAGTTGATGGAAGGTTTAGGAATGACCATTATCATTTCAAACATTAAATGGTTTTGCAAGAATCAAAAAGCTTCATTCTTTTGTAAAGATGATGGTCAAAACTTCAACCATGGTCAACAAGTCAACCATGGTCAACTAGTCAACAAAAACCAACCATGACACGATTTCATTTTATTAATATTATTAATTGATATAACATAAATCCATTAGGGTTTGGAAAAAGACGACTGTCAACTGTGTATACGCACCCGTTCCGAAACCCTAATGAAAGTCCTCTTCCTCCTCCTCAAACAACTGTGCATACACACCTGCATTCTTGTTCCGAGGAACATGAATACTGAGAGATAAAAGCAACCCAAAAACATATACCAGTATCTGACTCAAACCAGAGCCAGCCAGTAATATCCGTCCGGACTCCAAACGTGCACAAGTGCGCGGATGAGAACGAACCCTGTCGCAAAACCATGCGACCTCTACTCAATTTTGCCCAGAGGCGAATACCCTCTGTGTGGGACTCTAAAGACTCGACACTACGCTGGCAGTGGGTTTAACCACAGACCGCAAGCGGCACTAGCTGTGCGTAACGGTCCCCAGGTAGATGCCGACAAGAAGGCTGACGAGGTGAAACCCCATCTGAACTCCTACTGAGTCTGAATGTGACAGTCTCCGTACAGTCCGGTCTGTTCGTCTAATACATCGCATGTCGGGCCTAGGGGGCGGTAGAACGTCAGTCCCCTAATAGCGGTACAAGTCGTGTCGGAGTGAAGCCCAAAACACCCTGAGATAACACTGGAAGCCTACCAGTATATCTCGCTTGCCCTGGCCAGGGACTACTCGTGTAATGGCTCTCCTAGACACAGCGTGATGCCAACCCCCAATACCGGGAGAGACGAATCCTGTCTAACCGTCACTGCCTCCAAGTGCTTCGGGACTGCACCCAACCACCACCTGTTTACACGACTCCTTTGAGCCGTGGTAGGCTAGTGATCAAAGTGCAGTGGGAACACACTTGAGGCGAAGTGCCAGTGTCAAGTCAGCGGACTAAGCTGTACTCATGTCACCTGGGAACTGATATAATGCCAACCTGTCAGTTCCCGACGAGTCCTGTCCAGTGTACTCGTAACCCAACGAGCACCCGTATACTATCTCCAGTACGACATACTGATGGCTGTGGGACAGACCATCTCCCATACTGGGATGAGAAGCGCATACGCTAGTCTACTCCGGAGTATTGATGCCCTGTCTCGATAGTCCTGCGACTAGGGACCTGTATAAGGATGTGCTTATAGATTACCCAGCCCCCACTAGTGTGACTGCCATCACAACGCTGGTAATCAAGCAAAGATCCTAAGGGCTCCACTAATGCGTATAGGTGATATACTAAAATAAACACATGTACACATTGAAGTAGAAACAAACCAAGTAGCATACTACTATATTGAGCAAGATTGTTTATACAAGGTGAATATCCCAAGCTTCCATTAAGTAATATACAAACTAGTATGATACAGTAATGGCCTCTAGGGCATATACACTAACAATCTCCCACTTGCACTAAGGCCATGTACTGGCGTATCGAAGACCTATCATCTCGATCAGCCGCTCGAACTGAGTCTGTGGCAGTGCCTTGGTGAATGGATCTGCAGTGTTTTCTTCTGAAGCAACCCTCCGAACCTCGATCTCCTTGCGATCCACGATCTCCCTGATCAGGTGATACCGCCTCAAGATGTTCCTGGATCTCTGATGGGACCTGGGTTCCTTTGCTAAAGCTATAGCCCCGTTGTGGTCGCAATACAGAGGTATTGGGTCAACAATGGACGGAACCGCCTGAAGTTCTTTCAAGAACTTCCTCATCCAGACAGCTTCTTTTGCGGCATCAGATGCAGCGATGTATTCCGCTTCCATAGTCGAGTCTGCAACGGTTTCCTGTTTGGAACTCTTCCAACACACCGCCCCTCCATTGAGGGTAAAGACAAAACCCGACATGGACTTGGAATCATCCTTGTCACTCTGGAAGATGGAGTCAGCAAAGGCCTCAATCTGGAGGTCTTTTCCGCCATACACCAAGAACATCTCCTTAGTCCTTCTCAGGTACTTGAGAATGTTCTTTACCGCTATCCAGTGTTTCTCCCCAGGGTTTGACTGATACCGGCTTACCACACTCAGTGCATAAGCTACATCCGGTCTGGTACACAACATCGCATACATTATAGAGCCTACCGCAGAAGCGTAGGGTATAATAGACATGCGATCCCTCTCCAAATCAGTCTTGGGAGACATCTCTTTTGATAGGGTGATCCCGTGACAAGCCGGTAGGTTACCGTGCTTGGAATCTTCCATACTGAATCTTTTCAGTATGGTGTCAATGTACCTGGACTGTGAAAGTCCTAATATCCTCTTGGATCTATCACGATGGATCCGGATCCCCAGGATGTATGAGGCACCCAGGTCTTTCATGGAGAACCTGTGTGACAAGAACCCCTTGACAGATTGTAGCATAGGAATGTCATTTCCTATTAAGAGAATGTCATCCACGTATAAAACGAGGAATACTACAGTTCTCGCTACAAATCTACTATAGATGCATGGTTCATCTGGATTTTTGATAAAGCCAAATTCCTTGACCGTCTCATCAAAACAGATGTTCCAACTCCGCGATGCCTGCTTTAGTCCATAGATATACTTAAGCAACTTGCACACCTTTCCGCTGCTCCCACTCTGAATGAAACCCTCTGGCTGATCCATATAGACACACTCCTCTAAATTTCCATTTAGAAAAGCGGTCTTTACGTCCATCTGCCAAATCTCATAATTGTGGAAGGCAGCAATGGCAAGAAGGATCCGAATGGATTTCAGCATAGCCACTGGAGAAAAGGTTTCGTCATAGTCCAAGCCAGGTCTTTGACGGAAACCCTTTGCTACAAGTCTAGCTTTATAGGTCTCAACCTGTCCATCTACACCAATCTTCCTTTTGAAGATCCACTTGCATCCTACGGGTTTTACCCCGTCTGGAGCAATGTCCAACGTCCATACTTTGTTGGTGTACATGGACTCCATTTCGGTCCGCATTGCATCCAGCCATTTTACCGAGTCAACGCTCTTAACGGCCTGCTGGAAGCTAGTAGGCTCATCATAATCTATGATGCAATCCTCTCTATCCCCGTCTATGAGAAAACCGTAGTATCTCTCGGGCGGATGAGACTGCCTACTACTCCTGCGGAGCGGCGTAGGAATGTCCTGTTCTTTTGAACCCTCTGGTTCCACTAAGCTTTCAGTAATAGTCTGTGGTTCTGGAATTTCTTCCAGTTCTACTGCGCTCCCACTAATGTCCTTTTCTAAGAACTGGTGTTCTAGAAAGTTGGCATTGCGAGAAACAAGGACTTTTTGTTCTTCTGCGTAGTAGAAAAGATACCCCCTGGTGTTCTTTAGGTATCCCCCAAATTTGCACAGTACTGAGCGCGCCTCGAGTTTGTCCGCATGCTGCTTTTTGACAAAAGCCGGACATCCCCAGATCTTCAGATATTGAAGATAGGGTTTCTTCCCACTCCATAACTCATATGGTGTGGTAGGCACAATCTTAGTGGGAACTCGGTTCAAAAGGTATGCGGCTGATTCTAGCGCATATCCCCAGAATGATCGCGGTAACTCAGCGTTACTCATCATGGACCGTACCATATCCAATAGGGTGCGGTTCCGTCTCTCCGATACACCGTTATGTTGCGGAGTGTATGGAGGAGTAAGCTGAGAGAGAATTCCATTCTCTTTTAAGTAGTTCAGGAACTCGGCACTCAAGTATTCTCCACCTCGATCCGATCTTAGAATCTTGATACTTTTGCCGGTTTGTTTTTCTACCTCATTCTTATATTCCTGGAATTTTCCAAAAGCTTCGGATTTATGTTTCATTAAGAAGACATGTCCGAACCTTGAAAAATCATCCGTAAAAGTAATGAAGTAAGAAAAACCGCTTCGCGCAAGTGTAGACATTGGACCGCACACGTCGCTGTGTACGAGCCCCAAGAGCTCGCTCGCTCTTACTCCGTGTCCACTGAACGGAGTCTTTGTCATCTTTCCTTTGAGACAGGATTGACAAGTGGCATACGATTGATATTCGAACGGATTCAAATACCCTTCTGTATGTAACTTAGTCAACCTTCTCTCATTGATGTGACCCAGTCTACAATGCCATAAGAAAGCCTGATTGATTTCTGGAGACTTTCTTTTGTGTGTATTCTGGACAATGAAAATCTGTGGTTGGTTTAACACGTATATACCATTGCTCAGTGTACCTGACCCAATCAGAACTTGATTAAGGTGAATGTTTACAACATTACTTACAAACGCAAATTCATAACCTTCTTTAGAAACCAAAGATACAGAAATGATATTACAAGTTGCGTTGGGTACAAAAAAGCAATTACGCAAAACCAAAACAAGCCCATCTGACATTCCCAGGTGATAGTCCCCCACGGCTTTAGCATCCATGCTAGCTCCGTTCGCAACTCTGAGGGTCATGTCACCTGCCTTCAAAACCCTACGGTTTCTCAACGCCTGCAAAGAATTACAAATATAAGATCCTGATCCGGTATCCAATACCCAGGAAGTAGAGTTTATAGAAAGACAGTTTTCAATAACATACACACCTGAAGCTGAAGCCGCAACCTGCTTCAGTTCCTGTGTCCTGGCCTTCCAAGCCCTGCAATCTTTCTTCCAGTGTCCACTCTTATGACAATAGAAGCATTCCTCTTTTCCCACAAGCTTCCCCGCAATCTTTGTTGCCTTTTCCTTTCCCTTCGTACCCACTTTACTAACACCGCCTCTTGGTTTGGCGGGGGCTTTCTTCCTCTTTCCCTTGGCTTTTGTCTTGGACCTAGAGGAAGAAGATCCTCCTATAAACAAAGCGGGTGTTTCCCTACCTTTCTGTAGGGTGCCCTCTGCGCTCCTCAGCATGTTGAGGTGTTCTGAAAGTTCAACTTCCTTTTCTTGTAAGTTGAAGTTCAGTATAAACTGGGCGTAAGTGGATGGAAGGGACTGGAGAATTAAATCCGTATAGAGTTCACTTTCCAACGTGCTCCCAAGTTCCGCGAGCTCCTCAATGTAGCCAATCATCTTAAGCACGTGGTCTGCTACCGATGATCCGACGGCCAACTTTGCCGAAAATAACTTCTTCGACACTTCGTATCTTGCGATACGAGACTTCTCTCCATACAGTTCTTTTGTATGAAGAAATATGGATTCCAAATCCATATTCTCATGCCTCCTCTGATGTTCGTTGTCCATAGAGGCAAGCACGAGGCACTTGGCCTTCGCGCAATCAATCTCCCAAGTCTTAAGGATTTCCTTATCCGCGACGCTGGAGGTGGGACCTGGGACGGGGGGAGCTTTGGTGGTAAGAAGATACCCTAGCTTGTCGTAAGTGATTGCCATTTTGACATTCCTGAGCCAATCTTTGTAGTTTGGCCCTGTCAGTATGTTTTTATCTAGAAGTAACTTAAGTCCAGTCATGTCGAATGGTCGCTGCAATTAAGAGGGAGAGAAGAAACACTTTAGCACGATGCTCTTGCAAGTTTAGAATGGTTTTTAATTTGTCTAAACAGGATGGCTCCCACTGTCTCTCGAATCCCTCCTCAAACCATAAAGGAAGAATTAGTCGGGATCAATCCCACCGCACAATACTTGCTTAACCGTTCAGCCAGGCCAGTGTCGGTACTTCGAGGGAGGTTTTCCAACGCTTTCGCGAAGTTCCTTAATTAGAGAACCTCTTTTCCCTGGGGGCGTAGCCCCGCTAACACCTTTCTAGACACATACTAGGTTTATAGCATTGATCGTTTAGTGAGAAATTTCCCGAGGAGTAGCATATACTCACAGTAGGATCGGGATCCAAATATCATCGCGTGACGAAACTGAAGGAATCCTACCAGAATCACCACACTCCAAATGGTATGCAAATCTAGCAAGTTTCAGTACTTATGAAACTCCCGATATGGATTTTTGCCCCATGCTCTTATGACCGTGGCGTGAGGTCAAAATGTCATAAGTCACATGTCAAGTTCTTCCCATCATTATCCCGGTTGATTTGAACCCACCCGTACCTACCCTTGACGTAGGCCAAAATGGTGATACGGTTGTCCCAAAACAACGCATTCTATCTATGCAACAGATAAATATCCGGTAGCTACCAATCACTATGCCTTGGCGTGAGGTCAAAATGCATAGCTTGAATACTACCGTACATTTAACTGAAATGATGGAGGGCTACGAATGGTTTTGACGAAACCGTGAACGTAGTGAACTTGATATAATTGATGGAACGAGATAGCTTTTAAAAGGAGTGGCTCAAGCTCCGCATTTAAAAGTTAGTTTTGAAAAGAACCGAGTGGTTTTTCGAAAGTGTTCCAACGATTTTAACTTGGTTTATTATCTTGCATTAGTTCTTTTAATGCGTGATATTCTTGCATTAGTTCTTTTAATGCGTCCCATCATTTAATCCTACCATTGCAGAAAACAACCAAAATATGACGTACGCTTATGCTATTCGCATTCGCCACGGGGCCCCGTCATCACCCGTTAGGTTACTTAACTAACGACAGAGCGGGGGCTGGGCTAGCGCGGCTGTAAAACATAAGCAACGCCTAAATAGTTATAGATATAGCAATGATAGACATTACAGATCACAGATGAATACATTGGATATACTAGGAATCCGCATTCCGTTCGAGCCTGCAACGAAAAGAGGATTACACGGTCGCGGTGAATAGCCAATACCCCACCCAAGACCCCTACGGGTGCGGCAAACTACCCGCCAAGTACTCGGCAGTTTGTGCACCCCTCCATGGGTCTATCCTAGGAGCAAAAACAGTAAAAAGAATTATACAATGACGGCTACAACACCGACCCGGTTGTGCGGCCAAACAAATAATAATATTACATCAATTTACATTTACAATGAATGAAAGAAAAACAAAAGCTCATCTCACATCCACCCCGGCTATTCACCCGCGACAGTCCAACACATTCATATACACATTCCAATATCAAACACAGATCACAGAAATGTATAACCCCGACTAATCGACTTATAGCGATTAGCCGACGTTCAATACATACAAACATCACAGATATAACCAATGTAGCCAAAGTGTAGCGAAGTTCGATAAAAATACGGATTTATAGGACCCCAAAAGCAAATTTCTGTTCTGGAAAATCTGGGCATATATAACATATTTGAAAAATCCCAAAACCCTACCAGAAGAACACTGCACAAAACACGATCACATGAAGAGCCCAAACGGCGGCGGATCCGCGGCGACAAGAATAGCTGTGGCCGCGGATCCGCGGCGCTTTGAAGGATTCATGGGATCGTTTTTGGTGGGTGTTCTCACAAAACCCTGAGCCGATTTTAGGAGTATAAAGTTTTACATTTAGAGCACAAAAAAATTCAACAGAAACTTAGGGTTTTTGATTTTCCGGTTTTGCGATTTTTTCGTTTCAAACTTCCATACACTTCGCTACCAAGCTAGTTTAAGTTTAGTTAGGCTCTGATACCACTGTAAGTCCACGTTGCGAGCCCCGGTTCTTACGGGGAGGCGGAAACAGTATAAAAATCAAATTTTTAGCGCAAGGGGCAACATGGACTAACATAAGTCGGGATCTTTTCTAAACTAAACTAGCAAACATGCAAAGGAGAGTTAACTACTCGGCAAAGTGGTTATAACTAACTTGAACTCCTTCTTCTTGAAACCTAGTAGAGGTTGATGGTTCTCTTCTCGTCGCCTTCTTCCGTCGAAGATGGATCCACCTGAGGGTTCAACCTTCGGGCTCTTTCTCGAACTTGGAGAGAACTAGAATCTTCGGCTTGCTAAACCTTTGATCCTAGAGTGAGTAGAGAATGTCTTTGGGGTGTTTTTCTTTTAAGAAGAGGGATTCTCAACACATGAGAAGGATTCTCCTTTAGCTAGAGGAAGAAGAAGATGAAGTGAGGAGAGAGAAGCTAAATGATAGAATGAGGTATCTTTTTCTTTCTTGAAACCATATGAAAAAAGAAAAAGAATTATCAAATTAATAATAATAATGAAAATGAAATAGTTGATGGAAGGTTTAGGAATGACCATTATCATTTCAAACATTAAATGGTTTTGCAAGAATCAAAAAGCATCTTTCTTTTGTAATAATGATGGTCAAAACTTCAACCAAGGTCAACAAGTCAACCATGGTCAACAAAAACCAACCATGACACGATTTCATTTTATTAATATTATTAATTGATATAATATAAATCCATTAGGGTTTGGAAAAAGACGACTGTCAACTGTGCATACGCACCCGTTCCGAAACCCTAATGAAAGTCCTCTTCCTCCTCCTCAAACAACTGTGCATACACACCTGCATTCTTGTTCCGAGGAACATGAATACTGAGAGATAAAAGCAACCCCAAAACATATACCAGTATCTGACTCAAACCAGAGCCAGCCAGTAATATCCGTCCGGACTCCAAACGTGCACAAGTGCGCGGATGAGAACGAACCCTGTCGCAAAACCATGCGACCTCTACTCAATTTTGCCCAGAGGCGAATACCCTCTGTATGGGACTCTAAAGACTCGACACTATGCTGGCAGTGGGTTTAACCACAGACCACAAGCGGCACTAGCTGTGCGTAACGGTCCCCAGGTAGATGCCGACAAGAAGGCTGACGAGTTGAAACCCCATCTGAACTCCTACTGAGTCTGAATGTGACAGTCTCCATACAGTCCGGTCTGTTCGTCTAATACATCGCATGTCGGGCCTAGGGGGCGGTAAAACGTCAGTCCTCTAATAGCGGTACAAGTCGTGTCGGAGTGAAGCCCAAAACACCCTGAGATAACACTGGAAGCCTACCAGTATATCTCGCTTGCCCTGGCTAGGGACTACTCGTGTAATGGCTCTCCTAGACACAGCGCGATGTCAACCCCCAATACCGGGAGAGACGAATCATGTCTAACCGTCACTGCCTCCAAGTGCTTCGGGACTGCACCCAACCACCACCTGTTTGCACGACTCCTTTGAGCCGTGGTAGGGTAGTGATCAAAGTGCAGTGGGAACACACTTGAGGCGAAGTGCTAGTGTCAAGTCAGCGGACTAAGCTGTACTCATGTCACCTGGGAACTGATAACTGACGATAGGTATAATACCAACCTGTCAGTTCCCGACGAGTCCTGTCCAGTGTACTCGTAACCCAACGAGCACCCGTATACTATCTCCAGTACGACGTACTGATGGCTGTGGGACAGACCATCTCCCATACTGGGATGAGAAGCGCATACGCTAGTCTACTCCGGAGTATCGATGCCCTGTCTCGATAGTCCTGCGTCTAGGGACCTGTATAAGAATGTGCTTATAGATTACCCAGCCCCCACTAGTGTGACTGCCATCACAACGCTGGTAATCAAGCAAAGATCCTAAGGGCTCCACTAATGCGTATAGGTGATATACTAAAATAAACACATGTACACATTGAAGTAGAAACAAACCAAGTAGCATACTACTATATTGAGCAAGATTGTTTATACAAGGTGAATATCCCAAGCGTCCATTAAGTAATATACAAACTAGTATGATACAGTAATGGCCTCTAGGGCATATACACTAACGGTAATATCATATCTGTATCCTTGATTTCTAAGGAAGGATATGATTTTACTTTTGTAAGTGATGTAGTAAACATCCACCTAAATCAAGTCCTGATTGGGTCAGGTACATTACAAAACGGAATATACGTATTGAATCAAGCTCAGATCTTCAGTGTCCAGAACACACTTAAAAGAAAGTCTCCGGAAACAAATCAGGGTTTCTTATGGCATTGTAGACTGGGTCACATTAATGAGAAACAGTTAACAAAGTTACATAAAGAGGGATACTTGAATCCATTTGAGTATCAGTCTTATGCCACTTGTGAATCTTTTCTCATGGGAAAGATGACAAAGACTCCGTTCACTGGACACGGAGAAAGAGCAAGCGAGCTCTTGGGACTCATACACAGTGATGTGTGTGGTCCAATGTCTACACATGCGCGAAGTGGTTATTCATACTTCATTACTTTCACAGATGATTTCTCTATGTATGGGCATGTCTTCTTGATGAAGCACAAATCCGAGGACTTTGAGAAATTTCAGGAATACAAGAATGAAGTTGAAAAACAAACAGGCAAAAGTACCAAGACACTAAGATCTGATCGAGATGGTGAATACTTGAGTGCCGATTTTCTTGGCTACTTAAAAGAGAATGGAATTCTCTCTCAGCTTACTCATACATACACACCACAACACAACGGTGTATCGGAAAGGCGGGATCGAACCTTATTGGATATGGTTCGTTCCATGATGAGTAAGGCTGAGTTACCGCGATCCTTCTGGGGTTATGCGCTAGAAACTACAGCATATCTCTTGAACAAGGCTCCAACCAAGACTGTGCCTACCACCCCATATCAGATGTGGAGTGGGAAGAAACCCTATCTTAAGTACTTTAAGACATGGGGATGTCCAGCTTTTGTAAAAAAGCAGCATGCGGACAAGCTCGAGGCACGCTCAGTACTGTGTAAGTTTGTGGGATACCCAAAGAACTCCAGGGGGTATCTTTTCTATTCCGCAGAGGAACAAAAGGTTTTTGTTTCTCAGCATGCCCACTTCTTGGAAACTGAATTTTTAGAAAATCAGATAAGTGGGAGCGCAATAGAACTGGAAGAAATTCCAGAACCACAGGCTGTTACTGAAACCTTGGTAGAACCAGAAGGTTCAGGAGAACCGGACATTCCAGCGCCACTCCGCAGGAGTAGTAGGCAGTCTCATCTGCCCGAGAGATACTACGGTTTTCTCATAGACGGGGATAGAGAGGATTGCACCATGGATTATGGTGAGCCTACTAGCTTCCAGCAAGCCATCCAGAGCGGCGACTCGGTAAAATGGCTGGATGCAATGCGGGCCGAGATGGAGTCTATGTACACCAACAAAGTTTGGACTTTGGACTTTGCTCCAGAAGGAGTAAAACCCGTAGGCTGCAAATGGATCTTCAGAAAGAAGATTGGTGTAGATGGGCAGGTTGAGACCTATAAAGCTAGACTTGTAGCAAAGGGTTTTCGTCAAAGACCTGGTTTGGACTATGACGAGACCTTTTCTCCAGTGGCTATGCTAAAATCCATTCGAATCCTTCTTGCCATTGCTGCCTTCCACGATTATGAAATCTGGAAGATGGACGTAAAGACGGCTTTCCTAAATGGAAATTTGGAAGAGTGCGTCTATATGGATCAGCCGGAGGGATTCATTTAGAGTGGGAGCGGCGGTAGAGTGTGCAAGTTGCTCAAGTCCATTTATGGACTTAAGCAAGCATCGCGGAGTTGGAACATCTGCTTTGATGATACTGTCAAAGAATTAGACTTTATCAAAAACCCAGATGAACCATGCATTTACAGTAAGATTGTAGGGAGAACTGTGGTATTCCTCGTCTTGTACGTGGATGACATTCTCCTAATAGGAAATGATATTCCTATGCTACAGTCAGTCAAAGGATTCTTATCGCAGAGGTTCTCCATGAAGGACCTGGGCGATGCCAACTACATTCTGGGGATCCAGATCTATCGTGATAGATCTAAGAGGATGTTGGGACTTTCACAGTCAAGGTACATAGACACCATACTGAGAAGATTCAGTATGGAAAATTCCAAGTGCGGTAATTTACCGGCTTGTCACGGGATCACCCTCTCCAAAGAGATGTCTCCCAAGACTGATTTGGAGAGGGATCGCATGTCTATTATACCCTACGCTTCTGCGGTAGGCTATATAATGTATGCGATGTTATGTACCAGACCAGATGTAGCATACGCATTGAGCGTTGTAAGCCGGTATCAGTCAAACCCAGGGGAGAAACACTGGATAGCGGTAAAGAACATTCTCAAGTACCTAAGAAGTGTTAGTGTATATGCCCTAGAGGCCATTACTGTATCATACTAGTTTGTATATTACTTGATGGAAGCTTGGGATATTCACCTTGTATAAACAATCTTGCTCAATATAGTAGTATGCTACTTGGTTTGTTTCTACTTCAATGTGTACTTGTGTTTATTTCAGTATATCACTTATACGCATTAGTGGAGCCCTTAGGATCTTTGCTTGATTACCAGCGTTGTGATGGCAGTCACACTAGTGGGGGCTGGGTAATCTATAAGCACATCCTTATACAGGTCCCTAGTCGCAGGACTATCGAGACAGGGCATCGATACTCCGGAGTAGACTAGCGTATGCGCTTCTCATCCCAGTGTGGGAGATGGTCTGTCCCACAGCCATCAGTACGTCGTACTGGAGATAGTATACGGGTGCTCGTTGGGTTACGAGTACACTGGACAGGACTTGTCGGGAACTGACAGGTTGGTATTATACCTATCGTCAGTTATCAGTTCCCAGGTGACATGAGTACAGCTTAGTCCGCTGACTTGACACTGGCACTTCGCCTCGAGTGTGTTCCCACTGCACTTTGATCACTACCCTACCACGGCTCAAAGGAGTCGTGCAAACAGGTGGTGGTTGGGTGCAGTCCCGAAGCACTTGGAGGCAGTGACGGTTAGACAGGATTCGTCTCTCCCGGTATTGGGGGTTGACATCGCGCTGTGTCTAGGAGAGCCATTACACGAGTAGTCCCTGGCCAGGGCAAGCGAGATATACTGGTAGGCTTCCAGTGTTATCTCAGGGTGTTTTGGGCTTCACTCCGACACGACTTGTACCGCTATTAGGGGACTGACGTTTTACCGCCCCCTAGGCCCGACATGCGATGTATCAGACGAACAGACCGGACTGTACGGAGACTGTCATATTCAGACTCAGTAGGAGTACAGATGGGGTTTCACCTCGTCAGCCTTCTTGTCGGCATCTACCTGGGGACCGTTACGCACAGCTAGTGCCGCTTGCGGTCTGTGGTTAAACCCACTGCCAGCGTAGTGTCGAGTCTTTAGAGTCCCACACAGAGGGTATTCGCCTCTGGGCAAAACAGAGTAGAGGTCGCATGGTTTTGCGACAGGGTTCGTTCTCATCCACGCACTTGTGCACGTTTGGAGTCCGGACAGATATTACTGGCTGGCTCTGGTTTGAGTCAGATACTGGTATATGTTTTGGGGTTGCTTTTATCTCTCAGTATTCATGTTCCTCGGAACAAGAATGCAGGTGTGTATGCACAGTTATTTGAGGAGGAGGAAGAGGACTTTCATTAGGGTTTCGGAACGGGTGCGCATGCACAGTTGACAGTCGTCTTTTTCCAAACCCTAATGGATTTATTTTATATCAATTAATAATATTAATAAAATGAAATTGTGTCATGGTTGGTTTTTATGTTGACTTGTTGACCATGGTTGACTTGTTGACCATGGTTGAAGTTTTGACCATCATCATTACAAAAGAAAGATGCTCTTTGATTCTAGCAAATTCATTTAATGTTTGAAATGATAATGGTCATTCCTAAACCTTCCATCAACCTTTTTCATTTTCATTATTATTATTATTTGATAATTCTTTTGCTTTATGTTATGGTTGCAAAAGAAAAAGAGCTCACTTTTTCATTTGGCTTCTCTCTCCTCACTTCATCTTCTTCTTCCTCTAGCAAAAGGAGAACCCTTCTCATGTGTTGAGAATCCCTCTCCTTAAAAGAAAAGCACCCCTTAGACACTCTCTACTCACTCTAGGATCAAGGGTTTAGCAAGCCGGAGATTCTAGTTCACTCAAAGTTCGAGAAAGAGCCCGAAGGTTGAACCCTCAGGTGGATCCATCTTCGACGGAAGAAGGCGACAAGGAGTGTACCATCAACCTCTACAAAAGTTTGAAGAAGAAGGAGTTCAAGTTTAGGTATAACCATCTTTCCGAGTAGCTAACTCTCTTTAGCTTGTTTGCTAGTTTTAGTTTAGGAAAAGATCCCGACTTTGTTTAGTCCATGTTGCCCCTTGCGCTAAAAATTTGATTTTTATACCGTTTCCGCCTCCCCGTAAGAACCGGGGGTCGCAACGTGGACTTACAGTGGTATCAGAGCCTAACTAAACTTAAACTAGCTTGGTAGCGAAGTGTATGGAAGTTCGAAACCGAAAAATCGCAAAACCGGAAAAACTAAAACCCTAAGTTTCTGTTGAAATTTTTTATGCTCTAAATGAAAACTTTATACTCCTAAAATCGGCTCCGGGTTTTCTGAGAACACCCACTAAAAACGATCCCATGATTCCTTCAATGCGCCGCTCATCCGCGGCCTCACCTATTCATGTCGCTGCGGATTCGCCGCCGTTTGGGCACTTCATGAGTTCGTGTTTTGTGCAGTGTTCTTCTGGTAGGGTTTTGGGATTTTTCAAATATGTTATATGTGCCCAGATTTTCCAGAACAGAAATTTACTTTTGGGGTCCTATAAATCCGTATTTTTTTTCGAACTTCGCTACACTTTGGCTATGTTGGTTATATCTGTGATGTTTGAATGTATTGAACGTCGGCTAACCGCTATAAGTCGATTAGTCGGGGTTATACATCTCTGTGATCTGTGTTTGATATTGGAATGTGTATATGAATGTATTGGACTGTCGCGGGTGAATAGCCGGGGTGGATGTGAGATGAGCTTTTGTTTTTCTTTCATTCATTGTAAATGTAAATTGATGTAATATTATTATTTGTTTGGCCGCACAACCGGGTCGGGGTTGTAGCCGTCATTGTATAATTCTTTTTACAGTTTTTGCTCCTAGGATAGACCCACGGAGGGGTGCACAAACTGCCGGGTACTTGGCGGGCAGTTTGCCGCACCCGTAGGGGTCTTGGGTGGGGTATTTGGCTATTCACCGCGACCGTGTAATCCGCTTTTCTTTGTAGGCTCGAAAGGATTGCGGATTGCTAGTATATCCAATGTATTCATCTGTGATCTGTAATGTCTATCATTGCTTTCTATTTAGGCGTTGCTTATGTTTTACAGCCGCGCTAGCCCAGCCCCCGCTCTGTCGTTAGTTAAGTAAACTAACGGGTGATGACGGGGCCCCGTGGCGAATGCGAATGGCATAAGCGTACGTCATATTTTGGTTGTTTTCTGCAATGGTAGGATTTAAATGATGGGACGCATTAAAAGAACTAATGCAAGAATATCACGCATTAAAAGAACTAATGCAAGATAATAAACCAAGTTAAAGTCGTTGGAACACTTTCGAAAAACCACTCGGTTCTTTTCAAAACTAACTTTTAAATGCGGAGATTGAGCCACTCCTTCTAAAAGCTATCTCGTTCCATCGATTATATCAAGTTCACTACGTTCACGGTTTCGCCAAAACCATTCGTAGCCCTCCGTCGTTTCGTATGAATATTCAATAGTATTCAAGCTATGTTTGTTGACCTTCGTCAAGGCATAGAGTTTGGTAGCTGTTGGATGTTCATATGTAGCATAGATAGATGCGTTGGTTTGGGACAGTCGTGTTGCCTTGTTGACCTTCGTCAAGGGTATATACGTGTGGGTTCAAATTAAACTGGAAAATGACGGGCAGAACTTGACATGTGACTTATGATTTGTTGACCTTCGTCAAGGTCATAAGAGCATGGGGCAAAAATCCACATCGGGAGTTTCATAAGTACTGAAACTTGCTAGATTTGCATACCATTTGGAGCGTGGTGATTCTGGTAGGATTCCTTCAGTTTCGTCAGGCGATGATATTTGGATCCCGATCCTACTGTGAGTATATGCTACTCCTCGGGAAATTTCTCACTAAACGATCAATGCTATAAACCTAGTAGGTGCCTAGAAAGGTGTTAGCGGGGCTACGCCCCCAGGGAAAAGAGGTTATTTAATTAAGGAACTTCGCGAAAGCGTTAGAAAACCTCCCTCGAAGTACCGACACTGGCCTGGCTGAACGGTTAAGCAAGTATTGTGCGGTGGGATTGATCCCGACTAATTCTTCTTTTATGGTTTGAGGAGGGATTCGAGAGACAATGGGAGCCATCCTGTTTAGACAAATTAAAAACCACTCTAAACTTGCAAGAGCATCATGCTAAATTGTTTCTTCTCTCCCCCTGCAGCGACCAAATCGAAATGACTGGACTTAAGTTACTTCTAGATAAAAACATACTGACAGGGCCAAACTACAAAGATTGGCTCAGGAATGTCAAGATGGCAATCACTTACGACAAGCTGGGGTATCTTCTTACCACCAAAGCTCCCCCCGTCCCAGGTCCCACCTCCAGCGTCGCGGATAAGGAAATCCGTAAGACTTGGGAGATTGATTGCGCGAAGGCCAAGTGCCTCGTGCATGCCTCTATGGACAACGAACACCAGAGGAGGCACGAGAATATGGATTTGGAATCCATATTTCTTCATACAAAAGAACTGTATGGAGAGAAGTCTCGTATCGCTAGATACGAAGGGTCGAAGAAGTTGTTTTCGGCAAAGTTGGCCGTCGGATCATCGGTAGCGGACCACGTGCTTAAGATGATTGGCTACATTGAGGAACTCGCGGAACTTGGGACCACGTTGGAAAGTGAACTCTATACGGATTTAATTCTCCAGTCCCTTCCATCCACTTACGCCTAGTTTATACTGAACTTCAACTTACAAGAAAAGGAAGTTGAACTTTCAGAACTCCTCAACATGCTGAGGAGCGCAGAGGGCACCCTACAGAAAGGTAAGGAAACACCCGCTTTGTTTGTAGGAGGATCTTCTTCCTCTAGGTCCAAGGAGAAAGCCAAAGGAAAGAGGAAGAAAGCCCCCGCCAAACCAAGAGGCGGTGTTAGTAAAGTGGGTACGAAGGGAAAGGAAAAGGCAACAATGATTGCGGGGAAGCTTGTGGGAAAGGAGGAATGCTTCTATTGTCATAAGAGTGGACACTGGAAGAAAGATTGCAGGGCCTGGAAGGCCAGGACATAGGAACTGAAGCAGGTTGCGGCTTCAGCTTCAGGTGTGTATGTTATTGAAAACTGTCTTTCTATAAACTCTACTTCCTGGGTATTGGATACCGGATCAGGATCTCATATCTGTAATTCTTTGCAGGCGTTGAGAAATCGTAGGTTTTTGAAGGCAGGTGACATGACCCTCAGAGTTGCGAACGGAGCTAGCATGGATGCTAAAGCCGTGGGGGACTATCACCTGGGAATGACAGATGGGCATGTTTTGGTTTTGCGTAATTGCTTTTTTGTACCTAACACAACTTGTAATATCATTTCTGTATCTTTGGTTTCTAAAGAAGGTTATGAATTTGCGTTTGTAAGCAATATTGTAAACATTCACCTTAATCAAGTGCTGATTGGGTCAGGTACACTGAGCAATGGTATATACGTATTGAACCAACCACAGATTTTCAATGTCCAGAATACACACAAAAGAAAGTCTCCAGATATCAGTTAGGCTTTCTTATGGCATTGTAGACTGGGTCACATCAATGAGACACGGTTGACTAAGTTACATAAAGAAAGATACTTGGATCCGTTCGAGTATCAGTCTTATGCCACTTGTGAATCTTGTCTCATGGGAAAGATGACAAAGACTCCGTTCACTGGACACGGAGAAAGAGCGAGCGAGCTCTTGGGACTCATACACAGTGACGTGTGTGGTCTAATGTCTACACACGCGCGAAGCTGTTATTCATACTTCATTACTTTCACAGACGATTTCTCTAGGTATGGACATGTCTTCTTAATGAAGCACAAATCCGAGGCCTTTGAGAAATTTCGGGATTACAAGAATGAAGTTGAAAAACAAACAGGCAAAAGTATTAAGATTCTAAGATCGGATCGAGGTGGAGAATACTTGAGTGCCGAGTTCCTGGACTATTTAAAAGAGAATGGAATTCTCTCTCAGCGTACTCCTCCATACACTCCGCAACATAACGGTGTATCGGAAAGGAGGAATCGAGCCCTATTGGATATGGTTCGTTCCATGATGAGTAAGGCTGAGTTACCGCGATCTTTCTGGGGCTATGCACTGGAAGCAGCTGCATATCTCTTGAACAAAGCTCCCACCAAGACTGTGCCTACCACTCCATATCAGATGTGGAGTGGGAAGAAACCCTGTCTTAAGTACCTTAAGATATGGGGATGTCCAGCTTTTGTAAAAAAGCAGCATGCGGACAAGCTCGAGGCACGCTCAGTACAGTGTAAGTTTGTGGGATACCCAAAGAACTCCAGGGGGTATCTGTTCTATTCCGCTGAGGAACAAAAGGTTTTTGTTTCTCAACATGCCCGCTTCTTGGAAACTGAGTTTTTGGAAACCCAGATAAGTGGGAACGCAATAGAACTGGAAGAAATTCCAGAACCACAAGCTATTACTGAAAGCTTGGAAGAGCCAATAAGTTCAAATGAACAGGACATTCCTATGCCGCTCCGCAGGAGTAGTAGGCAGTCTCATCCGCCCGAGAGATACTACGGTTTTCTCATAGACGGGGATAGAGAGGATTGCATCATAGATTTTGATGAGCCTACTAGCTTCCAGCAGGCCGTTCAGAGCGTTGACTCGGTAAAATGGCTGGATGCAATGCGGACCGAAATGGAGTCCATGTACACCAACAAAGTATGGATATTGGACATTGCTCCAGACGGGGTAAAACCCGTAGGATGCAAGTGGATCTTCAAAAGGAAGATTGGTGTAGATGGACAGGTTGAGACCTATAAAGCTAGACTTGTAGCAAAGGGTTTCCGTCAAAGACCTGGCTTGGACTATGACGAAACCTTTTCTCCAGTGGCTATGCTGAAATCCATTCGGATCCTATTTGCCATTGCTTCCTTCCACGATTATGAGATTTGGCAGATGGACGTAAAGACCGCTTTTCTAAATGGAAATTTAGAGGAGTGTGTCTATATGGATCAGCCGGAGGGTTTCATTCAGAGTGGGAGCAGCGGAAAGGTGTGCAAGTTGCTTAAGTCCATCTATGGACTAAAGCAGGCATCGCGGAGTTGGAACATCTGTTTTGATGAGACGGTCAAGGAATTTGGCTTTATCAAAAATCCAGATGAACCATGCATCTATAGTAGATTTGTAGCGAGAATTGTAGTATTCCACGTTTTATACGTGGATGACATTCTCTTAATAGGAAATGACATTCCTATGCTACAATCTGTCAAAGGGTTCTTGTCACACAGGTTCTCCATGAAAGACCTGGGTGATGCCTCATACATCCTGGGGATCCGGATCCATCGTGATAGATCCAAGAGGATATTGGGACTTTCTCAGTCCAGGTACATCGACACTATAGTGAAGAGATTCAGTATGGAAGATTCCAAGCGCGGTAACCTACCGGCTTGTCACGGGATCACCCTCTCTAAAGAGATGTCTCCCAAGACTGATTTGGAGAGGGATCGCATGTCTATTATACCCTACGCTTCTGCGGTAGGCTCTATAATGTATGCGATGTTGTGTACCATACCGGATGTAGCTTATGCACTGAGTGTGGTAAGCCGGTATCAGTCAAACCCTGGGGAGAAACACTGGATAGCGGTAAAGAACATTCTCAAGTACCTGAGAAGGACTAAGGAGATGTTCTTGGTGTATGGCGGAAAAGACCTCCAGATCGAGGCCTTTGCTGACTCCAGCTTCCAGAGTGACAAGGATGATTCCAAGTCCATGTCGGGTTTTGTCTTTACCCTCAATGGAGGGGCGGTGTGTTGGAAGAGCTCCAAACAGGAAACCGTTGCAGACTCGACTATGGAAGCGGAATACATTGCTGCATCTGATGCCGCAAAAGAAGCTGTCTGGATGAGGAAGTTCTTGAAAGAACTTCTGGTGGTTCCGTCCATTGTTGACCCAATACCTCTGTATTGCGACAACAACGGGGCTATAGCTTTAGCGAAGGAACCAAGGTCCCATCAGAGATCCAGGCACATCTTGAGGCGGTATCACCTGATCAGGGAGATCGTGGATCGCAAGGAGATCGAGGTTCGGAGGGTTGCTTCAGAAGAAAACACTGCAGATCCATTCACAAAGGCCTTACCCCAGACTCAGTTCGAGCGGCTGATCGAGATGATAGGTCTTCGATACGCCAGTACATGGCCTTAGTGCAAGTGGGAGATTGTTAGTGTATATGCCCTAGAGGCCATTACTGTATCATACTAGTTTGTATATTACTTAATGGAAGCTTGGGATATTCACCTTGTATAAACAATCTTGCTCAATATAGTAGTATGCTACTTGGTTTGTTTCTACTTCAATGTGTACTTGTGTTTATTTCAGTATATCACTTATACGCATTAGTGGAGCCCTTAGGATCTTTGCTTGATTACCAGCGTTGTGATGGCAGTCACACTAGTGGGGGCTGGGTAATCTATAAGCACATCCTTATACAGGTCCCTAGTCGCAGGACTATCGAGACAGGGCATCGATACTCCGGAGTAGACTAGCGTATGCGCTTCTCATCCCAGTGTGGGAGATGGTCTGTCCCACAGCCATCAGTACGTCGTACTGGAGATAGTATACGGGTGCTCGTTGGGTTACGAGTACACTGGACAGGACTCGTCAGGAACTGACAGGTTGGTATTATACCTATCATCAGTTATCAGTTCCCAGGTGACATGAGTACAGCTTAGTCCGCTGACTTGACACTGGCACTTCGCCTCGAGTGTGTTCCCACTGCACTTTGATCACTACCCTACCACGGCTCAAAGGAGTCGTGCAAACAGGTGGTGGTTAGGTGCAGCCCCGAAGCACTTGGAGGCAGTGACGGTTAGACAGGATTCGTCTCTCCCGGTATTGGGGGTTGACATCGCGCTGTGTCTAGGAGAGCCATTACACGAGTAGTCCCTGGCCAGGGCAAGCGAGATATACTGGTAGGCTTCCAGTGTTATCTCAGGGTGTTTTGGGCTTCACTCCGACACGACTTGTGCCGCTATTAGGGGACTGACGTTTTACCGCCCCCTAGGCCCGACATGCGATGTATCAGACGAACAGACCGGACTGTACGGAACTGTCACATTCAGACTCAGTAGGAGTACAGATGGGGTTTCACCTCGTCAGCCTTCTTGTCGGCATCTACCTGGGGACCGTTACGCACAGCTAGTGCCGCTTGCGGTCTGTGGTTAAACCCACTGCCAGCGTAGTGTCGAGTCTTTAGAGTCCCACACAGAGGGTATTCGCCTCTGGGCAAAACAGAGTAGAGGTCGCATGGTTTTGCGACAGGGTTCGTTCTCATCCGCGCACTTGTGCACGTTTGGAGTCCGGACGGATATTACTGGCTGGCTCTGGTTTGAGTCAGATACTGGTATATGTTTTGGGGTTGCTTTTATCTCTCAGTATTCATGTTCCTCGGAACAAGAATGCAGGTGTGTATGCACAGTTATTTGAGGAGGAGGAAGAGGACTTTCATTAGGGTTTCGGAACGGGTGCGCATGCACAGTTGACAGTCGTCTTTTTCCAAACCCTAATGGATTTATTTTATATCAATTAATAATATTAATAAAATGAAATTGTGTCATGGTTGGTTTTTATGTTGACTTGTTGACCATGGTTGACTTGTTGACCATGGTTGACTTGTTGACCATGGTTGAAGTTTTGACCATCATCATTACAAAAGAAAGATGCTCTTTGATTCTAGCAAATTCATTTAATGTTTGAAATGATAATGGTCATTCCTAAACCTTCCATCAACCTTTTTCATTTTCATTATTATTATTATTTGATAATTCTTTTGCTTTATGTTATGGTTGCAAAAGAAAAAGAGCTCACTTTTTCATTTGGCTTCTCTCTCCTCACTTCATCTTCTTCTTCCTCTAGCAAAAGGAGAACCCTTCTCATGTGTTGAGAATCCCTTTCCTTAAAAGAAAAGCACCCCTTAGACACTCTCTACTCACTCTAGGATCAAGGGTTTAGCAAGCCGGAGATTCTAGTTCACTCAATGTTCGAGAAAGAGCCCGAAGGTTGAACCCTCAGGTGGATCCATCTTCGACGGAAGAAGGCGACAAGGAGTGTACCATCAACCTCTACAAAAGTTTGAAGAAGAAGGAGTTCAAGTTTAGGTATAACCATCTTTCCGAGTAGCTAACTCTCTTTAGCTTGTTTGCTAGTTTTAGTTTAGGAAAAGATCCCGACTTTGTTTAGTCCATGTTGCCCCTTGCGCTAAAAATTTGATTTTTATACCGTTTCCGCCTCCCCGTAAGAACCGGGGGTCGCAACGTGGACTTACAAGAAGGACTAAGGAGATGTTCTTGGTGTATGGCGGAAAAGACCTCCAGCTCGAGGCCTTTGCTGACTCCAGCTTCCAGAGTGACAAAGATGACTCCAAGTCCATGTCGGGTTATGTCTTTACCCTCAATGGAGGGGCGGTTTGCTGGAAGAGTTCCAAGCAGGAGACCGTTGCAGACTCAACTATGGAAGCGGAGTACATAGCTGCTTGCGATGCCGCAAAGGAAGCTGTCTGGATGAACAAGTTCCTCACGGAGCTTCAGGTGGTTCCTACCATTGTTGATCCAATACCGCTGTATTGCGACAACAACGGCGCTATAGCTTTAGCGAAGGAACCCAGGTCCCATCAGAAGCCCAGGCACATTTTGAGGCGGTACCACCTGATCAGGGAGATCGTAGATCGCCGGGAGATCGAGGTGAAGAGAGTAAATACGGAGAACAACACTGCAGATCCACTCACGAAGGCCCTACCCCAGACTTAGTTCGAGCGGCTGATCGAGATGATAGGTCTTCGATACACCAGTACATGGCCTTAGTGCAAGTGGGAGATTGTTAGTGTATATGCCCTAGAGGCCATTACTGTATCATACTAGCTTGTATATTACTTGATGGAAGCTTGGGATATTCACAGTTGTATAGACAATCTTGCTCAAAATGGTAGTATGCTACTTGGTTTGTCTCTACTTCAATATGTGCATGTGTTTCTTTTAGCATATCGCTTATATACATATTAGTAGAGCCCTTAGGATCTTTGCTTGATTACCAGCGTTGTGATGGCGCTCACACTCATGGGGCTGGGTAATCCATAAGCACATCCTTATACAGGTCCCTAGTCGTTGGACAATCGAGACAGGGCATCGATACTCCGGAGTAGACTAGCGTATGCGCTTCTCATCCCAGCGGGGGAGACGGTCTGTCCTACAGCCGTCAGTACGTCGTACTTGAGATAGTATGCGGGTGCTCGTTAGGTTACGAGTACACTGGACAGGACTCGTCGGGAACTGTTGGTTGGTATTATACCTATCGTCAGTTATCAGTTCCCAGGTGACATGAGTACAGCTTAGTCCGCTGACTTGACACTGTCACTTCGCCTCGAGTGTGTTCCCACTGTACTTAGATTACTACCCTACCACGGCTCAAAGGAGTCGTGCAAACAGGTAGTAGTTGGGTGCAGTTGTTGCGCCACGGCAGCGCCCCGGCCGTCTATCCGAGGCCAAAATGCGGAATCAAAAATTTTCCTTACTTGGAAACCGGCGCTACCGCGGACAATGAAAACCCGGATCGTAACCATTAACCTAATGCTAGCAAACAAGAGATGGGAAGAGAAGTATACCAAGTGATCCGAGTCCTCCGGTCTTCTCTTCATCGTCCCAATCTCCCGCGGAAAGTCTTGTCTCCATATCGTCGCCTCCTCGCCGGAAAGGGCACCACATCGCCTGCGTCTTTTACGGGCTCCCGCCTCAATACCGAGGCAACTCGGGCATGAAGCCGGCAAGTCGACATGCCCAAGAAATGCTGTAGAATGTAGTGTAGAAGATGCTTGTCTCTTTGGGGTTTTGTTGCCATTAGAAGATGATGGAGGAAACTAGATAAGGAAAAATGGTGCTTGCATTTTTCCTAGCATGAAATGAGATCAAGAAAAATCCCTCAAGCTCAAAATGAAACTCTCTCTTCTTCTTCTCTCAAGTGAGTTCTACCATCTCCAAAATGAGAATGGTGGAGGAAGGAAAATACATAAGCAAGAGGGAGGTGAGTGTAGGAAAAGAGAGAGGGTGACCATATCCTAACACCATCATCACAATCTCACATCAAAACACAAATCAATCCTAATCAACTTTTACAAGAAATGATGATAGAAAAGAAAGGAATAAAAAAGATGCTTTCATAATAAATATATATGCAAGAAAAACCTCCACAATGTGTTATTTGCAAACTTGCAAATAACACCCTCCATCGGAAAAGTCCGGCCGGGAAAGAACAAAGGAAAACCGGCCGGAACGGAATGCAAACTGGCAACTTCAGAAAACTGGTCCCGTAATAAATTACAGGAAAAACCCCCAAACTGTGCATACACACCCGCATCTGTATTCCGTCCGGATACAAATGCAATGAGACAAAATCTACACTGTACTAAACTAGGACCGGCTTAAGCCAAAGCCGGCTAGTAATATCCGTTCGATCCTGATCCGTACAATACCGCACGTATCAGATCGAACCCTGCCATATAACTATACGGCCACTAGTACAAACCGTCCGATCCTGATCCGTGCAATACCGCACGTATCTGATCGGACCCTGCCATATCTCCATACGGCCTCTACAGCGTTTCGCCCGAATGCTTGAGTAACTGAAAGTGTGGTGGACTCTAAAGACTCGTCAATACAATGGCTGTGGATTTAACCACTAGCACGTCAAAGGTATTAGCCAATACGTGACGGGCCACCAGCTATTGACCAAAAGGGACGTCGATGAGCGAACTCATCCTGACACCCTACTGAGCCTGTCAGTGACAATATCCGTACAGTCCGGTCCGTTCGTCTATGAGCATCGCATGTCGGGCCTAGGGGGTTGGTAAAAGTCAGACCCCCAAAAGCGATACAAGTCGTGTCGGAGTGTAGCCCAGAACGCCCTGAGATACTACTGGAATACCTACCAGTAAATCTCCTGCCTCGGCCGAGGGCTTTGCGTAATGGTTCTCCTAGACACAGCGCGACCTCACCCCCAATACCGGGAGAGACGAACCCCTGAAGATCCGCTCACTGCCTCCATGTGGCTCGGGACTGTACCCAACTAAAACCTGTTTGCACGACTCCTTTGAGCCGTGGTAGGGTAGTAATCAAAGCACAGTGGGAACTCACACGAGACAAATGACGATCCTCAGGTCGATGAACTAACCTGTACACATGTCACCAGGGAACTGCTATCTGACGTCAGGTATAAGACCAACTAGCATGTTCCCGGCGAGTCCTGTCCGGTGTACTCATAACCCAATGAGCACCTGTATACATCTTAGGTGAACCAACTGACACCAGTGGCTTGTGAGACCGGCCACCGCCCCTCGTCGGGGTCTCGACTGTATACACTAGTCTACTCTGGAGAATCGATGCCCTGTCTCGAAACTCCCATGACTAGGGACCTTTTAAGGATATGCTTATAGACCACCAGCTCTCACGTATATGATCGCCATCATACTGCCGGCAGTCAAGCAAGAATCCTAGGGGCTCTATCAGCGTGTAATAGCGACCTGTAAGGTCACCTGAAGCAGTACACGATGATAAAGGTAAATCAGATAGCACACTATCATCTCGAGTAAGACTGTCCTACCGGGATAGGTCCTCCCTCAATCATTGCAATCACGTGCCTGTGATCCAATAATTGACTCTAAGGGCACTATCTCCAACAATCTCCCACTTGCACTCAAGGCTAATTATTGCGATGCCGCATACTCACAGCCCGTGTGATACCGAACACCCAACTCCTCTACTAGTCAGTCTCACAAAGCTCGTTTGCGAAACTATTGCGTTCGAGGAATAGCCTCAGTGAGTGGATCCGCTGTGATGTTTCTTTCTATGTCTCTCTATATCTCAAGTTCGCGGAGAAAACCATCTCCCGAAATGAGCAATACCTATCTTAGAGTATGTCTGGATATCTGATGGGACCTAGCTCATAAATGAACTCCAAATCCAAACTTCTTAGACTGTATCGTCAACTGAACTTAATCAGTATCCTGCGCCATGCCACCCTCAGTATTGCATTGGACAACCTGTCCAAAATACTGCCCCTCATCAGAAGAAAAACTATAACTCTGACAACCCCTTGTAGTCCATGTCACCTTGCAAGCCTAGAATGATAACTGTCTCCCAAATGAGGCTGTCGTTATCATATCCCTAGAACATCCACTTATGTTCTAAAACTGCTTCCGACTGTTTCTCCAGGATTAGATCAATGTCAACTTATTGCATCTAGTGCAAGAACAACATCTGGTGTGGTACTTGACATCTCATGATTGACTCAATTGCCTAAGCAAGTGATCTGCCAATCATGAGTATCCCTCTCCCCTTTAGTCTATAAGACACCTTTAGAGAGGGTGGCTCCATCAACTGCAGGTGCACTACCGTGCCAGGAGTCGTCCATTCTAAATACTCATAGAATGCTGTCAAGGTACCCAGATTGTGAAACTACCCAAATCTAGATCTAAAACCATAGATCTAGTAACCAGTATGTCTGATATAATGTCCAAGTCCTTTGTGGAGAAACCACTGTGTGACAACCAAAGTATATCCGATCGTAGTATAGGAATATCACTTCCTACTCTGTGTATGTCATCCAAATACCATGACATCACACCCTACTACCTTCTCAACAGATCCATCCCCTATTCTGATGACGTCAAACCTATGACTGTCATGTCAGAAATAGATGATCTATCTCCGCTATATCTGCTTTAGTCTATAAATAGACATAAGCCTGATTTCCACCAATGCTTCCGCTGCTCCCACTGACTACGACAACCCTCTGGCAGAGTCATATAGACGTGCACTTCTAAAGCTAGTTTAGAACGACGCTATACTCATCCTCCTGCCGGGTCTCGCAGCCAGGAACAACAGCAAAGGCAAGTGTGGGTAAACAAGAACTTCCCTGTCACCGTCCTTGAGGCTACCGGAGTACCTCTCGGGTGCCTGAAGTTACCCACCTTATCTGCGGAGTGGCCAAGGGAATGTCAAGCCAGATTGAATCTTTAGGTTCCTTATCAAATCTTCAGTAATCGTTTGCGGTTCTGGAATCACTTCCAGTTCTACCATACTCCCACTACTGTTTTTGAAAAAATCCATTTCTTTTAAAAAGTGGCGAGTCAAGAACAATATCTCTATTGATCTTCCAGATGGTAGAAAGTCAACCCTCGTCATAGCTTGGGTCAACCCACAAACAGCCATTACAGAAACGTGCCTTGAGTTGTCCAGTGTCTGGTTTTAAGCATAAGCCGGACAACTCCCCGTACCTTAACAATGTCAAGATATGAACTGTTCTATATCCAATATAGAAACAGAGGCACTGATTTAATTTAGCCAGATTCAAATCATGCAGCTGTCACCAGTGCATGTCAACTAAATGGAAGGAGGCCGATCAGCGTTACTCAACTTAGGAATGTTTCCAATTATGAGTAACCTGAAAGAGAAGCTAGTTCTCTTAATCATTACTATCAACTGAACACCATACACATGTATCTACATCTTCGATCACTTTGAAGAATCCCGATACTTGCTACACCTGGTTCTCTACTCTATTCAAATACCTATAACTCCTCAAAACTTAGACCCTGTGTTCCTACGAAACACATGTCTAAGAACTAGAGAAGTTAAAAGTAAACAGAATATAGTATGAGGACCAACCCCTCTGTCCTAATGGACACTGGACAACATACAATACTCTGTATAAGTCCGCTGAGTCTAACAACTCTTTCACTGTGCGTCGTAGGTTGAAAACTGTACTTATGGTTAAGAAGAATTACACCGCTGTTTAATGCTCCTTACCTAACCATCCACTGATATAGGTAAATGTCATCGACATAATATCAAAAGGTATATCTCACTCTATGAAAATGGACGTACAGATATATCAATTTGAAATTGGTGCACAACAGCGGATATTCAAAACCAAATATTTGCCGACCGACAAACAGCCCAGATGATCTCCACAAATATCACCGATTACAACGAATCCTGATATAATGAGGATGATCACCCTATTCCCAATGACTTACTCCCACTCATCATCTGTAAAACCATACAGATGTGAGAATCATACCTGGTAATACATACCCTGGAGTAAGTATCTAATCGGGAAATCAGTTTTCTTTTAACATCACACAGTGAAACTGAAACTTTGAAATGTTTCGATGGGGTATTCCGGTATTCTTAGTAATGCCTCTTCCATTATCCAGATTCACAACTGTAACCTTGTAATTCTTTGCCATTTCTCCAAATCCCTTTATATGTCTTTAGTCATTACCTTCTGCACACCCCTTAGGCCAAATGGTTTTCTTCCTTCCCTACCGTTCGGCACCAGCCTATGGTTTGGAAGAAGACTATCCAATAAGCATAAAGGGTGTACTGTCCTAATCCTAGGAGCACTCGCAAAGCGAGAGAAGGTGAAGATAAAAGACAACCAAATAAACCTTATTCCTATTTCTCCCGGACCAGAATCCATCCCCGAACTGGAACAAGTTCCTTTCGAGTTCGTATATAACCATACGATGGAGTATCCAATAAACTGTGGATCTTCGTAGTGATACGGAGTGTCCTGGAGAAATACAAAGGTGATTTAGGATTGGCGAAGAAATACTTGGTTTGATCGTGAATAGCAGTCACATTTTACTTTGCCCTCTTACTAATCCCTTGCTTTGTCTTAATCTTAATACCTTCTGCACACCATTTAGGCTAATTGGTTTTCTTCATTCCCTACCGGTCGGCACCAGCCTAAGGTTTGGATGAAGACTATCCAATTTGCGTAATAGGTGTGCTATCTCCTAAACCAAGGAGTACTCGCAATGAGAGAAGGTGAAAAGAAAAGACAACTGAATAATCCTATTCGTTTTCTCCAGAACCAGAAACCATCCTCGAAGTCCTTCGAGTTCGTATATAACCATACGATGGTTTTGTCCAATGGAAGTGGACGTTCGCAGTAATACGGGGTGTCCTGGAGAAAAGGGGTAAAAGTAGGAGTGGCAATGAGGTCTGCAACTCTGACAATTCAAAAGCCTGTGTTAAGAAGGTTCGGTCAACTTGGTCACTGAGTCATAGTCCAGGGTCGGGTCAATGGTCGCTGCCAAAGAGAGAGAGCAAAAAAAACACTCAGCGTGCACTCTAACCTAGATCAGAATGGTTATCACTTTGTCTAATCTGGAAACCTCCCACTGTAACCTCAAATTCTCCTCCAAACCTGAAAGAAGAATTAGTCGGGATCACCCGAGGAGTAAACCAACTCATCGGTGGGAATCGGGATCCAACTATCATCGCATGATAACTTGACGGAATCCACTCAAGTCACCACACTCTAGAAGGTATGCGCATGCCTGGCAAGTTTCAGTTCTTTTGAAACTCCCGATGTGATTTTTATCCCAAGCGGTTTATAACCTTGACTAGGTCAACAAACCATAAACCGCCAGTCAAGTTCAACCCGTCATTATTCTGGATTGCATTAAACCCACCCGTACGTGCCCTTGACTAGGTCAACAAGGCCGCACGACTGTCTTAACCAATCCCACTTATGCAACAAACAAGTACCACTCAGCTACCGAACACTACGTCTTGACTAGGTCAACAAACGCATCACGAATACTAAATAATACCTGTAGGAAATTACGGAGGGCTACGGCTGGTTTTTGGCGAAAAACCATTAACGTAATGAACTTGATATCGTTGAAGGAACTGCATAGCCTTTTATAAAAAATATAGTGACGAAAACCTTTACTAAAGAGGTCACTCCCGGTGAAGGGATCTCGGCTCTTTCCCCGTAGAATGAGGTGCAGGATATTCCAACTGAATACCACGATGCAAAGCAAAAGTAATCGGCTATAATGAAGTTAATGCCCTGACGCAAACTTCTGTCCAAGGGGTCACTCCCGATGAAGGGATCTCGGCCCTTGCCTCGTCGACTGAGGAGCAGGATATTCCAAATGAATACCACGATGCAAAACAAAAGTGAACGTCCTTGCAATAACAGCTTTTTGAAAAGTGTTCCAACAACATCAGAATAGGTTTGTTTATCTTGCATTGATCCGAATCAACGCAGTCCCATCAATTGATCACACCACAAAGAACGAAAATATACTGATGTACGTATATGCCATCCGCATTCGCCACTGGGTCCCGTCATTACCCGTTAGGTTAGCTAACTAACGACAGAGCGGGGACTGGACTAGCGCGGATGTAAAACATATACAACATCTACTAATATATATACTAATATATTATATTCGCTCAAGGCGTGATAAGAATGCAACATCACAGAAATGTACAGCATCACAGAACAATACAGATATCTGGGATCCCCGGGTTTCACAGAGCCGCTGCTGAAACCCGACGTTCCCCTGGTCGTGTGGATAGCCTGTGCAATGAAATCCTAGACCCCTACGGGCGCGGCAAGTCACCCGCCAAAACCTGAAGCGAGGCAGCCCCCTTCAGCACCGTGAATGGACCACCCAGCACTTCACGGAATCCGGTAACTTGGGTACCCCTCCTGGGTCAACCTGTACCCCCTACGAGTGCGGCGAATAGCCCGCCAATCCTAGAGTGAAGCCCCCACCGTCTCAATGCCATGATATGCGGGCCCGTTGCCCTCTAGAACCCGGCTATCCGTGCACCCCTCCGCGGGGTAATCCTAGTACAGAAAGTAAAATATACATACACCGGGTACATCGACCGCAACCAGGTCGTGCCCCAAAAGAATAATACAAACAGGCAGTGACGGCAGTCCACATGTCGGACGCTCGCCCCGCAATATCAAATGTATATAACACAACAAAACTGTACTAGCATTGCATCCAGGCTATCCCCCACGACCGATCCGCAACAACACAGCATAAACATAGAACATCAACGTGAAAGTCACGTTCGCAAATCCGTCTAACCGGTCTATAGCAGTTAGACGGGATTTACCGATCAAGTGACATTCACGGTCGCAGACATAATGTAAATACTGTGAAATAATGTGTTTAAAATATCCGATCGATCAAATTTACCAAGTGGGCCCCACAAGTAATACTGTAGTACTCACAGAAATTCTGGGCCCAAAAATAATATTCCAAAACCCCTATTTTCAACACTTAAGCATTCTGCAAAATTTTGGGGGACTGAACAGTCCAAGTCGCGGCGGAACCGCGGCCCAAGCAGGGATTTGGCCGCGGTTCCGCGGCGTTATGAACTGTTCACGAGCCCAAATTTTTAGAGAATTCTTAGAATGTTCTGTACATCATTCTGCAATCACCTGAAAAATTTTTAGAGCCCGGAAAAAATCGACAGAAAACTGATGCATGCAAAAACGCGGTTTTTGGAATTTTGGTCGATCGGATAAGTAAAACGCATTAGAACAAGCTAGGCAAGGTTAATGGCGTGGCTCTGATACCATGTTGCGCCACGGCAGCGCCCCGGCCGTCTATCCGAGACCAAAATGCGGAATCAAAAATTTTCCTTACTTGGAAACCGGCGCTACCGCGGACAATGAAAACCCGGATCGTAACCATTAACCTAATGCTAGCAAACAAGAGATGGGAAGAGAAGTATACCAAGTGATCCGAGTCCTCCGGTCTTCTCTTCATCGTCCCAATCTCCCGCGGAAAGTCTTGTCTCCATATCGTCGCCTCCTCGCCGGAAAGGGCACCACATCGCCTGCGTCTTTTACGGGCTCCCGCCTCAATACCGAGGCAACTCGGGCATGAAGCCGGCAAGTCGACATGCCCAAGAAATGCTGTAGAATGTAGTATAGAAGATGCTTTTCTCTTTGGGGTTTTGTTTCCATTAGAAGATGATGGAGGAAACTAAATAAGGAAAAATGGTGCTTGCATTTTTCCTAGCATGAAATGAGATCAAGAAAAATCCCTCAAGCTCAAAATGAAACTCTCTCTTCTTATTCTCTCAAGTGAGTTCTACCATCTCCAAAATGAGAATGGTGGAGGAAGGAAAATACATAAGCAAGAGGGAGGTGAGTGTAGGAAAAGAGAGAGGGTGACCATATCCTAACACCATCATCACAATCTCACATCAAAACACAAATCAATCCTAATCACCTTTTACAAGAAATGATGATAGAAAAGAAAGGAATAAAAAAGATGCTTTCATAATAAATACATATGCAAGAAAAACCTCCACAATGTGTTATTTGCAAACTTGCAAATAACACCATCGGAAAAGTCCGGCCGGGAAAGAACAAAGGAAAACCGGCCGGAACGGAATGCAAACTGGCAACTACAGAAAACTGGTCCCGTAATAAATTACAGGAAAAACCCCCAAACTGTGCATACACACCTGCATCTGTATTCCGTCCGGATACAAATGCAATGAGACAAAATCTACACTGTACTAAACTAGGACCGGCTTAAGCCAAAGCCGGCTAGTAATATCCGTTCGATCCTGATCCGTGCAATACCGCACGTATCAGATCGAACCCTGCCATATAACTATACGGCCACTAGTACAAACCGTCCGATCCTGATCCGTGCAATACCGCACGTATTTGATCGGACCCTGCCATATCTCCATACGGCCTCTACAGCGTTTCACCCGAAAGCTTGAGTAACTGAAAGTGTGGTGGACTCTAAAGACTCGTCAATACAATGGCTGTGAATTTAACCACTAGCACGTCAGAGGTATTAGCCAATACGTGACGGGCCACCAGCTATTGACCAAAAGGGACGTCGATGAGCGAACTCATCCTGACACCCTACTGAGCCTGTCAGTGACAATATCCGTACAGTCCGGTCCGTTCGTCTATGAGCATCGCATGTCGGGCCTAGGGGGTTGGTAAAAGTCAGACCCCCAAAGGCGGTACAAGTCGTGTCGGAGTGTAGCCCAGAGCGCCCTGAGATACTACTGGAATACCTACCAGTAAATCTCCTGCCTCGGCCGAGGGCTTTGCGTAATGGTTCTCCTAGACACAGCGCGTCCTCACCCCCAATACCGGAAGAGACGAACCCCTGAAGATCCGCTCACTGCCTCCATGTGGCTCGGGACTGTACCCAACTAAAACCTATTTGCACGACTCCTTTGAGCCGTGGTAGGGTAGTAATCAAAGCACAGTGGGAACTCACACGAGACAAATGACGATCCTCAGGTCGATGAACTAACCTGTACACACGTCACCAGGGAACTGCTATCTGACGTCAGGTATAAGACCAACTAGCATATTCCCGGCGAGTCCTGTCCGGTGTACTCATAACCCAATGAGCACCAGTATACATCTTAGGTGAACCAACTGACACCAGTGGCTTGTGAGACCGGCCATCGCCCCTCGTCGGGGTCTCGACTGTATACACTAGTCTACTCTGGAGAATCGATGCCCTGTCTCGAAACTCCCATGACTAGGGACCTTTTAAGGATATGCTTATAGACCACCAGCTCTCACGTATATGATCGCCATCATACTGCCGGCAGTCAAGCAAGAATCCTAGGGGCTCTATCAGCGTGTAATAGCGACCTGTAAGGTCACCTGAAGCAGTACACGATGATAAAGGTAAATCAGATAGCACACTATCATCTCGAGTAAGACTGTCCTACCGGGATAGGTCCTCCCTCAATCATTGCAATCACGTGCCTGTGATCTAATAATTGAATCTGAGGGCACTATCTCCAACAGCAGTCCCGAAGCACTTGGAGGCAGTGACGGTTAGACAGGATTCGTCTCTCCCGGTATTGGGGGTTGACATCGCGCTGTGTCTAGGAGAGCCATTACATAAGTAGTCCCTGGCCAGGGCAAGCGAGATATACTGGTAGGTTTCCAGTGTTATCTCAGGGTGTTCTGGGCTTCACTCCTACACGACTTGTACCGCTATTAGGGGACTGACGTTTACCGCCCCCTAGGCCCGCCATGCGATGTATCAGACGAACAGACCGGACTGTACGGAGATTGTCACATACAGGCTCAGTAGGAGTTCGGATGGGTTTATCTCATCGGCCTTCTTATCGACATCTACCTGGGGACCGTTACGTACAGCTAGTGCCGCTTGCGGTCTGTGGTTAAACCCACTGCCAGCGTAGTGTCGAGTCTTTAGAGTCCCACACAGAGAGTTTCCCTGCACTGAGCGAAACGTGTAGAGGCCGTATGGTTTTTACGGCAGGGCTACGATCACTTACGTGCACTTGCGTGCGTATGCTGTTCGGGCAGGCAATACTAGTGGGCTTTGGTTTAAGCCAAATCCTAGTATTGCACAGATGGATTTGATTTGTCTTCTGTGCATTCGTGTTCTACGGAATGCGGATGCGGGTGTGTATGCACAGTTTTGAGGAGCGATGATGGAGGAAGTGCCCCATTAGGGTTTTGGCAGTTGGTTCGGCCAAAACCATAATGTAGCACACTCATTAGGGTTTTGACAGTTCGTTTGGTCAAAATCGTTATGAGCCGGAGACATTGTTTACTAATCCTTTTAGTGATAGATTAGTGATGGCTAATTGCATTGACCATTTGACCTCTTAGACCCCGTTGACCTTGTTGACCCGTTGACCGTGTTGACCATTGACCTTCAAGAGGGATCTACACTCTTCTTTTATTTTCTTTTTATTTCTTGTGTTATGATAATGGTCAATTCAATGTGCCATCAAGTCTTTCATGATAGGATTAGTAATGATGATTATTGTGTATTATTGCAACCATGGTTCATTTCATTTGGGCATAATCTTTTACATTATTCTCTTCTCATTCTCTCTCATGAACTGAGAAGAAAAAGAAAAGCTCCATGGTTGCAAACTTTCTCCTTCTTCTTTCTCCTCTTGATCCCTTCTTTTGATCTCATGTGTTGAGAGAAAAAGAATCCACATAGACAAACGCATCCATCTCTCTCTTCTACACAACCTAAGGCATTTAGATTAGCAATCTCTTTGCCCTAGTTGCCTTGGCTTGAGGCGAAGCTTAGTGTACAACTCTCGGGTGAATCGTCTTCGACTCAAGAAGGCCGCGGAGGTGCCCAAGGTCCGGATCGACACTTGGAGCTTGGATGGACGAGTGGGACAGCGGGATGAAGACCCGAAGGACCGGTTCCGTGAGGTATACTTCCTACAGCATAGTAGCTAAACCTCTAAGTGTTTACTAGTTTCTAGTTTAGCAAAGATCCGACTTTTAGTCCATGTTGCCTTGTGCCAAAATCATTGCTTTTCGCCGTTTCCGCCTCCCCGTAAGAACCGCGGCGAGCAACGTGGACTTAAACAATTAACGAAGCCGAATATGAAGCTCTGATAGCAGGCCTTGAGATCGCCATTGACATGGGAATTGAAAACCTCCTTATATACGGGGATTCTCAACTGGTCGTTAGTCAAGTGAACGGCGACTACCAAACGTGCAAACCGGAATTGGTGAAATACGGTGAAAAGTGTAAGTGCACGGCGGCGCCCCGGCCTCCATCCCGAGGCCAAATGCGGAAGCGATGGCTAACTTTAATTTTCTTGAACCGGCACCACCGCGCACTAAAACCCGGATCGGGCCATTAACTAGTCCTAGCTAACTACAAGATGGGGAAGAGAGATATACCGAGTGATCCGAGTCCTCCGGTCTTCTCGTCGTCGTCCCGATCTCCCGCGGAATGTCCGGTCTCCACCTCGTCGCCGGAAGGGCACCACGTCGCCGGCTTCTTTTACGGGCTCCCACCTCTATACCAAGGCAACTCGGGCACGAAGCTGGCGAGTCGACGTGCCCAAGGTTTGCTGTAGAATACGTGTAGAACCATGTCTCATTTTAGGGTTTAGGAAAGTGCTCTTTTGGTGGAGGAATGATACACGCTCATGGAGATGGAACTTGTGGGATTTTTACACAAGAAAAAGAGCAAAAATCCCACATGAGAAATTTTGGACAGCCCTCTCATGGCTTGGCCGGCCATGCTCATGGAATAGAGAGAATGAGAGAGTGAGAGTGAGGGAGGGATCAATGGATGATAGAACCATACCCATCATGCAAGGGAGAGAGAGAGAAAGGTCATGATATCAAGAAATGATCACAAGTAAATCCAACACACAAACTCATCATCATGTCCCTCCATCATCATACAAAAGTCAAGCCATGATGAGGTTATGAAGTCAAATGAAGGCAACTCATCATGAAGCAACAAAATGTAAAGAACACCCTCCACAAATACTTATTTGCATAAATGCAAATAAGCCCTCCTCCACCAATCTTCGGCCAATGAACGATACAAAGGAAATTGGCCAAAACGGAAAGCAAACTGGCAACTCCAGAAAACTGGTCCCGTAATAAATTACAGGAAAACCCCGATACTGTGTATGCACACCCGCATCTGTATTCCGACCGAAATACAAATGCAATGAGACAAAATCTACACTGTACTATACTAGGATCCGGCTTAAACCAAAGTCGGCTAGTATTATCCGTTCGATCCTGATCCGTGCAATACCGCATGTATCTGATCGAACCCTGCCATATATCCATACGGCCTCTAGTACATACCGTCCGATCTTGATCCGTGCAATACCGCACGTATCTGATCGAACCGTGCCATATCTCCATACGACCTCTACAGCTTTTCACCCGAAAGCTTGAGTAACTGAATGTGTGGTGGACTCTAAAGACTCGTCAATACTATGGCTGTGGATTTAACCACTAGCACGTCAGAGGTATTAGCCATACGTGACGGGCCACCAGCTATTGACCAAAAGGGACGTCGATGAGCGAACTCATCCTGACACCCTACTGAGGCTGTCAGTGACAATATCCGTACAGTCCGGTCCGTTCGTCTATGAGCATCGCATGGCGGGCCTAAGGGGTTGGTAAAAGTCAGACACCCAAAAGCGGTACAAGTCGTGTCGGAGCGTAGCCCAGAACATCCTGAGATACTACCGGAATACCTACCAGTAAATCTCCTGCCTCGGCCGAGGGCTTCATGTAATGGCTCTCCTAGACACAGCACGACCTCACCCCCAATACCGGGAGAGACGAACCCCTGAAGATCCGCTTACTGCCTCCATGTGGCTCGGGACTGTACCTAACTAAAACCTGTTTGCACGTCTCCTTTGAGCGTGGTAGGGTAGTAATCAAAGTACAGTGGGAACTCACACGAGACAAATGATGATCCCCAGGTCGATGAACTAACATGTACACATGTCACCAGGGAACTGCCATCTGACGTCAGGTATAAGACCAACTAGCATGTTCCCGGCGAGTCCTGTCCGGTGTACTCATAACCCAATGAGCACCTGTATACATCTTAGGTGAACCAACTGACACCAGTGGCTTGTGAGACCGGCCACCGCCCCTCGTCCGGGTCTCGACTGTATACACTAGTCTACTCTGGAGTATCGATGACCTGTCTCGAAACTCCCACGACTAGGGACATTTTAAGGATGTGCTTATAGACTACCAGCTCCCACGTATATGATCGCCCTCATACTGCTGGCAGTCAAGCAAGAATCCTAGGGGCTCCACCAACGTGTAATAGCGACCTGTCAGGTCACCTAAAGCAGTACACGATGATAAAGATAAACTAGATAGCATACTATCATCTCGAGTAAGACTGTCTTACTGGGACAGGTCCTCCCTCAATCATTGCAATCACGTGCCTGTGATCCAATAATTGACTCTGAGGGCACTATCTCCAACAATCTCCCACTTGCACTCAAGGCTAATTATTGCGATGTCGCATACTCACAGCCCGTGTGATACCGAACACCCAACTCCTCTACTAGTCAGTCTCACAAATCTCGCTTACGAAATTATTGCGTTCGAGGAATAGCCTCAGTGAGTGGATCCGCTTTGATGTTTCTTTCTATGTCTATCTATATCTTATGTTCGCGGAGAAAGCCATCTCCCGAAATGAGCAATACCTGTCTTAGAATGTGTCTGGATGTCTGATGGGACTTAGCTCATGAATGAACTCCAAATCCAAACTTCTTAGACTGTATCGTCAACTGAACTCAATCAGTATCCTGTGCTATGCCTCCCTCAGTATTGCCTTGGACCACCTGTCCAAAATACTGCCCCTCGTCAGAAGGAAAACTATAACTCCGACAACCTCCTTGTCGTCCATGTCACCTTGGAAGTCTGGAATGATAACTGTCTCCCTAAAGAGGCTGTCGTTATCATATCCCTAGAACATTCACTTATGTTCTAAAACCGCCTCCGACTGTTTCTCCAGGATTGGATCAATGTCAACTTATTGCATCTAGTGCAAGAACAATATCTGGTGTGGTACTTGACATCTCATGATTGACTCAATTGCCTAAGCAAGTGATCTTCCAATCATGTACATCCCTCTCCCCTTTAGTCTGTAAGACACCTTTAGAGAGGGTGACTCCATCACCTGCAGGTACACTACCGTGCCAGGAGTCGTCCATTCTAAATACTCTTAGAATGCTGTCTAAGTACCCTGATTGGGAAACCACCCAAATCTAGATCTAAAACCATAGATCTAGTAACCAGAATGTCTGATATAATGTCCAAGTCCCATGTGGAGAAACACTGTGTGACGACCAAAGTATAACCGATCGTAGTATAGGAATATCACTTCCTACTCTGTGTATGTCATCCAAATACCATGACAACACACCCTACTACCTTCTCAACAGATCCATCCCCTATTCTGTTGAAGTCAAACCTATGACTGTCACATCAGAAATTGATGATCTATCTCCGCTATATCTTCTTTAGTCTATAGACATAAGCTACCTGTCCACCAATGCTTCCGCTGCTCCCACTGACTACGACAACCCTATGGCAGAGTCATATACACGTACACTTCTGAAGCCAGTTCAGAACGATGCTATACTCATCCTCCTGCCAGGTATCGCAGCCTGGAACAACAGCAATGGCAAGTGTGGGTAAACAAGAACTTCCCTGTCACCGTCCTTGAGGCTACCGGAGTACCTCTCGGGTGCCTGAAGTTACCCACCAAATTTGCGGAGTGGCTAATGGAATGTCAAACCAGATTGAATCTTTAGGTTCCTATGAAAACTTCAGTAATCGTTTATGGTTCTGGAATCACTTCCAGTTCTACCATACTCCCACTATTGTTTTCTGAAAAAATCCATTTTATTTAAAACTGTGGCGAGTCTAGAACAATATCAGTATTGATCTTCCAGATGGTAGAAAGTCAACCCTCGTCATAGCCTGGGTCAACCCACAAACAACCATTACAGAAACGTGCCTTGAGTTGTCCAGTGTCTGGTTTTAATCATAAGCCGGACAACTCCCCTTACCTTAACAATGTTAAGATATGAACTGTACTATATCCAATATAGAACCAGAGGCACTGATTTAATTGAACCAGATTCAAATCATGCAGCTGTCTCCAGTGCATGTCAACTAAATGGAAAGAGGCCGATCAGCGTTACTCAACTTAGGAATGCTTCCAATTATGAATAACCTGAAAGAGAAGTAAGATCTCTTAATCATTACTATCATCTGAATACCATACTCAAGTATCTACATCTTCGATCACTTTGAAGAATCCCGATACTTGCAATATCTGGTTCTCTACTTTATTCAAATACCTACAACTTCTCAAAATTCAGACCCTGTGTTTCCACGAAACACCTGTCTAAAAACTAGAGAAGTCATAAGTAAACCGAATATAGTACGAGGACCAACCCCTCTGTCCTGATGGATCCTGGACAACATACAATACTCTGTATAAGTCCCTTGAGTCTGATAACTCATTCACTGTGTGTCGTAGGTTGAAAACTGTACTTATGGTTAAGAAGAATTACACCGCTGTTTAATGCTCCTTACCTAACCATCCACTAATATAGGTAAATGTCACAGACATAATTTCAAAAAGATATATCTCACTCTATAAAAATAGACGTACAGATGTATCAATTTGAAATTGGTGCATAACAGCGGATATTCAAAACCAAATATTTGCCGTCCGGCAACCAACCCAGGTGACTTCCTCAAATATCACCGATTACAACGAATCCCGATATAATGAGGATGATCACCCAATTCCCAATAACTTACTCTCACTCATCATCTGTAAAACCATATAGATGTGAGAATCATACCTGGTAAATACATACCCTGGAGCAAGTGTCTTAATTGGGAAATCAGTTTTCCTTTAACAGTACACAGCGAAACTGAAACATTGAAATGTTTCGATGGGGTATCCCGATATTCCTAGTAATGCCTCTTCCAGATTCATGACTGTAACCGTATAATTTTTTGCCACCTCTCCAAATCCCTTTATATGTCTTTAGTCATTACCTTCTGCACACCCCTTTAGACCAAATGGTTTTCTTCCTTCCCTACCGTTCGGCACCAGCCTATGGTTTGGAAGAAGACTATCCAATAAGCATAATGGGTGTACTGTCCTAATCTTAGGAACACTCGCAAAGCGAGAGAAGGTGAAGATAAAAGACAACCGAATAAACCTTATTCCTATTTCTCCTGAACCAGAATCCATCCCCGAACTGGAACAAGTTCCTTTCGAGTTCGTATATAACCATACGATGGAGTATCCAATAAACTGTGGATCTTCGTAGTGATACGGAGTGTCCTGGAGAAATACAAAGGTGAAATGGGAGTGGTAATGAAATACTTGGTTTGGTCGTGAATAGCAGTCGCAATTTACTTTGCCCTCCTTCTAATCCCTTTCTTTGTCTTTACATAATACCTTCTGTACACCATCGTTAGGCTAATTGGTTTTCTTCATTCTCTACCGGTCGGCACCTGCCTATGGTTTGGAAGAAGACTATCCAATTTGCGTAATAGGTGTACCGTCTCCTAAACCAAGGAGCACTCGCAACCTGAGAGAAGGTAAAAGGAAAAGACAACTGAATAATCCTATCCGTTTTCTCCAGAACCGGAAACCATCCTCGAATAAATTCCTTCGAGTTCGTATCTAACCATACGATGGTTTTGTCCAATGGAAGTGGACGTTCGTAGTAATACGGGGTGTCCTGGAGAAAAGGGTAAAAGTAGGAGTGGCAATGAGGTTTGCAAGTCTGACAATCCAAAAGCCAGTGTTTAAGAAGGTTCGGTCAACTTGGTCACTGAGTTATAGTCTTAGGGTCGGGTCAATGGTCGCTGCCAAAGAGAGAGAGAAAAGAAACACTCAGCGTGCACTCTAACCTAGATCAGAATGGTTACCAATTTATCTAATCTGGAAACCTCCCACTGTACCGTCAAATTCTCCTCCAAACCTGAAAGAAGAATTAGTCGGGATCACCCGAGGAGTAAACTTACTCACCAGTGGGAATCGGGATCCAACTATCATCGCATGATAACGTGACGGAATCCGCTCACGGTGTCACACTCCAGAAGGTATGCGCATATCTGGCAAGTTTCAGTTTCTTTAGAAACTCCCGATGTGATTTCTGCCCCATGCTCTTATGACCTTGGCGTGAGGTCAAAATATCATAAGTCACATGTCAAGTTCTGTCCATCATTATCCAGGTTAATTTGAACCCACCCGTACATACCCTTGACGTAGGCCAAAATAGTAGTACGACTGTCCCAAACCAACGCATCTATCTATGCAACAGATAAATATCCGGCAGCTACCAATCACTATGCCTTGGCGTGAGGTCAAAATACATAGCTTGAATACTACCGAATATTTAACCAAAATGATGGAGGGCTACGAATGGTTTCTGGCGAAAACCTTTAACGTAAAGAACTTAATATCGTTGAAGGAACGGATAGCTTTTAAAATATAGTGACGAGAACCATTGCTAAAGAGGTCACTCCCGGTGAAGGGATCTCGGCTCTTTCCCCATAGAATGAGGTGCAGGATATTCCAACTGAATACCACGGTGCAAAGCAAAAGTAATCGGCTATAGTGAAGTTATTGCCCTGATGCAAACTTTTTGTCGAAGGGGTCACTCCCGGTGAAGGGATCTCGGCCCTTGCCTCGTCGACTGAGGAGCAGGATATTCCAACTGAATATCACGATGCAAAACAAAAGTGAACGTCCTTGCATTAACAGCTTTTTGAAAAGTGTTCCAACAACATCAGATTAGGTTTGTTTTTAACTTGCATTGATCCGAATCAACGCGGTCCCATTAATTGATCACACCACAAAGAACGAAAATAATATGACTTACGTATATGCCATCCGCATTCGCCACTGGGTCCCGTCATTACCCGTTAGGTTAGCTAACTAACGACAGAGTAGGGACTGGACTAGCGCGGATGTAAAATATATACAACATCTACTAATATATATACCAATATATTATATTTCGCTCAAGGCGTGATAAAATGCAATATCACAGAAATGTACAGCATCACAGAACAATACAGATATCTGGGATCCCCGGGTTTCACAGAGCCACTACTGAAACCCGACGTTCCCCTGGTCATGTGGATAGCCTGTGCAATGAAATCCTAGACCCCTACGGGCGCGGCAAGTTACCCGCCAAAACCTGAAGCAAGGCAGCCCCCTTCAGCACCGTGAATGGACCACCCAGCACTTCACGGAATCCGGTAACTTGGGCACCCCTCTTGGGTCAACCTGTACCCCCTACGAGTGCGGCGAATAGCCCGCCAATCCTAGAGTGAAGCCCCCTCCGTCTCAATGCCATGAGATGCGGGCCCGTTGCCCTCTAGAACCCGGCTATCCGTGCACCCCACCTTGGGGTAATCCTAGTACAGAAAGTAAAATATACATACAACGGGTACATCGACCGCAACCTGGTCGTGCCCCAAAATAATTATACAATCAGGCAGTGACGGCAGTCCACATGTCGGACGCTCGCCCCGCAATATCAAATGTACATAATACAACAAAAACTGTACTAGCATTGCATCCAGGCTATCCCCCACGACCGATCCACAACATCACAGCAATACACAGAACATCAACGTGAAAGTCACGTTCGCAAATCCGTCTAACCGGGCTATAGCAGTCAGACAGGATTTTCCGATCAAGTGACATTCACGGTCGCAGATATAATGTAAATACTGTGAAATAATGTGTTTAAAATATCCGATCGATTAAATTTTATCAAGTAGGCCCCCAAGTACTACTGTAGCACATCAAGAAATTCTGGGCCCAAAAATAACATTCCAGAAACCACATTTTCAACTCAGGAGCATTCTGCAAAAGTTTGGGGGACTGAACAGTTAAAGTCGCGGCGGAACCACGGCCCAAGCATGGGTTTGGCCGCAGTTCCGTGGTGGTTTGGACTGTTCACGAGCCCAAATTTTCACAGAACTCTTAAAAAACCCTGCACATCATTCTGAGACAACCTGAAAAATTTTTGGACTTCAAAAAATTTCGACAGAAACTGATGTGAAGAAAAATACGGTTTTTGGAAAAATGTTCGATCGGAAATGTAAAACACATTAGACAAAGCTAGACTATGTTAATGGCGAGGCTCTGATACCACTGTAAGTGCACGGCGGCGCCCCGGCCTCCATCCCGAGGCCAAATGCGGAAGCAATGGCTAACTTTAATTTTCTTGAACCGGCACTACGGCGCACTAAAACCCGGATCGGGCCATTAACTAGTCCTAGCTAACTACAAGATGGGGAAGAGAGATATACCGAGTGATCCGAGTCCTCCGGTCTTCTCGTCGTCGTCCCGATCTCCCGCGGAATGTCCGGTCTCCACCTCGTCTCCGGAAGGGCACCACGTCGCCGGCTTCTTTTACGGGCTCCCACCTCTATACCGAGGCAACTCGGGCACGAAGCTGTCAAGTCGACGTGCCCAAGGTTTGCTGTAGAATACGTGTAGAACCATGTCTCATTTTGGGGTTTAGGAAAGTGCTATTTTGGTGGAGGAATGATACAAGCTCATGGAGATGGAACTTGTGGGATTTTTACACAAGAAAAAGAGCAAAAATCCCACATGAGAAATTTTGGACAGCCCTCTCATGGCTTGGCCGGCCATGCTCATGTAATAGAGAGAATGAGAGAGAGAGAGTGAGGGAGGGATCAATGGATGATAGAACCACACCCATCATGCAAGGGAGAGAGAGAAAGGTCATGATATCAAGAAATGATCACAAGTAAATCCAACACAAAAACTCATCATCATGTCCCTCCATCATCATACAAAAGTCAAGCCATGATGAGGTTATAAAGTCAAATGAAGGCAACTCATCATGAAGCAACAAAATGTAAAGAACACCCTCCACAAATACTTATTTGCATAAATGCAAATAAGCCCTCCTCCACCAATCTTCGGCCAATGAACGATACAAAGGAAATTGGCCGAAACGGAAAGCAAACTGGCAACTCCAGAAAACTGGTCCCGTAATAAATTACAGGAAAACCCCGATACTGTGTATACACACCCGCATCTGTATTCCGACCGAAATACAAATGCAATGAGACAAAATCTACACTGTACTATACTAGGATCCGGCTTAAACCAAAGTCGGATAGTATTATCCGTTCGATTCTGATCCGTGCAATACCGCACGTATCTGATCGAACCCTGCCATATATCCATACGGCCTCTAGTACATACCGTCCGATCTTGATCCATGCAATACCGCACGTATCTGATCGAACCGTGCCATATCTCCATACGGCCTCTACAGCTTTTCGCCCGAAAGCTTGAGTAACTAAATGTGTGGTGGACTCTAAAGACTCGTCAATACTATGGCTGTGGATTTAACCACTAGCACGTCAGAGGTATTAGCCATACGTGACGGGCCACCAGCTATTGACCAAAAGGGACGTCGATGAGCGAACTCATCCTGACACCCTACTGAGCCTGTCAGTGACAATATTTGTACAGTCCGGTCCGTTCGTCTATGAGCATCGCATGGCGGGCCTAAGGGGTTGGTAAAAGTCAGACCCTCAAAAGCGGTACAAGTCGTGTCGGAGCGTAGCCCAGAACACCCTAAGATACAACTGGAATACCTACCAGTAAATCTCCTGCTTCGGCCGAGGGTTTCGTGTAATGGCTCTCCTAGACACAGCACGACCTCACCCCCAATACCGGGAGAGACGAACCCCTGAAGATCCGCTTACTGCCTCCATGTGGCTCGGGACTGTACCCAACTAAAACCTGTTTGCACGTCTCCTTTGAGCGTGGTAGGGTAGTAATCAAAGTACAGTGGGAACTCACACGAGACAAATGACGATCCCCAGGTCGATGAACTAACCTGTACACATGTCACCAGGGAACTGCTATCTGACGTCAGGTATAAGACCAACTAGCATGTTCCCGGCGAGTCCTGTCCGGTGTACTCATAACGCAATGAGCACCTGTATACATCTTAGGTGAACCAACTGACACCAGTGGCCTGTGAGACCGGCCACCGCCCCTCGTCGGGGTCTCGACTGTATACACTAGTCTAATCTGGAGTATCGATGCCCTGTCTCGAAACTCCCACGACTAGGGACCTTTTAAGGATGTGCTTATAGACTACCAGCTCCCACGTATATGATCGCCCTCATACTGCTGGCAGTCAAGCAAGAATCCTAGGGGCTCCACCAACGTGTAATAGCGACCTGTCAGGTCACCTAAAGCAGTACACGATGATAAAGATAAACCAGATAGCATACTATCATCTCGAGTAAGACTGTCCTACTGGGACAGGTCCTCCCTCAATCATTGCAATCACGTGCCTGTGATCCAATAATTGACTCTGAGGGCACTATCTCCAACAAAAAGGTGCAACAACTGTTGACCCAAATTCCCTCTTATACTTTGAAGAACATACCGCGTGCGGAAAATAGCAAAGCAGACGCGTTGGCCAAACTTGCTAAAAAACTGGCTGACGAGAACCTCGACGACGGTAGGATCGTGGTACAAAGCCGTCGAGTGCTTGCCCCAGCAGAAATATCTCCGGAATCATCCGAAGAAAAAGGAGCGAACGAGCAGACAACCCTGCAAGTAAAAGATTGGGAAAATACCGAAGATTGGAGGGAAGTCTTCATAGATTACTTTAAATCCCACCGAATGCCTGAAGAAGCGTCCGCAAGACATCAGCTCATGAAACGAGCTATGTCTTTCGCCTTCGTCAACGATACTCTGTACAAGAGGTCATTTGATTCTCTATGGCTGAGATGCTTAGGACCTGACGAAGCGAAAAGGGTCGTCCAGAAAGTTCACGACGGACTCTGCGGTTCTCACCAAGCAAGCCCAAAGATGAAGTTGAAGATCAAACGGATGGGCTACTATTGGCCCACGATGATCCAGGACTGCCTCGAATATGCGAAGCGATGCCACTCATGCCAAATTCATGGGGACTTCATCCATCAGCATCCGAATCCACTACATCCAACTGTGGCTAGCTGGCCATTCGAAATGTGGGGGACTGATATTGTCGGCCCCATCGAACCAGCATCATCTAGAGGACATCGTTTCATCCTAGCGACGACTGACTACTTCTCTAAGTGGGCAGAAGCGGTACCGCTGAGGGAAGTAAAGACGGAGAATATCCTCCACTTCTTCAAGACGCACGTCATATATCGGTTTGGAACTCCGCGACGGATCATCTCCGATAACGGGCCAGCTTACAGAAGCCACAAGATCAGTCGCTTTGCGCAACAACATAATATAGACTGGAGATATTCATCGGTTTATAATCCGCGAGCTAACGGTCTAGCTGAGGCCTTCAACAAGACCTTGACAAAGATCATGAAGAAAACAGTGTCACGAAATAAGAAGGACTGGCATGAAAGGATGCAAGAGGCTCTCTGGGCATATCGAACCACGTTCAAGACAGCCACTAACACAACGCCATATGCGTTGGTATTCGGTACAGAAGCAGTACTCCCCCTCGAGATAGAGTTACCCTCTCTACGAGTGGCAGTCCACTACTAGCTAACGGACGAAGAAAATGCTCACCTTCGGCTTGAGGAGCTTGAAGCCCTTGATGAAACCCGGCTCATAGCGCAATAAAATCTGGAGGCCTATAAAGCAAAGATGACGTGCTCATATGAAAGACTGGCCCGACCGAGGACATTTCGCCAGGGCGAACTCGTGCTAGTGGTCAAAAGGCCTATGATCCCCAATCGCGCCAAGCGAGGAAAATTCAAGCCAAACTATGAAGGCCCGTACATCATAGATAAGGTCTACCAGGGTGGGGCCTATCTACTCAAGGACATGCACGGTGAAAGGCCTTTCAGGCCAATAAACGGTCGCTTCCTAAAAAGATACTACGCTTAATGATCCACGGCCTAGGTCAATGATAGATGACGACGACTATGTCTGCTCGTTATCTTCCTAAGCTCAAGCTTTATAAGCAGTAGCCGGCCTTCTCCATGACGGACCGAAATGTCCTTAAACTAATAGCAGACCGAAACGTCTTTAAACTACTACCGCAGCATCTTTAGGCTGACGAGATATAAAATAAAAACATATAAAAATAAAATTAAAAAAACGGTATGTCCATAAGCAAAAAGGGCACGGATGAAAACCCGAAAGGGCTCCGTGAGTAAAAACAGCAGGGCTGTCGGCGAGTGTTCGTGAAAACCCGAAAGGGCGTGACCTCGTAAAAAAAAAGAAAAAAAAATATATATAAAAATAAAAGGAATAAAAAAAAACGGTATGTCCATAAGCAAAATGGGCGCGGATGAAAACCCGAAAGGGCTCCCTGAGTAAAAACAGCAGGGCTACCGGCGAGTGTTTGTGAAAACCTGAAAGGGCGCAACCTCGTTAAAGGACACTTATAGGGTCCTCTCGACCTTATAAGGAGAAACCACCCACGTGAGATCCTTACGACTCACAAGGGAGCAGCACACTTAGGGATCCCCATGATTCCTAAGGAGAAAATACACTTGCGAGATCCTCACGACTCGTAAGGAGAACTCTCTTATGGGACCCTCACGGCTCATAAGAGTTGAAAGTCTTAAGTTACAGAGACCTAAACCTGTGCTTAAGCAACCCCCACAACTTCCGATATTGCCCTACAAGTGGCTCAATACTGACCCTTGTATACAATCCACGGGCGCGAATAAACATTTCCCTAACCAAGATCCATCCGTGACGGAGGATATGTTCGCACGACCCTTGTAGGTCCTCTCGATTTACAAGGAGAAAACCCTCCTGTAGGATCCTTATGACATACAGAGGAAACAAACGCTTAGGAATCCTCACGATTCCTAAGAAGAAAATACACCTATAAGATCCTCACGACTTGTAGGGAGAAATACCTTTGTGAGACCCTTACGGCTCATGAAGTTAAAAGCCTTAGTCGACAGCGCCTTAACCCTGTTCACTAAGCCATCTTTGTTCGACATCGACGGAGGCAGATGATGATTCGCTCCTGGTAATAGCCCAGTTGTAGCGGTGCTGATGCCGAAATCGGCTTACGGCGAAAAGCCAGTAGGCCGCACATGCATACGAAATAGCCGAAATGATGGGGCAACTTGCAATAAAAAGCAGCAAGTAAAATGTATGCATGCAAAATAGCCGAAATGATTGGGCAACTCGCAATAAAAAAACAGCGAGTAAAAATAAAATAAATAGCCGAAATGATTGGGCACCGCGAAAAATAACCGAAATGATTGGGCAATCGCGACCTTCGCGATATAAAAGTTGAAATGATGGAGCATCGCAGAGATAAAACAAGAAAAAATGATGATAAAACTTTGGCCCTACAGTTAAGATCACATCGATCCCTGTATACAATCCAAGGGCGTAAACAAAGAGGGAACCATACTTTCCCAACAGGCTCCGCCAGAAGACGAGGCCAAATCTCGACGGTTCAGTCCAACTCCGAAGAAACCAGTGTCTTTAGAAAATTCCTCGACTCACGGATACAAACACTCCTCGACGAGAGCCTCCTGATCCGCGTCGACTCGCAGAGCCACCAGTGCCTCCGTGGGAAATCCTCGACTCGTTTCAAACCCCAAGGAAACAAATAATCCTTGGCGCTTGGGAAACAAATAATCCCTAGCAAACTCCTCGACTCACGGATACAAACACTCCTTGACGAGAGCCTCCTGATCAGCGTCGACTCGCAGAGCCACCAGTGCCTCCGTAGGAAATCTTCGACTCGTTTCAAACCCCAAGGAAACAAATAATCCTTGGTGCTTGGGAAACAAATAATCCCTAGCAAACTCCTCGACTCACGGATACAAACACTCCTTGACGAGAGCCTCCTGATCCGCGTCGACTCGCAGAGCCACCAGTGCCTCCGTGGGAAATCTTTGACTAGTTTCAAACCCCAAGAAAACAAATAATCCTTGGTGCTTGGGAAATAAATAATCCCTAGCAAACTCCTCGACTCACGGATACAAACACTCCTTGACGAGAGCCTCCTGATCCGTGTCGACTCGCAGAGCCACCAGTGCCTCCGTGGGAAATCTTCGACTCGTTTCATACCCCAACGAAACAAATGATCCTTGGTGCTTGGGAAACAAATAATCCCTATCAAACTCCTCGACTCACGGATACAAACACTCCTTGACGAGAGCCTCCTGATCCGTGTCGACTCGCAGAGCCACCAGTGCCTCCGTAGGAAATCCTCAACTCGCTTCAAACCCCAAGGAAACAAATAATCCTTGGCACTTGGGAAACAAATAATCCCTAGCAAACTCCTCAACTCACGGATGCAAACACTCCTTGACGAGAGCTTCCTGATCCGCGTCGACTTGCAGAGCCACCAGTGCCTCCGTGGGAAATCCTCGACTCGCTTCAAACCCCAAGGAAACAAATAATCCTTGGCGCTTGGGAAAAAAATAATCCCTAGCAAACTCCTCAACTCACGGATACAAACACTCCTTGACGAGAGCCTCCTGATCCGCATCGACTCGCAGAGCCACCAGCGCCTCCGTGGGAAATCCTCGACTCGTTTCAAACCCCAAGGAAGCAAATAATCCTTGGCGCTTGGGAAACAAATAATCCCTAGCAAAATCCTCGACTCACGGATACAAACACTCCTTGACGAGAGCCTCCTGATCCGCGTCGACTCGCAGAGCCACCTGTGCCTCCGTGGGAAATCCTCGACTCGTTTCAAACCCCAAGGAAACAAATAATCCTTGGCGCTTGGGAGAAAAAATAATCCCTAGCAAACTCTTCGACTCACGGATACAAACACTCCTTGACGAGAGCCTCCTGATTCGCGTCGGCTCGCAGAGAAACCAGTGTCTCCGCGGGAAATTCCCGATTCGTCTCAACTTGCAAGATGAAGCCTCAGGCTGCAGGAACCAAAAAAACTTGCTTCCTGAACAATGGGACCCTGCAAGTCGATCTAAAATGGTCTCTTGCATACTATTCACGAGTCTCACTCTCCAAAGTCGAGTTTCGATAAGGAGGGAAACAACCGCTTACGAGTCCTCTCGACTTGTAAGAGGGAAAAATTCTCTTATAGGATCCTTACGACTTATAAGAGAAAACCACACTTAGGAATCCTCACAATTCCTAAGGAGAAAACCCACCTACGAGATCCTTTCGATCCGTAGGGAGAAGAATCTCTATGAAACCCTCACGGCTTATAGAGTTGAAAAGTCTTAGGCAGCAGATTTGAACCTGCGGCCTAAGCCATCGCTATTTCTTAAGAAAGTCAGAATACTCGTTCTAAACATCCGTCCACCATGGTTATCAAAACAGCCTGCTAACAATAAAATAAAGAAGAAAATGACAGAAAGAACATCCGATTTACATTTGATCAGGCGTTCGAGACGCATTCATTTATGCATGGGCAGAAGACTCAGGACGAGAAATAAGACAAGCCGAAATAAAAAAAAAAGTGTTTCCATTCATATTGCTAAAAATTCTTACAATCACAAGAGCAATGAATAAGAAACATTATTCAAATTATTACAACGGTATAACCTCAGATCCGGAGCACGGATTGAGGAATTCAAAAGTAAGGCCATCCAGAGTTCTTCTGGCCTTTCTAATTATTCTTATACACAGCCTCTCGTGCTCCTCTGTGTCAAGATCCTCGGCAGGCCCTCCCGGCCTTCGATAAGCAGCAACTATCGTCGTCTGCTGGAAGATTTGATGTAGGATGTCAATGAGGCTGTCCCTCCGTTTCTTCGAGATCAGCCTCGTCAGGTACACTGAATGCACCTTGTCTTCGGCATCATCCAGCACATTGAGCGGTAGGGCCTCGTGAAGACCCAGAAGTGCTCTCCATATTGCTCCCAGCACGACTTTCAAAAGAGCCGAACGACGAGGTAGCAGCCAACCACTGCTTGCGTTCAGACGACCCATGACCTCTGCACATTGAGCGTCTGTAAACTCCTGGTTTTGTTGACGACCCTGTGCGCGGATATCGTCATAGGTGATGAACTCGTGCAAACTGTATAGATGCACCGCTATTATGCCTGGAGAAAATACCACAGGAAGATTAGCGATAGAAGAAAAATAATATACATAGAGGGCTAAATTCCTAGAGAGCGTAGCTCTGTTCAGGGATTAAAACCCATGAACAAAAGCTCAATGAAACCCCAATGGGGATCTCTTTAGATCAAAAGATCTGTGAGAGCAAAGCTCTTTGACTGAGATTAATTTAAATTAATTTGATTTACATTAATTTTACCTAAAGTTTCTAACTTTGAAAATGAGCAAAGCTCTGCTAGTGAAACCCTAATGGGGATCTCTTTAGATCAGAAGATCTATGAGTGCAAAGCTCTGCTGGTTAAGATTAATTAAAATTAATTTAATCTAAGAATCAATTTTACCTAAAGTTTTTCTAAAAACTTTGGAAAGGAGAGCAAAGCTCTAGAGTTCTTGAAGGCAAGAGCAAAGCTCTGAAGTTTTTTGAAAATAAAAATCTGAAAGATGATAAGCATCTATAGGGGACCAAAGGTCCTATTTATAGGCATCAAGTGCCTCTTCGACTTCCAAAAGTTGTCACGGCGGTTGGAATTCCTCCACCGTTGCGCTCACGTTTGGGGCCACATAAGCGCAACGGTGGGGGGGCATTTGTTTACCCCAATCAGAGTAAAGCTCTGTTCAAATTCCGAGGCGGGAGATGAAGCAACGCTTCATCTTCCCCCAATCAGAGCAAAGCTCTGCTTTGGAAATTTAAAATTTAATAAATGAAGCAACGCTTCAGATTATTTGCGCTGTGCAACACGCCACGTGTCAGGCGCAGACGCATCAGCACAGCGCCCAAGGCAGCGCACCCAATCAGAGCAAAGCTCTGTTTTAAACAAAATTAAATGAAGCAACGTTTCAGCTGCGTAAGCACTGCGCTGCGCGACACGTGTCAGCGCAGATGCGCTGTGCTGTGCGCTGCGCGACACATGTCAGCGCAGATGCGCTCGCACAGATGCGCTGCGCTGTGCGCTGCGCGACACGTGTCAGCGCAGATGCGCTGTGCGCTGCTTGACACGTGTCACGCTCTGGAGCATTTGCGCCTAACAGAATTAAAATTCTGAGAAATCTTTCTGTTCTTGTTAAAACAAGAAGATTTTCTTCTGTAAAACAGAAGCCCTTGGATCAAAGAACCAACGGTGATGGAGATTCCCCAAATCACTCAGAGAAAGATCTCTTTAACAAATTTAACTAATTTATGGGCACTATAAAAAGGACCCTAGGCCTCAATTCAAAGGGATCAACATCTTTCTAAAAAAAAGAGAAGAGAACTCTTGAGAACTCCTCCAGAACAACAGAAGGTAAAAACCTTTGAAAGAAGAGAAAATTCTCTTATGAACAGATCAGTGATCTAAAAACAAGATCATTGATCTTTAAACATAACTAAATAAAATGAATAAATAAAATAAAAATAGTGCTTTGCACTTTTTCATGAACCTTTGGTTCTTTAAGATAAAAAAAACTTATCTTTTCCTTTGATCTAAATTAGATCAAGAAATCAACAGTGCTTTGCACTTCTGTTCTCGAATTTAAAAGATTCTCAAATTAATAGTGCTTTGCACTTATAAATCTGCACTGTTGCGCTCTTGGGCTGGCGCAAGCCACCAGAGAGCGCCACGTGTCAGCGCCTGAATCAATTGCGCTATGCGCTTTTGAATAGAGCTTCGCTCTCTGAAATTGGCGCAAGCCACCAGAGCGCGACACGTGTCAGCAGCGCAAGCGTAGCGCACTAGCGCAGCGCACTGCGCTGCATGACACGTGTCATCACCACGAGCGCTTGAGCTCTCTGATTGGCACAAAGCGCCTAACAAATGCAAGGCATTTCTTAAAGGGTCAGGCCCAAATCAAAAAGACCAAGCAGGCCAAAATAAATTGCAAAGCAATAAAAGGGCAGAGCCCAAACAAAATTGATGCTCTGCATCATTTGAAAAGGGCAGAGCCCAAAACAAATTGATGCTCTGCATCCTTTCTGGGCAAAGCCCAGATAAAAATAAGAAGAAATGCAATGCAAAGAACAAATAAAAATGATGAGTATTTTCCAACTGGACTTAGCCCAATCATGGCTGTAAGTCCTCAAATTAAATTGACTGAGCACGGCTGCTCCCTAAATCAATTTATATCTGGTTCGAGGGTACATCTCTGAACTCCTCTGACACATGTCGTTGTAATCCTTCAACGACGTCAGAGTGGTGACGTGTCCCAACGACCACACACTATATGGATTACGGGGTCCTTAAACTCGTGGACCGAGATGTCCTTAAAACTAATATTGGACCGAGACGTCCTTTAAACTAATATTGGACCGAAACGTCCCTAAACTAATGTTGGACCGAGACGTCCTTAAACTAATGTTGGACCGAAACGTCCTTAAACTAATGTCGGACCACCACGTCCCTAAACTGGAATATGGACCACCACGTCCCTAAACTGGAACATGGACCACCATGTCCCTAAACTGGAATATGGACCACCACGTCCCTAAACTGGAGCATGGACCGCAACGTCCCTAAACTACCTATGGACCACTACGTCCCTAAACTGGAACAATAGAGCCTCCAAATGCTCTTTTGCCGGATCTAAACGATCCCGTTTAAGTTGATCTTAGCCCCCAAACACGGCTAACATATCCTTAAACATTCAAACGGACTATAAAACTCCAAATAAACCTTGGTTCAAGGGTACATCTCTGAACTCCTCTGACATCTGCCGTTGTAATCCTTCAACGACGTTAGAGAGCTGACGAGTCCCGATGGCCAGATATTAAATGGATTATCACGTTAAGTTGATCTTAGTCTCAAACAGGACTATCGTATCCTTAACGAACGTTTAAGTTGATCTTAGCCGCAACGCGACTAATGCATCCTTAAACTAAAAACACCAAACCCAAATCTAAGTAAATACGGATTTAGACTAATCCACGTCCTACGGGCGACGGCATTACTCAGTCTCCGTATACAATCCACGGGCAACCACAAACAAAACAAACACACACGACACGAAGTAAAATTCTGGAGAAGGAGAAAGTTGTTACCGCGATGCGGTAGCGTAATTAACTGCAGGGGCTTGCGCCTGTAGGGAAGAGCGTCCCCATAATCAAAAACCCCTCAAGCGAGGGGGAATCTGACGAAGTCTGCTACATCGGCCGCATCCGTCTAAACCTCCGATACACGGTGCCATAAATCAACTTGGCATCTTCGGAGAGGTGGACGGATAAAACCAAATAGCATCTGTCCCGAATCGCCAGCGTCAGGACATCGCGGTCCTGTGCGCCGCCCTTCGAAGGGGAACAACAGTCTTACTCGAGATGATAGTATGCTATCTAGTTTGCCTTTATCAGTCGTGTACATATTCAGGTGACTGATTACATGTTACAGTTTGATAGAGCCCTTAGGATCTTGCTTTACTACCAACAGTATAATGGCGATCATATACGTGAGAGTTGGGTGGTTTATAAGAATATCCTTAATAGTGGTCCCTAGTCGTGGGAGTTTCGAGACAGGGCATCGATACTCCGGAGTAGACTAGTGTATACAGTCGAGACCCCGACGTGGGGCGGTGGCCGGTCTCACAAGCCACTGGTATCAGTTGGATCACCTTAGATGTATACAGGTGCTCATTGGGTTATGAGTACACCGGACAGGACTCGCCGGGAATCTGCTAGTTGGTACTATACCTATCGTCAGATAGCAGTTCCCTGGTGACATGTGTACAGGTTAGTTCATCGACCTGAGGTCGTCATTTGTCTCGTGTGAGTTCCCACTGTGCTTTGATTTCTACCCTACCATGGCTCAAAGGAGTCGTGCAAACAGGTAGTTTTTGGGTACAGTCCCTAGCCACATGGAGGCACGTGAGCGGATCGGCAGGGGATTCGTCTCTCTCGGTATTGGGGGTGAGATCGTGCTGTGTCTAGGAGAGCCATTACACAAAGCCCATGTCCGTAGCAGGAGATTTACTGGTAGGTACTCCAGTAGTATCTCAGGGTGTTATTGGGCTTCACTCCGACACAACTTATACTGCTTTTGGGGGTCTGACGTTACCAGCCCCCTAGGCAGATATGCGATACTCATAGACGAACGGACCGGACTGTATATACATTGTCACTGTTAGGCTCAGTAGGGTTTCCGGATGAGTTCGCTCATCGGCCTCCCTTGAGGTCAGTCCATAGGCAGTCGTTACGCCTAGCTAGTGCCGCTGATGACTTGTGGTTAAACCCACTGCCAGGGTACTGACGAGTCAGTAGAGTCCCCCACAGACAGTTTCCCATGTTCGGGCGAAACGTTGTAGAAGCCGTATGGTTTTATGGCAGGGTTCGGAAAATGCACGTGCGTTTACGCACGTATCATTTTTCGGGCAAATAATACTGGTGGGCTTTGGTTTAAGCCGGATCCGAGTATTATATTGAGTAGATATAATATCTTTGTCTCAGTTGCATTTGTATTCGGTCGTAATACAAATGCGGGTATATTTATACGGTTACGGGGTTATCCTGAAATTCGTTTCAGGATCACTTTTGGAAGTTGCCAGTTTCCAGTTTTCTATCAGCCGTCTTTTAACATTCGGTTAAAAACGGATTTATCTTTTTTTTGGATAAGTGTGGATACTTCTAGAAGGTTCTGGAAGAGGTGATTAGGCTTGTGACTCACTTGTTCATTAATGGTGCTTTAATGGTGCATTTATTGTGTTCATACTTTGTGTTCACACTAGATATTTCTCTTATTGTCACCTCCCCCTCTCCTACACTCACCCCCACCTCCTTATATGTAGCCGGCCCCTTCCTCTCTCACATACACTTGATTGATTCATTTGGTTAAAAGATTATGATAGTTTTGGGGTGTATGGAAATTTCATAGCTCATTTCATTCCATCACCCGAATTAATTGGCAACTTCATTAACCGTTCGTCCATGGCTCTGGACGAAGCGAGACAAAGTATTCTACTCATTCTCTACATCATTCTTGGTCGTCTCTTTTAGCAAACTTGACGACCGAGTTGCCTCGAGTCAGAGGCGGGAGCCCGTTTAAAGAACCGTTGACGTGGTGCCACCTGGACGAGCAGATCGGAGATCGACGAGATCGGAGCAGCCACAACGGAGCTTGGGATGATGGTTAAAGAACGAAGGACTCGGATCGTTCGGTATAACCTTTCTACTCTCTTTACAGTTTGTTAGTTTAGCAATAATGGCAGATCCGGGTTAAAGTATACGATAGCGCCTGTTAAAAAGATTTTGTTCCGCATTTGGCGTCTGTAGACGGCCGGGGCGCTACTGTAGACTTACAGTGGTATCAAAGACTCACCATTTTGCTTTACTAACTTGTGCTAACGCGTTTAAAATATCGATCGGACCGAATATCAAAAACTACAATTTTCAAGTTCTGAGTTTCTGTCGATTTTAAAAGGGTTATAAAAATAATTTTACATATCACAGAAAATTCAGCAGGGTTTTCTAAGCACACCGTACAAATTTGGTCATGTGACCTTACTAGACCGCCGCGGAATCGCGGTCAAACCTAGGGTTTGACCGCGCATCCGCGGCCATTCTGTGAGATCTATGCTCCAAATTTGTACAGTGACTTCTTGAGTGGAAATTCTGATTTTTGGTATATATCTTTTGGGCCCAGATTTTGTTACTGTACAGCAGATGTACGTGGGGCCCACTTTGTGATATTTAGTCGATCGAAATTTAAACATGTTAGTTTACAGTACTTACATTATATCTCCGACCGTGAATGCCATTTGATCGGTAAGCTGCGTCTGATTGCTATAGCTCTTTTAGACGGGTTTGCGAACGTGACATTCGCGTTGATGTTCTGTGTTGTGCTGTGATGTTGCGGATTTGTTGTGGTGGATAGCAGTGTGCAATGGTAGTGCAGTCTGGATTTATTTGTACATTTGATATTGCGGGGCGAGCGTCCAACATGTGGACTGCCGTCACTGCCTGTTGTATAATATTCTTTTGGGGAACGACCGGGTTGAGGTCGATATACCCGTTGTACATATTTTTCATTCCTGTACTAGGTTTTACCCCGTGACGGAGTGCACGGATAGCCAGGTTCTGGAGGGCAAAGGGTCCGCATCTCATAGCTTTGAGAGGCAGAGGGGCCTTACTCTAAAATTGGCAGACTATTCGCCGCACTCGTAGGGGTACAGGTTGACCCAAGGAGGGGTGCTCAAGCTACCGGATTCCGTGAAGTGCAGGGTGGTCCATTCACTTTGCTGTAGGGGGATGCCTCGCTTCAGGTTTTGGCGGGTAACTTGCCGCACCCATAGGGGTCTATGTTTCATTGCACAAGCTATCCACACGACCAGGGGAACGTCGGGTTTCAACAGCGGCTCTGTGAAACCCGGGGATCCCAGATTATCTGTATTGTTCTGTGATGCTTATTACTTTTCTGTAACGTTGCATATTATCACGCCTGGAGCGATTATCGTATATTGGTATATATACTATTAGATATTGTATATGTTTTACACCCGCGCTAGTCCAGTCCCCGCTCTGTCGTTAGTTAAGTAACCTAACGGGTGATGACGGGACCCAGTGACGAATGCGGATAGCATATACGTACATTTTATTTTCGTTCTATTCTGGTGTGATTGATTGATGGGACTGCGTTGATTTTGATCAATGCAAAGGAAAGCAAACCTATTTGGCAGTTGTTGGAACAATTTAAAAAGTGTTATTACAAAGACGTTTCCTTTTGTTTTGCATAGCGGTATTCAGTGGAATATCCTGCACCTCATTCGACGAGGCAAGGGCCGATATCCCTTCACCGATAATGACCCCTTGGGCAGAAGTTTGCGTCAGGGTAATAACTTCACTATAGTCGATTACATGTTGCTTTGCATCGTGGTATTCAGTGGAATATCCTGCACCTCATTCCACGAGGAAAGAGCCGAGATCCCTTCACCGGGAGTGACCTCTTTAGCAAAGGTTTTCGCCACTATATTTTTATAAAAGCTATCAGGTTCCTTCAGCGATATCAAGTTCGTTACGTTAAAGGTTTTTCGCCAAAAACCAGCCGTAGCCCTCCGTCATTTCTTTTGGGTATTCAGTAGTATTCAAGCTATGTATTTTGACCTAACGCCAAGGCATAGTGTTTGGTAGCTGCTGGGTATTCATTTGTTACATAGATAGATAAGTTGGTTTGGGACAGTCGTTCTGCCATTTTGACCTAACGCCAAGGGCATGTGCGGGTGGGTTCAAATTAACAAGATAGTGACGGGTAGAACTTGGCATATGACTTATGACATTTTGACCTAACGCCAAGGTCATAAGAGCATGGGGCAAAAATCTTATCGGGAGTTTCTAAAAAAAACTGAAACTTGCCAAGTATGCGCATACCTTCTGGAGTGTGATAACGTGATGTAGCGTCTTGAAAAGTCGTTTTGGTGTTTTCCTGAAATTCGGTGAAAATTCGGTATTTTTCCGAACACCGTCTTTCTTGTTATTTTGCAGTTTAGGGCTAATTATACCTTAAATGGATAGGTAATTACTTGTTTTTAGTAGCTAATGAGTTAATTATGAAATTTTGGTCATTTAAAATTTTTTCCCTATTTTTCAATTTTTTAATATTATTTTAAGCCGGTAAGAAAATACATTAAATTAGCGATAAATACAAATTTTTCCGGGCTAATTTTAATCTCTAAAATTATTATAATTAAAATCTAGTGGTAACATAAATTTTTAGTAATTTATTTTGATTTTTAACAAATTTTTATGATATGAAACGAATTTATTGAATTTTGGGCTAAAACTTGCAATTTTTTAGTTGTAGGGGCCCTTTTTGCATAAAATTTCTTTTGTAAAACCCCTCTCTCTTTTCCCTCAGCCCTAGGACAGCCCAACCCTGACAAAGTCCAGAAATTTCTGGCCTCTCTTCTTTAGTTGCTTTCTTGAGTTGATTTAAGGGTTTTTTTTGGATTTATTTTAATTAAAATGAATAAGTATGGTGCATTTGACTTTGTGGACTTGACCCATGACTTTCCCCACTTGCCCACACCATTCCCACTCCTCCTTTCAGCCGAGAATCCCTGCAGGAAACAGCCCCCAAATTTCCCCCTCTCATTTCCTTCTAAACTCATCAAATTCCAACTCAAAATCCTTACAAATCCACAAATTTCTTCACAAAACCAAAACAAATCCTTATGCTATCCTTTCCTTAGCCATTCTTGCTTGGATCTTGGTGCTTGAGGCCATCACTTGGAGCAAAATCCATTCTTTCTAGATCTCAAGTGAGGTATAATTCTCATCAAAGTTACTTTCTTGTGTTGCTAAATTCCTTTAAATGCATGGTTTAGTGTTAAATTTAGTGTAGTTTTAATCTAGTTTTCTTAGGTTATGCTTGAAAAATTTAGCTAGGGTTTTGAAGCCATAATACTTAATTAGATTGTTTTATAGTTAATCTAGTGGTTAATTAACTAATCTATATAGTTACCTTGTTGATGTAGTTTTCAATTATGCTAATTTAGTTAAATTTAGAAGTGTGAAATTGTTGTTTTAGGATTTTCAAGAGAAGGTTTTTGTATGGAAATGGTATTTGAAGCTTGATTAGTGAGTTGATTAGGGTTAAGAAAACATTATTTAGTTGTTTAGACCTAAATTGTTATCTAGTATTTTGCTAACCTAATCTAAGAAATTTATTTTCTTATGTGGGCTTTTGTTGTGCTAAATTATGTTTTCAAGTGTGGAAATTGTTTTGGAATTTGCTAGGTTATAAATCCAAGAATGGTTGTTTATGGAAATAGGATTGGAATCATTGCTATTGTGTTGTAATTAGTGTTTGTAGATTGCTTGTAGTGTGCTTGGGTAATTATGCTATATTGTAGTCGTTTTGTCGCAAATCGGCGATTTTTGCACCGATTTTGGGACGCAATGCTTACTAGTTTTGTATAAAAATTATGTGATGAATTATTTTTGATATCTTGATGATTGTAATGGCTTGTCCTACGACTTTTAGGATGCGTGGGTGCGGATTTTTGGGTAGTCGGGTTTTAGTTTTGCCGGGCGACCAAATCGGCGTTTTTTGGCAGTTTTTGCGATTTTCGCGTGTGTTCCGCGCACTTTGTGCACGTTGTACCTAGCTAGCGAACTTTAGTAGTTTTGTTGGGGTTTTGCTTCGTTCTTGATATGTAACCTTATGTTGGTATTGATGTAAATTCCAGGTTCGGTCGCGGAGACGTCAGACGCGGCGCGAAAGGGAAAGGCGGTGATTGGACACAGCTAGCCAGGGATCCCGGTGAGTAGATGTAACATCTACGGGGGACTATCGTTGGATGGCGCAAGCCGCCCGATAGTTTTAGTAACTTACAAATCCTTAGTAATGTTAGTAATTAGGGGTGAAATACCTATTCGACTATTTGCTGCATCCATGCATTATATTGACATATCTATACGAAACCACTTTATAGGACACCTGTACCATTACCAGGGTTTTTATATGCAGCACGAGCACTATTCATGTTTACACACACACCCTGGTAATTGCCATGCCACCACACTAGATAACTTTTAAATTGAAACATTTTTCTAATTGATACTTAAACTGGTACTATTGCCTTTAATTCCTTAAAAATGAAACCGTAGTATTGCTATTCATGTGCATGTACTTCATCATATTAATTGTTCATGCTTAATACATTAATCACACATCGCAACTTGATTATTGATATCATACGCATTCATTATCATTGATATATGCACTTATGAGGATTTCTTGAGATTTTATGATATTGCTGGATTTCGGGGGAAAGCCGCAAAATTTCTAAACTTATTATATTTTTAAAATATGTAAATTGCGGTTTTCTAGTGATGTAAGTGTCGTCCACCATGAGTTTGCTGTGGATTTGGAAATCCGTGTCGAGGAGTGGAGGAACCGGCACGGGTACATGGTGGGCCCGGTAAGGTACCCCGGGACAAGAGGAATGTGGTGATGACGTTGAGCCTGGCAGGGGACGGATTACCTACCGGTGACTGTTTGGGACGGCGGATATCCAGAGGATACCGACCGTGGCCGCTTGATGATGAGATATTGATATTTGAGATGGGTCAGCCGGACGGCTGAGGCCAGAGATACATTTATGAGATTTGAGACAGCTTTTGGGTGTCGTTGCTGGACACCGATTTTCGTCGATTCATTGAAATTATGCTGGCATTCTAAAAGAGTTTCAAAAACAAAAAGAGATAAAATATTTCTTATATATACCTATTGAGACCTCAGATTTTCATGTTGCATACATATTAGCATACTGATGTTGTATACACACCTGCTAGTGCATCCAGTCATACCTGTATTTTAGATGCTAGGATGCTTGTGTGCATGCATACGATAGCCTTTGTAGATGTTATTTGTTACTCACGAGTTGGCAACTCACCCCCGTTGTGCCACAGTCTTTTGCAGGTCCGCTCCGTCAGTTCAGTAGCGGCGGGCGCACTTGTTCTTTTGCCTCTTTTGCCTGAGCTCGAGATTTGCTCATAGGTGGGTTATGTTATTTTTTTGTACCACCTTGTATATTCTTTGTATCTAGTGTACTCCATCTACTGTTTCTACCAGATTATTGTATATTGACCTAGAGATGAGACTGTGAGGGTTGTGGATTTTATGCTGTATTTTGGGGTCGAGCTCACTTGAGCCGACATGCTACTTTTTTCATGCTTCCTTATGATTATTATGCTTGTTGTCATTTATATTACGTGGGATTTGTGACCGCCTTATGGCGAAGAGCTAGCTCCCGCTTGGGGATGCCTTATTTGTTGGTTTTACATATATTCTTGTTGTACCCATTTTTGGGGGCCAGTATTTACAAAGGAGACTCTGCCGAAATTTTCGGAAAAATTAGTATTGTTTTTAAAAGGGGTTTTACACGACTTATTTGATAAACTTGCTTTCAAATGTTTGGGTTTTCTTCACTCTTTTGCTTAATTGGTTTTGTTTTCTGGGCTTTTGGCTTACTTATTTTACGGACGCCTTTAGACGTTTCGTAAACTTAAGTGCCAGTCACGTTCCGTACCCTGCGGGTCGTGACAAAGTTGGTATCAGAGCGATAGGTTTTACCTTTGTGAGTGTAGGATGACCCTTGGTAGATGGAGTAAGTGACTTAAGCAGGGTAACGTAGCGTGCGTATGTCCGCGGCATACTTACGATACGGTACTCCGCCTAAGTGACTTTAGGATATACTTGCTTGAAAAATTCCTTCTTCAATTCCGTGTATCCTATGATCCTATTGCACTGTCCTTATTATCCTTTTTCTGTACCAGTCACTATGCCGCCGAAGGTTACGAGGGCATAGAGGGCTGCCGCCAGAGACGAGATTCGAGCTGGCTCGTCCGAGACTAGGACTGGGCAGGGTGGTATGCCTACGCCGCAGGGACAGACCGATCCACCTTCCCCAGGCCGTATGGATAGGCTCGAGACCGGTATGGAGGAGTTGCGACAGATGATGGGAGGCATGCAGGAGTTACGTCAGATGGTAGGATCCCTAGTTGCAGCCAGTCGTACACCGAGGCCGGATGACGTACCTACTACATCACAGACGACCATGATACCTGCTCCTACTACTACCACCGTGGCCATTCCGGTTTCACTACAGGATTTCATGAGGCTGAGACCTCCAGTATTCACCGGCACCGAGGCAGCGGAGGACCCACAGACGTTCCTTGACAGTTTAGCCAGGATCTGCCGTTCGCTGAGATGTTCGGATGATCGATGGGTAGAGCTTGCGAGTTTCCGACTAGAGGGTCTCGCGCAGACATGGTGGGAGTCAGTCTTGAGAGGTCGAGCTGCAGATCTACCGCCTATGACTTGGGCCGAGTTTACAGCGGTCTTTCTAGCCCGTTTCCTTCAAGAGAGCGTTCGTGACGCCAGAGCTCGCAGCTTCGAGGCCTTAGTCAAGACACCTGGGATGACGGTGTCTGAGTATGACATCCAGTTTACACAGTTATCCCGCTATGCTCAGTATTTGGTGGATACCGAGGAGAAGATGGTGAAGAGGTTCGTACAGGGACTTGATGCCCAGCTATATCTTGCCATTGGCGCCCAGCACTACGACACCTATTCAGCTGCTATGGATACGGCATTGCGGATGGAGGCACGCATATCACGGACTTCGGCCGTTTCTGGGCCGAAGAGGATGCGCACCGATGTACCGTCTCAGAGGCAGCGCGCCAGATTCTTTCCGAGGGATAGGCCTGGCAGAGGATTTGGGCGGGGGCAGTTATATGGTTCTTATCCCCAGGGGCAGCAGCCGTCGCCAGGATGTTTTGGGTGCGGGAGTTTGCACCATCTTGTCAGAGACTGTCCGGTGAGACGACAGGGAGCAGCGACAGTTCCGCATGTGACCCTACCACCATCACCACCCCCTCCTCAGAGAGCCCTACTTCCTGCCCCAGGCGATGCTCCACGCCAGTTAGGTGCACCGAGAGGCCGTGGACGCGGCGGTCCTGTTCAGAGAGGACGAGGAGGCAGAGGCCGAGGTCGAGGTCAGCCCGCTATCGGTGGAGGACAGGCCCGAGTTTTTGCTTTGACACCGCAGGATGCGCAGGCATCCAATACCGTTGTGACAGGTACTTTGCCAGTTTGTTCTTTCGACGCACGGGTATTATTCGACCCAGGTTCCACACATTCGTACGTCTCTACACACTTTGCACCGATGTTGGGCCGTGAGTCGTCGTCGTTAGATCAGCCGCTTGTTGTTGTTACTCCGGTAGGCGAGTCGTTTGTCGCTCGGTTTGTATTTCGTTTGTGTTCCGTTCGTATCGGGGAGAGGGATTCATCAGTTGATTTGATACTCCTCGATATGTTGGACTTTGATGTGCTTCTGGGCATTGATTGGCTAGCCACTTGTTATGCTTCGGTGGACTGCCGTGAGAAGGCAGTCAGATTTAGCTTTCCGGGAGAGCCAGTCCTTGTTATTCAGGGAGACCGCAGTGTCACCCTTCCCAGCTTAATTTCGTCTCTTCGCGCTGGTCAGCTCTTGCGGAAGGGATGTCAGGGATTCTTAGCGTTTATTTGTGATACTCGAGCTGCAGAGGTTCCGTTGGACCGGGTCCCGGTAGTTTGTGAGTTCCCTGATGTTTTCCCAGATGAGCTACCTGGGCTACCGCCTGAGCGCGATGTTGAGTTCTGCATTGATTTGATTCCCAGTTCGGGGCCTATTTCTATACCGCCTTATCGGATGGCCCCGGCAGAACTTCGAGAGCTGAAGGATCAGTTGCAGGATTTGTTAGATAAGGGGCTTATTCGACCTAGTGTTTCTCCGTGGGGTGCTCCGGTCCTGTTTGTCAAGAAGAAGGATGGAAGTTTGCGCTTATGTATCGACTACCGCCAGCTGAACAAAGTTACCGTTCGGAACAGATATCCGTTGCCGCGCATTGATGATTTGTTCGACCAGCTTCAGGGCGCGGGGTATTTTTCGAGGATCGACTTGAGATCAGGATACCATCAGCTGCGAGTTCGACAGGAGGATATACAGAGGACAGCTTTCCGTACACGCTATGGCCACTACGAGTTTTTGGTGATGTCGTTCGGACTCACCAACGCCCCAGCAGCATTTATGGATTTGATGAACCGTACGTTCAGGCCGTATCTTAACTTGTTCATCATCGTGTTTATCGACGATATCTTGGTGTACTCCCGGAGCAGAGAGGAGCACGAGCAGCACTTGCGGATTACGTTACAGACCCTGAGGGAGCACCAGCTGTTCGCAAAGTTTTCCAAGTGTGCTCTCTGGCTGGACAGCGTCGGATTCTTGGGTCACGTGGTTATGAGAGACGGCATTTGTGTGGACCCGAAGAAGATTGAGGCTGTTCAGCAGTGGCCCCGACCTACATCGGTTACTGAGATCCGTAGTTTTCTAGGCCTGGCGGGCTACTACAGGCGTTTTGTTCAGGACTTCTCCCGTATAGCTGCACCGTTGACCGTTTTGACCCGGAAGGGAGTTCCTTTCGCTTGGACAGAGGAGTGCGAGCGCAGTTTTCAACAGCTACGGACTTGTTTGACTACGGCGCCGGTATTATCTTTGCCTTCGGGATCAGGCGGATTCGTTGTCTACTGTGATGCTTCGCGAGTGGGATTAGGATGCGTTTTGATGCATCATGGCCGGGTGATCGCTTATGCTTCTCGGCAGCTGAAGAAGCATGAACAGAACTACCCCACTCATGATTTGGAGATGGCTGCAGTGGTCTTTGCACTGAAGATTTGGCGACATTACCTGTACGGCGAGTCGTGTCAGATATTCACCGATCACAAGAGCTTAAAGTACATATTTCAGCAGCGAGACCTGAACCTCAGACAGCGTCGTTGGATGGAGTTGGTGAAAGACTACGACTGCGAGATCTTATATCACCCCGGCAAGGCGAATGTGGTGGTAGATGCGTTGAGTAGGAGGCCCGGGGGTAGTCTATCCTTTTTGCGCGCAGTGCAGAGGCAGTCGTCAGCAGATTGGCAGACGTTATGCGACAGCCGAGTTGAGTTCGAGTTCACTCAGACAGGGGGACAGCTCGCGCATGTTCGTGCATGCCCACAGTTGCTTGACCGTATATATGAGGCACAGCGCAGTGACGACCGTTGCTCAGAGATCATGGCAAAGATGGGACAGGGCAGATTTTCCGAGTTCGTGGTTGACGATCAGGGGATTTTACGATATGGATCTAGACTGTGCGTACCAGATGCTGATGGATTGCAGCGCGACATTCTTGAGGAGGCACACCGATCAGTGTATAGTGTCCACCCCGGTTCCATCAAGATGTACCATGATATGAGAGAGACCTACTGGTGGGACGGGATGAAGAGGGACATTGCGGAGTTCGTTTCGAGATGCCTGACTTGTCGGCAAGTCAAGGCCGAGCACCAGAGGCCCGCAGGAGAGCTACAGCCGTTACCCATTCCAGAGTGGAAATGGGAACAGATTTCGATGGACTTCGTTGTGGGTCTACCCAGGACCAGTCGAGGGTACGACTCCATCTGGGTGATCGTGGATAGATTGACGAAAGCGGCTCACTTCCTTCCAGTGAAGACGACTTTCAGCTTCGCTCAGTATGCTCAGCTCTATATTGACGAGATCGTGCGACTACATGGCGTACCGACTTGTATCGTGTCAGATCGAGGCACTCAGTTCACCAGCCGACTTTGGCAGAGACTTCAGGAGGCTTTGGGCACTCGTTTGAGCTTCAGCACAGCGTTTCATCCGCAGACCGACGGAAAGTCAGAGCGGACCATTCAGACTCTCGAGGACATGCTCAGAGCGTGCGTTTTAGACTTTGGTGGTAGCTGGGATCGTCATTTACCTCTAGTGGAGTTCTCCTACAACAACAGCTTCCAGGATACTATTCAGATGGCACCTTTCGAGGCATTGTATGGGAGGAGATGCAGATCGCCCGTTTGTTGGACAGAGCTCAGCGAGAGCAGCATTTTGGGGCCGCAGCTTGTTGAGGAGACGACATCGAAGATCCAGTTGATCCGAGACCGGATGAGAGCGGCTCAGAGCAGACAGAAATCATATGCAGACAGGCGCCGTCGCAGATTAGAGTTCGCAGTTGGCGACCATGTTTTTCTGAAGGTCTCCCTGATGAAGGGCGTGATGCGTTTTGGGCGAAAGGGGAAGCTTAGCCCTAGATTCGTAGGTCCCTTCGAGATCCTCGAGCGTGTTGGCGCTGTTACTTATCGTTTGGCTCTTCCTCCCAGCTTTCCCGATGTTCACCCCGTCTTCCATGTGTCGATGCTCCGCAAGTACCTTCACGACCCTTCGCATGCGATTCAGCACCCGACAGTCCAGCTAGAGCGCGACCTTTCTTTTGCAGAGCATCCGGTGGCCATCCTGGATCGGCAGGTGAAGAAGTTGAGGTCGAAGATTATACCAACCGTCAAGGTCCTTTGGCGTAGCCCGAGCAGCGAGGAGGTTACCTGGGAGACCGAGGGCGAGATGAGGAAGAAATATCCCCATCTCTTCGAAGGTACGCGTAGCTATATTATTTTAAATTCGGGGACCGAATTTCTTTAAGGGGGGAAGATTGTAGCGTCTTGAAAAGTCGTTTTGGTGTTTTCCTGAAATTCGGTGAAAATTCGGTATTTTTCCGAAAACCGTCTTTCTTGTTATTTTGCAGTTTAGGGCTAATTATACCTTAAATGGATAGGTAATTACTTGTTTTTATTAGCTAATGAGTTAATTATGAAATTTTGGTCATTTAAAATTTTTTCCCTATTTTTCAATTTTTTAATATTATTTTAAGCCGGTAAGAAAATACATTAAATTAGCGATAAATACAAATTTTTCCGGGCTAATTTTAATCTCTAAAATTATTATAATTAAAATCTAGTGGTAACATAAATTTTTAGTAATTTATTTTGATTTTTAACAAATTTTTATGATATGAAACGAATTTATTGAATTTTGGGCTAAAACTTGCAATTTTTGAGTTGTAGGGGGCCTTTTTGCATAAAATTTCTTTTGTAAAACCCCTCTCTCTTTTCCCTCAGCCCTAGGACAGCCCAACCCTGACCAAGTCCAGAAATTTCTGGCCTCTCTTCTTTAGTTGCTTTCTTGAGTTGATTTAAGGGTTTTTTTGGATTTAATTTAATTAAAATGAATAAGTATGGTGCATTTGACTTTGTGGACTTGACCCATGACTTTCCCCACTTGCCCACACCATCCCCACTCCTCCTTTCAGCCGAGAATCCCTGCAGGAAACAGCCCCCAAATTTCCCCCTCTCATTTCCTTCTAAACTCATCAAATTCCAACTCAAAATCCTTACAAATCCACAAATTTCTTCACAAAACCAAAACAAATCCTTATGCTATCCTTTCCTTAGCCATTCTTGCTTGGATCTTGGTGCTTGAGGCCATCACTTAGAGCAAAATCCATTCTTTCTAGATCTCAAGTGAGGTATAATTCTCATCAAAGTTACTTTCTTGTGTTGCTAAATTCCTTTAAATGCATGGTTTAGTGTTAAATTTAGTGTAGTTTTAATCTAGTTTTCTTAGGTTATGCTTGAAAAATTTAGCTAGGGTTTTGAAGCCATAATACTTAATTAGATTTTTTTATAGTTAGTCTAGTGGTTAATTAACTAATCTATATAGTTACCTTGTTGATGTAGTTTTCAATTATGCTAATTTAGTTAAATTTAGAAGTGTGAAATTGTTGTTTTAGGATTTTCAAGAGAAGGTTTTTGTATGGAAATGGTATTTGAAGCTTGATTAGTGAGTTGATTAGGGTTTAGAAAACATTATTTAGTTGTTTAGACCTATGTTTGTTATCTAGTATTTTGCTAACCTAATCTAAGAAATTTATTTTCTTATGTGGGCTTTTGTTGTGCTAAATTAAGTTTTCAAGTGTGGAAATTGTTTTGGAATTTGCTAGGTTATAAATCCAAGAATGGTTGTTTATGGAAATAGGATTGGAATCATTGCTATTGTGTTGTAATTAGTGTTTGTAGATTGCTTGTAGTGTGCTTGGGTAATTATGCTATATTGTAGTCGTTTTGTCGCAAATCGGCGATTTTTGCACCGATTTTGGGACGCAATGCTTACTAGTTTTGTATAAAAATTATGTGATGAATTATTTTTGATATCTTGATGATTGTAATGGCTTGTCCTACGACTTTTAGGATGCGTGGGTGCGGATTTTTGGGTAGTCGGGTTTTAGTTTTGCCGGGCGACCAAATCGGCGTTTTTTGGCAGTTTTTGCGATTTTCGCGTGTGTTCCGCGCACTTTGTGCACGTTGTACCTAGCTAGCGAACTTTAGTAGTTTCGTTGGGGTTTTGCATCGTTCTTGATATGTAACCTTATGTTGGTATTGATGTAAATTCCAGGTTCGGTCGCGGAGACGTCAGACGCGGCGCGAAAGGGAAAGGCGGTGATTGGACACAGCTAGCCAGGGATCCCGGTGAGTAGATGTAACATCTACGGGGGACTATCGTTGGATGGCGCAAGCCGCCCGATAGTTTTAGTAACTTACAAATCCTTAGTAATGTTAGTAATTAAGGGTGAAATACCTATTCGACTATTTGCTGCATCCATGCATTATATTGACATATCTATACGAAACCACTTTATAGGACACCTGCACCATTACCAGGGTTTTTATATGCAGCACGAGCACTATTCATGTTTACACACACACCCTGGTAATTGCCATGCCACCACACTAGATAACTTTTATATTGAAACCTTTTTCTAATTGATACTTAAACTGGTACTATTGCCTTTAATTCCTTAAAAATGAAACCGTAGTATTGCTATTCATGTGCATGTACTTCATCATATTAATTGTTCATGCTTAATACATTAATCACACATCGCAACTTGATTATTGATATCATACGCATTCATTATCATTGATATATGCACTTATGAGGATTTCTTGAGATTTTATGATATTGCTGGATTTCGGGGGAAAGCCGCAAAATTTCTAAACTTATTATATTTTTAAAATATGTAAATTGCGGTTTTCTAGTGATGTAAGTGTCGTCCACCATGAGTTTGCAGTGGATTTGGAAATCCGTGTCGAGGAGTGGAGGAACCGGCACGGGTACATGGTGGGCCCGGTAAGGTACCCGGGGCAAGAGAATGTGGTGATGACGTTGAGCCTGGCAGGGGACGGATTACCTACCGGTGACTGTTTGGGACGGCGGATATCCAGAGGATACCGACCGTGGCCGCTAGATGATGAGATATTGATATTTGAGATGGGTCAGCCGGACGGCTGAGGCCAGAGATACATTTATGAGATTTGAGACAGCTTTTGGGTGTCGTTGCTGGACACCGATTTTCGTCGATTCATTGACATTATGCTGGCATTCTAAAAGAGTTTCAAAAACAAAAAGAGATAAAATATTTCTTATATATACCTATTGAGACCTCAGATTTTCATGTTGCATACATATTAGCATACTGATGTTGTATACACACCTGCTAGTGCATCCAGTCATACCTGTATTTTAGATGCTAGGATGCTTGTGTGCATGCATACGATAGCCTTTGTAGATGTTATTTGTTACTCACGAGTTGGCAACTCACCCCCGTTGTGCCACAGTCTTTTGCAGGTCCGCTCCGTCAGTTCAGTAGCGGCGGGCGCACTTGTTCTTTTGCCTCTTTTGCCTGAGCTCGAGATTTGCTCATAGGTGGGTTATGTTATTTTTTTGTACCACCTTGTATATTCTTTGTATCTAGTGTACTCCATCTACTGTTTCTACCAGATTATTGTATATTGACCTAGAGATGAGACTGTGAGGGTTGTGGATTTTATGCTGTATTTTGGGGTCGAGCTCACTTGAGCCGACATGCTACTTTTTTCATGCTTCCTTATGATTATTATGCTTGTTGTCATTTATATTGCGTGGGATTTGTGACCGCCTTATGGCGAAGAGCTAGCTCCCGCTTGGGGATGCCTTATTTGTTGGTTTTACATATATTCTTGTTGTACCCATTTTTGGGGGCCAGTATTTACAAAGGAAACTCTGCCGAAATTTTCGGAAAAATTAGTATTGTTTTTAAAAGGGGTTTTACACGACTTATTTGATAAACTTGCTTTCAAATGTTTGGGTTTTCTTCACTCTTTTGCTTAATTGGTTTTGTTTTCTGGGCTTTTGGCTTACTTATTTTACGGACGCCTTTAGACGTTTCGTAAACTTAAGTGCCAGTCACGTTCCGTACCCTGCGGGTCGTGACACGTGAGTGGATTCCGTCACGTTATCATGCGATGAGAGTTGGATCCTGATTCCCACTGATGAGTTGGTTTACTCTTCGGGTGATCCCGATTGATTCTTCTTTCAGGTTTGGAGGAGAATTTGACAGTACAGTGGGAGGTTTCCGGATTAGATAAAGTGATAACCATTCTGATCTAGGTTAGAGTGCACGCAGAGTCTTTCTTTTCTCTCTCTCTTTGGCAGCGACCTTTGACCGACCCTAGACTATGACTCAGTGACTAAGTTGACCGAACTTTCTTAAAATACTGGCTTTTGGACTGTCTACGTTGCATAAGTCATTGCCACTCCTTCTTTTACCCTTTGCATTTCTCAGAACACCCCGTATTACTACGGACATCCACTTCCATTGGATAGATCCATCGTATGGTTATATACGAACTCGGAGGGATTTCTTCAAGGATGGATCAAGGTTCAGGAGAAATAGAATTGGTTTATTCAGTTGTCTTTTATTATCACCTTCTCTCAGGTTGCGAGGGCTCTTTAGTTTAGGAGAGTACACCTATTACGCTTATTGGATAGTCTTATTCCAAACCATAGGCAGGTGCCGAAAGGTAGGGAATGAAGAAAACCAATTAGCCTAAGTAGGGTGTACAGAAGGTAATATGTAAAGACAAAATAAAGGGATTAGAAAGAGGGCAAAGTAAATTGCGACTGTTATCATTCACGACCAAACCGCGTACTTCATCGCCACTCCTATTTCACCTTTAAAAGAATAAGGTATTATTCAGTTTTCTTTTATCATCACCTTCTCTCAAGATGTGAGTACTCCTAGGTTGAGGAGGGTACACCTATTATGCTTACTGGATAGTCTTCTTCCAAACCATAGGCTGGTGCCGAAGGGTAGGGAAGGAAGAAAACCATTTAGCCTAACGATGGTATACAGAAGGTAACGACTAAAGACAAATAAAGGGATATGGAGAGATGGCAAAGAAATATACGGTTAAAGTCATGAATTGGATTATGGAAGAGGCATTGCTATGAATACCAGGATACCCCTACGAAACATTTTCATGTTTCAGTGCATTGTTAAAGCAAAACTGTTTTCCCGATTAGATACTTACTCCAGGGTATGTATTTACCATGTATGATTCTTATATCTGTATGGTTTTATAGATGATGAGTGGGGGTAAGTTATTGGGAATTAGGTAATTGTCCTCATTATATCGGAATTCGTTGTAATTGGTGATATTTGAGGAAATCGCCTGGATACAGTTTTCCACCTACGACGCACAGGTTTTGAGTTGTTCAACTCAGCGGACTTATACAGAGTATTGTATATTGTCCAAGTGTCCATCAGGACAAAGGGGTAGGTCCTCGTACTATGTTCTGTTTACTTATGACTTTACTTATGACTTCTCCAGTTTTTAGACAAGTGTTTCGTACAAATACAAGGTCTAAGTTTTGAGAAGTTGTGGGTATAAGAATAAAGTAGAGAACCAGGTGTCACAAGTATCGGGATTCTTCAAAGAGATCGAAGATGTAGATTCTTGTGATTGGTATTCAGATGATAGTAATGGTTTTGAGAAACTTGTTTCTCATTTAGGTTACTCATAATTGGATGGATTCCTAAGTTGAGTAATGCTGATTAGCCTCTTTTCCATTAAGTTGATATGCACTGGTGACAGTTGCATGATTTGAATCTAGTTCCAATTAAATAAGTGCCAAAGTTTCTATATTGGATATAGATGTTAGTTGTATGTATGCCCTAGAGGCCAGTATTGTACAGATGATGTATATTATATTGGATGCTTGGACATATATAGAGATGACTTTCTTGCTCGATATGATAGTATGCTATCTGGTTACTCTTTATCTTAACATGTACACTAGTCTCTTTATACTGTCTTATAGTTACATGTTGGTAAAGCCCTTAGGATATGTACTTGACTACCTGGACTATGATGCAGATCATACTAGTGGGGACATGGTAGTCCATAAGTACATCCTTCAAGGTCCCTAGTCGTGGGTGTATCGAGACAGGGAATCGATATACCAGAGTAGACTAGCGTATACGCTTCTCGACCCATTTGATGGGCGATGGATGATCCCATATCCATTGATGTTTGACATCAGAGATGGTATACGGGTGCTCAGTGGATACTGGGTACACTGGACGGACTCGCCGAGAACTCCCAGATGGTATTATACCTCACGTCAGATGGCAGTTCTCAGGTGACACTTGTACAGGTTAGTCTGTAGACCCGAGATCGTCATAGAGTCTTGTGTGATTCCCACTGTGCTTTGATCTCCACCTTACCACGTCTATGAGGGCATGCAAAACGGTGGTATTTGGGTACAGTCCCGAGTCACATGGAGGCAATGAGCGATAGGAGGGGTTTCGTCTCTCCCGGTATTGTGGGGTTGATGTTGCGCTGTGCTCGATTGGCCGTAACAGGGAAGTCCCTGGCCAGGGCTGATCAGAGATTTGCTGGTAAGTGTTACCAGTAGTTTCTCGACCCGTTACGAGCCTCACATCGGCACGACTTATCGGGTTATTGGGGTCTGACGTTTACCACCCCTAGACTTGATATGCGACATATCAGACGAAGAGACCGGACTGTACGGTAAGTGTTACTGGTCGGATTCGCAGGAGTGTGAGCGGGCTAGCTCGTCGATCTTCTGATCGCTCAATACCCGGGTGGCCGTTACGTTTAGCAGACCGCTTGCGGCTTGTGGGTGCTTGATATGATCATCATCTGCTACCGGCGTATTGACGAGTCTTTAGAGTCCTACAAAGAGGTTTCCTGGTTCAAGCGAAACGAAATAGGAGCGCATATGAGATATGTGCAGGACCGAGAATAATGCGTGTATGTGATACCGCATTTCATTCTCACGATATATGTTTTCGATTGGTTATATTCGATATGACCTAGTTATCGAATCATTGATTCGATAAATCGATACATTGAATACTAGTCGGTCATGTGCGACATGACCGGATCATTGAATCAAATGTTGATTTAATGATTTAATGTATAATTATATATTTGATATATTACTTTGCATCAACTAGTATTGGTTCACTTTAAACGGATTTTCTCACTTGATGTGCAAGTTGTATATGTGATATACTTTTTGTGCACAAATATGTATCATGTTTGATGATGCATGCTCACATGGTTAGGTGTAAAGAATTAAACCATGGTTAAGAAGATAATTAGGGTTTTGATTTATTCTCTCATTTATTTATCCATTCTTTATTTATTTAAATGGATAAATGAAAACATAATGGTTTCTTTTGTCATGAAGCTTGTTGAAGCTTCATGAAGCTTTGACTAAAGAAACCATTTTGTTTTCTAGCTTAACCTTAACCTTTCTCATTAACCATGGTCTTTTCTCTACACTTAACCTTGGTTGAGATATGATAAGTATTGGATTTATTTTTCTATTTTAAACAACACTTATCATATTTTAGCTTCTTCTTCTCCTTCTTCTTCAAGAGAGAAAACAAGTTGCCATCAATGGCAACATGAGCAAAAGTGAGTGAAATCGTGAGTGAAATCCAAATCTAAAGTGTACCCACCTCCTATTTCTTCACCCTCTACCTCTTGCCAAGTTGTTTTGGGTGTTTACTTCACAAGTTTCACAAGTTTGTGAAGTCGGAGCTTGAACTAGTGCAACCTCGACGTAGATCGTCTTTGACACAAAGCCGACGAACTATTCCGCATATTATTCCGATGAAGCCGACGAATGAGTCGAGGATTAATGATCGACAGCGAGGGCATGACCACGTGGAGCTAAGGAGGTGGAAATCCGGATCTACAAAGGTTGTAGCTTCCCACTTCTAGTTAAAGTGTTAACTAAGTTTTCTTTTCGCCTAAAATTCTAGCAACGATCCGTAGTCTAGGGTTTCTCGGCACAAAAATTTTAAATTGGCATGTCCGATGCCTTGTGAGACCTTACTAGAGTGCCTAGGAACCTTTCACTGGTATCAGAGCCTAGCTAGAGCCTTAGGCGAAGTCCCGACGGAATTTGAAGTCCGAACGAATCCGAAACCCCGAATCAAACTTGCTCTCTGTCCAGATTTTAAAATTGTGGATTTTTCAAGATTAAAAATATCCAGAAAATCAAGCAGGGTTTTCTAGGAATTACTGTAAATTTCGTGGACCTGATTCAACTTTACCACCGCTCTTCCGCGGCACGAGCATGGCTCGTGCGGCGGAAGCGCGACCGTTTTGTCGTGTTGTGACGTAATGTTTGTACAGTAACTCCTATTTAACAGTGCTGGTTTTTATTGGTATTTTTAATATTTTTTCAAGAGTTGAATTTTCAGCAGTTGTTTTGGGGATTCGGAGTTTCGATCGGAATATCAAATTTTGTCTGTGTGGCTTTCCGGATAAATTTTAGACTATGTTAAAAAGTTCGACCGGATATAAATACCCAATTTTTCCCCTGTCGGGAAATTTCCAAGTGTTGGATTTTTCCGAAGTTTAACGACGTTCTAAGTAGTGCAAGTAACGCGATGGACCCTCTAGAAGACAACAAACCTTAACTCGATTATGTGACCGTCTTGAACTGCCCTTTGAACCTTCGGGTTTGGGGGAGTACGGCGTGCCACATGTGAGGCGTTGGCTTGACCCTTCTACGGCTGGACCGTTGGTACTGAGGCACGAACGGAATGTTGTTATACTTGTTTCATGTGTTGATCTGTATCGGGAAAACTTGGGTGTTCGATTGTTCGATCGGAAAGTTTAACATTATCTGTTTATCTGGAATGTGATACAATAATTGGAATTCACAAACAGTTATGTGATAACTGAATGAATGTTATAAATTTAGCAGTTTAGTCCCATATGATATTGAAAAGAGTTTTCGATAATGAGACTAAAATGCGGGATTTATATCTGTTAGGCATGGGATGTTTAAGTATTTCATTTGATTAGGCATGCGATGTCTAAAGAAGTTGCGGATTCCAACTGTTGTAGTTTTACACTTTCTTTTCTGTGACCGTAAGTGTAGTATGTTCATATCGCCGGTTTCGTTGCTATACGTCAACGACAATTGGGGTATGCATACTTACTTACGTTGATGGCATGTGATGTTATGTGTTGCTGGATATGTTATATTGGATCGTCGTATTCGAATAGCCGGGGGTTTTTATGTGAGATGAGTGTTTTTCATTTTCATTCATGTAAAAACTTGTATATAATATTCTTTTATTTGGGGCACTTCCAGGTAGCGGAAGATGTCACCCTTTGTATATTATTTACTTTTCCGCATTAGGATAGACCCAAAGAGGGGAGCACAAGTAACCGGGTTCTGGGGTCCAGTGGGAGACCAACTCGAGGAGTCGAGTCCGAGTCTCCTAACCCTAGAATTGGCAGGGTTGCTTGCCGCTCTCGTAGGGGTCTAGGGGTGTGGGATTGGCTATTCATCACTACCATGGAATCCGTGTTTTATACTGGCTCGTATTGAAAACACGGACGTCCTAGTATATCCAATATTTCATATGTTTATTCTGCTGCGATATCTGTGATGCGATTCTGTGATGGATTTAGCATATGATATATATGATATATTATATAGACGTTACTTATGTTTTACACCCGCGCTAGCCCTGCCCTGCTCTGTCGTTAGTTACCTAACCTAACGGTGCACGAGAGGACATCGAGGCGAATGCGGATGGCATAAGTGTACGTCATATCTATCTGTGATGTTTAGGTATTTAAATGATGGGACTTCATTAATGTGATTAATGAAAGATAAGAAACCTAAGATGTTGTAGAATCAGATTTTAAATAAAACAGGTAGCTACAGTTTTTGCTTTGCATAGCGGTATATATGATATACCCTGCACCTTATTCGATGAGGAAAGGACCGAGATCCCTTCACCGGGAGTGACTCCTTTAGCAATAACTGGCAGATGCTACACACTCGGTTTGCTTTTGACTGCTTTTGGGTTTTTGCTTTGCACAGCGATATATATGATATATCCCGCACCTCATACGACGAGGAAAGGACCGAGATCCCTTCACCGGGAGTGACTCCTTTAGCAAAACTAGAAAAGCCTCAAAATCCCTCCATTTCAAAACTTCATTTGATTCTACAACGATATCAAGTTCATTACGCTCATGGTTTTCAGAAAAACCTGGCGTAGCCCTCCGTCATTTCAGATGAGTAGTAGTTAGTATTCGTGCTACGTTTGTTGGCCTGCGTCAAGGCGTAGTGTGCGGTAGCTAACTAGTATTTATCTGTTTATGCATATGATGCAGATTGGATTAGGGTAGTCGTGCGACTTTGTTGGCCTGCGTCAAGGGTCGTGCGGGTGGGTTTAATTCAATCAGGAAATGACGGGTTGAACTTGACTAGCGCACTATGGTTTGTTGGCCTGCGTCAAGGTCATAGCACGCTAGGGGCAAAATATTATCGGGAATTTCAAGTGTTGAAATTTGCAATGAGATTGCATACCTTCTATGAGATAGTTGGATCCCGATACCTACTGCGAGTAAGAGTTACTCCTGGGAGAGTTTTACACATTGCAATTAGCTGATCAAGTAGGTGTCTAGAAAGGTGTCAATGGGGTTATGCCTCTGGGAAAACGAGGTTTACATTAATTAGGTTCGTGCGAAAGCACGGGGGACCTCCCTCAAAGTACCGACACTGGCCTGGCTGAAAGATTGGCGAACTTGTAGTGTGTAATTAATCCCGGCTAGTCTTTCCTTTTAGGGTTTGAAGGAAGATTTGATAAAAAGCAGTGGGAGCCATCCTGATTAGATAAGATAATAACCAATCTGATCTTGCACGAGCATACGCTAAAGTGTTTTCTTCTCTCTCTCTCCAGGTAGCGACCATTTCATGCCTTAATCAAAATAATAATATGGATGTATTGACCGAACCCGCATGTTATACTGTGCTGGGGAACGTTGGTTCCGTTCTTTCCTATAAGAGTTATAGGAATGAACAGGATATAGGGGAATACCAGGATTCCCATGCCACCCGATTGAAGAAAGTACATGTTGATGCATTTTCTTCGGGTGTGTTCGTTACTGAGAACTGTTTCTCCATTTGCTCTACGTCCTGGGTATTAGATACCGGGTCAGGATCCCATATATGTAATCAGTTACATGGGCTTAGGAAAGGTAGAGAACTTGGAGAAGGTGATAAAGACATTAGAGTTGGAAATGGTGCAATTGTTGCAGCTAAGACTGTCGGGGAATATCACCTTGTATTACCAACTGGTAATACATTGGTTCTGAACGAATGCTATTACATGCCGAACCTGATATGCAACATTATATCGGTTTCTTTATTAAGCAAAGAAGGATATAATTTTGTATTACAGGACAATGTTATGAACATTTTCCATGACCAAAAGTTGGTTGGATCAGGCACGTTATGCAATGGCATTTATGTTCTAAATCAATCAACAGTTCTGAGCATAACAAACACACACAAGAGGAAGAGTTCTGAACTCAACGAATCCTTCTTGTGGCATTGTAGACTGGGTCACATCAATGCGACACGACTAGCTAAGTTGCATAAAGATGGATATTTAAATCCGTTTGAATTTTCATCTTATGACACTTGCCAGTCATGTCTCAAAGGCAAGATGACCAAGACTCCGTTTACGGGACAGGGAGAAAGAGTTACCGAACTCTTGGGACTTATACATAGTGATGTATGTGGTCCCATGTCTACACATGCCAGGGATGGTTCTTCATACTTCATTACATTCACTGACGATCTCTCTAGGTTCGGGTATGTGTTCCTGATGAAACACAAATCAGAAGCTTTTGAGAAATTCAGGGAATATAAACAAGAAGTTGAGAACCAAACCGGAAAAAGTATGAAAATCCTACGATCTGATCGAGGAGGAGAATACTTAAGCAATGAATTCCTGGACTTCCTAAAAGAGAATGGGATTCTCTCTCAGCTGACTCCTCCATATACACCACAGCACAACGGTGTATCAGAACGGAGGAACCGCACCCTATTAGATATGGTGCGCTCTATGATGAGCACAGCTGAGTTACCTATTTCCTTCTGGGGATATGCACTGGAAACAGCTGCAGACCTATTGAATATGGTTCCCACCAAAACCGTGCCGACCACTCCATATGAGATATGGAAAGGAAAGAGACCATATCTTAATTATGTTAAGATATGGGGTTGTCCGGCCTATGTAAAAACGCAAAATCCGGACAAACTCGCGGCAAGGTCCATTCTGTGTAAGTTTATTGGATATCCCAAACATTCGCGAGGGTATATCTTCTAGCACCCTGAGGAACAAAGAGTGTTTGTTTCTCGGCATGCCACCTTTTTAGAAAAGGAATTTCTTGAAAAAGAGATTAGTGGTCATGAGGTAGAACTGGAAGAAGTTCCAGCTGCACAAGCTACAACAGAAGATCTGGTGGAACCAGAGGATTCCGTAGTTCCCGATGAACCCCAGCCACTCCGCCGATCTAGTAGGGTTCCTCGCCAACCTGAGAGATACTACGGTTTTCTTATAGATGGTGGAAGCGAGGATTGCATCATGGAGGATGATGACCCAACTAGCTTCGAGCAGGCCATCACGAGTGGAGACTCAGTGAAATGGCTGGATGCTATGCGGTCTGAGATGGATTCAATGTACACCAACAAAGTATGGACTTTGGAAGTTGCTCCTGAAGGGGTAAAACCCATTGGGAGCAAGTGGATCTTCAAGAAGAAACTTGGTGTAGATGGGAAAGTGGAGACTTTCAAAGCTAGACTTGTAGCAAAGGGTTTTCGTCAAAGACCAGGTGTGGACTATGACGAGACCTTTTCTCCAGTGGCTATGCTTAAATCCATCCGGATCATGCTTGCCATCGCTGCATATCATGATTACGAAATCTGGCAAATGGATGTTAAGACCGCCTTTCTAAACGGTGATTTAGAAGAGTGCGTGTACATGACTCAGCCAGAGGGCTTCGTAGACAGTGGGAGCAGCGGGAAGGTGTGCAAGCTGCTTAAATCCATTTATGGATTAAAGCAAGCATCGCGGAGTTGGAACATCTGCTTTGACGTCGTTATCAAAGAGTTTGATTTCGTCAAAAATCCAGATGAACCTTGTATCTACAAGAAGGTGGCAGAGAGTAAGGTTGTCTTCCTCGTACTGTACGTGGACGACATACTTTTGATAGGAAATGATATTCCTATGCTGCAATCGGTCAAGCTCTTCTTATCACAAAGATTCTCAATGAAAGATCTTGGTGATGCCTCCTGCATATTGGGAATTAGGATCTATAGAGATAGATCCAAACGGATTTTGGGATTGTCCCAATCCAGGTACATTGACACCATACTAAAGAGGTTTAGTATGGAAGAGTCCAAGCGTGGGAACTTACCCACGATCTCTGGAGTCACTCTCTCCAAAGAGATGTCTCCCAAGACTGATTTGGAGAGAGCTCGCATGCAAGGTATACCCTATGCTTCGGCAGTAGGCTCTATCATGTATGCGATGCTATGTACCAGACCCGATGTAGCATACTCACTAAGTATAGTGAGCAGGTATCAAGCTGATCCTGGAGAGAGTCACTGGACAGCTGTGAAGAGCATTCTCAAGTACTTGCGAAGGACTAGAGATATGTTCTTGGTGTATGGTAACGGAGAACTCCAAGTGGAGTCCTTTACCGATTCGAGCTTCCAGAGTGATAAGGACGACTCTAAGTCGCAGTCGGGCTTTGTCTTTACCCTTTACAGAGGGGCGGTTAGCTGGAAAAGTTCCAAGCAGGAAACCGTGGCAGACTCGACGATGGAGGCTGAATACATCGCTGCCAACGATGCTGCCAAAGAGGCTGTCTGGATCAAGAAGTTCATTACTGAACTTGGAGTGGTTCCATCCATTGAACATCCAATACCTTTGTATTGCGATAACAATGGAGCGGTGGCTTTGGCCAAGGAACCCACGTCCCATCAGCGATCTAGGCATATTCTGAGGCGGTATCACCTGATCCGGGAGATAGTTGATCGCCGGGAGATCGAGGTCAGGAGAGTTGACACGAAGAACAACACGGCGGATCCACTCACGAAGGCCATTCCCCAGATACAGTTTGAGAGACTCTTCGGGATGCTCGGTATGCGATACTACAGCAGCTGGCCCTAGTGCAAGTGGGAGATTGTTAGTTGTATGTATGCCTTAGAGGCCAGTATTGTACAGATGATGTATATTATATTGGATGCTTGGACATATTTAGAGATGACTTTCTTGCTCGATATGATAGTATGCTATCTGGTTACTCTTTATCTTAACATGTACACTAGTCTCTTTATACTATCTTATAGTTACATGTTGGTAAAGCCCTTAGGATATGTACTTGACTACCTGGACTATGATGCAGATCATACTAGTGGGGACATGGTAGTCCATAAGTACAACCTTCAAGGTCCCTAGTCGTGGGTGTATCGAGACAGGGCATCGATATACCAGAGTAGACTAGCATATACGCTTCTCGACCCATTTGATGGGCGATGGATGATCCCATATCCATTGATGTTTGACATCAGAGATGGTATACGGGTGCTCAGTGGAGACTGGGTACACTGGACGGACTCGCCGAGAACTCCCAGATGGTATTATACCTCACGTCAGATGGCAGTTCTCAGGTGACACTTGTACAGGTTAGTCTGTAGACCCGAGATCGTCATAGAGTCTTGTGTGATTCCCACTGTGCTTTGATCTCCACCTTACCACGTCTATGAGGGCGTGCAAAACGGTGGTCTTTGGGTACAGTCCCGAGTCACATGGAGGCAATGAGCGATAGGAGGGGTTTCGTCTCTCCCGGTATTGGGGGGTTGATGTTGCGCTGTGCTCGATTAGCCGTAACAGGGAAGTCCCTGGCCAGGGCTGATCAGAGATTTGCTGGTAAGTGTTACCAGTAGTTTCTCGACCCGTTACGAGCCTCAAATCGGCACGACTTATCGGGTTATTGGGTTCTGACGTTTACCACCCCTAGACTTGATATGCGACATATCAGACGATGAGACCGGACTGTACGGTAAGTGTTACTGGTCGGATTCGCAGGAGTGTGAGAGGGCTAGCTCGTCGATCTTCTGATCGCTCAATACCCGGGTGGCCGTTACGTTTAGCAGACCGCTTGCGGCTTGTGGGTGCTTGATATGATCATCATCTGCTACCGGCGTATTGACGAGTCTTTAGAGTCCTACACAGAGGTTTCCTGGTTCAAGCGAAACGAAATAGGAGCGCATATGAGATATGTGCAGGACCGAGAATAATGCGTGTATGTGATACCGCATTTCATTCTCGCGATATATGTTTTCGATTGGTTGTATTCGATATGACCTAGTTATCGAATCATTGATTCGATAAATCGATACATTGAATACTAGTCGGTCATGTGCGACATGACCGGATCATTGAATCAAATGTTGATTTAATGATTTAATGTATAATTATATATTTGATATATTACTTTGCATCAACTAGTATTGGTTCACTTTAAACGGATTTTCTCACTTGATGTGCAAGTTGTATATGTGATATACTTTTTGTGCACAAATATGTATCATGTTTGATGATGCATGCTCACATGGTTAGGTGTAAAGAATTAAACCATGGTTAAGAAGATAATTAGGGTTTTGATTTATTCTCTCATTTATTTATCCATTCTTTATTTATTTAAATGGATAAATGAAAACATAATGGTTTCTTTTGTCATGAAGCTTGTTGAAGCTTCATGAAGCTTTGACTAAAGAAACCATTTTTTTTTCTAGCTTAACCTTAACCTTTCTCATTAACCATGGTCTTTTCTCTACACTTAACCTTGGTTGAGATATGATAAGTATTGGATTTATTTTTCTATTTTAAACAACACTTATCATATTTTAGCTTCTTCTTCTCCTTCTTCTTCAAGAGAGAAAACAAGTTGCCATCAATGGCAACATGAGCAAAAGTGAGTGAAATCCAAATCTAAAGTGTACCCACCTCCTATTTCTTCACCCTCTACCTCTTGCCAAGTTGTTTTGGGTGTTTAATTCACAAGTTTCACAAGTTTGTGAAGTCGGAGCTTGAACTAGTGCAACCTCGACGTAGATCGTCTTTGACACAAAGCCGACGAACTATTCTGCATATTATTCCGATGAAGCCGACGAATGAGTCGAGGATTCATGATCGACAGCGAGGGCATGACCACGTGGAGCTAAGGAGGTGGAAATCCGGATCTACAAAGGTTGTAGCTTCCCACTTCTAGTTAAAGTGTTAACTAAGTTTTCTTTTCGCCTAAAATTCTAGCAACGATCCGTAGTCTAGGGTTTCTCGGCACAAAAATTTTAAATTGGCATGTCCGATGCCTTGTGAGACCTTACTAGAGTGCCTAGGAACCTTTCAATAGAATGGTTCATACCTTAACGATGTTAAGGTACGGGGAGTTGTCCAGCTTATGCTTAAAACCAGACTCTGGATAACTCGGGGCACGTTTCTGTAATGGCTGTTTGTGGGTTGACCCTGGCTATGATGAGGGTTGATTTTCTACCATCTGGAAGATCAATAATGATATTGTTCTTGACTCACCACAGTTTTAGTAAAATGGATTTTTTCAGAAAACAGTAGTGGGAGTGTGGTAGAACTGGAAGTGATTCCAGAACCGCAAACAATTACGGAAAATTTAATAGGACCTATATATTCAATCAGGTTTGACATTCCATTAGCCACTCCGCGGATATGATGGGTAACCTCAGACACCCGAGAGGTACTCCGGTGGCCTCAAGGACGGTGACAGGGAGGTTCTTGTTTACCCAGACTTGACACTACTGTTGTTCCAGACTGTGAGACCCGGCAGGAGGTTAAGTATAGCATCGTTCTAAACTAGCTTTAGAAGTGCACGTATATATTATTCTGCCAGAGGGTTTTCATAGTCAGTGGGAGTAGCGGAAGCATAGTGTGCTAGATGCTTATGTCTATTTATAGATTTGGGCAGTTATAGCGGAGATAGATCATCTAGTTTTGATGCGACAGTCATGGGTTTGACTTCAATCAAAATAAGGGATGGATCTGTTAAGAAGGTAGTAGGGTGTGATTTCATGGTATTTGGATGACATACACAGAGTAGGAAGTAAAATTCCTATACTACGATCGGTTGTACTGTGGTCGTCACACAGTTGTTTCTCCAGACAGGATATGGATATAATAACAGACATTCTGGTTTCTAGATCTATGGTTTTAGATCTGGATTTGGGTAGCTTCCCAATGTGGGTACTTTGACTGTATTCTAATGGTATTTAGAATACAGGAGTCCTGGCATGGTGGTGTACCTGCAGGTGATGGAGTCACCCTCTCTAAAGGTGTCTAACAGACTAAAGGGGAGAGGGATGGGCATGATTGGCAGATCACTTGCTTAGGCAACTGAGTCAATCATGAGATGTCAAGTACCACACCAGATGTTGTTTTTGCACTAGATGCGATAAGTTTGTATTAATCCAATCCTGGAGAAATATAAGGAAGCAGTTTTTAGAACATAAGTGCATGTTCTACGGATTTGATGACGGCAGCCTCCTTCGGGAGACGATTATCATTCCAGGCTTCAAAAGTGACATGGTTGACAGAGTGATTGTCATAGTTATAGTTTTCCCTCTGACGAGGGACAATATTATGGACAGGTGGTCCAAGAGGATACTGTGGGAGGCATGGTGCTGGATACTGATTAGGTTCAGTGATCGATACAGTCTAAGAAGTTTGGATTTGGAGTTCATTTATGAACTAGGTCCCATCAGATATCCAGATATATTCTAAGACAGGTATTACTCTATTCGGGAGATGACTTTCTCCACGAACTTGAGATTAAGAGAGACATAGAAAGAAACATCTAGGCGGATCCACTCACTGAGGCTATTTCTCGAACACAATAGTTTTACAAACGGGCTTTGTGAAACTGATTAGTAGAGGAGTTGGATGCTCGGTTTCACACGGGCTGTGAGTAGTCGACATCACAATAATTAGCCTTAAGTGCAAGTGGGAGATTGTTGGAGATAGTGCCCTCAAAGTCAATTATTGGATCACATGTACGTGATTGCAATGATTGCGGAGGACCTATACCGGTAGGACAGTCTTACTCGAGATGATAGTATGCTATCTGGTTTGCCTTTATCAGTCGTGTACATATTCAGGTGACTGATTACATGTTACACTTTGATAGAGCCCTTAGGATCTTGCTTTACTACCAACAGTATAATGGCGATCATATACGTGAGAGTTTGGTGGTTTATAAGCATATCCTTAATAGTGGTTCCTAGTCGTGGGAGTTTCGAGACAGGGCATCGATACCCCGGAGTAGACTAGTGTATACAGTCGAGACCCCGACGAGGGGCGGTGGCCGGTCTCACAAGCCACTGGTGTCAGTTGGATCACCTAAGATGTATACAGGTGCTCATTGGGTTATGAGTACACCGAACAGGACTCGCCGGGAATCTGCTAGTTGGTACTATACCTATCGTCAGATAGCAGTTCCCTAGTGACATGTGTACAGGTTAGTTCATCGACCTGAGGTCGTCATTTGTCTTGTGTGAGTTCCCACTGTGCTTTGATTTCTACCCTACCACGGCTCAAAGGAGTCGTGTAAACAGGTAGTTTTTGGGTACAGTCCCGAGCCACATGGAGGCACGTGAGCGGATCGGCAGGGGATTCGTCTCTCCTGGTATTGGGGGTGAGATCGTGTTGTGTCTAGGAGAGCCATTACACAAAGCCCACGGCCATGGCAGGAGATTTACTGGTAGGTACTCCAGTATCTCAGGGTGTTATTGGGCTTCACTCCGACATGACTTATACTGATTTTGGGGGTCTGACGTTACCAGCCCCCTAGGCAGATTTGCGATACTCAGACGAACGGACCGGACTGTATATACATTGTCGCTGTTAGACTCAGTAGGGTTTCCGGATGAGTTCGCTCATCGGCCTCCCTTGAGGTCAGTCCATGGGCAGCCATTATGCATAGCTAGTGCCGCTGACGACTTGTGGTTAAACCCACTGCCAGGGTACTGACGAGTCATTAGAGTCCCCCACAGACAGTTTCCCAAGTTCGGGCGAAACGTTGTAGAAGCCGTATGGTTTTATGGCAGGGTTCGGAAAATGCACGTGCGTTTACGCACGTGTCATTTTTCGGCCAGATAATACTGGTGGGCTTTGGTTTAAGCCGGATCCGAGTATTATATTGAGTAGATATAATATCTTTGTCTCAGTTGCATTTGTATTCGGTCATAATACCAATGCGGGTATATTTATACGGTTACGGGGTTATCCTGAAATTCGTTTCAGGATCACTTTTGGAAGTTGCCAGTTTCCAGTTTTCTATCAGCCGTCTTTTAACATTCGATTAAAGACGGATTTATCTTTTCTTTGGATAAGTGTGGATGCTTCTAGAAGGTTCTAGAAGAGGTGATTAGGCTTGTGACTCACTTGTTCATTAATGGTGCTTTAATGGTGCATTTATTGTGTTCATACTTTGTGTTCACACTAGATATTTCTCTTATTGTCACGTCCCCCACTCCCTCACTCACCACCCCACCTCCTTATATGTGGCCGGCCCCCTCCTCTCTCACATACACTTGATTGATTCATTTGGTTAAAAGATTATGATAGTTTTGGGGTGTATGGAAATTTCATAGCTCATTTCATTCCATCACCCGAATTAATTGGCAACTTCATTAACCGTTCGTCCATGGCTTTGGACGAAGCGAGACAAAGTATTCTACTCATTCTTTACATCATTCTTGGTCATCTCTTTTAGCAAACTTGACGACCGAGTTGCCTCGAGTCAGAGGCGGGAGCCCGTTTAAAGAACTGTTGACGTGGTGCCACCTGGACGAGCAGATCGGAGATCGACGAGATCGGAGCAGCCGCAACGGAGCGTGGGATGATGGTTAAAGAAAGAAGGACTCGGATCGTTCGGTATAACCTTTCTACTCTCTTTACAGTTTGTTAGTTTAGCAATAATGGCAGATCCGGGTTAAAGTATACGATAGCGCCAGTTAAAAAGTTTTTGTTCCGCATTTGGCGTCTGTAGACGGCCGGGGCGCTACCGTAGACTTACAAAGTCTAGGGGTGGTAAACGTCAGACCCCAATAACCGATCAGTCATGCTGATATGAGGCTCATAACGGGTTGAGAAACTACTGAAAGGTTCCTAGGCACCCTATAGAGGTCTCATAAGGCATCAATCATGCCAATTTCAAAAATTATGGGTGCCGAGAAACCCTAATACGGATCGTCGGCTAGAATTCTAGGCGAAATACGAATCTAGTTAACATATTAACTAAAGGAGAGAGGCTACAACTTTTGTAGATCCGGTTACCCACTTCCTTGGGTCCATGTAGGCATCCTCTCGCTGTCCATCTCGAATCCCGAACTCAAACGTCGGCTTCATCGGAGAATTGGGCGGACTAGGTCGTCGGCTTCGTGCCGAAGATGATCTACGTCGAGGCATCATAAGTTCAAGCTCCGACTTCACAAATTTGTGAAACTTATGAAGAAAACACCCAAAACAACTTGGCAAGAGGTAGAGGGTGAAGAAATAGGAGGTGGGTTCACTTTAGAATTGGATTTCTCACTTTAGATCTCAAGTTGCCATTGATGGCATCAAGCTTTCTTGAAGAAGAAGATGATAAAGAAGAAGAAAGAATATGATAAGTGTTTAATTAAAAAGAAAATAAATCAATACTTATCATAAGCTAACCAAGGTTAAGTGTAGAGAATAGACCATGGTAAATGGGAATGGTTAGGGTTAAGCAAGAAGACAAATGGTCTCTTTAGTCAAAGCTTCATGAAGCTTCAACAAGCTTCATGATAAAAAAGAAACCATTTCCTTTTTCTTTTATCTAATTAAATAAAGAAAGAAAGGATAAATAAATAGATGAATAATACAAAACCCTAACCATTATCATAACCATGGTTTAATTCTTTGCACTTAACTAAATGATCAAGTATTATCAAACATGATACAAATGTGTGCACAAAAGTATATCACATATACTTCTTGCACATCAAGTGAGAAAATCCATATAAAGTGAACCAATACTAGCTAATGCAAAATAATATATCAAATATATAATTATACATTAAATCATTAAATCAACACTTGATTTAACGATCCGGTTATATCGCATATAACCGACTAGTATCCAATGTACCGATTTATCGAATCAATGATTCGATAACTAGGTCATATCGCATACAACCAATCGAAACATTCATCGCGGGAATGAAATGCGGTATCACATACACGCATTATTCTCGGTCCTGCACATATCTTATATGCGCTCCTATTTCGTTTCGCTTGAGCCGGGAAACCTCTGTGTAGGAATCTAAAGACTCGTCAATACGCCGGTAGCAGATGATGATCATATCAAGCACCCACAAGCCGCAAGCGGTCTGCTAAACGTAACGGCCATCCGGGTATTGAGCGATCAGAAGATCGACGAGCTAGCCCGCTCACACTCCTGTGAATCCAACCAGTAACACTTACTGTACAGTCCGGTCTGTTCGTCTGATACGTCGCATATCAAGTCTAGGGGTGGTAAACGTCAGACCCCAATAACCGATAAGTCATGCCGATGTGAGGCTCATAACGGGTCGAGAAACTACTGGTAACACTTACCAGCAAATCTCTGATCATCCCTGGCCAGGGACTTCCCTGTTACGGCCAATCGAGCACAGCGCAACATCAACCCCCAATACCGGGAGAGATGAAACCCCTCCTTTCGCTCATTGCCTCCATGTGACTCGGAACTGTACCCAAAGACCACCGTTTTGCATGCCCTCATGGACGTGGTAAGGTGGAGATCAAAGCACAGTGGGTATCACACAAGACTCTATGACGATCTCGGGTCTACAGACTAACCTGCACAAGTGTCACCTGAGAACTGCCATCTGACGTGAGGTATAATACCATCTGGGAGTTCTCGGCGAGTCCGTCCAGTGTACCCAGTCTCCACTGATCACCCGTACACCATCTCTGATGTCAAACACCAATGGATATGGGATCATCCATCGCCCATCTCATGGGTCGAGAAGCGTATACGCTAGTCTACACTGGTATATCGATGCCCCGTCTCGATACACCCATGACTAGGGACCTTGAAGGATGTACTTATGGACTACCATGTCCCCATTAGTATGATCTGCATCATAGTCCAGGCAGTCAAGTACACATCCTAAGGGCTTTATCAACGTGTAACTATAAGACAGTTTAAAGAGACAAGTGTACATGTTAAGATAAAGAGTAACTAGATAGCATACTATCATATCGAGCAAGAAAGTCATCTCTATATATGTCCAACCATCCAATATAATATACATCATCTGTACAATACTGGCCTCTAGGGCATATATACAACTTACAACTACTGGTAACACTTACCAGTAAATCTCTAAACCAGCCCTGGCCAGGGAATTCCCTGTCATGGCCAATCGAGCATAGCGCAACATCAACCCCCAATACCGGGAGAGACGAAACCCCTTCTATCGCTCATTGCCTCCATGTGACTCGGGACTGTACCCAAAAACCACCGTTTTGCACGCCCTCTTGGATGTGGTAAGGTGGAAATCAAAGCACAGTGGGAATCACACAAGACTCTATGACGATCTCGGGTCTACAGACTAACCTGTACCAGTGTCACCAGAGAACTGGCATCTGACGTAAGGTATAATACCATCTGGGAGTTCTCGGCGAGTCCGTCTAGTGTACCCAGTCTCTACTGAGCACCCGTATATCATCTCTGATGTCAAACACCAATGGATATGGGATCATCCATCGCCCATCTACATGGGTCGAGAAGGTATACGCTAGTCTACACTGGTATATCGATGCCCCGTCTCGATACACCCACGACTAGGGACCTTGAAGGATGTACTTATGGACCACCATGACCCCACTAGTATGATCCGCATCATAGTCCAGGTAGTCAAGTACACATCCTAAGGGCTTTACCAACATGTAACAGAGAGACAATCAATGTACACGTTAAGGTAAAGAGTAACCAGATAGCATACTATCATGTGGAGCAAGAAAGTCCTCCCTATATATGTCCAAGCATCCACTACAATATACATCTCATGTATAGTAATGGCCTCTAGGGCATACATATAACTAACAATCTCCCACTTGCACTAGGGCCATCTGAAAACAGTGGTTGTAGTATCTCATACTCAACCATCCCATAAGAGTCTCTCTCTGGGAAAAGGCCTTTGTGAGTGGATTCGCCGTGTTGTCCTCCGAGTCTACTCTCCTAACCTCGATGCCTTGGAGATCAACCATCTCCATGATCAGGTGACACTGCCTTAGAATATGTCTGGATCACTGATGGGACGGGCGTTCCTAGGCATAAGCCACAACTCTATTGTCATACAATGGAAGGAACGAAGTTCATCTCATGAACTAATATACACCCAGACTGCCTCTTTGGTAGCATCTTTGGTAGCGATGTATCCAGCCTTTATCGTCTAGTATGCCACGGTATCTAGCTTGGAACTCTTCCAACATACCGTCCCTCTAGCGAGGGTAAAGACAATGCCTGCGATTGACACTCAGTCGTCCTTATCACCCTGGAACCTTTCCAGTGATTCTCCCAAGGATCAATTGATACCATCTCACTACAACTAGTGAGTATCCTAATATCCAATTAGATCTATCTCATAGATCCAAAACCCTTGATTTAGTATGTATCACTTTGATCCTATATGTAGAATCCTTGTGATAAGCGGAGATTGACCGAGCGTAACATAGGAAACTCCTTTCCTATCAATAGTATGTTATCCACGTACTCTACGAGGATCACTACCATACTCCCTACTACCTTTTTGTATATACAAGGATCATCTACTATTTTGATGAAGTCAAACTCTTTGACTACCACATAAAAACAGACGTTCCAACTCCGCGATGCCTACTTTATCCCATAAAGCAACTTGTACACGCTTCCGTTGCTCCCACTGTCTAAGAAGCCCTCTGACTGTGTACTTATAGACTCTCTCTTCTAAAACATTATTTAGAAAAGCAGTCATGACACCCAACCGCCAGATATCGCAGTCATGGTATGTAGCCGTGGCAAGTAGGATCTGGATGGACTTAAGCATAGCTACTTAGAAAAGGTTTCATCATAATCCATACCTGGTCAATGATGCAAACCTTTAACAAGTCTAGTTTTGAAAGTCTCAACTTTTCCATGTACACCAAGTAATCTTCTCAAGATATACTTGCTCCTGATGGGGATTTAACCCTTCAGATAAAGCAACCAAAGTCCATACATTGTTGGTGTATAAGGATTCCATCTCAGATCGCTAAGCATCCAACCATTCTTACAGAGTCCCCACTCTTGATGGCCAGCTCGAAACTAGTTAGGTCATCATCTCATGATGCAATCCTCGCTCCCACTGTCATAGAGAAACCAAAGTATCTCTCAGGTGGGTGAGGAACCCTGCTAGATCGGCGGAGAGGCTGAGGTTCGTTGGAAACTATTGAATTCTTTGGTTCTACCAAATCATCAGTTGTAGTTTGTATAGCTAGAACTCCTTCCAGTTCTATCTCATGTCCACTAATTTCTTCACAAGAAATTCCCTTTCACAAAGGTGGCATGCTGAGAAACAAAACATCTTTTGTTTCTCGGTTAGGTAGAAGATATTCCCTTGCGAATGCTTGGGATATCCAACAAACTTCCACAGATCTGACTTTGCCTCGAGCTCGTCCGGATTTCGCTTTTAGACATAGGCCAGACAACCACAAATCTTAACAAACTTAAGATATGGGCTCTTCCCTTTCCATATCACATATGAAGTGGTAGGCAACTGATTTGATCGGAACCCTATTCAATAGGTATGCAACTTCTCCAGTGCATAACCCCCAAAAGGAAATAGGAAACTCAGTAATACTCATCATAGAGCACACCATATCACATAGGGTGCTATTGCTCCGCCCCGATATACCATCGTGCTATGGTGTATACGGAGGAGTAATGCTAAGAGAGAATCCCATTCTCCTTTAGAATAATCCAGGAATTCCGTGCTCAAGTATTCTCCTACTTGATCATATCAAAGGACATAATACTTATACCCGTTTTGGTTCTCTACTTTCTAACTTATATTCTGTGAATATCTCAAAAGTTTCGGACTTGTGTTTCAACAGGAACATATGTCTGAATCTTGAGAGATCATCAGAGAATGTAATGAAGTACAAAGAACCGGTCTTGGCATGTGTAGACAGGGGACCTTCATACATCAATATGTATCATCCCAAGAATTCACTAACTCTTTCTCTGTTTCCTATAAACAGAGCTATGGTCATCTTATCTCTGTGACATGACTGGCAAGTTTCACAAGATGTAAATTCAAACTAATTTAAATATGCATCTTATGTAACTTCAGCTGGTCGGGTCACATTGATATGGCCTAGTCTACAATACCTCAAGAAGGATTCGTTCATTTCTGAACTCTTCCTCATGTGTGTGTTCTATATACTAAGAACTGTAGTTTGATTTAGAACGTCAATGCTTTTAGATAACGTGCCTGAACCGATCAACCCTTGATATAGGAAATGTTCAAAACATTATCCAACAATACAACATTATATCCTTTCTTTACTATGTAAAGAGACTGATATGATGTTGTATATCAGGTTCGGTATCTAATAATATTCGTTCATAATCAATGTATTCTGGTAATACAGGGTGATAGTGACCAACAGACTTGGCTGCAACACTTGCACCGTTTTCTATCTCATGAAACTTATCACCCGTTCTCAGTTCTCTACCTATCTGTAGCCCATGTAACTGATTACATATGCGGGATCCTGATCTGGTATCTCAAACCCAGGACGTAAAGGATACTGAGAAACAGTTCTCTGTAATGAACACACCCGAAGATGATGAATGAGCATGCACTTTCTTCGTTTGGTTGGCACGGGAATTCTAGTAGTCCCCAATTTCCTGCTCTGTCTTATAACAATTATAAGTTGGAGCGGGACCAACATTCCCCCAACACAGTATAACAAGTGGGTTCGGTCAATACATCGGTATTATTATCTTGATTAAGGCGTGATATGGTCGCTACCTGGAGAGAGAGAGAGAAGAAAACACTCTGCGTACGCTCTTGCAAGATCAGATTGGTTATTATTTTATCTAATCAGGATGGCTCCCACTGTTTTTATCAAATCTTCCTTCAAACCCTAAAAGGAAATACTAGCCGGGATTAATTACACCCTACAACTTCGCCAATCTTTCAGCCAGGCCAATGTCGGTACTTTGTGGGAGGTTCCCCGTGCTTTCGCACGGACCTAATTAAAGTAAACCTCGTTTTCCCAGAGGCGTAACCCCGTTGACACCTTTCTAGACACCTACTTGATCGGCTAATTGTAATGTGTAAAACTCTCCCAAGAGTAACAATTACTCGCAGTGGGTATCGGGATCCAACTATCTCATAGAAGGTATGCAATATCATTGCAAATTTCAACACTTGAAATTCCCGATAATTTTGCCCCTAACGTGCTATGACCTTGACGAAAGCCAACAAACCATAGCCCACTAGTCAAGTTCAACCCGTACATTTCTTGACTGAATTAAACCCACCTGCACGACCCTTGACGAAAGCCAACAAAGCCGTACGACTACCCAAATCCAATCGCATCGTATGCAGCAGATAAGCAGCATATAGCTACCGCACACTACACCTTGACGAAAGCCAACAAATGTAGCACGAATACTATATACAACTTATCCGAAATGACGGAGGGCTACGACAGGTTTTTCTAAAAACCTATTGCGTAATGAACTTGATATCATTGTAGAATCAAATGATTTTAAAATGGAGTGTTTTTGAGGCTTTTGCTAGTTTCGCTAATGAGGTCACTCCCGGTGAAGGGATCTCGGCTCTTTCCTCGTCGAATGAGGTGCAGGACATATCACATATATCGCTATGCAAAGAAAAAACTCTAAAAGCAATCAAAAGACAAAACCGAAGTGTGTAGCATCTGCCAGTCATTGCTAAAGGGGTCACTCCCGGTGAAGGGATCTCGGCCCTTTCCTTATCGAATAAGGTGCAAGATGTTCTACAAAGAACACCGCGATGCAAAGCAAGAACTGTAGCTACTGGTTTTGAAAATTCGATTCCACAACATCTTTTAGGTTTTTTTTCTTTCATTAATCATATTAATGAAGTCCCATCATTTAAATCACCTAAACATCACAGATAAATACGACGTACACTTATGCCATTCGCATTCGCCTCGATGTCCCCTCGTGCACCGTTAGGTTAGGTAACTAACGGAAGAGCGGGGCAGGGCTGGCGCGGGTGTAAAACATAAGTAACGTCTATATAATATATCATATATACTATATACAGTATTTATCACAACATATCAAATGATCACATCACAGATATCGCAGCAGAAGAAACATATGAAACATTGGATATACTAGGACGTCCGTGTTTTTAATACGAGCCTGTATAAAACACGGATTCCACGGTCGCGATGAATAGCCAAACCCACACCCTTAGACCCCTACGAGAGCGGCAAGCAACCCTACCAATTCTAGAGTTAGGAGACCCGGACTCGACTCCTCGAGTTGGTCTCCTACTGGACTCCAGAACCCGGTTACTTGTGCTCTCCTCCTTGGGTCTATCCTAGTGCGGAAAAGTAAATAATATACAAATGGTCACATCAACCTCATCCCGGAAGTGCCCCAATAAAAGAATATTACATACATTTAATTTTACATGAATGAAAATAAAAAAAACCTCATCTCACATAAAACCCCCGGCTATTCAAAAACGCGACGATCCAATATAACATATCCAGCAACACATAACATCTCATGTCATCAACGTAAGTAAATATGTGCATCCCAATTGTCGTTAACATATAGCAACGAAACCGGCGATAACACATATTACACTTACGGTTGCAGAAAAGAAAGTGTAAAACTACATCAGTTGGAATCCGCAACCACCTTAGACATCGCATGCCTAACAATTATAAACCTCGCATTTTAGTCTCTATATCGAAAACACTTTTCAATATCTAGTCGGGCAATTCAACAAAATTCCCGATATACTGATCGAATGCTCGTCGCAAACTTTAGTAGACGGCCGCACCCCCGGATGCCGTCGACGAAGTGCACTAATGCGGAACACCGCTGCCGCGAGCATCCAAACGGATGCTTTTGGCGATGGGGTTCTCTTACAGACAATTGGTCGGGGCTTTGTGGCGTAGCTGTCTATTAAGTTTACCCGGCGAGTATCCGCGTACGCTATGTGATTGCAACGGACTTTTGATCGCATCAAAATCCCGTGGCAACCGATCATTTAAGACTAAACTGCTATGTTTATAACATTCATATTAGTTATCTCATAACTGCTTGTGGATTCCAAATATTGTATCGCATTCCAGATAAATAGACAATGTTAAACTTTCCGATCGAATAATCAAACACCCAAGTTTTCCCAAATAGTTCTCAACACTTGAGGGGAGTTTAAAAACATCAATCGCATGCCACAGAACCAATGGTCCAGCCGTAGAAAGGTCAAGCCAACGCCTCACATGTGGCAACGCCGTACTGCCCCAAACCCTAAGGTTCAAAAGGCAGTTCAAGACGGTCACATAATCGAGTTAAGGTTTGTTGTCTTCTAGAGGGTCTATCGCGTAACTTGCACGATCTAGACGTTCTTAAACAAACGGAAAAATCCAACACTTAGAAATTTTCCGGGTCGGGAAAAAGTGAGTTAATGATATCCGTCCGAACTTTTAATACTTTCTAAATATCCGGAAAACACAACGAAATTAAATTTTCCGATCAAATCAACGAATAAAAAATAAACCCCAGAACACTCAACACTTGAGTCAGAATACAAAATACACAGAAAATAGAAATAACAAATACGGGTATTACTGTGCAAAACAAAAAGCACAAACTCACTGTACGGCCGCGGATCCGCGGCACAAGAAGGCTACTGCCGCGGTTCCGCGGCGATCCGTACGACTTACATTGTCGTTTTGCACAATAATTCCTAGAATCACCTGCTGAATTTTTTAGGTATTTTTAATACAGAAAAATCCCAGTTTTGAAAATTTTTCCACAGAGGGGTTTACTTTGACGTTTCCGGGTTCGATCGGGGTTTTAACTTCGTATACACGTCGCCTAATGCTCTAGCTAGGCTCTGATACAACTGTAGGGTTACTAGGCACTCTAAGAAGGTTCTACAAGGCATCAACTATGCCCGATTAAATTTTAGCCATGCTGAATAACTCTAAACAAGATCTTTAAACTAGAGATTAGGCGAAAACAAGCAAGTTAAAATCTTTAACACTAAGTGAATACGAAATACAACCTTTGTAGATCGGTCCATCACTTCTAAAGCTCCTTGTTGTAGTCCCTTCGCTGCGATCATCGAACACCCGGACTCTCGGACGGCTCCATAAGAAGAGGCAACGATATTGTTTGAAGTCTTCGAGGCCGAAGATGATCTACGTCGAGGGAATACGAACTCAAGCTTCTACCTCACTAACTAGAGAATTAGTGAAGCAAACACCCTAAACTAAAGTGCTAGTCTAGTAGAGGATGATGAAATAGGAAATGGGTATACTTTAGAATTTCTTTTCTCACTTTGTATCTCTCTCATTTTCAAACCCTAGAAAGAAATTGAAGGAGGAAGAAGATGAGCTCAAAATGAGAATGAAGAATAATCAAGAGAGAGAGAGAGCTAACCATGGTGGGTGAGTGTCATATACTAACTCATGTAGAGACATAACCATGGCTAAATATATTGGTTAGGTTAATTAATATCCAAAGCAAAACAAAAAGGGTTGAATTTGTCAAAGCACTCACAAGCTTCTACAAGCTTCATGCATTTAACAAATATCCACTAATTTTGTATTTACATTGAATATTAAAAACCATACCAAATATATTTATTATGGTGTATGTCTCATACACCCATGATAGCTGTATCAACAACCATGATACTATATGTACACAAATAAATATATATATCACATATATATTAAGTTGTGCACAAGTGAGAAAATCAAATGCTTAAGTGAACCAATGTTAGTTAATGTAAATTAGTATATCACATATACAATTATACACTAAATTATTAAATCAACACTTGACTTAATAATCCAGTTATATCACATATGACCTACTAACATCCATTGTATCGACTTATCGAATCAACCCTTGATTCGATAACTTGGTTATATCGCATATAACCGATCGACACAAATATCGCGAGAATAGAATACGGTATCACATACTCGCATTATTCTCCGTCCCGCACATATCACATATGCGCTCCTATTTAGTTTTTCCTGAGCCAGTAAAACCTTTATGTAGGACTCTAAAGACTCGTCAATACGCCGGCAGTAGGTGATGATCATATCAAGCACCCACAAGACGTCAGCGGTACTAGCTGGACGTAACGGCTACCCGGGTATTGAGCGATCAGAAGATCAGCAAGCAAGCCCGCTCCAACTCCTGCAAAAAGCCTGACAGTAACACTACCGTACAGTCCGGTCTCCTCGTCTGATATGTCGCATATCAAGTCTAGGGGTGGTAAACGTCAGACCCCAATAACCGATAAGTCATGCTGATATGAGGCTCATAACGGGTCGAGAAACTACTGGTAACACTTACCAGTAAATCTCTAAACCAGCCCTGGCCAGGGACTTCCCTGTCATGGCCAATCGAGCATAGCGCAACATCAACCCCCAATACCGGGAGAGACGAAACCCCTCCTATCGCTCATTGCCTCTATGTGACTCGGGACTATACCCAAAAACCACCGTTTTGCACGCCCTCTTGGACGTGGTAAGGTGGAAATCAAAGCACAGTGGGAATCACACAAGACTCTATGACGATCTCGGGTCTACAGACTAATCTGTACCAGTGTCACCAGAGAACTGCCATCTGACGTAAGGTATAATACCATCTGGGAGTTCTCGGCGAGTCCGTCCAGTGTACCCAGTCTCTACTGAGCACCCGTATATCCTCTCTGATGTCAAACACCAATGGATATGGGATCATCCATCGCCCATCTACATGGGTCGAGAAGGTATACGCTAGTCTACACTGGTATATCGATGCCCCGTCTCGATACACCCACGACTAGGGACCTTGAAGGATGTACTTATGGACCACCATGTCCCTACTAGTATGATCCGCATCATAGTCCAGGTAGTCAAGTACACATCTTAAGGGCTTTACCAACATGTAACAGAGAGACAATCAGTGTACACGTTAAGGTAAAGAGTAACCAGATAGCATCCTATCATGTCGAGCAAGAAAGTCCTCCCTATATATGTCCAAGCATCCGCTACAATATACATCTCATGTATAGTAATGGCCTCTAGGGCATACATATAACTAACATATGTAACCTAGCATGACACATGAATATATATCATATATAGATTATGTGTCAAAAGAAAACAATACATATATCACATACATGTAAAGTGTATCAAATGTGAGAAAAAGAATTACTTAAGTGAGCTAATATTAGTTAATATAATGTAATATATCAAATATATAATTATACATTAAATTATTAAATCAGCTCTTGATTTAATAATCTGGCTATATCATATACAACCGACTAATATCATATGAATCAACTCTTGATCCGATAACCCGGCTATATCATATATAACCGACCGATATCACATATCGCGAGAATGAAATGCGGTATCACATACTCGCATTAATCTCGGTCCTGCACATATCACATATGTGCTCCTACTCCGTTTCGCTTGAGCCAGGAAACCTCTGTGTAGGACTCTAAAGACTCGTCAATACGCCGGCAGTAGGTGATGATCATATCAAACACCCACAAGCCGCAAGCGGTCTGCTAAACGTAACGGCCACCCGGGTATTGAGCGATCAGAAGATCAACAAGAAAGCCTGCTCACACTCCTGCGAATCCAATCAGTAACACTACCGTACAGTCCGGTCTCTTCGTCTGATATGTCGCACATCTCGTCTAGGGGTGGTAAACGTTAGACCCTAGTAACTCGATAAGTCGTGCTGATGTGAGGCTCATAACGGGTCGAGAAACTACTGATAACACTTACCAGTATATCTCTGAAGCAGCCTTGGCCAGAGACTTCCTGTTATAGCCAATCGAGCACAGCGCAACATCAACCCCCAATACCGGGAGAGACAAAACCCCTCCTATCGCTCATTGCCTCCATGTGACTCGAGACTGTACCTAAAAGCCACCGTTTTGCACGTTCTCTTAAACGTGGTAAGGTAGAAATCAAAGCACAGTGGGAATCACACAAGACTCTATTTTGATCTCGGGTCTACAGACTAACCTGTACCAGTGTCACCAGAGAATTGCCATCTGACATGAGGTATAATACCATCTGGGAGTTCTCGGCGAGTCCGTCCAGTGTACCCAGTCTCCACTGAGCACCTGTATACCATATTTGATATCAAACACCAATGGATATGGGATCATCCATCGCCCATCTACATGGGTTGAGAAGCTATACGCCAGTCTACTCTGGTATATCGATGCCTTGTCTCGATACACCTATTGTTAGTATATATGCCCTAGAGGCCATTACTGTATCATACTAGTTTGTATATTACTTAATGGAAGCTTGGGATATTCACCTTGTATAAACAATCTTGCTCAATATAGTAGTATGCTACTTGGTTTGTTTCTACTTCAATGTGTACTTGTGTTTATTTTACTATATCACTTATACGCATTAGTGGAGCCCTTAGGATCTTTGCTTGATTACCAGCGTTGTGATGGCAGTCGCACTAGTGGGGGCTGGGTAATCTATAAGCACATCCTTATACAGGTCCCTAGTCGCAGGACTATCGAGACAGGGCATCGATACTCCGGAGTAGACTAGCGTATGCACTTCTCATCCCAGTGTGGGAGATGGTCTGTCCTACAGCCATCAGTACGTCGTACTAGAGATGGTATACGGGTGCTCGTTAGGTTACGAGTACACTGGACAGGACTCGTCGGGAACTGACAGGTTGGTATTATACCTATCGTCAGTCATCAGTTCCCAGGTGACATGAGTACAGCTTAGTCCGCTGACTTGATACTAGCACTTCGCCTCAAGTGTGTTCCCACCGCACTTTGATCACTACCCTACCACGGCTCAAAGGAGTCGTGCAAACAGGTGGTGGTTGGGTGCAGTCCCGAAGCACTTGGAGGCAGTGCCGGTTAGACAGGATTCGTCTCTCCCGGTATTGGGGGTTGACATCGCGCTGTGTCTAGGAGAGCCATTACACGAGTAGTCCCTGGCCAGGGCAAGCGAGATATACTGGTAGGTTCCAGTGTTATCTCAGGGTGTTTTGGGCTTCACTCCGACACGACTTGTACCGCTATTGGGGGACTGACGTTTTACCGCCCCCTAGGCCCGACATGCGATGTATCAGACGAACAGACCGGACTGTACGGAGACTGTCACATTCAGACTCAGTAGGAGTACAGATGGGGTTTCACCTCGTCAGCCTTCTTGTCGGCATCTACCTGGGGACCGTTACGCACAGCTAGTGCCGCTTGCGGTCTGTGGTTAAACCCACTGCCAGCGTAGTGCCGAGTCTTTAGAGTCCCACACAGAGGGTATTCGCCTCTGGGCAAAACAGAGTAGAGGTCGCATGGTTTTGCGACAGGGTTCGTTCTCATCCGCGCACTTGTGCACGTTTGGAGTCCGGACGGATTATACTGGCAGGCTCTGGCTTGAGCCAGATACTGGTATATGTTTTGGGGGTTGCTTTTTATATCTCGGTATTCTTGTTTCTCGGAACGAGAATGCAGGTGTGTATGCACAGTTGCTTGAGGCGGAGGATGAGATTTTTCATTAGGGTTTCGGAACGGGTGCGTATGCACAGTTGACAGTTATCTTTTTCCAAACCCTAATGGATTTATGAATTATCTATTAATAATAGTAATTAAATGAGAATTAAGTTATGGTTGATTTTTGTTGACTTATTGACCTTAGTTGACTTGTTGACCATTGACCACCATCATGCTTTGAAAGATCCTCCTTGATTCATGCTTACACTTCATTTAAAGAAGCATGATAGTGGTCATTCTAAATTACCATCAACTATTCTTATTTTGAATTATTATTATTTAGATAATTCTTTTCTTTTGGCATTATGGTTGCAAGAAAGAAAAACCTAGCTCATTATCTCATTTAGCTTCTCTCTCCTCTCTTCATCTTCTTCTTCCTCAAGCTCAAGGTGACCCCTTCTCATGTGTTGAGAATCCATCACCTTGAAAAGAAAAACAACCCCTAGTTACTCTCTACTCATTCTAGGATCAAGGTTTAGCAAACCGGAAACCCTAGTTCACTCAAAGATCGAGGAAGAGCCCAAAGGTAGAACCTTCGAGGTGGATCCATCTTCGACGGAAGAAGGCTACAAGGCAAGAACCATCAACCTCTACAAGGTTTGAAGAAGAAGGAGTTCAAGTTTAGGTATAACTTTCATCCGAGTAGCTAAAACTCTTTAGCTTGTATGCTAGTTTAGTTTAGACACGATCCCGACCTAGTTTAGTCCATGTTGCCTCTTGCGATAAAAATTTGTTTTTTATACCGTTTCCGCCTCCCCGTAAGTACCGGGGGTCTCAATATGGACTTACAGTGGTATCAGAGCCTAACTAAACTTAAACTAGCTTGGTAGTGAAGTGTAACGAAGTTCGGAACCGAAAAAAGTCACAAAACCGGAAAAACAAAACCCTAAGTTTCTGTTGAAATTTTTTCTGCTCTAAATGAAAAACTTTATACTTGTAAATTCGGCTCAGGGTTTTGTGTGAACACCCAAGAAAAACGATACAGTGATTCGTCCAAACCGCCGCCCTTCCGCCGCAGGAGGTGGGTATTTGCCGCGGAAGCGCCGCGCTTTGTCTTCTTCTGTGCATCGTTTTTCGTGCAGTGTGTTTGTGTGTTGGTTTTGGGATTTTTAAAATATATTATATGTGCCCAGATTTTCCAGAACAGAAATTTGCTTTTGGGGTCCTATAATTCCGTATTTTTTCCGAACTTCACTGCACTTTGACTATGATGGTTATATCTGTGATGCTTGCATGTATTGAACGTCGGCTAATCGCTATAAGACGATTAGTCGGGGTTATACATGATCTGTGTTTGATATTGGAATGTGTATATGAATGTGTTGGACTGTCGCGGGTGAATAGCCGGGGTTGGATGTGAGATGAGCTTTTGTTTTTCTTTCATTCATTGTAAATGTAAATTGATGTAATAATTATTATTTGTTTGGCCGCACAACCGGGTCGGGGTTGTAGCCGTCATTGTATAATTCTTTTTACTGTTTTTGCTCCTAGGATAGACCCATGGAGGGGTGCACAGACTGCCGGGTACTTGGCGGGTAGTTTGCCGCACCCGTAGGGGTCTTGGGTGGGGTATTGGCTATTCACCGCGACCGTGTTATCCGCTTTTTGTTTCAGGCTCGAAAGGATTGCGGATTGCTAGTATATCCAATGTATTCATCTGTGATCTGTAATGTCTATCATTGCTTTCTATTTAGGCGTTGCTTATGTTTTACAGCCGCGCTAGCCCAGCCCCCGCTCTGTCGTTAGTTAAGTAACCTAACGAGTGATGACGGGACCCCGTGGCGAATGCGAATGGCATAAGCGTACGTCATATTTTGGTTGTTTTCTGCAATGGTAGGATTTAAATGATGGGACGCATTAAAAGTACTAATGCAAGAATATCACGCATTAAAAGAACTAATGCAAGATAATAAACCAAGTTAAAATCGTTGGAACACTTTCGAAAAACCACTCGGTTCTTTTCAAAACTAACTTTTAAATGCGGAGCTTGAGCCACTCCTTCTAAAAGCTATCTCGTTCCATCGATTATATCAAGTTCACTACGTTCACGGTTTTACCAAAACCATTCGTAGCCCTCCGTCGCTTCACATGAATAGGCAGTAGTATTCAAGCTATGTATTTTGACCAAAGTCAAGGCATAGTGATTGGTAGCTATTGAGTGTTCATGTGTAGCATAGATAGATGCGTTGGTTTGGGACAGTCGTGCTGCCATTTTGGCCAAAGTCAAGGGTATGTACGGATGGGTCCAAATTAACCTGGATAGTGACGGGCAGAACTTGACATGTGACTTATGATATTTTGGCCAAAGTCAAGGTCATAAGAACATGGGGCAAAAATCCACATCGGGAGTTTCATAAGTACTGAAACTTGCTAGATTTGCATACCATTTGGAGTGTGGTGATTCTGGTAGGATTCCTTCAGTTTCGTCACGCGATGATATTTGGATCCCGATCCTACTGTGAGTATATGCTACTCCTCGGGAAATTTCTCACTAGACGATCAATGCTATAAACCTAGTAGGTGCCTAGAAAGGTGTCAGCGGGGCTACGCCCCCAGAGAAAAGAGGTTATTTAATTAAGGAACTTCGCGAAAGCGTTGGAAAACCTCCCTCGAAGTACCGACACTGACCTGGCTGAACGGTTAAGCAAGTATTGCACGGTGGGATTGATCCCGGCTAATTCTTCCTTTGTGGTTTGAGGAGGGATTCGAGAGACAGTGGGAGCCATCCTGTTTAGACAAACTAAAAACCATTCTAAACTTGCAAGAGCATCGTGCTAAAGTGTTCCTTCTCTCCCCCTGCAGCGACCAAATCGAAATGACTGGACTTAAGTTGATTCTAGATAAAAACATATTGACAGGGCCAAACTACAAAGATTGGCTCAGGAATGTCAAGTTGGCAATCACTTACGACAAGCTGGGGTATCTTCTTACCACCAAAGCTCCCCCCGTCCCAGGTCCCACCTCCAGCGTCGCGGATAAGGAAATCCGTAAGACTTGGGAGATTAACAGCGCGAAGGCCAGGTGCCTCGTACTTGCCTCGATGGACAACGAACATCAGAGGAGGCACGAGAATATGGATTTGGAATCCATATTTCTTCATACAAAAGAACTGTATGGAGAGCAGTCTCGTATCGCAAGATACGAAGTGTCGAAGAAGTTGTTTTCGACAAAGTTGGCCGTCGGATCATCGGTAGCGGACCACGTGCTTAAGATGATTGGCTACACTGAGGAGCTCGCGGAACTTGGGACCACGTTGGACAGTGAACTCTACACGGATATAATTCTCCAGTCCCTTCCATCCACTTACGCCCAGTTCATACTGAATTTCAACTTGCAAGAAAAGGAAGTTGAACTTTCAGAACTCCTCAACATGCTGAGGAGCGCAGAGGGCACCCTACAGAAGGGTAGGGAAACACCCGCTTTGTTTGTAGGAGGATCTTCTTCCTCTAGGTCCAAGGCGAAAGCCAAGGGAAAGAGGAAGAAATCCCCCGCCAAACCAAGAGGCGGTGTTAGTAAAGTGGGTACGAAGGGAAAGGAAAAGGCAACAAAGATTGCGGGGAAGCTTGTTGGAAAGGAAGAATGCTTCTATTGTCATAAGAGTGGACACTGGAAGAAAGATTGCAGGGCTTAGAAGGCCAAGACACAGGAACTGAAGCAGGTTGCGGCTTCAGCTTCAGGTGTGTATGTTATTGAAAACTGTCTTTCTATAAACTCTACTTCCTGGGTATTGGATACCGGATCAGGATCTCATATCTGTAATTCTTTGCAGGCGTTGAGAAACCGTAGGTTTTTGAAGGCAGGTGACATGACCCTCAGAGTTGCGAACGGAGCTAGCATGGATGCTAAAGCCGTGGGGGACTATCACCTGGGAATGTCAGATGGGCATGTTTTGGTTTTGCGTAATTGCTTTTTTGTACCCAACGCAACTTGTAATATCATATCTGTATCTTTGGTTTCTAAAGAAGGTTATGAATTTGCGTTTGTAAGTAATGTTGTAAACATTCACCTTAATCAAGTTCTGATTGGGTCAGGTACACTGAGCAATGGTATATACGTATTGAACCAACCACAGATTTTCAATGTCCAGTATACACACAAAAGAAAGTCTCCAGATATCAATCAGGCTTTCTTATGGCATTGTAGACTGGGTCACATCAATGAGACACGGTTGACTAAGTTACATAAAGAAGGATACTTGGATCCGTTCGAGTATCAGTCTTATGCCACTTGTGAATCTTGTCTCATGGGAAAGATGACAAAGACTCCGTTCACTGGACACGGAGTAAGAGCGAGCGAGCTCTTGGGGCTCGTACACAGCGACGTGTGCGGTCCAATGTCTACACATGCGCGAAGCGGTTACTCTTACTTCATTACTTTTACGGATGATTTCTCAAGGTACGGTTATGTCTTCTTAATGAAACATAAGTCCGAAGCCTTTGAAAAGTTCCAGGAATATAAGAATGAAGTAGAGAAACAGACCGGCAAAAGTATCAAGATTCTAAGATCGGATCGAGGTGGAGAATACTTGAGTGCCGAGTTCCTGAATTATTTAAAAGAGAACGGAATTCTCTCTCAGCTTACTCCTCCATACACTCCGCAACACAACGGTGTATCGGAGAGACGGAACCGAACCCTATTGGATATGGTACGGTCCATGATGAGTAGCGCTGAGTTACCGCGATCATTCTGGGGGTATGCGCTAGAATCAGCTGCGTACCTTTTGAACCGAGTTCCTACTAAAACTGTGCCTACTACACCATATGAGATGTGGTGTGGGAAGAGGCCCCATCTCAGTCACATTAAGACTTGGGGAAGTCCAGCTTTTGTAAAAAAGCAGCATGCGGACAAGCTCGAGGCACGTTCAGTACAGTATAAGTTTGTGGGATATCCAAAGAATTCCAAGGGATATCTCTTCTACTACGAAGAGGAACAAAAAGTTCTTGTTTCTCGTCATGCCCACTTTCTAGAACACCAGTTCATAGAAAAAGAAACAAGTGGGAGCACAGTAGAACTGGAAGAAATTCCAGAACCACAGACTATTACTGAAAGCTTGATGGAACCAGAGGGTTCAAATGAACAGGACATTCCTATGCCGCTCCGCAGGAGTAGTAGGCAGTCTCATCCGCCCGAGAGATACTACGGTTTTCTCATAGACGGGGATCGAGAGGATTGCATCATAGATTATGATGAGCCTACTAGCTTCCAGCTGGCCGTTCAGAGCGTTGACTCGGTAAAATGGCTGGATGCAATGCGGACCGAAATGGAGTCCATGTACACCAACAAAGTATGGACGTTGGACATTGCTCCAGACGGGGTAAAACCCGTAGGATGCAAGTGGATCTTCAAAAGGAAGATTGGTGTAGATGGACAGGTTGAGACCTATAAAGCTAGACTTGTAGCAAAGGGTTTCCGTCAAAGACCTGGCTTGGACTATGACGAAACCTTTTCTCCAGTGGCTATGCTGAAATCCATTCGGATCCTTCTTGCCATTGCTGCCTTCCACGATTATGAGATTTGGCAGATAGACGTAAAGACCGCTTTTCTAAATGGAAATTTAGAGGAGTGTGTCTATATGGATCAGCCAGAGGGTTTCATTCAGAGTGGGAGCAGCGGAAAGGTGTGCAAGTTGCTTAAGTCCATCTATGGACTAAAGCAGGCATCGCGGAGTTGGAACATCTGTTTTGATGAGACGGTCAAGGAATTTGGCTTTATCAAAAATCCAGATGAACCATGCATCTATAGTAGATTTGTAGCAAGAACTGTAGTATTCCTCGTTTTATACGTGGATGACATTCTCTTAGTAGGAAATGACATTCCTATGCTACAATCTGTCAAGGGGTTCTTGTCACACAGGTTCTCTATGAAAGACCTGGGTGATGCCTCATACATCCTGGGGATCCGGATCCATCGTGATAGATCCAAGAGGATATTAGGACTTTCTCAGTCCAGGTACATCGACACCATAGTGAAGAGATTCAGTATGGATGATTCCAAGCGCGGTAACCTACCGGCTTGTCACGGGATCACCCTCTCTAAAGAGATGTCTCCCAAGACTGATTTGGAGAGGGATCGCATGTCTATTATACCCTATGCTTCTGCGGTAGGCTCTATAATGTATGCGATGTTGTGTACCAGACCGGATGTAGCTTATGCACTGAGCGTGGTAAGCCGGTATCAGTCAAACCCTGGGGAGAAACACTGGATAGCGGTAAAGAACATTCTCAAGTACCTGAGAAGGACTAAGGAGATGTTCTTGGTGTATGGCGGAAAAGACCTCCAGATCGAGGCCTTTGCTGACTCCAGCTTCCAGAGTGACAAGGATGATTCCAAGTCCATGTCGGGTTTTGTCTTCACCCTCAATGGAGGCGCGGTATGTTGGAAGAGCTCCAAACAGGAAACCGTTGCAGACTCGACTATGGAAGCGGAATACATTGCTGCATCTGATGCCGCAAAAGAAGCTGTCTGGATAAGGAAGTTCTTAAAAGAACTTCAGGTGGTTCCGTCCATTGTTGACCCAATACCTCTGTATTGCGACAACAACGGGGCTATAGCTTTAGCAAAGGAACCCAGGTCCCATCAGAGATCCAGGCACATCTTGAGGTGGTATCACCTGATCAGGGAGATCGTGGATCGCAAGGAGATCGAGGTTCGGAGGGTTGCTTCAGAAGAGAACACTGCAGATCCATTCACCAAGGCCCTACCCCAGACTCAGTTCGAGCGGCTGATCGAGATGATAGGTCTTCGATACGCCAGTACATGGCCTTAGTGCAAGTGGGAGATTGTTAGTGTATATGCCCTAGAGGCCATTACTGTATCATACTAGTTTGTATATTACTTAATGGAAGCTTGGGATATTCACCTTGTATAAACAATCTTGCTCAATATAGTAGTATGCTACTTGGTTTGTTTCTACTTCAATGTGTACTTGTGTTTATTTTACTATATCACTTATACGCATTAGTGGAGCCCTTAGGATCTTTGCTTGATTACCAGCGTTGTGATGGCAGTCGCACTAGTGGGGGCTGGGTAATCTATAAGCACATCCTTATACAGGTCCCTAGTCGCAGGACTATCGAGACAGGGCATCGATACTCCGGAGTAGACTAGCGTATGCACTTCTCATCCCAGTGTGGGAGATGGTCTGTCCTACAGCCATCAGTACGTCGTACTAGAGATGGTATACGGGTGCTCGTTAGGTTACGAGTACACTGGACAGGACTCGTCGGGAACTGACAGGTTGGTATTATACCTATCGTCAGTCATCAGTTCCCAGGTGACATGAGTACAGCTTAGTCCGCTGACTTGATACTAGCACTTCGCCTCAAGTGTGTTCCCACCGCACTTTGATCACTACCCTACCACGGCTCAAAGGAGTCGTGCAAACAGGTGGTGGTTGGGTGCAGTCCCGAAGCACTTGGAGGCAGTGCCGGTTAGACAGGATTCGTCTCTCCCGGTATTGGGGGTTGACATCGCGCTGTGTCTAGGAGAGCCATTACACGAGTAGTCCCTGGCCAGGGCAAGCGAGATATACTGGTAGGTTCCAGTGTTATCTCAGGGTGTTTTGGGCTTCACTCCGACACGACTTGTACCGCTATTGGGGGACTGACGTTTTACCGCCCCCTAGGCCCGACATGCGATGTATCAGACGAACAGACCGGACTGTACGGAGACTGTCACATTCAGACTCAGTAGGAGTACAGATGGGGTTTCACCTCGTCAGCCTTCTTGTCGGCATCTACCTGGGGACCGTTACGCACAGCTAGTGCCGCTTGCGGTCTGTGGTTAAACCCACTGCCAGCGTAGTGCCGAGTCTTTAGAGTCCCACACAGAGGGTATTCGCCTCTGGGCAAAACAGAGTAGAGGTCGCATGGTTTTGCGACAGGGTTCGTTCTCATCCGCGCACTTGTGCACGTTTGGAGTCCGGACGGATTATACTGGCAGGCTCTGGCTTGAGCCAGATACTGGTATATGTTTTGGGGGTTGCTTTTTATATCTCGGTATTCTTGTTTCTCGGAACGAGAATGCAGGTGTGTATGCACAGTTGCTTGAGGCGGAGGATGAGATTTTTCATTAGGGTTTCGGAACGGGTGCGTATGCACAGTTGACAGTTATCTTTTTCCAAACCCTAATGGATTTATGAATTATCTATTAATAATAGTAATTAAATGAGAATTAAGTTATGGTTGATTTTTGTTGACTTATTGACCTTAGTTGACTTGTTGACCATTGACCACCATCATGCTTTGAAAGATCCTCCTTGATTCATGCTTACACTTCATTTAAAGAAGCATGATAGTGGTCATTCTAAATTACCATCAACTATTCTTATTTTGAATTATTATTATTTAGATAATTCTTTTCTTTTGGCATTATGGTTGCAAGAAAGAAAAACCTAGCTCATTATCTCATTTAGCTTCTCTCTCCTCTCTTCATCTTCTTCTTCCTCAAGCTCAAGGTGACCCCTTCTCATGTGTTGAGAATCCATCACCTTGAAAAGAAAAACAACCCCTAGTTACTCTCTACTCATTCTAGGATCAAGGTTTAGCAAACCGGAAACCCTAGTTCACTCAAAGATCGAGGAAGAGCCCAAAGGTAGAACCTTCGAGGTGGATCCATCTTCGACGGAAGAAGGCTACAAGGCAAGAACCATCAACCTCTACAAGGTTTGAAGAAGAAGGAGTTCAAGTTTAGGTATAACTTTCATCCGAGTAGCTAAAACTCTTTAGCTTGTATGCTAGTTTAGTTTAGACACGATCCCGACCTAGTTTAGTCCATGTTGCCTCTTGCGATAAAAATTTGTTTTTTATACCGTTTCCGCCTCCCCGTAAGTACCGGGGGTCGCAATATGGACTTACACCTATGACTAGGAACATTTGAAGGATGTACTTACTGACTACACTGTCCCCACTAGTATGATCTGCATCATAATCCTGGTAGTCAAGTACTAATCCTAAGGGCTTTATCAACATGTAATAGAGAGACAATAAGTACATATGTTAAGATAAAGTGCAACCAGATAGCATACTATCATGTCGAGCAAGAAAGTTCTCCCTATATATGTCCAAGCATCCACTACAGTATACATCGCATTTACAGTAATGGCTTGTAGGGCATACATATAACTAACAAACACAGCGCGTTATCGACTCCTAATACCAGGAGAGACGAATTCCCGACAGTCGACCACTGCCTCCATATGGCTCGGGACTGTACGCAATTAAAACCTGTTTGCATGACTCCTTTGAGCCGTGGTAGGATAGTAATCAAAGTACAGTGGGAACTCACACGAGAAAAATGATGAATTCAGGTCAAAAGACTAACCTGTACTCATGCCACCTGAGAACTTCCGTCTGACGATAGGTATAGTACCATCTATAAGTTCTCGGCGAGTCCGTACAGTGTACTCACTTCCAGTGAGCACCTGTATACTATCTTACGTGACACAACACCAATGGCTTGTGAGAACGACCACCGTCCCTCGTCGGGGTCTCGAAGCGTATACACTAGTCTACTCCGGAATATCGATGCCCAGTCTCGATACTCCCACGACTAGGGACATTTAAGGATTTGCTTATAGACCACCCAGCTCTCAAGTATATGATCGCTATCATAATACTGGTAGTCAAGCAAGAATCCTATAGGCTCTATCAACATGTAATAGTGATTTTCAATACCACATAATGCATGTACATGATGATAAAGACAAACAGATAGCATACTATCATTTTGAGTAAGACTGTCCTACCCGTATAGGTTCCATCAATCTTCACAATCGTGTGCCTGCGATTACAATAATTGATTTGAGGGCACTATATCCAACAATCTCCTACTTGCACTTAAGGCTAATTATTGCGGTATCGCGTACCCACAACTCGTGTGCTACCGAATACCCAACTTCTCTACTAATCAGTTTCTCAAATCTCGTTTGAGGAACATATGTGTTCGAGAAATAGCCTCAATGAGTAGATTCTCTATAATGTTTTAACTTCTTCTCTCCATATCTCAAATTTGCAGAGATCAACAATCTCCTAAATTGAGCGATACCCCGCCCCAAGAATTTGTCTGGATACCTGATGGGACCAAGTTCATCAATGAACATCTCTTATCCAACAAACTTCTTGGGTTGCATCCTCTATTGAGTTATAACCAGCATCCTGCACCATGATTACCTCAGTATCCTTATTAGAACAATATTGTAACATTTCAGAAAATATAAAATATTATTTTAGGAATTTAATATTAAAATAATATATTTCGCGAAAACTACCCGATTTGCGAAATTGGGGTTTTCGTAAAAAGGTATAAATATATACCAATAATTGTAAAATAATTGGAGATTTAAAACGATTTATTCATTTAAAAATATATTTATCGGATTCGGCATTTTTAAAAGTTTATTTTATGCAGTTTGGACAATACCCGATTAGTGCACTGCTAATCGCGATTAAGCCAAATCCGTGTTTCTACAGTTTTCCATGGCTAGTGCACTATGTCATGTTACGTTTTGATTACACGTTGTTTCCTTTTGTGGTTTTTAGGGTATTATGTGTTTTGGTATTAAAAATAAAAGAAAAGAAAATGAGAAAGGGCAAAAGAGTAAAAGAGAGAGAGAGAGAGGGTGAGAATAAGAGAGTGAGAGAGAGAGGGCTGCCATATATCCTCACCCCCATTTGTTTTCTCCATTTTTCCCCATCTCCTCCTTCCTCAAGCTTCCCTCCACCATCACCCCAAGAGATCATCTTAAATTCTTCATCCAAACCCTAAACCCCTTTCATTAAAGTTGATCCCCTCTTTACCCTCTACACTTTGGACCCATCAATGTTGGATTTTGAGGACTTTATGGAGCTAGGGTTTTGCTTGGCAACATCCATGAGGTATATTTCCCTTCACTTAGTTTGTTTATGTTTTCCTAGCATTCTAGTTAGTCTATAATTGGTTTAGGGTGCGGATTTGTGAACTTGGAAATTCCAAGAGGAGGGTTTGAGTGTTGTGTGGATTGGGTGATGCCTAATGGTTGTTTACAAGACCCTAGAGATCGATTCTTGACCTGGACCAATGACCAAACCCCAAAATACAAGCTTTAGATTTGTCGATATTGGGTTTTTGTGGATTTAGTGAGTGTATATAGGAATCTGGAGTAACCCGGGGACACCAAAAATCATTTAGCAAAGACAGTGAGATGAGCAGGTGATTGTGAGTGCACCCTAGAGACCCGAGACCCCAATTCATGTTCTGGGCCGCAGATATATTCCTTGTGGCTGCAAATTGCGGCCACACCAGAGTGAAATCTGGGGATTTTTGTTGGGTAGCCTTGCTTTGTGATATCTAGACTAACCCCATGTGCAAAATCCCTTAGTTTGTCCTATAGAGAAATCTAGGAGGGGTTTTCCTAGGTTGTTGTTTTCGTGTTTTGCGATTCTGAAACTTGGGTTTTGGTATTTGATATCGTTTTGTGTTATTTGGCGCTTGTACGTCAACAACAATGGTTGTTTGGTTGATTTTGTACGCGTAAGCCATAGGTTCTAACCTATAAGCAATGCACGTGCCGTATTAGATTTCGGAACATGATATTAATAGCGATTTCGATTGTGAAATATTGTAGGTACCTTCGTGTGGATTCCAAGGCGACGGAGCATGGTGTCATCGACTTCGGCGAGCAAGGACCGGGTGAGTAGATCTATATCTACGGGGGAAGTCGGGTGGATGGCGTATAGCACCCCCGCAAATATTAAATGGAAACCGATCTATAGGATACAGTCGTAGAAACCTAGATTAGGAAACTAGAGATATAGTTTAAAAGATAGTTAGTGATAATATTAGAGATTGAATATATATATTGAGATATGTTAAAGCTTTAGGGATATGAAAAGTGAAAGCGAATTATGACTTATAGATAGGTAATTACACTAGAATAAGCATTGAGTTTAGCGTAACATGAAACTAGATTAATAAAGTAGAATGTATATATAAAATTTAACTTAATGTGATGAAAAGAAAATACGATGTGATATGATAACTTGATGATATGTTGGTATACGGATACGAGTCGATATGTGATAATTGATACCTTTGCCAGTCCCATGATCTGAGATTGATACGGATGGAATCTGAGAGATTGGTATATATATTTATATGGATAATGTTGTGAATCTCGAGTGATAAGCCGTACGAGACGTGAGGTCCGTACCCTCCCTGTCACATAGGTTGTTAGGATCCTAAATTGTTTAATGGCGCCGTATGATGAGTTACCGTAAGTGATGAGTTAATTGATTATTGATCCATACCTTTTACTAGAGGAGGCCGATTGATAGATTCACCGACTCGGTCATGTTAGATATGTATACCTTATCACATTTAGCTGATTATTTACTTTATGCTACGTTCATGTCATTACCATTGCATTTCATATACTTGTGCTAGTATAACTGCACCATTATCGATGATGCGTGTGTCACACTTACACAGATTTGCCGGCTCACACACTTCATCATCGATAATTGCCATGTCACCACACAGTAGAATAGCTGCATCATGATATGACTCCTTGCATAATTTACTTTCTATAGTTACATATACACCTTTATATGATGTTGCATTTGACTTTGGAGGAATTGGGAACCGCGGGATATATTTTAAAACTGGATTCATTTTAAAGAGCGGTTTTCCCTTGATATGTGCATATTACTGTTCCATGTTGCATTATATACAGATATGCTTATATTTCTGTATTATGTCGTATACATCATGCTTTATGAGTATACACATTTGAGATGTGCTGTTTTCATGAGATTTCTGGGTTGAGAACCGTGGTTATTTCAAAATAAAGTATGTATTGTTTTAAAAACCCGGTTTCTCTTGATATGATATTTGTATAGTCCACCATGAGTTTTCTCGGCTCTTGAGTGATATCATACACCCGATTCAAGAAGGAGGAGGAGGAACCGTCTGCGGGTGCATGGTGGACCCGGTGAGGTACCTCGGGGCAAGATGGTCGCAGATGATGGCGTTGAGCCTGGCAGGGGAGCACAACCTACCGATGATAGTATTTGGACTCGGCGGTTATCCGGAGGATACCGACCGGATTCATGAGATGGATACAGGCCAGTCCGGATAGCCAGAGCCTGAGATATGAGGATTTATGTGTTGATGCTGGACACGAGTTTCAGGATATTTTCGAGTGTCGATGCTGGACACTCAGGTTCCATGATTTGTTGTGTCATTAATGGACACACATTCTTGATATCCTCATACATTTACATGCATATGCTTTTACGATGTTTCGAGTGGAAGAGGTCCACATGCATACTGGCATTGCTTATATTATTGGATGATATCCACTTGCATACTGGCATTTATTTATATTGTTGGCACATATTTACATACGGTCACCCTAGATGTCATAGTATTACCTTTATGATCTAGTTGACCTAGGAAATCGTTATTTTATTCGATTTCTACCTGTTGATGTTTTCTACTCACGAGTTGGCAACTCACCCCCGTTGTGCCACAGTTCTTGCAGGTTGACCGCATGGATCGGTAGCGGCATCGTTGGCATACAGCTTGCTTTTGGGTGACTTGCTTTGGTAGGTGGGACAGTTGTATCGTGCCCACTCTTGTACTTATTTTTCTTATTGTATCTAGTCAACCCTATCAATCAAAACTAGTATTTGTATAAATAGTAAGACTTAGTGAGACTTGTAGTTGCGAGACTTGAGCGATGGGTTTTTATGTTCACTTTTTGGGTTGATGTCTTGCTTTATTCTTTATCTTTTGTGCCGATCTTCGCCGATTGGGCATCGTATACTTGTTTTATTACTTGCGTGGTTATGATCCGCCGTTTGGCGAAGAGCTAGCTCCCGCTTGGGGATGCCTTTTATATCTTGTATTTGTGGTTTCAGATCAAAATATACAAAGGAGGTGCTGCCCAAAATTTTAAAAGACGGACATGTTTTACAACAAGTAGGATAAACTTGCAATTTTCATGTTCCCTTTTTTATGCATTTAAGAAAAACACTTTTCTTCATTATACCTGATTTCAAAAATGCACCTCTTTTATTTCTTTAAAAGGTTTAGATTTCTAGGTTTCAGCTTACTTGGATTATGTTACGTCTTTTGACGTTGCGTGATTTAAGTGCTGGTCACGAGCTAATATTTCGGGTCGTGACAAAGTTGGTATCAGAGCACTAAGTTTAACCTTTGTTCGAGTTTAGGTTTGACTATGTGGAGTCTGGGGAGTAAATATTTCGGAACCTAGGCTTTACCTTACGGAACTTAGACTTGGACAGGGGGTATTAAACCCGAACTTCGTTACATAGGCTGCCCTGATTGATGGAGTAGGTAACTTGAGTAGAGTAACGTATCGTACGTATGTTCCGCGGCATATTTACGATACGATACTCCACTTAAGAAACCTTAGGATGTACATATATTGAGATCTTTGATTCTATTTGTTCCATGATCATACTCTTATTGATTCCATTCCTCCTTATGATCATGTATCCATTTTGGGATCTGCTGATTCCTTTCATTCGATTGATATGGTTTCATCGATACATGCTTGAGGTTCCTGTCACCATGGTTTGAGCGCAGATTGAGCTGCTGCTAGTGTTGCTGTCAGAGCGATCTCTTCATGGACGAGGACTGACCATCGTGTTTTCTGGTGACACGAGAACGTCTCGAATTTGTATTGGTGTTGTGACTTCTCGTTGAGGTGAGTGTTCGGCGTTGCACCGTATGATCGGGACATTGATTGAGACTGCCAGTTGTGAGAGGACTGTTGATGTACAGCATACCTCAGAGATTTTGATGCCGTCTACCGTGCGGACAGATGACCCGGCTGTTGCTAAGATTGATGTGATGTCGCTTCTAGAGCTTACGAGCTGAGATCGCTGGAGCTTTCAGGCAGAGATACGACAGATGATAGCTAGTCTATCTTAAGTTGAGAGCCTATGGGTATTCACATATTGTCTAGGCGAAGTTAAAAGTTCGAACGAACGTCAGAAACCCATTTTTCCAAGTTTAAAGTATTCGGAGGAACATGCAAGTAATTATGTGGACCCTATAAAAGAATGAAACCCTAACTCGACATGATGACCATGGAACCGCTTTTGAACCTTAGGGTTTGCGGCAGTTTAGCGGTGCCATCAGTGAGGCTTGGGTTTCCCTTCTACGGTTGGTCCATAGGTATTGTGGCGTAACTAGAGATTCTTCAACTGTGCTCAGGTGTTGAGCTTTCGGGAAATTATGAGACTTTGACAAATCGAACGAAAAGTTTAACGTCGTCATGATATCATGTGATAGGAGACCAGTAAGCTGACCAGCTTCAGATAGAGGACCTCACCCAGATGCGTTGTGAGTTGATCGAGAACGGACGAGTATTAAGTATTCCTCCGATGGTATGGACGAGTTCCCGAGGACTTGTTCGGCTAAAGATCTTCTACAGAATGATGAAGATACCGAGTTCGTGATTTCGAGTCCGTGTGAGAGACTCTGGATTGACTGTATCCGAGACAATTGCAGTACGCAGATAACATGACGTGACGTCGAAACAGACGATAATAAAGACGAGTGGAACAAGAGGTTCGTGCGAGATGTCAGCGAGCTATTGCTACTTCCTATTGAGATTAGAGATATGATATGTATACAAAGGCGTGAGATACGACCAGTTCCCAAGGAGAAGCTGTGCTGAGAACGCAGATGTCCAGAAAGAAAGAAAGGAATAGGCAAGAGTACCAGCCTTCATGTAGTTCGGCATAGGCAAGATCGGAAGAGACCCTGAGCAGGTTCCTTCTAGGACACTACTGCAATAAGATTTGCACCCATGATCAAATGTGTGATGTGTATTCAGAGGACCAGAGGCCGACGTCAGTGACGTGCTGCTTTACGAGTGGTCATACTAATTGGCTAAAAGACGACCAGAGAAGTGCCAGAGTGGAATCGTTTCCGTTAGCACACCTGACTGAACCGATGAGCCGATGGATTGCGAGATTGGTAATCCACAGAGAAGTAAGGACCCAGAGACAGAGGATGCCCGACCGTGAGCAGGAGGCAAGCAGATGTTCTTTCTCTGCCAGTTTTGGGCGCACCAATATTTTTTCGACATTGTAGGAAGTATACCTCAATATCATTTGCTGCGATTTGCGTTGTGATCCGAGTATCACGCTTATATCGCTTGGATTTTAGTTTTGATGATGATTTTCATGGTATTGACTTCGTGCACCATGGCTGCACCTACTAGGTATTTATATTTTTGTGCATAGTTATCGCACTTGATATACGATTTACACACTGTTGTATTGGTTTATGATTTGTGCATATCTATTGCACTTGATATTGATTTTGTGCTTTGGCTGCACATGCTTATGATTTCTTGGATTTCATAAAGTTGATTTGATTTTGTGCGTGTCGTACGCACTCGATTTGATCTTGCACTCGGTATAGCTTATGTGTGCTTGTAGTGCATTGATACGTGTTTTGTACACGCAGTCGCACACGTTTATGATTTTATACACCTTGGTACACTCGGTGTTGCTTTTTATGCACTTGAGTTATTGATTGGTAGTTTATGCATTTGATGCACCAGATTTGTATTTTTGTGCATTTGTTACACCAGACTTATATTTTTCGTATATGCTATTGCACTAGATGTTTTTTACGGACCCGACGGATGCACTTGATTTGGATTTTCGTGCATGATATGAGATGTGATTTTGTGCACACCGGATGCACTCGATTGAGATTTTCGTGCATAATAGATGCACCGGATATTGTTGTCGTGCACACCTATTGCATTGGACAGATGTTTTCGTGCACTCCCGTTGCATTTAGTTTTGCATTGTGCATAGTGTGGCACTTGTGTTGGATTTGATTTCCGTGCGCACTAGACGCACGTGATGTTGGATACGCGTTTTGAGGCTGATTTTGCTCTTGAGCACCTTGTTTTCATGATGAGCACTATTTTATGTAGTAGCAAAACATGACTGATCTGAGGACAGTACCTGAGTACTTTGCTTGCACTAAAAAGTTAACAAGAGGTTTTCAAAAAAAAGAGCTATAGTCTCACTATTTCCTACGTATCCGCGAGCGGCACGAACGTTTATAAAGGAAAACCTTTTGGGATATTTCAAGACGACGGAACGCATATTTATCAAAACATATATGAATGTATTTTCATTATTTTACAAATGAGCGTCCGTCACTTGTGACGTGAGTTACACATCACACGACAATTCAGAAAAGATTTTGCATGTGTTTTATTCGGTTTTAAGATTTTTTTTCCAAGAATGCGTGCTATATATATGTATTATAGTATTTGACTACGCATATTGGATTTCAGTAGTGGATTTCGAGATCTGTATCTCCATCGTAACTCCGATGATATACGTGCAAATCCGATAATTTGCGTGACGCTTGACGGAGTTCGATTTTGAGTTTGTATTCATTTTCAGTAGCACATGATGCGCTGTGGCTTTCTATATCTTCCATGATTTCGGAGCCCTGTCGATTTGAGTTGATTACTGAAATGTTTTAGTATTTAGGGGTTTAAATTTAAATTCGGGGACCGAATTTCTTTAAGGGGGGAAGATTGTAACATTTCAGAAAATATAAAATATTATTTTTGGAATTTAATATTAAAATAATATTTTGCGAAAACTACCGATTTGCGAAATTGGGGTTTTCGTAAAAAGGTATAAATATATACCAATAATTGTAAAATAATTGGAGATTTAAAATGATTTATTCATTTAAAAATATATTTATCGGATTCGGCATTTTTAAAAGTTTATTTTATGCAGTTTGGACAAAACCCGATTAGTGCACTGCTAATCGCGATTAAGCCAAATCCGTGTTTCTACAGTTTTCCATGGCTAGTGCACTATGTCATGTTACGTTTTGATTACACGTTGTTTCCTTGTGTGGTTTTTAGGGTATTATGTGTTTTGGTATTAAAAATAAAATAAAAGAAAATGAAAAAGGGCAAAAGAGTAAGAGAGAGAGAGAGAGGGTGAGAATAAGAGAGTGAGAGAGAGGGATGCCTTATATCCTCACCCCCATTTGTTTTCTCCATTTTTCCCCATCTCCTCCTTCCTCAATCTTCCCTCCACGTTCATATAAGTCCATGCTACCCTTCCTCGGTGCTTACGGGGTTGCGGAAGTGGTGAAAAACGATTTTCATGAGGGTGGTAACATGGACTCATAATACGGATCTTTGTTAAACGACCAACTAACAACCTAAGAAGAGTTTACCTACTCGGTTACGGGGCTATACCTTTCTTGAACTCCTTCGTCTTCAACTCCTCCCAGTGTACGGATCGGCCTCACATCGTAGTCTCCTTGCGCCGAAGATGGATCCACCCGAAAGCTTCTACCTTTGGCTTCTTCTTCGAACTTTGAAGAAACTAGATCACTTGGCTTGCTAGGCCTTGTGAACTAGAATGAGTAGAGGAATGTTTTGGTGTCTTTTTGTCTCTAAGGCAACGAGTCTCAACACATGAGAATGGTTTGCCTTGAGCTAGAGAGAGCAAGAGGAAGAGGGAGAGCTTGAGAATGAGAGAGCTCGAGAGAGAAAGCAAATGAAAAAAAAGAGCCACTCTTTTCTCATCCAACCTCTCATAATCCAAAAGCCATCATAACAAAAATAGTAATCAAGTATTGTGTGATGGTTTAAGTCAAAATGGCTATATCATTTCATGCACTCATTTTGCATAAATAAACAAGCAAGCAAAGGTCTTTGCCATGGAATGATAGCCATTGTCATGATGATGGTCAACTAGTCCAACCTAGTCAACCGGTCCACAAAGTCAACAAGTCAACAAAGTCAACCCCTCAACAACCATGTCACTATAATACTTAATTAATATTAATGTTAATCATATATCTTATTCTCATTAGGGTTTAGCCAAAAGTCAATAGTCAACAGTCAACAGTCAACAACCACAATGAGAATCCTCTGCCTCTGACTCTCTCTGTCAACTGTGCTTACACACCCGCATCCGCGTTCCGAGGAACACGAATACAAACGAGATAAAACCAATCCCAAAACGTACAATAGGATCTGGCTTAAACCAAAGCCCGCTAGTGTTAACTGTCCGGACACTGTACGTGCATAAGTGCACGGATGTGACTGAACCCTATCGCAAAACCATGCGACCTGTCGCAAAACCATGCGACCTCTACTCTTTTGCCTAAAGGCGAATAGCTTTCTGTGTGGGACTCTAAAGACTCGACACTACGCTGGCAGTGGGTTTAACCACAGACCGCAAGCGGCACTAGCTGTGCATAACGGTCCCCAGGTAGATACCGACAAGAAGACTGACGAGGTGAAACCCATCTGAACTCCTACTGAGCCTGAATGTGACAATCTCTATAAAGTCCGGTCTGTTCGTCTGATACATCGCATGGCGGGCCTAGGGGGCGGTAAACGTCAGTCCCCTAATAGCGGTACAAGTCGTGTCGGAGTGAAGCCCAGAACACCCTGAGATAACACTGGAAACCTACCAGTATATCTCGCTTGCCCTGGCCAGGGACTACTCGTGTAAGGGCTCTCCTAGACACAGCGCAATGTCAACCCCCAATACCGGGAGAGACGAATCCTGTTTAACCGTCACTGTCTCCAAGTGCTTCGGGACTGCACCCAACTACTACCTGTTTGCACGACTCCTTTGAGCCGTGGTAGGGTAGTAATCTAAGTACAGTGGGAACACACTCGAGGCGAAGTGACAGTGTCAAGTCAGCGGACTAAGCTGTACTCATGTCACCTGGGAACTGATAACTGACGATAGGTATAGTACCAACCAGCAGTTCCCGACGAGTCCTGTCCAGTGTACTCGTAACCCAACGAGCACCCGCATACTATCTCAAGTACGACGTACTGACGGCTGTGGGACAGACCGTCTCCCACACTGGGATAAGAAGCTCATGAGCTAGTCTACTTCGGAGTATCGATGCCCTGTCTCGATAGTCCTGTGACTAGGGACCTGCATAAGGATGTGCTTATAGATTACCCAGCCCCCACTAGTGTGACTGCCATCACAATGCTGGTAATCAAGCAAAGATCTTAAGGGCTCCACTAATGTGTATAGGTGATATACTAAAATAAACACATGTACACATTGAAGTGGAAACAAACCAAGTAGCATACTACCATATTGAGCAAGATTGTCTATACAAGGTGAATATCCCAAGCTTCCATTAAGTAATATACAAACTAGTATGATACAGTAATGGCCTCTAGGGTATATACACTAACAATCTCCCACTTGCACTAAGGCCATGTACTGGCGTATCGAAGACCTATCATCTCGATCAACCGCTCGAACTGAGTCTGGGGTAAGGCCTTTGTGAGTGGATCAGCAGTGTTATCTTCCGTAGAAACTCTCCGAACCTCGATCTCCTGGCGACCCACGATCTCCCTGATCAGGTGATACCGCCTCAAGATGTGTCTGGACTTCTGATGGGACCTGGGTTCCTTTGCTAAAGCTATAGCCCCGTTGTTGTCGCAATACAGAGGTATTGGATCAACAATGGACGGAACCACCTGAAGTTCAGTTAAGAACTTCCTTACCCAGACAGCTTCTTTTGCGGCATCTGCAGCAGCGATATATTCCGCTTCCATCGTCGAGTCAGCAACGGTTTCCTGTTTAGAACTCTTCCAACACACCGCCCCTCCATTGAGGGTAAAGACATAACCCGACATGGACTTGGAATCATCCTTGTCACTCTGGAAGCTGGAGTCAGCAAAGGCCTCGATCTGGAGGTCTTTTCCGCCATACACCAAGAACATCTCCTTAGTCCTTCTCAGGTACTTGAGAATTTTCTTTACCGCTATCCAGTGTTTCTCCCCAGGGTTTGACTGATTCCGGCTTACCACACTCAGTGCATAAGCTACATCTGGTCTGGTACACAACATCGCATACATTATAGAGCCTACCGCAGAAGCGTAGGGTATAATAGATATGCGATCCCTTTCCAAATCAGTCTTGGGAGACATCTCTTTGGAGAGGGTGATCCCGTGACAAGCCGGTAGATTACCGCGTTTGGAATCTTCCATACTGAATCTTTTCAGTATGGTGTCGATGTACCTGGACTGTGAAAGTCCCAGTATCCTCTTGGATCTGTCACGATAGATCCGGATCCCCAGAATGTATGAGGCATCACCCAGGTCTTTCATGGAGAACCTGTGTGATAAGAACCCTTTGACAAATTGTAGCATAGGAATGTCATTTCCTATTAAGAGAATGTCATCCACGTATAAAACGAGGAATACTACAGTTCTCACTACAAATCTAATATAGATGCATGGTTCATCTGGATTTTTGATAAAGCCAAATTCTTTGACCGTCTCATCAAAACAGATGTTCCAACTCCGCGTTGCCTGCTTTAGTCCGTAGATGGACTTAAGCAACTTGCACACCTTTCCGCTGCTCCCACACTGAATGAAACCCTCTGGCTGGTCCATATAAACACACTCCTCTAAATTTCCATTTAGAAAAGCGGTCTTTACATCCATCTGCCAAATCTCATAATCGTGGAAGGCAGCAATGGCAAGAAGGATCCGAATGGATTTCAGCATAGCTACTGGAGAAAAGGTCTCGTCATAGTCCAAACCAGGTCTTTGACGAAAACCCTTTGCAACCAGTCTAGCTTTATAGGTCTCAACCTGTCCATCTACACCAATCTTCCTTTTGAAGATCCACTTGCATCCTACGGGTTTTACCCTATTTGGAGCAACGTCCAACGTCCATACTTTGTTGGTGTATATGGACTCCATTTCGGTCCGCATTGCATCCAGCCATTTTACCGAGTCAACGCTCTGAATGGCCTGCTGGAAACTAGTTGGCTCATTATAATCTATGATGCAATCCTCTCTATCCCCGTCTATGAGAAAACCGTAGTATCTCTCGGGCGGATGAGACTGCCTACTACTCCTGCGGAGCGGCGTAGGAATGTCATGATCTTTCGAACCCTCTGGTTCTACTAAGCTTTCAGTAATAGCTCATCGTTCTGGAATTTCTTCCAGTTCTATTGCGCTCCCACTTATCTGATTTTCCAAAAACTCAGTTTCTAAGAAGTGGGCATGCCGAGAAACAAAAACCTTTTGTTCCTCTTCGCAATAGAAGAAATATCCTTTGGAGTTCTTTGGATATCCCACAAACTTGCACTGTACTGAGCGTGCCTCGAGCTTGTCCGCATGCTGCTTTTTGACAAAAGCTGGACTTCCCCATGTCTTAATGTGATTAAGATAGGGTCTTTACCCATACCACATCTCATATGGTGTAGTAGGCACAGTCTTAGTTGGAACTCGGTTCAAAAGGTATGCAGCTGATTCTAGCGCATATCCCTAGAATGATCGCGGTAACTCAGCGTTACTCATCATGGACCGTACCATATCCAATAGGGTTCGGTTCCGTCTCTCCGATACACCGTTATGTTGCGGAGTGTATGGAGGAGTAAGCTGAGAGAGAATTCCATTCTCTTTTAAATAGTCCAGGAACTCGGCACTCAAGTATTCACCACCTCGATCCGATCTTAGTGTCTTGATACTCTTGCCGGTTTGTTTTTCTACTTCATTCTTATATTCGTGGAATTTTCCAAAGGCTTCGGACTTATGTTTCATTAATAAGACATAACCGTACCTTGAAAAGTCATCCGTAAAAGTAATGAAGTAAGAATAACCACTTCGCGCATGTGTAGACATTGGACCGCACACGTCGCTGTGTACGATTCCCAAGAGCTCGCTCGCTCTTACTCCGTGTCCAGTGAACAGAGTCTTTGTCATCTTTCCTTTGAGACAGGATTGACAAGTGGCATACGATTGATATTCGAACGGATTCAAATATCCTTCTGCATGTAACTTCGTCAACCTTCTCTCATTGATGTGACCCAGTCTACAATGCCACAAGAAAGTCTAATTTATTTCCGGAGGCTTTCTTTTGTGTGTATTCTGGACATTGAAAATCTGTGGTTGGTTTAATACGTATATACCATTGCTTAATGTACCAGACCCAATCAGAACTTGATTAAGGTGAATGTTTACAACATTACTTACAAACGCAAATTCATAACCTTCTTTAGAGGTTAAAGATACAGAAATGATATTACAAGTTGCGTTGGGTACAAAATAGCAATTACGCAAAACCAAAACTTGTCCATCTGACAACCCCAGGTGATAGTCCCCCACGGCCTTAGCATCCATGCTAGCTCCGTTTGCAACTTTGAGGGTCATGTCACCTGCCTTCAAAACCCTACAGTTTCTCAACGCCTGCAAAGAATTACAGATATGGGATCCTGATCCGGTATCCAATACCCAGGAAGTAGAGTTTATTGATAAACAGTTTTCAATAACATACACGCCTGAAGCTGAAGCCGCAACTTGCTTCAGATCCTGTGTTCTGGCTTTCCAAGCCCTGCAATCTTTCTTCCAGTGCCCACTCTTATGACAGAAAAAGAACTCTTCCTTATCCACAAGCCTTCCCCGCTATCTTTGTTGCTTTTGCTTTTCCCTTCGTATCCACTTTACTAACACCGCCCCTTGGTTTGGCGGGGGCTTTCTTCTTCTTTCCCTTGGCTTTCGTCTTGGATCTAGAAGAGGAAAATCCTCCTACAAACAAAGTGGATGTTTCCCTACCTTTCTGTAGGGTGCCCTCTGCACTCCTCAGCATGTTGAGGAGCTCTGAAAGTTCAACTTCTTTTTCTTGTAAGTTGAAGTTCAGGATAAACTGGGCGTAAGTGGAAGGAAGGGATTGGAGAATCAAGTCCGTATAAAGCTCGTTCTCTAACGTGGTCCCAAGTTCCGTGTGCTCCTCAATGAAGCCAATCATCTTAAGCATGTGTTCCGCTACCGATGATCCGATGGCCAACCTTGCCGAAGATAGCTTCTTCGACACTTCGTATCTTGCGATACGAGATTGCTCTCCATACAGTTCTTTTGTATGGAGAAATATGGATTCGAGGTCCATATTCTCGTGCCTCCTCTGATGTTCGTTGTCCATAGAAGCAAGCACGAGGCACTTGGCCTTCGTGCTATCGATCTCCCAAGTCTTACGGATTTCCTTATCCGCGACGCTGGAGGTGGGACCTGGGACAGGGGGAGCTTTGGTGGTAAGGAGATACCCTAACTTGTCATAAGTGATTGCCATTTTGACATTCATGAGCCAATCTTTATAGTTTGGCCCTGTCAGTATGTTTTTATCTAGTAATAACTTAAGTCCGGTCATGATGATTGGTCGCTGCAATTAGGAGAGAGAGAAGAAACACTCTACCATGATGCTCTTACAAGTTTAGAGTGGTTTTTAATTTGTCTAAACAGGATGGCTCCCACTGTCTCTCGAATCCCTCCTCAAACCAAAAAGGAAGAATTAGTCAGGATCAATCTCACCGAACAATACTTGCTTAACCGTTCGGCCAGGCTAGTGACGGTACTTCGAGGGAGGTTTTCCAACGCTTTCGCGAAGTTCCTTAATTTAAGAACCTCTTTTCCCTGGGGGCGTAGCCCTGCTAACACCTTTCTAGACACCTACTAGGTTTATAGCATTGATCGTTAAGTGAGAAATTTCCCGAGGAGTAGCATATACTCACAGTAGGATCGGGATCCAAATATCATTGCGTGACAAAACTGAAGGAATCCTACCAGAATCACCACACTCCAAATGGTATGCAGCGCTAGCAAGTTTCAGTTCTTTTGAAACTCCCGATGTGGATTTTTGCCCCATGCTCTTATGACCTTGACTTTGGCCAACAAATCATAAGTCACATGTCAAGTTCTACCCGTCATTCTCCAGGTTAATTTGAGCCCACCCGCACATACCCTTGACTTTGGCCAACAAGGTAGAACGACTGCCCCAAACCAACACATCTATCTATGCTGCACATGAATACCCAATAGCTACCAATCACTATGCCTTGACTTTGGCCAACAAACATAGCTTGAATACTATTGACCATCCATGTGAAACGACGGAGGGCTACGAATGGTTTTGGCGAAACCATGAACGTAGTGAACTTGATCTAATCGATGGAACGAGATAGCTTTTAAAAGGAGTGGCTTAAGCTCCGCGTTTAAAAGTTATTTTGAAAAGAAACCGAGTGGTTTTGAAAGTGTTCCAATGACTTTTACTTGGTTTATTTTTCTTGCATTAGTTCTTTTAATGTGTCCCATCATTTAATCCTACCATTGCAGAAACAACCATAATATGACGTACGCTTATGCCATTCGCATTTGCCACGGGGCCCCGTCATTACCCGTTAGGTTACTTAACTGACGACAGAGCGGGGGCTGGGCTAGCGCGGCTGCAAAACATAAGCAACGCCTAAATAATATCATATATAGATATATTGCAATGATAGCCATTTCAGATCACAGATGAACACATTGGATATACTAGGAATCCGCAATTCGTACGAGCCTGTAACGAAAAGCGGATTACACGGTCGCGATGAATAGCCAATACCCCACCCTAGACCCCTACGGGTGCGGCAAACTACCCGCCAAATATCCGAAGTGGAGCAACCTCCTTCAACGACGTGAGTAGGCCACTCGACACTTCGAGATACCCGGTAGTTTGTGCACCCCACCTTGGGTCTATCCTAGGAGCAAAAACAGTAAAAAGAAATTATACAATGACGGCTACAACCCCGACCCGGTTGTGCGGCCAAAAATAATATTACATCAATTTACATATTACATGAATTGAAAGATAAAAGGAAAAACTCTCATCTCATAACCCCCGGCTATAAATCCGCGACAATCCAATGAATTCATATACACATACCACAATCATTACAGATCAAAAATATGTATAACCCCCACTAATCGACGTATAGAGATTAGCGGACGTTCAATACATATAACACATCACAGATATATACCCGTCAGCTTGAGTCTTTAGAAGTTCGATCAAAATACGGATTTTCATGCCCCAAAAACTAATTTTTCTTTCTGTAAAATTTGGGCAGAAAACACATATCCCAAAAATCCCAAAACAACCCCAGAAACACTCTGCAAGAAATTTGACCCACGACCGACTCAACTCGGCCACGGTTCCGCGGCAGGAGCGTGCTCCCGCCGCGGTTCCGCGGCGCGTTGAACAGTTCTCTGGACCAAATTTCTACAGTGTCTTTTAAAAAGCCTGAGTCGATTTTTGGAGTATGATTTATCATTTTTTGAACACAATACAGAATGGACAGAAACTTGATTTTCCGGGTGTTTTTCGTGACTTTTTCTCCGATCGAACTTCTACTTACTTAGCTAACATGTTAGATAGTGTTTAACTAGGCTCTGATACCACTGTAAGTCCATGCTACCCTTCCCCGGTGCTTACGGGGTTGCGGAAGTGGTGAAAAATGATTTTCAAGAGGGTGGTAACATGGACTACAAATACGGATATTTGTTAAACGACTAACTAACAACATAACAAGAGTTTACCTACTCGGTTAGGGGGCTATACCTTTCTTGAACTCCTTCGTCTTCAACTCCTCCCTGTGTACGGATCGGCCTCACCTCGTCGTCTCCTTGCGCCGAAGATGGATCCACCCGAAAGATTCTACTTTTGGCTTCTTCTTCGAACTTTGAAGAAACTAGATCACTTGGCTTGCTAGGCCTTGTGAACTAGAATGAGTAGAGGAATGTTTTGGTGTCTTTTTTTCTCTAAGGAAATGAGTCTCAACACATGAGAATGGTTTGCCTTGAGCTAGAGAGAGCAAGAGGAAGAGGGAGAGCTTGAGAATGAGAGAGCTCAAGAGAGAGAAAGCAAATGAAAAAAAAGAGCCACTCTTTTCTCATCCAACCTCTCATAATCCAAAAGCCATCACAACAAAAATAGTAATCAAGTATTGTGTGATGGTTTAAGTCAAAATGGCTATATCATTTCATGCACTCATTCTGCATAAATAAACAAGCAAGCAAAGGTCTTTGCCATGGAATGATAGCCATTGTCATGATGATGGTCAACTAGTCCAACCCAGTCAACCGGTCAACAAAGTCAACAAGTCAACAAAGTCAACCCCTCAACAACCATGTCATTATAATACTTAATTAATATTAATGTTAATCATATATCTTATTCTCATTAGGGTTTAGCCAAAAGTCAATAGTCAACAGTCAACTGCCAACAGTCAACAGTCAACAACCCCAATGAGAATCCTCTGCCTCTGTCTCTCTCTGTCAACTGTGCATACACACCCGCATCCGCGTTCCGAGGAACACGAATACAAACGAGATAAAACCAATCCCAAAACGTACACTAGGATCTGGCTTAAACCAAAGCCCGCTAGTGTTAACTGTCCGGACACTGTACGTGCACAAGTGCATGGATGTGACCGAACCCTGTCGCAAAACCATGCGACCTGTCGCAAAACCATGCGACCTCTACTCTTTTGCCTAAAGGCGAATAGCTTTCTGTGTGGGACTCTAAAGACTCGACACTACGCTGGCAGTGGGTTTAACCACAGACCGCAAGCGGCACTAGCTGTGCATAACGGTCCCCAGGTAGATGCCGACAAGAAGACTGACGAGGTGAAACCCATCTGAACTCCTACTGAGCCTGAATGTGACAATCTCTATACAGTCCGGTCTATTCGTCTGATACATCGCATGGCGGGCCTAGGGGGCGGTAAATGTCAGTCCCTTAATAGCGGTACAAGTCGTGTCGGAGTGAAGCCCAGAACACCCTGAGATAACACTGGAAACCTACCAGTATATCTCGCTTGCCCTGGCCAGGGACTACTCGTGTAATGGCTCTCCTAGACACAGCGCGATGTCAACCCCCAATACCGGGAGAGACGAATCCTGTCTAACCGTCACTGCCTCCAAGTGCTTCGGGACTGCACCCAACTACTACCTGTTTGCACGACTCCTTTAAGCCGTGGTAGGGTAGTAATCTAAGTACAGTAGGAACACACTCGAGGCGAAGTGACAGTGTCAAGTCAGCGGACTAAGATGTACTCATGTCACCTGGGAACTGATAACTAACGATAGGTATAGTACCAACCAGCAGTTCCCGACGAGTCCTGTCCAGTGTACTCGTAACCCAACGAGCACCCGTATACTATCTCAAGTACGACGTACTGAGGCTGTGGGACAGACCGTCTCCCACACTGGGATGAGAAGCGCATACGCTAGTCTACTCCGGAGTATCGATGCCCTGTCTCGATAGTCCTGCGACTAGGGACCTGCATAAGGATGTGCTTATAGATTACCCAGCCCCCACTAGTGTGACTGCCATCACAACGCTGGTAATCAAGCAAAGATCCTAAAGGCTCCACTAATGTGTATAGGTGATATACTAAAATAAACACATGTACACATTGAAGTAGAAACAAACCAAGTAGCATACTACTATATTGAGCAAGATTGTCTATACAAGGTGAATATCCCAAGCTTCCATTAAGTAATATACAAACTAGTATGATACAGTAATGGCCTCTAGGGCATATACACTAACAGTTCACCCCAAGAGATCATCTCAAATTCTTCATCCAAACCCTAAACCCCTTTCATTAAAGTTGATCCCCTCTTCACCCTGTGGGACAGGCCGTCTCCCACACTGGGATGAGAAGCGCATACGCTAGTCTACTCCGGAGTATCGATGCCCTGTCTCGATAGTCCTGCGACTAGGGACCTGCATAAGGATGTGCTTATAGATTACCCAGCCCCCACTAGTGTGACTGCCATCACAATGCTGGTAATCAAGCAAAGATCCTAAGGGCTCTACTAATGTGTATAGGTGATATACTAAAATAAACACATGTACACATTGAAGTAGAAACAAACCAAGTAGCATACTACTATATTGAGCAAGATTGTCTATACAAAGTGAATATCCCAAGCTTCCATTAAATAATATACAAACTAGTATGATACAGTAATGGCCTCTAGGGCATATACACTAACAGTTCACCCCAAGAGATCATCTCAAATTCTTCATCCAAACCCTAAACCCCTTTCATTAAAGTTGATCCCCTCTTCACCCTCTACACTTTGGACCCATCAATATTGGATTTTGAGGACTTTGTGGAGCTAGGGTTTTGCTTGGCAACATCCATGAGGTGTATTTCCCTTCACTTAGTTAGTTTATGTTTTCCTAGTATTCTAGTTAGTTTAGAATTGGTTTAGGTTGCGGATTTGTGAACTTGGAAATTCTTATAGGAGGGTTTGAATGTTGTGTGGATTGGGTGATGCCTAGTGGCTGTTTACAAGACCCTATAGATCGAGTCTTGACATGGACCAGTGACCAAACCCCAAAATACGAACTTTAGATTTGTCGGTATCGGGTTTTTATGGATTTAGTGAGTGTATATAGGAATCTGGAGTAACCCGGGGACACCAAAAATCAGTTAGCAAAGACAGTGAGATGAGCAGGTGCTTGTGAGTGCATCCTAGAGACCCGAGACCCCAATTCATGTTCTGGGCCACAGATATATTCGTTGTGGCCGCAAATTGTGTAACACCCTAGTTCATTTATATCAGTTCTATTTTGAGTATTTCTTTATTTATGGTATTTTCCTGATTTATTGTGTTTTGGGTGCGAATAGTGTATTTGACATCTGTATTTGTATTCGACTCGACCTGCTTGCTGGAAACCCGTTTTGATTCCTGTTTGTGATTTATCCTGGCTTGTTTCGTGGATCCGTGCACTTTCATATTATACATACCGCATACTGGTATTATATCTGGCATCTGCATATTTTAATATAACAGTTAAAGTCACATAAAATATTGTAAAAATACATTGCATGGCATGCATGATACCCCTAACCCTGTCGTAGCATCCGCGCATCTTGTTCTCATCCGTTCAGGGAAACGGACATGTTTGGATGGCTACGCGCACATACGTGCATCCATTCTTGGGGGTATGCATTTTCGTTACCAGGATATCCAATTTTAGTTTTGGTCGACATGTATATTTTTCGTATTTTAAAACCGAATTTTTGGACTCGACCCGGGCGTGTTTTGGAATAAGTTTTTAATAACCAGAATATTAAATATTTTATTAATATATTGTTTTAGATATTAATACGAATTAAAATTTAAATAACGAATTGATTTTTTTAAATTTAATCCTGACAAATTCTAAACAACACTCAATCTCTCCTTCTCTCACTGACACTCTCTTTCCTCTCTCCTCTCTCTCTTTCTCTCTCTTCTCTCTGCCTCTCTCTCTCTCTCATAGCACACACTCTCTCTCTCTTCCTTTCTCTCTCTTCTCGATCCCTCTCTCTCTCCCCTCTCGCAATCACTGTAGGCTTCTCGATTCTGCTCACCTCCCTCCTCTTACACTCACCTCCCTCTTCTTTCCCTCTTCTCTATTTAAAACCCCCGAGCGCCCCCATGAGAAACCGATACCTCCACAAACCTTAACCCTAAACCTAGCTCCTCTGCTCTCTAAACTCAACCCGAGCCCTACCCAAGATCCCTGCATACCCAACAGCCAAACCCCGATCAAGAAAAACCCTAACCCTAGCCCTCACCTCTCTCATGTTCCCTACACAGAAACCCCGGTGAGCAGCAACCCCACTTTCCTTTCTTCTTCTTCTTCTTCTTCTTTTTCTTTGTCTTTCTCTTTTTCTTGAAATCTTGTTTTTTTCCAGCAATCATCGGAGTCGCGTCGCCGCTGCCAATCCAGACGATCCAGTGAACGTACCTTGCCTGCATGATCACCCTCTCGCTTTGCCTAAACCCGTCCCGCGTGCTGTGTGTGCGTTGCGACGATTTACCGACGTCGGACGTGCCGTACATATTCGTATTGTGATCCATCGAGGCAAGTTCATCTTGCTACATGCTATGTATATTATTATGCATCCATATGAATAAAATGTTACATGTTTATCACATTATACATCCATATTAAAGTTTTACCATTTTCGGATACCCGTATGCATCCATATCATTTAATATACATATAGATGCATCTACAGATCATATTAACTCATGTTATTATTATAGTAACACCCCATGCTTAATAATGTGCATCCCACTTAGTCATGGAGCTGTAAATGTAACCCCTAATCGATATTTGTGCATCCATACCATTAATTATATATCTAGTTGCATGCCATATCATGTTATTTCATATTACTGCTACATTAACACCCCATGCTAGATAATGTGCATCCTACATAGTAATGGAACTGTAGTTGCAACCCCTGATAGTTATTTGAGCATCCATGTTTATCTGTGTATACATACCATTAATTCTGCATACCTAGTTGGACGCCATATTACATTAACTCATATTATTATCATATTAGTACCCCATGCTTAATATTATGCATCCTACTTAGTCATGATGTAACCCCTGATAGATAATTGTGCATCCATGCTTTTACTGTACATCCGTACTTTTATCCTGATCCAATACTTGCTACATTTTACTGTTGAGCACCCATGTGATACACTGTGCACCACTTGATATGACCTGATACACCACTACTTGACATGTAACCTGATCCTGTTTCTAATGCTGACAATCCTGACATGTTGTCCTGATGGACATATCCTGTTGTCTGTATAGACAAACCTGTTCCTGCTTGATCCTGTGTTGGCATTAGCTTCAGATTTATCAATACCCGACTTGAACACATAACTTGGGGGTAAAGGGAAATCAAGAATGTAACTGAACGTAACTCAAAGGGCTATTATATCATGTTACCGTGGTCCCGTGGGGAATGAACGGGACATAGATTCACAGTCTATCATATCTTGTTACCGTGGTCCCATGGGGAATGAACGGGGCATAGACCGATGGGTTACGATGAGGATTACATTAATTGATTTCGAATAAATTTAGAATAGATAACCCAGTAGCACAGTTTAGTTTTACCACTGCACTTTGCATATATCGTTACACTTCACTGTTCTATATCTCTGCTTACTTATTACATTCATGTTACCTTTTTATAATTCATGCCTGCATTCCTGTTACCCCCTGTTTATATTATTGTTGATATTGTGACGCGCTGACGTCTGGGTTTTGCATGGCCCAGATCTGCTACCCTTGTCGTAGACTGAGCAGGAGTACTTCAGTCGACAGGCCGAGCAGTGAGGACCCTGTTAGTATTTTAGTTTAGTTTCTTTCAGCAATTTCATTCCTGATGTGATCCCGTATTTGAGACGTACATTCCAGATTGTTATTGTTTATTGGATCTATTGCTTCCGCATATTATTTCTTGACTCGTTTATTCTGGCTCATGGCAATGTACTAGATACTTTATTTTATTTTTCATGTTCTTGATATCTCTAGACAGCCGTAATGTGACTGTGGAGGGATGTTTCCAAGCCACAAGTAGCATGGTTGGCTCTGTCACGTGCAGATCTTAGCGCACTCTGGGAAGCGGGACGTGACAGGGTTTGTTTAGTATCAGAGCCATAGGATTTAGGTTAATCGGGTTTGATTCTTTTTTAGTTGGGTATTGGACCCAATACACGAATCGGAAAACCCGTAATTAGGAACATGTCCTGCCACATTGTTATCGTGATTCTTGAATCATATCTTTCTCTTGATCCTTGTCTTGACGATATTCAAACAACTTTGCATCTTGACTTGAACTTTTGGTTCTCTATTGTTTCTCTCTATTCTAATACTAGGATTTGGGCGACTTGAGTGGAGTTATGTGATTGTAACTATGTTTCGCGACATGGTTACAATGCGGTACTCTATTTAAGTAACTTGGAATTCTAGTCTTGATTCATATCCTTAATTTATGGTCATTGTTCATCGCAAGTTTTGAATCTTGTTTATCATACTAATCCTTTTGGTGTCTTGGTTTCAATAACATGGCGGATAGAAATCTGCGATCGTACCAGAGGCGTATCGATGACGCCGCTTTGCTTGGAGTAATTCGTGGGATGCTGGAGAACCAGAAGCGGCAAACCGAGCAGAACCAGCGGCAAGCCGAAACCTTTCAGGAAAGTTTGCGGACCGTCCAGCAGTCCGTAAACAATGTTGCAGCCAAACCAGTTGAGCGTGTGGGTACCGTGGCGGATTTCAGGAGACTTGGTCCATCCATTTTCACTGGTTTGGAGGAGCCGTTGCCAGCAGAGCAGTGGCTGGTTGATACGGAGAATTTGCTAATTGCAGCACAGATTCCAGAGGACAAGAGAGTGGATATCGTACGCATCCAATTGGTGGACTATGCCCGCGAGTGGTGGCTCGTGGAAGAGACCCGTTTGCCTAAGCCGATCAGTTGGGCAACTTTCTCGCAGAGTTTCTTGGAGAAGTTCTTTCCGCAAACTGCATAGGAAGAAAGGCTTATCAGCTTGAAGCAGAATGGCGGATCCATGGATGCGCATGCGGCTGAGTGGACACGGCTCAGTCGATTCGCTGGACCTTTGGTGGCCAAAGAGGCTGATAGGGCATGAAGGTTTATGCGTTGTTTGGACGTGGAAATCCAGAGGCACATTATATCTCTGGGATTGACCACTTTCTCGCAAGTGCTTAAAGCGGCCAGAGAGCAGCAGAGCTTATCAGTGAAGACAGGGGGTATGCAGCAGCAGGCAGTTGTGGTGCGGAAGCTGGCGTTTACGTCGAATCGAGCGCCTATACGCAGAGGTATTCCGGTGAATAGACGTGGTGTTGTACCTATGAAGAAGCCCGTCGCACCCGAGCAGAAAAGAAGAGCATTTTGCGACTATTGCCAACGATCGGGTCATTTCTGGAGAGATTGTCGAAGGAGACTTGGACTTTGTCTTATTTGTGGATGATTTGATCATACCATTGATACTTGTCCGTCGAAGCTACGTTTGAAGGAAGATACTCCAAGGCCGCCGCAGAGGCCGATTCAGGGGCAGAAGCAGATAACTCAGGGACTTAATCAAGCTCGAGCCTTTACCTTGACGGCTGAGGAGGCCAAGGCTTCAGATCAAGTTGTTTCAAGTATCCTACTGTTCATATCAGATTTTTGCATTTTCATACCGCCCAATTTTTATCACATTGCTTATCGGTAGGTACTCTTGAGCCGTGTTTGCTAGTCAATTGCAGGATACAGGTTCTCGGCTCTAAACAGTGAAATTCATGGAAAAACACGACAAAATCCGGGTTCCTGCCAACCACAGATAAAACACGGGTCTCCGCTCTTTATCCGTCTGTTTCCACACACCAGTTTAGGAGACAAAATGGCAAATCGATTGTCACCTTCATGCACAAGGCTCAATGGCAACACAAGTTCCAAGAAATCTACGCGGAGCTCAAGAAAATCTTGACAAAAAGTCCACCTTTCCCTCAACAGAAATTCTGGAAAAATCGTGAAGCAATTCTGAGAAAAATCATGTACCAGACTAATGGGCACACAAAACCAGGAAATGTCACCAAATTGGGTGACCTAACTCCCTACTATGGCCGCGGAACCGCGGCCTAAGCATGCTTAGGCCGCGGATCCGCGGCCGTACGGCCTCCTCAGAAGATGAAATTTCAGGGTTAGATTGGTCTTTTCAGTTGTGTTCTGGTGGTTGCCCTAGGTTTTCATTTTTCAGCCTATAAATAGCCCAGAACTTTGTGAAGGAAAGGGTCCATAATCTTGTATTTTCTTTTCTAGGTTTAGTTGTGTTTCTTCTTCCTCTTCTCATCTCTTCTCCATTAAAAATTGTAGTGAGCTTTGTGAGTGAAGAATGATGAATAAAGAAGACTCTTTTGCTATTATATCTTGTCTTGTTCTTTTATAATTGCTTGTAATTTTAATTTGTTAACTTAGTTGTTGTTATTTCTTGTTGTTTCTTTCTTCTCTCTTTTTCTTTATCCTTAACACAACCATGATGCTTACGCTTGATCCTTGCCAAGGTGAGGTCGCAAATAGCTAGTTGTTATCTTCTAATCTCCTTCTTTCTATCTTCCTCTTTTGTTTTGTTTTATTTTTCCGTATCATGATGTGTGAGTAGTTCATACTTGTTAGGGTAGGATAAGGGAAGTTTGAGAGAAGGAAATCTCTCTCACTCTTTCCTTGCCCAACAACTTAATTCGACTCCCGTTAATTGAACCACAATCCGCTCCTTACGGCACCCTATCCTACATGACAGCGGTGATTCCGTAGTGAGACCGGTTGTGGTTGAATTAACCGGAGGTTATGGATAAGAGCCAAGAACGGACGGACTAGCACCAAAAGGAAGAACTTATGCGTTGGAAAGCCTAGCTTATACTCGCAAGTTCCTTCCTAGTCGTGCTAATCCCCGTTGTTGCCGATTACCGTAACACCGATATTAAGAGGGGCAACGAAAGATGTGGAGACTACTAACTCAAACTAACCTAATCCTAACCCTAACAAGCTCTCTTTACATATCATTTTACCACTTAATTAATCACAACAAAATCTGAAAAACTGGACTTAACTCGTTAAAGCACATAGAAAAAGATTCCCATCTCCCTGCGGACGACCCGTACTCAACCGGCTAGCTACAAGTGAAACCGTCTTGATTGCGGTATTTAACTAAAACTTGAACACGCAGAATCTCTAACAATCAAATGGCGCCGTTGCCGGGGAGACGGTAGTTTATTTCTTTGTGTAATTTCGGGTTAACTTGTGAATATAAAAACAACCGAAAAACAAAAAAAATATATACTTTGTAAAAAAAATCATCTTGTTATTTTTGATTAGTTTTTGTGCAAGTGTGCAGGAAAATACGGAGTTCAAGTTCAGTGCCAAAGACATGGGAAGATAGACCCACATTTCGCGGCTACACCGCGACGGAAAAAACGAAGCATCCGGTCTACTGTAAAAATCTGGAGCAGATACAATGAGCAAATCAGAATTCAGCAAATCCAGACAAGCAGAGGACTCCTAGAACAACACACCCAAGAAGTTTGGTAGCATGAACCCTCCACTTAGCCGCGGAACCGCGGCCTAAGCAGGTGTTTGGCCGCGGAACCGCGTCCATTTAGTGCCTTCAGGGTGCTAATTTTTTCTGGTGAGTCTCTCTCTTCTCTCCCACTCCTCTGGACTCCAATAAACTGTGTTTTCTGCAGATTTCTTTGCGCAAACTCTTCTCCCCCTTCCAATAAACTGTTCTTGTGCAGGATTCTTTGCGCCGCGCTAAAAAATAAAAATTGTTTGCAGTTGATTTGTTACTGCTTTGCATTTCTTAATACGGACTTAAGGGGCTTGAAACAAATTCAGATTGGGTGGGGATTTCATCACCCTTCCCAGGACCCCAAAAATCACAAAAAGCATATGCATTGACCACTGTTAAAAATTAAAAAATACTAGACTCAGCCCTAAGGACTTCACGCTCATTAGGACAGAGGACTAGTTACAGGCATCGGCCGTTTATCCTATCTGACTTTTGCGGTGCCTAGGCAAGTGTGACGAAGGCAAGTGGTTATTTAATTAAGGAACTTCGCGAAAGCGTTGGACAACCTCCCACTTACCTGGCACTTATCTGGCCGCATTAGACGGAGAAGAGGCGGTTTGAGGTCCTTTTTCTAGCCCTCTGGAACAGTTAGGAGCAGGTCTAGTTGACCTAGGCGACCGTAGATCTAGGTGAGATTGTGCATATCCTATATGTGATTACTTAAAGCCGTAAGTCCGTACATATTTCTGTAAATCTCTTTCTAAAAACAAAACAAAAAAAAAATCAAAAACTTTTATAAAGACTTGCCCTTTGTCGCCAAATCCATTTTTCACCCACCACCCATCGCCTTTCTCCATTGACGTTTTCTTACCCTCACCTTCTCCGCTTTGACTATACTAAACTCGTTTAGTGTATGTCCGCTTGGACTCGGGACACTAGCGCCCGTCTAGTCCGCGTTACGTTAGTCGCTACCGACTACGCGATCGACTCAGACGTCGATACTCCGTCCACTCCTCTTTCACCCCTTCCTTTGCCGGCCAACTCCGACGTTGACCGGAATTCTGTTCATACATCTTCACCTTCACCTTCACCAACCTCTTCTTCCGCGATGTCAGGATTTAATCCGAACATCTCTTTGACTACCCCTGGATTGGCTCCACCTCCTACGGAGACCAATATCCCACACCACCGCCTGTTGTAGCGCCGCAGCGAATCGCGCTCCAGGATCGTTTCTATCCCACCCGTTCTGCACTTCCCACCTGCCTTTCTCTTCCACCAGCCAATGGGGATAATTTTGAAATTAAGCCCCACTTCATCAACATGCTTCCACGATTTCATGGGCTTGAATCTGAAGATGCCTATATCTTCATCAACAAATTTCAAAACGTCTGTGCCATGATGAAAACTACCCAACTGTCGGACGATGCTATACATCTACGGGTCATTCCGTTCACTTTATGCGATCTTGCTGAAAAATGGCTGTATAGCACCGCTTCCCACTCCATAACCAGTTGGGACGAGTTTGTTAAAGCGTTTCTAAAAAAATTCTATCCGAATCATAAGACCGCAAGGATTCGAAATGAAATCAACCAATTCTCTCAGCTTCCTTCTGAACCCTTCTGGAAGTGCTTTGACCGGTACAAAGACCTTCTTGTTCAGTGTCCTCACCACGGTATAGAGAAATGGCAACTTTGCCAAACCTTATACGAGGGCCTGAACCCAGCAACGAAGCAGTTGTTGGAAACCATCTGTCAGGGCCACTTCCTATCAAAATCTGACGAGGAAGCGTGGCAGTTTTTTGACGACCTTGCGGAGCAAACGCTACAATGGGAGAGCACCAGACCGACTTCTTCTTCTTCTACCTCCACTTCTACCGGTCAGTCTAGGGTAGGAATTCAACAACTTGATGTCTCTATTGCGATGAAAGCTGAAATGGCTGCAATAACGAGAAAGCTTGAAGCGATAGAGAGCAAATTTTCTGCTCCTGCTCCTGCCCCTGTTCTCTCCCTTCGTACCATTTGCGCTTGTTGTTCCGATCCTTCCCACTTGACCGAAGAGTGTCCTTACAATCTACCCTCGCAAGGACAGGATCAGGTTAATGCTGCATTCCAGCAAAGACCGAGGAATGATCCATACTCTTCCACCTACAATCCCGGTTGGAGAAACCACCCTAATTTCGCCTGGAATCAGAATCGGAATCAATTCCAGGGCAACAATTTCCAAAGGGCCCCTCCACCGCAACAACAAGTGCAACAACAAACTCAGCATCAATATCAGCAGCCCTTCCAACCCCAACCTTTCCAAAATCAGACGAACAACTTTGCACCCAACAATTCTTTTCCACCAAACAACTTTGTTCCGTCAAACAACGATAAGGTTTCCTCGCTCGAACGAAGTCTGTGTAAGCCCGCGGGGGCGCCCCGGCCGTCGATCCGACGCCGGAAACACGGAAAACAAAAACTTTGCGAACTTTGCAAAACGGCACCACCGCGGACTTTTTACCCGGATCGGGCCATTAACCTAGCTAACTAGCAAATAAGAAAAGAGTAGAGAAGTATACCAAGCGATCCGTGTCCTTCGGTCTTCGTCTCCACTCCGATCTCCCGCGGAATCTCCGTCACCTCCTCGCTCGTCGGAAAGGGCACCACGTAGCCGGAATCTTTTACGAGCTCCCGCCTCTTGACCGAGGCAACTCGGGCGTGAAGTTGGCAAGCCGATGCGTCCAAGGCTTGCTATAGAAATAGTGTAGAAGGTTATCTCTTTGGGGTTTATGAGGTTGCCATGATATGGTGGAGGTGAAGAAAGCAACTCAAAAATGTGCTTATGAACTTGGTAGCATGAAAGATGATATGAAACATTTTTCCTCACTCAAAAAGAAAATGATCCCCTCTCTCACTCCAAAGTGGCCGGCCCCCCCCTTTCAAGAATGAGATTGAAGAGAGAAAAAGAATGGCACCACATTTTGTATAGCATAAAAGAATGGAAAAACAATATCTTAAAGAAAATGGTCACAACCATTTCCTTTCACAAACCATCAAATGAAAAGCCATCAAATGGACAAGAATGGAATATCATCATGAAGCAAGTCTCATCATAATCCACAAATGCAAGAAAACCCTCCACTTAATGTTAATTGCAAACTTGCAATTAACACCCTCCAACAAGAAAGTCCGACCGAGAAGGAATGAAGGAAAACCGGCCGGAACGGAAGGCAAACTGGCAACCCCAGAAAACCGATCCCGTAATAAATTACAGGAAAACCCCGCTATTGCAAATACATGCCCGCATTTGTATTCCCACTGAACACAAATGCAAAGAGACAAAACTACACTATCTAAAACTAGAATCCGGCTTAAACCAAAGCCGGCTAGTAAAAACCGTCCGATCACGATCCGTGCAATACCGCACGTATCTGATCGAACCCTGCCATATCTCCATACGGCCTCTACAGCGTTTCGCCCGAAACTTGAGTAACTGTCTGTGTGGTGGACTCTAAAGACTGGTCAATACTATGGCTGTGGATTTAACCACTAGCACGTCAGAGGTATTAGCCATACATGACGGGCCACCAGCTATCGACCAAAAGGGACGTCGATGAGCGAACTCATCCTGACACCCTACTGAGCCTGTCAGTGACAATATCCGTACAGTCCGGTCCGTTCGTCTATGAGCATCGCATGGCGGGCCTAGGGGGTTGGTAAAAGTCAGACCCCCAAAAGCGGTACAAGTCGTGTCGGAGTGTAGCCCAGAACACCCTGAGATACTACTGGAATACCTACCAGCAAATCTCCTGTCTTGGCCAAGGACTTTTCATGTTCTGGCTCTCCTAGACACAGCACGACCTCACCCCTAAAACCGGGAGAGACGAACCCCTGAAGATCCGCTCACTGCCTCCATGTGGCTCGGGACTGTACCCAACTAAAACCTGTTTGCACGACTCCTTTGAGCCATGGTAGGGTAGTAATCAAAGTACAGTGGGAACTCACACGAGACAAATGACGATCTCAGGTCGATGAACTAACCTGTACACATGTCACCAGGGAACTGCTATCTGACGTCTGGTATAATCCCAACTAGCAGGTTCCCGGCGAGTCCTGTCCGGTGTACTCATAACCCAATGAGCACCTGTATACATCTTAGGTGAACCAACTGACACCAGTGGCTTGTGAGACCGGCCACCGCCCCTCGTCGGGGTCTCGACTGTATACACTAGTCTACTCTGGAGAAACGATGCCCTGTCTCGAATCTTCCACGACTAGGGACCTTTTAAGGATGTGCTTGTAGACCCCCAGCTCCCACTTATATGATCGCCCTCATACTGCTGGTGGTCAAGCAAGAATCCAAGGGGCTTTATCAACGTGTAATAGCGACTCGAAAGGTCACCTAAAGCAGTACACGATGATAAAGATAAACCAGATAGCATACTATCATCTTGAGTAAGACTGTCCTACTGGGACAGGTCCTCCCCTCAATCATTGCAATCACGTGCCTGTGATCCAATAATTGACTCTGAGGGCACTATCTCCAACAATCTCCCACTTGCACTCGAGGCTAATTATTGCGATGTCGCATACTCACAGCCCGTGTGATACCGAACACCCAACTCCTCTACTAGTCTGTCTCACAAAGCTCGTTTGCGAGACTAATGCGTTCGAGGAATAGCCTTAGTGAGTGGATCCGCTTTGATGTTTCCTTCTATGTCTCTCTATATCTCATGTTCGCAGAGAAAACCATCTCCCAAAATGAGCAATACCCGTCTTAGAATGTCTGGATGTCTGATGGGACCTAGCTCATAAGTGAACTCCAAATCCAAACTTCTTAGACTGTATTGTCAACTGAACTTAATCAGTATCCTGCGCCATGCCTTCCCTCGGTATCCACCTGGACCACCTGTCCAAAATACTGCCCCTCGTCAGAGGGAAAACTATAACTCTGATAGCCACTCTGCCATCCAGGTCACCTTGGAAGCCTGGAATGATAACCGTCTCCTAAAGGAGGCTGCCGTTATCAATTCCCTAGAACATCAACTTATGTTCTAAAACTGCTTCCGACTGTTTCTCCAGGATTGGATCAATATCAACTTATTGCACCTACTGCAAGAACAACATCTGGTGTGGTACTTGACATCTCATGATTGACTCAATTGCCTAAGCAAGTGATCTGTCAATCATGCGTATCCCTCTCCCCTTTAGTCTGTAAGACACCTTTAGAGAGGGTGACTCCATCACCTGCAGGTATACTACCGTGCCAGGAGTCGTCCATTCTAAATACTCATAGAATGCGGTCAAAGTACCCAGATTGGGAAACCACCCAAATCTAGATCTAAAACCATAGATCTAGTAATCAGAATGTCTGATATAATATCCAAGTCCTATGTGGAGAAACTACTGTGTGACGACCAAAGTATAACCGATCGTAGTATAGGAATATCACTTCCTACTCTGTGTATGTCATCAAATACCAGGACATCACACCCTACTACCTTCTTAACAGATCCATCCTCTATTCTGATGAAGTCAAAACTATGACTGTCACATCAGAAATAGATGATCTATCTCCGCTATATCTGCTTTAGTCTATAAACAGACATAAGCCACATGTCCACCAATGCTTCCGCTGCTCCCACTGACTATGACAACCCTCAGGCAGAGTCATATACACGTACACTTCTAAAGCAAGTTTAGAACGACGCTATACTCATCCTCCAGCCGGGTCTCGCAGCCTGGAACAACAGCAATGGCAAGTGTGGGTAAACAAGAACCTCCCTGCCACCGTCCTTGAGCATACCGAAGTACCTCTCGAGTGCCTGAGGTTACCCACCATATCTGCGGAGTGGCCAATGGAATGTCAAACCAGATTGAATCTTTAGGTTCTTATCAAATCTTCAGTAATCGTTTGCGGTTCTGGAATCACTTCCAGTTCTACCATACTCCCACTACTGTTTTTCTGAAAAAATCCATTTTTGATAAAACTGTGGCGAGTCAAGAACAATATCACTATTGATCTTCCAGATGGTAGAAAGTCAACCCTCGTCATAGCCCGGGTCACCCCACAAACAGCCATTACTGAAACGTGCCTTGAGTTGTCTAGAGTCTGGTTTTAAGCATAAGCCGGACAACTCCCCGTATCTTAACAATGTCAAGATATGAACTGTTCTATATCCAAGAAACAGAGGCACTGATTTAATTGTACCACATTCAAATCATGCAGCTGTCTCCAGTGCATGTCAACTAAATGGAAGGAGGCCGATCAGCGTTACTCAACTTAGGAATGCTTCCAATTATGAGTAACCTGAAAGAGAAGCAAGTTCTCTTAACCATTACTATCAACTGAATACCATGTACAAGTATCTACATCTTCGATCACTTTGAAGAATCTCGATACTTGCAACACATGGTTCTCTACTTTATTCTTATACCTATAACTTCTCAAAACTTCGACCCTGTGTTTCTACGAAACACCTGTCTAAGAACTAGAGAAGTCATAAGTAAACAGAATACAGTACGAGGACCAACCCCTCTGTCCTCATGGACACTGGACAATATACAATACTCTGTATAAGTCCCCTGAGTCGAATGACTCATTCACTGTGTGTCGTAGGTTGAAAACTGTACTTTTGGTTAAGAAGAATCACACCGTTGTTCAATGCTCCTTACCTAACCATCCACTGGTATAAGTAAATGTCATAGACATAATTTCAAAAAGGTATGTCTCACTCTATAAAAATAGACGTACAGATATATCAATTTGAAATTGGTGCACAACAACGGATATTCAAAACCAAATATTTGCCGACCGGCAAACAACCCAGGTGGCTTCCTCAAATATCACCAATTCCAACGAATCCCGATATAATGAGGATGGTCACATAATTCCCAATAACTTACTCCCACTCATCATCTGTAAAACCATACAGATGTGAGAATCATACCTGGTAAATACATACCCTGGAGCAAGTGTCTAATTGGGAAATCAGTTTTCTTTTAACAGTACACAGTGAACCTGAAACATTGAAATGTTTCGATAGGGTATCCTGGTATTCCTAGTAATGCATCTTCCATTATCCAGATTCACAACTATAACCGTATAATTCTTTGCCACTTCTCCAAATCCCTTTATCTGTCTTTAGTCATTACCTTCTGTACACCCCTTTAGGCCAAATGGTTTTCTTCCTTCCCTACCGTTCGGCACCAGCCTATGGTTTGGAAGAAGACTAGCCAATAAGCATAAAGGGTGTACTGTCCTAATCCCAGGAGCACTCGCAACGCGAGAGAAGGTGAAGATAAAAGACACCTGAATGTACTTTATTCCTATTTCTCCTGAACCAGGATCCATCCCCGAACTGGAACAAGTTCCTTTCGAGTTCGTATATAACCATACGATGGATTATCCAATAAACTGGGATCTTCGTAGTGATACGGAGTGTCCTGGAGAAATACAAAGGTGATTTGGGATTGGCGAAGAAATACTTGGTTTGGTCGTGAATATCAGTCGCAATTTACTTTGCCCTCTTACTAATCCCTTGCTTTGTCTGAACTTAATACCTTCTGTACATCGTTTAGGCTAATTGGTTTTCTTCATTCCCTACCGTTCGGCACCAGCCTAAGGTTTGGAAGAAGACTATCCAATTTGCGTAATAGGTGTACTATCTCCTAAACCAAGGAGTACTCGCAACCTGAGAGAAGGTAAAAGGTAAAGACAACTGAATAGCCCTATTCGTTTTCTCCAGAACCAGAAACCATCCTCGAAGTCCTTCGAGTTCGTATATAACCATACGATGGTTTTGTCCAATGGAAGTGGACGGTCGTAGTAATACGGGGTGTCCCGGAGAAAAGGGTAAAAGTAGGAGTGGCAAAGAGGTTTGCAACTCTGACAATCCAAAAGCCTGTGTTAAGTAGGTTCGGTCAACTTGGTCACTGAGTCATAGTCTAGGGTCGGGTCAATGGTCGCTGCCAAAGAGAGAGAGAAAAGAAACACTCAGCGTGCACTCTTACCTAGATCAGAATGGTTACCAATTTATCTAATCTGGAAACCTCCCACTGTAACGTCAAATTCTTCCCCAAACCTAAAAGAAGAATTAGCCGGGATCACCCGAGGAGTAAACCAACTCATCAGTGGGAATCGGGATCCAACCATCATCGCATGATAACGTGACGGAATCCGCTCACGCTATCACACTCCAGAAGGTATGCGCATATCTGGCAAGTTTCAGTACTTTTGAAACTCCCGATGTGGATTTCTACCCCATGCTCTTATGACCTTGACTTTGGCCAACATATCATAAGTCACATGTCAAGTTCTACCCGTCATTTTCCTGGTTAATTTGAACCCACCCGTACCTACCCTTGACTTTGGCCAAAATGGCAGTACGACTGTCCCAAACCAACGCATCTATCTATGCTGCATATGAATACCCAACAGCTACCAAACACTGTGCCTTGACTTTGGCCAACATACACAGCTTGAATACTATTAACTATCCATATGAAATGACGGAGGGCTACGAATGGTTTCTGGCGAAAACCTTTAACGTAATGAACTTGATATCGTTGAAGGAACTCATAGCTTTGTAAAAATATAGTGACGAAAACCTTTGCTAAAGAGGTCACTCCCGGTGAAGGGATCTCGGCTCTTTCCCCGTAGAATGAGGTGCAGGATATTCCAACTGAATACCATGATGCAAAGCAAAAGTAAACAGCTATAGTGAAGTTATTGCCCTGACGCAAACTTCTGTCCAAGGGTCACTCCCGGTGAAGGGATCTCGGCCCTTGCCTCGTCGACTGAGGAGCAGGATATTCCTGTAAGTGCACGGCGGCGCCCCGGCCGTCAATCCGACGGCCAAACGCGGAAACGGTGATAAACTTAAATTTTGCGGACTTAGCAAACCGGCACCACCGCGCACTTAAACACCCGGATCGTAACCATTAACAAGTCTAAGCTAACTAGAAGATGGGTTAGAGATATACCGACTGATCCGAGTCCTCCGGTCTTCATCTCCACTCCGATCTTCTCGCGGGATCTCCGTCCGTCTCCTCCTTGCCGGAAGGGCACCACATCGCCTGCATCTTTTACGGGCTCCCACCTCAATACCGAGGCAACTCGGGCGCGAAGTAGGCTAGCCGACGCGTCCAAGATTTGCTGTAGAATAGCGTAGAATAGCTGTCTCTTTAGGGTTTAGGAGGTTGCCAATTTGGAGGGATTTGTGCAAGAATAATCATGGATGAAAGCTTGATGAAGAATTGAGCAAGCTCTCAAAAGGAATGAGCATACCCTCAAAAATGGGCTCGGCCAGATGCTTTTGCTCACTGGAAAAATAGAATGAAGCAAGCTCTCACTCATATGCTGTGAAAAATAATGAGCCTTATAATAAGCTCATTCATTTCCTATCTAATAATTAACCCACAGTGCTAAAGAATCTCCAGCACACACACATATAAATCCTCCCCATTCTAATTAATTAATCCCTCAAAACAATACACACACCATACCCCACAGTGGCCGGCCCATGTATCCATCACAAATTCACAACCAAAAACCCATACTCTTTCATGTCATAATTAATGCATCATGGAGCAAAGATGCTACCATAACATAAAGAATATATTTTCAAGAAACCCCCCTCCACAACATGTTATTTGCACAATTGCAAATAACCCCCTCCATCGGAAAAGTCCTGCCGGGAAAGAACAAAGGAAAACCGGCCGGAACGGAATGCAAACTGGCAATTCCAGAAAACTGGTCCCGTAATAAATTACAGGAAAAACCCCGATACTGTGCATACACACCCGCATTTGTATTCCGACCGGATACAAATGCAAAGAGACAAAACTACACTATCAAATACTAGGATCCGGCTTAAGCCAAAGCCGGCTAGTAAAAACCGTCCGATCACGATCCGTGCAATACCGCATGTATCTGATCGAACCCTGCCATATCTCCATACGGCCTCTACAGCGTTTCGCCCGAAAGCTTGAGTAACTGAAAGTGTGGTGGACTCTAAAGACTCGTCAATACTATGGCTGTGGATTTAACCACTAGCACGTCAGAGGTATAAGCCAATACGTAACGGGCCACCAGCTATTGACTAAAAGGGACGTCGATGAGCGAACTCATCCTGACACCCTACTGAGCCTGTCAGTGACAATATCCGTACAGTCCGGTCCGTTCGTCTATGAGCATCGCATGTCGGGCCTAGGGGGTTGGTAAAAGTCAGACCCCCAAAAGCGGTACAAGTCGTGTCGGAGTGTAGCCCAGAACACCCTGAGATACTACTGGAATACCTACCGGTAAATCTCCTGCCTTGGCCAAGGTCTTCGTGTAATGACTCTCCTAGACACAGCGCGACCTCACCCCCAATACCGGGAGAGACGAACCCCTGAAGATCCGCTCACTGCCTCCATGTGGCTCGGGACTGTACCCAACTAAAACCTGTTTGCACGATTCCATTGAGCCGTGGTAGGGTAGTAATCAAAGTACAGTGGGAACTCACACGAGACAAGTGACGATCCCCAGGTCGATGAACTAACCTGTACACATGTCACCAGGGAACTGCTATCTGACGTCAGGTATAAGACCAACTAGCATGTTCCCGGCGAGTCCTGTCCGGTGTACTCATAACCCAATGAGCACCTGTATACATCTTAGGTGAACCAACTGACACCAGTGGCTTGTGAGACCGGCCACCGTCCCTCGTCGGGGTCTCGACTGTATACACTAGTCTACTCTGGAGTATCGATGCCCTATCTCGAAACTCCCACGACTAGGGACCTTTTAAGGATGTGCTTATAGAGTACCAGCTCCCACGTATATGATCGCCCTCATACTGCCGGTAGTCAAGCAAGAATCCTAGGAGCTCTATCAACGTGCAATAGCGACATGTCATGTCACCTAAAACAGTACATGATGATAAAGGTAAACCAGATAGCATACTATCATCTCGAGTAAGACTGTCCTACCGGGATAGGTCCTCCCTCAATCATTGCAATCACGTGCCTGTGATCCAATAATTGACTCTGAGGGCACTATCTCCAACAATCTCCCACTTGCACTCAAGGCTAATTATCGCGATGTCGCATACTCACAGCCCGTGTGATACCGAACACCCAACTCCTCTACTAGTCAGTCTCACAAAACCCGTTTGCAAAACTATTGCGTTTGAGGAATAGCCTGAGTGAGTGGATCCGCTCTGGTGTTCCTTTCTATGTCTCTCTGTATCTCAAGTTCGCGGAGAAAGCCATCTCCCGAAATGAGCAATACCTGTCTTAGAATGTCTGGATGTCTGATGGGACCGAGCTCACAAATGAACTCCAAATCCAAACTTCTTAGACTGTATCGTCAACTGAACTTAATCAGTATCCTGCGCCATGCCTCCCTCAGTATCTGCCTGGATCACCTGTCCAGAATACTGCCCCTCGTCAGAGGGAAAAATATAACTCTGACAACCTCCTTGTCGTCCATGTCACCTTGGAAGCCTGGAGTGATAACCGTCTCCTAAAGGAGGCAGTCGTTATCATATCCCTAGAACATCCACTTATGTTCTAGAACTGCTTCCGACTGTTTCTCCAGGATTGGATCAATATCAACTTATTGCATCTAGTGCAAGAACAACATCTGGTGTGGTACTTGACATCTCATGATTGACTCAATTGCCTAAGCAAGTGACCTGCCAATCATGCGTATCCCTCTCCCCTTTAGTCTGTAAGACACCTTTAGAGAGGGTGACTCCATTACCTGCAGGTACACTACCGTGCCAGGAGTCGTCCATTCTAAATACTCTTAGAATGCTGTCAAATTACCCTGATTGGGAAACCACCCAAATCTAGATCTAAAACCATAGATCTAGTAACCAGTATGTCTGATATAATGTCCAAGTCCTTTGTGGAGAAACCACTGTGTGACGACCAAAGTATAACCGATCGTAGTATAGGAATATCACTTCCTACTACCTTCTCAACAGATCCATCCCCTATTCTGATGACGTCAAACCTATGACTGTCACATCAGAAATAGATGATCTATCTCCGCTACATCTGCTTTAGTCTATAAATAGACATAAGCCTGATGTCCACCAATGCTTCCGCTGCTCCCACTGACTACGACAACCCTCTGGCAGAGTCATATAGACGTGCACTTCTAAAGCAAGTTTAGAACGACGCTATACTCATCCTCCTGCCGGGTCTCGCAGCCTGGAACAACAACAATGGCAAGTGTGGGTAAACAAGAACTTCCCTGTCACCGTCCTTGAGGCTACCGGAGTACCTCTCGGGTGCCTGAAGTTACCCACCATCCCTGCGGAGTGGCCAATGGAATGTCAAGCCAGATTGAATCTTTAGGTTCCTTATCAAATCTTCAGTAATCGTTTGCGGTTCTGGAATCACTTCCAGTTCTACCATACTCCCACTACTGTTTTTGAAAAAATCCAATTTTAATGAAACTGTGGCGAGTCTAGAACAATATTTCTATTGATCTGCCAGATGGTAGAAAGTCAACCCTCGTCATAGCCTGGGTCAACCCACAAACAGCCATTACAGAAACGTGCCTTGAGTTATCCAGAGTCTGGTTTTAATCATAAGCCGGACAACTCCCCGTACCTTAACAATGTTAAGATATGAACTGTACTATATCCAATATAGAACCAGAGGCACTGATTTAATTGAACCAGATTCAAATCATGCAACTATCTCCAGTGCATGTCAACTAAATGGAAGGAGGCCGATCAGCGTTACTCAACTTAGGAATGCTTCCAATTATGAGTAACCTGAAAGAGAAACAATTTCTCTTTATCATTACTATCAACTGAATACCATACACAAGTATCTACATCTTCGATCACTTTGAAGAATCCCGATACTTGCTACACCTGGTTCTCTACTCTATTCAAATATCTATAACTCCTCAAAACTTAGACCCTGTGTTTCTACGAAACACATGTCTAAGAACTAGAGAAGTTAAAAGTAAACAGAATATAGTAAGAGGACCAACCCCTCTGTCCTAATGGACACTGGACAACATACAATACTCTGTATAAGTCCGCTGAGTCTAACAACTCTTTCTCTGTGTGTCGTAGGTTGAAAACTGTACTTATGGTTAAGAAGAATTACACCGCTGTTTAATGCTCCTTACCTAACCATCCACTGATATAGGTAAATGTCATCAACAAAATATCAAAAGGTATATCTCACTCTATGAAAATAGACGTACAGATATATCAATTTGAAATTGGTGCACAACAGCGGATATTCAAAACCAAATATTTGCCGACCGGCAAACAGCCCAGGTGATCTCCTCAAATATCACCGATTGCAACGAATCCCGATATAATGAGGATGATCACCCAATTCCCAATGACTTACTCCCACTCATCATCTGTAAAACCATACAGATGTGAGAATCATACCTGGTAAATACATATCCTGGAGTAAGTATCTAATCGGGAAATCAGTTTTCTTTTAACATTACACAGTGAAACTGAAACATTGAAATGTTTCGATGGGGTATCCTGGTATTCCAAGCAATGCCTCTTCCATTATCCAGATTCACAACTATAACCGTATAATTCTTTGCCACCTCTCCAAATCCCTTTATATGTCTTTAGTCATTACCTTCTGCACACCCCTTAGGCCAAATGGTTTTCTCCCTTCCCTACCGTTCGGCACCAGCCTATGGTTTGGAAGAAGACTATCCAATAAGCATAATGGGTGTACTGTCCTAGTCCTAGGAGCACTCGCAATGCGAGAGAAGGTGAAGATAAAAGACAACCGAATAAACCTTATTCCTATTTCTCCTGAACCAGGATCCATCCCCAAACTGGAACAAGTTCCTTTCGAGTTCGTATATAACCATACGATGGAGTATCCAATAAACTGTGGATCTTCGTAGTGATACGGAGTGTCCTGGAGAAATACAAAGGTGATTTAGGATTGGCGAAGAAATACTTGGTTTGGTCGTGAATATCAGTCGCAATCTACTTTGCCCTCTTACTAATCCCTTGGTTTGTCTGAACTTAATACCTTCTGTACACCGTTTAGGCTAACTGGTTTTCTTCATTCCCTACCGGTCGGCACCAGCCTATGGTTTGGAAGAAGACTATCCAATTTGCGCAATAGGTGTACTACTCCTAAACCAAGGAGTACTCGCAACCTGAGAGAAGGTGAAAAGAAAAGACAACTGAATAATCCTATTCGTTTTCTCCAGAACCAGAAACCATCCTCGAATTCCTTCGAGTTCGTATCTAACCATACGATGGTTTTGTCCAATGGAAGTGGACGTTCGTAGTAATACGGGGTGTCCTGGAGAAAAGGGTAAAAGTAAGAGTGGCAATGAGGTCTGCAACTCTGACAATCCAAAAGCCAGTGTTAAGAAGGTTCGGTCAACTTGGTCACTGAGTCATAGACTAGGGTCGGGTCAATGGTCGCTGCCAGAGAGAGAGAGAAAAGAAATACTCAGCGTGTACTCTATCCTAGATCAGAATGGTTATCACTTTTTCTAATCAGGAAACCTCCCACTGTACCTCAAATTCTCCTCCAAACCTGAAAGAAGAATTAGTCGGGGTCACCCGAGGAGTAAACCAACTCATCAGTGGGAATCGGGATCCAACTATCATTGCATGATAACGTGACGGAATCCGCTCACGGTGTCACACTCCAGAAGGTATGCGCATATCTGGCAAGTTTCAGTACTTTTGAAACTCCCGATGTGATTTCTGCCCCATGCTCTTATGACCTTGACTTTGGCCAACATATCATAAGTCACATGTCAAGTTCAACCCGTCATTCTCCAGGTTAATTTGAACCCACCCGTACATACCCTTGACTTTGGCCAAAATGGCAGTACGACTGTCCCAAACCAACGCATCTATCTATGCTGCATATGAATACCCCAATAGCTACCAATCACTGTGCCTTGACTTTGGCCAACATACACAGCATGAATACTATTGACTACCCATATGAAACGACGGAGGGCTACGAATGGTTTCTGGCGAAAACCTTTAACGTAATGAACTTGATCTCGTTGAAGGAACGGATAGCTTTTTAGAAAATATAGTGACGAAAACCTTTACTAAAGAGGTCACTCCCGGTGAAGGGATCTCGGCTCTTTCCCCGTAGAATGGGGTGCAGGATATTCCAAATGAATACCACGATGCAAAGCAAAAGTAATCGGCTATAGTGAAGTTAATGCCCTGACGCAAACTTCTGTCCAAGGGGTCACTCCCGGTGAAGGGATCTCGGCCCTTGCCTCGTCGACTGAGGAGCAGGATATTCCAAATGAATACCACGATGCAAAACAAAAGTGAACGTCCTTGCAATAACAGCTTTTTGAAAAGTGTTCCAACAACATCAGATTAGGTTTGTTTAACTTGCATTGATCCGAATCAATGCAGTCCCATCAATTGATCACACCACAAAGAACGAAAATATACTGACGTACGTATATGCCATCCGCATTCGCCACTGGGTCCCGTCATCACCCGTTAGGTTAGCTAACTAACGACAGAGCGGGGACTCGACTAGCGCGGATGAAAAACATATACAACATCTACTAATATATATACCAATATATTATATTTCGCTCAAGGCGTGAATAAAATGCAACATCACAGAAATGTACAGCATCACAGAACAATACAGATATCTGGGATCCCCGGGTTTCACAGAGCCACTACTGAAACCCGACGTTCCCCTGGTCGTGTGGATAGCCTGTGCAATGAAAACCTAGACCCCTACGGGCGCGGCAAGTTACCCGCCAAAACCTGAAGCGAGGCAGCCCCCTTCAGCACCGTGAATGGACCACCCAGCACTTCACGGAATCCGGTAACTTGGGCACCCCTCCTGGGTCAACCTGTACCCCCTACGAGTGCGGAGAATAGCCCGCCAATTCTAGAGTGAAGCCCCCTCCGTCCCAATGCCATGAGATGCGGGCTTATTGCCCTCCAGAACCCGGCTATCCGTGCACACCTCCGCGGGGTAATCCTAGTACAGAAAGTAAAATATACATGCACCGGGTACATCGACCGCAACCAGGTCGTGCCCCAAAAGAATAATACAATCAGGCAGTGACGGCAGTCCACATGTCGGACGCTCGCCCCGCAATAACAAATGTACATAATACAACAGCACTGTACTAGCATTGCATCCAGGCTATCCTCCACGACAGATCTGCAACATCACAGCAAATACATAGAACATCAACGTGAAAGTCACGTTCGCAAATCCGTCTAACCGGGCTATAGCAGTTAGACCGGATTTACCGATCGAGTGACATTCACGGTCGCAGATATAATGTAAATACTGTGAAAAATGTGTTTAAAATATCCGATCGATCAAAAATTAACAAGTGGGCCCCCAATCAATACTGTAGCACTCACAGAAAACCTGGGCCCAATTTTAATATTCCAAAACCCATAAAATAGGCCCAGAAGCCCACTGGAAAAATACGAAGCATTGATCATATCAACCTGCGGCGGAACCGCGGCAACAAGGGGGGTTTTGCCGCGGTTCCGCGCTCGTGATGAGGGTTCATTGTCCCGTATTTTCCCAGAGTTCTTAGAACTCCCTGCACATCATTCTGAGACCACCGAAAAATTTTTAGACTTCAAAAAATTTCAACAGAAACTGATGTGAAGGAAAAATACGGTTTGTGGAAATTTTGGTCGATTGGAAATGCAAACACATCAAACGAAGCTAGACTAAGTTAATGGCGAGGCTCTGATACCATTGTAAGTGCACGGCGGCGCCCCGGCCGTCAATCCGACGGCCAAACGCGGAAACGGTGATAAACTTAAATTTTGCGGACTTAGCAAACCGGCACCACCGCGCACTTAAACACCCGGATCGTAACCATTAACAAGTCTAAGCTAACTAGAAGATGGGTTAGAGATATACCGACTGATCCGAGTCCTCCGGTCTTCATCTCCACTCCGATCTTCTCGCGGGATCTCCGTCCGTCTCCTCCTTGCCGGAAGGGCACCACATCGCCTGCATCTTTTACGGGCTCCCACCTCAATACCGAGGCAACTCGGGCGCGAAGTAGGCTAGCCGACGCGTCCAAGATTTGCTGTAGAATAGCGTAGAATAGCTGTCTCTTTGGGGTTTAGGAGGTTGCCAATTTGGAGGGATTTGTGCAAGAATAATCATGGATGAAAGCTTGATGAAGAATTGAGCAAGCTCTCAAAAGGAATGAGCATACCCTAAAAAATAGGCTCGGCCAGATGCTTTTGCTCACTGGAAAAATAGAATGAAGCAAGCTCTCAATCATATGTTGTGAAAAATAATGAGCCTTATAATAAGCTCATTCATTTCCTATCTAATAATTAACCCACAGTGCTAAAGAATCTCCAGCACACACACATATAAATCCTCCCCATTCTAATTAATTAATCCCTCAAAACAATACACACACCATACCCCACAGTGGCCGGCCCATGTATCCATCACAAATTCACAACCAAAAACCCATACTCTTTCATGTCATAATTAATGCATCATGGAGCAAAGATGCTACCATAACATAAAGAATATATTTTCAAGAAACCCCTCTCCACAACATGTTATTGGCACAATTGCAAATAACCCCCTCCATCGGAAAAGTCCGGCCGGGAAAGAACAAAGGAAAACCGGCCGGAACGGAATGCAAACTGGCAACTCCAGAAAACTGGTCCCGTAATAAATTACAGGAAAAACCCCGATACTGTGCATACACACCCGCATTTGTATTCCGACCGGATACAAATGCAAAGAGACAAAACTACACTATCAAATACTAGGATCCGGCTTAAGCCAAAGCCGGCTAGTAAAAACCGTCCGATCACGATCCGTGTAATACCGCACGTATCTGATCGAACCCTGCCATATCTCCATACGGCCTCTACAGCGTTTCGCCCGAAAGCTTGAGTAACTGAAAGTGTGGTGGACTCTAAAGACTCGTCAATACTATGGCTGTGGATTTAACCACTAGCACGTCAGAAGTATAAGCCAATACGTAACGGGCCACCAGCTATTGACTAAAAGGGACGTTGATGAGCGAACTCATCCTGACACCCTACTGAGCCTGTCAGTGACAATATCCGTACAATCCGGTCCATTCGTCTATGAGCATCGCATGTCGGGCCTAGGGGGTTGGTAAAAGTCAGACCCCCAAAAGCGGTACAAGTCGTGTCGGAGTGTAGCCCAGAACACCCTGAGATACTACTGGAATACCTACCGGTAAATCTCCTGCCTTGGCCAAGGTCTTCGTGTAATGGCTCTCCTAGACACAGCGCGACCTCACCCCCAATACCCGGAGAGACGAACCCCTGAAGATCCGCTCACTGCCTCCATGTGGCTCGGGACTGTACCCAACTAAAACCTGTTTGCACGATTCCTTTGAGCCGTGGTAGGGTAGTAATCAAAGTACAGTGGGAACTCACACGAGACAAATGACGATCCCCAGGTCGATGAACTAACCTGTACACATGTCACCAGGGAACTGCTATCTGACGTCAGGTATAAGACCAACTAGCATGTTCCCGGCGAGTCCTGTCCGGTGTACTCATAACCCAATGAGCACCTGTATACATCTTAGGTGAACCAACTGACACCAGTGGCTTGTGAGACCGGCCACCGCCCCTCGTCGGGGTCTCGACTGTATACACTAGTCTACTCTGGTGTATCGATGCCCTATCTCGAAACTCCCACGACTAGGGACCTTTTAAGGATGTGCTTATAGACTACCAGCTCCCACGTATATGATCGCCCTCATACTGCCGGTAGTCAAGCAAGAATCTAGGAGCTCTATCAACGTGCAATAGCGACATGTCATGTCACCTAAAGCAGTACACGATGATAAAGGTAAACCAGATAGCATACTATCATCTCGAGTAAGACTGTCCTACCGGGATAGGTCATCCCTCAATCATTGCAATCACGTGCCTGTGATCCAATAATTGACTCTGAGGGCACTATCTCCAACAATTCCAACTGAATACCACTGTGCAAAACAAAAGTGAACGTCCTTGCAATAACAGCTTTTTGAAAAAGTGTTCCAACAACATCAGAATAGGTTTGTTTAGCTTGCATTGATCCGAATCAACGCAGTCCTATCAATTGATCACACCACAAAGAACGAAAATATACTGACGTACGTATATGCCATCCGCATTCGCCACTGGGTCCCGTCATCACCCGTTAGGTTAGCTAACTAACGACAGAGCGGGGACTGGACTAGCGCGGATGAAAAACATATACAACATCTACTAATATATATATAATATATAATTTTCGCTCAAGGCGTGATAAAAAAGACAGCAACACAGAAATGTATAGCAACACAGATCAATACAGATATCTGGGATCCCCGGGTTTCACAGAGCCGCTGAAACCCGACGTTCCCCTGGTCGTGTGGATAGCCTGTGCAATGAAATCCTAGACCCCTACGGGCGCGGCAAGTTACCCGCCAAAACCTGAAGCGAGGCAGCCCCCTTCAGCTCCGTGAATGGACCACCCTGCACTTCACGGAATCCGGCAACTTGGGCACCCCTCCTGGGTCAACCTATACCCCCTACGAGTGCGGCGAATAGCCCGCCAATCCTAGAGTGAAGCCCCCTCCGTCTCAATGCCATGAGATGCGGGCTTGTTGCCCTCTAGAACCCGGCTACCCGTGCACCCCTCCGCGGGGTAATCCTAGTACAGAAAGTAAAATATACATACAACGGGTACATCGACCGCAACCTAGTCGTGCCCCAAAAGATAATACAAACAGGCAGTGACGGCAGTCCACATGTCGGACGCTCGCCCCGCAATATCAAATGTACATATAAAACAGAACTGTACTATATTGCAACCAGGCTATCCCCCACGACCGATCCGCAACAACACAGCAAAAACACAGAACATCAACGTGAATGTCACGTTCGCAAATCCGTCTAAAAGGGCTATAGCAGATAGACTGGATTTACCGATCGAGTGACATTCACGGTCGCAGATATAATGTAAATACTGTGAAAAATGTGTTTAAAATTTTCCGATTGATCAAAAAATTAACAAGTGGGCCCCAAAGCAATACTGTAGCACTCACAGAAATTCTGGGCCCAAAATTAATATTCCAAAACCCCTAATTACAGCCCAGAAGCCCACTGGAGAATTACGAAGCAATGATCCCATCAACCTGCGGCGGAACCGCGGCAACAAGGGGTGTTTTGCTGCGGTTCCGCGCTCGAGATGAGGGTTCATTGTCTCGTATTTTCCCAGAGTTCTTAGAACTCCCTGCACATCATTCTGAGAGCACCTGAAAAATTTTTAGACTTCAAAAAATTTCAACAGAAACTGATGTGAAGGAAAAATACGGTTTTTGGAAATTTTGGTCGATCGGAAATGCAAACACATCAAACGAAGCTAGACGAAGTTAATGGCGAGGCTCTGATACCATTGTAAGCCCGCGGGGGCGCCCCGGCCGTCGATCCGACGCCGGAAACGCGGAAAACAAAAACTTTGCGAACTTTGCAAAACGGCACCACCGCGGACTTTTTACCCGTATCGGGCCATTAACCGAGCTAACTAGCAAATAAGAAAAGAGTAGAGAAGTATACCAAGCGATCCGTGTCCTTCGGTCTTCGTCTCCACTCCGATCTCCCGCGGAATCTCCGTCACCTCCTCGCTCGTCGGAAAGGGCACCACGTAGCCGGAATTTTTTACGGGCTCCCGCCTCTTGACCGAGGCAACTCGGGCGCGAAGTTGGCTAGCCGACGCGTCCAAGGCTTGCTATAGAAATAGTGTAGAAGGTTATCTCTTTGGGGTTTATGAGGTTGCCATGATATGGTGGAGGTGAAGAAAGCAACTCAAAAATGTGCTTATGAACTTGGTAGCATGAAAGATGATATGAAACATTTTTCCTCACTCAAAAAGAAAATGATCCTCTCTCTCACTCCAAAGTGGCCGCCCCCCCCCCCCCTTTCAAGAATGAGATTGAAGAGAGAAAAAGAATGGCACCACATTTTGTATAGCATAAAAGAATGGAAAAACAATATCTTAAAGAAAATGGTCACAACCATTTCCTTTCACAAACCATCAAATGAAAAGCCATCAAATGGACAAGAATGGAATATCATCATGAAGCAAGTCTCATCATAATCGACAAATGCAAGAAAACCCTCCACTTAATGTTAATTGCAAACTTGCAATTAACACCCTCCAACAAGAAAGTCCGACCGAGAAGGAATGAAGGAAAACCGGCCGGAACGGAAGGCAAACTGGCAACCCCAGAAAACCGATCCCGTAATAAATTACAGGAAAACCCCGCTATTGCAAATACATGCCCGCATTTGTATTCCCACTGAACACAAATGCAAAGAGACAAAACTACACTATCTAAAACTAGAATCCGGCTTAAACCAAAGCCGGCTAGTAAAAACCGTCCGATCACGATCCGTGCAATACCGCACGTATCTGATCGAACCCTGCCATATCTCCATACGGCCTCTACAGCGTTTCGCCCGAAACTTGAGTAACTGTCTGTGTGGTGGACTCTAAAGACTCGTCAATACTATGGCTGTGGATTTAACCACTAGCACGTCAGAGGTATTAGCCATACGTGACGGGCCACCAGCTATCGGCCAAAAGGGACGTCGATGAGCGAACTCATCCTGACACCCTACTGAGCCTGTCAGTGACAATATCCGTACAGTCCGGTCCGTTCGTCTATGAGCATCGCATGGCGGGCCTAGGGGGTTGGTAAAAGTCAGACCCCTAAAAGCGGTACAAGTCATGTCGGAGTGTAGCCCAGAACACCCTGAGATACTACTGGAATACCTACCAGCAAATCTCCTGCCTTGGCCAAGGACTTTTCATGTTCTGGCTCTCCTAGACACAGCACGACCTCACCCCCAAAACCGGAAGAGACGAACCCCTGAAGATCCGCTCACTGCCTCCATGTGGCTCGGGACTGTACCCAACTAAAACCTGTTTGCACGACTCCTTTGAGCCGTGGTAGGGTAGTAATCAAAGTACAGTGGGAACTCACATGAGACAAATGATGATCTCAGGTCGATGAACTAACCTGTACGCATGTCACCAGGGGACTGCTATCTGACGTCTGGTATAATCCCAACTAGCAGGTTCCCGGCGAGTCCTGTCCGGTGTACTCATAACCCAATGAGCACCTGTATACATCTTAGGTGAACCAACTGACACCAGTGGCTTGTGAGACCGGCCATCGCCCCTCGTCGGGGTCTCGACTGTATACACTAGTCTACTCTGGAGAAACGATGCCCTGTCTCGAATCTCCCACGACTAGGGACCTTTTAAGGATGTGCTTGTAGACCCCCAGCTCCCACTTATATGATCGCCCTCATACTGCTGGTGGTCAAGCAAGAATCCAAGGGGCTTTATCAACGTGTAATAGCGACTCGAAAGGTCACCTAAAGCAGTACACGATGATAAAGATAAACCAGATAGCATACTATCATCTTGAGTAAGACTGTCCTACTGGGACAGGTCCTCCCCTCAATCATTGCAATCACGTGCCTGTGATCCAATAATTGACTCTGAGGGCACTATCTCCAACAGTCTGGAGGCGTTCGTTAAACAATCGACCCAATCTACTGCCAAAATCCAGTCTTCCATTCAGTCCTTAGTGCAACACACTGCCGCACACGGGCAAAGCATCAAAACCATCGAGGCCCGGATTGCACGGCTGAACGCGGCCTTGAGCGAGCGAGAGAAGGGGAAGCTCCCGTCCCAGCCACTCCCAAATCCCGGTCACCCACATAATGCACATGTTGCTCTTGAACAACAGAACCATAATGTGAGTGCCGTGACCACACTGAGATCGGGAAGGATGCTGCAAAACAACATTGGCAAACGGATCAACGATGACACCCCGGCCGCTTCTTCTTCTTCTTCGTCTTCTGAGCCTATTCTCCATTCTTCAATAGGCTCTCCTTCCTCTTCTTCTGCTCTGAACGGACCCACTTCTCACTCCACGAAAACACCTGTTCTGGGATCCGTTCCAACTCCACAATCTCCTCCTCCAGCATTAGACTCAACCAATTTTCAAAATGTTCCATTTCCAAACCGGTTGAGGTCTAATAAACAAAATTCTCAAATGGAGAAGATTCTGGAGTTATTTAAGCAAGTTAACATTAACATTCCTCTTTTATATGCTGTCCAACAAGTCCCGTCTTACGCGAAAATCTTAAAGGACTTGTGCACGAAAAAGAGGAAGTCTCAGGTACCAAAGAAAGTTTTCTTGGCTAATGCTGTGAGTGATGCTCTTACCCAATCTTTACCACAAAAACGGAAGGACCCTGGCTGTCCTACGATTTCAATTACCATTGGGGATAAGAACATCAACCGCGCACTATTAGATCTTGGTGCCAGTGTTAAACTGCTTCCGTATTCAGAATACGAGCAATTAGGCGTCAGAGAGTTGAAACCCACGCACTGCACTCTCCAAATGGCCGACCGATCGATCACCCATCCTAGGGGTGAGCTAGAGGATGTGTTAATAAGAGTCGGGGACTTCATATTCCCCGTTGACTTCATTGTATTAGACACACAGCCTGTAGCTAACCCCCGGAATCAAATTCTGGTGATACTCGGTCGCCCATTTCTCGCAACCTCAAATGCTGTGATCAATTGTCGCAATGGTTCGATGAACCTCTCTTTTGGAAATATAACGATTGAATTCAACATTTTTAGGTTGGGGAATCAGCCCGCCGAACCTAATGCTCATATACTGGACGTCTGCTCGATCGAGGAGATCACCCCAGAAGAGTGTGAATTCGAGGAGTTTCTGTTTGATCACAATAATCTTGACGCCACTAGTGCGTTTCTCTTCGAACCTGCTGCTGTTTCTGTGCCCGACAACGACTACGAGTGTTTCACGTTTTCAAACGATCTTAGCTGCGCACAACCCAAGTTTGAATCCTTCGACTTTCTGGATGAGTTACCTGAACCATCCAACTCGGTTGCCTACACTCGTTTTGAACCTTTGCTGGAGTCCTTTGAGTTCGAGACCTTTGCACCAATCTTGCCTTCCATCGTTTCACCTCCAACGCTCGAACTCAAGCCTTTGCCGTCTCACCTTAAGTACGCTTACTTAGGTAAGAACGAGACCCTCCCTGTCATCATCTCGGCTTCTCTAGCTCCAGAGCAAGAGAAAGCCCTTCTTGCGGTCTTGCACAGCAACAGGCAAGCTTTTGGCTGGTCCATGGCGGACATCAAGGGGATTAGTCTCCTGATCGTTGAGCATCACATTCATCTGATGGATGATGTCAAACCAGCCCGGGATCCACAAAGACGTCTCAATCCGGTCATGAAAGAGGCTGTGAAGAAGGAGATCGTAAAATGTCTAGATAGTGGTATCATTTACCCTATCTCTGATAGCCAGTGGGTTAGCCCCATTCATGTTGTCCCTAAGAAGTCGGGCATCACGGTCATCACTAACGAGGGGAACGAGTTAATCCCTACTCGCACCCAAACTGGGTGGCGAGTATGCATTGATTACAGAAAACTCAACGCCGCAACACGGAAAGACCACTTTCCGCTACCTTTCATTGACCAAATGCTTGAACGATTGGCCGGACATGAGTACTACTGCTTTCTTGATGGCTACTCTGGCTATAATCAAATTCCCATCGCCGAAAAAGACCAGGACAAGACCACTTTCACTTGTCCTTTCTGCATGTTTGTATATCGTCGCATGCCCATTGGGTTATGCAATGCGCACGCTACCTTCCAGCGGTGTATGATGGGAATCTTCTCAGACATGGTGGAAAAATTTCTGGAGATTTTCATGGATGATTTCTCCATCTTCGGCGATTCCTTCAACGAGTGTTTGCTGCATCTTGACGCTGTCCTTACCCGATGTAAGGATAAGAATCTCACTTTGAATTGGGAGAAATGCCACTTCATGGTGCGCGAAGGTATTGTCTTAGGACATATCATTTCGCAAAATGGCATAGAGGTTGACAAAGCAAAGATTGAGGTCATTTCCAATCTTCCTCCTCCCCGATGCGTCAGAAATATCCGAGCCTTCCTTGGCCATGTCGGTTTCTATAGACGGTTCATCAAGGACTTTAGCAAGATTGCTAGGCCCTTGACTCTTTTGCTGGCCAAGGATACGCCATTCAACTTCAACTCGAGCTGTATGACTGCATTCGAGTCATTGAAACGCTCACTCACTTCCGCTCCCGTTCTTTCTTCACCTGACTGGACTCACCCATTTGAGATTATGTGCGATGCATCCGACTTTGCCATTAGTGCTGTCCTTGGACAACACATCAACAAGATGCCGCACGTAATCTATTATGCGAGCCGAACCCTGAACGACGCACAACTCAATTATACAACAACTGAGAAGGAATTCTTAGCTGTTGTATTTGCTTTAGAAAAGTTCAGGCCCTGGCTCATCGGCTCTCCAGTCATTGTCTACACTGATCATTCTGCTCTGCGCCATCTTTTTGCGAAGAAAGATGCAAAATCTCGGTTAATCCGTTGGATCCTCTTGCTTCAGGAGTTTGACCTTGTCATTAAGGACAAACGAGGATGTGAAAACGTAGTTGCCGACCATCTCTCACGACTTCCTTCTTCGCCTTCGCTTCAAATTCCGATCAACGGCGTTTTCCCGGATGAACAGCTCTTGACAGTATCGTGCGAACCCTGGTTCGCAGATATTGTGAACTATTTGGCCACGGGATTACTACCGACCGAATGGTCAAGTCAGGACAGACTTCGCTTCTTATCCCAAGTAAAACACTTTTACTGGGACGAACCCTATCTGTTCAAGTACTGTCCCGACCAGATTATTCGTCGGTGTGTCCCTGACGAGGAATTCAAGAGTGTGCTGTCATTTTGCCACGATCAAGCGTGTGGCGGGCATTTTGGGCCCAGAAAGACAGCTGAGAAGATCTTGCAATGTGGTTTCTACTGGCCACAACTCTTCAAAGACGCTCATGACTATTGCAAGACTTGCTCCCGGTGCCAACACATGGGCCGGATATCCCGGAGGAACGAGATGCCGCTCCAACCGATCTTGATTATGGAGATTTTCGATGTTTGGGGGATAGATTTCATGGGGCCGTTTCCCAGCTCTTTCGGGAACTTGTACATCCTTCTCGCTGTTGATTACGTCTCTAAATGGGTCGAGGCTGTGCCCAGCCGAACTAACGACAACAAGGTTGTCGTTAGGTTCCTTAAAGAAAACATTTTCTCTCGTTTTGGGCACCCCCGAGCGATCATTAGCGACAATGGGAGTCATTTCTGCAACAAGACTTTCGAGGCCTTGATGCGGAAATACTCCATTAATCATAAACTCTCTACGCCCTACCACCCCCAAACCTGTGGGCAGGCCGAAGTTTCAAATCGGCAAATCAAGCAGATACTGGAGAAGACGGTTTCCAAGAACCGTAAGGATTGGTCGCTGAAACTCACTGATGCCCTTTGGGCTTTTCGAACCGCTTATAAGACCGACCTTGGCATGTCTCCCTATCGGCTTGTGTACGGAAAAGCCTGCCACCTACTTGTCGAAATAGAGCATCGCGCATTTTGGGCGATAAAAGAGCTGAATCTGTCTCTCGAAGGTGCGGGCAGCCATCCGAAGCTGCAGTTGAACGAACTGAGCGAGCTTAGGCATGAGGCTTACGATAACGCGGTTGTCGTTAAGAATCGAACGAAGGTGTTTCACGATAAACACCTTTTGCGCAAAACCTTCGTACCTGGTCAGCAGGTACTGCTTTACGACCCCCGACTTCACTTCCATCCAGGAAAGCTCAGATCTCGCTGGAAAGGGCCGTATTTTGTGCGGAATGTGTATCCGCAGGGCGCTGTGGATTTGGAAAATCCAAAGGACGGTTCATTTTTCAAAGTGAACGGACACCGACTAAAACCGTACCTTAGCGCCAAACCAACAGAGGAGCTCCTGGTCTTACAGGAGCCGGTTTACCCTGCCTAATCTTCCTCTGCCTACCTCCAAACTTCGGTTATCCAGCCAAGAACAGTGGACACTGTTCCAAATAAGTTTAGGGGTATGTATATACCATTTTGTACATTTTTGTGGATATTCTTTTTCTTTTCTTTAAAAACAAAAACATAAACAAAAAAATATATTTTGTGTATCGCTAACCAACAATTTTGGCCCTTCAAATGATCTCGTCATGCAATGACAGTGAGGACACTGTCCAGTTTAAGTTTGGGGGTACACTCGGTACGCATTTCTAACCTTCGCATTCATATGTATATTTTGCATCTGCATATTAAAATCCATAAAATCCATAAAAATCTGAAAATTTTCTAAAAACATAAAAACTTTTCTGTCAAGTTAGCTAGTGGAAGGACTCTGATTCAACATTTCGACAGTTTTGTTTGATTAGATAAGAATAACTAAATCTTATGTTTAGATTTTGAAAACCTGAAAGATAACTCTCCTTTGAAATTAACTATAGCTGATATACGTCTTTACATCACACTACACGTGTCGTGAGTTTTGGAAATTAGATGACAAGTCTTTTATGTCTAAAAACTTTTAAATGGATAAATGATTTTCTGAGGATCAAATAGGTTTGTTCGGAAATAAGTAATATCAAGAATAGTTTATGAAGTGAGTGAATATGAAGGAATGTTATTGATGCCTTAATTGGAACTAAGTCTGAAAAATAACCCATCTGGAACTTGATTGGAATGATTACACACCAAAACCCACTAAACACGTCTTTTATCCAAAAAAATAATTGAACTGCCGGTTATGTCTCCGTTCGTATTGAATCATCTTGATTTTCACGCCAAACTGTCTTTTGTTTTTAGACCTAGGTAACTTGAGTAATTAAGTCCGCTGGGGTGTTTCTACACCTAATGCCCTAAAGCCAACTGGTTTGGGTGCATTGGCCCAAAGCTCGCTAAGAAGCCTAGAAAGTCCAGATTAAAACAAAGTCAAGCAAGTGTTCTCTCCGAGTTAAAATTCCTAACGGTTCTTTGTGTGAGAATAATCTTGATAAAAGACAGGCTTTTATAAAAAAATTTAACGGAGATATGAAGGTTTTATTCTATGATAAAGACTATTGCACGTTCACAGAGGTGTGTATGAAATGAAAACAAGAAAAAGGTGGAGTGAAAAATACGACTTAGTTTCCTGTTAAGGAAGATAGAAATTTTGAAGTTCAAACCTTACTGGAAAACGAAACTTGAAAAATGCTTAACTCTTTATAAAACTTATGTGATCCTTTTAAAATTGTTATCTGGGCTTTATTGTGCGACATGATGACTTTAATCGATCCTTCTGGAACTTAACGACACTATTCGCACTGCATGTAAAGACATATAAAATCTGTAGTTAAATAAGAAGCGAGGTGCGAAAAATAAAGGTTCGATAGTCTAGACTTAGGATTATAGAATTGTTATTTTCTGAAACAAAACTTTAGGGTTTGAATCTTAGTTATTTTACAAAACCAACTTGACCGGATTTTGTGGGTAGTATCCGCAGAAAACCCTCAGGAGACAACACTCCTCCTACTAGGGACACCTAGAGGTTTAACGGCTTGTTGCACATGCTCAGTGCAATCGCGTTCCCTGCGAAAGTGAGGTTAGGAAATTTTTTGTGAATAAATTGGCTTTGCTCGGGACGAGCAAATGATAAGTTTGGGGGTATTTGTTCATATCAGATTTTTGCATTTTCATACTGTCCAATTTTTATCACATTGCTTATCGGTAGGTATTCTTGAGCCGTGTTTGCTAGTCAATTGCAGGATACAGGTTCTCGGCTCTAAACGGTGAAATTCATGGAAAAACACGACAAAATCCGGGTTCCTGCCAACCACAGATAAAACACGGGTCTCCGCTCTTTATCCGTCTGTTGCCACACACCAGTTTAGGAGACAAAATGGCAAATCGATTGTCACCTTCATGCACAAGGCTCAATGGCAACACAAGTTCCAAGAAATCTACGCGGAGCTCAAGAAAATCTTGACAAAAAGTCCACCTTTCCCTCAACAGAAATTCTGGAAAAATCGTGAAGCAATTCTGAGAAAAATCATGTACCAGACTAATGGGCACACAAAACCAGGAAATGTCACCAAATTGGGTGACCTAACTCCCTACTATGGCCGCGGAACCGCGGCCTAAGCATGCTTAGGCCGCGGATCCGCGGCCGTACGGCCTCCTCAGAAGATGAAATTTCAGGGGTAGATTGGTCTTTTCAGTTGTGTTCTGGTGGTTGCCTTAGGTTTTCATTTTTCAGCCTATAAATAGCCCAGAACTTTGTGAAGGAAAGGGTCCATAATCTTGTATTTTCTTTTCTAGGTTTAGTTGTGTTTCTTCTTCCTCTTCTCATCTCTTCTCCATTTAAACTTGTAGTGAGCTTTGTGAGTGAAGAATGATGAATAAAGAAGACTCTTTTGCTATTATATCTTGTCTTGTTCTTTTATAATTGCTTGTAATTTTAATTTGTTAACTTAGTTGTTGTTATTTCTTGTTGTTTCTTTCTTCTCTCTTTTTCTTTATCCTTAACACAACCATGATGCTTACGCTTGATCCTTGCCAAGGTGAGGTCGCAAATAGCTAGTTGTTATCTTCTAATCTCCTTCTTTCTATCTTCCTCTTTTGTTTTGTTTTATTTTTCCGTATCATGATGTGTGAGTAGTTCATACTTGTTAGGGTAGGATAAGGGAAGTTTGAGAGAAGGAAATCTCTCTCACTCTTTCCTTGCCCAACAACTTAATTCGACTCCCGTTAATTGAACCACAATCCGCTCCTTACGGCACCCTATCCTACATGATAGTGGTGATTCCGTAGTGAGACCGGTTGTGGTTGAATTAACCGGAGGTTATGGATAAGAGCCAAGAACGGACGGACAAGCACCAAAAGGAAGAACTTATGCGTTGGAAAGCCTAGCTTATACTCGCAAGTTCCTTCCTAGTCGTGCTAATCCCCGTTGTTGCCGATTACCGTAACACCGATATTAATAGGGGCAACGAAAGATGTGGAGACTCCTAACTCAAACTAACCTAATCCTAACCTTAACAAGCTCTCTTTACATATCATTTTACAACTTAATTAATCACAACAAAATCTGAAAAACTGGACTTAACTCGTTAAAGCACATAGAAAAAGATTCCCATCTCCCTGCGGACGACCCGTACTTAACCGGCTAGCTACAAGCGAAACCGTCTTGATTGTGGTATTTAACTAAAACTTGAACACGCAGAATCTCTAACAATCACCTACTTGTTCATGATTTTCCCGCATTAGCATTATTCGATTCTGGTGCATCCCATTGTTTTATTTCGTCCAAGTTTATTGTTGCACACTCGATTTCTTGCACGACCCTATCTAGTTGTTGGGACATACACACTGGGAATGGGAAGATCATATCTAGTAGCGAATGCAAGGATTGTTCTATTGTTATTTGCGGACGGGAGTTATTTGCAGATTTCTTGGTGATCGATACCGGCAGCTATGATGTTGTCTTGGGAATGGATTTCTCGGTACTTTCCACGCTCACATTGATTGTAGGGCAAAGTAAGTGATTTTCCAGATTCCCGGACATCCGAAATTTGTTTTTGCTAAAGGAAGCAGTTCTGTCGGGCCGGTCGAGTTTAGGGCTAGGCCGACAAACAGTGTTCTTTCGTCGATGAAAGTTGATAAGGAGGAAGCGCCAGCTGTAGTTCGAGAGTTCATGGACGTGTTCGAAGACATCTCGGGTTTACCGCCAAAACGAGATGTGGAGTTCGCGATTGATCTTGTTCCTGGTGCAGTGCCAATCTCAAAGGCGTACTATCCAATGGCACCGGTGGAGTTGGAAGAAGTCAAGAAGCAGGTTACCGAATTGATAGAGAAGGGTTGGATTCGCAGCAGTAATTCACCTTGGGGAGCTCCAGTTCTTCTAGTCAGGAAGAAAGATGGTACAGGGAGGATGTGCATCGACTATCGAGAATTAAACTTGGTGACTATTAAGAACAAGTACCCGATCCCTCGCATTGGCGAATTATTCGAGCAACTTAATGGCGCGGGGGTATTCTTGAAGCTGGATTTGCGATCCGGATATCATTAGGTCCGAGTTAAATCAGAGGATATTTGCAAGACTGCGTTCCGAACTCGGTATGGACATTACGAGTATTTAGTGATGCCATTCGGAGTCACGAATGCACCGACGATATTTATGGACTTGATGAACCGAATCTTTTCACCGTTCTTGGACCAGTTTATAGTGGTGTTTATCAATGATATTCTGGTCTACTCGAGGAGCCTAGAGGAGCATGCAGAACACTTGAAGATCGCACTGCGGACATTGAGGCAAGAAAGATTATATGCGAACATGAGCAAGTGCGAGTTTTGGCTTGAAGAAGTGAAGTTTTTGGGGCATGTCGTATCCGGAGATGGAATCGCCGTTGATCCCGAGAAGATTGCAGCAGTTCAAGATTGGCCGATTCCGAAGAACGTAGCAGAGATCAGAAGTTTTCTTGGACTTGCCGGATATTACAGAAGGTTCGTGGAGAATTTTACTCGTTTGGCTGAGCCTTTGACCAAGCTTACGCGTAAGGAAGTACCGTTCGTATGGACGGATAGATGTGCGTCATCTTTTGAGGCGTTAAAGCAAAGGTTGATAACCGCTCCTATTTTGACCGTACCAGACGGTTCCGGAGGATTGGTGATTCACAGCAACGCATCTGGGAAAGGTTTGGGATGTGTTTTGATGCAGCATGGGAAGGTCATAGCCTACACATCGAGACAGTTGAAGACCCATGAGAAGAATTACCCAACTCATGATTTGGAGCTTGCAGCAGTGATTTTCGCTTTGAAGATTTGGAGACACTACTTATTGGACGAAAGGGTCGAAGTATTCACCGATCACAAAAGCCTAAAGTATGTGTTCACGGAGAAAGAGCTTAACATGAGGCAGCGTAGATGGTTGGAGCTGATGGCTGACTACGATCTTGATCTTAAGTACCATCCGGGAAAAGTTAATGTAGTACCGGATGCGCTTAGTCGGTTACCAGCAATTCGGATGATGACTGCACAGAAGGAGCTTATCGAAGACTTTCGGAGATTCGAGTTGGAGATCGTGCTACCGCATTCTTCAGGGCAGCTGATGCAGCTGCAAGTACAGTCGTCATTGATCGATAATATTAAAGCAGCGTAGTCGTACGACCCAAGATTGCAGAAGTTTCGAGAACAGGTTGAAGCAGGACTTCGAACGGACTTGTTGATTCATGAAGATAGTTCGTTGCGATATGGTAGCCGTTTGTGTGTGCCGAAAGGAGACATTCATGAAGAAGTTATGAAGGAGGCGCACAGTTCCGCATATTCCGTACATCTAGGAGGCACGAAGATGTACCACGATCTAAGACAGCATTTCTGGTGGGAAGGCATGAAAAGGGAGATTGCTCGCTTTGTAGCGAAGTGCTTGGTTTGTCAGCAAGTCAAGGCTGAACATCAAAGGGTAGCTGGTTTATTGCAACCACTTCCGATTCCTTAATGGAAGTGGGAACATATAACCATGGATTTCGTGACAGCTTTACCGCGGAGTCCAAAGGGCAACAATGCAGTTTGGGTGATTGTTGATCGATTGACCAAGGCAGCTCATTTCATTCAGTTTTGAGTTGGTCAGTCAACGGAAGCGTTAGTAGAACGGTACATGAAGGAGATTGTGAGATTCCATGGAGTACCTGTGAGCATCGTTTTCGACCGTGACACCCGATTCTTATCGCACTTCTGGAGGAGCTTACAGGAAAGTTTGAGGACGCGATTGAAGTTTAGCACTGCTTATCATCCCCAGACAGATGACCAGTCGGAGAGAATGATCCAAACTCTTGAAGATATGTTGAGAGCTTGCATGTTGAACTTCAAGGGTTCGTCGGAGGATCATCTACACTTGGTGGAGTTTTCATACAATAACAGCTTCCTAGCGACTATTCAGATGGCTCCATTCGAAGCATTGTATGGTCGCAAGTGTCGCTCACCCGTTTGTTAGGACGATGTTGGAGAACGAAGATTGTTGGGACCGGATTTGATCGTGCAAACAGTAGAGAAGGTTAATACCATCCGAAATCACATGAAGGAAGCACATCGAGAAGACCTCTAGAGTTCGTTATTGGTGACCTGGTATTCTTGAAGATATCACCGACTAGAGGAGTGATTCGTTTTGGGAGTCAAGGCAAGCTTAGTCCTCGATTCGTGGGGCCTTTCGATATTTAAGAGCGTGTTGGAGAAGTGGCTTATCGATTGGCGTTACCACAATCTTTGGCGAATGTTCATTACGTGTTTCATGTATCTCAACTCCGTAAGTATGTTCGAGATGAAACACACGTGCTGGATCATTCGGAGCTGACTGTAAGAGAGGATTTGACCTTTGAGGAACGACTGATGTCGATTGTTGATCGAAGAGAAAAGGTCCTTAATGTTAGTGTATATGCCCTAGGGGCCATTATTGTATCATACTAGTTTGTATATTACTTAATGGAAGCATGGGATATTCACAGTTATATAACAGTCTTGCTAAACATGGTAGTATGCTACTTGGTTTTATCTATCTTAATATGTGAGTATACGTATTGATAGAGCTCTTAGGATCTTGCTTGACTACCAGCGTTGTGATGGTAGTCACACTAGTGGGGGCTGGGTAGTCTACAAGCACATCCTTTTTCAGGTCCCTAGTCGTAGGATTATCGAGACAGGGCATCGATACTCCGGAGTAGACTAGTGTGTACGCTTCTCATCCCAGTTGGGGAGATGGTCTGTCCCACAGCCGTCAGTACGTCGTACTGGAGATAGTATACAGGTGCTCGTTGGGTTACGGGTACACCGGACAGGACTCGCGGGGAACTGTTGGTTGGTATTATACCCGTCGTCAGTTAACTGTTCCCAGGTGACATGAGTACAGCATAGTCCGCAGACTTGACACTGCTACTTCGCCTCGAGTGTATCCCACTGTTCTTAGATTGCTACCCTACCACGGCTCAAAGGAGTCGTGCAAACAGGTAGCAGTTGGGTGCAGTCCCGAGCACTTGGAGGCAGTGGTGGTTAGAGAGGATTCATCTCTCCCGGTATTAGGAGTTGATATCGCGCTGTGTCAGAGAGCCATTACGCAAAGTCCCTGGCCAGGGCAAGCGAGATTTACTGGTAGGTTCCAGTTGTTTCTCAGGGTGTAATGGGCTACGCTCCGACACGACTTATACCGCTATTAGGGGACTGACGCTTGCCATCCCCTAGGCCCGATATGCGATAGTCTTAGACGAACAGACCGAACTGTACGGAGATTGTCACATCAGGCTCAGTAGGAGTTCGGATGGGTTTCCTCATCGGCCTTCTTATCGACATCTACCTGGGGACCGTTACGTACAGCTAGTGCCGCTTGCGGTCTGTGGTTAAACCCACTGCCAGCGTAGTAGTCGAGTCTTTAGAGTCCCACACAGAGAGTTTGCCTACTCCAGGCGAAACGATATAGAGGTCGTATGGTTTTACGACAAGGGTTCGGACGCATACGTGTGTTTACGCACGTATGACATTCGGACAGTTTTTACTAGCCGGCTTTGGTTTAAGCCAGATTCTAGTATCAGATTATTGGATTTAAACAGTCTAAAGTTTTTCCGTGTTTTCACGGATAGGAGGGGCTTTCTCGTAATTTCGCGAGAAGCTTCTAGAAGGATGGTGACTTGAGGGTTTAGGTGGCATTTGCATTTATTGTGTTAATGACTCATTTGTGTGATTCATTCATGGAGTTAATGCATCATTTATTGATCTAATGACTCATGAGATGAATCACTCATATGAATAAATGAAGCATGGTTGTTAAATGATTTAATTATTTATTTCATATAAGATAATGCTTCATATATTCAAATGAGTTCATTATCTCTTCTCATTTTTTCTTATGCTCTCCTTCTCTCTCCTCAAGCTCACTCTCTCTTCAAACCCTAATCCTACCACTCATATGTTGAGACCAAGGATTAGAATAGACTAATTAATCCATAACCCTTCTCTATATCATCTAGGTACTTTGATTAGCAACTAAAGAAACCTAGTTACCTCAAGTTTAGAGATGAAGCTTGGAGTAAAGCTCTCGGGTGGATCATCTACTACATAGAGAAGGCCGGAGAGGAGGTGGAGAACGAAAAGACGAAGGACACGGTTCATTAGGTATAATCACTTCTCATAGTAGTTAACAACTTCTATGTTTCTTGTTAGTTATAGTTTAGCAAAGATTCTCGATTAGTCGATGTTTACGCAAAGAACAAGATCGTTTTTCATTTTTCCGCCTCCCCGCAAGTCGTGGGGTGTTGTACATCGATTTACAGTGGTATCAGAGCCTCTCTAAACAATAATTAACTTATTAGCAAAGTCGTATGAATTTCGAACGCAAAACGAACCGGAAAAAACATCGAAATCACATAGTTTCTGTCGATTTTAAAATGAGGTCTGAAAATTTTTCAAGGACCTGCAGAATAACCTACAGAGAATTATAAGAACACTGAAAAAATTGGGTTCCTGAATCGACCAAACAGCCGCGGAACCGCGGCCGATCCCACCGATCGGCCGCGGATCCACGGCCGAGTTGGAGCCGATTCAGCCCAAGTTTTTCCAGTGGCTCTTCTGTGATGTTTTTGTCTTTTCTGGAATGTTTATTTTCTGCTCAAGTCTCAGGTGCACAGAGAAGTTTTGGAGTAGAATCTGATATGTTTGCTCGATCGAAATTATACGATGTTTGCTAATTTGATTATATCTGTGAACTGTATAATGTGTTCGTAAACCTCCCCTAACTTCTAGTATGTCGGTTGGCAGGGGGTTGCACATTTCTGTAATGGTTTTTACTGTTTGTGGTTATGAACTGTATTGGATTGTTGTGATGGTTGGCCGGGGTTTGTGATGGGTTGTTATGTTCATTCATTCAATGTAATTGTAATATGTTGTAATATTATTTTGCGGGGCACATCCAGGTTGCGGTTGTAGCTACCGTGTATTATTTCATGTTACTGTTTTTGCTCCTAGGATAGACCCAAGGTGGGGTGCACAAACTACCGGATACTTTGAAGTGTTTAGTGGCCTACTCACGTTGTTGAGGGAGACCGCTTCACTTCTGGTACTTGGCGGGTAGTTTGCCGTACCCGTAGGGGTCTAGGGTGGGGTTATGGCTATCATCACAACTGTGTAATCCGTCTTTCGTTGCAGGCTCAAAAGAAACGCGGATTGCTTGCATATCCAATAATATTCATCTGTGATCTGGAATGCCTATTATTGCGTCTGACGAATGTACAATATCTATATATGATAGCTATTTAGACGTCACTTATGTTTTACACCCGCGCTAGCCCAGCCCATGCTCTGCCGTTAGTTAAGTAACCTAACGGGTGATGACGGGACCCAGTGGCGAATGCGGATGGCATAAGAGGACGTTGTATTTTCGTTGTTTTCTGCAATGATAGGTTAATGATGGGACGCATTATTATTAATGCAAAGAAAATAAACCAAAAGTTGAATCTTTGGAACAATTTAAAAGAAACTACTCGGTTATTTTAAAACAGAGGATATTTTTAATTGCGGAGCTTTAACCACTCCTTTTAAAAGCTATCAGGTTCCTTCGGTTATATCAAGTTCACTACATTCACGGTTTCTCTAAAACCATTCGTAGCCCTCCGTCATTTCATTTGGGTATTCAGTAGTATTCAAGCTATGCATTTTGGCCAAAGTCAAGGCATAGTGTTTGGTAGCTGCTGGGTATTCATTTGTTGCATAGATAGATGAGTTAGTTTGGGACAGTCGTATTATCATTTGACCAAAGTCAGGGGTATGTACGGATGGGTTCAAATTGACAAGATAATGACGGGTAGAACTTGACATGTGACTTATGACATTTTGACCAAAGCCAAGGTCATAAGAGCATGGGGCAAAAATTTATATCGGGAATTTCTAAAGAAACTGAAATTTGCAAAGAGATGCATACCATTTGGAGTTTGATGAATGTTGGTAGGATTCCTTCAACATTATCATACGATGATATTTGGATCCCGATCCTACTATGAGTATATGCTACTCATCAGGAGATTCGTCACTTAACGATCAATGCTATAAACCAAGTAGGTGTCGAGAAAGGTGTCAGCGGGGCTACGCCCCTAGAGAAAAGAGGTTATTTAATTAAGGAACTTCGCGAAAGCGTTGGAAAACCTCCCTCGAAGTACCGACACCGGCCTGGCTGAACGGTTAAGCAAGTATTGTACAGTAAGAATAGTCCTTGCTAATTCTTCTTTTATGGTTTGAGGAAGGATTCGAGAAACAGTAGGAGCCATCCAATTTAGATAAATTAAAAACCACTCCAAACTTGCAAAAGCATCATGCTAAAGTGTTTCTTCTCTCTCTCCTACTTGCAGCGACCCTGAAAATGACTGGACTTAAGTTACTTTTAGAGAAAAATATACTGACAGGGCCAAACTATAAAGATTGGCTGCGGAATGTCAAAACGGCTTTGACCTATGACAAATTGGGGTACGTCCTCACCGCTAAGGAACCTGCATTCCCAGGTCCCAAATCCAGTAATGCAAATAAGGAAATCCGCAAAACCAGGGAGTATGATTGCGCGAAGGCCAAGTGCATCGTGCTTGCCTCGATGAACAATGAACATCAGAGGAGGCACGAGGATATGGATCTTGATGCCATATTTCTCCACACAAAGGAACTTTATGGAGAGCAATCTCGTATAGAAAGATAGGAGACCTCAAAGAACTTGTTTCGAGCGAGGTTGGTCGTCGGATTATCAGTAGGAGAACATGTCCTAAAGATGATTGGCTATAGAAGAGCTCGCAGACCTTGCGACGACTTTGGATAATGAGCTCTGTAGGGTTCCTAGGCACACTCATCAGGTTCCACAAGGCATCAACCATGCCAAATTCAAAAAATTATGTGCCGAGAAACCCTATGCAAGATCGTTAACTAGAGGATAGGAGAAACTAAAAACTAGCAAACAACTTTACTAATAAGTGAAAGGGACTACAACCTTTGTAGATCCGGTCCTCCACTTCTTTAGCTCCATGATGACGTCCTTCCGCTGCGATCAACCGGATCCCGGACTCTAGCGTTGGTTTCATCGGAGAAATGATCGGGCTAGGTCGTTGACTTCGATGCCGAAAATGATCTACGTCGAGGCGACTCAAACCCAAGCTCCATCTTCAGTAGGTCATGAAACTTGTGAAGATAACAACCTATACAACATGGCAAGTGGTAGAGGATGAAGAAATAGGAAGTGGGTTCACTTTGGATTTGGATTTCTCACTTGATTTCATCACTTGAAATTTTCAAGAAAGGTTTTCTTTTCTTCATGAAGAAGAAGAAGAAGGAAATGAAAAAGAATTAACTTAAAAGAAAATTCAAGTGAATCTTATCATAATGCAACCATGGGTGAAGTTAACACATGTAGAGAATAAACTAGGGTTTAGGTGTAATGGTTAGGTTAAGGCATAAAACAAAATGGCTAGACTTTTCAAAGCTTCATGAAGCTTCAAGCATAAAACAAGAAAGCCACCATTTTGTTTTTGCAAAATAAATAAACTAATTAAAAGTAAATAAAACCTAACCATTAACCTAAACATGGGTAAAGTGATACACACACCCAAGTTTGCATGTATCATCAAACATGATACAAACTAGTGCACAAAAATATATCACATATACAACTTGTGTACATCAAGTGAGAAAATCAATCTTAAGGTAACAAATACTAGTTAATGTAAAATAATATATCAAATATATAATTATACATTAAATCATTAAATCAACACTTATTTAATGATCCGGTCATATTGCATATAACCGACTAATATCTAGTGTATCAATGTATCGAATCAACACATCTCATATAACCGTCCGATGATACAAATCGCGAGAATAGAATTCAGTATCACATACTGGTATTATTCTCGGTCCCGCACATATCTCATATGCGCTCCTATTTCGTTTCGCTTGAGCCAGGAAACCTTTGTGTAGGACTCTAAAAACTCGTCAATACGCCGGCAGTAGGTGATGATCATATCAAACACCCACAAGCCGCAAGCGGTCTGCTAAACATAACGGCCACCCAGGTATTGAGCGATCAGAAGATCAACGAGCAAGCCCGCTCACACTCCTGTGAATCCAACCAGCAACACTTACCGTACAGTCCGGTCTGTTCGTCTGATATGTCGCATATCTCGCCTAGGGGGGGTAAACGTCAGACCCCGGTAGCTTAATAAGTCATGCCGATGTAAGGTCCATAACAAGCGTGAAACTACTGATAACTCTTACCAGTATATCACTGCAACCCTGGCCAGGGATTTCCAGTTATGGCCAGTCGAGCATAGCGCAACATCAACTTCCAATACCGGGAGAGACAAATCCCTTCCTATCGCTCATTGCCTCCATGTGAATTGGGACTGTACCCAAAAACCACCTGTTTGCACGACTCAGTAGAGCCGTAGTAGGGTGGAAATCAAAGCACGATGGGAGACACACAAGACTCTATGATGATCTCGGGTCAACAGACTAAACTGTACCAGTGTCACCAGAGAACTGCCATCTGACGTGAGGTATAATACCATCTGGGAGTTCTCGGCGAGTCCGTTCAGTGTACCCAGTCACCACTGAGCACCCGCATACCATCTCTGATGTCAAACACCAATGGATATGGGATCATCCATCGCCCATCACATGGATCGAGAAGATATACACTAGTCTACTCTGGAATATCGATGCCCCGTCTCAATATTCCCACGACTAGGAACATTGAAGGATGTACTCATTGACTAGCCAGGCCCCACTAGTATGATCTTCATCATAGTCCTGGAAGTCGAGCACACATCCTAAGGGCTTTATCAACATGTAATAGAGAGACTGCAAATATACATGTTAAGATAAAGAGCAACCAGATAGCGTACTATCATGTCGAGCAAGAAAGTCCTACCTATATATGTCCCAGCATCCACTACAATATACATCCTATGTACAGTAATGGCCTCTAGGGCATACATATAACTAACAATCTCCCACTTGCACTAGGGCCATCTGTAGCAGTGGTTGCAGTATCTAATACTCAACCATCCCATAAAAGTCTCTCTTTGGGAAAAGGCCTTTGTGAGTGGATCCGCCGTGTTGTCCTCTGAGTCTATTCTCCTAATCTCGATCACCCTGGAGATCAAGTATCTCCATGATCACGTGATGCTGCGTCAGAATATGTCCGGGTTACTGATGGGACCGGGGTTCCTGGGCCAAAGCCACACTTCCATTGTCACACAATGGTAGGAACCTAGTTCATCTTATGAACCAATATAAACCCAAACTTCCTCTTTGGTAGTATCTTTGATAACGATGTCACCAGCCTTTATCGTCTAGTTTGCCACGGTATCACGCTTGGAACTCTTCCAACAAACCGTCCCTCCACCGAGGGTAAAGACAATGCCTGCGACTGACATTCAGTCGTCCTTATCACCTTGGAACCTTTCCAGTGATTCTTCCCAGGATCAACTGATACCATCTCATTACAACTAGTGAGAATCCTAACATCCATTTAGATCTGTCTCATAGATCCAAAACCCAGGATTTAGGAGGTATCATTTTGATCCTATATGGAGAATCCATGTGATAAGAGGAGATTGACCGATCGTAGTATAGGAAACTCATTTCCTATCAAGAGTATGTTGTCCACGTAAAATACGAGGACGGCCACCTTACTCTCTACTACCCTTTTGTATGTACTAGGTTCATATACCATTTTGATGAAGTAAAACTCTTTGACTACCACATCAAAACAGACGTTCCAACTCCGCGATGCCTACTTTATCCTGTAAAGCAACTTGCACACGTTTCCGCTGCTCCCACTGTTTACGAAGCCCTCTGGCTATGTACTTATAGACGTTCTTTTCTAAATCAGTATTTAGAAAAATAGTCATGACACCCAACCACCAGATATCGTAGTCATGGTATGTAGCCGTGGCAAGTAGGATCCGGATGGACTTAAGCATAGCCACTGGAAAAGGTTTCATCATTTTCCACGCCTGGTCGATGACGAAAACCACTAACAAGTCTAGCTTTGAAAGTCTCAACTTTTCCATCTACACCAAATAATCTTCTCAAGATATACTTGCTCCTGATGGGGATTTAACCCTTCAGATACAGCATCCAAAGTCCATACTTTGTTGGTGTACATGGATTCCATCTCAGATCGCTAAGCGTCCAGCCATTCTTACAGAGTCCCTACTCTCGATGGCCTGCTCGAAACTAGTTGGGTCATCATCTCATGATGCAATCCTCGCTCCCACTATCATCGAGAAACCGAAGTATCTCTCAGGCGGATGAGGAACCCTGCTAGATCGGCGGAGAGGCTGAGGTTCGTCGGAGACTATTGAATCCTTTGGTTCTATCAAATCATCAGTTGTAGTTTGTATAACTGGAACTCCTTCCAGTTCTGCAGAACTGACCTTGCCTCGATCTTGTCCGGATTTTGCTTTTGACATAGGCCGGACAATCCCAAATCTTAATTTACTTAAGAGATGGGCTCTTCCCATACCATATCTCATATGGAGTAGTAGGCAGTGATCTGATTCGAACCTAATTCAATAGGTATGCAGCTTCTAAAGTGCATAACCCCTAAAAGGAAACAGGTAACTCAGCAGTACTCATCATAGAGCGCACCATATCATATAGGGTGTGATTGCTCTGCCCCGATACACCGTTGTGCTGTGGTGTATTCAGAGGAGTAACACTGAGAGAGAATCTTATTCTCTTTTAGAATAGTCCAAGAATTCCATGCACAAGTATTCTCCTCCCTGATCTCATCATAGGACATAATACTTATACCTTTATTGGTTCTCTACTTCTAACTTACATTCATTGAATTTCTCAAAAGCTTCAGACATGTGTTTCAACTGGAACATGTGTCCGAATCTTGAGAGATCATCAGTGAATGTAAGGAAGTACAAAGAACCAGTCTTGGCATATGTAGACTGGGGACCTCTATACATCACTATGTATCAATCCCAAGAGTTCACTAACTCTTTCTCTATTTCAAGTAAACAGAGCTAAGGTCATCTTATCTTTGTGACATGACTGGCAAGTTTCATAAGATGTAAATTTAAACTGATTTAAATATGCATCTAAATGTAACTTAGCTAGTCGGGTCGCACTGATATGACCTAGTCTACAATGCCTCAAGAGGAATTAGTTCTTTTCTGAACTCTTCCTCTCGTGTGCGTTCTGTATACTAAGAACTGTAGTTTGATTTAGAACGTCAATGCTTTGAGATAACGAGCCTGAACCGATCAACTATTGATATAGAAAATGTTCAAAACATTATCCAACAATACAGAATTATATCCTTCTTTAGTAAATAAAGAGACTGATATGATGTTGTATATCAGGTTCGGTATCTAATAACATTTGTTCAGAATCAATGTATTTGGAAATACAGGGTGATAGTGACCAACAGACTTGGCTACAACACTTGCACCATTTTCTGTCTCATGAAACTTATCACCCGTTCTCAGTTCTCTACCTTTCTATAGCCCAATGTAACAGATTACATATGCGGGATCCTGATCCGGTATCTAATACCCAGGACGTAGAGGATACAGAGAAACAGTTCTTTGTAATGAACGCACCCGAGGGAGATGCATCTTATGCACATTCTTCGTTTGGGCGGCATGGGAATCCTGGTATTCCCCTATTTCCTGCTCGGTCATATAACAATTATAAGTTGGAGCGGGACTGTAACACCTTAGGATGTGTTTAGTGGCTATTTATATTTCAATAAAGGGGTTTTAATAAAAAGTTTACCAAATTGAGTTTCAAATATTTTTCCCAATTTAATAAATATTTTTCTAGAATTTTCTTAGGCTTGCACACACATGTGCATGTAAACTAGGGTTTTAAAATGATGTAATACCATGATTAACAACCATGGTGGGTTTAATCATGGGGATTAAGTCTTTTGGGATTTAATTAAGTTTAATTAGTTATTTGATGGTTGGTTTAATTTGAATTTCCCTTTTGAGTGTTGACTTGGTGAGAATGAGAGAGAGAGAATGCATCATGGCAAAAGCCATGCTTGCATTTAATGAAGAGAGAGAGTGGAGGGGTTGACATTTGGAGTTATGATTCCCTCTCATTCTTGTGTTCTTTTCTCTCAACCCCACTCTCACACTCACACACCCACACTATCTCAGCAGCAGCAGCAAGCACCCACAGCAGCAGCAACAAGCATCCACAGCAGCAGCAACAACCATCTCAGCAGCACCAGCAAGCATCACAGCAGCAGCACCAGTGAGAAGCAGTAGCAGCAGTTAGCAGCAGCAACAGCCGCAACTCCAGCTGCAGCTCCTTCCCTCCACTTCTTCTTCCTCCTCCAGCTCCCTAGGGTCGAGTGTGGGGTATACTTCCTGAACTTACTCCCTAGTTTGCTTATTTAGTGTAGCCTAGGTTCGATTAGTGTTTATTGTTGCGTTTTAGTGCGATATGTGATAATTAGTGGGAACCTTGACCATGTGATGTTTGAATTGGTTTTAGTAAGTTGATGGAGTGTTGTTAGGGCCATGTTAACCCAGCTTAGCCCCCAATTGCACTAAAATACCACCAGATCCCTATTTGATGCAAATTCATCGTTTTAAGCAAATTTTGACTTTCTGTAAACTGCTATCGACCTAGTGAGTTCAGAATAATTTTGAGAGGACTGCAGTATAGTTGTTAGGTGCTGATCCCCCAGGTAGAACCCGACCCCCATACTACATGTACAGGCCGCCGGAATATTGTTTCTGGCCGCAATTTGCGGCCAGATGGGGAGGGTTTGGGTTGGGGTTTGGTCCTATAGGTGTCTGTTGCAACCCTTAGACTCATGGCATGTATAATTTTATTTGATTCTTGCTGCAGAAAAATTTGGAGCTAAATACCCTATTTCTCGTATTTTAAACCTTCGCGACACGCGTGATACGCATGTGGTTTGGGGTTTCTGCGTATCGCGACGCGTCGGGGTAGTTTCAGGCGCGTAATCACACGTTTTTTATCGCGCACACGCACGCTTGGTTTGCGACACGGGTCTCTAGTTTGACCCTAATATCACGTTTTTGTGGATTTAGGCTTATGTGTGATATATTGTGTGATTCTAGGTTCGCAGGCGAGTGAGACGGACGATACGAAGAAGGGGAAGCAAGTCGTCGGCTACACTTAGCGTGAGACTTCGGTGAGTAGATTTAACATCTACGGGGATATCGCCCTCATGGTGTTATGCGTTAGGGCTGATAGGACCTTATAGTTATATGTTGCATTTACCCCATTGACTGTCATTGCATACTGCATTCCCTGCTATATGTAAACTTAGAATTGATAGAACACTGCACTATTACTAACGGTTCATGTTGTACGAGCACTAATCTGCATGTTACACACACACCGTTAGTAATTGCCATGACACACTCACTGTAGAACTGCCATGATTATATTGTTGTAGTTCATTTCACACATGATTCGATATGATTTTCATGGAAATTGGGAGCCGCATGATGTCTTTAAAAACGGAAAGTATTTTTTAAAAGCTGTTTCCCCTTTTACCTATATTATGGCTTGATGTACATAGCACATCGCATTTGATTTACTTCTTGGTGTTGGATTTTCATGTAATTTCTGGTTTTGAGGACCGTGGGGTTATTTAAGAAAAGATGCACTATTTGAAAACCCGGTTCCTCGTGATATGATATTTTGGTGCATCCACCACGCGTTTTCTCGGTGCTGAGACGTGTGTTTGAAACCCGATTCGAGGAGTTGGATGATCCGTTTGCGGGTTCGTGGTAGACCCGGTATGGTACCCCGGGGCGAGAACGGTTTCGTTGTGTAGTAGACAGTGAGCCTGGCAGAGGGACCACTACCTACCGGTGATTGGTTGGGCCTGGCGGTTATCCGGATGATACTGATCAGAGTCGAGAGATGGATGCGGAATGATCCGTACTGCCGGGGCCGAGGGCTGATACCGTAGACGGAGCCCGTGGGCTGATCCGGACTTACGGAGCCCGATATATGAGGATTTGCGTGTCGATCCTGGACACGAGTATTTTAAGATATTTGGGTGCCGATGTTGGGCACTCGTGATTTCTCAGAGATTTACAGGATTTGAGGGCCGAGGAGAGTGTCGGCGCCTGAGTTTATTTGGGATTTGGGGTGCAGTTTTGAGCACCGATTACCTTTCCACGTTGATATTCCGTGTAGATGTTATTTATCCCATGCTCAGCATTGATTATCATGTATCTCATCCTGTAGTTATTTTACCTAACAGAGCATTTGCATGATCATTGCACATATTGCTTATCACGCATTGATATCATCTGCTGGCATATGTTAGAGTAGCGCAGTACGTGCATGCTCGCGATTAACTTTATATGTTATCTCTATTCACGAGTTGGCAACTCACCCCCGTTGTGCCACAGTATCTGCAGGTTGCCCTTCGGAGTAGTCGCGGCAGGCTGCCTTTTGCATCATTTGGCTACAGATACCACTACAGTTGGTGCGAGAGCTGTTTTGTTTTTAGGTGGGTTGTGGTATCTGATTACTTTTATTGTACCCCTTTTGTATCAAGTATTCTCCATCTATCAAATATGTACTGGACTTAATGACAGTGTGAGGACGATGATGTATATTTCTCTGTATTCTGGTGTCGAGCTCGTGGGAGCCGACTGTTTTTTTATATGCAGTTCCTTATTCTGTGATGTTTATTTATTGCTCATTCTTCGCTACGGCGTCGTATATTACTCTTGTGATGATGGTTTCTGCCGTTGGGCGTGATTGCTCCCGTTTGGAAATATGTTGTTTCATTATATCTCATTTTCACTTATATCCTGTTTTATACCCTATTTCTGGGTTACTTTTACAAAGGAAATGCTGCCAAAATTATTTAAATGATGACGTAATTTTTAAAGAACTTATTGAACTACTTAAGGTTTTCTAAATGTTTTAACTAAATGTTTTCAACACTCACTACTTTTATATGGTTTTGATTTCTGGGTTCGGCTTACTTAGTCGCGTTACGCCTGTAGACGTTGCGTGGCTAAGTGCCGGTCACGAGTCGAAATATTCGGGTCGTGAAAAAGTTGGTATCAGAGCGTAGGTTTTACCTTTTGGAGTGTAGGACGACCTTGGTATGATTGAGCAGGTAGCTGAAGCAGAGTGGCGTAGCGTGTGTATGTTCCGCGGCATACTCACGACACGGTACTCCGCCAAGGCGACCTTAGGACTTATTGATTTAAATTCCTTCTTGAGTATATATATTCTTGTGATTCGATTTCCGTATTCTTATCGAATCCTAATTTCCTTTCAGCCATTATGCCGCCAAAGACTACGAGGGCGCAGGGAGCCGCCACGAAGGCCGAGATTCGAGTTGACTCATCCGAGACGAGGACTGATCCGGGCAGTGCACCCATTGTACCCGAGCAGACTGTTCCTTCTATGACAGATCAGATCGCCACGCTAGGGGCTGGTATGCAGGAGATGCGCCAGACGGTGGGATCCAGCATGCAGGAGATGCGCCGGATGATAGGATCGCTAGTTCACACGCTTCGAGCGCAGCGACCAGAGGTAGCTCCACCCGTTACAGAGACCGCGATGGTACCTACCGCACAGCCAGTTGCCCCTGCAGCCACGGAAGTGATTACAGTATCGCTATCAGAGTTAATGAGGCTGAAGCCTCCGGTCTTCATAGGCACCGATACAGCCGAGGACCCACGGTCTTTCATTGATAGGATGGCCCGGATATGTCATTCCCTCAGATGCGCAGATGCGAGATGGGTTGAGTTCGCAAGCTTTCGCCTGAAAGGTCTTGCGCAGAAGTGGTGTGATTCAGTTGAGAAGGGCAGAGCTGCAGGTCTTCCTCCTATGATCTGGACGGAGTTTGTGACAGTATTTCTAGCCTGTTTCCTTCCCCAGAGTGTTAAGGATGCCCGAGCACGCAGATTTGAGTCCTTGCGCCAGACGCCAGAGATGACAGTGGCAGAGTATGACGTGTTGTTTACAGAGCTAGCAGTTTATGCCCCGTATTTAGTGGCTACCGAGGAGTTGCGAGTCAAGAGATTTGTTCGAGGCTTCCTTACACCACTGTTCCTTGCGATCAGCGCGCAGCACTACGAGACCTACGCAGCAGCTGTAGATGCAGCCTTATTGGTTGAGGAGTGCCTTGCTGAGACTTCGGCAGTCCCAGAGCCGAAGAGAGTTCGTGCAGATACATCAGTGCAGAGACAGCCTTTTCGGCGCCGTGACAGGCACCTTGCAGGTGGCAGAGATTCGAGGCGAGGCCGGTTGTTCAGCTCCTATCCCCAGGAGGGTCAGCGATCATCATCGGGATGTTTCCGTTGCGGGAGTTCTTATCATCGTGTGCGAGATTGTCCTGAGATACACCGGAGGGAGGCGGCAGCACCGCATGTTACCTTACCACCTTCACCACCCCAGAGGGCGTTGCCTGTTGTACCTGTCGTTGTTCCACGTCAGACTCATACTCAGAGAGGTCGTGGGCGTGGAGGAGTTGCTCAGAGAGGACGGGATGACCGAGGCAAAGGGCAGTCAGTCACCGGTGGAGAACAGGCGCGGGTTTTTGCTTTGACGCATTGGGACTCGCAGGCGTCCAATGCGGTGGTTTCAGGTATCCTTCCAGTATGTTCTGTTGATGCACATGTGTTGTTCGATCCCGGATCCACGCACTCGTACGTATCCACACACTTTGTGCCGACCTTAGGTAGAGAGTCCGGTTTGCTTGATCATCCGCTTGTTGTGACCACTCCTGTAGGAGAGTCGTTTGTTGCTAGGCACGTTTTCCGATCCTGTACCGTCTGTATTGGCGAGAGAGAGTTGCCTGTCGACTTGATCCTTCTCGAGATGTTGGACTTCGACGTTCTTTTGGGCATGGATTGGTTAGCCACGTGCTATGCTTCTGTGGACTGCCGTGAGAAGACAGTTAGATTCTGTTTTCCCGGCGAGTCGGTTTTTGTTGTGTTGGGGGACCGTGGTGCCGCCCCTCACAGTGTGATTTCTTCTTTTCGCGCTGGACAGCTTTTGAGGAAGGGATGTCAGGGATTTCTCGCCTATGTTTGCGATGCTAGCGCTACGGAGGTTCCATTGGATCAGGTTCCGGTTGTTAGCGAGTTTCCTGATGTGTTCCCTGACGAGCTTCCTGGGCTACCTCCCGAGCGCGACATTTCTTTCTGTATTGATCTGGTTCCTGGCACGGGGCCTATTTCCATACCGCCTTATCAGATGGCCCCGGCGGAACTTCGAGAGTTGAAGGGTCAGTTGCAAGATTTGCTGGATAAGGGACTTATTCGAACCAGTGTTTCTACTTGGGGTGCTCCAGTCCTGTTCGTCAAGAAGAAGGAGGGCAGTTTGCGTCTGTGTATCGACTACCGCCAGCTGAACAGGGTGACAGTGCGGAACAGATATCCTTTGCCATGCATTGACAATTTGTTCAACCAGCTTCAGGGGGCAGGATACTTTTCGAGGATCGATTTACGATCGGTCTATCATCAGCTGCGGGTTCGACAGGAGGACATTCCTAGGACAGCTTTCCGTACGCGCTACGGCCATTATGAGTTTTTGGTGATGTCGTTCGGACTCACCAATGCGCCAGCAGCATTCATGGACTTGATGAACCGTATTTTCCGGCCATATTTGGATCTGTTCATCATAGTGTTCATTGACGATATCTTGGTGTATTCTCGGAGTAGTGAGGAGCACGAGCAGCACCTGTGGATTACACTGCAGACTTTAAGGGAGCACCAGCTTTACGCGAAATTCTCCAAGTGTGCTTTCTGGCTGGACAGCGTAGACTTCTTGGGGCATGTGATTTCACGAGACGGTATATGTGTAGACCCGAGGAAGATCAAGGCCGTTCAGCGTTGGCCCAGACCCACATCGGTTACGGAGATTCGCAGCTTTTTAGGGTTGGCCGGTTACTACAGGCGATTTGTGCTGGATTTCTCCAGTATTGCTACACCTTTGACCGGGTTGACTCGGAAGGGAGTTCCTTTCGATTGGACGGAGGAGTGCGAGCGCAGTTTTCAGCAGCTACGGACTCGGCTGACTACGGCACCGGTGTTATCATTGCCTTCGGGATCGGGCAGATTTGTAGTCTATTGTGATGCTTCTCGAGTGGGGTTAGGGTGCGTATTGATGCATCATGACAGGGTGATCGCGTATGCTTCACGACAATTGAAGAAACATGAACAGAACTACCCCACTCACGATTTGGAGATGGTTGCAGTGGTCTTTGCACTTAAGATCTGGCGACATTACCTATACGGCGAGTCGTGCCAGACATTCACTGATCACAAGAGTTTAAAGTATATATTTCAGCAGCGAGACCTGAACCTTAGACAGCGCCGATGGATGGAGTTGGTGAAGGATTACGACTGCGAGATCTTGTATCACCCGGGCAAGGCGAATGTGGTGGCGGATGCTTTTAGCAGGAGGCCCAGGGGTAGTCTATCTTGTTTGAGCGCAGTACAGGGGCAGTCGTCGGCAGATTGGCAGATATTATGTGACAGCCGGATACAGTTCGAGTTCACGCCGATTGGAGGACAGATCGCGCATGTTCGTGCACGCCCACAGTTGCTTGACCGTGTACATGAGGCCCAGCACAGTGATGACCGATGTTTAGAGATCAGGACGCAGATTGGGCAGGGAAGATTTTCAGAGTTCGTGATCGATGATCAGGGGATGCTGAGATTTAGGACTAGACTGTGCATACTAGATGCTGAGGGGCTACGGCGTGAGATTCTCGAGGAGGCACATCGATCGGTGTATAGCGTCCATCCCGGTTCCACCAAGATGTATCATGATATGAGAGATGTTTACTGGTGGGACGGAATGAAGAGGGACATCGTAGATTTCGTATCGAGATGCCTGACTTGTCAGCAAGTCAAGGCCGAGCACCAGAGGCCCGCGGGAGAGCTACAGCCGTTACCCATTCCGGAGTGGAAATGGGAGCAGATTTCGATGGATTTCCTTGTGGGTCTACCCAGGACTAGGCGAGGGTACGACTCCATTTGGGTGATCGTAGATCGTTTAACGAAAGCGGCTCACTTCCTGCCAGTGAAGACGACTTTCGGATTTGCTCAGTACGCCCAGATTTACATCGACGAGATAGTACGACTGCACGGAGTCCCGACATATATCGTGTCCGACAGAGGCACCCAGTTTACCGGTCAACTATGGCAGAGGCTTCAAGAGGCTTTGGACGCTCGCTTGAGTTTCAGCACAGCATTTCATCCGCAGACCGATGGATAGTCAGAGCGGACTATTCAGACTCTCGAGGACATACTCAGAGCGTGTGTATTAGATTTCGGAGGTAGCTGGGATCATCACTTACCCTTAGTAGAGTTCTCCTACAATAACAGCTACCAGGAGACCATTCAGATGGCACCATTTGAGGCTCTTTATGGGAGGAGATGCAGATCGCCCGCCTGTTGGACAGAGCTCAGTGAGAGCAGTATCTTAGGGCCACAGATTGTTGAGGAGACGACCGCGAAGATCCAATTGATTCGCGATAGGATGAGAACAGCCCAGAGTAGGCAGAGATCTTATGCGGACCGTCGGCGGCGCATACTTGAGTTTTCTGTTGGTGATCATGTTTTCTTGAGGGTCTCCCCAATGAAAAGTGTGATGAGGTTTGGGAAGAAGGGGAAGCTCAGTCCCAGATATGTGGGCCCCTTCGAGATCCTCGAGCGTGTTGGTGCAGTTGCATACCGGTTAGCCCTTCCGCCCAGTTTTCCAGATGTGCGCTCCGTATTTCACGTTTCGATGCTCTGTAGGTATCTTCATGATCCTTCGCATGCGATTCATCACCCGACGATCCAGCTTGAGCGCGACCTTTCCTATGCAGAGCAGCCGGTGATGATCTTGGATCAACAAGTGAAGAAATTGAGATCGAAAGGTATTCCATCAGTCAAGGTACTTTGGCGTGGTCCGAGCAGCGAGGAGGTCACCTGGGAGACCGAAAGCGAGATGAGGAAGAAGTACCCCCATCTTTTCGAAGGTACGTGTAGTTAGATTTTGAAATTCGGGGACGAATTTCTTTAAGGGGGAGAGATTGTAACACCTTAGGATGTGTTTAGTGGCTATTTATATTTAAATAAAAGGTTTTTAATAAAAAGTTTACCAAATTGAGTGTCAAATATTTTTCCCAATTTAATAAATATTTTTCTAGAATTTTCCTAGGCTTGCACACACATGTGCATGTAAACTAGGGTTTTAAAATGAAGTAATACCATGATTAGCAACCATGGTGGGTTTAATCATGGGGATTAAGTCTTTTGGGTTTTAATTAAGTTTAATTAGTTATTTGATGGTTGCTTTAATTTGAATTTCCTTTTTGAGTGTTGACTTGGTGAGAATGAGAGAGAGAGAATGCATCATGGCAAAAGCCATGCTTGCATTTAATGAAGAGAGAGAGTGGAGGGGTTGACATTTGGAGTTATGATTCCCTCTCATTCTTGTGTTCTTTTCTCTCAACCCCACTCACACACCCACACCATCTCAGCAGCAGCAGCAAGCACCCACAGCAGCAGCAGCAAGCATCCACAGCAGCAGCAGCAACCATCTCAGCAGCAACAGCAAGCATCATAGCAGCAGCACCAGTGAGCAGCAGTAGCAGCAGTTAGCAGCAGCAACAGCCGCAACTCCAGCTGCAGCTCCTTCCCTCCGCTTCTTCTTCTTTCTCCAGCTCCCTAGGGTCGAGTGTGGGGTATACTTCCTTAACTTACTCCCTAGTTTGCTTATTTAGTGTAGCCTAGCTTCGATTAGTGTTTATTGTTGCGTTTTAGTGCGATATGTGATAATTAGTGGGAACCTTGACCATGTGATGTTTGAATTGGTTTTAGTAAGTTGATGGAGTGTTGTTAGGGCCATGTTAACCCAGCTTAGCCCCCAATTGCACTAAAATACCACCAGATCCCTATTTGATGCAAATTCATCGTTTTAAGCAAATTTTGACTTTCTGTAAACTGCTATCGACCCAGTGAGTTCAGAATAATTTTGAGAGGACTGCAGTATAGTTGTTAGGTGCTGATCCCCCAGGTAGAACCCAACCCCCATACTACATGTACAGGCCGCCGGAATATTGTTTCTGGCCGCAATTTGCCGCCAGATAGGGAGGGTTTGGGTTGGGGTTTGGTCCTATAGGTGTCTGTTGCAACCCTTAGACTCATGGCATGTATAATTTTATTTGATTCTTGCTGCAGAAAAATCTGGAGCTAAATACCCTATTTCTCGTATTTTAAACCTTCGCGACACGCGTGATACGCATGTGGTTTGGGGTTTCTGCGTATCGCGACGCGTCGGGGTAGTTTCAGGCGCGTAATCACACGTTTTAGCGTATCGCGCACACGCGCGCTTGGTTTGCGACACGGGTCTCTAGTTTGACCCTAATATCACGTTTTTGTGGATTTGGGCTTATGTGTGATATATTGTGTGATTCTAGATTCGCAGGCGAGTGAGACGGACGCTGCGAAGAAGGGGAAGCAAGTCGTCGGCTACACTTAGCGCGAGACTTCGGTGAGTAGATTTAACATCTACGGGGATATCGCCCGCATGGCGTTATGCGTCAGGGCTGATAGGACCTTATAGTTATATGTTGCATTTACCCCATTGACTGTCATTACATACTGCATTCCCTGCTATATGTAAACTTAGAATTGATAGAACACCGCACTATTACTAACGGTTCATGTTGCACGAGCACTAATCTGCATGTTACACACACACCGTTAGTAATTGCCATGACACACTCACTATAGAACTGCCATGATTATATTGCTGTAGTTCATTTCACACATGATTCGATTTGATTTTCATGGAAATTGGGAGCCGCATGATGTCTTTAAAAACGGAAAGTATTTTTTAAAAGCGGTTTCCCCTTGTACCTATATTATGGCTTGATGTACATAGCACATTGCATTTGATTTACTTCTTGGTGTTGGATTTTCATGTGATTTCTGGTTTTGAGGACCGTGGGATTATTTAAGAAAAGATGCACTATTTGAAAGCCCGGTTCCTCGTGATATGATATTTTGGTGCGTCCACCACGCGTTTTCTCGGTGCTGAGACGTGTGTTTGAAACCCGATTCGAGGAGTTGGATGATCCGTTTGCGGGTTCGTGGTGGACCCGGTATGGTACCCCGGGGCGAGAACGGTTTCGCTGTGTAGTAGACGGTGAGCCTGGCAGAGGGACCACTACCTACCGGTGATTGGTTGGGCCTGGCGGTTATCCGGAGGATACTGACCAGAGTCGAGAGATGGATGTGTGATGATCCGTACTGCTGGGGCCGAGGGCCGATACCGCAGACGGAGCCCGTGGGCTGATCCGGACTTACGGAGCCCGATATATGAGGATTTGCGTGTCGATGCTGGACACGAGTATTTTATGATATTTGGGTGCCGATGTTGGGCACTCGTGATTTCTCAGAGATTTACAGGATTTGAGGGCCGAGGAGAGTGCCGGCGCCTGAGTTTATTTGGGATTTGGGGTGCAGTTTTGAGCACCGATTAACTTTCCACGTTGATATTCCGTGTAGATGTTATTTATCCTATGCTCAGCATTGATTATCATGTATCTCATCCTTTAGTTATTTAACCTGACAGAGCATTTGCATGATCATTGCACATACTGCTTATCACGTATTGATATCATCTGCTGGCATATGTTAGAGTAGCGCAGTACGTGCATGCTCGCGATTACCTTTATATGTTATCTCTATTCACGAGTTGGCAACTCACCCCCGTTGTGCCACAGTATTTGCAGGTTGCCCTTCGGAGTAGTCGCGGCAGGCTGCCTTTTGCATCTTTTGGCTTCAGATACCACTACAGTTGGTGCGAGAGCTGTTTTGCTTTTAGGTGGGTTGTAGTATGTGATTACTTTTATTGTACCCCTTTTGTATCGAGTATTCTCCATCTACCATATATGTACTGGACTTAGTGACAGTGTGAGGACGATGATGTATATTTCTCTGAATTCTGGTGTCGAGCTCGTGGGAGCCGACTGTTTTTTTATATGCAGTTTCTTATTCTGTGATGTTTATTTATTGCCCATTCTTCGCTACGGCGTCGTATATTACTCTTGTGATGATGGTTTCCGCCGTTGGGCGTGATTGCTCCCATTTGGAAATATGTTGTTTCATTATATCTCATTTTCACTCATATCCTGTTTTATACCCTATTTCGGGGTTACTTTTACAATGGAAATGCTGCCAAAATTATTTAAATGATGACGTAACTGTAAAAGAACTTATTGAACTACTTAAGGTTTTCTAAATGTTTTAACTAAATGTTTTCAACACTCGCTACTTTTATATGGTTTTGATTTCTGGGTTCGGCTTACTTAGTCGCGTTATGCCTGTAGACGTTGCGTGGTTAAGTGCCGGCCACGAGTCGAAATATTCGGGTCGTGACAGGGACCAACGTTCCCCAGCTCAGTATAACAAGCGGGTTCGGTCAATTCATCCATATTATTATCTTGATTAAGGCGTGACATGGTCGCTACATGGAGAGAGAGAGAAGAAAACACTCTGCGTGCGCTCTTGTAAGATTAGATTGGTTATTTATTTTATCTAATCAGGATGGCTCCCACTGTTTTTATCCAATCTTCCTTCAAACCCTAAAAGGAAAGATTAGCCCGGATTAATTACACTCTACAAGCTCGCCAATCTTTCAGCCAGGCCAGTGCCGGTACTTTGAAGGAGGTTCCCGTGCTTTCGCACGGACCTAATTAAAGTAAACCTCGTTTTCCCAGGGTCGTAAGCCCGTTGACACCTTTCTAGACACCTACTTGATCGGCTAATTGTAAAGTGCAAAGCTCTCCCAGGAGTAACAATTTCTCGCAGTGGGTATCGGGATCCATCTATCATATAGAAGGTATGCAATCTCATTGCAAATTTCAACACTTGAAACTCCCGATAAAGGTTTTTACCCCTAGCACTTATGACCTTAACTATGGTCAACAAATCATAAGCACTAGTCAAGTTCTACCCGACATTTCATGATTAATTAGACCCACCCACATGACCCTTAACTAAGGTCAACAAAGTCACGCGACTGTCCTAACTAATCGCATCATATGCGGTGTAGGAAGACATCACTTAGCTACCGTACACTGTGCCTTGACTATGGTCAACAAACACAACACGAATACTAAATACTCTACTTCCTAAAATGACGGAAGGTTGCGGATGGTTTTAAATAAAACCTTTAACGCTTTGAACTTGATCTCGCTGCAAAATCAAATGGTTTTTAAATGGAGTGTTTTTTAGGCCTTTCTAGTTTTGCTAAAGGAGTCACTCCCGGTGAAGGGATCGTCGGCCCTTTCCTCATCGAATAAGGTGCAGAATATATCACATATACCGCTGTGCAAAGCAAAAACTATAGAAGCAATCAAAAGACAAACCGAGGGTTGTAGCATCTGCCAGTTATTGCTAAAGGGGTCACTCTCGGTGAAGGGATCTCGGCCCTTTCCTTATCGAATAAGGTGCAGGATGTTCTACAAGGAACACCGCGATGCAAAGCAAGAACTGTAGCTACCTGTTTTATTTTTGAAATTCGATTCCACAACATCTTTTAGATTTATTTTCTTTTATTAATCTCATTAATGAATGTCCCATCATTTAAGTCCACCTAAACATCACAGATAAATACAACGTACGCTTATGCCATCCACATTCGCCTCGATGTCCCGTCTGCACCGTTAGGTTAGGTAACTAACGGCAGAGCGGGGCAGGGCTAGCGCGGGTGTAAAACATAAGCAACGTCTATATAATACATCATATATAGTATATACAGTATCCATCTAAACAAATCACATGATCACATCACAGATAACGCAGCAGAAAAAACCATATGAAATATTGGATATACTAGGACGTCCGTGTTTTATTCTGAGCCTGTATAAAACACGGATTCTACGGTCGTGATGAATAGCCAATCCCACACCCCTAGACCCCTACGAGAGCGGCAAGCAACCCTACCAATTCTAGAGTTAGGAGACCCGGATTCGAATCCTCGAGATGGTCTCCCTCTGGACCCTAGAACCCGGTTACTTGTGCTCCCCGCCTTGGGTCTATCCTAATGTAGAAAAGTAAATAATATACAATGGTGACATCATCCTCAACCCGGAAGTGCCCCAATAAAAGAATATTACATACAAGTTTTTACATGAATGAAAAAGAAAAACACTCATCTCATATAAAAAAAAACCCGGCTATTCAAACACGACGATCCAATATAACATATCCAGCAACACATAACATCACATGTCATCAACGTAAGTAAATATGCCTATTCCAATTGTCGTTGACATATAGCAACGAAACCGGCGATATCACATATTACACTTACGGTCGCAGAAAAGAAAGTGTAAAACTACAACAGATGGAATCCACAACCTCCTTAGACATCACATGCCTAACCAAATGAATTCCTTAGACATCGCATGCCTAACAATTATAAACCCCGCATTTTAGTCTCATTATCGAAAACTCTTTTCAATAAAAAGTCGGGCAATTCAACAAGATTCCCGACATCCAGAACGAATGCTCGTCGCAAACTTTAGAAGACGGCCGTACCCCCGGATGCCGTCGACGAAGTGCACTAAGGCGGAACACCGCTGCCGCGAGCACCCGAACGGATGCTTTTTGGCGACGGGGTTCTCCTACAGTCACTTGGTCGGGGCTATGGGGTGAAGCTGTCTATTAAGTTTACCGGCGAGTATCCACGTACAAAACGTGATTGCGACGGACTTTTGATCACATCAAAATTCCGTGGCAACCGATCAAGTGAGACTAAACTGCTATGTCTATAACATTCAAATGTTGTTGATTCCAATTATTGTATCACATTCCAGATAAATATACAATGTTAAACTTTCCGATCGAACAATCAAACACCCAAGTTTTCCCGAAAAGCTCAACACTTGAAATAAGTTTAAAAACATCCACTTCATGCCACAGTACCAACGGTCCAGCCGTAGAAGGGTCAAGCCAACGCCTCACATGTGGCACGCCGTACTGCCCCAAACCCTAAGGTTCAAAGGGCAGTTCAAGACGGTCATATAATCAAGTTAAGGTTTGTTGTCTTCTAGAGGGTCCATCGAGTTACTTGCACTACTTAGGACATTCTTAAACTTCGGAAAAATCCAACACTTGGAAATTTCCCGGCAGGGGAAAAAGTGGGTATTTATATCCGGTCGAATTTTTTAACATGTTCTAAAATTACCCGGAAAAACACAATAAACAAAGTTAAATAATCTGATCAAATCATCGAGTCCCCAAAACAACCCAGAAAATTCAACTGTTGAATGTAAATTAAAAATTCCCAGAGAACAGAAGAAACTGCTATGGGTATTACGGTATAAAAATGAACCCCTAATCAGTACATAAGGCCGCGGAACCGCCGCCAATAGCAGGGTAAGGCCGCGGTTCCGCTGTGCTACAGTAGAGTTAGGGCTTCATTTTCTGCAGTTGTTCTTAGAATTTCCTGCTATATTTTCTGAGCATTTTTAATTCACAAAAATCCACAATTTCAGAAATTGCATAGAGAGGGGTCAAGTTTAGGGTTTCGGGGTTCGATCGGGTTTCTAACTTCGTCTACACATCGCCTAAAGCTCTAGCTAGGCTCTGATACCACTGTAGGGTTGCTAGGCACACTCATGAGGTTCCATAAGGCATCAACCATGCCAAATTCAAAAAATTATGTGCCGAGAAACCCTATGCAAGATCGTTAACTAGAGGATAGGCGAAACTAAAAACTAGCAAACAACTTTACTAATAAGTGAAAGGGACTACAACCTTTGTAGATCCGGTCCTCCACTTCTTTAGCTCCGTGATGACGTCCCTCCGCTGCGATCAACCGGATCCTGGACTCTAGCGTTGGTTTCATCGGAGAAATGATCGGGCTAGGTCGTTGACTTCGATGCCGAAAATGATCTACGTCGAGGCGACTCAAACCCAAGCTCCATCTTCACTAGGTCATGAAACTTGTGAAGATAAAACCCTATACAACATGGCAAGTGGTAGAGGATGAAGAAATAGGAAGTGGGTTCACTTTGGATTTGGATTTCTCACTTGATTTCATCACTTGAAATTTTCAAGAAAGGTTTTCTTTTCTTCATGAAGAAGAAGAAGAAGGAAATGAAAAAGAATTAACTTAAAAGAAAATTCAAGTGAATCTTATCATAATGCAACCATGGGTGAAGTTAACATATGTAGAGAAGAAACTAGGGTTTAGGTGTAATGGTTAGGTTAAGGCATAAAACAAAATGGCTAGACTTTTCAAAGCTTCATGAAGCTTCAAGCATAAAACAAGAAAGCCACCATTTTGTTTTTGCAAAATAAATAAACTAATTAAAAGTAAATAAAACCTAACCATTAACCTAAACATGGGTAAAGTGATACACACACCCAAGTTTGCATGTATCATCAAATATGATACAAACTAGTGCACAAAAATATATCACATATACAACTTGTGCACATCAAGTGAGAAAATCAATCTTAAGTGAACAAATACTAGTTAATGTAAAGGAATATATCAAATATATAATTATACATTAAATCATTAAATCAACACTTGATTTAATGATCCGGTCATATTGCATATAACCGACTAATATCTAGTGTATCAATGTATCGAATCAACACATGATTCGGTAACCCGGCTATATCTCATATAACCGCCTGATGATACAAATCGCGAGAATAGAATTCAGTATCTCATACTGGTATTATTCTCGGTCCCACACATATCTCATATGCGCTCCTATTTCGTTTCGCTTGAGCCAGGAAACCTCTGTGTAGGACTCTAGAGACTCGTCAATACGCTGGCAGTAGGTGATGATCATATCAAACACCCATAAGCCGTAAGCGGTCTGCTAAACGTAACGGCCACCCGGGTATTGAGCGATCAGAAGATCAACGAGCAAGCCCGCTCACACTCTTGTGAATCCAACCAGCAACACATACCGTACAGTCCGGTCTGTTCGTCTAATATGTCGCATATCTCGCCTAGGGGTGGTAAACGTCAGACCCCAGTAGCTTGATAAGTCATGCCGATGTAAGGTCCATTACAAGCGTGAAACTACTGATAACTCTTACCAGTATATCACTGCAACCCTGGCCAGGGATTTCCAGTTATGGCCAGTCGAGTATAGCGCAACATCAAACCCCAATACCGAGAGAGACAAATCCCCTCCTATCGCTCATTGCCTCCATGTGAATCGGGACTGTACCCAAAAACCACCTGTTTGCACGACTCAGTAGAGCCGTGGTAGGGTGGAAATCAAAGCACAGTGGGAGACACACAAGACTCTATGACGATCTCGGGTCAACAGACTAAGCTGTACCAGTGTCACCAGAGAACTGCCATCTGACGTGAGGTATAATACCATCTGGGAGTTCTCGGTGAGTCCGTTCAGTGTACCCAGTCACCACTGAGCACCCGCATACCATCTCTGATGTCAAACACCAATGGATATGGGATCATCCATCGCCCATCACATGGATCGAGAAGATATACGCTAGTCTACTCTGGAATATCGATGCCCCGTCTCGATATTCCCACGACTAGGAACATTGAAAGATGTACTCATTGACTAGACAGGCCCCACTAGTATGATCTTCATCATAGTCCTGGAAGTCGAGCACACATCCTAAGGGCTTTATTAACATGTAATAGAGAGACTGCAAATATACATGTTACGATAAAGAGCAACCAGATAGTGTACTATCATGTCGAGCAAGAAATTCCTACCTATATATGTCCCAGCATCCACTACAATATACATCCTATGTACAGTAATGGCCTCTAGGGCATACATATAACTAACAAGCTCTATACAGACCTGATTCTCCAGTCCCTTCCTTCCACCTACGGCCAGTTTATTCTGAATTTCAACATTCAAAGAAAAGAAGTTGAACTTCCAGAACTCCTTAACATGTTGAAGAGTGCAGAGGGCACCTTGCAGAAGGAAAGGGAAACACCCGCTATGTTTGTTAGCGGTGCTTCTTCTTCTGGGTCCATGGCTAGGGCCAAAGGAAGGAAGAAGAAGGCCGCCACCAAACCTAGAGGAGGTGTTAGTAAGGTGGGAGCGAAGTGAAAGAAAAAGTTTGCGGTACCAGTAGTGGCCCAGGATGAGTGCTTCCATTGTCATAGGAAAGGGCACTGGAAGAAAGACTGCAAGGCGTGGAACGCCGAGAACCAGGAACCGAAGCAAGCTGTGGCTTCGACTTCAGGTGTGTTTGTAATTGAGAATTGTCTGTCAATCAACTCTACTTCCTGGGTATTGGATACCGGATCAGGATCTCATATATGAAATTCATTGCAGGCACTGAGAAACCGTAGAGTGCTGAAGGATGGTGATATGACCCTGATGGTTGCTAACGGAGCTAGCGTGGGAGCTGTGTCCGTAGGGGATTATCACCTGGAATTGACGAGTGGACACATTTTGGTTTTACATAACTGTTTTTGTGTACCTAGCTTAACGTGTAATATCATATCAGTTTCCTTGTTATCAAATAAAGGTTATGATTTCACATTTGTAAGTGATGTTGTTAACATCCACCTTAATCATAGTTTGATTGGGTCCGGTACACTAGATAACGGTATATATGTCTTAAACCAACTCCAAATTTTCAATGTCCAGAACACACTAAAAAGAAAGTCTCCAGATTTAAATAAGGCTTTCTTATGGCATTGTAGACTAGGTCATATCAATGAGACAAGGTTGACTAAGTTATATAGAGAAGGATATTTGGACTCGTTCGAACATCAAACTTATGCCACTTGTCAATCATGTCTCAAAGGAAAGATGACAAAGACTCCATTCACTGGACATGGAGTAAGAGCGAGCGAGATCTTAGGACTCATACACAGCGATGTATATGGTCCAATGTCTATACATGCAAGAGTTGGTTTTTCCTATTTCATTTCTTTTACGGATGATTACTCAAGGTACGGATTCATTTATCTGATGAAACATAAATCCGAGGATTTTGAGAAATTCCAAGAGTATAAGAATGAAGTAGAAAACCAAACCGGCAAAAGTATCAAGACACTAAGATCTGATCGAGGTGGTGAATACTTAAGTGCCGAGTTCCTAGGTTACCTAAAAGAGAAAGGAATTCTCTCTCAGCTTACTCCTCCATACACTCCACAGCATAACGGTGTATCGAAGAGACGGAATCGAACCCTATTGGATATAGTACGTTCCATGATGAGTAATGCTGAGTTACCGCGATCTTTCTAGGGTTATGCGCTAGAATCAGCAGCATATCTTCTGAACAGGGCTCCTACCAAGACTGTGCCTACCACCCCATATCAGATGTGGAGTGGGAAGAAACCCCATCTTCAGCATATGAAGTGTCACGACCCGAAAGTACGGAACGTGACTGGCGCTTAGATTACGAGACGTCTAAAGGCGTACCGTAACCTAAGTCAGCCAAAGCCCAGAAATCTAACCCAAAATCAAAAGAGAGTGAAGGAAAACCTTAAATGAAAACGGTTTTGAAATCAATTAAGTTGCATAGAATCCCTTTTTTTTTTGAAATATCAAAAATTTCCGAAAATTTCGGCAGAGCCTCCCCTGTATTTTCTATCCCCCAAAATGGGTACAACAAGATAATAAACATTTAATCATAAAAATGGCATCCCCAAGCGGGAGCTAGCTCTTCGCCCAAGGCGGATCACAACCACATGCAATATAATAGTAATATCAAGAAAAGAGCAAAAGAAAACGCAAAAATACCAGAAAACACACATCGGCTCAAGTGAGCTCGATCCAAAAGAACCACAAATATACAAGTCTCCCTGTCTCATCACTAAGTCGCATATACAATATGAAATGGTAGGTGGAGAATACTAGATACAATGATAAAGCAAAAGAAATAAAGTATGCTCGCAACCCACCTACGGACGAAGTCGCGAGTCTGAGCAAAATGAGCTGATGATAAGATAGCCCGCCGCTACAAAGATGACGGGTCCGACCTGCAAGACACTGTGGCACAACGGGGGTGAGTTGCCAGCTCGTGAGTAAATATAACATCTAATAAGGCAATCGTAAGAATGCACGCAATGCACCACAACATGCATGTCCATATGTGCTATAATAACTCTAGTATGCATGCACATGTATGCAATATCTTTTCTAACTCTTTAAGTGTTTTAACTGTTAAAGTTACTGCATTCTTAACTTTTAGAAAACGAATGTCTGCATAATAGCTAAATATCATCAAGAAATCCTCAGAAAACCCGTGTCAAGCATCGACACCAAATAGGAATCATATCTGTCTCAATGTCGGGCTCCGTCAGTCCGGATCGGCCCATATCATAAATCTCACGACAACGGTCGGTATCCTCCGGATATCCGCCGTGCCAGACATCACCGGTAGGTAGTCTTCCCCTGCCAGGCTCATCGTCTACAACTCGATCTTCTTGCCCCGGGGTACCATACCGGGCCCACCATGTACCCGAGACGGTTCCTCCACTCCTCGAATCGGGTCTCGAAATCCATCAGAAAACATGAAAACTCATGGTTGACGACACATACATCACGAGAAAACCGCAACTTTGTTTTTTTTTAAAAATGATAAATATAAGCTTTTGTTAAATTCTTGCGGTTTTCCCCAAAAATCCAGAAATCACAGCAAAACTGAAATCCTCAAGAAAATCATAATGTCCACATGTTATATATATATGACAAATGTCTATGATATCAATGTGTATGATGTAAATTTTAGCTAGAGTTCTATGTAAATATGATGATGATGCGAGATATATGCATGCGATGCAGTTTCATATATCAAGTATGAATGCATGTGACGATATTAAGATAAACAGGTTCTATCGTGCACGTGGCATGTCAATTACCAAAGGCGTGTGTGTCACATGAATAGTGCGCGTGCAACAGATGCCAATGGTAATGGTGTTCGTGTCCTACGAAGTGATATCGCATATGTATATATGAATGTCATATGAATGTCCATGCAATCTAGTATAGGGTTAGCTGTAAGGGTATGCAATGTACATAAATGGATAGGCTAGCTAACAATATAATTATTGCATAAAGTAGGGTAATCCTAACTAAGGGGGGGCGCCTCGCGCCATCCAGACGATTCCCCCGTAGATGAATATATCTACTCACCAGAAATCCCCGCTAATCTGATCCGGCCACCGCTTTGCCTTTGCGCGCCGTGTCCGATGTTTCTCCGACCGATCCTATATTTGCACAATACCAAGCATAAGGTTACAACACCTAAAACGATGCAAGTCACTATATACAATTATTGACGCTCTCAATTTAATCATAGCACGCCCTCGGTGCGCGGGAAAACGCACGAAAATCGCTAATTTTTAGCTAAAATCGTCATTTCGGGGAAATCGACAAAACTAAAACCCGGCTAAACAAAACTCCGCATTCACACACCCTAATAGTCGTATAAGATGTTAATTATATCGCCTAAATAACACAGTTAGATCACCTCCTAAAATTTTAGAAAAACTAGTAAGCAATTAGCATAGCGATTCTATGTAAATGTCGAAATTTTATCGATCTAGCGAACGCAACATCGCTCAATTAATCACTCTAACCAATTGGATAACCAAATCCCTAACTTGAATCCATCAACCATACTACAAACCCTAATTACAACATCAATTCCCTTTCTTGAATTTCCTAAACAAGAATTCATAAGCAAATTACACACTAAAACTACTAAATCTAGCAACTTAAACAACAATTAACAACTAGATTAGGATTTATACCTTCCAAGTTATGATCCTCTTGCAATTAGCCTCTAAAGATGCCTCTTTTCTCCTTGTATTAGTCCAATTTGGGGTTGAGAAGGAATGGAATAGGGTTTAGGTTTGAATTAGAGAAGAAAAGTGTGAATTTTTGTGGATTTCGGAGGATTTTTTGCAAGAATTTTGAGCTAAACAAAATGGGGGAAATGGGAGGGGTTTGCTGCAGGTAGCACGACCTGGAGGTGGAGGAGGGTGTGTTTGTGTGAATGGTGTAGAAAATTCTACACAAAAACCCTTTCCCAAGCTCAATTAATGACTATCACATCAACTTTTACACAAAAACCCCATTTTAAGCCATTTTTCCATTAAATTTCAAACCATAAAACTAAAAATGTGAAAGTCATGACACAATTTTTTTTACACCTTATTTTAGCTTATAAAGACTCCTAATTAAGAAATTTACCTAATTAAATTTGTATTTATCCCTAATTAAATGTATTTAAAAAGGCTTAAAATAATAAAAAAAATAATTAATTACGAAAAAAAATTTTATTTAACTAGAAAATTATAAATGACATTTTAGTGACAAAATTATAGTAATATCTTATCTAAATTTTGTATAATTAGGTCTACAAAGAAAAATACCTATTTTGACTTTTTACGGAAAAAGCCGAAAAATTTGCCGATTACCGAAAAACTGCCTAAACGATTTTCGAAGGGTTACAATCTTCTCCCCTTAAAGAAATTCGGTCCCCGAATTTAGAATTTAACTACGCGTACCTTCAAAAAGATGGGGATATCTCTTCCTCATCTCGACCTCGGTCTCCCAGGTGACCTCCTCGCTGTTCGGGCCACGCCAAAGGACCTTGACAGACGGTATGACCTTCGACCTCAATTTCTTCACCTGCCGATCCAAGATGACCACCGGCTGCTCGGTGAAAGAAAGATCACGCTCTAACTGGATCGTCTGGTGCTGAATCGCCTGGGAAGGATCATGAAGGTACTTGCGGAGCATCGAGACATGGAATACGGGGTGAACATCGGGGAAGCTGGGCGGAAGAGCTAACCGATAAGCGACTGAACCAACACGTTCTAGGATCTCGAAAGGACCAACATATCTAGGACACAGTTTCCCTTTCCGCCCAAATCTCATCACACCTTTCATCGGAGAGACCTTCAGGAAAACATGATCGCCAACAGCGAACTCGAGTCGGCGACGACGCCTGTCAGCATAAGATTTCTGCCTGCTCTGTGCCGCTCTCATCCTGTCCCGAATTAGCTGTATTTTCTCGGTTGTCTCCTGTACGATCTGCGGCCCTAAAATACTGCTCTCCCTGAGCTCTGTCCAACATACCGGCGATCGACATCTCCTCCCATATAAAGCCTCAAAAGGTGCCATCTGAATCGTCTCCTGAAAGCTATTATTGTAGGAAAACTCGATCAAAGGCAAATGACGATCCCAGCTACCACCAAAATCTAAAACACAAGCTCTGAGCATGTCCTCAAGAGTCTGAATCGTACGCTCCGACTGACCGTCAGTCTGAGGATGAAAGGCTGTGCTAAAACTCAATCGGGTGCCCAAAGCTTCCTGGAGTTTCTGCCACAATCGGCTGGTAAACTGGGTGCCACGGTCGGACACGATGCAAGTCGGAACACCATGCAGTCGCACTATCTCATCAATATAAACCTGGGCGTACTGAGAAAATCCAAAAGTGGTCTTCACTGGCAGAAAGTGAGCCGCTTTCGTCAGTCGATCCACAATCACCCAAATAGAGTCATACCCTCGACTGGTCCTGGGTAGACCCACAACGAAGTCCATGGAGACCTGCTCCCACTTCCACTCAGGGATGGGCAAAGGCTGTAACTCGCCGGCTGGCCTCTGGTGCTCAGCCTTGACTTGCTGACAAGTCAGGCATCTGGACACAAAATCTGTAACATCCTTCTTCATCCCGTCCCACCAGTAAACCTCTCTCAAATCATGATACATCTTGGTGGAACCTGGGTGAACACTGTATACTGATCTATGTGCCTCCTCGAGAATATCACGCCTCAGTCCCTCTGAATCTGGCACACACAGTCGAGTCCCAAATCGGAGTATCCCCTGATCATCAATCACGAACTCAGAAACTCTGCCCTGCCGAATCTGCTCAATAATCTCTAATGTACGGGCATCGCCGGACTGTGCCTCGTGGATACGGTCAAGTAACTGTGGGCGTGCTCTGAAATGGGCCAGCTGTCCCCCTGAAGAAGTAAACTCGAACTGCACTCTGCTGTCACATAACACCTGCCAATCCGCCGTCGACTGCATCTGTACTGCGCTCAAACAAGATAGGCTACCTCCGGGCCTCCTACTCAAAGCATCTGCCACCACATTCGCCTTGCCCGGATGGTATAAAATCTCGCAGTCATAATCCTTCACCAACTCCATCCAACGGCGCTGCCTCAGGTTCAAATCTCGCTGGTGGAAGATATATTTCAAACTCTTGTGGTCAGTGAATATCTGGCACGACTCACCGTATAGGTAATGTCTCCAGATCTTGAGTGCAAACACCACTGCAGCCATCTCTAAATCATGGGTGGGGTAGTTCTGTTCGTGCTTCCTCAGCTGCCGAGAAGCATACGCGATAACTCTGTCGTGCTGCATCAATACACATCCCAGCCCCACTCTAGAAGCATCACAATATACCACGAACCCGCCTGATCCTGAAGGCAATGCTAACACTGGAGCAGTAGTCAGACGAGTCTTCAACTGCTGGAAGCTATCCTCACATGCCTGGGTCCAATCAAAAGGAACCCCCTTCCGGGTCAACCCGGTCAATGGTGCAGCAATGCGGGAGAAATCCTGGACGAAACGTCGATAATAGCCGGCCAGACCTAGAAAGCTGCGAACCTCTGTGACTGATACCGGTCTAGGCCAACGCTGAACTGCCACGATCTTCTTCGGGTCTACGCAAATACCATCTCTCGTCACCACATGACCCAAGAAGTCGACACTGTCTAGCCAGAATGCGCACTTGGAGAATTTGGCGAACAGCTGATGCTCCCTCAAAGTCTGCAATGTGATACGTAAGTGCTGCTCATGCTCCTCCCGGCTCCGAGAATAAACCAAGATGTCGTCAATGAACACAATGATGAACTGATCGAGATACGGCCTGAATACGCGGTTCATCAAATCCATAAAAGCTGCCGGGGCATTGGTGAGCCCGAACGACATCACCAAGAACTCATAATGACCATAACGAGTACGGAAGGCTGTCTTCGGAATATCCTCCTTCCGAACTCGCAACTGGTGATAACCTGACCGTAAATCAACCTTCGAGAAAAACCCTGCACCCTGGAGCTGATCAAATAAGTCATCAATGCGGGGTAGGGGATACCTGTTCCGCACAGTAACCCGGTTCAGCTGACGATAATCAATGCATAAACGCATACTTCCGTCCTTCTTCTTAACAAACAAGACGGGAGCACCCCAAGGTGACACACTCGGTCGGATAAGCCCTTTGTCCAGCAAGTCCTGTAACTGATCCTTTAGCTCTCTCAGCTCCGCCGGGGCCATCCGATAAGGCGGTATAGAGATAGGCCCCGTGCCAGGGATCAAGTCAATACAGAACTCAATCTCGCGCTCTGGTGGCAGACCAGGCAGCTCGTCAGGGAATACATCAGGAAACTCTCTCACAACAGGGACCTGGTCCAACGGAACCTCTGTGGAGCTAGTATCACAAACATAAGCTAAGAATCCCTGACACCCTTTCCTTAAGAGCTGACCAGCGCGAAGAGAAGAAATCAAGCTGGGAAGGGTAGCACTACGATCTCCCTGAATAATAAGAACCGGCTCACCAGGAAAACTGAATCTGAATGCTTTTTCACGGCAGTCCACGGATGCATAACAGGTGGCTAGCCAGTCCATACCAAGAAGAACGTCAAAGTCGAGCATATCGAGGAGAATCAAATCTACTGAAGAATCTCTCTCCCCGATACGAACGGAACAAGATCGGTACACAAAACGGGCAACAAAAGACTCGCCTACTGGGGTAATAACGACAAGCGGCTGATCTAACGGAGAAGACTCTCGGCCCAACCTCGGTGCAAAATACGTGGAAACATAGGAATGTGTGGAGCCTGGATCAAATAATACCCGTGCATCAAAAGAACATACTGGCAGAGTACCTGTCACGACGGCATTGGATGCCTGTGCATCCTGAGGAGTCAATGCGAACACTCGGGCCTGTCCACCACTGATAGCTGGCTGTCCTCTGCCTCTACCTCGGCCTCTGCCTCTGCCTCTGTCTCCTCGTCCTCTCTGAACTGGACCGCCACGCCCACGGCCTCTGGAAGCATCTGGCTGGCGTGAAGCATCATCAGGAGTAGGAAGTAAAGCTCTCTGCGAAGGTGGTGAGGGTGGTAAAGTCACATGCGGGACTGTCGCTGCACCCGGACGCCCCATGGTACAGTCTCTGATACGGTGGTACTGACTCCCGCACCGAAAACATCCTGGAGACGACTGCTGGGTCTGTGGATATGAACCAAATAACTGACCTCGTTTCAATCCTCTGCCTCCGCCATCTCCTGGAAAGAATCTATCACGACGTCTGCCCATCTGCCGCTGAGCTGGCGTATCAGTACGGATCCTCTTCGGCCCAGAAACGACCGGAGTCTCAGCAATACGCTCCTCCAATAGTAAGGCTGCATCCATCGCGGCTGCGTATGTGTCAAAATGCTGGGTGCCGATGGCAAGGAATAGCTGTGTATCAAGCCCTCGCACGAACCTCTTTATTCTCTTCTCTTCTGTGTTGACTAGGTACGGAGCATATCGAGACAACTGGGTAAACTGTATATCATACTCCGACACCGTCATCCCAGGAGTCTTGCGCAAAGACTCAAAACTACGGGCTCGAGCATCTCGGACACTCTCCGGAAGAAAACGGGCAAGAAATGCAGCTGTAAACTCATCCCAAGTCATAGAAGGCAGACCTGCAGCTCGGCCTCTCTCTACTGAGTCGTACCATGTCTGGGCAAGACCCTCCAGACGAAAACTCGCAAACTCCACCAATCTATCCTCAGAACACCTCAACGAACGGCCAATCCGTGCCATCCTATCGAGAAATGTCTGTGGGTCCTCTGTCGCATCTGTACCGGTAAAAGCTGGAGGTCTCAATCTCATGAACTCCTGTAGTGAAACAGGGATAGTCTCCGTAGTAGCAGCAGGAGTGACCATCTGTGCAGCAGGTACGATCGTGGTCTGTGCGGTGGAAGGAACGTCCTCGGATCTCTGTGCCCGGCTGGACTCAACTAAAGATCCCATCATCTGCCGTAACTCTTGCATGCCGGCCTCTAATCTGGCAATACGGTCAGGATGAGGCGGATCAGTAGGACCCTGAGGGGTAGGCGTATCCTCCCGCTCGATCCTCGCCTCAGACGAGCCCGCTCGAATCTCATCCCTAGCGGCTGCCCGCTGAGCTCTCGTAGTCTTTGGCGGCATCGAAGCTGGAATAAGAAACAGGACTGATAAGATCATTGCAATTGAATCAAGGAATGCAAGGAATCAAGAAAGGAAATACAAGCAATTATGTCCTAAGGTTACTTAGGCGGAGTACCGTATCGTAAGTATGCCGCGGATCATACCCACGCTACGCCACTCTGCTTAAGTCACCTACTCCATCTACCAAGGTCGTCCTACACTCAGAAAGGTAAAACCTACGCTCTGATACCAACTTTGTCACGACCCGAAAGTACGGAACGTGACTGGCGCTTAGATTACGAGACGTCTAAAGGCGTACCGTAACCTAAGTCAGCCAAAGCCCAGAAATCTAACCCAAAATCAAAAGAGAGTGAAGGAAAACCTTAAATGAAAACGGTTTTGAAATCAATTAAGTTGCATAGAATCCCTTTTTTTTTTGAAATATCAAAAATTTCCGAAAATTTCGGCAGAGCCTCCCCTGTATTTTCTATCCCTCAAAATGGGTACAACAAGATAATAAACATTTAATCATAAAAATGGCATCCCCAAGCGGGAGCTAGCTCTTCGCCCAAGGCGGATCACAACCACATGCAATATAATAGTAATATCAAGAAAAGAGCAAAAGAAAACGCAAAAATACCAGAAAACACACATCGGCTCAAGTGAGCTCGATCCAAAAGAACCACAAATATACAAGTCTCCCTGTCTCATCACTAAGTCGCATATACAATATGAAATGGTAGGTGGAGAATACTAGATACAATGATAAAGCAAAAGAAATAAAGTATGCTCGCAACCCACCTACGGGCGAAGTCGCGAGTCTGAGCAAAATGAGCTGATGATAAGATAGCCCGCCGCTACAAAGATGACGGGTCCGACCTGCAAGACACTGTGGCACAACGGGGGTGAGTTGCCAGCTCGTGAGTAAATATAACATCTAATAAGGCAATCGTAAGAATGCACGCAATGCACCACAACATGCATGTCCATATGTGCTATAATAACTCTAGTATGCATGCACATGTATGCAATATCTTTTCTAACTCTTTAAGTGTTTTAACTGTTAAAGTTACTGCATTCTTAACTTTTAGAAAACGAATGTCTGCATAATAGCTAAATATCATCAAGAAATCCTCAGAAAACCCGTGTCAAGCATCGACACCAAATAGGAATCATATCTGTCTCAATGTCGGGCTCCGTCAGTCCGGATCGGCCCATATCATAAATCTCACGACAACGGTCGGTATCCTCCGGATATCCGCCGTGCCAGACATCACCGGTAGGTAGTCTTCCCCTGCCAGGCTCATCGTCTACAACTCGATCTTCTTGCCCCGGGGTACCATACCGGGCCCACCATGTACCCGAGACGGTTCCTCCACTCCTCGAATCGGGTCTCGAAATCCATCAGAAAACATGAAAACTCATGGTTGACGACACATACATCACGAGAAAACCGCAACTTTGTTTTTTTTAAAAATGATAAATATAAGCTTTTGTTAAATTCTTGCGGTTTTCCCCAAAAATCCAGAAATCACAGCAAAACTGAAATCCTCAAGAAAATCATAATGTCCACATGTTATATATATATGACAAATGTCTATGATATCAATGTGTATGATGTAAATTTTAGCTAGAGTTCTATGTAAATATGATGATGATGCGAGATATATGCATGCGATGCAGTTTCATATATCAAGTATGAATGCATGTGACGATATTAAGATAAACAGGTTCTATCGTGCACGTGGCATGTCAATTACCAAAGGCGTGTGTGTCACATGAATAGTGCGCGTGCAACAGATGCCAATGGTAATGGTGTTCGTGTCCTACGAAGTGATATCGCATATGTATATATGAATGTCATATGAATGTCCATGCAATCTAGTATAGGGTTAGCTGTAAGGGTATGCAATGTACATAAATGGATAGGCTAGCTAACAATATAATTATTGCATAAAGTAGGGTAATCCTAACTAAGGGGGGGCGCCTCGCGCCATCCAGACGATTCCTCCGTAGATGAATATATCTACTCACCAGAAATCCCCGCTAATCTGATCCGGCCACCGCTTTGCCTTTGCGCGCCGTGTCCGATGTTTCTCCGACCGATCCTATATTTGCACAATACCAAGCATAAGGTTACAACACCTAAAACGATGCAAGTCACTATATACAATTATTGACGCTCTCAATTTAATCATAGCACGCCCTCGGTGCGCGGGAAAACGCACGAAAATCGCTAATTTTTAGCTAAAATCGTCATTTCGGGGAAATCGACAAAACTAAAACCCGGCTAAACAAAACTCCGCATTCACACACCCTAATAGTCGTATAAGATGTTAATTATATCGCCTAAATAACACAATTAGATCACCTCCTAAAATTTTAGAAAAACTAGTAAGCAATTAGCATAGCGATTCTATGTAAATGTCGAAATTTTATCGATCTAGCGAACGCAACATCGCTCAATTAATCACTCTAACCAATTGGATAACCAAATCCCTAACTTGAATCCATCAACCATGCTACAAACCCTAATTACAACATCAATTCCCTTTCTTGAATTTCCTAAACAAGAATTCATAAGCAAATTACACACTAAAACTACTAAATCTAGCAACTTAAACAACAATTAACAACTAGATTAGGATTTATACCTTCCAAGTTATGATCCTCTTGCAATTAGCCTCTAAAGATGCCTCTTTTCTCCTTGTATTAGTCCAATTTGGGGTTGAGAAGGAATGGAATAGGGTTTAGGTTTGAATTAGAGAAGAAAAGTGTGAATTTTTGTGGATTTCGGAGGATTTTTTGCAAGAATTTTGAGCTAAACAAAATGGGGGAAATGGGAGGGGTTTGCTGGAGGTGGAGGAGGGTGTGTTTGTGTGAATGGTGTAGAAAATTCTACACAAAAACCCTTTCCCAAGCTCAATTAATGACTATCACATCAACTTTTACACAAAAACCCCATTTTAAGCCATTTTTCCATTAAATTTCAAACCATAAAACTAAAAATGTGAAAGTCATGACACAATTTTTTTTACACCTTATTTTAGCTTATAAAGACTCCTAATTAAGAAATTTACCTAATTAAATTTGTATTTATCCCTAATTAAATGTATTTAAAAAGGCTTAAAATAATAAAAAAAATAATTAATTACGAAAAAAAATTTTATTTAACTAGAAAATTATAAATGACATTTTAGTGACAAAATTATAGTAATATCTTATCTAAATTTTGTATAATTAGGTCTACAAAGAAAAATACCTATTTTGACTTTTTACGGAAAAAGCCGAAAAATTTGCCGATTACCGAAAAACTGCCTAAACGATTTTCGAAGGGTTACATGAAGATATGGGGATGTCCAGCTTTTGTTAAAAAGCAGCATGCGGACAAGCTCGAGACACGATCTGTACAGTGTATGTTTGTAGGATATCCAAAGAACTCCAAGGGATATTATTTCTATTACGCAGAGGAAGAAAAGGTTTTTGTTTCTCGTAATGCCCATTTTCTAGAACAGCAGTTTTTAGAAAAGGAAATAAGTGGGAGCGAAATAGAACTGGAAGAAATTCCAGAACCACAAACTACTACTGAAAGTTTGGTAGAACCAGTAGTTCAAGAAGAACAGGACATTCCCGCACCCCTCCGCAGAAGTAGTAGGCCGTCTCATCCGCCTGAGAGATACTACGGTTTTCTCATAGATTGGGATAGAGAGGATTGCGTCATAGATGATGATGAACCTACTAGCTTCCAGCAGGTCATCCAGAGCGGCGACTCGGTACGATGGCTAGATGCAATGCGGACCGAAATGGAGTCCATGTGCACCAACAAAGTATGGACTTTGGACTTTGCTCCAGATGAGGTAAAACCCATAGGATGCAAATGGATCTTCAAGAAAAAGATTGGTGTAGATGGACAGGTGGAAACCTATAAGGCTAGACTTGTTACAAAGGGTTTTCGTCAAAGACCTGGTTTGGACTATGACGAAACTTTTTCTCCAGTGGCTATGCTCAAATCCATTCGGGTCCTTCTTGCTATTGCTGCCTTCCATGATTATGAAATCTGGCAGATGGACGTAAAGATGGCTTTTCTGAATGGCAATTTAGAAGGGTGCGTCTATATGGATCAGCCAGAAGGTTTAATCAGAGTGGGAGCAGCGGGAAAGTATGCAAGTTGCTTAAGTCTATTTATGGACTGAAGCAGGCATCTCGGAGTTGGAACATCTGTTTTGATGAAACAGTCAAAGAATATGACTTTATCAAAAATCCAGATGAACCATGTATATATAGTAAAGTTGTAGCACAAACTGTCGTATTTCTCGTCTTGTACGTGGATGACATTCTATTGATAGGAAATGACATTCCTATGCTACAATCTGTCATAGGATTCTTATCACACAGGTTCTCCATGAAAGACCTGGGTGATGCCTCTTACATTCTGGGGATCCGGATCTATCGTGATAGATCCAAGAGGATGTTGGGACTTTTGCAGTCCAGGTATATCAACACTATACTGAAAAGATTCAGTATGGAAGATTCTAAGCGCGGTAATCTACCGGCTTGTCACGGAATCACCCTATCCAAAGAGATGTCTCCCAAGACTGATTTGGAAAGGGAACGCATGTCTATTATACCCTACGCTTCTGCGGTAGGCTCTATAATGTATGCGATGTTGTGCACCAGACCAGATGTAGCTTACGTACTGAGCGTGGTAAGCCGGTATCAGTCAGACCCAGGGGAGAAGCACTGGATAGCAGTAAAGAACATTCTCAAGTACCTGAGAAGGACTAAGGAGATGTTCTTGGTTTACGGCGGAAAAGACCTCAAGATGGAGGCCTTTGCTGATTCGGGCTACCAGAGTGATAAGGACGATTCCAAGTCCATGTCAGGTTATGTCTTTACCCTCAATGGAGGGGCGGTGTGCTGGAAGAGTTCCAAGCAGGACACCGTTGCTGAATCGACGATGGAAGCGGAGTATATTGCTGCTTGCGATGCTGCAAAAGAAGCGGTCTGGATGAAGAAGTTCCTAACATAACTTCAGGTGGTTCCTACCATTGTTGATCCAATACCTCTGTATTGCGACAACAACGGAGCTATAGCTTTAGCAAAGGAACTAAGGTCCCATCAGAAGTCCAGACACATCTTAAGGCGGTATCACCTGATCAGGGAGATCATAGATCGCCGGGAGATCGAAGTCCGGAGAGTTGCTACTGAAGAGAACATTGCTGATCAATTCACAAAGGCCCTACCTCAGATTCAGTTCGAGAGGCTACTCGAGATCATCGGTCTTCGATATGCCAGTACATGGCCCTAGTGCAAGTGGGAGATTGTTAGTGTATATGCCCTAGGGGCCATTATTGTATCATACTAGCTTGTATATTACTTAGTATCATACTAGCTTGTATATTACTTAATGGAAGCATGGGATATTCACAGTTATATAACAGTCTTGCTAAACATGGTAGTATGCTACTTGGTTTTATCTATCTTAATATGTGAGTATACGTATTGATAGAGCTCTTAGGATCTTGCTTGACTACCAGCGTTGTGATGGCAGTCACACTAGTGGGGGCTGGGTAGTCTACAAGCACATCCTTTTTCAGGTCCCTAGTCGTAGGATTATCGAGACAGGGCATCGATACTCCAGAGTAGACTAGTGTGTACGCTTCTCATCCCAGTTGGGGAGATGGTCTGTCCCACAGCCGTCGGTATGTCGTACGGGAGATAGTATATAGGTGCTCGTTGGGTTACGGGTATACCGGACAGGACTCGCGGGGAACTGTTGGTTGGTATTATACCCGTCGTCAGTTAACAGTTCCCAGGTGACAGGAGTACAGCATAGTCCGCAGACTTGACACTGCTACTTCGCCTCGAGTGTGTCACACTGTTCTTAGATTGCTACCCTACCACGGCTCAAAAGAGTCGTGCAAACAGGTAGCAGTTGGGTGCAGTCCCGAGCACTTGGAGGCAGTGGCGGTTAGACTGGATTCGTCTCTCCGGGTATTGAGAGTTGATATCGCGCTGTGTCAGAGAGCCATTACGCAAAGTCCCTGGCCAGGGCAAGCGAGATTTACTGGTAGGTTCCAGTTGTTTCTCAGGGTGTAATGGGCTACGCTCCGACACGACTTATACCGCTATTAGGGGACTGACGCTTGCCGCCCCCTAGGCCCGATATGCGATAGTCTTAGACGAACAGACCGGACTGTACGGAGATTGTCACATCAGGCTTAGTAGGAGTTCGGATGGGTTTCCTCATCGGCCTTCTTATCGACATCTACCTGGGGACCATTACATACAGCTAGTGCCGCTTGCGGTCTGTGGTTAAACCCACTGCCAGCGTAGTAGTCGAGTCTTTAGAGTTCCACACAGAGAGTTTCCCTACTCCAGGCGAAACGATATAGAGGTCGTATGGCTTTACGACAAGGGTTCAGACGCATACGTATGTTTACGCACGTACGACATTCGGACAGTTTTTACTAGCCGGCTTTGGTTTAAGCCAGATTCTAGTATCGGATTATTGGATTTAAACAGTCTAAAGTTTTTCCGTGTTTTAACGGATAGGAGGGGCGTTCTCGTAATTTCGTGAGAAGCTTATAGAAGGATGGTGACTTGAGGGTTTAAGTGGAATTTGCATTTATTGTGTTAATGACTCATTTGTGTGATTCATTCGTGGAGTTAATGCATCACTTATTGATCTAATGACTCATGAGATGAATCACTCAAATGAATAAATGAAGCATGGTTGTTAAATGATTTAATTATTTATTTCATAAAAGATAATGCTTCATATATTCAAATGAGTTCATTATCTCTTCTCATTTTTTCTTATGCTCGCCTTCTCTCTCCTCAAGCTCACTCTATCTTCAAACCCAAATCCTACCACTCATGTGTTGAGACCAAGGATTAGAATAGACTAATTAATCCATAACCCTTCTCTATATCATCTAGGTACTTTGATTAGCAACTAAAGAAACCTAGTTACCTCAAGTTTAGAGGTGAAGCTTGGAGTAAAGCTCTCGGGTGGATCATCTACTACATAGAGAAGGCCGGAGAGGAGGTGGAGAACGAAAAGACGAAGGACACGGTTCATTAGGTATAATCACTTCTCATAGTAGTTAACAACTTCTATGTTTCTTGTTAGTTATAGTTTAGCAAATATTCTCGGTTAGTCGATGTTTACGCAAAGAACAAGATCGTTTTTTATTTTTCCGCCTCCCCGCAAGTCATGGGGTGTTGTACATCGACTTACACTTAAGAACAAGGTTATCCCTCTCGTACTTGTTTCTTGGGGAATCGCTCACACGGAGAATCGACTTGGGAACGAGAAGACGAGATTCGACAGAAGTTTCCACACCTGTTCTTATAGATTCTTGATTGTTTATCTTTTCTTGTCTTGGGAATTTCGAGGACGAAATTCTTTTTGTAGTTGGGTATAATGTAACACCCTAGTTCATTTATACCAATTCTATTTTGAGTATTTCTTTATTTATGGTATTTTCCTGATTTATTGTGTTTTGGGTGCGAATAGTGTATTTGACATCTGTATTTGCATCCGACCCGACCCGCTTGCTGGAAACCCGTCTTAATTCCTGTTTGTGATTTATCCTAGCTTGTTACGTGGATCCATGCACTTTCATATTATACATACTGCATACTGGTATTATATCTGGCATCTGCATATTTTAATATAACAGTTAAAGTCACATAAAATATTTTAAAAATACATTGTATGGCCTGCATGATACCCCTAACCTTGTCGTAGCATCCGCGCATCTTGTTCTCGTCCCGTTCTGTGAAACAGACTTGTTTGGATGGCTACGCGCACATACGTGCATCCGTTCTTGGGGGTATGCATTTTCGTTACCCGGATATCCAATTTAATTTTGGTCGACATGTATATTTTTCGTATTTTAAAACTGAATTTTTGGACCCGACCCGGGCATGTTTTGGAATAGGTTTGTATTAACCAGAATATTAAATATTTTATTAATATAATGTTTTAGATATTAATACGAATTAAAATTTAAATAACGAACAGATTTTTTTAAATTTAATCCTAACAAATTCTAAACAGCACTCAATCTCTCCTTCTCTCACTGACACTCTCTTTCGTCTTTCCTCTCTCTCTTTCTCTCTCTTCTCTTTGCCTCTAGCTCTCTCTCACACACACAGAGCACACACACTCTCTCTCTTCCTTTCTCTCTCCTCTCAATCCCCCTCTCTCTCTCCTCTCGCAATCACTGTAGGCTTCTCGATTCTGCTCACCTCCCTCCTCTTACACTCACCTCCCTCTTCTTTCCCTCTTCTCTATTTAAAACCCCCGAGCGCCCCCACGAGAAACCCATAGCTCCACAAACCCTAACCCTAAACCTAGCCCCTTTGCCTTCTAAACTCAACCCGAGCCCTACCTAAGATCCCTGCATACCCAACAGCCAAACCCCGATCAAGAAAAACCCTAGCCATCACCTCTCTCCTGTTCCCTGCACAGAAACCCCAGTGAGCACCAACCCCACTTCCCTTTCTTCTTCTTCCTCTTCCTTCTTTTCCTTTGTCTTTCTCTTTTCCTTGAAATCTTGTTTTTTTCCAGCAATCGTCGGAGTCGCGTCTCCGCTGCCAATCCAAACGATCCAGTGAACGTATCTTGCCTGCGTGATCATCCTCTCACCTTGCCTAGACCCTTCTCGCGTGCCGTGTGTGCGTTGCGACGATTTACCGACGTCGGACGTGCCGTACATATCCGTATTGTGATCCATCGAGGCAAGATCATCTTGCTACATGCTATGTATATTATTATGCATCCATATGAATAAAATGTTGCATGTTTATCACATTATACATCCATATTAAAGTTTTACCGTTTTCAGATACCCGTATGCATCCATATCATTTAATATACATATAGCTGCATCTACAGATCATATTAACTCATGTTATTATTGTAGTAACACCTCATGCTTAATAATGTGCATCCCACTTAGACTTGGAGCTGTAAATGTAACCCCGGATCGATATTTGTGCATCCATACCATTAATTATATATCTAGTTGCATGTCATATCACGTTATTTCATATTACTGCTACATTAACACCCCATGCTAGATAATGTGCGTTCTACATAGTAATGGAACTGTAGTTGTAACCCTTGATGGTTATTTGAGCATCCATGTTTATCTGTGTATACATACCATTAATTTTGCATACCTAGTTGGACGTCATATTACATTAACTCATATCATTATCACATTAGTACCCCATGGTTGATATTGTGCATCCTGCTTAGTCATGATGTAACCCCTGATAGATAATTGTGCATCCATGCTTTTACTGTACATCCGTACTTTTACCCTGATCCAATACTTGCTACATTTTACTGTTGATCACCCATGTGATACACTGTGCACCACTTGACATGACCTGATACACCACTACTTGACATGTTACCTGATCCTGTTTCTAATGCCGACAATCCTGACATGTTGTCCCAATGGACATATCCTGTTGTCTGTATAGACAAACCTGTTCCTGCTTGATTCTGTGTTGGCATTAGCTTCAGATTTATCAATACCCGACTTGAACACATAACTTGGGGGTAAGGGGAAATCAAGAATGTAACTGAACGTAACTCAAAAGGCTATTACATCATGTTACCGTGGTCCCGTGGGGAATGAATGGGACATAGACTCACAGTCTATCATATCTTGTTACCGTGGTCCCGTGGGGAATGAACGGGGTATAGACCGATGGGTTACGATGAGGATTACATTAATTGATTTCGAATAAATTTAGAATAGATAACCCAGTAGCACAGTTTAGTTTTACCGCTGCACTTCGCATATACTGTTACACTTCATTGTTTTATATCCCTGCTCACTTATTACATTCATGTTACCTTTTTATAATTCATGTCTGCATTCCTGTTACCCCCTGTTTATATTATTGTTGATATTGTGACGCGCTGACGTCTGGATTTTGCATGGCCCAGATCCGCTACCCTTGTCGCAGGCTGAACAGGAGTACTTCAGTCGACTGGACGAGCAGTAAGGACCCTGTTAGTATTTTAGTTAGTTTCTTTCAACATTTTCATTCCTGATGTGAGCCCGTATTTGGGACGTACATTCCAGATTGTTATTGTTTATTGAATCTATTGCTTCCGCATATTATTTCTTGACTCATTTATTCTGGCTCATGGACATGTATTAGATAGTTTATTTTATTTTTTCCTGCTCTTGATATCTCTAGACAGCCGTAATGTGACTGTGGAGGGATGTTTCCTAGCCACAGGTAGCATGGTTGGCTCTGTCATGTGCGGATCTTAACGCACTCTGGGAAGCGGGGCGTGACAAATTGCAGCCGCACCAGAGTGAAATCTGGGGATTTTTGGTGGCTAGCCTTGTTTTGTGATATCTAGACTAACCCCATGTGCAAAATCCCTTGGTTTGTCCTATAGAGAAATCTGGGAGGGGTTTTCCTAGGTTTCTGTTTTCGTGTTTTGCAATTCTGAAACTTGGGTTTTGGTATTTGATATCATTTTGGGTTGTTTGGCGTTTGTACGTCAACAACAAGGGTTGTTTGGTTGATTTTTTACGCGTAAGCCATAGGTTCTAACCTATAAGCAATGCGCGTGCCGTATTAGATTTCGGAACTTGATGTAAATAGCGATTTCGATTATGCATTATTATAGGTACCTTCGCATGGATTCCAAGGCGACGGAGCGTGGCGTCATCGACTTCGGCGAGTAAGGACCAGGTGAGTAGATCTATATCTATGAGGGATGTCAGGTAGATGGCGTATAGCACCCCCGCAAATATTAAATGGAAACAGATCTATAGGATACAGTCGTAGAAACATAGATTAGGAAACTAGGGATATAGTTTAAAAGATAGTTAGTGATAATATTAGTGATTGAATATATATATATATATATATATATATATATATTGAGATATGAGAAAGCTTTTGGGGATATGAAAATTGAAAGCGAATTACGACTTATAGATAGGTAATTACACTAGAATAAGCATTGATTTTAGCGTAACATGAAACTAGATTAATAAAGTAGAATGTATATATAAAATTTGACTTAATGTGATGAAAAGAAAATACGTTGTGATATGATAACTTGATGATATGTTGGTATACGGATACGAGTCGATATGTGATAATTGATACCTTTGCCGGTCCCATGATCTGAGATTGATACGGATGGAACCTGAGAGATAGGTAAATATATTTATATGGATAATGTTGTGAATCTCGAGTGATAAGCCGTACGAGACGTGACGTCCGTACCCTCCCTGTCACATAGGTTATTAGGATCCAAAATTGTTTAATGACGCCGTACGATGAGTTACCGTACGTGATGAGTTAATTGATGATTGATCCATACCTTTGACTAGAGGAGGCCGATTGATAGATTCACCTACTCGGTCATGTTAGATATGTATACCTTATCGCATTTAGCTGATTATTTACTTTATGCTACATTCATGTCATTACCATTGCATTTCATATATTTGTGCTAGTACACCTGCACCATTATCGATGATGCGTATGTCACACTTACACAGATTTGCCGGCTCATACACTTCATCATCGATAATTGCCATGTCACCACACAGTAGAATAGCTGCATCATGATATGACTCCTTGCATAATTTACTTTCTATAGTTACATATACACCTTTATACGATGTTGCGTTTGACTTTGGAGGAATTGGGAACCGCGGGATATATTTTAAAACTGGATTCATTTTAAAGAGCGGTTTTCCCTTGATATGTGCATATTACTGTTCCATGTTGCATTATATACAGATATGCTTATATTTCTGTATTATGTCGCATACATCATGCTTTATGAGTATACGCATTTAAGATATGCTGTTTTCATGAAATTTCTGGATTGAGAACCGTGGTTATTTCAAAATAAAGTATGTATTGTTTTAAAAATCTGGTTTCTCTTGATATGATATTTGTATAGTCCACCATGAGTTTTCTCGGCTCTTGAGTGATATCATACACCCAATTCGAGGAGGAGGAGGAACCGTCTGCGGGTACATGGTGGACCCGGTGAGATACCCCGGGGCAAGATGGTCGCAGATGATGGCGTTGAGCCTGGCAGGGGAGCACTACCTACTGGTGATAGTATTTGGACTCGGCGGTTATCCGGAGGATACCGACCGGAGTCATGAGATGGATACAGGCCAGTCCGGATAGCCGGAGCCCGAGATATGAGGATTTACGTGTCGATGCTGGACACGGGTTTCATGATATTTTCGAGTGTCGATGCTGGACACTCAGGTTCCATGATTTATTGTGTCATTGATGGACACACATTCTTGATATCCTCATACATTTACATGCATATGCTTTTACGATGTTTTGAGTGGACGAGGTCCACATGCATAATGGCATTGATTATATTATTGGATGATATCCACTTGCATACTGGCATTTATTTATATTGTTGGCACATATTTACATACGATCACCCTAGATGTCATAGTATTACCTTTATGATCTAGTTGACCTAGAAAATCGTTATTTTATTCGATTTCTACCTGTTGATGTTTTCTACTCACGAGTTGGCAACTCACCCCCGTTGTGCCACAGTTCTTGCAGGTTGACCGCATGGATCGGTAGAGGTATCGTTGGCACACAGCTTGCTTTTGGGTGACTTGCTTTGGTAGGTGGGACAGTTGTATCGTGCCCACTCTTGTACTTATTTTTCTTATTGTATCTAGTCAACTCCATCAATCAAAACTAGAATTTGTATAAATAGTAAGACTTAGTGAGACTTGTATTTGCGAGACTTGAGCGATGGGCTTTTATGTTCACTTTTTGGGTTGATGTCTTGCATTATTCTTTATCTTTTGTGCCGATCTTCGCCGATTGGGCGTCGTATACTTGTTTTATTACTTTCGTGGTTGTGATCCGCCGTTTGGCGAAGAGCTAGCTCCCGCTTGGGGATGCTTTTTATATTATCTTGTATTTGTGGTTTCGGATCAAAATATACAAAGGAGGTGCTGCCCAAATTTTTAAAAGACGGACATGTTTTACAACAAGTAGGATAAACTTGCATTTTTCATGTTCCCTTTTTTATGCATTTAAGAAAAACACTTTTCTTCATTATACGTGATTTCAAAAATGCACCTCTTTTATTTCTTTAAAAGGTTTAGATTTCTGGGTCTCAGTTTACTTGGATTACGTTACGTCTTTCGACGTTGCGTGATTTAAGTGCTGGTCACGAGTTAATATTTCGGGTCGTGATAACTATCCAATACACTGGTCCTCAGAAGAGGCTGAACTCATGACTCTGACAGCATCTCTATCATCCAGGTAACCTTGGAAGCCTGAACTGATAACCGCCTCCCAAAGGAGGTTGTCGTTATCCTTTAGCAAGAACATCCTCTTATGTTCTATACCGCTTCCCTTTGTTTCTCGAGGATTGGATTAATATCTGTTTATTGCATCTAGTGCAAAAGTAATATCTGGTGTGTACAATACTTTGCATGATTGACTCAATTGCTTAAGCAAATGATGTGTCATTCATGCCTGTCCCTATCTTCATCAGTCTAAAGACATCCCTTTTAGAGAGGGTGAACCAGTAAGCTAGGAGTCGTTCATTGTAAAATACTTTTAGAATGCAGTATAAGTACCCGATTGGGGAACTTCCCAAATCTAAATCTAAAACCATAGATCTAGTCACCAAAACTCCTGATATACTATCCATATCCAACGTGGAGAAAACACTGTGTGACAACCAAAATCAGACCGATTGTAGTATAGGAACATCACTTTCTATCCGGAGTATGTCATCTAAAACTAAGACAGTACTCCCTAAATCCTTCTTACTAGATTCACCTTTTGTCTTGACGAAGTCAATCACCTTGACTATCACATCAATAACAGATGATCCATCTCCGCTATCCTTGCTTTAGTCTACGAATAGACATAAACATCTTGCACACCTTCCGCTGCTCCCACCGACTATGATAACCCTCTGGCAGAGTCATATACACGTACACTTCCAAAATCCCATTTGGAAAGACGTTATAGTCGTCTACCTGCCAGATACCATAGCCATGAATTGCATTAGTGCCAAAACATATCTATATAGACTTCAGCATAGACACTGAAGTAAAAGTCACATCACATCCTGTTGGCTATAGTGCCCTCAAGTCAATTATTGGATCGCAGACACGTGATTGCAATGATTGAGGGAGGACCTATACCGGTAGAACAGTCTTACTCGAGATGATAGTATGCTATCTGGTTTGTCTTTATCATCGTGTACATGCTTCAGGTGACATTACAGATCACTATTACATGTTGATAGAGCCCATAGGATTCTTTCTTGACTACCAACAGTATGATGGCGATCATATACGTGAGAGTTGGGTAGTCTATAAGCACATCCTTAAAGTGTCCCTAATCATGGGAGTTTCGAGACTGGGCATCGATACTCCATGAGTAGACTAGTGTATACGGATCAAGACCCCAACGAGGGGTGGTGGCCGGTCTCACAATTCATTGGTGTCAGTTGGTTCACCTAAGATAGTATACAGGTGCTCATTGGGTTATGAGTATACCGGACGGACTCGCCGGGAACATGCTAGTTGGTATTATACCTATTGTCAGATAGTAGTTCCCAGGTGATATGTGTACAGGTTAGTCTATCGACCTGAGATCGTCATTTGTCTCGTGTGAGTTCCCATTGTGCTTTGACTGCTACCCTACCATGGCTCAGAGGAGTCATGCAAACAGGTTTTAGTTGGGTGCAGTCCCGAGCCACATGGAGGCAGTAAGCGGATCGTCAAGGGATTCATCTCTCCCGGTATTGGGGGTTGAGGTCGCAGAGTGCACGGATGGCCATCACCAGAAATCCTCGGTCGGGGTAGTCGAGAATTGCCAATCTAGGATCAGTAGTTTCTCAGTTGTTGATAGGTTTCATGCCGACACTAAATGTCAAGTTATTAGGGGTCTGACTTTATCCATCCCCCTAGGCTCAACATGCGATACTCATAGACGAACGGACCGGACTGTATGGATATTGTCACTTTCAGGCTCAGTAGGGTTTCTGGATGAGTTTACTCGTCAGCCTCCGTTTCACTCAATACCTGGGCAGCCGTTACGTACAGCTAGTGCCACTGACGTGCTTGTGGTTAAACCCACTGCCAGCATATTGACGAGTCTTTAGAGTCACACACAGAGGGTTTCCCTGGTTCGGGCGAAACGTTGTAGAGGTCGTATAGTTTTATGTCATGGTTCGATCATATTCGTGCACTTGTGCATGGATCATGATCGGACGGATCATACTAGTGGGCTTTGGTTTAAGCCGGATCCTAGTATTAGATTGTTGGATTATTTTCGTCTCGTCGTATTCGTATTCAGTCGGAATACGGATGCAGGTATGTATATACAGATGAGGGGTATTCTTGTAATTTCGTTACAAGATTATTTTGAAGATTCTATTTCTTTTTATTGTATTAAACATTTAGGGTTTTTTATAAATGTTTAATATTTTGTTGATGTGAAATTGTGAGGCTAAGTCTTGGCATGGTGCATTATTGTGCCATGCTTTATTGTTTATTGTTTTATATTGTGAGATATTTGTGAGGGTTTTATGGTAGATATTTGTGTGATGCTTTTTCTTTTATTACTAAAAAAATACCTCACAATATATCACAATATAAACACATGAAAATGAGAGGGCAGCCAAGCTTCATTCTTTCAAGGATTGCCTTTTTCATTTTATGTTATGTCTTGAGCTCACACTCTTCACACTCCAATGGCTTCTTCTTCACCTCCATCCATACCCTCTCATGTGTTGAGAATCCATGGATGTATTGAGACAAAATGATCACACACACTCTCTACTTCATCTTAGGCACCTAGATTAGCAAACTAGTTGTTCGAGTTACTTCGGTTTGATGCGGGAGCCCGTATTAAGAATCCTCGACGTGGATCGTCTTGGACAAGGGAGACCGGAGAGCGAACTTGTTCGGGACAGCCGCGAGGATCTTGGAAAGAGGTTGAAGACCGAAGGACGCGGATCGATCGGTATAATCTCTGAACACTTTACAGTTAGCTAGTAAACGGTTAATGGTTCGATCCGGGTAAATGGTTGTGGTAGCGCCAAGTTTTACAAATTTTTATTCCGTCTTTGGCCACGGATTGATGGCCGGGGTGCTGCCGTAACCCAACAAGGTATCAGAGCCAACCCATTAACCGTATACTAGTGGTTTAGACAATGTTAAACTATTGAAACCGAAACAAACCCGATTCACTGCCCCTGCACATTCCAGTTTCTATTGATTTATAAAGTGTCTTATAAAATTTTTTTAGTAACTGCAGAATACTACTGACATGACCACTTGACCATACCCCAAATACGAACCCAATCCACCAAAATTTGGCTGAGCACATTGCCAAGAAAACCGAGGAGGCCGACCATTCCAGGGCTTCAGGGTTTCGTTTTTAAGGTGTGGTCATGTCTCTGGAATGTTGGTTCAGTGGTATTGTTTGTTTAGCCCAGTTTGGATATGGTTTTATCTAGTTGTTTTTTGGGCTATTCGGGTGTTATTTCGAACTCGATAATTTCTAACATTGTTTAAAGTTTACAGTATATACATTTCTATCTGCGACCGTGAATGTCATTTGATCGGTATAACATGTCTAATTGCTATAGTTCTTTTAGACGGGTTTGCAAACGTGACATTCACGTTGATGTTCGTGTTGTATTGTGTTGTTGCGGATTCGTTGTGGTGGATATCTTGGGTGCAATGTTAGTACAATTTAGTTTTATTTGTACATTTGATATCGCGGGGCGAGCGTCCGACATGCGGACTGTTGTCACTTCATGTTTGTATATTATTTGTTTGGAGCACGACCGGGTTGAGGTCGATGTCATCGTTGTACATATTTTTCTTTTCAGTACTAGGATTACCCCGCGGTAGAGTGCACGGATAGACGGGTTCCGGAGGGCAACGAGTCCGCATCTCATGGCATTGAGATGGAGGGGCCTCACTCTAGAATTAGAGGGTTATTCGCCGCACTCGTAGGGGGTACAGGTTGACTCAAGGAGGGGTGCTCAAGTTACCAGATTCCGTGAAGTGCTGGGTGGTCCATTCATTTTGATGAAGAGGGCTGCCTCGCTTCTGGTTTTGGCGGGTAACTTGCCGCGCTCGTAGGGGTCTAGGTTTTCATTGCACAGGCTATCCATACAACCCAGGGAACATCGGGTTTCACTTGTGGCTCAAAGGAAACCCAAGGCTCCCAGATTATCTGTATTGTTCTGTAATGCTTATTGGTTATCTATGATGTTGCATTTATCATGCTTGGAGCAATTATTATATATTGTTATATATACTAGTAAATGTTGTATATGTTTTACACCCGAGCTAGTCCAGTCCCCGCTCTGTCGTAAGTTAAGTAACCCAACGAGTGATGACGGGATCCAGTGGCGAACGCGGATGGCATATACGTACATCATATTTTCGTTATTTTCTGGTGTGATTAATTGATGGGACTGCATTGATTTTGATTAATGCAAGGATAAAACAAACTTATATGATGTTGGAACAATTTTCAAAAAGCAGTTATTACAAGGACGTTCTCTTTTGTTTTGCACAGTGGTATTCGGTTATGGATATCCAGCACCTCATTCGACGAGGCAAGGGCTGAGATCCATTCATCGGGAGTTACCCCTTGGGTAGAAGTTTGCGTCAGGGTAATAACTTCACTATAGTCGATTCCTTTTTGCTTTGCGTCGTGGTATTCAGTTTGGAATATCCTGCACCTCATTCGACGAGGAAAGAGACGAGATCCCTTCACCGGGAGTGACCTCTTTAGCAAACGTTCTCGCCACTATATATTTATAAAAAGCTATTCGGTTCCTTCAACGATATCAAGTTCATTACATTACAGGTTTTTTGCCAAAAACCAGCCGTATCCCTCCATCATTTCAGATTAGTATTGCTTAGTATTCGTGCTACGTATGTCGTGCATTGCCGAGGCGTAGTGTCGGTAGCTCTGTAATGCTTTTCTGTCGCATGGATATGTGGATTGGTTAAGACAGTCGTACAGTTATGTTGGCATTGTCAAGGAATTGTACGGATGGGTTTAACGCAATCAAGATAATGATGGGTTGGACTTGACTAGGACTCTTTGATATGTTGGCAGTGTCAAGGTCACTTGGGTCTTTAGGGCAAAAACACACATCAGGAGTTTCAAACATACAGGAAACTTGCCAGGCATGCGCATACTTTCTGGAGTGTGGTGACTTGAGTGGATTCCATCAGGTTATCATGCGATGATAGTTGGATCCCGATAGCCACTGATGAGTTGGTTTACTCCTTGGGTGATCCCGACTAATTCTTCTTTCAGGTTTAGAGAAGAATTTGAGGATACAGTGGGAGACATCCTGATTAGATAAAGTGATTGACCATTCTGATCTAGGTTAGAGTGCACGCTGAGTGTTTATTTTCTCTCTCTCTCTTTGGCAGAGATCATGGCCCAACCCTAGACTATAACTCAGTAACCAAGATAACCGGACCTTCTTAAAACATATTGACTTTTGGATTGTCTGAGTTGCATACCTCATTGCCACTCCTACTTATACCCTTTGCTTTTTCTCCGTAACATTCCGTATCACTGCGAAGATCCACATTTATTGGATATGACCATTGTATAGTTACATATAAACTCGAAGAAACTTGTTTCAGATTCGAGGATGGTTTCTAGTTCTGGAGAAATTGAATAGGACTATTCAATTGTCTTTTCCTTTTATCTTCTCTCAGGTTGTGAGGGCTCCTAGGATTAGGAGATGGTACACCTATTGCGCTTATTGGATAGTCTTCTTCCAAACCATATGCAGGTGCCGAAAGGTGGGGAATGAAGAAAACCAATTAGTCCAAGTGTAGTGTACAGAAGGTAATAAGTAAAGACAAATAAAGGAATTAGAAAGAGGGCAAAGTAAATTGCAACTGCTATCATTCACGACCAAACCACATATTTCATCGCCACTCCTACTTCACCTTTGTATTTCTTAAGAACACCCCGTATCACTACGAAGATCCGCATTTATTGGATAATCCATCATATGGTTATATACGAACTCGAAGGAACTTGTTCCAGTTCGAGGATGGATTCTGGTTAAGGAGAAATAGAATAAGCTTTATTCAGTTGTCATTTATCTTTACCTTCTCTCAGGTTGTGAGTACTCCTAGGATTAGGAGAGTACACCTATTACGCTTATTGGATAGTCTTCTTCCAAACCATAGGTTGGTGCCAAACGGTAGGGAAGGAAGAAAACCATTTAGCCTAAAGGTGGTGTACAGAAGGTAATGGGTAAAGACAAATAAAGGGATTTGGAGAGATGGCAAAGAAATATACGGTTACAGTCATGAATCTGGATAATCGAAAAAGCATTACTAGGAATACCCGGCTACCCCTTCGAAACATTTTAATGTTTCAGTTTCACTATACGTTGTTAATTGAAAACTGATTTCCCAATTAGATCTTTACTTTAGTGTATGTATTTACCAGGTTTGATTCTCACATCTGTATGGTTTTACAGATGATGAGTGGGAGTAAGTTATTGGGAATTAGATGATTACATCCTCCTTATATCGGAATTCGTTGTAATTGGTGATATTTGAGGAAATCGCCTGGCTTTTTGCCTGATGGCAAATATTTGGTTTTGAATATCCGTTGTTATGCACCAATTTCAAACTGATATATCTGTACATTTATTTTATAAAGTGAGATATAACATTTTGATATTATGTCCATGACATTTACCTATATCAGTTGATGGTTAGGTAAGGACCATTAAACAGCGGTGTAATTCTTCATAACCATAGTACGGTTTTTAACCTACGACGCACAGGGTATGAGTTATTCAACTCAGGAGACTTATACAAAGTATTGTATGTTGTCCAGTGTCTATGAGGACAGAGGGGTTGGTCCTCGTACTATATTCTGTTTACTTGTAACTTCTCCAGTTTTGGACAAGTGTTTCATAGAAATACAAGGTCCAAGTTTTGAGAAGTTATAGGTACAAGAATAAAGTAGAGAACCATGTGTTGCAAGTATCTGGATTCTTCAAGGTGATCGAAGATATAGATACTTGTGTTTGGTATTCAGCTGATAGTAATGGTTTTGAGAACTTGCTTCTCTTTCAGGTTACTTATATCTGGATGCACTCCTAAATTGAGTAATGTTGATCGGCCTCTCTCCATTTAGTTGATATGCACTGGAGACAGCAACATGATTTGAATCTGGTTCCAATTAAATCAGTGCCTCTGTTTCTATATTGTATATAGAATGGTCCATATCTTAACGATGTTAAAGTATATGGAGTTGTCCGGCTTATGATTAAAACCAGACTCTGGATAACTCAAGGCACGTTTCTATAATAGCAGTTTGTGGGTTAGCCCAGACTATGACGAGGGTTAACTTTCTACCATTTGGAAGATCAATAATGATATTGTTCTTGACTCGCCACAGTTTTAGTAAAATGGACTTTTTCAGAAAACAATAGTGGGAGTATGGTAGAACTGGAAGTGATTCCAGAACCACAGATGATTACTGAAAATTTAATAGAACCTAAACATTCAATCGGGTTTGAAATTCCATTAGCCACTCCGCGGATATGGTGGGTAACCTCAGATGCCCGAGAGGTACTTCGGTATCCTCAAAGACGGTGACAGGGAGGTTCTTATATATCCAGACTTGCCATTTCTGTTGTTCTAGACTATGAGACCCGGCATGAGGATGAGTATAGCGTCGTTCTAAACTAGCTTTAGAAGTGCACGTGTATATGACTCTGCCAGAGGGTTGTTATAGTCAGTGGGAGCAGTGGAAGCATAGTGGACAAGTAGCTTGTGTCTATTTATAGACCAATGCAGATATAGCGGAGATAGATCATCTATTTTTTATGTGACAGTCATAGGCTTTGACTTCATCAAAATAGGAGATGGATCTGTTAAGAAGGTAGTAGGGTGGTATGTCCTGTTATTTGAATGGCATGCACTTTGTAGGAAGTGATATTCCTATACTACGGTTGGTTATACTGTGGTTGTCACACTGTAGTTTCTCCACATAGGATATGGATATCTGGCATTCTGGTTACTAGATCTATGGTTTTAGATTTAGATTTGGGTAGTTTCCCAATCTGGGTACTTAGACAGTATTCTAAAGGTGCTTTAGAATAGTCGACTCCAGGCAAGGTGGTGTACTTGCAGGTGATGGAGCCACCCTCTCTAAAGGTGTCTTACAGACTAAAGGGGAGAGGGATGTGCATGATTGGCATATCACTTGCTTAAGCAATTGAGTCAATCCTGAGATGTCAAGTACCACACCAGATGTTGTTTTTGCACTAGATGCAATAAGTTGATTGATCAGTCGAAAATACTGCATCTTTTAACCGGCAATTTCCCTATCTTTTGCACTCATCTAGAAGTGTTCGATATTCATATTGCTCATATTAACAAAACATCTCTGAAATACCAGATTTCATGAATTAGACTTTAAAACCGGCATTTCTAGGGAAATTGACTGTATTTCATAGCACGGCATCATTCCTATATTGCGCAACTTGTGTTTCGAAGTCTGTGCAGGAAAATCCAGAAGAAAGGCCAAAATTGTCATTTTGCTGATCAAACATTACGCCAACTCAAAGGCTTGAGATCTGGTAGAAATCTAAAAGGAGTTACAATATTAAACATATCAGGAAAAGGCCCAAGTATCAGCCTAAATAAGTACCAGAGAGCACAAGCATCAAGGCCCATAAAGAGCCGCGGATCCGCGGCGGGAGCCTGCTTACGCCGCGGATCCGCCGCAGCTCTGCCACGTCATCACCTAATTTTCAGGGCATAATTCCTATTTCAGTGCACACATCTCAGAATGACACGTCAAATTCCAGAATTCTCCAGAGTCTTCTGCCAGATCAGCAAGGATGATAAATTAAGCTAATCTTGATTAAGCTCTTAACAAACTATTTCTAGAAGCTCCCCCCTAACTAACTACTTCTAGAAGCCTCTCCCTACAACAAACTTTTGGAGGGAAATTCAAAATTCAAATTCCTAGACCTAGGGTTTTGGAAACCTATAAAAAGACCCCAAGGCTCACAAGAAAAAGGTTGTTCAATCTTTGGTTGTTGAAAGCTATTCTTCTTCAATCTCAAATCTCCCCCATTTTCTAACACAAGTCGAGTGACACGACTTGTGCCAAACCCTAACCTTAATCAAAACCTCAAATTCAAGATCCTTTGAGTTCTAGCAAGCAAGTCTTCAACTAACCTTTAGAAGCGAAGCCGGACTTCAACGGAGCACGAGATCCAAGCCGATCCATGACTCAAGGAGCCGAGCGATGCTAGATTCGACGAGTGAAGTTCCTACCTCTTGTAATTCTTGAGAGTTGTAACTAATTGTTGATATAATAAAGGTGGAGATTCTTTAAACTTGCTTATTTTCAATTCGAGCATTATGATTCATATTCAATTCTTGAATGTATTCTTCGTGATGATGCTTGAATAAAACTCCGCTCGTGGAGGAATCGAGATGATTGTAGAATGATGATGTTGACGAATCTTTAAACGTTTTCTTAAGTCTTATAACAATTGGAAATTCTTGAAAATCGATTGATCGATGATCTAGAACGATGCGAATGCGTTCTTGATTCCTTTCGCACGATCTAGAGATCAAAAATTGATCATTCGATTTCCTAGAAGCTATCTAGTGAATGTGATTCATCGAAAGGACAAAGGATAGGATGAGGAACCCTAATTCTTCGCAAGATCCTTGATCCTCGATGAATCTACATCGATTTAGCATCAATTTGTTAATGGATAAGAAATCGTAATCTTGAATCTTCTTCACATTTACAATCTAATCGATTCCTACGAGCTTTACTTCAAATCTTGAAACCTAAATTGATTGGAATTCTATCGAAACTTGATTCTTGATGTTTATCGTTTTCTTGATTCTTGATTAGAATAATTGATTCTTGAAACTCATCGATAAAAATCTTGAATCGTTTTTGTTTTTTCTTTACTTTTAAATTTTCGATTCAAACAAAACAAAATACGAACGAATAGCGCAATCCCTATGGACGATCCGCACTTACTAACACTCTACAATCCGACACCGTTATTGATTGCGGTCAAATATTTTTGGTTGTGATTTCATATAAGTTTCTAAATACCGACACATCCGGAAAAAGATCAATCATTGATATATTAATCCAATCCTGAAGAAACGTTCGGAAGCAGTTTTTGAACATAAGTGGATGTTCTTGGGATTTGATAACGGCAGCCTCTTTCAGGAGACGGTTATCATTCCAAGCTTCCAAGGTGACATGGATGACAGAGTGACTATCAGAGTTATAGTTTTCCCTCCTTGCGAGGGGCAGTAGTTTGGACAGGTGGTCCACACGGATACTGAGGGGGGCATGGCACAGGATACTGATTAAATTCAGTTGACGATACAGTCTAAGAAGTTTACTGGATTTGGAGTTCATTTATGAACTGGGTCCCATCAGATATCCATGCATATTCTAATACAGGTATTGCTCATTTCGGGAGATAGCTTTCTCCGTGAACTTGAGATAAAGAGAGACATAGAAGAAAAAAACATTAGAGCAGATCCACTCACTGAGGCTATTTCTCGAACGCAATAGTTTTACAAATGAGCTTTGTAAAACTGATTAGTAAAGAAGTTGGGTGTTCGGTATCACACGGGCTGTAAGTATGCGACACCGCAATAATTAGCCTTAAGTGCAAGTGGGAGATTGTTGGCTACAGTGCCCTCAAGTCAATTATTGGATCGCAGGCACGTGATTGCAATGATTGAGAGAAGACCTATACCAGTAGAACAGTCTTACTCAAGATGATAGTACGCTATCTGGTTTGTCTTTATCATCGTGTACATGCTTCAGGTGACATTATAGATCACTATTACATGTTGATGGAGCCCATAGGATTCTTGCCTGACTGCCAGCAGTATGATGGCGATCATATATATGAGAGTTGGGTAGTCTATAAGCACATCCTTAAAGTGTCCCTAGTCGTGGGAGTTTCGACACTGGGCATCAATACTTCATGAGTAGACTAGTGTATACGGATCGAGACCCCGACGAGGGACGGTGGCCGGTCTCCCAAGCCATTGGTGTCAGTTGGTTCACCTAAGATAGTATACAAGTGCTCATTGGGTTATGAGTACACCGGACGGACTCGCCGAGAACATGCTAGTTGGTATTATACCTATTGTCAGATAGCAATTCCTAGGTGACATATGTACAGGTTAGTCTATCGACCTGAGATCGTCATTTGTCTCGTGTGAGTTCCCACTATGCTTTGACTGCTACCCTACCACGGCTCAGAGGAGTCGTGCAAACAGGTTTTAGTTAGGTACAGTCCCGAGCCACATGGAGACACTGAGCGGATCGTCAAGGGATTCGTCTTTCCCGGTATTAGGGGTTGAGGTCGCAGAGTGCACAGATGGCCATCACCAGAAATTCTCGGCCGTGGTAGTCGAGAATTGCCGATTGAGGATCGGTAGTTTCTTAGTTGGTGATAGGTTTCATGCCGACACTAAATGTCAAGTTATTAGGGGTATAACTTTATCCACCCCCTAGGCTCGACATGCGATACTCATAGACGAACGGACCGGACTGTATGGATATTGTCACTGTCGGGCTCAGTAGGGTTTCTGGATGAGTTCGCTCGTCGGCCTCCCTTTCACTCAATACCTGGGCAGCCGTTACGTACAGCTAGTGCCTGGCACTTACCTGGCCACCGTCCCTCGCAGAGTGCACGAAGGCTAGTGGTTACTTAATTAGGCCCACTACTTACGTAGTGGAGAACCTCTCACTTACCTGGCACTTACCTGGCCATAGGAGAGACAAAGAGGCAGTGGAGGATTTATCCCGCGACTTGTCTTTTGGTAGTTAGGAGCGGTCTAGAGATTTGACCTAGGCGACCAATAGAATTAGGGTTTTGTGTGTTGCATTTGTTGTGTTGCATCATTTTTTTTAAAAATCCGTCCAATTTTCAAAACAAACACCGCATTCATTCATTCATTTCCCCTAATTATAAGTCAACGCTGCCACTTGTACTAACCCTTTTTAGTGCAAGATAGGCTGGACACGGGATTCTAGTGCTCGTTTAGTCCGCGTACCCTTTATCGACTCTGAAGTCGGTATTTCTACATTTACCTCTTCTTTACCCACCACCACACCCACATCGATGGATCCGTCTCCATCGAACTTCTTTTCCACTACTCTGCCGCCGTCCGTTGGTGCGCAGAATCCATCTCGCATCTCTCTCCAAGAGAGGTGCTATCCTACACGAGGTCCTCTTTCGACCTGTCTCTCCATTCCACCAGCCAACGGGGAAAATTTTGAAATTAAACCCCAATACATCAACCTTCTACCAAAATTTCACGGTCTTGAGTCTGAAGACGCATATGCCTTTATCACCAAATTTGAAAATGTATGCGCAATGATGGGTACCTCACAGCTTTCTATGGATGCTATGCGTCTACGTCTTCTCCCATTTACCTTGTGCGATATAGCCGAGAAGTGGCTGTAAAACACTACCGCACATTCCATTTCAAACTGGAGAGAATTCGTCAAAGCATTCCTTAAGAAATTCTGCCCATACCAAAAGACAGCTCGAGTACGTAGCGAAATCAATCAATTCACCCAGCTTCCAAATGAACCATTTTCAAAATGTCTTGAACGCTTCAAGGATCTGTTAGTCCAATGTCCACATCACGGAATCCCAAGATGGGAACTGTGCAGAGTCATTTATGAGGGCATTAATCCTAACACAAGACAGACCCTTGAATCCATGTGTCAAGGCAACTTCATGACCAAAGATGATGGGGAAGCCTAGAAATTTCTAGAAGATTTCGCTGAAAAATCTTTACAGTGGGAGGGTGTGAGTCAATCGTCTTGGGATGGCAATGATATTTCCATAAGAGTTAGAGCTGACATTTCAGCTATACACAAGAAACTCGAGACTATGGAAAACAAATTTTTAGCTGCAGCCCTAAATCAAAGATCACTCTCTAAAACTGTATGTGGATACTGTTCTGATCCTTCTCATTTGACGGAAGAATGTCCACGAAATTCTCCGTTTCAAGGTCACGAGCATACCAATGCCGCATTTCAAAGACCTAGAAACGATCCATTTTCTTCCACATATAATCAGGGTTGGAGGAATCACCCAAATTTTGCTTGGAACCAATCACAAAATCAAAATACGGTTCCAAACCAACACAATTTCCAAAGGGTCCCTCCACCACAACAGCAACCACCACAATTGAGTCAGCACCCCTTCCAAGCACAAAACTTCCAATATCCGGTCAACACACCTGCACTGTCTAGTCCTTTACAGTTGACCGGGACTGATGAATCCTCTTCATTTGCACAATACATGAATTTGGTCTTAACAAATATCATGCAAGTTTTGGCTGAAATGAAGTCTTCGGTCGATAAAATTGAGAAAAACTCAGCGTCCCAAGCTGAGAGTATTAAATCGATGGAAGCAGAAATTTCACGATTAAAAGCCGAAATGAGTGCAAGAGAGAAAGGGAAACTTCCAGCTCAACCCTTACCCAATCCTGGCTATTCACATCATGTGAATGCAATCACGTTGAGATCTGGAAGAGTGCTTGACAATCACGTTGGGGAAGAGATTGATGACACTGAAAAATCTATCGATGATACCCCGATTGAGACCTTTCCTGCCACTTCTTCTTCTAATTCTGACCCCAGTTCTTCTACCCCACCACCTTCTTGCGAGCCTATTCTTCGTTTCCCACAAGGCTCGCCACCTCAGCCCATCTCTTCTAGTTCTCCACGGACGATCCCCACTTCTATTCTAGGATCGGGTCCACACACACTTCCTTCTCCTTTGATGGACCCCGACCTTATTGCCCAAGCTCCTTACCCAAATCGGTTAAGGGGAAACAGACCAAGTCCACAAATGGAGAAGATCACTGAAATGTTTAAACAGGTCAACATCAACATCCCTCTTCTAGATGCTATCCAACAAGTCCCCGTGTATGCGAAAGTTCTTAAAGACTTGTGCACTAGAAAGAGGAAGAAACAAGTGCCCAAGAAGATATTCATAGCAAAGACTGTAGACACGGCTTTCCCCCAACAATTACCGAGGAAACGTAAGGATCCGGGATATCCTACGATTTCCATTTCTATCGGGGAGAAACACATCAACCGTGCTCTACTTGACCTTGGCGCAAGTGTCAACCTGCTTCCTTTCTCAGTCTATGAGCAGTTAGGGATTGGAGAGTTGAAACCAGCCCATTGCACTCTCCAGATGGCTAACCGATCAATCACCAAACCTAGGGGTGAACTGGAGGATGTGTTAATAAAAATCGGGGAATTTATATTCCCTGTGGACTTTATTGTAATTGATACACAGCCTGTAGCGAACCCACGGAATCAAATTCCGGTGATTTTAGGTCGCCCCCTTTTGGCCACTTCCAACGCTATCATTAACTGTCGTAATGGTTCTATGACCCTATCCTTCGGGAATAGGTCAATAGAGCTGAACATTTACAGGTTGGGAAGTGTACCCTCCGAACCTACTGCTCAGGTCTATTCTGTCGACTTAATGGATGTCGACAGCAGCGAATTTGACGATCCTCCTGATACCGATCTAGACTCTTTTCATACGTTGTTGTTTGACCCAACTATGTATCATACACATACAGACTCTTCTACTGAGTTGTCCGGGTCAACAATTAACACTGATTATGAAATGTTTTTAGAGTCTGAAGATCACCCCGCACTTTGTGATGACATTATTCTTCGGGGTATTGATGAGACTTTTGAGGAAATCTTCGCTGATGAACTCGCATTTTTAAATGGCACGGGTGTTGAGATGAATCATCTCCCAGTCAATGAAATTGATCCTCCACCCCTTCTTCTGAACTGTAAAAAGAATGCGAGTAATCCATCATATTCACTGCATCATCTCTCCAAAATGAGAAACACACACATTCTATTCCACCACTTACCCTTTCCCCACTTCTTCTTCCACCAACCTGAGCACTACATTGATAAAATTTTCGGATGGTTGGTGTTGACCTTCGGTCTTTGCAAAGCTTAGTATCGACCAATGATTTTTGACCCCCTCATGTGATTTTCAAAAGATTAACATTGCATAACTCAAGTTTGGGGGGGCATTTTTTCTGGCTCTTGAAAAGAAAATTTTCACAAAATGATGAGCCAAGAATAAGTTTGGGGGAGGTTCTTCACTTAAATATTTTGCCCCCAATAATAAATTCCTCCCAAGCTTACAGGTTTTTCGAGATTTAGCAGATGGCAACAGTGAGGACACTGTTGAAAACAAGTTTGGGGGAGGTTTGTGCTTATTTTTGCATCATTTGCATCATACTTTGCATAAGCACAAAACATTTAAAAACATATAAAAATTTAAAAAATTTCAAAAAAATAAAAATATTTTTGTACATAAATAAGATAATAAAAGTTTAGATAGTGAAAAATTACATCCAAAAGATTGGAAAAATTTAAGAAAACCAAGAAAATTAGAAGTTTTCTTAAACGAACTAGTAATAAGTAGTTATGAGCCGTTGTCCCAAGGGTTAGTAAGATGAAAGAAGTCACTAATCTGAGGATAAAAATAAGTCTGAAAAATAGTTTCTATTCTGGAAGCCAAACATTTTGAACGTTGATACCCTACTATTCGCACATACACACGTCTTGAAACCTGGGATAGTAGAGCATACCTTGAAATGCTCTTGTCTTAAAGCCAAAAGTATGAAGGAAATAAAGAAAAATGAAGAAAATATAAAATGGTGAGAAAAATGGACACTGGTTTTTTTATCGCCAAGGCAGCAATAAAAAAATATAGCGAGGGTGCCTCTTCACCTAGTGCCCTAAGGCCAACTGGTCTGGGAGTCACTGCTAAGCCTTAGGTGGTGCAAGACGAGGAAAATACACCAAATAAGCAAGCACATGAGTAATCGGTCGGTTAGTACCTCAAGAAGTATTAACGGTCGCATGAAAGTGTGTGAGCAATCTAATCTAATTATTCATTAATTAAAAAGTACTGAGGCTGATGGGCAAGAGTATGATAGCTTGAATTGAATTCTCCGGGTGTAGGGATGTCTTTACACACACGCAGGGTTATATGATCGATGTTTGGAAGAAAGAAAGGAATGAAGAATAAAGACGATGTTTTATTGAGGGATGATGTGATTTCTAACATCTTTTCATGACTATTAAGATAGGGCTCATGACAACCGAAAAGCTAGCATAGTTGAAAACTCTAATTTTCAAAGTCTTTCTTTTATAATTCTTATCTTTATATGTAACTTTCACGGTCTTCCTTTTATTATTGGATTTTGTGGGTGCAATCCGCTGAAAACCCTCAGGAGACAACACTCCTCCTACTAGGGACACCTAGAGGTTTAAAGGCTTGTTGCACGTGCTCAGTGCAATCGTGTTGCATACGAAAGTGTGCTAGTTAGTTTTTCTCTTTCTTTATTTTCTCCTTTCTTTTTAATATAGTTCGCTCGAGACGATCAAAAATAAGTTTGGGGAAATTTGATCAGTCGAAAATACTGCATCTTTTAACCGGCAATTTCCCTATCTTTTGCACTCATCTAGAAGTGTTCCGTATTCATATTGCACATATTAACAAAACATTTCTGAAATACCAGATTTCATGTATTAGACATTAAAACCGGCATTTCTAGGAAAATTGACTGTATTTCATAGCACGGCATCATTCCTATATTGCGCAACTTGTGTTTCGAAGTCTGTGCAGGAAAATCCAGAACAAAGGCCAAAATTGTCATTTTGCTGATCAAACATTACGCTAACTCAAAGGCTTGAGATCTGGTAGCAATCTAGAAGGAGTTACAATATTATCAGCCTAAATGAGTACCAGAGAGCACAGGCATCAAGGCCCATAAAGAGCCGCGGATCCGCGGCGGGAGCCTGCTTGCGCCGCGGATCCGCCGTAGCTCTGCCACGTCATCACCTAATTTTCAGGGCATAATTCCTATTTCAGTGCACACATCTCAGAAAGACACGTCAAATTCCAGAATTCTCCAGTGTCTTCTGCCAGATCAGCAGGATGATTAATTAAGCTAATCTTGATTAAGCTCCTAACAAACTATTTCTAAAAGCTCCCCCCTAACTAACTACTTCTAGAAGCCTCTCCCTACAACAAACTTTTGGAGGGAAATTCAAAATTCAAATTCCTAGACCTAAGGTTTTGGAAACTTATAAAAAGACCCCAAGGCTCACTAGAAAAAGGTTGTTCAATCTTTGGTTGTTGAAAGCTATTCTTCTTCAATCTCAAATCTCCCCCATTTTCTAACACAAGTCGAGTGACACGACTTGTGCCAAACCCTAACCCTAATCAAAACCTCAAATTCAAGATCCTTTGAGTTCTATCAAGCAAGTCTTCAACCAACCTTTAGAAGCGAAGCCGGACTTCAACGGAGCACGAGATCCAAGCCGATCCACGACTCAAGGAGCCGAGCGATGCTAGATTCGACGAGCGAAGTTCCTACCTCTTGTAATTCTTGAGAGTTGTAACTAATTGTTGATATAATAAAGCTGAAGATTCTTTAAACTTGCTTATTTTCAATTCGAGCATTATGATTCATATTCAATTCTTGAATGTATTCTTCGTGATGATGCTTGAATAAAACTCCGCTCGTGGAGGAATCGAGATGATTGTAGAATGATGATGTTGACGAATCTTTAAACGTTTTCTTAAGTCTTATAACAATTCGAAATTCTAGAAAATTGATTGATCGATGATCTAGATCGATGCGAATGCGTTCTTGATTCCTTTCGCACGATCTAGAGATCAAAAATTGATCATTCGATTTCCTAGAAGCTATCTAGTGAATGTGATTCATCGAAAGGACAAAGGATAGGATGAGGAACCCTAATTCTTCGCAAGATCCTTGATCCTCGATGAATCTACATCGATTTAGCATCAATTTGTTAATGGATTAGAAATCGTAATCTTGAATCTTTTTACAATCTAATCGATTCCTATGAGCTTTACTTCAAATCTTGAAACCTAAATTGATTGGAATTCTATCGAAACTTGATTCTTGATGTTTATCATTTTCTTGATTCTTGATTAGAATAATTGATTCTTGAAACTCATCGATAAAAATCTTGAATCGTTTTTGTTTTTTCTTTACTTTTAAATTTTCGATTCAAGCAAAACAAAATACGAACGAATCGCGCAATCCCTGTGGACGATCCGCACTTACTAACACTCTACAATCCGACACCGTTATTGATTGCGGTCAAATATTTTTGGTTATGATTTCATATAAGTTTCTAAATACCGACACATCCGGAAAAAGATCAATCATTGATATATTAATCCAATCCTGAAGAAATGTTCGGAAGCATTTTTTGAACATAAGTGGATGTTCTTGGGATTTGATAACGGCAGCCTCTTTCGGGAGACGGTTATCATTCCAAGCTTCCAAGGTGACATGGATGACAGAGTGACTATCAGAGTTATAGTTTTCCCTCTTGGCGAGAGGCAGTAGTTTGGACAGGTGGTCCAAACGGATACTGAGGGAGGCATGGCACAGGATACTGATTAAATTCAGTTGACGATACAGTCTAAGAAGTTTACTGGATTTCGAGTTCATTTATGAACTGGGTCCCATCAGATATCCATGCATATTCTAATACAGGTATTGCTCATTTCGGGAGATGGCTTTCTCCGCGAACTTGAGATAAAGAGAGACATAGAAAAAAAACATTGGAGTAGATCCACTCACTGAGGCTATTTCTTGAACGCAATAGTTATACAAATGAGATTTGTAAAACTGATTTGTAAAGAAGTTGGGTGTTCGGTATCACACGGGCTGTAAGTATGCGACACCGCAATAATTAGCCTTAAGTGCAAGTGGGAGATTGTTGGCTATAGTGCCCTCAAGTCAATTATTGGATCGCAGGCATGTGATTGCAATGATTGAGAGAAGACCTATACCAGTAGAACAGTCTTACTCAAGATGATAGTACGCTATCTGGTTTGTCTTTATCATCGTGTACATGCTTCAGGTGACATTATAGATCACTATTACATATTGATAGAGCCCATAGGATTCTTGCCTGACTACCAGCAGTATGATGGCGATCATATATATGAGAGTTGGGTAGTCTATAAGCACATCCTTAAAGTGTCCCTAGTCGTGGGAGTTTCGACACTGGGCATCGATACTTCATGAGTAGACTAGTGTATACGGATCGAGACCCCGACGAGAGACGGTGGCCGGTCTCCCAAGCCATTGGTGTCAGTTGGTTCACCTAAGATAGTATACAAGTGCTCATTGGGTTATGAGTACACCGGACGGACTCGCCGAGAACATGCTAGTTGGTATTATACCTATTGTCAGATAGCAATTCCTAGGTGGCATGTGTACAGGTTAGTCTATCGACCTGAGATCGTCATTTGTCTCGTGTGAGTTCCCACTTTGCTTTGACTGCTACCCTACCACGGCTCAGAGGAGTCGTGCAAACAGGTTTTAGTTAGGTACAGTCCCGAGCCACATGGAGGCACTGAGCGGATCGTCAAGGGATTCGTCTTTCCCGGTATTGGGGGTTGAGGTCGCAGAGTGCACGGATGGCCATCACCAGAAATTCTCGGCCGTGGTAGTCGAGATTTGCCGATCGAGGATCGGTAGTTTCTTAGTTGGTGATAGGTTTCATGCCGACACTAAATGTCAAGTTATTAGGGGTATAACTTTATCCACCCTCTAGGCTCGACATGCGATACTCATAGACGAACGGACCGGACTGTATGGATATTGTCACTGTCGGGCTCAGTAGGGTTTCTGGATGAGTTCGCTCGTCGGCCTCCCTTTCACTCAATACCTGGGCAGCCGTTACGTACAGCTAGTGCCACTGACGTGCTTGTAGTTAAACCCGCTGCCAGCGTATTGACGAATCTTTAGATTCCCATATAGAGGGTTTCCCTGGTTCGGGCGAAACGTTGTAGAGGCCGTATGGTTTTATGATAGGGTTCGATCATATTCGTGCACTTGTGCACGGATCATGATCGGACGGATCATACTAGTGGGCTTTGGTTTAAGCCGCCTAGTATTAGATTGTTGGATTATTTTTGTCTCATTGTATTCGTATTCAGTCGGAATACGGATGCAGGTATGTATATACAGATGAGGGGTATTCTTGTAATTCCGTTACAGGATTATTTTGAAGATGCTATTTCTTTTTATTGTATTAAACATTTAGGGTTTTTATAAATGTTTAATATTTTGTTGATGTGGAAATTGTGAGGCTAAGTCTTGGCATGGTCATGCTTTATTGTTTATTGTTTTATATTGTGAGATATTTGTGAGGGTTTGGTTTATGAATAAAAGATATATTTTATATCATGCTTGCACCTCTCTATCTTTTGATGTCTTGATTCAGCGCTGATTAATTTATTTACTCGTTTCGGAGTTTGTAGTTTATTCACTCATTTCAGAGTTTTTAGTTTATTCAATCATTCTGGAGTCTCTAGTTTATATACTCATTTTGGAGTTTATAGTTTATTCACTCATTCTGGAGTCTCTAGTTTATGTACTCATTACGGAGTGTTTTTAGTTACCTCCCTTGTGTTTACAGGCAAACTTGTCCTAACGTTGTACGTAGATAACCCCCATTCTTTTATGACAGAGGACCGTTAGGTTTATGGTACTAGGGTTTTAGTCTGTGGTACCGTCGCGCTGGCTGATATATTCATCGATATGCAGTTTTTAAGCCGTTGTTCAAGTATCCCCACGACTGTCGTGTCTCTGATCCCTTCTGAGACTAGACAAGACATCTTCAAGTAATCTTCTTAGGTTAGAGTATTTATATTACCATCAGAAGAACAAACGCTAGGTATTTGCCGTAGCGCTTTTTACTTGAGGTTAGGCTCACTTTTGAGCCCCGATGATTCATAACCGCACCCTTCTGGGGTGGGTGATCTCCAACTATCTTTAGGCTTCGGATATACTGTCGTCAAGACCTGAAGTTAGGAATATGTCGTCACTTCGTTTTTGCTTTGACGATATCGCGCCGATTCTTTGATGAAGTAGGGTAGAGACATCTATTGGACCTTTATGTTGTATGTATTGCAATTGATGTCCGGAGCTAGGAATATGTCATTGCTCCAATTTTCATTTGATAGTTGCGTCCGCATCCTGATGAAGTGAAGGGGAACGCCGAGATTGTCTCTAGATTGTATATGTACTGTCGAGACTTGTATCTAGGATTTTGTCATTACTCCATTTTTGCTTTGACTTTTGGGTCCCCTTTTTTTGATGATGACATTGCGTTTGCATCCTGCCGGAATGAGAAGGAATGCCAGGATAGTCTCTAAGTTATATATCTACCGTCAAGACTTGGAGCTAGGATTTTGCCATTACCCCATTTTTTCTTTGACCCTTGGGTTTCCTTTTTTGATGATGACGTTGCGTCTACATCCTGCCGGAATAAGAAGGAACGCCGGGATAGGCTTTAGGTTATATATCTACCATCAAGACTTGGAGCTCCTTTTGACAAAGCATGGTGGGAAAATATGGTTCCCTTTCTTTATTTGTGCTCATGGATCATATACAAGAGTCAATATGAACATACTTGCAAGGCTGAAAGATTTATTTTTCATATTTATTAATTTCTTTCTGCGATGCTCTATCTTTTCAGTTTTTTATGTCGTGAAAGTGACGATTGCCCAATCATTTCGGCTATTTATTGCGGTGCCCAATCATTTCGGTTATTTTTTTTACTCGCTGCTTTTTATTGCTAGTTGCCCTACCATTTCGGCTTTTTTGAGTTGGGGATTTGAAATCTGATCCCAATCTTGGCATCAGCATCGCTGCCACTGAAATACTGCTAGGAGCGAATCATCATTTGCCGTAAGAGACTTGAAATTTGATACCTATTTAGGTATCAGCATCGCTACAACCGGGATATTGTCAGGAGCGAATCATCATTTGCCTTTGTTAATTTAGACAAAGGTGGCTTAGCAAATAGGGTTAAGCGAGCTATTTTCCTAGAATTTAATTCCATATAGGGAGGCACCCTCACATGTTTAACAAGTGACCCCGATGAGTTTTAACCTGTTTTACTTGGTGCCCATATGCCTTGCATATGGGCTCTCACGTGTTTAACACGTACGGTCGGTTTGGCCTTTAGCTACTTACTCTTAGTGCTTATATACTTTGCATACAAGAAATAGAATTTAATTGTATGTATAGAGATTAACTCTATCTGAAGCCAATGCTTCAAAAAGGTGTTCTCATGTGTTTAACACGTGACCCCAATGTGGGTTTTAACTATTTATTTAGCGTTTATATGCTTTGCATATAAGCGCTCACGTGTTTAACACGTGAGGCCTATTTAACCTTTATTTTGCTAAAATTTATAAAAATTAAAACTTAAAAAGAAGTTAATGTATTTTGGTCATCCATTATACTACCTTATCCTACAAACCCTAACAAGCGAGAATTTACGCGCTCATGGGGATAAACGAAGTAAAAAAGGAAATATTAAAGATCAATGAACCCATAAGAAATAACAAAAATAAAAATTGCGGAAAGTAAATGCATAAATTAAAATGCGGAAAGTAATGAGACAAGATAAAAAAATAATCTACCTTTTATTGAATAAACAATTGCATTACAGACTTTGACTGCTCAAAAACTAAACTACAAATCCTAGTTTTCTCGAGAGATCTAGATTGCTTGATCTGTATATCAGTCGATAGATTGATCAATTAACCCTAACTGCTCTCGGTCCTTTTAATAGGCTCTGGATCTTGAAACCTTAAACTTCATCTTGAAGTGTGTGCAAAGACGGTCAAGCCCCTAAATTTTCACATCCAACGGCCACCAATGAACCGCGCTTCCGCCGCCCTTTACCTCCTTTAGCCGTGGATCCGCCGCCTTATGAGGAAGTTGTGTCTCCACATTTCTCGTCTCTTCTTCTCTTGATATTTAGAGATCCTTCTGATAAAAATATTCTGAAAATATCTCTCTCTCTGTGTCGTTACAAGATTCTTCTAAAATTCGACAGATTTGGTATGGTAATTCGATTTGATGTGGATCTTCTACTTGTATTTTAGCCTGGAACTAATTTATTATAATACCTGCACAATATCTCAAATCAAATTATTAGTAGCATTTGGTTTATTTGAGATAATATTCCAACCAATTAAATTACGGATATGATATCTTAATGGTTAAGAATATTTAATATGACATGATATGCATATTTTAATAATTAATAATCTCATGGATATTTTATTTAAATATGATATGCATATATTCCCCAATTATATTAATTATAAAGTAAGAAACATATGTCAATAATCTTTTTACAAATAAACCCACATATGTTCTTAAATTACAAATAACACCATTTAGTAATTAATAAGAAAAGGGAAAATAACCGTACAAATGTGCAATAAATATGACTAATCACCATCAACCACTTCGCCATCTTCTTGTTCAGGTCGTGACTGAACTCCAGCCCCGAAGTCCTCACCATCGATGCATACAATCCTCGCCTTCTTCTTCGCTTAACACCCAAGACCACCATGGGCAGCAGCCCTAATCGTCTTTGACTTCATCTCCAAGCCGAGATCAAGCTTGGATTTTTCTTTGTGTTTCCATTGTTTCGTTTTCGTTTTGCTCCGTTCGTGTTCGTATCGGCATTCATCGAGACCGAGGCGAGTTTCTAACTTGCTAAATGCTATAGTTTACGCAATATATATATATATATACACACACATATATACATATGGCCATAATATTATTGTTATTATTATTATACTATTATATATAATTCGTATATCGTTAGACAGTTTAACATTAATAAGTTTTTACAAATTTTAGTTTATAAATGTTTATGCAAGCAAATCTAAATAATAATGCCTAGTAATTATAACAAACTATTCTAGTATGGCTAAATTGTTAAATTGAACTGGTAGGAATTGATATGGTCATTTCTTTACATAGTATTTCGCACCTAGATAACGGTTACAACTATATTCATCATGATCTGTTTACACAATGTTATTACGAAATAAACACTTAATCTAATTTAATACACCATCCCTGACATGTTGTAACCTGCCAGACTGTTACCGTTTTGTTATCATGCTAGTACCTGTTCGCCTGTAATACTTATTGATGCTAACAATCCTGATTTGTTGTCCTGATAGACGTAACATGTTGTCTTAATAGACATAACATGTACTTGCTTGTCCCTGTGTTGGTATTAGGTAGATATTATTGTCATACCTGACTTGGAAAATGAAACCTGAGGGAAATGATGAAATCAAAAGTGTAACTGAAGTGTAACTCAAAAGGATATCACATGTTTCCATGGTTCCGGAGGTTAACAAAACAAAATCATTATTGATTTATACATCTTACATCCGTGGTCCCGGGGGGTAACGGGATATATACTTTTGATTTACATGGAGGAGTACATTAATTAGTTTCAAATATATGTATGATAGATAATCTAGAGACATGGACCCATAGGATACACATGACATGTTTGACTACCTATACCTTGCTTGCAATATCACCTGATACTACTTTTGTTTATACTCTTGATACCCCACTCTTGCCCATGACATCCTATATAGCATATCGTTCATGCTATTATTATGATATTTATGATGCACTGACGTTTGGGTTTTACATGGCCCAGATCCTTTGACCTTATCACAGGAGGATCAGGAATACCTTAACAGGATTGCCGAGCAGTAAAGAGCGTTCCGCTATTTTCATTTGGTTATGTTTTTTATTTATTTTTCTAGTTATACATTTGTCATTGTGATCCCCTAAGGGACGAGTCTAGGATATTATTTCTTTTGTTGGATCTTTAATTATTTCCGCTATCTTTTCGTTATTATTTATTGTGGCAGTTTGGACATGAGATATATAGATGTTTATTTACTGTTCTTGATATCTGATTGACAGTTGTAATGTGATTATGGAAGGATATTTTCTCACCATAGATAGCATGGTTGGCTTTATTACGTTCCGTATTTATGTATTTTGGGAAGCGGGGCATGACATCGGGCTTCAGGCATGGTCTCAAGTTTGTCTAAAGAGCTCAAAATGACATATCTTTTATTCTACAGAGCACCCGATTAACCCCAGAATTGAATTGAAGATCAAAACTTCATGGAAGCCTAAATTTTGAGAATCTTAAATCATGTTTGAAACTCTAGGAACTTTAAAACCTAGTATTTGCCATCAACTATGCCATACAAGTGATATAGTCTACTAGAAACTACCTTATCACCTTACCACTACAAACACTCTAACATCATATCACTACAATAACTATAAATCTTTAAAAAGGTGATTTTGAGTAGAAAAATTAGTTTTCATGGAAAGCATCTTAAAAACAACCCTAGTAAAAATGATATTTTACCTCTTTTGAAATTGAAAGGGAAGAGATCCAAGCTTTAGGAGCTACCAATGGATCAAGCTTGAAGAACTTGACAAATGAAGAAGTTTGGACCAAGAAAATATGATTTTGGAGTGTTGTCATGGCTTGGTGGTGTTGGGATTTCCTCAGCACCTAGCCTAGGGTTTGCAAGCATCAAGCATGCCACAACAAAAAATTAAGGGGGTGCTAAGCAAACATCCAAGGATTCATACTAGAAAACTAGGGTAACAAAACATGAAATCAAACATTACATAGGAAGTGAAAAAGAATACAACCTTTATAGACCCGGTCCTTCACTTCTAAAGCTCCGTGTTGACGTCCCTTCGCTGCGATCATCGATATCCCGAACTCTAGTATGGCTTCCCTCGGAGAAATGAACAGATTTGCTCGTAGTCTTCGAAGCCGAAGATTATCTAGGTCGAGGAGACTCAAACTCAAGCTAACCCTTCACTAGGTCAAGAACTTTGTGAAGAGAACACCTTATAATACCCAAGCAAGTGTATAAGATGATGAAATAGGAAGTGATCTCACTTTAGATTTTATTTTCTCACAATATTTCTTCATCGATCCAAAACTAAGAGAGCTTTGGAGTTGTGAAGAAGAACATGAAGATGAGAATAACAAAAGAATAGAATGAGGTTAGAAAATCAACCATGGGTGAGTATTTGTCATAATAAACCATTATAAAGAATAAACCATGAGTTAAGAGAATGGTTGGGTTAATAAAAATCTAGGATAATACAAAATTGGTGGACTAAGTCAAGGAAACTACAAGCATTTCCAAGCTTCCAAACCCTTGAGATTTTCCACCTAATTTTGCATTTACCCTTAATAATTAATTACCCCCATTATCTTAAATATGGTATAGTTCTTATACACTCATGTTTGATGTATAACCAAGCATGATATAATATATATCTCATATACATCATTCATGCTCAAGTGAGAAAAAGAAATGGTCAAGTGAGCTAAATATTAGTTAATGTAAAGTAATATATCAAATATATAATTATACATTAAATCACTAAATCAACACTTGATTTAATGATCCGGTCATATCCCATATAACCGACTAATATCATGTGTACCAATCTATCGAATCAACACTTGATTCGATAACCCGGCTATATCGCATATAACCGATCGATGATACTAATCGCGAGAATAGAATACGGTATCACATACTCGTATCAATCTCGGTCCTGCACATATCACATATGTGCTCCTACTTCATTTCGCTTGAGCTAGAAAACCTCTGTGTAGGACTCTAAAGACTCGTCAATACGCCGGCAGTAGGTGGTGATCATATCAGTCACCCACAAGCCGCAAGCGGTCGGCTAAACGTAATGGCCACCCGGGTATTGAGCGATCAGAAGATCAACAAGCAAGCTTGCTCACACTCCTGCGAATTCAATCAGTAACACTACCGTACAGTTCGGTCTGTTCGTCTGATATGTCGCATATCTCGCCTAGGGGTGGTAAACGTCAGACCCCAGTAGCTTGATAAGTCATGCCGATGTATGGTCCATTGTTGGAGATAGTGCCCTCAGAGTCAATTATTGGATCGCAGGTACGTGATTGCAATGATTGCGGAGGACCTATACCGGTAGGACAGTCTTACTCGAGATGATAGTATGCTATCTGGTTTGCCTTTATCAGTTGTGCACATGTTCAGGTGACTGATTACATGTTAAACTTTGATAGAGCCCTTAGGATCTTGCTTTACCACCAACTGTATGATGGCGATCATATACGTGAGAGTTGGGTGGTTTATACGCATATCCTTAATTGTGGTCCCTAGTCGTGAGAGTTTCGAGACAGGGCATCGATACTCCGGAGTAGACTAGTGTATACAGTCGAGACCCCGACGAGGGGCGGTGGCCGGTCTCACAAGCCACTGGTGTCAGTTGGATCACCTAAGATATATACAGGTGCTCATTGGGTTATGAGTACACCGGACAGGACTCGCCGGAAATCTGCTAGTTGGTATTATACATATCGTCAGATAGCAGTTCCCTGGTGACATGTATACAGGTTAGTTCATCGACCTGAGGTCGTCATTTGTCTCGTGTGAGTTCCCACTGTGCTTTGATTTCTACCCTACCACGGCTCAAAGGAGTCGTGCAAACAGGTAGTTTTTGGGTACAGTCCCGAGCCACATGGAGGAACGTGAGCGGATCGGCAGGGGATTCGTCTCTCCCGGTATTGGAGGCGAGATCGTGCTGTGTCTAGGAGAGCCATTACACAAAGCCCACGGCCGTGGCAGGAGATTTACTGGTAGGTACTCCAGTAGTATCTCAGGGTGTTATTAGGCTACACTCCGACACGACTTATACTGCTATTGGGGGTCTGACGTTACTAGCCCCCTAGGCAGATATGCGATACTCATAGACGAACGGACCGGACTGTATATACATTGTCACTGTTAGGCTCAGTAGGGTTTCCGGGTGAGTTCGCTCATCGGCCTCCCTTGAGGTCAGTCCATGGGCAACCGTTACGCATAGCTAGTGCCGCTGACGGTTTGTGGTTAAACCCACTGCCAGGGTACTGACGAGTCATTAGAGTCCCCCACAGACAGTTTCCCAAGTTCGGGCGAAACGTTGTAGAGGCCGTATGGTTTTATGGCAGGGTTCGGAAAATGCACGTGCGTTTACGCACGTGTTATTTTTCGGGCAGATGATACTGGTCGGCTTTGGTTTAAGCCGGATCCGAGTATTATATTGAGTAGATATAATATCTTTGTCTCAGTTGCATTTGTATTCAGTCGTAATACAAATGCGGGTATATTTATACAGTTACGGGGTTATCCTGAAAGTCGTTTCAGGATCACTTTTGGAAGTTGCCAGTTTCCAGTTTTCTATCAGCCGTCTTTTAACATTCGGTTAAAGACGGATTTATCTTTTCTTGAGATGAGTTTGGAAGGTTCTAGAAGCATCTAGAAGGTGGTGACAAGGCTTATGACTCACTTGTTCCTTATTGGTTGCTTTTGGTGTGTTCACACTTTGTGTTCACACTTGAGATATTTTCTTGTGTTCACACATGATATTTCTTTCTTGTGGTCACCCTCTTCTCTCCTACACTCACCCCCCTTCCTATATATGGCCGGCCCCTTCACCCTCTCTCTCTCACTCTCTCACTTGAGTTTTCATCTGGTAAAAAGACTATGATAGATTTTGGGGTGTATGGAATTTCACAGCTCATTTCATTCCATCACCCGATTCGAGTGGCAACTTCATTAACCATTCATCCATAGCTTTGGACGGAACGAGACAAAGTCTTCTACTCATTCTCTACATCATTCTTGGTCGTCTCTTTTAGCAAACTTGACGACCGAGTTGCCTCAAGTCAGAGGCGGGAGCCCGTTTAAAGAATCGTTGACGTGGTGCCACCTGGACGAGCAGATCGGAGATCGAAGAGATCGGAGCATCCGCAACGGAGCGTGGGATGATGGTTAAAGAACGAAGGACTCGGATCGTTCGGTATAACCTTTCTACACTCTTTACAGTTTGTTAGTTTAGCAATAATGGCAGATCCGGGTTAAAATATATGATAGCGCCAGTTAAAAAGTTTTTGTTCCGCATTTGGCGTCTGTAGACGGCCGGGGCGCTACCGTAGACTTACAGTGGTATCAGAGCCTCACCATTATGCTATACTAACTTGTTCTAACGCGTTTAAAACATCGATCGAACCGGAAATCAAAAACTGAAAAATTCAAGTTCACAGTTTCTGTCGATTTTAAATGGAGTCCTAAAATTATTCTACATATCACAGAAAGTTGTGCAGGGTTTTAGAAGCACACCGACCAAATTTGAGCACGTGATTCCACCAAACTGCCGCGGAATCACGGCCAAACCCATGGTTTGGCCGCGCATCCGCGGCCGTTCTATTGAATCAGTGCACCAAATTTGCACAGTGTCTTCTCTGTTGGAATTTGGGGTTTTTGGTATATATCTTTTGGGCCCAGATTTTGTTACTGTTCAACAGATGTTCGTGGGGCCCACTTCGTGATATTTAGTCGATCAAAATTTAAACAAGTTAGTTTACAGTGCTTACATTATATCTCCGACCGGGAATGTCATTTGATCGGTAAACCGCGTCTGATTGCTATAGTTCTTTTAGACGGGTTTGCGAACGTGACATTCGCGTTGATGTTCTGTGTTGTGCTGTGATGTTGCGGATTTGTCATGGTGGATAGCAGTGTGCAATGGTAGTGCAGTTTGAGTTTAATTTTACATTTGATATTGTGGGGCGAGCGTCCAACATGTGGATTGCCGTCACTGCCTGTTGTATAATATTCTTTTGGGGCACGACCAGGTTGCGGTCGATGTACCTGTTGTACTATTTTTCATTACTGTACTAGGTTTTACCACGCGACGGAATGCACGGATAGCCGGGTTCTGGTGGCAACGGGTCCGCATCTCATGGCTTTGAGAGGCAGAGGGGCCTCACTCTAGAATTGGCAGACTATTCGCCGCACTCGTAGGGGGTACAGGTTGACCCAAGGAGGGGTGCTCAAGCTACCGGATTCCGTGAAGTGCTGGGTGGTCCATTCACTTTGCTGTAGTGGGCTGCCTCGCTTCAGGTTTTGGCGGGTAACTTGCCGCACCCGTAGGGGTCTAGGTTTTCATTGCACAGGCTATCCACACGACCAGGGGAACGTCGGGTTTCTGCAGCGGCTCTGTGAAACCCGGGGATCCCAGATTATCTGTATTGTTCTGTGATGCTTATTACTTTTCTGTAATGTTGCATATTATCACGCCTGGAGCGATTATTGTATATTGGTTTATATACTATTAGATGTTGTATATGTTTTACACCCGCGCTAGTTCAGTCCCCGCTCTGTCGTTAGTTAAGTAACCTAACGGGTGATGACGGGACCCAGTGACGAATGCGGATGGCATATACGTACATTTTATTTTCGTTCTTTTCTGGTGTGATTGATTGATGGGACTGCGTTGATTCTGATCAATGCAATGTAAAGAAAACCTGTTTACAGTTGTTGGAACAAATTTAAAAAGTGTTATTGCAAAGACGCTTCCTTTTGTTATGCATAGCGGTATTCAGTGGAATATCCTGCACCTCATTCGACGGGGCAAGGGCCGATATCCCTTCACCGGGACTGACCCCTTGGGCAGAAGTTTGCGTCAGGGTAATAACTTCACTATAGTCGATTACAAGTTGCTTTGCATCACGGTATTCAGTGGAATATCCTGCACCTCATTCCACGAGGAAAGAGCCGAGATCCCTTTACCGGGAGTGACCTCTTTAGCAAAAGGTTTTCGCCACTATATTTTAAAAAGCTATTAGGTTCCTTCAGCGATATCAAGTTCACTACGTTAAAGGTTTTTCGCCAAAAACCAGCCGTAGCCCTCCGTCACTTCTTTTGGGTATTCAGTAGTATTCAAGCTATGCATTTTAGCCAAATTTAAGGCATAGTGTTTGGTAGCTGCTGGGTATTCATTTGTTGCATATATAGATGAGTTGGTTTGGGACAGTCGTTCTGCCATTTGGCTAAAGCCAGGGGCATGTGCGGGTTGGTTCAAATTGACAAGATAGTGACGGGTAGAACTTGGCATGTGACTTATGACATTTTGACCAAACCCAAGGTTATAAGAGCATGGGGCAAAAATCATATCGGGAGTTTCTAAAGAAACTGAAACTTGCCAAGTATGCGCATACCTTCTGGAGTATGAGTAACGTGGATGCATTCCATCATGTTATCATGCGATGAAAGTTGGATCCTGATTCCCACTGATGAGTTGGTTTACTCTTCGGGTGATCCCGATTGATTCTTCTTTCAGGTTTGGAGGAGAATTTGACAGGACAGTGGGAGGTTTCCGGATTAGATAAAGTGATAACCATTCTGATCTAGGTTAGAGTGCACGCAGAGTGTTTCTTTTCTCTCTCTCTTTGGCAGCGACCTTTGACCGACCCTAGACTATGACTCAGTGACCAAGTTGACCGAACCTTCTTAAAATACTGGTTTTTGGATTGTCTGAGTTGCATAAATCATTGTCACTCCTTCTTTTACCCTTTGCATTTCTCAGAACACCCCGTATTACTACGGACGTCCACTTCTATTGGATAGATCCATCGTATGGTTATATACGAACTCGAAGGGACTTCTTCGAGGATGGATCAAGGTTCAGGAGAAATAGAATTGGTTTATTCAGTTGTCTTTTATTATCATCTTCTCTCAGGTTGTGAGGGCTCCTTGGTTTAGGAGAGTACACCTATTACGCTTATTAGATAGTCTTATTCCAAACCATAGGCAGGTGCCGAAAGGTAGGGAATGAAGAAAACCAATTAGCCTAAGTAGGGTGTGCAGAAGGTAATATGTAAAGACAAAATAAAGGAATTAGAAAGAGGGCAAAGTAAATTGCGACTGTTATCATTCACGACCAAACCACGTACTTCATCGCCACTCCTATTTCACCTTTAAAAGAATAAGGTATTATTCAGTTGTCTTTTATCATCACCTTCTCTCAAGATGCGAGTACTCCTTGGTTTAGGAGGGTACACCTATTATGCTTACTGGATTTTCTTCTTCCAAACCATAGGCTGGTGCCGAACGGTAGGGAAGGAAGAAAACCATTTAGCCTAACGATGGTGTACAGGAGGTAACGACTAAAGACAAATAAAGGGACTTAGAGAGATGGCAGTGAAATATACGGTTAAAGTCATGAATTGGATTATGGAAGAGGCATTGCTATGAATACCAGGGTACCCCTACGAAACATTTTCATGTTTCAGTGCATTGTTAAAAGAAAACTGTTTTCCCAATTAGATACTTACTCTAAGGGTATGTATTTAGCAGGTTTCATTCTCATATCTGTATGGTTTTACAGATGATGAGTGGGAGTAAGTTATTGGGAATTAGGTGATTATCCTCATTATATCGGAATTCGTTGTAATTGGTGATATTTGAGGAAATCGCCAGGGTACAGTTTTCCACCTACGACGCACAGGTTTTGAGTTGTTTAACTCAGCGGACTTATACAGAGTATTGTATGTTTTCCAAGTGTCCATCAGGACAAAGGGGTAGGTCCTCGTACTATGTTCTGTTTACTTATGACTTCTCTAGTATTTAGACAAGTGTTTCGTAGAAATACAAGGTCTAAGTTTTGAGAAGTTGTGGGTATAAGAATAAAGTAGAGAACCAGGTATCACAAGTATCGGGATTCTTCAAAGAGATCGAAGATGTAGATTCTTGTGATTGGTATTCAGATGATAGTGATGGTTTTGAGAAACGTGTTTATCTTTCGGGCTACTCATAATTGGATGGATTCCTAAGTTGAGTAATGCTGATTAGCCTCTCTCCATAAAAGTTGATATGCACTGAAGACAGCTGCATGATTAGAATCTGGTTCAAATTAAATAAGTGCCAAAGTTTCTATATTGGATATAGAATGGATCATATCTTAACGATGTTAAGGTACGGGGAGTTGTCCGGCTTATGCTTAAAACCAGACTCTGGATAACTCAGGGCACGTTTCTGTAATGGCAGTTTATGGGTTGGCCCAGGCTATGACGGGGGTTGACTTTCTACCATTTGGAAGATCAATAGTGATATTGTTCTTGACTCGCCACAGTTTTAGTAAAATGGATTTTTTCAGAAAACAGTAGTGGGAGTATGGTAGAACTGTAAATGATTCCAGAACCGCAAACGATTACGGAAAATTTAATAGGACCTATATATTCAATCAGGTTTGACATTCCAATAGCCACTCCGCAGATATGATGGGTAACCTCAAACACCCGAGAGGTACTCCGGTAGCCTCAAGGACGGTGACAGGGAGGATCTTGTTTACCCAGACTTGACACTACTGTTGTTCCAGGATATGAGACCCGGTAGGAGGGTTGTCGTAGTCAGTGGGAGCAGCGGAAGTTTAGTGGGCAGGTAGCTTATGTCTATTTATAGACTTGAGCAGTTATAGCGGAGATAGATCATCTAATTTTGATGTGACAGTCATGGGTTTGACTTCAATCAGAATAAGGGATGGATCTGTTAAGAAGGTAGTAGGGTGTGATGTCATGGTATTTGAATGACATACTCAGAGTAGGAAGTAAAATTCCTATACTACGATCGGTTGTACTATGGTCGTCACACAGTTGTTTCTCCAGACAGGACATGGATATAATATTTGACATTCTGGTTTCTAGATCTATGGTTTTAGATCTGGATTTGGGTAGTTTGCCAATGTGGGTACTTTGACAGTATTCTAATGGTTTTTAGAATAGATGACTCCTGGCATGGTGGTGTATCTGCAGGTGATAGAGTCACCCTCTGTAAAGGTGTCTTACAGACTAAAGGGGAGAGGGATGGGCATGATTGGCAGATCACTTGCTTAGGAAATTGAGTCAATCATGAGATGTCAAGTACCATACCAGATGTTGTTTTTGCACTAGATGCAATAAGTTTGTATTAATCCAATCCTGAAGAAACATAAGTACATGTTCTACGGATTTGATGACGGCAGCCTCCTTCGGGAGACGATTATCATTCCAGGCTTCAAAGGTGACATGGTTGACAGAGTGATTGTCAGAGTTATAGTTTTCCCTCTGACGAAGGGGGCAGTATTATGGACAGGTGGTCCAAGAGGATACTGTGGGTGGCATGGCGCCGGATACTGATTAAATTCAGTGATCGATACAGTCTAAGAAGTTTGGATTTGGAGTTCATTTATGAACAAGGTCCCATCAGGTATCCTGACATATTCTAAGACAGGTATTACTCAATTCGGGAGATGGTTTTCTCCGCGAACTTGAGATTAAGAGAGATATATAGAAAGAAACATCTGGGCGGATCCACTCACTGAGGTTATTTCTCGAACACAATAGTTTTACAAACGGGCTTTGTGAAACTGATTAGTAGAGGAGTTGGATGTTCGGTTTCACACGGGCCGTGAGTAGTCGACATCGCAATAATTAGCCTTAAGTGCAAGTGGGAGATTGTTGGAGATAGTGCCCTCAGAGTCAATTATTGGATCGCAGGTACGTGATTGCAATGATTGCGGAGGACCTATACCGGTAGGACAGTCTTACTCGAGATGATAGTATGCTATCTGGTTTGCCTTTATCAGTCGTGCACATGTTCAGGTGACTGATTACACGTTAAACTTTGATAGAGCCCTTAGGATCTTGCTTTACCACCAACTGTATGATGGCGATCATATACGTGAGAGTTGGGTGGTTTATACGCATATCCTTAATTGTGGTCACTAGTCGTGGGAGTTTCGAGACAGGGCATCGATACTCCGGAGTAGACTAGTGTATACAGTCGAGACCCCGACGAGGGGCGGTGGCCGGTCTCACAAGCCACTGGTGTCAGTTGGATCACCTAAGATGTATACAGGTGCTCATTGGGTTAAGAGTACACCGGACAGGACTCGCCGGGAATCTGCTAGTTGGTATTATACATATCGTCAGATAGCAGTTCCCTGGTGACATGTGTACAGGTTAGTTCATCGACCTGAGGTCGTCATTTGTCTCGTGTGAGTTCCCACTGTGCTTTGATTTCTACCCTACCACGGCTCAAAGGAGTCGTGCAAACAGGTAGTTTTTGGGTACAGTCCCGAGCCATATGGAGGCACGTGAGCGGATCGGCAGGGGATTCGTCTCTCCCGGTATTGGGGGCGAGATCGTGCTGTGTCTAGGAGAGCCATTACACAAAGCCCACGGCCGTGGAAAGAGATTTACTGGTAGGTACTCCAGTAGTATCTCAGGGTGTTATTGGGATACACTCCGACACGACTTATACTGCTATTGGGGGTCTGACGTTACTAGCCCCCTAGGCAGATATACGATACTCATAGACGAACGGACCGGACTATATATACATTGTCACTGTTAGGCTCAGTAGGGTTTCTGGGTGAGTTCGCTCATCGGCCTCCCTTGAGGTCAGTCCATGGGCAACCGTTACGCATAGCTAGTGTCGCTGACGGTTTGTGGTTAAACCCACTGCCAGGGTACTGATGAGTCATTAGAGTCCCCCACAGACAGTTTCCCAAGTTCGGGCGAAACGTTCTAGAGGCCGTATGGTTTTATGGAAGGGTTCGGAAAATGCACGTGCGTTTACGCACGTGTTATTTTTCGGGCAGATGATACTGGTAGGCTTTGGTTTAAGCCGGATCCGAGTATTATATTGAGTAGATATAATATCTTTGTCTCAGTTGCATTTGTATTCAGTCGTAATACAAATGCGGGTATATTTATACAGTTACGGGGTTATCCTGAAAGTCGTTTCAGGATCACTTTTGGAAGTTGCCAGTTTCCAGTTTTCTATCAGCCGTCTTTTAACAATCGGTTAAAGACGGATTTATCTTTTCTTGAGATGAGTTTGGAAGGTTCTAGAAGCATCTAGAAGGTGGTGACAAGGCTTATGACTCACTTGTTCCTTATTGGTTGCTTTTGGTGTGTTCACACTTTATGTTCACACATGAGATATTTTCTTGTGTTCACACATGATATTTCTTTCTTGTGGTCACCCTCTTCTCTCCTACACTCACCCCCCCTTCCTATATATGGCCGGCCCCTTCCCCCCCTCTCTCTCTCACTCTCTCACTTGAGTTTTCATCTGGTAAAAAGATTATGATAGATTTTGGGGTGTATGGAATTTCACAGCTCATTTCATTCCATCACCCGATTCGAGTGACAACTTCATTAACCGTTCGTCCATAGCTTTGGACGGAACGAGACAAAGTCTTCTACTCATTCTCTACATCATTCTTGGTCGTCTCTTTTAGCAAACTTGACGACCGAGTTGCCTCAAGTCAGAGGCGGGAGCCCATTTAAAGAATCGTTGACGTGGTGCCACCTGGACGAGCAGATCGGAGATCGAAGAGATCGGAGCAGCCGCAACGGAGCGTGGGATGATGGTTAAAGAACGAAGGACTAGGATCGTTCGGTATAACCTTTCTACACTCTTTACAGTTTGTTAGTTTAGCAATAATGGCAGATCCGGGTTAAAGTATATGATAGCGCCAGTTAAAAAGTTTTTGTTCCGCATTTGGCGTCTTTAGACGGCCGGGGTGCTACCGTAGACTTACATCCATAACGGGCGTGTAACTACTGATAACACTTACCAGTAAATCACATCTACCCTGTCCAGGGATTTCAGTTATGGCTAATCGAGCATAGCTCAACATCAACCCCCAATACCGGGAGAGACGAATCCCCTCCTATCGCTCATTGCCTCCATGTGACTCGGGACTGTACCCAAAAACCACCTGTTTGCATGACTTAGTAGAGCCGTGGTAGGGTGGAAATCAAAGTATAGTAGGAGCCACCCAAGACTCTATGACGATCTCGGGTCAGCAGACTAACCTACACCAGTGTCACCAGAGAACTGCTATCTGACGTGAGGTATAATACCATCTAGGAGTTCTCGGCGAGTCCGTTCAGTATACCAGTCTCCACTGAGCACCCGTATACTATCTCTGATATCAAACACCAGTGGATATAGGATCATCCATCGCCCATCACATGGGTCGAGAAGATATACACTAGTCTACTCTGGAATATCGATGCCCCGTCTCGATATTCCCTCGACTAGGAACATTGAAGGATGAACTTATGGACTACCCTGGCCCCTCTAGTATGAGCTGCATCATAATCCTGGAAGTCAAGTACACATCCTAAGGGCTTTATCAACATGTAACAGAGAGACGGTAAACATACATGTTAAGATAAAGGGCAACCAGATAGCGTACTATCATGTCGAGCAAGAAAGTTCTCCTTATATATGTCCCAGCATCCACTATAATATACATCTCATGTACAATAATGGCCTCTAGTGCATACATACAACTAACAATCTCCCACTTGCACTAAGGCCAGTTGTTGTAGTATAGCATACCCAACACCCTATAAAAGTCCCTCGCAGGAAAGGCCTCAGTGAGTGGATCCGCCGTGTTAACCTCTGATTCTACTCTCCTAACCTCGATCTCTTGGAGATCAGCCATCTCCATGATCAGGTGATACTGCCTCAGAATATGTCTGGGTCACTGATGGGACTGGGGTTCCTAGGACAAAGCCACATCTCCATTGTCACACAATGGTAGGAACCTTGTTCATCTCATGAACAAATATACACCCAGACTTCCTCTTTGGTAGCATCTTTGGAAGCGATGTTACCAGCCTTTATCATCTAGTTTGTCGCGGTATCTAGCTTGGAACTCTTCCAACATACCGTCCCTCCACTGAGGGTAAAGATAATGCATGTGACTGACATTCAATCGTCCTTACCACCCTGGAAGCTATCTAGTGATTCTCCCTTGGATTGATTGATACCATCTTACTACACCTAGTGAGAATCCTAACATCCACTTAGATCTATCTCATAGATCCAAAACCCAGGATTTAGGAGGTATCACCTTAATCCTATATGGAGAATCTATGTGATAAGAGGAGATTGACCGAGTGTAGCATAGGAAACTCCTTTCCTATCAAGAGTATGTCATCCACGTACAATACGAGGAAAACCACCTTTCTCTCTACTACCTTTTTGTATATACAAGGTTCATCTACCATTTTGATGAAGTCAAACGCTTAGACTATCACATCAAAACAGACGTTCCAACTCAGCGATGCCTACTTTATCCTGTAAAGCAACTTGCACATGTATCCGCTTCTCCTACTGTCTATGAAGCCCTCTAGCTGTGTACTTATAGACGCTCTATTTTGAATCAGTATTTAGAAAAGCAGTCATGACACCCAACCACCAGATATCGTAATCATGGTATGTAGTAATGGCAAGTAGGATCCGGATGGACTTAAGCATAGCCACTGGAGAAAAGGTTTCATCATTATCCACGCCTAGTCGATGACGAGAACCTTTTGCAACAAGTCTAGCTTTGAAAGTCTCAACTTTTCTATCTACACCAAGTAATCTTCTCAAGATATACTTGCTCCTGATGGAGATTTAACCCTTCAGATATAGCAACCAAAGTCCATACTTTGTTGGTGTATATGGATTCCATCTCAAATCGCTTAGCATCCATTCTTTCTTACAAAGTCCCTACTCTTGATGGCCTGCTCGAAACTAGTTGGGTCATCATCTCATGATGTAATCCTCACTCCCACTGTCATCAAGAAACCGAAGTATCTCTCAGGCAGATGAGAAACCCTACCAGATCGGCGGAGAGGCTGATGTTCATCGGGAACTATTGAATCCTCCAGTTCTACCAAATCATCAGCTGTAGTTTGTATAGCTGGAACTCCTTCCAGTTCTATAGAACTGACCTTGCCTCGATCTTATCCGGATTTTGCTTTTTGACATAGGCCGGACAACCCCAAATCTTAACTTGCTTAAGAGATGGGCTCTTCCCATACCATATCACATATGGAGTGGTAGGCACTGATTTAATTGGAACCCAATTCAATATGTATGCAGCTTCCCCAAGCGCATAACCCCCAAAAGGAAATAGGTAACTCAACAGTACTCATCATAGAGCGCGCCATATCAAATAGGGTGCGGTTGCTCCGCCCCGGTGCACCGTTATGCTTTGGTGTATACGGAAGACTAATGCTGAGAGAGAATCTCATTCTCCTTTAGAACAGTCCAAGAATTCCATGCACAAGTATTCTCCTTCCGTATCTCATCAAAGTACATAAATACTTATACCCAATTTTGGTCCTCTACTTCTAACTTATATTCATTGAATTTCTCAAAACCTTCAGACTTGTGTTTTAACAGGAACATGAGTCCGAATCTTGAGAGATCATCAGTGAATGTAAGGAAGTACAAAGAACCAGTCCTGGCATGTGTAGAAAGGGGACCTATATACATCGCTATGTATCAGTCCCAAGGGTTCACTAACCCTTTCTCTGTTTCTAATAAACGGAGCTATGGTCATTTTATCTTTGTGACATGACTGGCAAGTTTCACAAGATGTAAATTCAAACTGATTTAAATATGCATCTAAATGTAACTTAGCTAGTCGGGTCGCATTGGTATGACCTAGTCTACAATGCCTCAAGAAGGATTCGTTCATTTCTGAACTCTTCCTCTTGTGTGTGTTCTGTATGTTAAGAACTGTGATTTGATTTAGAACGTATATGCCATTAGATAACGCGCCTGAACCGATCAACTCTTGATATCGGAAATGTTCAAAACATTTATCCAACAATACAAAATTATATCATTCTTTAGTAAATAAAGAGAATGATATAATGTTGCATATCAGGTTCGGTATCTAATAACATTCGTTCAGAATCAATGTATTTGGTAATACAAGGTGATATTTGCCAATTTATTTGGCTGCAACAATTGCACCATTCTCTATACTTAGAGAAAAATCACCCTATTCTTAGTTCTCTACCATTCTGTAGCCCATGTACAAGATTACATATGCGGGATCCTGATCCGGTATCAAATACCCAGGACGTAGAGGATACTGAGAAACAGTTCTTTGTAACGAATATACCTGAAGAAGATGCATCTATCATGCACTTTCTTCGTTTGGGCGGCATGGGAATCCTGGTATTCCCCTATTTCCTGCACGGTCTTATAACAATTATAAGTTGGAGCGGGACCAACGTTCCCCAGCTTAGTATAACAAGCGGGTTCAGTCAATGCATCCATATTATTATCTTGATTAAGGCGTGACAAGGTCGCTACCTGGAGAGAGAGAGAGAAGAAAACACTCTGTGTGCGCTCTTGCAAGATTAGATTGGTTATATATTTTATCTAATCAGGATGGTTCCCACTGTTTTTATCAAATCTTCCTTCAAACCTTAAAAGGAAAGACTAGCCGGGATTAATTACACCCTACAAGTTCGCCAATTTTTTAGCCAGGCCAGTGCCGGTACTTTGAGGGAGGTTTCCCGTGCTTTCGCATAGACCTAATTAAAATAAACCTTGTTTTCCCACGGGCGTAACCCCGTTTACACCTTTCTAGACACCTACTTGATTGGCTAATTGTAAAGTGCAAAACTCTCCAAGGAGTAACTATTACTCGCAGTGGGTATCAGGATCCAACTATCTCATAGAAGGTATGCAATCTCATTGCAAATTTCAACACTTGAAACTCCCGATAATGGTTTTTACCCCTAGTGACTTATGACCTTAACTATGGTCAACAAATCACAAGCACTAGTCAAATTCTACCCGTCATTTCATGATTAATTAGACCCACCCACATGACCCTTAACTATGGTAAACAAAGTCACATGACTGTCCTAACTAATCGCATCATATGCTATGTAGGAAGACATCACTTAGCTACCGTACATTGTGACTTAACTATAGTCAACAAACACAGCACGAATACTAAGTACTCTACTTCCTAAAATGACGGAGGGTTGCGGATGGTTTTTAAGAAAACCTTTAACGCTTTGAACTTGATATCGTTGTAGAATCAAATGGTTTTAAATGGAGTGTTTTTGAGGCTTTTGCTAGTTTCGCTAAAGAGGTCACTCCCGGTGAAGGGATCTCGGCTCTTTTCTCGTCGAATGAGGTGCAGGATATTCACAATACCACTATGCAAAGCAAGAACTAGATAAGCAATCAAAAGACAAAACCGAAGGTTGTAGCATCTGCTAGTTATTGCTAAAGAGGTCACTCCTGGTGAAGGGATCTCGGCTCTTTCCTTATCGAATAAGGTGCAGGATGTTCTCAAAGTAACACCGCTAAGCAAAGCAACAACTAGAGCTACCTGTTTTTGAAAATTCGATTCCACAATATCATTAGGTTTATTTTCCTTTCATTAATCTCATTAATGAATGTCCCATCATTTAAGTTACCTAAACTTCACAGATAAATACAACGTACGCTTATGCCATCCGCATTTGCCGCGATGTCCCGTCATGCACCGTTAGGTTAGGTAACTAACGGCAGGGCGGGGCGGGGCTAGGGCGGGTGTAAAACATAAGCAACATCTGTATAATATATCACATATACTATATACAGTATCTATCTCATCATATCAAATGATCACATCACAGATATCGCAGCAGAAAACAACATATGAAATATAGGATATAATAGGATGTCCGTGTTTTATTTTGAGCCTATATAAAACACGGATTCCACGGTCGTGATGAATAGCCAAACCCACATCCCTAGACCCCTACAAGAGCGGCAAGCAACCCTACCAATTCTAGAGTTAGGAGACCCAGTCTCGACGCCTCGAGATGGTTTCCCACTGGACTCTAGAACCCGGTTACTTATGCTCCCCTCCTTGGGTCTATCCTAATGCGGAAAAGTAAATAATATACATTAACGGTGACATCTTCCTTAACCCGGAAGTGCCCCAATAAAAAATATTACATACATTGAATTTTACATGAATGAAAATGAAAAACTCCCATCTCATAAAAAAATGGCTATTCAAACACGACGATCTAATATAACATATCGAGCAACACATAACATCACATGTCATCAACGTAAGTAAATATGCGTATCCCAATTGTCGTTGACGTATAGCAACGAAATCGGAGATACCCCACATATTACACTTACGGTCACAGAAAAGAAAGTGAAAACTACAACAGTTGGAATCCGCAACCACCTTAGACATCATAAACCCGTAATATCTCATTTTACGGATTTCATAACTAACATATGAATTCCTTAGACATCGTATTCCTAACAATTTTAAACCCCGCATTTTAATCTCGATCTCGAAAACACTTTTCAATATCAAGTCAGGCAATTCAACAAGATTCACGGCATCCTGATCGAATGCTCGTCGGAAACTTTAGTAGATGTCCACACCCCCCGACACCGACGACGAAGTGCACTTAGGCAGAACACCGCGGCTGCGAGCACCCGGACGGATGCGTTTGGCAACGGAGTTCTCCTACAGTGACTTGGTCGGGGTTATGGGGCATGGTTATCTAGTAATGTACCCGGCGAGTATCCGCATACACAACGTGATTGCGACGAACTTTTGATCACATCAAAATACCATGGCAATCGATCAAATGAGACTAAATTGCTAGATTTATAAAATTCAAATATTGTGGATTCCAATTATTGTATCACAATATATTAGACTATGTTAAACGTTTCGACCGAATCAACTAACACCCACATCACCCGATTAGCTCAACACTTGAGCAAAGTTAAAGTATCCAAAACGTGCCACGGTACCTATGATCCCGCCGTAGAAGGGTCAAACCAACGCCTCACCTATGACACCTGTAGGATTACTAGGCACACTAATAAGGCTCTACAAGGCATCGACCATGCCAAAATTTAATTTTTATATGCCGAATAACACTAAGCAAGATCGTATACTAGAGTTTAGGCGAATCTAATAGCAAGTAAACAACTTTACTTAAAGGGAATACGAAATACAACCTTTGTAGATCGGTCCTTCACTTCTTTAGCTCCTTGTTGAAGTCCCTTCGCTGCGATCAAGGTACTCCCGGGCTCTTGCATGGCTTCACGAGGCGAAAGATGCGACCTTGCTTGAAGTCTCCGAGGCCGAAGATGATCTACGTCGAGGGAATTCCGACTCAAGCTCCTACTTCACTAACTAGAGAATTAGTGAAGTAACACCTTAAACTAAAGTGCTAGTCTAGTAGAGGATGGAGAAATAGGAAGTGGGTTCTCTTTAGAATTTTATTTCTCATAAGCTTTCTCATTTTTGATCAAACCCTAGCAAGCTTTTTCCTTTTGCAAATGAAGAAGAAGATGAACTAAAGAAAGAAAAGAGGATAATGATCAAGTGTGTAGGCTAACCATGGTGAGTGGGTATCATATACTAACTCATGGTGAGATATAACCATGGCTAAGTGTAAATGGTTAGGTCAATAAAAATCTAAAGTAAAACAAAACTAGTGGACTTTTTCAAAGCATCCACAAGCTTCTACAAGCTTTATGCTTATGAAAAAATTCCACTAATTTGTAATTACTTTAAATAAATATAAACCACCATTTAAAGATAGAATGGTGTAAGTCTTACACATCCATGTCTAGTGTATCAACAACCATGATACAAAAGTATAACACATTTTAATATATATCATATATATATTGTAAAGATGTGTAAATGTGAGAAAAACCCTAAAGTGAACAAGTGTTAGTAAATGTAAATTAGTATATCTAATATACAATTATACACTTAATTATTAAATCAACACTTGACTTAATAATCCGGTCATATCTCATATAACCGGCTAATATTCATTGTATCGACTTATCGAATCAACACTTGATTCGATAACCCGGCTATATCATATATAACCGACCGATAAAAAAATCGCGGGAATAGAATACGGTATCACATACACGCAATATTCTCGGTCCCGCACATATCACATATGCGCTCCTATTTCGTTTTGCCTGAGCCAGTAAAACCTCTATGTAGGACTCTAAAGACTCGTCAATACGCCGGCAGTAGGTGATGATCACATCACACACCCACAAGCTGTCAGCAGTACCAGCTGGACGAAATGGCTAACCGGGTATTGAACGATCAGAAGATCAGCAAGCAAGCCCGCTCCAACTCCTGTAAAAGCCTGCCGGTAACACTTCCCGTACAGTCCGATCTCCTCATCTGATATGTCGCATATCAAGTCTAGGGGTGGTAAACGTCAAACCCCAATAACCGATAAGTCGTGCCGATGTGAGGCTCATAACGGGTCGAGAAACTACCGGTAACACTTACCAATAAATCTCTAAATCAGCCCTGGCCAGGGACTTCCCTGTTACGGCCAATCGAGCACAGCGCAACATCAACCCCCAATACCGGGAGAGACGAAACCCCTCTTATCGCTCATTGCTGTTAGTTATATGTATGCCCTAGAGGCCATTACTGTACATTGGATGTATATTGTAGTGGATGCTGGGGCATATATAGGGAGGACTTTCTTGCTCGACATGATAGTATGCTATCTGGTTGATCTTTACCTTAACGTGTACACAGGCTGTCTCTCTATTACATGTTGGTAAAGCCCTTAGGATGTGTGCTTGGCTACCTGGACTATGATGCGGATCATACAAGTGGGGACATGGTAGTCCATAAGTACATCCTTCAAAGTCCCTAGTCGTGGGTGTATCGAGACGGGGCATCGATATACCAGAGTAGACTAGCGTGTACCTTCTCGACCCATACAGATGGGCGATGGATGATCCCATATCCATCGGTGTTTGACATCAGAGATGATATACGGGTGCTCAGTAGAGACTGGGTACACTGGACGGACTCACCGAGAACTCCCAGATGGTATTATACCTCACGTCAGATGGTAGTTCTCTGGTGACACTGGTACAGAGTAGTCTGTTGACCCGAGATCGTCATAGAGTCTTGTGTGGTTCCCACTGTGCTTTGATTTCCATCTTACCACGTCCAAGAGGGCGTGCAAAACGGTGGTTTTTGGGTACAGTCCCGAGTCACATGGAGGCAATGAGCGATAGGAGGGGATTCGTCTCTCCCGGTATAGGGGGTTGATGTTGCGCTGTGTTCGATTGGCTATAACAGGAAATCCCTGGCCAGGGTTGCTGAGATTTACTGGTAAGTGTTACCAGTAGTTTCTCGAATTGTTATAGACCTCATATCGACACGACTTATCGAGCTATTGGGGTCTGACGTTTACCACCCCTAGGCAAGATATGCGACATATCAGACGACGAGACCGGACTGTACGGTAGTGTTACTGGTTGGATTCACTTGAGTGTGAGCGGGCTTGCTCGTCGATCTTCTGATCGCTCAATACCCGGGTGGCCGTTACGTTTAGCAGACCGCTTGCGGCTTGTGGGTGTTTGATATGATCATCACCTGCTGCCGGCGTATTGACGAGTCTTTAGAGTCCTACACAGAGGTTTCCTGGCTCAAGCGAAACGAAATAGGAGCGCATATGAGATATGTGCGGGACCGAGAATAATGCGAGTATGTGATACCGTATTTCATTCTCGCGATCAATGTGTCGAATGGTTGTATGCGATATAACCTAGTTATCGATTCAAGCGTTGATTCGATAAGCCGATACATTGTATACTAGTCGGTTGTGTGCGACATGACCGGATCATTGAATCAAGTGTTGATTTAATGATTTAATGCATAATTATATATTTGATATATTACTTTGTATTAACTAGTATTGGTTTACTTTAAATGGATTTTCTCGCTCGGATGTGCACATTGTATATTTGATATAGATTTGTGCACATGATTGTATCATGTTTGATGATGCATACTTACTTGGTTTGTGTAAAGAATTAAACCATGGTTATTTAAATGGTTAGGGTTTTGGTTTTCCTTATTCATTTATTTATCTTTTTCATTTATTCTTTTTGGAAATAAATAAATTGGCATAAGAGGATAATGGTGGCTTAGTTTGTTTTTTAGTTGAACATTCATGAAACTTTGACTAAGTCATCATTCTTATCTCTTGCTTAACCCTAACCATTTGAACTAACTCTAGTTGATTCTCTACACTTAACTATGGTGAAGAATATGATAAGAAGGAATTCTTTTTCAATTATCTAATAATACTTATGATATTCTTCATCTTCTTCTTCTTCACTTCTAGAAAAAGCTTGAAAGCTTTAATGGCAAAGTGAGAAAAAGAGTGAGAAATCCAATTCTAAAGTGAACCCACTTCCTATTTCTTCATCCTCTACCTCTTGCCAAGTTGTATTGGGTGTTTCCTTCACAAGTTTTCATGGCTTGGTGAAGGTGGAGCTTGATCTAGTGATGCTTCGACGTAGATCATCTTCGGCACGTCATCGATGACCTAGCCCGCTTCTTCTCCGATGAAGCCGACGCTTGAGCTCGGGTTTTCGATTTGGACAGCGGAGAGGACCTCATTACGGAGCCGTGGAGGTAGATGACCGGATCTACAAAGGTTGTATATCCGTATTCTCATAGTTAAGTGTTAACTAGTTAGCTTTTTCGCCTAATTTTGTAGCAAACGATCCGTAGTCGGGTCTCTCGGCACCTAGAATTTTTGAAATTGGCATGTTCGATGCCTTGTGAGACCTCACTAGAGTGCCTAGGAACCCTACAGTGGTATCAGAGCCTAGCTAGAGCCTTAGGCGAAGTCTAGACGGAATTTGAACTCCGATCGAATCAAAACCAAAACCCTAAAATTTCTCTCTGTCCTTTTTTGAAAATTGTGGATTTTTCAATATTAAAAATATGCAGAAAATCAAGCAGGGTTTTTTATGAAATACTGTGAAAAACGGAGACCTAAATCCGTCATAACGGCGCGGAACCGCGGCCTAAGCCCACGTGGCGCGGCGGTTCCGCGGCGATACTGTTGACTATTTGACTCCTTTCTGCACAGTAATTCCTATTTTAATATGCTGAGTTTTCTGGGAATTTTTAATATACAGTAAACAGTTGAGTATTTTGGGGTTGTATTGGGAATCGTTGATTCGATCGGATTATCAAGTTTTGTCTATGTGTTTTTCCGGATAATTTTTTTTTTTGAATATGTTAAAAAGTTCGGCCGGATATAAATACCCAATTTTTCCCCTGTCGGGAAATTTCCAAGTGTTGGATTTTTCCGTGGTTTAAAGACGTTCTAAGTAGTGCAAGTAACTCGATGGACCCTCTAGAAGACAACAAACCTTAACTCGATTATGTAACCGTCTTGAACTACCCTTTGAACCTTCGGGTTTGGGGCAGTACGACGTGCCACATGTGAGGCGTTGGCTTGACCCTTCTACGGCTGGACCGTTGGTACTGAGGCACGAACTGAATGTTTTTAGACTTGTTTCATGTGTTGATCTGTATCGGGAAAACTTGGGTGTTCGATTGTTCGATTGGAAAGTTTAACATTTTCTGTTTATCCGGAATGTGATACAACAATTGGAATTCACAAAAGTTATGTGATAACTGGATGAATGTTATAAACATAGCAATTTAGTCTCACTTGATCGGTTGCCACGGAATTTTGATGTGATCAAAAGTCCGTCGCAATCACGTAGCGTACGCGGATACTCCCCGGGTAAACTTAATAGACAGCCTCACTCCATAGCCCCGACCAAGTGACTGTAGGAGAACCCCGTCGCCGAAAGCATCCGTCCGGGTGCTCGCGGCAGCGGTGTTCCGCCTTGGTGCACTTCGTCGACGGTATCAGGGGTGCGGCCGTCTACTAAAGTTTGCGACGAGCATTCAATCAGGATGTCGGGAATCTTGTTGAATTGCCCGACTTGATATTGAAAAGTGTTTTCGATTTTGAGACTAAAATGAGGGGTTTATAATTGTTAGGCATGCGATGTCTAAGTAATTCATTTGGTCAGGCATGCGATGTCTGAGTTGGTTGCGGATTCCAACTGTTGTAGTTTTACACTTTCTTTTCTGTGACCGTAAGTGTAATATGTGATATCGCCGGTTTCGTTGCTATATGTCAATGACAATTGGGATGGACATATTTACTTACGTTGATGACATGTGATGTTATGCGTTGCTGGATATGTTATATTGGATCGTCGTGTTTGAATAGCCGGGGGTTTTATGTGAGATGAGTGTTTTTCATTTTCATTCATGTAAAAACTTGTATGTAATATTCTTTTATTGGGGCACTTCCAGGTAGCGGAAGATGTCACCATTTGTATATTATTTACTTTTCCGCACTAGGATAGACCCAAGGAGGGGAGCACAAGTAACCGGGTTCTGGAGTCCAGTGGGAGACCAACTCGAGGAGTCGAGTCCGGGCCTCCTAACTCCAGAATTGGTAGGGTTGCTTGCCGCTCTCATAGGGGTCTAGGGGTGTGGGTTTGGCTATTCATCACGACCGTGGAATCCGTGTTTTATACTGGCTCGTATTGAAAACACGGACGTCCTAGTATATCCAATATTTCATATGTTTCTTCTGCTGCGATATCTGTGATGTGATCATGTGATGTTCTGTGATAGATACGGTATATAGTATATATGATATATTTTATAAACGTTGCTTATGTTTTACACCCGTGCTAGCCCTGCCCTGCTCTGCCGTTAGTTACCTAACCTAACGGTGCACGAGGGGACATCGAGGCGAATGCGGATGGCATAAGTGTACGTCGTATTTATCTGTGATGTTTAGGTACTTAAATGATGGGACTTCATTAATGTGATTAATGAAATAAAAGAAACCTAAGATGTTGTAGAATCGAATTTCAAAATAAAACAAGGTAGCTACAGTTCTTGCTTTGCACAGCGGTATATATGATATATCCTGCACCTTATTCGATGAGGAAAGGACCGAGATCCCTTCACCGGGAGTGACTCCTTTAGCAATAACTGGCAGATGCTACACACTCGGTTTGTCTTTTGATTGCTTTTAAGAGTTTTTGCTTTGCACAGTGATATATATGATATATCCCGCACCTCATTCGACGAGGAAAGGACCGACGATCCCTTCACCGGGAGTGACTCCTTTAGCAAAACTAGAAAAGCCTCAAAAACACTCCATTTCAAAATTCATTCGATCCTACAACGATATCAAGTTCATTACGCAATAGGTTTTCAGAAAAACCTGTCGTAGCCCTCCGACATTTCAGATAAGTACTAGTTAGTATTCGTGCTGCGGTTGTTTGGCATGCGTCAAGGCGTAGTGTACGGTAGCTAACTAGTGCTTATCTGCTAGCATACGATGCGATTGGATTAGGGTATTCGTACGGCGTTGTTTGGCATGCGTCAAGGGTCGTGCTGGTGGGTTTAATTCAATCAGGAAATGACGGGTTGAACTTGACTAGCAGACTATGGGTTGTTTAGCATGCGTCAAGGTCATAGCGAGCTAGGGGCAAAATATTATCGGGAATTTCAAGTGTTGAAATTTGCAATGAGATTGCATACCTTCTATGAGATAGTTGGATCCCGATACCCGCTGCGAGTAATTGTTACTCCTGGGAGAGTTTTATACATTACAATTAGCCGATCAAGTAGGTGTCTAGAAAGGTGTTAACGAGGTTACGCCTCTGGGAAAACGAGGTTTACATTAATTAGGTCCGTGCGAAAGCACGGGGCACCTCCCTCAAAGTACCGACACTGGCCTGGCTGAAAGATTGGCGAACTTGTAGTGTGTAATTAATCTCGGCTAGTCTTTCCTTTTAGGGTTTGAAGGAAGATTTGATAAAAAGCAGTGGGAGCCATCCTGATTAGATAAAATAATAACCAATCTATTCTTGCAAGAGCGCACGCTGAGTTGTTTTCTTCTCTCTCTCTCCTGGTAGCGACCATATCATGCCTTAATCAAGATAATAATACGGATTATTGACCGAACCCGCTTGTTATACTGAGCTGGGGAACGTTGGTCCCGCTCCAACTTATAATTGTTATAAGACAGAGCAGGTAATTGGGGAATACCAGATTTCCCGTGCCGCCCAAACGAAGAGAGTGCATGTTGATGCATCATCTTCGGGTGTGTTCATTATACAGAATTGTTTCTCAGTATCCTCCGTATCCTGAGTATATGATACCAGATAAGGATCCCAGATATGTAATCTGTTACATAGGGCTACAAAAGGGTAGAAAAACTGAGAAAGGGTGATAAGTTTCATGAGGCAGAAAATGGGGCAAATGTTGCAGCCAAGTCTGTCGGTCACTGTCACCCTGTATTGTAATACATTGATTCTGAACGAATGTTATTAGATACCGAACCTGATATACAAAATCATATCAGTCTCTTTATTAAAGAAATGATAAAATTTTGTATTGTTGGATAATGTTTTGAACATTTCCTATATCAAAAGTTGATCAGTTCAGGCACGTTATCTAAAAGAATTAATGTTCTAAATCAAACTACAGTTCTTAGTATACGGAACACACACAAGAGGAAGAGTTCAGAAATGAACGGATCCTTCTTGAGGTATTGTAGACTAGGTCAGATCAATGTGACCCGACTAGCTAGAGTTATATAAAGATGTATATAAAAATTAGTTTGAATTTACATTTTGTGAAACTCGCCAGTCATGTCACAAAGATAAGATGACCATAGCTCTGTTTATTGGAAACAGAGAAAGAGTTGGTAAACTTTTGGGATAATACATGTTGATGTATGTAGGTCCCCTATCTACACATACCAAGACCGGTTCTTTGTACTTCATTACATTCTCTGATAATCTCTCAAGATTCAGACATATGTTCCTGTTGAAACACAAGTCCGAACCTTTTGAGATATTCACAGAATATAAGTTAGAAGTAGAGAACCAAAATACGGGTATAAGTATTATGTCATTTGATGTGATCGAGGAGGAGAATACTTGTGCATGGAATTCCTGGACTATTCTAAAGGAGAATGAGATTCTCTCTCAGCATTACTCCTCCGAATACACCATAGCACGATGGTATATCGGGGCGGAGCAGATACACCCTATTTGATATGGTGTGCTCTATGATGAGTACTACTGAGTCACCTATTTCCTTAAGGGTGTTATGCACTTAGGAAGTTGCATACCTATTGAATACGGTTCGAATCAAATCAGTTGCCTACCACTTCATATGTGATATGGAAAGGGAATAGCCCATCTCTTAAGTTAGTTAAGATTTGGGGTTGTCCGGCCTATGTCTAAAAGCAAAATCCGGACAAGCTCAAGGCAAGGTATGTTATGTAGAACTGGAAAGGTTCCAGCCATACAAACTACAGATGATGATTTGATAGAACCAAAGGATTCAGTAGATTCCAACGAACCTCAGCCTCTCCGCCGATCTAGTAGGGTTCATCACCCACCTGAGAGATACTTCTGTTTCTCTATGACAGTGGGAGCGAGGATTGCATCATGAGATGATGACCCAACTAGCTTCGAGCTGGCCATCAGGAGTAAGACTCTGTAAGAATGGCTGGATGCTTAGCGATCTGAGATGGAATCCTTATACACCAACAAAGTATGGACTTTGGTTGCTATATCTGAAGGGTTAAATCCCCATCAGGAGCTAGTATATCTTGAGAAGATTACTTGGTGTAAATGGAAAAGTTGAGACTTTCAAAGCTAGACTTGTTAAAGGTTTTCGTCATTGACCAGGCGTGGATAATGATGAAACCTTTTCCAGTACCTATGCTTAAGTCCATCCAGATCCTACTTGCCACGGCTACATACCATGACTACGATATCTGGTGGTTGGGTGCCATGACTGCTTTTCTAAATAATGATTTAGAAGAGAATGTCTATAAGAACACAGCCAGAGGGCTTCGTAAACAGTGGGAGCAGCGGAAACGCGAGCAAGATGTTTTATGTGATAAAGCAGGCATCGCGGAGTTGGAACATCTGTTTTGATGAAGTAGTCAAAGAGTTTGACATCATCAAAATGGTAGATGAACCTTGTATATACAAAAAGGTAGTAGGGAGTATGGTGACGATCCTCGTAGAGTACGTGGATGACATACTCTTGATAGGGAAGTAGTTTCCTATGCTACGCTCGGTCAATCTCCGCTTATCACAAAGATTCTCCATATAGGATCAAAGTGATACCTACTAAATCCTGGATTTTGGATCTATGAGATAGATCTAATTGGATGTTAGGAAACTCACTAGTTGTAGTGAGATGGTATTAATCGATCCTGGGGAGAATCACTGGAAGTGTTCCAGGGTGATAAAGACGACTGAATGTCAGTCGCAGGCATTGTCTTAACCCTCGGTAAAGGGACGGTATGTTGGAAGAGTTCCAAGCCAGATACCGTGACATACTAGACGATAAAGGCAGGATACATCGCTACTAAAGATGCTACCAAAGAAGCTGTTTGGGTGTATATTGGTTCATGAGATGAACTATGTTCCTCCCATTGTGTGACAATGGAGTTGTGGCTTATGCCAAGGAACGCAGGTCCCATCAGTGATCCAGACTTATTCTAAGGCAGTATCACCTGATCATGGAGATGCTTGATCTCCAGGATGATCGAGGCAAGGAGAGCAGACTTAGAGGATAACGCAGCGGATCCACTCACGAAGGCCTATTCCCAGAGAGAGACTTTTATGGGATGGTTGAGTATGAGATACTGCAGCCACTGCTACAGATGGCCCTAGTGCAAGTGGGAGATTGTTAGTTATATGTATGCCCTAGAGGCCATTACTGTACATTGGATGTATATTGTAGTGGATGCTGGGACATATATAGGGAGGACTTTCTTGCTCGACATGATAGTATGCTATCTGGTTGATCTTTACCTTAACGTGTACACAGGCTGTCTCTCTATTACATGTTGGGAAAGCCCTTAGGATGTGTGCTTGGCTACCTCGACTGTGATGCGGATCATACTAGTGGGGACATGGTAGTCCATAAGTACATCCTTCAAAGTCCCTAGTCGTGGGTGTATCGAGACGGGGCATCGATATACCAGAGTAGACTAGCGTGTACCTTCTCGACCCATACAGATAGGCGATGGATGATCCCATATCCATCGGTGTTTGACATCAGAGATGATATACGGGTGCTCAGTAGAGACTGGGTACACTGGACGGACTCGCCGAGAACTCCTAGATGGTATTATACCTCACGTCAGATGGCAGTTCTCTGGTGACACTGGTACAGAGTAGTCTGTTGACCCGAGATCGTCATAGAGTCTTGTGTGGTTCCCACTGTGCTTTGATTTCCATCTTACCACGTCCAAGAGGGCGTGCAAAACGGTGGTTTTTGGGTACAGTCCCGAGTCACATGGAGGCAATGAGCGATAGGAGGGGATTCGTCTCTCCCGGTATAGGGGGTTGATGTTGCGCTGTGTTCGATTGGCTATAACAGGAAATCCCTGGCCAGGGTTGCTGAGATTTACTGGTAAGTGTTACCAGTAGTTTCTCGAATTGTTATAGACCTCATATCGACACGACTTATCGAGCTATTGGGGTCTGACGTTTACCACCCCTAGGCAAGATATGCGACATATCAGACGACGAGACCGGATTGTACGGTAGTGTTACTGGTTGGATTCACTGGAGTGTGAGCGGGCTTGCTCGTCGATCTTCTGATCACTCAATACCCGGAAGGCCGTTACGTTTAGCAGACCGCTTGCGGCTTGTGGGTGTTTGATATGATCATCACCTGCTGCCGGCTTATTGACGAGTCTTTAGAGTCCTACACAGAGGTTTCCTGGCTCAAGCGAAACGAAATAGGAGCGCATATGAGATATGTGCGGGACCGAGAATAATGCGAGTATGTGATACCGTATTTCATTCTCGCGATCAATGTGTCGAATGGTTGTATGCGATATAACCTAGTTATCGATTCAAGCGTTGATTCGATAAGCCGATACATTGTATACTAGTCGGTTGTGTGCGACATGACCGGATCATTGAATCAAGTGTTGATTTAATGATTTAATGCATAATTATATATTTGATATATTACTTTGCATTAACTAGTATTGGTTTACTTTAAATGGATTTTCTCGCTCGGATGTGCACATTGTATATTTGATATAGTTTTGTGCACATAATTATATCATGTTTGATGATGCATACTTACTTGGTTTGTGTAAAGAATTAAACCATGGTTATTTAAATGGTTAGGTTTTTGGTTTTCCTTATTCATTTATTTATATTTTTCATTTATTTTTTTTGGAAATAAATAAATTGGCATAAGAGGATAATGGTGGCGTAGTTTGTTTTTTAGTTGAACATTCATGAAACTTTGACTAAGTCATCATTCTTATCTCTTGCTTAACCCTAACCATTTGAACTAACTCTAGTTGATTATCTACACTTAACTATGGTGAAGAATATGATAAGAAGGAATTCTTTTTCAATTATCTAATAATACTTATGATATTCTTCATCTTCTTCTTCTTCTTCACTTCTAGAAAAAGCTTGAAAGCTTTAATGGCAAAATGAGAAAAAGAGTGAGAAATCCAATTCTAAAGTGAACCCACTTCCTATTTCTTCATCCTCTACCTCTTGCCAAGTTGTATTGGGTGTTTCCTTCACAAGTTTTCATGGCTTGGTGAAGGTGGAGCTTGATCTAGTGATGCTTCGACGTAGATCATCTTCGGCACGTCGTCGATGACCTAGCCCGCTTCTTCTCCGATGAAGCCGACGCTTGAGCCCGGGTTTTCGATTTGGACAGCGGAGAGGACCTCATTACGGAGCCGTGGAGGTGGATGACCGGATCTACAAAGGTTGTATATCCGTATTCTCATAGTTAAGTGTTAACTAGTTAGCTTTATCGCCTAATTTTCTAGCAAACGATCCGTAGTCGGGTCTCTCGGCACCTAGAATTTTTGAAATTGGCATGTTCGATGCCTTGTGAGACCTCACTAGAGTGCCTAGGAAACCTACAATTGCCTCCATGTGACTCGGGACTGTACCCAAAAACCACCGTTTTGCACGCCCTCATGGACGTGGTAAGGTAGAAATCAAAGCACAGTGGGAATCACACAAGACTCTATGACGATCTCGGGTCTACAGACTAACCTGCACAAGTGTTACCAGAGAACTGCCATCTGACGTGATGTATAATACCATCTGGGAGTTCTCGGCGAGTCCGTCCAGTTTACCCAGTCTCCACTGAGCACCCGTATACCATCTCTGATGTCAAACACCAATGGATATGGGATCATCCATCGCCCATCTTATGGGTCGAGAAGCGTATACGCTAGTCTACACTGGTATATCGATGCCCCGTCTCGATACACCCACGACTAGGGACTTTGAAGGATGTACTTATGGACTACCATGTCCCCACTAGTATGATCCGCATCATAGTCCAGGTAGTCAAGTACACATCCTAAGGGCTTTACCAACATGTAACTATAAGACAGTATAAAGAGACAAGTACACATGTCAAGATAAAGAGCAACCATATAGCATACTATCATATCGAGCAAGAAAGTCCTCTCTATATATGTCCAAGCATCCAATATAATATACATCATCTGTACAATACTGGCCTCTAGGGCATACATACAACTAACAATCTCCCACTTGCACTAGGGCCAGCTGCTGTAGTATCGCATACCGAGCATCCCGAAGAGTCTCTCAAACTGTATCTGGGGAATGGCCTTCGTGAGTGGATCCGCAGTGTTGTTCTTCGTGTCAACCCTCCTGACCTCGATCTCCCGGCGATCAACTATCTCCCGGATCAGGTGATACAGCCTCAGTATATGCCTGGATCGTTGATGGGACCTGGGTTCCTTGGATAAAGCCACCGCTCCATTGTTATCGCAATACAAAGGTATTGGATGTTCAATGGATGGAACCACTCCAAGTTCAGTAATGAACTTCTTGATCCAGACAGCCTCTTTGGCAGCATCGTTGGCAGCGATGTATTCAGCCTCCATCGTCGAGTCTGCCACGGTTTCCTGCTTGGAACTCTTCCAGCTAACCGCCCCTCCGTAAAGGGTAAAGACAAATCCCGACTGCGACTTAGAGTCGTCCTTATCATTCTGGAAGCTCGAATCGGTAAAGGACTCCACTTGGAGTTCTCCGTTACCTTACACCAAGAGCATCTCTTTAGTCCTTCGTAAGTACTTGAGAATGCTCTTCACAGCTGTCCAGTGACTCTCTCCAAGATCAGCTTGATACCTACTCACTACACTTAGTGAGTATGCTACATCGGGTCTGGTACATAGCATCGCGTACATGATAGAGCCTACTGCCGAAACATAAGGTATCCCTTGCATGCGAGCTCTCTCCAAATCAGTCTTGGGAGACATCTCTTTGGAGAGAGTGAGCCCTGAGATCGTGGGTAAAAACCCACGTTTGGACTCTTCCATACTAAACCTCTTTAGTATGGTGTCAATGTACCTGGATTGGAACAATCCCAATATCCTTTTAGATCTATCTCTATAGATCATAATTCCCAATATGCAGTAGGCATCACCAAAATCTTTCATTGAGAATCTTTATGATAAGAAGAGCTTGAACGATTGCAGCATAGGAATATCATTTCCTATCAAGAGTATGTCGTCCACGTACAATACGAGGAAGACAACCTTACTCTCTGCCACCTTCTTGTAGATACAAGGTTCATCTACGTTTTTGACGAAATCAAACTCTTTGACAACGACGTCAAAGCAGATGTTCCAACTCTGCGATGCTTGCTTTAATCCATAAATGGATTTAAGCAGTTTGCACACCTTCCCGCTGCTCCCACTATCTATGAAGCCCTCTGGCTGAGTCATGTACACGCACTCTTCTAAATCACCGTTTAGAAAGGCGGTTTTAACATCCATTTGCCAGATTTCGTAGTCATGATATGCAGCGATGGAAAGCATGATCCGGATGGATTTAAGCATAGCCACTGGAGAAAAGGTTTCGTCATAGTCCACACCTGGTCTTTGACGAAAACCTTTTGCAACAAGTCTAGCTTTGAAAGTCTCCACTTTCCCATCTACACCAAGTTTTTTCTTGAAGATCCACTTGCTCCCAATGGGTTTTACCCCTTCAGGAGCAACTTCCAAAGTCCACACTTTGTTGGTGTACATGGATTCCATCTCGGACCGCATTGCATCCAGCCATTTCACTGAGTCCCCACTCGTGATGGCCTGCTCGAAGCTAGTTGGGTCATCATCAACCATGATGCAATCCTCGCTCCCACCATCCATGAGAAAACCGTAGTATCTCTCAGGTGGGTGAGGAACCCTACTAGATCGGCGGAGAGGCTGAGGTTCATTGGGAACTACCGAAACCTCCGGTTCCACTAAATCTTCAGTTTGAGTTTGTGTATCTGGAACCTCTTCCAGCTCTACCACTTTGCCACTAATTACTTTTACAAGAAATTCCTTTTCTAAAAAGGTGGCATGTTGAGCAACAAACACTTTTTGTTCCTCACTGTGGTAGAAAAAATACCCATATGTGTTCTTTGGATATCCCACAAACTTGCAAAGAACTGACCGTGCCTCGAGTTTCTCCGGATTTTGTCTTTTGACATAGGCCGGACAACCCCATATCTTAACTCGTTTAAGATATGGTCTCTTCCCACTCCATATCTCATATGGTATGGTAGGTACAGATTTAGATGGAACTTGATTCAATAGGTATGCTGCTGTCTCCAGCGCATACCCCCAGAAGGAAATAGGTAACTCAGCTGTGCTCATCATAGAGCGCACCATATCTAATAGGGTGCGATTCCTCCGTTCAGATACACCGTTGTGCTGTGTTGTATATGGAGGAGTCAGCTGAGAGAGAATCCCATTCTCTTTTAGGAAGTCCAGGAATTCATTGCTCAAGTATTCACCTCCTCGATCAGATCAAAGGATTTTAATACTTTTCCCGGTTTGGTTCTCGACTTCTTGTTTATATTCTCTAAATTTCTCAAAAGTTTCTGATTTGTGTTTCATCAGGAACACATATCTTATCTAGAGAGATCGTCAGTGAATGTAATGAAGTACGCAGAACCATTCCTAGCATGTGTAGACATGGGGCCGCATGCATCACTATGTACCAGTCCCAAGAGTTCGGTAACTCTTTCTCCGTGTCCCGTAAACGGAGTTTTGGTCATCTTGCCTTTGAGACATGACTGGCAAGTGTCATAAGATGAAAATTGAAACGGATTTAAATATCCATCCTTATGCAACTTAGCTAGTCGTGTCGCATTGATGTGACCCAGTCTACAATACCACAAGAAGGATTCATTTAGTTCTGAACTCTTCCTCTTGTGTGTGTTTGTTATACTCAGAACCGTTGATTGATTTAGAACATAAATGCCATTGCACAACGTGCCTGATCCAACCAACTTTTGGTTTAGGAAAATGTTCATAACATTATCCTGTTATACAAAATTATATCTCTCTTTACTCAACAAAGAAACCGATATAATGTTGCATATCAGGTTCGGCATGAAATAGCATTCGTTCAGAATCAATGTATTACCAGTTGGCAATACAAGGTGATATTCCCCGACGGTTTTAGCTGCAACAATTGCACCATTTCCAACCCTTATGTCTTTATCATCTTCTCCAAGTTCTCTACCTTTCCTAAGCCCATGTAACTGATTACATATATAGGATCCAGATCCGGTATCTAATACCCAGGACGTAGAGCAAATGGAGAAACAGTTCTCTGTAACGAACACACCCGAAGAAAATGCATCAACATGTACTTTCTTCATTCGGGTGGCATGGGAATCCTGGTATTCTCCTATATCCTGTTCAGTCCTATAACTTTTATAAGAAAGAACGGATCCAACGTTCCCCAGCACAGTATAACATGCGGGCTCGGTCAATACATCCAGATTATTATCTTGATTAAGACATGATATGGTCGCTACCTGGAGAGAGAGAGGAAAAAACACTTTAGCGTATGCTCTTGCAAGATCAGATTGGTTATTATTTTATCTAATCAGGATGGCTCCCACTGTTTTTATCAAATCTTCCTTCAAACCCTAAAAGGAAAGACTAGCCGGGATTAATTACACCCAACAACTTCGCCAATCTTTCAGCCAGGCCAGTGTTGGTACTTTGAGGGAGGTTCCCCGTGCTTTCGCATGGACCTAATTAAAGTAAATCTCGTTTTCCCAGAGGCGTAACCCCATTGACACCTTTCTAGACACATACTTGATCGGCTAATTGTCCTGTGTAAAACTCTCCCGGGAGTAACAATTACTCGCAGTGGGTATCGGGATCCAACTATCTCATAGAAGGTATGAAATCTCATTGCAAATCTCAACACTAGAAATTCCCGATAATACTTTTCCCCAAACGATCTATGACCTTGACAAGGTCAACAAACCATAGACCGTAAGTCAAGTTCAACCCGTCATTTCTTGATTAAATTAAACCCACCCGCACGACCCTTGACAAGGTCAACAAGGCCGTACAACTACCCTAAAACAATCTGCATCATATGCATAAACAGGTAAATACTGGTCAGCTACCGCATACTACGCCTTGACAAGGTCAACAAACGCAGCACGAATACTAAGTAGGACTTATCTGAAATGACGGAGGGCTACGACAGGTTTTTCTGAAAACCTATTGCGTAATGAACTTGATATCGTTGTAGAATCGAGTGAATTTTTAAAATGGAGTGATTTTGAGGCTTTTATTAGTTTTGCTAAAGAGGTCACTCCCGGTGAAGGGATCTCGGCTCTTTCCTTATGGAATAAAGTGCAGGATATATCATATACATCACTATGCAAAGCAAAACTCCAAAAGCAATCAAAAGCAAACCGAGTGTTGTAGCATCTGCCAGTTTTGCTAAAGAGGTCACACCCGGTGAAGGGTTCTCGGCTCTTTCCTCATCGAATAAGGTGCGGGATATATCATATATATCGCTATGCAAAGCAAAACTGTAGCTACCCTTTTTGAAAAATTTGATTCTACAACATCTTTTAGGTTTCTTTTCTTTCATTAATCACATTAATGAAGTCCCGTCATTTAAGTCACCTAAACATCACAGATAAATACGACGTACACTTATGCCGTCCGCATTCGCCTCGATGTCCCCTCGTGCACCGTTAGGTTAGGTAACTAATGGCAGAGCAGGGCAGGGCTAGCGCGGGTGTAAAACATAAGTAACGCCTATATAATATATCATATATACTATGTACAGTATTTATCACAGAACATCAAATGATCACATCACAGATATCGCAGCAGAAGAAACATATGAAACATTGGATATACTAGGACGTCCGTGTTTTATTTTGAGCCTCTATAAAACACGGATTCCACGGTCACGATGAATAGCCAAACCCACACCCCTAGACCCCTACGAGAGCGGCAAGCAACCCTACCAATTCTAGAGTTAGGAGACCCGGACTCGACTCCTCGAGTTGGTCTCCTACTGGACTCCAGAACCCGGTTACTTGTGCTCTCCTCCTTGGGTCTATCCTAGTGCGGAAAAGTAAATAATATACAAAAGGTGACATCAACCTCATCCCGGAAGTGCCCCAATAAAAGAATATTACATACATTTAATTTTACATGAATGAAAATAAAAACTCTCATCTCACATAAAAAAAAACCCGGCTATTCAAAACGCGACGATCCAATATAACATATCCAGTAACACATAACATCACATGTCATCAACGTAAGTAAATATGCGCATCCCAATTTTCGTTGACATATAGCAACGAAACCGGCGATATCACATATTACACTTACGGTCACAGAAAAGAAAGTGTAAAACTACAACATTTGGAATCCACAATCTCTTTAGACATCGTAAATCCGAAATATCACATACTTCGCATTTCATGCCTAACTGTATGAATTCCACATATTGTATCACATTCCACATATATAGACAGCATTAAACTTTCCGATCGAATAATCAAATACCCAAGATTTCCATAATAGCTCAACACTTGAGCGGAGTTCAAAAATTCCAGGATACGTAACAGTAGCAACGGTCCAGCCGTAGAAGGGTCAAGCCAACGTCTCACATGTGGCACGCCGTACTGCCCCAAACCCTAAGGTTCAAAGGGCAGTTCAAGACGGTCACATAATCGAGTTAAGGTTTGTTGTCTTCTAGAGGGACCATCGCATCACATGCACGTTTTTCCGAAAGATTTAAACCCGAGAAAAATTCAACACTTGAATGTTTTTCGTGCCGGGAAATTAATGAGTTAATGATATCCGTTCGAACATTTTAATACTTTCTAAATTATCCGGAATAACATAACAAAATTAAATTCTCCGATCGAATCGACGATTACAAAATAAACCCCAAAATACTCAACACTTGAGTCAGATTAAAAATATCCAGAAAATAGCAATCACAGACAAAGAAATTATAGTGTAAAAACTAGGGCATACGTCATCTTTTCTGCCGCGGATCCACGGCCCAAGCGCGGTACGGCCGCGGTTCCGCGGCGGTATGAACAGTGTATTCCCTCGTTTTTCACAAAAAGTCTTATATTTCCCTGCTGAATTTTTTAGGCATTTTTAATATAGAAAAATCCACATTTTTAGCAATTGTCCAGAGAGGGTTTCATTTTGTCGTATTCGGGTTCGTTCGGAGTTTTAACTTTGTTAACACGTCGCCTAATGCTCTAGCTAGGCTCTGATACCACTGTAGGGTTACTAGGCACACTAACAAGGCTCTACAAGGCATCGACCAAGCCAAAATTTAATTTTTATGTGCCGAATAACACTAAGCAAGATCGTATACTAGAGTTTAGGCGAATCTAATAGCAAGTAAACAACTTTACTTAAAGGGAATACGAAATACAACCTTTGTAGATCGGTCCTTCACTTCTTTAGCTCCTTGTTGAAGTCCCTTTGCTGCGATCAAGGTACTCCCGGGCTCTTGCATGGCTTCACGAGGCGAAAGATGCGACCTTGCTTGAAGTCTCCGAGGCCGAAGATGATCTACGTCGAGGAAATTCCGACTCAAGCTCCTACTTCACTAACTAGAGAATTAGTGAAGTAACCCTAAACTAAAGTGCTAGTCTAGTAGAGGATGGAGAAATAGGAAGTGGGTTCTCTTTAGAATTTTATTTCTCACAAGCTTTCTCACTTTTGATCAAACCCTAGCAAGCTTTTTCCTTTTGCAAATGAAGAAGAAGATGAACTAAAGAAAGAAAAGAGGATAATGATCAAGTGTGTAGGCTAACCATGGTGAGTGAGTATCATATACTAACTCATGGTGAGACATAACCATGGCTAAGTGTAAATGGTTAGGTCAATAAAAATCTAAAGTAAAACAAAACTAGTGGACTTTTTCAAAGCATCCACAAGCTTCTACAAGCTTTATGCTTATGAAAAAATTCCACTAATTTGTAATTACTTTAAATAAATATAAACCACCATTTAAAGATAGAATGGTGTAAGTCTTACACATCCATGTCTAGTGTATCAACAACCATGATAAAAAAATATAACACATTTTAATATATATCATATATATATTGTAAAGATGTGTAAATGTGAGAAAAACCCTAAAGTGAACAAGTGTTAGTAAATGTAAATTAGTATATCTAATATACAATTATACACTTAATTATTAAATCAACACTTGACTTAATAATCCGGTCATATCTCATATAACCGGCTAACATTCATTGTATCGACTTATCGAATCAACACTTGATTCGATAACCCGGCTATATCATATATAACCGACCGATACAAAAAATCGCGAGAATAGAATACGGTATCACATACACGCATTATTCTCGGTCCCGCACATATCACATATGCGCTCCTATTTCGTTTTGCCTGAGCCAGTAAAACCTCTATGTAGGACTCTAAAGACTCGTCAATACGCCGGCAGTAGGTGATGATCACATCACACACACACAAGCCGCCAGCGGTACTAGCTGGACACAGCGGTACTAGCTGGACATAACGGCTACCCGGGTATTGAGCGATCAGAAGATCAGCAAGCAAGCCCGCTCCAACTCCTGTAAAAGCCTGCCGGTAACACTTCCCGTACAGTCCGGTCTCCTCGTCTGATATGTCGCATATCAAGTCTAGGGGTGGTAAACGTCAGACCCCAATAACCGATAAGTCGTGCCGATGTGAGGCTCATAACGGGTCGAGAAACTACTAGTAACACTTACCAGTAAATCTCTAAATTAGCCCTGGCCAGGGACTTCCCTGTTACGGCCAATCGAGCACAGCGCAACATCAACCCCCAATACCGGGAGAGACGAAACCCCTCATATCGCTCATTGCCTCCATGTGACTCGGGACTGTACCCAAAAACCACCGTTTTGCACGCCCTCATGGATGTGGTAAGGTGGAAATCAAAGCACAGTAGGAATCACACAAGACTCTATGACGATCTCGGTTCTACAGACTAACCTGCACAAGTGTCACCAGAGAACTTCCATCTGACGTGAGGTATAATACCATCTGGAAGTTCTCGGCGAGTCCGTCCAGTGTACCCAGTCTCTACTGAGCACCCGTATACCATCTCTGATGTCAAACACCAATGGATATGGGATCATCCATCGCCCATCTCATGGGTCGAGAAGCGTATACGCTAGTCTACACTGGTATATCGATGCCCCGTCTCGATACACCCATGACTAGGGACTTTGAAGGATGTACTTATGGACTACCATGTCCCCACTAGTATGATCCGCATCATAGTCCAGGTAGTCAAGTACACATCCTAAGGGCTTTACCAACATGTAACTATAAGACAGTATAAAGAGACAAGTACACATGTCAAGATAAAGAGCAACCAGATAGCATACTATCATATCGAGCAAGAAAGTCCTCTATATATATGTCCAAGCATCCAATATAATATACAATACTGGCCTCTAGGGCATACATACAACTAACAACACCGTGGAACCACGGCAAACCCTATGGTTCAAATCGCTGTTCCGAGGGCATAGAATCGAGTTAAGGTTTTGTTCTTCTAGAGGGTCCATAGAGTTACTTGCACGACCATCGAATATAATTAACTTAGAAAATTCCAACTCTTGGATAATTTCAGAGGGGGTCATGGGGTGATGTTTGAAGTTCGTTCGAACTGTTAAACATGGCCTAGGTTATCATTACAATGTTAAATTATACGACTACGAAACACTCCGCTTTAGTCCTATATCAAAATTTTCATCACATGCAATTTTTGGCTAAGCAAACCATACCTAAAACCCCACATCCTACATACCAGTGCACAGAACAAATTTGAGCCAGAACAAGGCAAAAGTGGTCGGCCACAATAGGGTGGAGCTCGGGTCAATTCCGAGCAAAAGCTCTCAAATTTTTTCTGTGTACTATTATCATATACATCACTCTGCAGTTGTTTGCAAAATTTTTACAGACCTCTAAAATTTCAGCAGAGAGCAAAACTGCAGGGTTTTAGAAACTGTTTTACGGATTTGTTTCGGTTTCGTATTACTTCTAACATCATCTAAGTTTCTAGTTAGGCTCTGATACCATATTGGGATTTCCTCAGCACCTAGCCTAGGGTTTGCAAGCATCAAGCATGCCACAACAAAAAATTAACGGGGTGCTATGCAAACATCCAAGGATTCATACTAGAAAACTAGGGTAACAAAACATGCAATCAAACATTACATAAGAAGTGAACAAGAATACAAGCTTTGTAGACCCAGTCCTTCACTTCTAAAGCTCCGTGTTGATGTCCCTTCACTGCGATCATCGATATCCCGAACTCTAATATGGCTTCCCTCGGAGAAATGAACAGATTTGCTCGTAGTCTTCGAGGCCGAAGATGATCTACGTCGAGAAGACTCAAACTCAAGCTAACCCTTCACTAGGTCAAGAACATTGTGAAGAGAACACCCTATAATACCCAATCAAGTGTATAGGATGATGAAATAGGAAGTGGGCTCACTTTAGATTTTATTTTCTCACAATATTTCTTCATCAATCCAAAACCAAGAGAGCTTTGGAGTTGTGAAAAAGAAGATGAAGATGAGAATAACAAAAGAATAGAATGAGATTAGAAAGTCAACCATGGGTGAGTATTTTTCATCACAAACCATTGTAGAGAATAAACCATGAGTTAAGAGAATGGTTGGGTTAATAAAAATCTAGGATAATACAAAATTGGTGGACTAAGTCAAAGAAACTACAAGCATCTCCAAGCTTCCAAACCCTTGAGATTTTCCACCTAATTTTGCATTTACCCTTAATAATTAATTACCTCCATTATCTTAAATATAGTATAATTCTTATACACCCATGTTTGATGTATAACCAAGCATGATATAATATATATCTCATATATATCATGCATGCACAAGTGAGAAAAAGAAATGGTCAAGTGAGCTAAATATTAGTTAATGTAAAGTAATATATTAAATATATAATTATACATTAAATCACTAAATTAACACTTGATTTAATGATCCGGTCATATCACATATAACCGACTAATATCATGTGTATCAATCTATCGAATCAACATTTGATTCGATAACCCGGCTATATCGCATATAACCGATCGATGATAGTAATCGCGAGAATAGAATACGGTATCATACTCATATCAATCTCGATCCCGCACATATCATATATGTGCTCCTACTTTGTTTTACTTAAGCCAGGAAACCTCTGTGTAGGACTCTAAAGACTCGTCAATACGCCGGCAGTAGGTGGTGATCATATCAGTCACCCACAAGCCGCAAGCGGTCTGCTAAACGTAACGGCCACCCGGGTATTGAGCGATCAGAAGATCAACAAGCAAGCCTGCTCACACTCTTGAGAATCTAATCAGTAACACTACCGTACAGTCCGGTCTGTTCGTATGATATGTCGCATATCTTGCCTAGGGGTGGTAAACGTCAGACCCCAGTAGCTTGATAAGTCATGCCGATGTAAGGACCATAACGAGCGTGAAACTACTAATAATACTTACCAGTAAATCACATCTACCCTGGCCAGGGATTTCAGTTATGGCCAATCGAGCATAGCGCAACATCAACCCCTAATACCGGGAGAGACGAATCCCCTCCTATCGCTCATTGCCTCCATGTGGCTCGGGACTGTACCCAAAAACCACCTGTTTGCATGACTCAGTAAAGCCGTGGTAGGGTGGAAATCAAAGCACAGTGGGAACCACACAAGACTTTATGACGATCTCGGGTCAGCAGACTAACCTGCACCGGTGTCACTAGAGAACTGCTATCTGACATATGGTATAATACCATCTAGGAGTTCTCGGGGAGTCCGTTCAGTGTACCCAGTCTCCACTGAGCACCCGTATACCATCTCTGATGTCAAACACCAATGGATATGGGATCATCCATCGCCCATCACATGGGTCGAGAAGATATACGCTAGTCTACTCTGGAATATCGATGCCCCGTCTCGATATTCCCTCGACTAGGAATATTGAAGGATGAACTTATGGACTACCCAGGCCCCGCTAGTATGATCTGCATCATAATCTTGGAAGTCAAGTACACATCCTAAGGGCTTTATCAACATGTAACAGAGAGACAGTAAACATAAATATTAAAATAAAGAACAACCAGATAGCGTACTATCATGTCGAGTAAGAAAGTCCTCCCTACGTATGTCCCAGCATCCACTATAATATACATATCATGTACAATAATGGCATCTAGGGCATACATACAACTAATAGGTGGATGAGGGAATTGATTGTGGGAGTTTTTTTGGCGAGGACGAAGAAAGAAGAAGAAGTAGATGAGGATGATGAAATGAGAGATATGGAAATTGGTGTAGGGTTAGCCATATCTCTCCCTCTCCCAATATTTTAAAAAGAATAATGCTCACCCATACCTCTAAGTTCATACTTCCATGTCCCCCTTTTTCCATGACATTTTCAAACATAAATAACATTTGAAAGAATAGATAATTGAATAAAAGAAATATTTGTTAGATATAGTGCCCTCAAGAGAATTATTGTAATTGCAGGTAGGCAATTATGGTAATTGAGGAAGGACCTATACGGGTAAAACAGTCTTACTCGAGATGATAGTATGCTATCTGGTTTGTCTTTATCATTATGAGTATACATTTTACTTGCTATTCTGTGTCGCTAATACATAATGATAAAACCCATAGGATTCTTGCTTGACTACCAACATTATGATGGCGATCATATACGTGGGAGCTGGGTAGTCCATAAGCACATCCTTAAATATTCTCAGTCGTGGGAATATGAAGAATGGGCATCGATATTCCAGACTAGACTAGTGTATACTTTCTAGGCCCTGATGAAGGGCAGTGGCCGATCTCACAAGCCATTGGTGTTGAGGCACCTAAAATTGTATACAAGTGTTCACTGGAGGTGAGTACACCAAACAGACTTGCCGAGAACTTCTAGATGCTATTATAATAATCGTTAGATAGCAGTTCTCTGGTGACAAGAATATATGGTAGTATTTAGACCTGAGATCATTATTTATCTCATGTGAGTTCCCATTGTATTTAGGATACTTTTCGAGGATCGATTCGCGATCAAGCTACCATCAGCTGCGGGTTCGACAGGAGGATATTTCTAGGACAGCTTTCCGCACACGCTACGGCCATTATGAGTTTTTGGTGATGTTGTTCGGACTCACCAACTGTAACACCTTAGATTGTGTTTTGTGGTTAATTATATTTTAATATATAGTTTTTAATAAAAAGTTTACCAAATTAAGTTTCAAATATTTTATCCTATTTAATGAGTATTTTATTAGATTTTTCCTAGGCTTGCACACACTTGTGCATGATAACTAGGGTTGTTTTGGGGGTTTAACAATGATTAGCAACATGGTGAACTAACCATTCCCTAATCTAGTTTAATATTGTATTAGGTGCTTTTGGGTTTTTATTTGTATATGGTTCTTTTCAAAAATAAAATGAATTTGAAAATGGTTTTTAAATGGTTTGAATGTTGACTTGGTGAGAGAGAGAGAGGGAGCAATATGAGGCATGATGGCTTGCCCATGCCTTCATTTAATGAAGAGAGAGGGAGAGAGAGGGTTGACCAAGCCTAGCTCTCATTTTCCCCTTGCCTTCTCATTCTTTTTCTCTCATGCTCTCACACTCTCACACACACACCCACACCACCACCAGCTTCTCCAGCAGCAGAAGCTGAAGCTCCATCAGCAGCAGCCCCAGCAGCACCAAACAACAGCAACATCAGCAACAAAGCAGCATCAGCATCAGCCTAGCAGCAGCAGCAGCACCTGGCAATAGCAACAGGGCCCCCGCAGCAGTAGCAACCCTCATCCTCTCCATACACCTCTTCTCCTGCTTCTTAGGGTTCCAGAGGGTATAATCTCTTAACACCAATTCCTAGTTTGCTTAGTTGTATGTTAGTTTAGCTTCGGTTTGCGATTAATGTGAGTTTAGTGCTAGTTATGGTGTTTTATGTGGAGAATGTGTTTGAGTTGGTTAACCTAGCTCATTCTAGTATTGTTAGGTCACCTCAACTGAGATTCAACCCAGGTTTCACAAAAATACCATAGGTTTTCCTTATTATGCAAAATCGGTGTTTTTAAGCGTTATTTGTTATATTCTGTGATCTGCATTTTACCCGGACTCTTCAGGATAAAATTGGGAAAACTGGAACATGTACACTAGGTCTAGATACCACTACCTGAGCACGAGATCCTAACTCCCAACTTTGGCCGCAGTTTTATTAGGTTTGGCCGCAAATTGCGGCCAAGTAGGGGGCAAGGGTGTTGGGGTTTTGGGTAGGGTACCCTGCTGTATTGTCTAGTGTTTTGGCATGTCTAGTTTTGTAAGATTTGACCTGTAGGAAAATCTGGGACAATATACCGTTTTTCATGTGCGTTGTGTTTGCGCGATACGCGCGATACGTGAGTTGGTTCTGTGATCCAGCGTATCGCGGTGTGTCGCGATGGTTTTAGACGCGTATACACACGTTTTAGCGTATCGTGCACACGCGCGTTTAGTTCGCGACGGGAGTTTCTCGTTTTGGTTCGATATCGCGTTTTGCGGAATATTTGGCTTATATATGATTTCCATGTCTTATTTGCAGGTTTGCAGGCAGGGACTACGGACACGGCTACAGGGGGGATGTCACGTCCCGAAAGTACGGAACATGACCGGCACTTAAACTACGAAACGTCTCGAGGCGTACGTAATCTAAGTAAACCGAAAACCCAGAAATCCAAACCAAGAAAAGAAGTAGAGTGAAGGAAAACCAATTTAAAACAAGTAGTTTTAATAGCATAAGCCGAATTATGCGGTTTTTAAGAACATCAAAATTTACTGAAAATTTCGGCAGAGTCTCCTTTGTAAATACTGGCCCCCAAACGGGATACAACATGAATAGTATACGAAATCAATAAAAAGGCATCCCCAAGCGGGAGCTAGCTCTTCGTCAATCGACGTTCACAACCACACAAGCAATATAATATACAACGCCAACGGCGAGGATCAAAATTCAAAAGGAAACTCAAATCCACAAGAAAACCGCAGAAAAATAACGCGCGACTCTAAGGTCGAAGGAATAACATCACTGGTCTCTATCTCAAAATAAATACATGTTTGGTTGATGGAACTTCTAGATACAACAGAATAATAATATACAAGATATATAATGGGGGTACGATACAAGTAAACCCACCTACTAGCAAATCACCCGAAGGAAACTATGCCCGCAAAGCCGTAATGAAACCTGTACGGTAAACCTGCAAGAAACTGGGGCACAACGGGGGTGAGTTGCCAACTCGTGAATAGAAAAACATCTACGGAAAGAAATCGCATAAATAACGCAACCTAGGTCAATGATCATAACATATCCTCAATTATATATAACATGCAACCTATAACAAGGCTAGGATAAATATCTAACCCGAGTGTAATCTCATGTGCCCATGTCAGTGCCTCAGGTAGCAATATATCATATGAATGAGGTATGAATGCATGAAAATAGAATACATGCAAGTGAAGAACTGTTTTCATAATTTAGTGAGATTTCCTTTGTATTTTTAAAATGAGGTATCATAATGAAATCAGCATAAAACAGTGCCTAGCATCGGCACAAAATGTAATCCCAATATCTCGATATCTCTGTATCACAGTCTCTGTACCTCAATATCTCGAAATCTCAATGTCTCAATCACAATATCTAGGGCGCCGTCAGTCCAGACCGGCCCCTACCATCCATCTCAAGACCACGACGGTATCCTCCGGATATCCGACGCGTCGGGTAAAATCACCGGTAGGTAGTGCTCCCCTGCCAGGATCACATCGTCATCATCACGCGCTTCTTGCCCCGGGGTACCTTACCGGGTCCACCATGTACCCGAAACGGTTCATCCGTCTCCTCGAATCGGGTCTCGAAATCCATCAGCAAACTCATGGTGGACGACTCATACATCATGGGAAAAACCGCACTTTTTATTTTAAAAGAGAGAAAAGGTTTATTTATGTTTTTGCGGTTTTCCTCCAAATCCAGAAAATCTCATGGAAATCCGAATCCAAAACCTCAATAACACGTAAAATGGTGAATATATGCATGAGAATCCATGAATGCGGCACAACAATGATTAACAGTATGCATGAAGTAGCAGGTAATAACTACAATGTCTAAACTAACATATAAGACAAGTACGCTATGTCAAGCAATAATATTTTCTAAGGTGTACGTGACATGGCAATTACCGATGAAGATGTGTGTGAACCGGCAAGTAAGTGTACGTGGTACATACGCATCATCGGTAATGGTGCTGGTGTCCTAACAATATGATATCAACATTGCAATAAGAAATTATAACATAAGTATGCGATGCGAAGCGAACCACAATAATACGCGGGAGCTGAATACTAGACGCAACTGTCACTAACCTGCATTAATCTAATATAAGTCCTACAAATGGTGCCTTTTGAAATAACACGAATCATGGGGTTTTGAAAATAGGGGCTACGGTGTTTTTATGAAAAGATACGTCTTTTGAAATATCCGTAGGATCCCTTGGGCTGTCTTTTAAAATACCCACGATTTCGTTAGTTTTTGAAATAGGTAAGAATCGAATCTAATCTAACAACTAAACTAAACTAAAGGGCTAAGCTAACAAGCTGGACTACAGGTAAGGAAAACGCCTAACATATGAGTCGATCCATATACATACCTGTATATATATTAGTCGGTGATCCCGCCTCAATAATATCATATCCGATATCATATCTACAATTAGACATCCCAAGTCAAGAGTGCGGATCAATCATCAAGATATAGCTCGTACGTAAATCCGTCGTACGGCGTCCCCAAGTCTGGGTATGGGTCAATATCATATTCCTCACACCATTCCTCTGGTATCCTCTTTATTCAAGATCATAGTCTAGGGTACTGACCTATGTCTAGTACAATACTAATATCCTCAATACATCATGATCTGACTACTGATCGACAATCTCGTACAAATCGATATCGTCAGCACATATCATCATCAAGGGGTATACATCGCCCTATACGGCCTAATATCAATATCCTAGCATATCATGCCTCACATCACGATCACATGACGACCATTTTATTTATAACACTATTCACCCGTATCGTCGTCCCAAGATCCGCTATATCACCAGAACGTACCTCAAGTACGAATCCTGCCATATCACCGCTATCACAACCACAAAACAAATCTCATCGACTCAGCTCAATCCCAAGTATCATCCTCATTATCCATGCATGCGTATATGAATGTACATATGCATAGTCCCATACCCATGCATATATACATATATACGCATCCCAATCTACGCACAAGAAAGTAATATATGCAGTCTGTGTGTGCATATGGGGGTATAACAACCACTCTAGGGTTTCGCAACTAACCAAAGCTAATCCATGAACACATAATCATATCATGAATAAACATTCTCGTAACACAAAACACCTATATAAACATATATATATAACTATACTACGGACTGCGGGGGTGCTATACGCCATCCACCCGACTCCTCCCCGTAGATATAAATCTACTCACCTGGTCCTCGCTCGCCGGTACTGACGTCGCCATGCGCTTGCTTGTCGTCTCGAAGTCCACATGGGGTACCTACATATCATAACGCACCGTATCGCATTAAAATCCGACTCACGACCAAAACGACGCATGAATCCCACATAGGTCAAAACCTATGGTTGCTTTCACAAATCGACCCAAAAAAACCCTCGACGTCGGTGTACAAATGCCAAACCATCGAGAAAGCTTCCAACACACTCATTTGTATAATTACAAGCACTAATTATAATATAAAATAGCTTAAAATTCACAAAAACCCCAATTTCACTTAAAAATTCATTTTTCCGAAAATCTAGCAAGCACAAATCACCGTTTTAGTACAAAACTCGATGTATAAACGAATCTAGCTGCCACAATATTCACTAAATATCTTAAATAAGTCATAAAAATAATTCCCATAATTTAATCTCATTAAATTCTAAAAACCCTAAAATTCTAGTTTACAAAATACCTAAATTTTAACAATTTTATAGTAAAAATGCACAAACTACAATCTAGTTTGGATTTTCATGAACTAAAGTATTAAAATACACTTAATAATGTTAATGAAGTCATGAAAAAACCTAATTAGATTTTTAATCTCCCATTTGCAATTAAATTCCAAAACCTAGTTTGCATAAAATTCCAATTTTTAAAAATTACAAGTATCATGTAGTAAACTAGCAACTAGGTTAGTTTTAGCATAACATTAACATGTTAATCCCCTCATTAGAACCATGAATAATAGATAAAAACCTCACTTGATCACAAACCCTAATCATTAATTCTCAAGTTATTAACTAGAATCAAATTAACACTTTAATATGCTAAGGTAAGCAATTTAAACAACAATTTCATTATAGGCTTAAGATTTATACCTCCCAAATTCTTGAGATCAAACTTGAAAACTTGTCACCCAAAATGGACTCCATGCTCCTAGATCCATACTAGAGTAGCCAAAGAAAAATGGGTAAGAGTTGGATTTGGAGTTTGTGTGAGTTTCAAATTGATTTTTGATGAATTCTTTGATGTTTTTGGAGGTGAAATGGTGTGGGGAAGATGAAGGAGCTGCTGTTGCAGCAGGGAATGGGGTGGGCTTGGCCATAATAATTGAGAAGGGGAGAGAGAATGTGAGGTGTATAATGTATGTGGAGTTTCCCAAAGTCAACAAGGTCTCATCCCTCATTTCTTTATTGTTTTCATTTCTTTTCTAAAGCTTTTCTAGTGGCCAAATTGTGGGGACATGGGGATTGGGGGCAGCCCATTTCGGCCAGCAAGAGGGGGGAGGGGAAGGTGGTGTGTGTTTGTGTGAAGCAATGAACACCAAACACCAATACAATATGCACCAAAACCCTTTTATTTTCACAAAATAAGCATTTTTCTTCAATATTTTCTAAACCGTTTTGGCAAACGATTTCATTTCAAAAACCACATGATAAAATTTTATTTAATGTTTTATGATACACAAAATTAGTTTCAACTCGTTCCAATTTGTAATTTTCCCTAATTAAATGTATTAGTGACGGCTTAAAATAATATTAAAGTAATTAATTTCGGAAAAATTTTCAGAAAATTTGAAATTTCACCAGTGGCTCAATAAACACCAAATACTAGCAATTACATAGCTAGAATATTTATATTTAATTTTATAATAAAGATATTTGCATTTCGACTTTTTACAGAAACCCCCCTTATTTTACCGTTTTTTCGAAATTTCACCGAAACGATTTTCAAAACGTTACAATCTTCCCCCCTTAAAGAAATTCGGTCTCCGAATTTAAATTAAAACTCCCCCCAAATACTAAAACATCTAAGCCAAAACCATCAAGTCGTCGGGGTTCCGAAATCGTAAATACATAATACAAATCGTAGCGCAGCGCGTGCGCATGAAAAATGAGCATATAACTCAAAATCAAAACTCCGTCAAGCATCCTGCAATCATCGGAGTCATGGTAAAGACACAAATGTCAAATCCAATACAAAACCAATATGACATAACTCGAAACTATACATGTAAAATATATTCAGGTACTGTCCTCTGACTAGTCCTGCTCAGTACGAAAACACATTGCAATATCATAAAAACGTATTGCTCTATAAGAAAAATCAATCCAAAAATACGCGTATGAATACTACGCGCGTCTTGTGCGCACGGAAATCAAAATCCAAATATGTGCCATACATATGCACAGAAACAACATCTAAGTGCATCGGGTATGCACGAAACATCTGTCGTAGGCAACATATGTGCCTGACAGCAAAATCAGGTGCATCTGACATGCACGAAAAATCTCGATTTAGTCCATCTGGTGTGCACCAAAATCACACTTCAAAACATGCGCCCAACATGCGCGAAAATCCAAATCAGGTGCATCCATCGTGCACGAAATCATGAAATCCAATATCAAGTGCCGAACATGCGCAAAATCAAATCAGGTGCACAAGGTGCACAAAACAAATATCGAACATCACCATCGAAATCAAAGTCCAATGCATCTAAGTGCACAAAATGCGTATCACTGCACTGCAAGCATATGTGAATCATACCGAATGCAAAAACCAAATCGTGTGCGTATATACGCACAAAATCAACCTAAATGTCTAAAACCGTAAAATCACAAACATGCGAAACCAAAGCACGAAAACGATATCAAGTGCAACACTGTGCAAAGATCGTAAATCCTCAATCATCAAAATCAAATCATGCGAATAAATCACCCAAAACATCGAAATCAATAATGGCGGAATAGTACAGCTCAAGCGCATCCTCTAAGAATCTCTGGCCAACTGTCGCGGTCACTCATAGCATGTCTCATCGACGAACCTGAACTCTGGCCTGCCAGTGTGCGTAACATGACCACTCCTGGGTCCAAGTCTTCTTGTAATTCATTCCAGAAAGGTCCTGTCGAGATCTCCCCCAAATCTCGTCTCTGCTGAACTGTCCGGAAGTCATCGTCCCTTACTAGATCTATTCTCGTTCCTGAACGGCTGCATACTCATCGCGACTCCTTCTGGAAGGTATATCCAAGTACAATGCCTCGGCATGCGTACCGCATCTCTGATGTCGGCTGAGTGGAACGTCGTCTCATCAAGATCTCGTACGAACCTCTTACTCCACTTTACTCTAATGTCGACCGCTTCGGACTCGTCTCGTCGTGGCTGCATGGACTGAGCTCCAACGGCTATCCTCGTATCGGGAGTCTCCCAAGAAATGCATCTCACCACCCAGCATCTGAATTAAGTCGAGCCATCCGATCGAGTCGTCAAACCTCATAATCCCCCAAGAGCTCAACATCTTGGGCACAGTTTAATTGTATCGAGTACATAACACAGCATCGGTGGTCCAGCCGTAGAAGGGCAAACCCAAGCCTCACTAATGGCGCCGTAGAACTGCCGCAAACCCGAAGGTTCAAAGGCTTTCACACGGTCATTAAGTCGAGTAAGGGTTTCATTCTTTTAGAGGGACCATAGAATTTCCTGCATGTCTTTCCGACTACTTTAAACTTGGAATAATAGGTTTCTGACATTCGATCGTCTCTGTCGACTCCCAACGTCTCCGCGTGAAGTCGTCTCTAGCTGGAATCAATCTATCTGATGACCTCGCATTGGGGTAGGCGAACGATCCACATGTCCTAGTCATTCATCCTCGATGACTAGCGACCTTCTATCATATCTTAGTACAACTCATTCTCCACTAACTCCAGCATCTGGGGCAATATCTCGTCGTTCGCAGCAATAACTGGCTCGCTCGTCTGCACGCTGAACAGTGCCTCGATCATCAGGAGTAAGCAATACTTCAATGGTCATCAAAATCTGGCTGGCCTCTATCAGTGGCTCAATCCTCTAGTGCAAATCGGCACGTCCGAGTAATCTCATACAGCAATCCACCCAACGCTCGTGGCGCGAAGACACAATGAAAAGACACATCTCTGCAATCGTGTGTGGCCGGAATTTCGCCCTGGTCAGTCCTCGTTCGTGACGAGCTCGTGCTGACCACAACTCTAGCTGTATCTCTCCCTGCCCGTAATCGTGGCAGCAAAACCATAACTGGTACTGATGAGGCTAGATCGGAATGAATATAATACTGAGCAAAGAAATGTAAATGCTAAGGCTCCTTAAATGGAGTAGCGTATCGTAAATATGTCGCGGAACATACCTACGGTACGTCACTCTACTTTAGTCACCTATTCCATAAACCAAGGGTCATCCTACGCTCCTAAGGTAAAACCTAACGCTTTGATACCAACTTTGTCACGTCCCGAAAGTTCGGAACATGACCGGCACTTAAACTACGAAACGTCTCGAGGAGTACGTAATCTAAGTAAACCGAAAACCCAGAAATCCAAACCAAGAAAAGAAGTAGAGTGAAGGAAAACCAATTTAAAACAAGTAGTTTTAATAGCATAAGCCGAATTATGCGGTTTTTAAGAACATCAAAATTTACTGAAAATTTCGGCAGAGTCTCCTTTGTAAATACTGGCCCCCAAACGGGATACAACATGAATAGTATACGAAATCAATAAAAAGGCATCCCCAAGCGGGAGCTAGCTCTTCGTCAATCGACGGTCACAACCACACAAGCAATATAATATACAACGCCAACGGCGAGGATGAAAATTGAAAAGGAAACTCAAATCCACAAGAAAACCGCAGAAAAATAACGCGCGACTCTAAGGTCGAAGGAAAAACATCACTGGTCTCTATCTCAAAATAAATACATGTTTGGTTGATGGAACTTCTAGATACAACAGAATAATAATATACAAGATATATAATGGGGGTACGATACAAGTAAAACCACCTACTAGCAAATCACCCGAAGGAAACTATGCCCGCAAAGCAATAATGAAACCTGTACGGTAAACCTGCAAGAAACTGGGGCACAACGGGGGTGAGTTGCCAACTCGTGAATAGAAAAACATCTACGGAAAGAAATCGCATAAATAACGCAACCTAGGTCAATGATCATAACATATCCTCAATTATATATAACATGCAACCTATAACAAGGCTAGGGTAAATATCTAACCCGAGTGTAATCTCATGTGCCCATGTCAGTGCCTCAGGTAGCAATATATCATATGAATGAGGTATGAATGCATGAAAATAGAATACATGCAAGTGAAGAACTGTTTTCATAATTTAGTGAGATTTCCTTTGTATTTTTAAAATGAGGTATCATAATGAAATCAGCATAAAACAGTGCCTAGCATCGGCACAAAACGTAATCCCAATATCTCGATATCTCTGTATCACAGTCTCTGTACCTCAATATCTCGAAATCTCAATGTCTCAATCACAATATCTAGGGCGCCGTCAGTCCAGACCGGCCCCTACCATCCATCTCAAGACCACGACGGTATCCTCCGGATATCCGACGCGTCGGGTAAAATCACCGGTAGGTAGTGCTCCCCTGCCAGGATCACATCGTCATCATCACGGGCTTCTTGCCCTGGGGTACCTTACCGGGTCCACCATGTACCCGAAACGGTTCATCCGTCTCCTCGAATCGGGTCTCGAAATCCATCAGCAAACTCATGGTGGACGACTCATACATCATGGGAAAAACCGCACTTTTTATTTTAAAAGAGAGAAAAGGTTTATTTATGTTTTTGCGGTTTTCCTCCAAATCCAGAAAATCTCATGGAAATCCGAATCCAAAACCTCAATAACACGTAAAATGGTGAATATATGCATGAGAATCCATGAATGCGGCACAACAATGATTAACAGTATGCATGAAGTAGCAGGTAATAACTACAATGTCTAAACTAACATATAAGACAAGTACGCTATGTCAAGCAATAATATTTTCTAAGGTGTACGTGACATGGCAATTACCGATGAAGATGTGTGTGAACCGGCAAGTAAGTGTACGTGGTACATACGCATCATCGGTAATGGTGCTGGTGTCCTAACAATATGATATCAACATTGCAATAAGAAATTATAACATAAGTATGCGATGCGAAGCGAACCACAATAATACGCGGGAGCTGAATACTAGACGCAACTGTCACTAACCTGCATTAATCTAATATAAGTCCTACAAATGGTGCCTTTTGAAATAACACGAATCATGGGGTTTTGAAAATAGGGGCTACGGTGTTTTTATGAAAAGATACGTCTTTTGAAATATCCGTAGGATCCCTTGGGCTGTCTTTTAAAATACCCACGATTTCGTTAGTTTTTGAAATAGGTAAGAATCGAATCTAATCTAACAACTAAACTAAACTAAAGGGCTAAGCTAACAAGCTGGACTACAGGTAAGGAAAACGCCTAACATATGAGTCGATCCATATACATACCTGTATATATATTAGTCGGTGATCCCGCCTCAATAATATCATATCCGATACCATATCTACAATTAGACATCCCAAGTCAAGAGTGCGGATCAATCATCAAGATATAGCTCGTACGTAAATCCGTCGTACGGCGTCCCCAAGTCTGGGTATGGGTCAATATCATATTCCTCACACCATTCCTCTGGTATCCTCTTTATTCAAGATCATAGTCTAGGGTACTGACCTATGTCTAGTACAATACTAATATCCTCAATACATCATGATCTGACTACTGATCGACAATCTTGTACAAATCGATATCGTCAGCACATATCATCATCAAGGGGTATACATCGCCCTATACGGCCTAATATCAATATCCTAGCATATCATGCCTCACATCACGATCACATGACGACCATTTTATTTATAACACTATTCACCCGTATCGTCGTCCCAAGATCCGCTATATCACCAGGACGTACCTCAAGTACGAATCCTGCCATATCACCGCTATCACAACCACAAAACAAATCTCATCGACTCAGCTCAATCACAAGTTTCATCCTCATTATCCATGCATGCGTATATGAATGTACATATGCATAGTCCCATACCCACGCATATATACATATATACACATCCCAATCTACGCACAAGAAAGTAATATATGCAGTCTGTGTGTGCATATGGGGGTATAACAACCACTCTAGGGTTTCGCAACTAACCAAAGCTAATCCATGAACACATAATCATATCATGAATAAACATTCTCGTAACACAAAACACCTATATAAACATATATATATACTATACTACGGACTGCGGGGGTGCTATACGCCATCCACCCGACTCCTCCCCGTAGATATAAATCTACTCACCTGGTCCTCGCTCGCCGGTACCGACGTCGCCATGCGCTTGCTTGTCGTCTCGAAGTCCACATGGGGTACCTACATATCATAACGCACCGTATCGCATTAAAATCCGACTCACGACCAAAACGACGCATGAATCCCACATAGGTCAAAACCTATGGTTGCTTTCACAAATCGACCCAAAAAAACCCTCGACGTCGGCGTACAAATGCCAAACCATCGAGAAAGCTTCCAACACACTCATTTGTATAATTACAAGCACTAATTATAATATAAAATAGCTTAAAATTCACAAAAACCCCAATTTCACTTAAAAAGTCATTTTTCCGAAAATCTAGCAAGCACAAATCACCGTTTTAGTACAAAACTCGATGTATAAACGAATCAAGCGGCCACAATATTCACTAAATATCTTAAATAAGTCATAAAAATAATTCCCATAATTTAATCTCATTAAATTCTAAAAACCCTAAAATTCTAGTTTACAAAATACCTAAATTTTAACAATTTTATAGCAAAAATGCACAAACTACAATCTAGTTTGGATTTTCATGAACTAAAGTATTAAAATACACTTAATAATGTTAATGAAGTCATGAAAAAACCTAATTAGATTTTTAATCTCCCATTTGCAATTAAATTCCAAAACCTAGTTTGCATAAAATTCCAATTTTTAAAAATTACAAGTATCATGTAGTAAACTAGCAACTAGGTTAGTTTTAGTATAACATTAACATGTTAATCCCCTCATTAGAACCATGAATAATAGATAAAAACCTCACTTGATCACAAACCCTAATCATTAATTCTCAAGTTATTAACTAGAATCAAATTAACACTTTAATATGCTAAGGTAAGCAATTTAAACAACAATTTCATTATAGGCTTAAGATTTATACCTCCCAAATTCTTGAGATCAAACTTGAAAACTTGTCACCCAAAATGGACTCCATGCTCCTAGATCCATGCTAGAGTAGCCAAAGAAAAATGGGTAAGAGTTGGATTTGGAGTTTGTGTGAGTTTCAAATTGATTTTTGATGAATTCTTTGATGTTTTTAGAGGTGAAATGGTGTGGGGAAGATGAAGGAGCTGCTGTTGCAGCAGGGAATGGGGTGGGCTTGGCCATAATAATTGAGAAGGGGAGAGAGAATGTGAGGTGTATAATGTATGTGGAGTTTCCCAAAGTCAACAAGGTCTCATCCCTCATTTCTTTATTGTTTTCATTTCTTTTCTAAAGCTTTTCTAGTGGCCAAATTGTGGGGACATGGGGATTGGGGGCAGCCCATTTCGGCCAGCAAGAGGGGGGGAGGGGAAGGTGGTGTGTGTGTGTGTGAAGCAATGAACACCAAACACCAATACAATATGCACCAAAACCCTTTTATTTTCACAAAATAAACATTTTTCTTCAATATTTTCTAAACCGTTTTGGCAAACGATTTCATTTCAAAAACCACATGATAAAATTTTATTTAATGTTTTATGATGCACAAAATTAGTTTCAACTCATTCCAATTTGTAATTTTCCCTAATTAAATGTATTAGTGACGGCTTAAAATAATACTAAAATAATTAATTTCGGAAAAATTTTCAGAAAATTTGAAATTTCACCAGTGGCTCAATAAACACCAAATACTAGCAATTACATAGCTAGAATATTTATATTTAATTTTATAATAAAGATATTTGCATTTCGACTTTTTACAGAAACCCCCCTTATTTTACCGTTTTTTCGAAATTTCACCGAAACGATTTTCAAAACGTTACAGGGGAGCAGATGGTAGGATTCACCTAGCGTGGAGCGTAAGTGAGTTGATTTAACATCTACTGGGGAATCGCCCGCATGGCGTTATGCGTCTGGGCTAGGATTCAATACCTGTCGGATATTCTACGTCATTGTTAGAATTGCGCCTTTATCTTATTTCCTTGATATAGTTGTACTGTGACTAGCAGCCGTAGGACACTGCACATATTATTGACGGTTCATGTTGCACGAGCACGGATTGTATGCTACACACACACACCGTCAATAATTGCCATGTCACACACAACCCCTTATAGATACTATATTGCTTATCATACATGACATCTAGCTTATCGGTATACCTATATTGTCTCTTACCCTTAGTGATAGGTACATCTACACCTTGCGATACAGCTACAGGTATACCTTGCACATATTTTACTTATACCCAGGGGGGTATCCTTCATATTCTACTTATACCCAGGGGGTATACGACATCTTTTACTTATGGGTAGACACATATACTTAGCTGTACCTTATTGATTTCGCATACATCTGGTTTCAGCTACATATTTTCATTTATATGCTCGCATTTCAGATATATCGCATATATGTATTCCTGGATTTGTGCATTGTTATTTTGATTTCACATGATGATTTCTGGATTTAGGAACCGCGGGAGTTCATGAAATTATGCATACATTGAAAAACCCGGTTTCCTTGATTTGATATTCGCGCAGCCACCATGAGATTTATCGGTTCTGATTGTATACTCCATACGAGGTGTGGTTGCCGTATGAGGGTACATGGTGGGGCCCGGTATGGTTACCCTCGGCAAGAAGATCGATGGACTTTGTCGATTGAGCCTGGAGGCGGGCGAGTACCTACCGGTGACAGTACCCATGACTCGGCGGGGGATCACGGAGACACTGTTGGGAGTCATGTACGTATGCATACGTCGAAAGGCGAGGGTCAGAGTTAGGCACTCGTGCTTTCGGGATAGCGTATGATACGTGATCAGGATTTCTGTGTCGATGCTTGGCACATGGTTTTCATGTTATTTCTTTAACACCTTTGTATATATAACAGGGGATTTAGCCGTTGTTATATATACCCTTACACCAATATTAGTGGAATGGGACACTAATATATGTGTATTGCCCCCATCATATTTATTTCTGTATATATATATACCTTTAGGATGTTAGATTCTTACTTGAGATTTAACTTGGGATATTAGGTGATTCATTGAGATTGGATATTGGACATACCTGTGTGATTACTGATTTGTACATTCGGGATATAGAAGATTACTCGATATTGTACATTGAGGAGATGTGAGACTTTTATGATGTGAGAGCCCAATGTGGGGGCTGATTTGAGGAATTGGGATTTGAGTGTCTTGATGGATTGTGATCCTACCACGATGTCAGGTTTCCGTGGGAACGACATATTTCACTCCATACCTCATACCTACTCACTTATGCACGGTTTCATATATTGGTAGTACCTGTTAGTGTACCCTTATGCTTGCTGCATATCTACTTTCTCATATCCCTATTGCATAGTTATTGCATACTTTTATCATGTCATTATTATTGTAATCGCATAACTTAGATTCATGCTGTACGTACATTCCTGCGATTACCTGCATATGTTATCTACTATTCACGAGTTGGCAACTCACCCCCGTTGTGCCACAGGTGTTTCAGGTTGTTCCCCAGAGTAGTCGAGGCAGGCTATTCAGTATCCATCTATCATCTTTTGCTACAGATACCGCATCAGCTCACAGTACTATTTTGCTTAGGTGGGTTAGATGATTATCTGTATTTCATATTGTACATTTCTTGTATATTGTACTCTCCATCTACTATTATGTTGTTGACTTAGATACTTGGTGAGGACGTTATTGTATATTAATTGTGGATTTGTTGTCTTTTATATACAGCTTTCTCTCTACTGTCTTTATTTCTTCGCTACGGCGTCGTAAATTTGTATTGTATTCATCTTGGCTAGTTTTTACAAAAAAGGGGTGTTGCCAAAATTTTAAAGATAGAAAGTAGAACTTTTAAAGAATTTGGGTTGCGATTTCAAGTGTTTCAAAAATTTATATTATCTTTTCCGTATTTTCTTGGTTTAGATTTCTGGGTCTTGGCTTTCTTTTACTGCGTTACGTCTTTAGGCGTTGCGTAGTATTAGGGCCGTCACGTGCCAAAATTTTCGGGTCGTGACACCAACGCACCAGCAGCATTCATGGACTTGATGAACCGCATTTTCTAGCCGTATCTAGATCTGTTCATTATAGTATTCATTGACGATATCTTGGTGTACTCTCAGAGTAGAGAGGAGCACGAGCAGCACCTGCGGATTACACTGCAGACCTTGAGGGAGCATCAGCTTTTCGCCAAATTCTCCAAGTGTGCTTTCTGGCTGGACAGCGTAGACTTCTTGGGGCACGAGATTACACGAGATGGTATATGTGTAGACCCGAGGAAGATTGAGGCCGTTCGGAGTTGGCCTAGACCCATGTCAGTGACGAAGGTTCGCAGCTTTCTAGGGCTGGAAGGCTACTATAGGAGATTCGTGTAGGACTTCTCCCGTATTGCTACACCTTTGACCGGGTTGACCCGTAAGGGAGTTCGTCTCGATTAGACGGAGGAGTGTGAGCACAGTTTCCAGCAGCTACGGGCTCTACTGACTACGACACCAGTGCTATCATTGCCTTCAGGATCAGGCGGATTTATGGTCTACTGTGATGCTTCACGAGTGGGGCTAGGGTGCGTTTTGATGCAGCATGACAGGGTGATCGCGTATGCTTCACGGCAATTAAAGAAACATGAACAGAATTACCCCACTCATGATTTGGAGATGGCTGCAGTGGTCTTTGCACTTAAGATCTGGCGACATTACCTATATGGAGAGTCGTGCCAGATATTCACTGATCACAAGAGCTTAAAGTATATATTCCAGCCGTGAGACTTGAACCTTAGACAGCGCCGATGGATGGAGTTAGTGAAGGACTACGATTGCGAGATCTTGTATCACCCGGGCAGGGCTAATGTAGTGGCAAATGCTTTGAGCAGGACGCCCGGGGGTAGTCTATCTTGTTTGAGCGCGGTGCAGAGGCAGTCGTCGGCAGATTGGCAGATCTTATTCGACAGCCGGGTACAGTTCGAGTTTACGTCGATCGGAGGACAGATTGCGCATGTCATGCACGCCCACAGTTGTTTGACCGTATACATAAGGCACAGCACTGTGATGACCGATGATCAGAGATCAGGACACGGATGTGACATGGCAGATTTTCCGAGTTCGTGATCGATGATCAGGGAATACTACGATTTGGGGCTAGACTGTGCGTACCAGATGCTGAGGGATTGCGGCGCGAGATTCTTGAGGAAGCACATCGATCGGGATACAGTGTTCATCCCGGTTCCACCAAGATGTACGATGACGTGAGAGGTGTTTACTGGTGGGACGGAATGAAGAGAGACATCGCAGATTTTGTGTAGAGATGCCTGACTTGTCAGCAAGTCAAGGTTGAACACCAGAGGCCCGTGGGAGAGCTACAGCCGTTACCCATTCCGGAGTGGAAATGGGAGCAGATTTCAATGGACTTCATTGTGGGTCTACCCAGGACTAGTCGAGGGTATGACTCCATCTGGGTGATCGTTGATCGTTTGACGAAAGCGGCTCACTTCTTACCGGTGAAGACGACTTTCGGATTTGCTCAGTATGCCCATATTTACATTGACGAGATTGTACGACTGCACGGAGTTCCGACATGTATCGTGTCCGACAGAGGCACCCAGTTTACCAGCCGACTATGGCAGAGGCTTAAGGAGGCTTGGGCACTCACTTGAGTTTAGCACAGCATTTCATCTGCAGACCGACGGACAGTCAGAGCGGACTATTCAGACTCTAGAAGACATGCTCAGAGCGTGCGTTTTAGACTTCGGAGGTAACTGGGATCATCATTTACCCTTAGTAGAGTACTCCTACAACAACAGCTACCAGGAGACCATTCAGATGGCACCGTTTGAGGCTCTTTATGGGAGGAGATGCAGATCGCCCGCTTGTTGGACAGAACTCAGTGATAGCAGTATCTTAGGGCCGCAGATTGTTGAGGAGACGACCGCGAAGATCCAGTTGATTCGCGATAGGATGAGAGCAGCCCAGAGTAGGCAGAGATCTTATGCGGACCGTCGGCGGTGCAGACTCGAGTTTTCTGTTGGTGACTATGTTTTCTTGAGGGTCTCCCCAATGAAAGGTGTGATGATATTTGGGAAGAAAGGGAAGCTTAGTCCCAGATTTGTGGGCCCCTTCGAGATCCTCGAGCGTGTTGGTGCAATTGCGTATCGGTTAGCCCTTCCGCCCAGTTTTCCAGACGTGCACCCTGTTTTTCACGTTTCGATGCTCTGCAGATATCTTAATGATCCTTCGCATGCGATTCAGCACCCGACGATCCAGCTTGAGCGTGGCCTGTCCTATGCAGAGCAGCCGGTGATGATCTTGGATCGACAAGTGACGAAATTGAGATCGAAGGACATACCGTCAGTCAAGGTACTTTGGCGTGGTCCGAGCAGAGAGGAGGTCACTTGGGAGACCGAGAGCGAGATGAGGAAGAGGTATCCCCATCTTTTTGAAGGTGCGTGTAGTTAGATTTTTAAATTCGGGGTCCGAATTTCTTTAAGGGGGGTAGATTGTAACACTTTGAATTTTCGTTAGAATGTTTTTCGTGATAATTAGTAATTTGTGCGTGTTATTATATATGTGTGCATAGGATTATTAGTTATTTTAGTCCGGTTACCCTAATTGGAAAATTTTCCTTTGTAGTGTACACTTGCACACTTAGCCAATGTTGTGATTTAGGTCTTTTAGCGTAACATGTTGTAACCTAGGGTAAAGAGTTAGCCATTCTTTCCTTGCATGATTCCTTGATATTTTCCCCACCCTTTAATCCAAACAAAACCCCATTCAATAATTCAAATCCAATTAAACAATTGAGGCATGGTGGTTAGGTGAACACTTGACTTTCTTTGACCCTTTTCTTTCTCTCTTCTCTCTCTTTTCTCATTGCTGGAAATTCTGCAGAATAACAGCAGCAACAACACCTCTTTCTTCCTCTTGTCTTCTCTTTTCAATTCCCTTTTGGATCTACACAAAACCCTACACCAAAAACCCATTTTTACTCACAAAAACCCTTGGTTAAATGGCTATTTGAGGGATCTTGGTGTCAAAGCAGTGGCTTAAGGGAGAAGGCTGGAAAAATAAAGTTCTATAGGGTTTTTGGGAAGGTATTTATTCCACACTTAACATTCTTTTTCATAACTCGTAGAAATTCTAGCAAATATCACTTTTTATGCATGTTTTGTGCTATAGGAGGGGTTTTAGTGAGGTTATGTTAAAAATTAACTTTTTAAGGTTTGATTAGCTTGGTAATGTGATAATAGTGTGGTTCTAGGCTTGGGTTTGTTTCAGATTTCAGAAAAATACCATAAAGTTTCATTTTAGTGCAAAAGTGGGGGGTTTAATTAGAAATAGGGTTCTGTTGGATCTGCTGCTACCCGGGTCATTTCAGAATGAAATTGGATTTACTGTAGCATGTATAGGGAGTATGGAGTGCACACACCAAGCCTGGGAGCCCAATACCCAAGTCAGGCCGCCGGAATATTCATTCTGGCCGCAAATTGCGGCCAAATGGGTGAGTTGGGGGTTGGGGTCTGGGCCACTGGAGTCTGCTTCTATGTGGAGTATTTTGGTATATCTATTTTTATAAGATCGGTTCTGTATCAAAATCTGGAGTAGAATACCCTATTTCCCGTATTTTTTAATCTTTCGCGACACGCGTGATACGTGTGTGTAGGTTTGGGGTTTCTGCGTATCGCGACGCGTCGGAGTGGCTTCAGGCGCGTAATCACACGTTTTAGCGTATCGCGCGCACGCGCGCTTGGTTTGCGACACGGGTTTCTAGTTGACTTTAAATGTCGTGTTTGTACGGTTTTGAGCTTATGTGTGATATATTGTGAAATTCTAGGATTCGCAGGCGAGTGCGACAGGGGCCGCGAAGGAGGGGAACAAGTCGTCGGCTATAACTAGCGAGAGACTACGGTGAGTAGATTTAACATCTACGGGGATATCACCCGCATGGCGTTCTATGTCAGGGCTGATAGGATCTTATAGCTACATTTCCGTATATTGATTGTTCATGGCTACTATTTAGTGCATACCACATTTCCTGCCATATGTATATAAACTAGAATTGATAGAACACTGCACCGTTACTAACGGTTCATGTTGCACGAGCACTATCCTACATGTTACACACACACCGTTAGTAATTGCCATGACACTCACACTGTAGGATTCCCATGATCATTATGTTGTAGCTCATCTTTTATGCGACTTGACATGATATTCATACTTGATGCATATATCACATCGGATCATTATGTTGTAGCTCATCTTTTATGCGACATGACATGGTATTCATATTTGACGCACACATCACATCACATTGACTTGCATATTGGTTTGGATTACATGTGATTTCTGGATTTGGGAACCGTGGCTATTTCAAATATGTAATCATTTAAAAACCCGGTTCCCTTGATATGATATTTCGGTGCGTCTACTCTATGTTTTCTCGGTGCTAGAGTGATAGATATATATGAGAGAGAGGGCTGACCCGGACTGACGGATGCCCAATATATATGAGATAGAGAGGGCTGACCCGGACTGACGGATGCCCGATATATATGAGATAGAGAGCGCTGACCCGGACTGACGGATGCCCGATATATATGAGATAGAGAGGGCCGACCCGGACTGATGAATGCCCGATATAAATATGAGAGAGAGGGCTGACCCGGACTGACGGATGCCCGATAGACATATGAGAGAGAGGGATGACCCGGACTGACGGATGCCCGATATAGGAAGATTTGCGTGTCGATGCTAGACACGAGTATTTATGATATTTGGGTTCCGATGTTGGGCACTCGTGATTCTCGGTGATGTACAGGATTTGAGGGCCGATGGGAGTGCCGGCGTCTGGGTTGTTGCGATTTGGGGTGCATTGATGGACACCGATTACATATTCCACGTTGACATTCCGTGTAGATGTTATACTTCCCATGCTCAGCATTCATTATTATATCTCATCCTGTAGTTATATTACCTGATAGAGCACTTGCATGATTTTTGCACATACTGCTTATCACACATTGATATCATCTGTTAGCATATGATAGATGTAAGTCTACGGTAGCGCCCCGGCCGTCTACAGACGCCAATTGCGGAACAAAAACTTTTTAACTGGCGCTATCGTATACTTTAACCCGGATCTGTCATTATTGCTAAACTAACAAACTGTAAAGAGTGTAGAAAGGTTGTACCGAACGATCCGAGTCCTTCGTTCTTTAACCATCATCCCACGCTCCGTTGCGGCTGCTCCGATCTCGTCGATCTCCGATCTGCTCGTCCAGGTGGCACCACATCATCGATTCTTTAAACGGGCTCCCGCCTCTGACTCGAGGAAACTCGGTCGTCAAGTTTGCTAAAAGAGACGACCAAGAATGATGTAGAGAATGAGTAGATGACTTTGTCTCACTTCGTCCAAATCCGTGGACGATCGGTTAATGAAGTTGCCGAGGGAATCGGGTGATGGAATGAAATGAGCTTTGAATTCCATACACCGAAAACTATCATAATCTTTTGCAAATGAAAACTCAAGTGAGTGAGTAGGAGGAGAGGGGGCCGGCCACTTATATGGAGGAGGAGGGTGAGTGTAGGAGCAATCAAGGAGGTGACCATAATAAGAAGCTTATCCTCACAAAATATCAAGAACAAATATCTTAAGGAAAACAAGAATCATTAAAATCAAAGCATGAGTCATAATCCTTGTCACCACTTTCTAGAAACTTCTAGAACCTTCTAGAAGCATGACTCACCCTCATCCAAGAAAAGATAAATCCGTCTTTAACCGAATGTTAAAAGACGGCTGATAGAAAACTGGAAACTGGCAACTTCCAAAAGTGATCCTGAAACGACTTTCAGGATAACTCCGAAACTGTATAAATATACCCGCATTTGTATTACGACCGAATACAAATGCAACTAAGACAAAGATATTATATCTACTCAATATAATACTCGGATCCGGCTTAAACCAAAGCCGACCAGTATTATCTGCCCGAAAAATAACACGTGCGTAAACGCACGTGCATTTTCCGAACCCTGCCATAAAACCATACGGCCTCTACAACGTTTCGCCCGAACTTGGGAAACTGTCTGTGGGGGACTCTAATGACTCGTCAGTACCCTGGCAGTGGGTTTAACCACAAACCGTCAGCGGCACTAGCTATGCGTAACGGCTGCCCATGGACTGACCTCAAGGGAGGCTGATGAGCGAACTCATCCAGAAACCTTACTGAGCCTAACAGTGACAATGTATATAAAGTCCGGTCCATTCGTCTATGAGTATCGCATATCTGCCTAGGGGGCTAGTAACGTCAGACCCCCAATAGCAGTATAAGTCGTGTCGGAGTGAAGCCCAATAACACCCTGAGATACTACTGGAGTACCTACCAGTAAATCTCCTGCCATGGCCATGGACTTTGTGTAATGGCTCTCCTAGACACAGCACGACCTCGCCCCCAATACCGGGAGAGACGAATCCCCTGCCGATCCACTCACGTGCCTCCATATGGCTCGGGACTGTACCCAAAAACTACCTGTTTGCACGACTCCTTTGAGCCGTGGTAGGGTAGAAATCAAAGCACAGTGGGAACTCACACGAGACAAATGACGACCTCAGGTCGATGAACTAACCTATACACATGTCACCAGGGAACTGCTATCTGACGATATGTATAGTACTAACTAGCAGATTCCCGGCGAGTCCTGTCCGGTGTACTCATAACCCAATGAGCACCTGTATACATCTTAGGTGATCCAACTGACACCAGTGGCTTGTGAGACAGGCCACCGCCCCTCGTCGGGGTCTCGACTGTACACACTAGTCTACTCCGGAGTATCGATGCCCTGTCTCGAAACTCCCACGACTAGGGACAACAATTAAGGATATGCGTATAAACCACCCAACTCTCACGTATATGATCGCCATCATACAGTTGGTGGTAAAGCAAGATCCTAAGGGCTCTATCAAAGTGTAACATGTAATCAGTCACCTGAACATGTACACGACTGATAAAGGCAAACCAGATAGCATACTATCATCTCGAGTAAGACTGTCCTACCGGTATAGGTCCTCAGCAATCATTACAATCACGTACCTGCGATCCAATAATTGACTATGAGGGCACTATCTCCAACAATCTCCCACTTGCACTCAAGGCTAATTATTGCAATGTCGACTACTCACAGCCCGTGTGAAACCGAACATCCAACTCCTCTACTAATCAGTTTCACAAAGCCCGTTTGTAAAACTATTGTGTTCGAGAAATAGCCTCAGTGAGTGGATCCTCCTAGATGTTTCTTTCTATATCTCTCTAAATCTCAAGTTCGCGGAGAAAGCCATCTCCCGAATTGAGTAATACCTGTCTTAGAATATGTCTAGATATCTGATGGGACCTAGTTCATAAATGAACTCCAAATCCAAACTTCTTAGACTGTATCGATCACTGAACCTAATCAGTATCCGGCACCATGCCACCCACAGTATCCTCTTGGACCACCTGTCCATAATACTGTTCCTCATCAGAGGGAAAAACTATAACTCTGACAATCACTCTGTCAACCATGTCACCTTTGAAGCTTGGAATGATAACCGTTCCCCGAAGGAGGCTGCCGTCATCAAATCCGTAGAACATGTACTTATGTTCTAAAACTGCTTCCTTATGTTTCTCCAGGATTGGATTAATACAAACTTATTGCATCTAGTGCAAAACCAACATTTGGTGTGGTACTTGACATCTCATGATTGACTCAATTGCCTAAGCAAGTGATCTGCCAATCATGCACATCCCTCTCCCCTTTAGTCTGTAAGACATCTTTAGAGAGGGTGACTCCATCACCTGCAGGTACACCACCATGCTAGGAGTCATCTATTCTAAAAACCATTAGAATATTTGTCATAGTACCCACATTGGGAAACTACCCAAATCTAGATCTAAAACCATAGATCTAGAAACCAAAATGTCAAATATTATATCCATATCCTTTCTGGAGAAACAACTGTGTGACGACCACAGTACAACCGATCGTAGTATAGGAATTTTACTTCCTACTCTGTGTATGTCATCAAATACCATGACATCACACCCTACTACCTTCTTAACAGATCCATCCCTTATTCTGATTGAAGTCAAACCTATGACTGTCACATCAAAAATAGATGATCTATCTCCGCTATAACTGCTCTAGTCTATAAATAGACATAAGCATCTTTCCCACTATGCTTCCGTTGCTCCCACTGACTACGACAACTCTCCTACCGGGTCTCATAACCTGGAACAACAGTAGTGTCAAGTCTGGGTAGATAAGAACCTCCCTGTCACCGTCCATGAGGCTACCGGAGTACCTCTCGGGTGTCTGAGGTTACCCACCATATCTGCGGAGTGGCTATTGGAATGTCAAACCTGATTGAATATATAGGTCCTATTAAATTTTCCGTAATCGTTCGCGGTTCTGGAATCACTTCCAGTTCTACCATACTCCCACTACTGTTTTCTGAAAAAGATCCATTTTACTAAAACTGTGGCGAGTCAAGAACAATATCACTATTGATCTTCCAAATGGTAGAATATCAACCCTCGTCATAGCCAAGGTCAACCCACAAACAGCCATTACAGAAACGTGCCCTGAGTTATCCAGAGTCTGGTTTTAAGCATAAGCTGGACAGCTCCCCGTTCATTAATATCTTTTAAGGTACGAACTATTCTATATCCAATATAGAAACTTTGGCACTTATTTAATTGGAACCATATTCAAACCATGCAGCTGTCTCCAGTGCATATCAACTTAATGGAAAGAGGCTAATCAGCATTACTCAACTTAGGAATCCATCCAATTATGAGCAACCTGAAAGAGAAACAAGTTTCTCAAAAACATTACTATCATCTGAATACCAATCACAAGAATCTACATCTTCGATCTCTTTGAAGAATCCCGATACTTGTGATACCTGGTTCTCTACTTTATTCTTATACCCACAACTTCTCAAAACTTAGACCTTGTATTTCTACGAAACACTTGTCTAAATACTAGAGAAGTTATAAGTAAAGAGAACATAGTACGAGGACCTACGCCTTTGTCCTGATGGACACTGGACAACATACAATACTCTGTATAAGTCCGCTGAGTTGAACAACTCAAAACCTGTGCGTCGTAGGTTGAAAACTGTACCCTGGCGATTTCCTCAAATATCACCAATTGCAACGAATTCCGATATGATGAGGATAATCACCTAATTCCCAATAATTTACTCCCACTCATCATCTGTAAAACCATACAGATATGAGAATGAAACCTGGTAAATACATACCCTTGGAGTAAGTGTCTAATCGGGAAAACAGGTTTTCTTTAACAATGCACTGAAACATGAAAATGTTTCGTAGGGGTATCCTGGTATTCATAGCAATGCCTCTTCCATAATCCAATTCATGACTTCAACCGTATATTTTATTGCCGTCTCTCCAAATCCCTTTATTTGTCTTTAGTCGTTTCCTTCTGTACACCATTGTTAGGCTAAATGGTTTTCTTCCTTCCCTACCGTTCGGCACCAGCCTATGGTTTGGAAGAAGACTATCCAGTAAGCATAATAGGTGTACCCTCCTAAACCAAGGAGTACTCGCAACTGAGAGAAGGTGATGATAAAAGACAACTGAATAATACCTTATTCTTTTAAAGGTGAAATAGGAGTGGCAATGAAGTACGCGGTTTTGGTCGTGAATGATATCAGTCGCAATTTACTTTGCCCTCTTTCTAATCCCTTTATTTTGTCTTTACATATTACCTTCTGCACACCCTACTTAGGCTAATTGGTTTTCTTCATTCCCTACCTTTCGGCACCAGCCTATGGTTTGGAATAAGACTATCCAATAAGCGTAATAGGTGTACTCTCCTAAACCAAGGAGCCCTCGCAACCTGAGAGAAGGTGATAATAAAAGACAACTGAATAAACCAATTCTATTTCTCCTGAACCTGAATCCATCCTCGAAGAAGTCCCTTCGAGTTCGTATATAACCATACGATGGATCTATCCAATGGAAGTGGATGTCCGTAGTAATACGGGTGTTCTGAGAAATTCAAAGGGTAGAAGAAGGAGTGGCAATGACTTATGCAACATAGACAATCCAAAAGCCAGTATTTTAAGAAGGTTCGGTCAACCTGGTCACTGAGTCATAGTCTAGGGTCGGTCAAAGGTCGCTGCCAAAGAGAGAGAGAAAAGAAACACTCTGCGTGCACTCTAACCTAGATCAGAATGGTTATTACTTTATCTAATCCGGAAACCCCCACTGTCCTGTCAAATTCTCCTCCAAACCTGAAAGAAGAATCAATCGGGATCACCCGAAGAGAACCAACTCATCAGTGGGAATCGGGATCCAACTCTCATCGCATGATAACGTGACGGAATCCACTCGCGTTATCACACTCCAGAAGGTATGCGCATGCCTGGCAAGTTTCAGTTTCTTTAGAAACTCCCGATATGATTTTTACCCCATGTTCTTATGACCTTGGCGAAAGTCAACAAATCATAAGTCACATGTCAAGTTCTGCCCGTCATTATCTTGTTAATTTGAAACCACCCGTACATACCCTTGACGAAAGCCAACAAGGTAATACGACTGTCCCAAACCAACGCATCTATCTATGCAACAAATGAATACCCCAGCAACTACCAAACACTATGCCTTGACGAAAGCCAACAAACATAGCTTGAATATTACTGACCATCCATAAGAAATGACGGAGGGCTACGGCTGGTTTTTGGCGAAAAACCTTTAACGTAATGAACTTGATATCGCTGAAGGAACCTGATAGCTTTTTAAAATATAGTGGCGAAAACCTTTTGCTAAAGAGGTCACTCCCGGTGAAGGGATCTCGGCTCTTTCCTCGTGGAATGAGGTGCAGGATATTCCACTGAATACCGCTATGCAAAGCAACATGTAATCGACTATAGTGAAGTTATTACCCTGACGCAAACTTCTGCCCAAGGGGTCAGTCCCGGTGAAGGGATATCAGCCCATGCCCCGTCGAATGAGGTGCAGGATATTCCACTGAATACCGCTATGCAAAACAAAAGGAAACGTCTTTGCAATAACACTTTTTAAATTTGTTCCAAAAATATCCAAACAGGTTTGTTTTACTTTGCATTGATCATAATCAACGCAGTCCCATCAATCGATCACACCAGAAAAGAACGAAAATAAAATGTACGTATATGCCATCCGCATTCGTCACTGGGTCCCGTCATCACCCGTTAGGTTACTTAACTAACGACAGAGCGGGGACTGGACTAGCGCGGGTGTAAAACATATACAACATCTAATAGTATATAAACCAATATACAATAATCGCTCCAGGAGTGATAATATGCAACATTACAGAAAAGTAATAAGCATCACAGAACAATACAGATAATCTGGGATCCCCGAGTTTCACAGAGCCGCTGCTGAAACTCGACGTTCCCCTGTCGTGTGGATAGCCTGTGCAATGAAACCTAGACCCCTACGGGTGCGGCAAGTTACCCACCAAAACCTGAAGCGAGGCAGCCCCCTACAGCAAAGTGAATGGACCACCCAGCACTTCACGGAATCCGGTAATCTTGGGCACCCCTCCTTGGGTCAACCTGTACCCCCTACGAGTGCGGCGAATAGTCTGCCAATTTTAGAGTGGGACCCCTCTGCCTCTCAAAGCCATGAGATGCGGACCCGTTGCCCTCCAGAACCCGGCTATCCGCGCACTCCGTCTCGGGGCAAAACCTAGTACAGTAATGAAAAATAGTACAATAGGTACATCGACCGCAACCTGGTCGTGCCCCAAAAGAATATTATACAACAGGCGGTGACGGCAGTCCACAAGTTGGACGCTCGCCCCGCAATATCAAATGTACAAATAAACTCAAACTGTACTACCATTGCACACTGCTATCCACCACGACAAATCCGCAACATCACAGCACAACACAGAACATCAACGCGAATGTCACGTTCGCAGACCCGTCTAAAAGAACTATAGCAATCAGACGCGGTTTACCGATCAAATGACATTCCCGGTCGGAGATATAATGTAAGCACAGTAAACCAACGTGTTTAAATTTCGATCGACAAAATATCACAAAGTGGGCCCCACGCAAATCTGCTGAACAGTAATAAAAACTGGGCCCAAAAGATATATACCAAAAACCCCAAATTCCATTGAAGAATACACTGTGCAAATTTGGGGGCATGATCGCTCAGAACGGCCGCGGATGCACGGCTAAACCATGGGTTTGGCCGCATTTCCGCGGCAATCTTGTCGATTCACGCGTCCAAATTTGTACGGCGTTCTTAAAAAACCCTGCACAGATTTTTGTGATATGTGGAATATTTTTAGGACACCATTTAAAATCGACAGAAACTGTGAAAATGAAAAAATGCGGTTTTTGATTTCCGGTTCGATCGAAGTTTTAAACGCGTTAGCACAAGTTAGTATAGCAAAATGGTGAGGCTCTGATACCACTGTAAGTCTACGGTAGCGCCCCGGCCGTCTACAGACGCCAATTGCGGAACAAAAACTTTTTAACTGGCGCTATCGTATACTTTAACCCGGATCTGCCATTATTGCTAAACTAACAAACTGTAAAGAGTGTAGAAAGGTTGTACCGAACGATTCGAGTCCTTCGTTCTTTAACCATCATCCCACGCTCCGTTGCGGCTGCTCCGATCTCGTCGATCTCCGATCTGCTCATCCAGGTGGCACCACATCATCGATTCTTTAAACGGGCTCCCGCCTCTGACTCGAGGCAACTCGGTCGTCAAGTTTGCTAAAAGAGACGACCAAGAATGATGTAGAGAATGAGTAGATGACTTTGTCTCACTTTGTCCAAATCCGTGGACGATCGGTTAATGAAGTTGCCGAGGGAATCGGGTGATGGAATGAAATGAGCTTTGAATTCCATACACCGAAAACTATCATAATCTTTTGCAAATGAAAACTCAAGTGAGTGAGTAGGAGGAGAGGGGGCCGGCCACTTATATGGAGGAGGAGGGTGAGTGTAGGAGCAATCAAGGAGGTGACCATAATAAGAAGCTTATCCTCACAAAATATCAAGAACAAATATCTTAAGGAAAACAAGAATCATTGAAATCAAAGCATGAGTCATAATCCTTGTCACCACTTTCTAGAAACTTCTAGAACCTTCTAGAAGCATGACTCACCCTCATCCAAGAAAAGATAAATCCGTCTTTAACCGAATGTTAAAAGACGGCTGATAGAAAACTGGAAACTGGCAACTTCCAAATGTGATCCTGAAACGACTTTCAGGATAACTCCGAAACTGTATAAATATACCCGCATTTGTATTACGACCGAATACAAATGCAACTGAGACAAAGATATTATATCTACTCAATATAATACTCGGATCCGGCTTAAACCAAAGCCGACCAGTATTATCTGCCCGAAAAATAACACGTGCGTAAACGCACGTGCATTTTCCGAACCCTGCCATAAAACCATACGGCCTCTATAACGTTTCGCCCGAACTTGGGAAACTGTCTGTGGGGGACTCTAATGACTCGTCAGTACCCTGGCAGTGGGTTTAACCACAAACCGTCAGCGGCACTAGCTATGCGTAACGGCTGCCCATGGACTGACCTCAAGGGAGGCTGATGAGCGAACTCATCCAGAAACCCTACTGAGCCTAACAGTGACAATGTATATAAAGTCCGGTCCGTTCGTCTATGAGTATCGCATATCTGCCTAGGGGGCTAGTAACGTCAGACCCCCAATAGCAGTATAAGTCGTGTCGGAGTGAAGCCCAATAACACCCTGAGATACTACTGGAGTACCTACCAGTAAATCTCCTGCCATGGCCATGGACTTTGTGTAATGGCTCTCCTAGACACAGCACGACCTCGCCCCCAATACCGGGAGAGACGAATCCCCTGCCGATCCGCTCACGTACCTCCATATGGCTCGGGACTGTACCCAAAAACTACCTGTTTGCACAACTCCTTTGAGCCGTGGTAGGGTAGAAATCAAAGCACAGTGGGAACTCACACGAGACAAATGACGACCTCAGGTCGATGAACTAATCTGTACACATGTCACCAGGGAACTGCTATCTGACGATATATATAGTACTAACTAGCAGATTCCCGGCGAGTCCTGTCCGGTGTACTCATAACCCAATGAGCACCTGTATACATCTTAGGTGATCCAACTGACACCAGTGGCTTGTGAGACCGGCCGCCGCCCCTCGTCGGGGTCTCGACTGTACACACTAGTCTACTCCGGAGTATCGATGCCCTGTCTCGAAACTCCCATGACTAGGGACAACAATTAAGGATATGCGTATAAACCACCCAACTCTCACGTATATGATCGCCATCATACAGTTGGTGGTAAAGCAAGATCCTAAGGGCTCTATCAAAGTGTAACATGTAATCATTCACCTGAACTTGTACACGACTGATAAAGGCAAACCAGATAGCATACTATCATCTCGAGTAAGACTGTCCTACCGGTATAGGTCCTCAGCAATCATTGCAATCACGTACCTGTGATCCAATAATTGACTATGAGGGCACTATCTCCAACAATAGAGTAGCGCAGTACGTGCATGCTCGCGATTACCATTATATATTCTCTCTATTCACGAGTTGGCAACTCACCCCCGTTGTGCCACAGTGTTTGCAGGTTGCCCTTCGGAGTAGTCGCGGCAGGCTGCGTTTTGCATCTTTTGACACAGATACCCCTACAGTTGGTGTACTAGCTCTTTTGCTGATAGGTGGGTTTTGTGCGGTATCTGCTTATCTTTCAATTATGTACATTGTTGTATCTAGTATTCTCCATCAACCATATATGTACTTGACTTAGAGACAGTGTGAGGACGATGATGTATATTATTTGTATTCTGGTGTCAAGCTCGTTGTGAGCCGACTTACTTATGCAGTTTATTCTCATCTTTGATGTTCCCACTTGTGGATCTTGATCTTCGCTACGGCGTCGTATATTGCTATCTTGGTGATAATTTACTTAAGAATTCTTGTCACTTTAATAAATACTTCCATTTAAAACTTAAACACTCTATACTTTTACTGGTTTGATTTCTGGGTTTTCGGTTCACTTAGCTGCATTACGCCTGTAGACGTTACGTGGTTAAGTGCCGGTCACAGGCCAAACTTCGGGTCGTGACAAAGTTGGTATCAGAGCATAGGTTTTACCTTCGGAGTGTAGGATGACCCTGGTATCATGGAGTAGGTAGCTGCTGCAGAGTGGCCTAGCGTGCGTATTTTCCGCGGCATACTCACGACACGGTACTCTGCCTAAGCGACCTTAGGACTTATTAATTGAAATTCCCTCATGATTGTGTACATCCTTGCGATTCGATTTCCGTATCCTCATCGAATCCTACTTTCTTTTCAGCCATTATGCCGCCTAGGACTACGAGGGTGTAGAGAGCGGCCGTGAGAGCCGAGGTTCGAGTTGGTTCATCTGAGATGAGGACTGATCCAAGTAGTACCCTTGTTGTACCAGGACAGATTGTTCCCCCTACGACATCTCAGATCGCTAGACTAGTGGTAGAGATGCAGGGCTTGCGCCAGGCGATGAGCTCGTTGGTGGAGGCCGTTCGAGCGCAGCGACAGGTGGTAGTCACCCCTGTTACCCAGTTGTTCCTTGCGATTATCGTGCAGTATTCCGTCCCCTACATAGCACCGGTGGAGGCAGCCCCAGTTTACGGGACACGTCTTCCAGAGACCGTGAGAGTTCCAGAACAGTTGATGAATTGTACTGGTGTACCAGCCCAGAGCAGAGGCTTAGGCCGAGGACAGTCGTTTGGCTCTCATTCCCAGGAAGGACAGCAGTCAGCGCGTAGATGTTTACGATGCGGAAGCCTTCAACACCTCATCAGGCAGTGTTCCTTCACATCACGTCAGGGTCGTAGCCTGATACGTCGTGGATGCGGAAGGTTCGCGCAGAGGGGTCAGGCTAGTAGAGAAGGAGTTCGGCCAGCCACGGATGAAGGGCAGGCCCAAGTCTTCGCTTCGACTCATCAGGATGCTCAGACGTCCAATGCCATGGTTTCAGGTACTCCTTCACTATGTCCTTTTTGTTACACTCGTATGTTTCCACACACTTTGTGCCTAGTTTGGGTAGAGAGTCCGATTTGCTTGATCAGCCGCTAGTTATGACTACTCCTGTGGGAGAGTCGTTTGTCGCTAGTCACGTGTTCCGATCCTGTATCGTCCGTATTGGCGAGAGAGAGTTGCCGGTCGATTTGATCCTTCTTGAGATGTTGGACTTCGACGTTCTTTTGGGCATGGATTGGTTAGCCACGTGCTATGCTTCTGTTGACTGCCGTGAGAAAACAGTTAGATTTTGTTTTCCCGGCAAGTCGGTTTTTGTTGTGTTGGGGGACCGTGGCGCCACCCGTCACAGTGTGATTTTTTTTTTCATGCTAGACAGCTTTTGAGGAAGGGATGTCAAGGATTTCTCGCCTAAGTTTGCGATATTAGAGCTACAGAGGTTCCGGTTGTTAGCGAGTTCCCTGATGTGTTCCCTGACGAGCTTCCTGGGCTACCGCCCGAGCGTGATATTTCTTTCTGTATTGATTTGGTTCCTGGCACGGGGCCTATTTCTGTACCGCCTTATCGGATGGCCCCGGCGGAACTTAGAGAATTGAAGGGTCAGTTGCAAGATTTGCTAGATAAGGGACTCATTCGACCCAGTATTTCTCCTTGGGGTGCTCCAGTCCTGTTTGTCAAGAAGAAGGACGGCAGTATGCGTTTGTGTATCGACTACCGTCAGCTGAATAGGGTGACAATGCGGAACAGGTATCCTTTGCCACGCATCGACGATTTGTTCGACCAGCTTCAGGGGGGCAGGATACTTTTCGAGGATCGATTCGCGATCAGGCTACCATCAGCTGCGGGTTCGACAGGAGGATATTTCTAGGACAGCTTTCCGCACACGCTACGGCCATTATGAGTTTTTGGTGATGTCGTTTGGACTCACCAACGCACCAGCAGCATTCATGGACTTGATGAACCGCATTTTCCGGCCGTATCTAGATCTGTTCATCATAGTATTCATTGACGATATCTTGGTGTACTCTCAGAGTAGAGAGGAGCACAAGCAGCACATGCGGATTACACTGCAGACCTTGAGGGAGCATCAGCTTTTCGCCAAATTCTCCAAGTGTGCTTTCTGGCTGGACAGCGTAGACTTCTTGGGGCACGAGATTACACGAGATGGTATATGTGTAGACCCGAGGAAGATTGAGGCCGTTCGGAGTTGGCCTAGACCCACGTCAGTGACGAAGGTTCGCAGCTTTCTAGGGCTGGCAGGCTATTATAGGCGATTCGTGCAGGACTTCTCCCGTATTGCTACACCTTTGACCGGGTTGACCCGTAAGGGAGTTCGTTTCGATTGGACGGAGGAGTGTGAGCACAGTTTCCAGCAGCTACGGGCTCTACTGACTACGACACCAGTGCTATCATTGCCTTCAGGATCAGACGGATTTGTGGTCTACCGTGATGCTTCACGAGTGGGGCTAGGGTGCGTTTTGATGCAGCATGACAGGGTGATCGCGTATGCTTCGCTGCAATTAAAGAAACATGAACAGAATTACCCCACTCATGATTTGGAGATGGCTGCAGTGGTCTTTGCACTTAAGATCCGGCGACATTACCTATATGGAGAGTCGTGCCAGATATTCACTGATCATAAGAGCTTAAAGTATATATTCCAGCCGCGAGACTTGAACCTTAGACAGCGCCGATGGATGGAGTTAGTGAAGGACTACGATTGCGAGATCTTGTATCACCCGGGCAGGGCTAATGTAGTGGCGGATGCTTTGAGCAGGAGGCCTGGGGGTAGTCTATCTTGTTTGAGCGCAGTGCAGAGGCAGTCGTCGGCAGATTGGCAGATCTTATGCGACAGCGGGGTACAGTTCGAGTTTACGTCGATCGGAGGACAGATTGCGCATGTCATGCACGCCCACAGTTGTTTGACCGTATACATAAGGCACAACACTGTGATGACCGATGTTCAGAGATCAGGACACGGATGGGACAGGGCAGATTTTCCGAGTTCGTGATCGATGATCAGGGAATACTACAATTTGGGGCTAGACTGTGCGTACCAGATGCTGAGGGATTGCTGCGCGAGATTCTTGAGGAGGCACATCGATCGGGATACAGTGTTCATCCCGGTTCCACCAAGATGTACCATGACGTGAGAGGTGTTTACTGGTGGGACGGAATGAAAAGAGACATCGCAGATTTTGTGTAGAGATGCCTGACTTGTCAGCAAGTCAAGGCTGAGCACCAGAGGCCCGCGGGAGAGCTACAGCCGTTACCCATTCCGGAGTGGAAATGGGAGCAGATTTCTATGGACTTCATTGTGGGTCTACCCAGGACTAGTCGAAGATATGAATCCATCTGGGTGATCGTTGATCGTTTGACGAAAGCGGCTCATTTCTTACCGGTGAAGACACTTTCGGATTTTCTCAGTATGCCCAGATTTACATTGATGAGATTGTACGACTGCACGGAGTTCCGACATGTATCGTGTCCGACAGAGGCACCCAGTTTACCAGCCGACTATGGCAGAGGCTTAAGGAGGCTTGGGCACTCGCTTGAGTTTAGCACAGCATTTCATCCGCAGACCGACGGACAGTCAGAGCGGACTATTCAGACTCTAGAGGACATGCTCAGAGCATGCGTTTTAGACTTCGGAGGTAACTGGGATCATCATTTACCCTTAGTAGAGTACTCCTACAACAACAGCTACCAGGAGACCATTCAGATGGCACCGTTTGAGGCTCTTTATGGGATGAGATGCAGATCGCCTGCTTGTTGGACAGAGCTCAGTGAGAGCAGTATCTTAGGGCCGCAGATTGTTGAGGAGACGACCGCGAAGATCCAGTTGATTCGCGATAGGATGAGAGCAGCCCAGAGTAGGCAGATATCTTATGCGGACCGTCGGCGGCGCAGACTCGAGTTTTCTGTTGGTGACTATGTTTTCTTGAGGGTCTCCCCAATGAAAGGTGTGATGAGATTTGGGAAGAAAGGGAAGCTTAGTCCCAGATTTGTGGGCCCCTTCGAGATCCTCGAGCGTGTTGGTGCAATTGCGTATCGGTTAGCCCTACGGCCCAGTTTTCTAGACGTGCACCCTGTTTTTCACGTTTCGATGCTCTGCAGATATCTTAATGATCCTTCCCATGTGATTCAGCACCCGACGATCCAGCTTGAGCGTGACCTTTCTTATGCAGAGCAGCCGGTGATGATCTTGGATCGACAAGTGAAGAAATTGAGATCGAAGGACATACCGTCAGTCAAGGTACTTTGGCGTGGTCCGAGCAGAGAGGATGTCACTTGGGTGACCGAGAGCGAGATGAGGAAGAGGTATCCCCATCGTTTTGAAGGTGCGTGTAGTTAGATTTTTAAATTCGGCGTCCGAATTTCTTTAAGGGGGGTAGATTGTAACACTTTGAATTTTCGTTAGAATGTTTTTCGTGATAATTAGTAATTTGTGTGTGTTATTATATATGTGTGCATAGGATTATTAGTTATTTTAGTCGGGTTACCCTAATTGGAAAATTTTCCTTTGTAGTGTACACTTGCACACTTAGCCAATGTTGTGATTTAGGTCTTTTAGTGTAACATGTTGTAACCTAGGGTAAAGAGTTAGCCATTCTTTCCTTGCATGATTCCTTGATATTTTCCCCACCCTTTAATCCAAACAAAACCCCATTCAATAATTCAAATCCAATTAAACAATTGAGGCATGGTGGTTAGGTGAACACTTGACTTTCTTTGACCCTTTTCTTTCTCTCTTCTCTCTCTTTTCTCATTGCTGGAAATTCTGCAGAATAACAGCAGCAACAACACCTCTTTCTTCCTCTTTTCTTCTCTTTTCAATTCCCTTTTGGATCTACACAAAACCCTACACCAAAAACCCATTTTTACTCACAAAAACCCTTGGTTAAATGGCTATTTGAGGGATCTTGGTGTCAAAGCAGTCGCTTGAGGGAGAAGGCTGGAAAAATAAAGTTCTATAGGGTTTTTGGGAAGGTATTTGTCTCACACTTAACACTCTTTTTCATAACTCGTAGAAATTCTAGCAAATATCACTTTTTATGCATGTTTTGTGCTATAGGAGGGGTTTTAGTGAGGTTATGTTAAAAATTAACTTTTTAAGGTTTGATTAGCTTGGTAATGTGATAATAGTGTGGTTCTAGGCTTGGGTTTGTTTCAGATTTCAGAAAAATACCATAAAGTTTCATTTTAGTGCAAAAGTGGGGTGTTTAATTAGAAATAGGGTTCTGTTGGATCTGCTGCTACCCGGGTCATTTCAGAATGAAATTGGATTTACTGTAGCATGTATAGAGAGTATGGAGTGCACACACCAAGCCTGGGAGCCCAATTCCCAAGTCAGGCCGCCGGAATATTCATTCTGGCCGCAAATTGCGGCCAGATGGGTGAGTTGGGGGTTGGGGTCTGGGCCACTGGAGTCTGCTGCTATGTGGAGTATTTTGGTATATCTATTTTTATAAGATCGGTTCTGTATCAAAATCTGGAGTAGAATACCCTATTTCCCGTATTTTTTAATTTTTCGCGACACGCGTAATACGTGTGTGTGGGTTTGGGGTTTCTGCGTATCCCGACGCGTCGGAGTGGCTTCAGGCGCGTAATCACACGTTTTAGCGAATCGCGCGCACGCGCGCTTGCGCGCTTGGTTTGCGACACGGGTTTCTAGTTGACTTTAAATGTCGTGTTTGTACGGTTTTGAGCTTATGTGTGATATATTGTGAAATTCTAGGATTCGCAAGCGAGTGCGACGGGCGCCGCGAAGGAGGGGAACAAGTCGTCGGCTATAACTAGCGAAAGACTACGGTGAGTAGATTTAACATCTACGGGGATATCGCCCGCATGGCGTTCTACGTCAGGGCTGATAGGATCTTATAGCTACATTTCCGTATATTGATTGTTCATAGCTACTATTTAGTGCATACCACATTTCCTGCCATATGTATATAAACTAGAATTGATAGAACACTGCACCGTTACTAACGGTTCATGTTGCACGAGCACTATCCTGCATGTTACACACACACCGTTAGTAATTGCCATGACACTCACATTGTAGGATTCCCATGATCATTATGTTGTAGCTCATCTTTTATGCGACTTGACATGATATTCATACTTGATGCATTTATCACATCGGATCATTATGTTGTAGCTCATCTTTTATGCGACATGACATGGTATTCATATTTGACGCACACATCACATCACATTGACTTGCATATTGGTTTGGATTACATGTGATTTCTGGATTTGGGAACCGTGGCTATTTCAAATATGTAATCATTTAAAAACCCGGTTCCCTTAATATGATATTTCGGTGCGTCTACTCTATGTTTTCTCGGTGCTAGAGTGATAGATATATATGAGAGAGAGGGCTGACCCGGACTGACGGATGCCTGATATATATGAGATAGAGAGGGCTGACCCAGACTTACGGATGCCCGATATATATGAGATAGAGAGGGCTGACCCGGACTGACGGATGCCCGATATATATGAGATAGAGAGGGCCGACCCGGACTGACAGATGCCCGATATATATATATGAGAGAGAGGGCTGACCCGAACTGACGGATGTCCAATAGACATATGAGAGAGAGGGCTGACCCGGACTGACGGATGCCCGATATAGGAAGATTTGCGTGTCGATGCTAGACACGAGTATTTATGATATTTTGGTTCCGATGTTGGGCACTCGTGATTCTCAGTGATGTACAGGATTTGAGGGCCGATGGGAGTGCCGGCGTCTGGGTTGTTGCGATTTGGGGTGCATTGATGGACACCGATTACATATTCCACGTTGACATTCCGTGTAGATGTTATACTTCCCATGCTCAGCATTCATTATTATATCTCATCCTGCAGTTATATTACCTGATAGAGCACTTGCATGATTTTTGCACATACTGCTTATCACACATTGATATCATCTGTTGGTATATGATAGAGTAGCGCAGTACGTGCATGCTCGCGATTACCTTTATATGTTATCTCTATTCACGAGTTGGCAACTCACCCCCGTTGTGCCACAGTGTTTGCAGGTTGCCCTTCGGAGTAGTCGCGGCAGGCTGCGTTTTGCATCTTTTGACACAGATACCCCTACAGTTGGTGTACTAGCTCTTTTGCTGATAGGTGGGTTTTGTGCGGTATCTGTTTATCTTTCAGTTATGTACATTGTCGTATCTAGTATTCTCCATCTACCATATATGTACTTGAGTTAGAGACAGTGTGAGGACGATGATGTATATTATTTGTATTCTGGTGTCGAGCTCGTTGTGAGCCGACTTATGCAGTTTATTCTCATCTGTGATGTTCCCACTTGTAGATCTTGATCTTCGCTACGGCGTCGTATATTGCTATCTTGGTGATAATTTACTTATGAATTCTTGTCACTTTAATAAATACTTCCATTTAAAACTTAAACACTCTATACTTTTACTGGTTTGATTTCTGGGTTTTCGGTTCACTTAGCTGCGTTACGCCTGTAGACGTTACGTGGTTAAGTGCCGGTCACGGGCCAAACTTCGGATCGTGACACTAGTCGTAGGATTATTGAGATGGAGCATCGATACTCTACAGTAGACTAGTGTATACGCTTCTCATCCCAGCACGGGAGATGGTCTGTCTCACAGCCATTAGTACGTCATATTGGAGATAGTATGCAGGTGCTCATTAGGTTATGAGTACACTGGACAGGACTCGTTGGGAACTGTTGGGGGGTATTATACCTATCGTCGGGTAGCAATTCTCAGGTGACATGAGTAGAGCTTAGTCCGTCGACTTGACACTGCTACTTCGTCTCGAGTGTGTTCCCACTGTACTTTGATTACTACCCTACCACGACTCAAAGGAGTCATGCAAACAGGCAGTAGTTGGGTGCAGTCCCGAAGCACCTGGAGGCAGTGGCAGTTAGTGTTAGTGTATATGCCCTAGAGGCCATTACTGTATCATACTAGTATGTATATTACTTGATGGAAGCTTGGGATATTCACAGTTGTATAGACAATCTTGCTCGAAATAGTAGTATGCTACTTGGTTTGTCTCTGCTTTAATGTGTACATGTGTTTCTTTTATTATATCACCTATACGGATTTGTGGAGCCCTTAGGATCTTTGCTTGATTATCGGCGTTGTGATGGCGATCACACTCGTGGGGGCTGGGTAATCTACAAGCACATCCTTATGCACGTCCCTAGTCGTGGGATTATCGAGACTGGGCATCGATACTCTGGAGTAGATTAGCGTATGCGCTTCTCATCCCAGTACGGGAGGCGGTCTGTCCCACAGCCATCAGTACGTCGTACTTGATATAGTATGCGGGTGCTCGTTAGGTTACGAGTACACTGGACAGGACTCGTCGGGGACTGTTGGTTGGTATTATACCTATCATCGGTTAACAGTTCCCAGGTGACATGAGTACAGCTTAATCCGCTGACTTAACATTGTCACTTCGCCTCAAGTGTGTTCCCACTGTTCTTTGACTACTACCCTACAACGGCTCTACTGAGTCGTGCAAACAGGTAGTAGTTGGGTGCAGTCCCGAAGCACTTGGAGGCAGTGACGGTTAGACAGGATTCGTCTCTCCCGGTATTGGGGGTTGACATCGCGCTGTGTCAAGGAGAGCCATTACACATGTAGTCCCTGGCCAGGGCAAGCGAGATATACTGGTAGGTTTCCAGTGTTATCTTAGGGTGTTATGGACTACACTCCGACACGACTTGTACCTCTATTAGGGGACTGACGTTCGCCACCCCCCTAGGCCCGCCATGCGATGTATCAGATGAACAGACCTGACTGTACGGAGATTGTCACATACAGGCTCAGTAGGAGTTCGGATGGGTTTACCTCATCGTCCTTCTTATCGACATCTACCTGGGGACCATTACGTACAGCTAGTGCCGCTTGTGGTCTGTGGTTAAACCCACTGCCAGCGTAGTGTCGAGTCTTTAGAGTCCCACACAGAGAGTTTCCCTGCACTGAGCGAAACGTGTAGAGGCCGTATGGTTTTACGGCAGGGCTGCGCTCACTTACGTGCACTTGTGTGCGTATGCTGTTTGGGCAGGCAATACTGGTGGGCTTTGGTTTAAGCCGGATCCTAGTATTGCACGGATGGATTTGTTTTGTCTTCTGTGCATTCTCATTCTACGGAATGCGGGTGCGGGTGTGTATGCACAGTTTTGAGGAGCGGTGAAGGAGGAGGTACCTTATTAGGGTTTTGGCGGTTGGTTCGGCCAAAACAGTTATGTGGCAGGCTCATTAGGGTTTTTACAGTTGATTCGGTCAAAACCATTTTGAGGTGGACTCATTAGGGTTTTGGAAATTCGTTCGGTCAAAACCATTATGAGCCGGAGACATTATTTACTAATCCTTTTAGTGATAATTATGTGATGGCTAATTGCTTTGACTATTTGACCACTCTTGACTTTGTTGACCCGTTGATCAAAGTTGACCATTGACCTTCATGAGAGGTCTACACTCTTCTTTGGTTTTCTTTTTCATTTTTGATTATGAAAATGGTCATTGGATTATGAAAATGGTCAAATCAATGTAGCATCAACTTTATCATGATAGGATTTGTAATAATGGTGTTTAGTATTATTTTGCAACCATGGTTCATTTTCTTTGGTTAAGCTTTTCATTTCTCTTTTCTCATTCTCTCTTTTGGAGGTGAGAAGAAAGAAAGAGCTCCATGGTTGCTTGACCTCCTTCATCTTCCTCCTTTTCATAAATTCTTTTGATCTCATGTGTTGAGAGAAAAAAAATCCACATAGACAAATACCTCCATCTTTCTCTTCTACACAACCTAGGGTATCAAGACTAGCAATCTTGTTGCCCTAGTTGCCTCGGCTCGAGGTGGAGCTTGGTGTACAACTCTCGGGTGGATCGTCTTCGACTTAAGAAGGCCGCGGAGGTGACCAAAGTCCGGATCAACCCTCGGAGCATGGATCGACGAGCGGGACAGCGGAATGAAGACCCGAAGGACCGGTATCGTGAGGTATAATTTCTACGGCATAGTAGTTAATACCTCTTGTAGTGTGCTAGTTTCTAGTTTAGCAAAGATCCGGCTTTTACGGTCCATGTTACTATGTCAAGAAAATTTTTGTTTTACCGTTTCCGCAACCCCGAAAGTACCGGGAGAGGTAACGTGGACCTAACAGTGGTATCAGAGACTAGCTAAACATAAACTAGCATGTTAGCAAAGTGTTTAGAATATCGATCGGAAAAAAGTCGCAAAACACGCCCGAGAAAACCCAAGTTTCTGTCAATTTTTTATACTGTTCAAAAAAAATTTTAACATACATGAAAAATCGTCTTAAGGTTTTGTTAAAACACACAGCAAAAATGAGCTGCTGACTCGGCCAACTCACCGCGGAACCGCTGCCAAACCATGGGTTTGGCCGCGGATCCGCGGCCGAGTTGACTCGGCCTCAGCTCCGTTTTGCTGCAGTGTTCTATTTGGGCTGTTTTGGGATTTTTAGTACATGTTGTTTCTGCCCAGATTTTCCAGAGTGCAAATTGATTTTTCGGGTGGTTGCAAATCCGTATTTTTGATCGATATTCCGTAGACTTTAGCTAATGGATATTTTCTGTGATGTGATATATGTATTGAACGTCTACTAATCGCTATACGTCGATTAGTGGGGGTTATACATATCTGTGATCTGTAATGCTGATGGTTTGTGTATATGAACTCGTTGGATTGTCGCGGATGAATAGCCGGGATGGATGTGAGATGAGAGTTTCTTTTTCTTTCATTCATTGTAAAATTTGTAAATTGATGTAATATTATTTGTATGGCCGTACAACCGGGTCGGGGTTGTAGCCGTCATTGTATAATTTCTTTTTACTGTTTTTGCTCCTAGGATAGACCCAAGGTGGGGTGCACAAACTACCGGGTATCTCGAAGTGCCGAGTGGCCTACTCACGGGTTTAGGGAGGTTGCTTCGCTTCGGGTACTTGGCGGGTAGTTTGCCGCACCCGTAGGGGTCTAGGGTGGGGTTTTGGCTATTCATCGCGACCGTGTAATCCGCTTTTCGTTGCAGGCTCGAACGAATCGCGGGTTCCTAGTATATCCAAAGTGTTCATCTGTGATCTGGATTGGCTATCATTGCTATATATCTATATATGATATCTATTTAGGTGTTGCTTATGTTTTGCATCCGTGCTAGTCCAGCCCCCGCTCTGTCGTTAGTTAAGTAACCTAACGGGTGATGACGGGGCCCCGTGGCGAATGCGGATGGCATAAGCGTACGCCATATTTTGGTTGTTTTCTGCAATGGTAGGATTAATTGATGGGACGCATTAAATTAATGCAAGAAAATAAACCTAAAAGACGTTGTTGGAACAATTTTCAAAAAAGTTGTTATTGCAAGGATGTTCACTTTTGTTTTGCACAGAGGTATTCGGTTATGAATGCCTAGCACCTCAGTCGACGAGGCAAGGGCCGAGATCCCTTCATCGGGAGTGACCCCTTGGACAAAAATTTTGCGTCAGGGTAATAACTTCACTATAGTCGATTATTCTTGCTTTGCATCGAGGTATTCAGTTTGGAATATCCTGCACCTCATTCGACGAGGAAAGAGCCGAGATCCCTTCACAGGGAGTGACCTCTTTATCAAAAGTTTTCGCCACTATATTTTCAGAAAAGGGTATCACGTTCTTTCAACGATATCAAGTTCATTACGTTAACGGGTTTTTTCGCCAAAAACCCAGCCGTAGCCTCCGTCATTTCCTACAAGTACTACTTAGTATTCGAGCTGCGTATTTTGGCATTGTCAAGGCGTAGTGATCGGTAGCTAAGTATTGCTTGTTTGCAGTTTTTCGGATTATTTAGGACAGTCGCATAGCTATGTTGGCATTGTCAAGAGATATGCGGGTGGGTCTAAGTTAATCAAGATAATGACGGGCTGAACTTGACTAGCGGTTAATGATATGTTGGCATTGTCAAGGTCATAAACCGTTAGGGGCAGAAATCCACATCGGGAGTTTCTAAAGAAACTGAAACTTGCAGATTTAGCATACCTTCTGGAGTGTGGTGACTAGAGTGGATTCCATCTAGGTCATCGCATAATGATAGTTGGATCCCGATCCCACTGATGAGTTGGATTACTCTCGGGAGATTATTTCACTTAACAATCAATGCTATAAACCGAGTAGGTGTCTAGAACAGTGTTAGCGGGGTTACGCCTCCAGGGAAAAGAGGTTATTTAATTAAGGAACTTCGCGAAAGCGTTGGAAAACCTCCCTCGAAGTACCAACACCAGCCTGGCTGAAAGGTTAAGCAAGTATTGTGACGTGCGATTAATCCTGACTAGTTCTTCTTTTAAAGGTTTTAGGAAGAATTTGAGGAAACAGTGGGAGCCATCCTGGTTAGATAAACTAATAAACCGATCTAATCTTGCAAGAGCGCACGCTGAGTGTTTCTTTTCTCTCTCTCTAGGTAGCAACCATTTCACGCCCTAATCAAGATAATAAAATGTATCGCTTGACCGATCCGAATTCTTATTCGGGGATGGGGAACGTTGGTTCGGCTCTAACTTGTGACAACAGTCATAAGTATGAGCAAGGGAAAGAGGATTGTATGGATTCCAAGGATACCCAGTTGAAGAAGAAGCATGGTTTTGCATCTACTTCAGGTGTTCTTGTAATTGAGAACTGTTTTACGGTCAGCCCTACCTCCTGGGTACTTGATACCGGATCAGGATCTCATATCTGTAATTTATTGCAGGGACTGAGAAAAAGTAGGAAAGTTGCACCTGGTGATATGTCGCTTAGAGTAGCGAACGGAGCACAAGTAAATGCTGCAGCCGTCGGTGAATATCACCTAGTATTGCCAAATGGCAAGACTATGATTTTGAACGATTGCTACTATGTACCTTCCATGGTTTGCAACATCATATCAGTTTCTTTACTCGATAAAGATGGATATAACTTTGTTCTTGATAGAAATATCATGAAAATCTACCTTCATAAGGTAATGGTTGCAGAAGGTACACTGTGTAATGGTATCTACGTTCTAAATCAGAATACAGTTCTCAATGTACAAAACACACGAAAGAGGAAGAATTCAGATACGAATGAATCCTACTTGTGACATTGTAGACTTGGTCATATCGGAGAGAAAAGACTAAGTAAGTTGCATAAAGATGGACTCTTGAATGCGTTCGAGTTTTCATCTTATGAAACTTGCCAGTCTTGTCTCAAAGGGAAGATGACCAAATCTCCGTTCACCGGACATGGAGAAAGGGCAGCAGAGCTCTTGGGACTCATACACAGTGATGTATATGGTCCAATGTCTATACATGCAAGGGGTGGGTTCTCGTACTTCATCACATTCACCGACGATCTCTCTAGATTCAGATATGTGTATCTTATGAAACACAAATCTGAAGCTTTTGAGAAATTCAAGGAATTCAGAAACGAAGTAGAGAACCAAACAGGAAAAAGTATCAAGATCCTCCGGTCTGATAGAGGAGGGGAGTACTTAAGCACGGAATTCCGAGATTACTTAAAAGAGAATGGTATTCTCTCTCAGCTTACTCCTCCTTATACACCACAACACAACGGTGTGTCGGAGCGGAGGAATCGTACCCTATTGGATATGGTTCGATCAATGATGAGTAATGCTGAGTTACCTCTTTCATTCTGGGGACTTGCGCTAGAAACAGCGGCATACTTACTGAATCAGGTTCCGTCTAAATCTGTGCCTAAGACTCCATATGAAATATGGAGTGGTAAAAAACCATATCTTGAACGTATTAAGATACGGGGTTGTCCGGCCTATGTAAAAGTACAAAATCCGGACAAGCTTAAGGCACGGTCAGTTTTGTGCAAGTTTGTGGGATATCCTGGAAATTCTCTGGGATATCTGTTCTACCACACTGAGGAACAGAAGGTGTTCGTTGCTCGTCGCGCCACCTTTTTAGAGTGGCAATTTCTTGCAAAAGAAATAAGTGGGAGCACGGTAGAACTGGATGAAATATCTGATCCACAAACTCAAACTGAGGATTTAGCAGAACCAGAAAATTCAATAGTCCCAGACGAACCTCAGCCACTCCGCAGATCTGGTAGGATTTCTCATCCGCCCGAGAGATACTATGGTTTTCTCATAGACGGGGATCGAGAGGATTACATCTTGGAAGAAGATGACACTACCAGTTTCAGGCAGGCCATTATCAGTAGGGACTCTGATAAGTGGCAGGAAGCAATGCAATCCGAAATGGAGTCTATGTACACCAATAAAGTGTGGACCTTGGATATTGCTCCACCTGGGGTAAAACCCGTTGGATGCAAATGGATCTACAAAAGGAAACTTGGTGTGGATGGGCAGGTGGAGACCTATAAGGCTAGACTCATTGCAAAAGGTTTTTGTCAAAGACCTGGTTTGGACTATGACGAAACCTTTTCTCCAGTGGCTATGCTGAAATCCATTCGGATCCTACTTGCCATTGCTGTCTTCCATGACTATGAAATCTGGCAGATGGACGTTAAAACGGCTTTTCTAAACGGTTGTTTGGAAGAGTGCGTTTACATGGATCAGCCAGAAGGTTTCGTAGACAGTGGGAGCAGCGGGAAGGTGTGCAAGTTGCTTAAATCCATTTATGGATTAAAGCAGGCATCGCGGAGCTGGAACATCTGTTTTGATGAGGCAATCAAGGAATCTGATTTCATCAAGAACGAAGATGAACCTTGTGTCTATAAGAAGATTGTAGGACGAACTGTCGTGTTCCTAGTCTTGTACGTGGACGACATTCTTTTGATAGGAAATGACATTCCTATGCTACAATCGGTCAAGCTATTTTTGTCACAACGGTTCTCCATGAAGGACCTGGGTGATGCCTCGTACATTCTGGGGATCAAGATCTACAGAGATAAATCCAAGAGACTATTAGGACTTTCGCAGTCCGGGTACATAGAGACCGTACTAAAGAGATTTAGTATGGAGGATTCCAAGCGCGGTAACATACCCGCATTGCACGGAATTACCCTCTCCAAGAAGATGTCTCCTAAGACTGACGAGGAAAGGGTTCGCATGAGCACTATACCATAAGCTTCGGCGGTAGGATCTATAATGTATGCGATGCTATGTACAAGACCAGATGTAGCTTACGTGCTGAGCGTGGTGAGCCGGTATCAGTCAGACCCAGGTGAGGACCACTGGACGGCAGTGAAGAACATTCTCAAGTACCTGAGAAGGACTAAGGAGATGTTCCTGGTTTACGGTAATGGAGACCTCAGGGTCGAGTCCTTTACCGATTCAAGCTTCCAGAGTGACAAAGATGACAGCAAGTCTGTCTCGGGTTTTGTGTTTACCCTCAATGGAGGGGCGGTATGTTGGAGGAGTTTCAAACAGGATACCGTCGCAGACTCGACGATGGAGGCTGAATACATTGCTGCAAGCGATGCCGCAAAAGAGGCGGTCTGGATGAAGAAGTTCATTAGTGAACTTCAGGTGGTTCCGTCCATTGTTGACCCAATACTTTTGTATTGCGATAATAATGGGGCTATAACTTCAGCGAAGGAACCAAGGTCCCATCAGAAATCCAGACACATCTTAAGGCGGTATCACCTGATCAGGGAGATCATTGATCGCCAGGAGATCGAGGTACAGAGAGTGGACACAAAAGACAACACGGCGGATCCATTAACGAAGGCCTTACCCCAGACTCAGTTCGAGCGGCTGATCGAGATGATAGGTCTTCGATACGCCAGTACATGGCTTTAGTGCAAGTGGGAGATTGTTAGTGTATATGCCCTAGAGGCCATTACTGTATAATACTAGTATGTATATTACTTCATGGAAGCTTGGGATATTCACAGTTGTATAGACAATCTTGCTCGAAATAGTAGTATGCTACTTGGTTTGTCTCTGCTTTAATGTGTACATGTGTTTCTTTTATTATATCACCTATACGCATTTGTGGAGCCCTTAGGATATTTGCTTGATTACCGGCGTTGTGATGGCGATCACACTCGTGGGGGCTGGGTAATCCACAAGCACATCCTTATGCACGTCCCTAGTCGTAGGATTATCGAGACTGGGCATCGATACTCCGGAGTAGACTAGCGTATGCGCTTCTCATCCCAGTACGGGAGGCGGTCTGTCCCACAGCCGTCAGTACGTCGTACTTGAGATAGTATGCGGGTGCTCGTTAGGTTACGAGTACACTGGACAGGACTCGTTGGGGATTGTTGGTTGGTATTATACCTATCATCAGTTAACAGTTCCCAGGTGACATGAGTACAGGTTAGTCCGCTGACTTGACACTGTCACTTCGCCTCAAGTGTGTTCCCACTGTTCTTTGACTACTACCCTACCACGGCTCTACTGAGTCGTGCAAACAGGTAGTAGTTGGGTGCAGTCCCGAAGCACTTGGAGGCAGTGACGGTTAGACAGGATTCGTCTCTCCCGGTATTGGGGGTTGACATCGCGCTGTGTCAAGGAGAGCCATTACACATGTAGTCCCTGGCCAGGGCAAGCGAGATATACTGGTAGGTTTCCAGTGTTATCTCAGGGTGTTCTGGGCTACACTCCGACATGACTTGTACCGCTATTAGGGGACTGACGTTCGCCACCCCCTAGGCCCGCCATGCGATGTATCAGACGAACAGACCGGACTGTACGGAGATTGTCACATACAGGCTCAGTAGGAGTTCGGATGGGTTTACCTCATCGGCCTTCTTATCGACATCTACCTGGGGACCGTTACGTGCAGCTAGTGCCGCTTGCGGTCTGTGGTTAAACCCACTGCCAGCGTAGTGTCGAGTCTTTAGAGTCCCACACAGAGAGTTTCCCTGCACTGAGCGAAACGTGTAGAGGCCGTATGGTTTTACGGCAGGGCTGCGATCACTTACGTGCACTTGTGTGCGTATGCTGTTCGGGCAGGCAATACTGGTGGGCTTTGGTTTAAGCCAGATCCTAGTATTGCACGGATGGATTTGTTTTGTCTTCTGTGCATTCGCATTCTACGGAATGCGGGTGCGGGTGTGTATGCACAGTTTTGAGGAGCGGTGAAGGAGGAGGTGCCTCATTAGGGTTTTGGCAGTTGGTTCGGCCAAAACCGTTATGTGGCAGGCTCATTAGGGTTTTGACAGTTGATTCGGTCAAAATCATTTTGAGGTGGACTCATTAGGGTTTTGGAAATTCGTTCGGTCAAAACCATTATGAGCCGGAGACATTATTTACTAATCCTTTTAGTGATAATTATGTGATGGCTAATTGCTTTGACCATTTGACCACTCTTGACTTTGTTGACCCGTTGACCAAAGTTGACCATTGACCTTCATGAGAGGTCTACACTCTTCTTTGGTTTTCTTTTTCATTTTTGATTATGAAAATGGTCATTGGATTATGAAAATGGTCAAATCAATGTAGCATCAACTTTATCATGATAGGATTTGTAATGATGGTGTTTAGTATTATTTTGCAACCATGGTTCATTTTCTTTGGTTAAGCTTTTCATTTCTCTTTTCTCATTCTCTCTCTTGGAAGTGAGAAGAAAGAAAGAGCTCCATGGTTGCTTGACCTCCTTCATCTTCCTCCTCTTCATAAATTCTTTTGATCTCATGTGTTGAGAGAAAAAGAATCCATATAGACAAATACCTCCATCTTTCTCTTCTACACAATCTAGGGTATCAAGACTAGCAATCTTGTAGCCCTAGTTGCCTCGGCTCGAGGTGGAGCTCGGTGTACAACTCTCGGGTGGATCGTCTTCGACTCAAGAAGGCCGCGGAGGTGACCAAAGTCAGAATCAACCCTCGGAGCATGGATCGACGAGCGGGACAGCGGAATGAAGACCCGAAGGACCGGTATCGTGAGGTATAATTTCTACGGCATAGTAGTTAATACCTCTTGTAGTTTGCTAGTTTCTAGTTTAGCAAAGATCCGGCTTTTACGGTCCATGTTACCTTGTCAAGAAAATATTTGTTTTGCCGTTTCCGCAACCCCGAAAGTACCGGGAGAGGTAACGTGGACCTAACAGTTAGATAGGATTCGTCTCTCCCGGCATTGGGGGTTGATATCGCGCTGTTTTCGGAAGGCCATTACACAAAGTCCTTGGCCAAGGCAAGCGAGACTTACTGGTAGGTATTCCAGTAGTTTCTTAGGGTGTATTGGGCTACTCTCCAACACGACTTATTGCGCTATTAGGGGTCTGACGATTACCGCCCCCTAGGCCTGATATGCGATACTCTTAGACGAACAGACCGGACTGTACAGAGATTGTCACATTCAGGCTCAGTAGGAGTTCGGATGGGTTTTTCCTCATCGGCCTTCTTATCGACATCTACCTGGGGACCGTTACGTGCAGCTAGTACTGCTTGCGGCCTGTGGTTAAGCCCACTGCCAGCGTAGTGTCGAGTCTTTAGAGTCCCACACAGAGAGTTTTCCTGCACCGGGCAAAAGGTGTAGAGGCCGTATGGTTTTACGGCAGGGCTTCGATCATGTACGTGCACTTGTGCACGTATGATGTTCGGGCGGATAATATTAGTGGGTTTTGGTTTATGCCGGATCCTAGTATTATATTGATGGATCAGTTTCGTCTCTTTGAATTCGTGTTCCTCGAAACACGAATGCGGGTATGTATATACGGATGAGAGGGGCATAAAAGGAGACACCTCATTAGGGTTTTGACCATTGACTTGATTACAACAATTATGAGGTGGAGGAAAGTATTTGTTATTTTTGTAAATGATAATTGAGGTATGGCTACTTGTTTTGACTACTTGACTTTGTTTGACCATTTGACTTGGCTTGACCACTTGACTTGGTTTGACTATTTGACTTAGATATTTTTGTGAGATATTTTGTGACTTAGATAATTTGATGAGATATTTTCATGCCATGCTTGTGGTCATGTTAAGTTAGCCATCTCATTTTCATTTATCATTATCATTATCAAAAATCATTTCTCTTTCCTCATGTTAGCTCTCTTTTTCTTCCTCACAACAAAAACCCAAAAACTCTCATGTATTGAGAATCCTAGGATTTTAAGAGACAAATAAATCCATCTTCATACTCTATATCAACTAGGCCATCAATTTTAGCAAGCGTGTTGCCCTAGTTAACTCGGTTTTGAGGTGAAGCTCGGACTATAGACTCTCGGATGGATCGTCTTTGACTCGAGGAGGCCGTCAAAGAAGATACGATCCAAATCAATTCTTAGAGCCTATGATGACAAGGAGGACAGCGATGAAGACCCGAATGACTTGAATCGTGAGGTATAACTTCGTATCATAGTAGTTAAACCCCATGTTGTTTGCTAGCTAGGGTTTATGGACGATCCTTGGTTCTAGTCGGTGTTGCGAAGCCCATAAAAATCATTTTTGGCAATTTCCGCCTCCCTGCGAACATGTGGGGTGTGCGACATTGACTTACAGTGGTATCAGAGCCTTTCATAAACCTTAGATAGCTTGTAGCGATGTTAGAATTCCACCGTTTTTGTCGCGCAAAAACTGTCGACAAAAACAGTTTTCAAAAGTGAGGTTTTGAGTTGTTTGCACATCCCGCGGGCTCACGGTTTGAACCGAGAAGCCGCGGGGTGAAGAATGCACATCCCGTGGACACCCTGGGGGGACCGAACGGCTGGTCCCACTCCCCAAGACCACCATAAGTTGGTCTTGGCGGTGGGGACCCGAAACTACCCCACCATAGGCAGTTTCGGTTTTGCCTCACCCCCTGGCCACCTCGTGGTGGACTCAAGGGTGGGGTACCCCCTTTAGGCCCCCTAACTCAAATTTAATTTTGTGCTCTAACTCTCCACGAAGATTCGAGCGTGTTTTGAGTTCGTTTCGACTCCCGGATTGGCTCAAAACGATCGGTTTTGGAAATTTAGCTCACTGGATTTTCAAGTCTTGGAAAATTGTTTAAGTTTGCCAATTGCGTGCGGAATTCTAATGTCGTAGTTACTTTACAAGCTTTGTGTTATATATATGTGTTTGGAAATGTTGACTAATTGCTATACGTCGATTATTCGAGATTGCACATATCTGTGGTTTTATTATGATGGTTTGTGTATATGAACTTGTTGGATCGTCGTGGATGAATAGCCGGGGATATGAGATGAGGGTTTTCATTCTTTCATTCGATGTAAAATTTGTAAAGTGATGTAATATTATTTTTGCGGGGCACATCCAGGTTAAGGTTGTAGCCACCGTTGTATTAATTCTTTTACTGTTTTTGCTCATAGGATAGACCCAAGGTGGGGTGCACAAACTACTGGGTACTTTGAAGTGCCGAGTGGCCTACTCACTTTGTTGAGGGAGGTTGATTCACTTCGGGTATTTGGCGGGTAGTTTGCCACACCCGTAGGGGTCTAGGGTGGAGTTTGGCTATTCATCACGACCGTGGAATCCGTCTTTCGTTACAGGCTCAAACGAAACGCGGAATTCCTAGTATATCCAATGTGTTCATCTGTGATCTGTAATGCCTATCATTGCGTCTGACAAATGGATATTATTATTATATATATATATATATTATATATAATAAACGTTGCTTATGTTTTGCATCCGCGCTAGGCCATCCCCTACTCTGTCGTTAGTTAAGTAACCTAACGGGTGATGACAGGGCCCCGTGGCGAATGCGGATGGTATAAGCATACGTTGTATTTTCGTTGTTTTCAGCAATGGTAGGTTAATTGATTGGACTGCATTACATTAATGCAAAGCAAACAAACCAAAGCTGAATCGTTGGAACAAATTTTAAAAACCACTCAGTTATTTTAAAACAGGAGACTTTTCAATGCGGAGCTTAAACCACTCCTTTTAAAAGCTATCAGGTTCCTTCGATTATATCAAGTTCACTACGTTCACGGTTTCGCCAAAACCATTCGTATCCCTCCGTCATTTCATATGAATAGTCAGTAGTATTCAAGCTATGTATGTTGGCCTTCGTCAAGGCATAATGATTGGTAGCTGCTGGATATTCATCTGTAGCATAGATAAATGTGTTGGTTTGGGACAGTCGTACTACTATTTTGGCCTTCGTCAAGGGTATGTGCGGGTGGGTTCAAATTAACCTTGACAATGATGGGTAGAACTTGACATGTGACTTATGATATGTTAGCCTTCGTCAAGGTCATAAGAGCATGGGGCAAAAATCCACATCGGGAGTTTCTAAAGAACCCGAAACTTGCTAGTGTTGCATATCATTTGGAGTGTGATAATGTTGGTAGGATTCCTTCAGGATTATCACACAATGATATTTGGATCCCGATCCTACTGTGAGTATCCCTACTCCTTGGGAGATTCTTCACATAACGGTCAATGCTATAAACCAAGTAGGTGTCTAGAACAGTGTTAGCGGGGCTATGCCTCCAAGGAAAAGAGGTTATTTAATTAAGGAACTTCGCGAAAGCGTCGTAAAACCTCCCTCAAAATACCGACACTAGCCTGGCCGAACGGTTAAGCAAGTATTGTACGGTGAGATCAATCCTGACTAATTCTTCTTATATGGTTTGAGGAAAGATTCGAGAAACAGTGGGAGCCATCCAGTTTAGATAAATTAAAAACCAATCTAAACTTGCAAGAGCATCATGCTGAGTGTATTCTTCTCTCTCCCCTAAATTGCAGCGACCAGATGACCAGATTAGGTTACTGATAGATAATAAAATGACTGAGTTATACTATATTGACCAGCAAAGGTTTGTTGATTGATCGATTTTCTATGATCCGTATGAAAAGTGTTATCGCAATCAAAGAATTTATAGCCGCAATCAATAACGATGTTGTTATAGTTAGTTAATGAGAATGGGTCGTCCACTAAGATTCGTGTATTTATTCGTTCTTGATTTAGTTGAGTCAAAAGAAAATAGTAAAGAAAATTCAAGAAGATGAATTAAGATTTATTAGATGAAATATTTTCAAGAAAAATCAAGAAAGAGTTAAAGATTTAGTAATCAAGAAAGTGTCTAAAATCAATTTTAGTTATCAAGAAAATATAGAATAGCTTGTAGGATTCGATAGGAATTAGTAGCAATGATGAATATTAAAAATGACTCATCTTATCTATTGATGAATTATTGCTAGAACGATGGTGATGAATGAAGATTAGGAATCTTTTGAAGAAACTAGGGTTTCTCCTTCACTATCCCTTATCTTTTCATTGATCATCATTCAAATCTAGCCTTTAGCAAAGAGAATCATCAATCATTTAATCTCAAATTGCAACGAAATTATCAAGAACAGTGATCTCGTTCCAAATTTGGCCGTTGACGATTCTTTTTCCTCAAGTTCATAATTCTTATAAGACTTAAGATGCGTATAGGATTTCATCACCATTTGATCTACCGAATTCCTTCAAATCCTTAGCAAGCGGATATTTACTCACGCATCATGAAAATAAAAAAATCAAGAATTAGATATTTCATAATGCAAGAATTTAAAGAAAGCGAGAATTAATAATTGATCACCTTTATTAATCAACTTCTAATTACACATTCCTTCAATCCGAGGTTACAAGAATTGCTCTCGATCGCTCCCTTGAAGAGGTAACTATTCCGTCAAATTTCTCTTTGCTCGATCTCCGTGAGACTTGGACCTGTCGAGGATCTCATGCTCTTGATGACGATCGGCTTCGCGTAAAGGATCTTGAATGTCGTCGCTCGATGTTGTTCTCAACGATTCTTGATTTGGATCTTGATTTTGAATTGGATTTGGTTTGTTTACTAGAAATCAACTACCATCAACAACCTCATTAATGTAGGCTTAGGTCCCTTTTTATAGCCCTTCACCAATCTTCCACTAGAAGCTAGGTCAATCTTCCACTAGAAGCTAGGTAGTTATAGGGAAACTTCTAGAATAAGGTAGTTATCAAGCTTCCTCAAGAAGCTAGGCTGCCGTAGGGAAGTTTCCAGAACAAAGTTGTTACAATGGAGCGTCTTCAACAAGCCAAGTAGTTGCAATGAAGCTTTTAGAGAATTCTCGTCAACCGATGCCCTAACTTGGTCGCGGATCCGCGGCAGATCGGCCTGCCTCGGTCGCAGATCCGCGGCCGTTTGGTAAGATCACTGCCTCATTTTCTTTGTGTATTCTGGTGTTGGCCAGTTGGTGTTCAGGTGATATCTAGAATTCTTTTATCTCTTTTGAATCTCTGCCAGATTTAACTCTTTGATTTCCAGTATTTTGTCGTTGAATTTGCGATTCCGATATCTGTTCTGAAATAATTTTCTGAACAAAATCTCAATGAAGATTGTTGAGATATACAATATCATGCTTGAAATAATAAACACACAATTTCCTTCCAGAATGTTGATTATAATGTATAACACGTGATATTTGATATTTTCTAGACGAACTTGTAATACGTGTTATATTTATAACAAACATCCTTATATGATTAGAAAAGTGAGGAAATTGTTATGTTAAAAATTGTAATATTTTCGAATGAACAAATTCCCCCAAACTTAACTTTGATCGTCTCGAGCAAACTTCTTTTATTCAAGAGAAGGAGAAAATATAAAGAAAAAGAAAAACTAACTAGCACACTTTCGTAGGCAACACGATTGCACTGAGCACGTACAACAAGCCTTTAAACCTCTAGGTGTCCCTAGTAGGAGGAATGTTGTCTCCTGAGGGTTTTCAGTGGATTGCACCCACAAAATCTTATAATAAAAGGAATACTGTGAAAGTTACATATAAAAGATAAGAATTATAAAAGAAAAAACTTGAAAATCAGAGTTCCAACTACACTATATTTTCGGTAGTCATGAGCCATATCTTAATAGTCATGAAAAGATGTTAGACATCATATCATCCCTCAATAAAACATTGCCATTATTCTTCATCCCTACTTTTCTTCCAAACATTGATCATGTACCCCTATGTGTGTGTATAAGACATCCCTACACACGGAGAATTCAATTCAAGCTATCATACTCTTGGCTATCTACCTCAGTACTTTTTAGTTGGTGAATATTTTAGATGGAATTGCTCACACATTCTTCATGCGACCGTTAATACTTCTTGAGGTACTAACTGACCGATTACTAAATGTGCTCACATATTAGGCGTAATTAACAATTTTCTCATCCTGCAACACCTAAGGTTTAGCAGTGACTCCCAAACCAGTTGGTCTAAGGCACTAGGTGATGAAGCACCCTCAATATATTTTTTTTATGCTGCCTTGGTGATTACAAAACCAGTGTTCATTTTTCTTCTCCATTTTATACTTTTATGCTTCATTTATTATTTTCTTCATACTTTGGCTTTTAGACAAGATCATTTCAAGGTATCCTCTATGATCCCGAGTTTCAAGACGTGTGTAAGTACGTATAGTAGGGTATCAACGTTCAGATGTTTGGCTTTCAGAATAGAAACTATTTTTCAGACTTATTTTTATTCTCAGATTAGTGACTTCCTTCATCTTTACTAACCCTTGGGACAACGGCTCATAACTACTTATTGCTAGTTTCATTTAAGAAAATATCTAACTTTGTTGGTTTTCTTAAATTCTTCTAATCTTTTAAATGTAATTTTTCACTTTCTAATCTTTTATTATAAAAGAATTTTTTTTGAAAATTTTTGTGCTTATGCAAAGTGTAATGCACAGTAATGTGTAAATAAGCACAAACCTCCCACAAACCTGTATACAGCAGTGTCCTCACTGTTGTCATCTGTTAAATCTCAAAAACCTGTAGACTTGGAAGGAAAAGTTATTAACGGGGACAAGAATAAATGAAAGTGAAAATCTTCCCCCCAAACTTATTTTTTGATTTTTGTACAATTTTTCATCATTTTTTTATATTATAATTTTTTATTTATTAAATAACTCACCTCCATTCTAAAAATGAGACAATATTACCGAGACATGGAGGTGAGGTGGAGGAAAATTAGTCATTATAAAGCGGCTCCTGTAAAAACAGGAGCTCCTCCGTGGGGTCAGTGGAAAAATACGGTTTTAATCTATGCCCATTCACTTTGAAAATTGTACCGTTTTTTCTATTTTCAACTTCAACTACCCCGTGCGGGTAGACATACCGCACCACAAATGGTCCTTTCCAACGAGATCGGAGCTTACCCGCATGAATATGGAGACGGGAATCATAAAGAAGGACTTGTTGACCTGGAATAAAAGTTTTTCTCAAAATATTTTTATCGTGAAATACCTTAGTCCGATTCTTTACTATCACCGCATTATCGTAAGCTTCATCGTGGAGTTCGCTTAGCTCATTTAATTGCAGCTTCCGAAAGTTGTAGGCTTGATTCAAATCGAAGTTAAGTTCTTTAATGGCCCACATTTCTTAATGTTCAATCTCAACAGGAAGGTGGCAAGTCTTTCCAAACACTAGGAGGTAAGGAAACATGCCAAGATCGGTCTTATAAGCGGTACGAAATGCCCAAAGAGCATCCATCAATTTGGTTGATCAATCGTTCCGGTTTTTAGAAACCGTTTTCTCCAAAATTAGTTTGATTTGCCTGTTGGAAATCTCAGCTTGCCCGCTCGTTTGGGGATGATAGGGTGTCGAAAGTTTGTGGTTGATTGCATATTTCAGCATCAAAGTCTCGAAAGACCGATTACAGAAATGTGTCCCGTTGTTGCTAATGATAGCGCGAGGGTGTCCAAATAGCGAAAAGATATTTTCTTTAAAGAACTTAATGACAACCTTGTTGTCATTAGTACGACATGGAATAGCTTCCACCCATTTCAAGACGTAATCAACCGCTAACAAGATGTACAAATTCCCAAAAGAGTTGAGAAAAGGACCCAAAAAATCAATGCCCCAAACGTCGAAAATTTCAACAACCAAGATCGGTTGAAGTGGCATCTCATTTCTTTTAGAAATCCGACCCGTGTTTTGGCTTTGTGGACAGGTTTTGCAATGATCAAATGCATCTTTGAATAATGTAGGCCGGTAAAAATCACATTGCAAAACCTTCTCCGCCGTCTTGCGTGGACTAAAGTGGCCTCCACATGCCTGATCATGATAAAAAGATAAAACACTCTTGAATTCATCATTGGGGACACATCTGCGAATGATTTGGTCAGGACAATATTTAAACAAATAAGGTTCATCCCAGTAAAAATGCTTTACTTGGGATAGAAATCGATAATTGTCTTGTTTAGACCAATTGCTTGGAATAAGTCCCGTTGCAAGATAATTTACAATATCCACGAACCAAGGTTCGCCGGATACGGTCACGAGCTGTTCGTCCGGGAAAGAGTCGTTAATTGGCAAGGTCACGGTTGGTGAAGAGATGCGTCAAAGATGGTCGGCTACTACATTTTCACATCCTTTATTATCTCGAATGACAAGATCAAATTCTTGTAATAATAGGATCTAACGTATTAACCTGCCTTTAGCATCCTTCTTTGATAAAAGATGTTTTAGGGCGGAGTGATTAGTGTAAACCACAATCGGTGAGCCAATCAAGTAAGGCCTGAATTTTTCTAATGCAAATACAACTGCCAAGAGTTCTTTCTCGGTAGTTGTATAATTAATTTGGTCATCATTCAAGGTCTTACTTGCATAATAAATCACATGTGGCATCTTATCAATGTGTTGTCCTAAGACTGCACCAACAGCAAAATCTGATGCATCACACATTAGCTCAAACGGATGGTTCCAATCAGGAGATGATAAAACAGGGGCTGTAGTGAGAAATTTTTAAGTAAGTCAAATGCAGCCACACAGTCTGAGTCAAAGTGAAATGTGGTATCCTTGGCCAAGATAAGAGTTAAGGGTCTAACAATTTTGCTAAAATCCTTAATGACTCTCCTATAAAATCCTGCATGACCAAGGAAAGATCGTATATCTTTGACGCATTTAGGATGAGGAAGGTTATGAATGACATCTATTTTAGCTCTGTCGACCTCAATGCCTTTCCGTGAAATGACATGTCTAAGCACAATACCCTCTTGGACCATGAAATGGTATTTTTCCCAATTCAAAGTTAAGTTCTTATCTTTACAACGAGTAAGAACTGTGTCAAGATGAGATAGGCAATCATCAAAAGAGTCCCCGAATATCAGAAATCATCCATGAAAATCTCCAGAAAATTCTCGACCATGTCCGAGAATATCCCCATCATACACCGCTGAAATGTAGCGGGAGCATTGCATAACCCAAAGGGCATGCGTCTATAAGCAAAAGTACCGAAAGGACAAGTAAATGTGGTTTTATCTTGATCCTTTTCGGCAATAGGGATCTGGTTATAGCCAGAGTATCTGTCCATGAAACAATAATATTCATGTCTAGCTAATCGTTCCATTTGGTCAATAAAAGGTAGAGGGAAGTGGTCTTTCCTCGTTGCGACATTGAGTTTTCTATAATCAATACATACACGCCACCCAGTTTGAGTGTGTGTCTGGATCAACTCATTAGCCTCATTAGTTATGACCGTGATGCCGGACTTCTTAGGGACTACATGAAAAGGACTTACCCATTGGCTATCAGAGATTGGGTAAATGATACCACTGTCAAGGCATTTGACAATTTCTTTCTTTACCGCCTCCTTCGTGACGGGATTCAACCATCTTTGTGGTTCTCGAGTTGGCTTGGCTTCATCCATAAAATGTATATGATGTTAAACAATCAAGGGACTAATCCCTTTGATGTCCGCCATTGTCCAACCGAAGGCTTGCCTATTAGATCTCAAGACCATCAAAAGAGCGCTCTCTTGCTCTAAGGCTAGAGAAGCAGATATGATCACGGAAAAAGACTCATTCTCACCTAAATATGCATATTTAAAGTGAGAAGGTAACAATTTAAGATCTAATGTCGGTGGAGAGAACATAGAAGGTGGGGTAAGTGAATGACATTCGGATTCTTGAAGAGGTTCATAGCCTGCAAAGGATGCAAACTCGGAAAGTGTGACTGACTTTTGTGATAATTCAGAAGGTTCAAACTCAGGGGTGGACTCGTCAAAGGTGTACTCGCTATAATGTGCAAGATCAAACAATGATGTGCTAATGTCGTCGAGATCATCAAAAAAAAGTTCATCAGCCTTGCATCTTACGGGAGCTATCTCGTGGACAGAACATACATCAAGAATATGAGCAGAGGGTTCAGATGGCTGACTTCCAATCTTGTAAATGTTAAGCTCAATTGTCATTTTTCCAAAAGATAGGTTCATGGAACCGTTTCGACAATTAATGACAGCATTGGAAGTGGCAAGGAAGGGTCGGCCAAGAATCACCGGAATTTGGTTCCGTGGGTTTGCTACAGGTTGTGTATCTAAAACAATAAAGTCCACAGGGAATATAAATTCCCCGACTTTTATCAACACATCCTCAAGCTCACCCTTACGTTTGGTGATGGATCGGTCTGCCATCTGGAGAGTAAAATGAGCAGGTTTCAACTCTCCAATCCCTAACTGCTCGTAGAAAAAGTATGGAAGCAGGTTAACACTTACGCCAAGGTCGAGTAAAGCACGGTCAATATTTTTACTCCTAATAGAAATAGAGATTGTAGGACATCCAGGATCCTTACGTTTCTTTGGTAATTGTGGGGTAAAAGCTGTGCTAATATTACTCGTCATGAATACCTTTTTGGGCACTTGAGTCTTCCTTTTCCTGGTGCACAAGTCCTTTAGGATTTTCGCATAAGCCGGAATTTGTTGTATAGTATCTAGGAGAGGGATATTGATGTTAACCTGTTTAAACACTTCCATAATCTTCTCCATATGTGGACTTGGTTTGTTTCCCCTTAACCTATTTGGATAAGGTGCTTTAGCAATAAGAGCTGGGTCCGACATTGGAGAAGGTCGTGTAGATGGAACAGATCCCAGAATTAGAGTGGGGATCGTCTTTGGTTGACTAGAAGAAGTGGGCTGAGGGTTCGAGCCTTGAGGAAAATGGAGAATAGGCTCGGAAGAAGATGAACTAGAGTCAGAAGTGTAAGTGGAAGTGGAAGTGGAAGCCGGGGTGTCATTGATTATTTCATCATTATCAATATCAATCTTTTCACCGACTTAATTATTCAACACTCTTCCAGATCTCAACATTGTAATGGCACTCACATTGTAGTGTTGTGAATGCCCAGGATTCGGTAGGGGTTGAGATGGAAGTTTTCCTTTCTCTCTAACACTCATTTCAGCATTTAATCATGCAATTTGTGCTTCTATCAATTTAATACTCTCACCGTGGGAGGCGGAGTTCTTCTTTATATCATCGATAGAAGACCTTATATCAGCCGACACTTGGATGGAATGTTTCATAAATAAATCCAAGGTTCGTTCGAGTGAAGAGGAATTATCGGTACCGGCCAATTGCAAAGAATTATTATACAGTGCAGAAGTGTTGGCCGGATTTTGAAAATTTTATGGTTGAAAGGGGTGCTGACTCAGTTGTAGTGGTTGCTGTTGTTGTGGAGGGACCCTTTGAAAATTATTTTAGTTTGGAACCGTATTTTGAGTTTGGTGTTGGTTCCAAACAAAATTAGGGTGATTCTTCCAACCCTGATTATAAGTGGAAGAATAAGGATTGTTTCTAGGTCGTTGCTGAAAAGCAGCATTAGTGTGTTCTTGACCTTGAAACGAAGAATTCAAAAGACATTCTTCCGTCAAATATGATGGATCAGAACAGCATCCACATACGGTTTTAGGGAGTGTGACCTAGTTTAGGGAGGCTAATAAAAATTTGTGTTCCATAGCTTCAACTTTCTTTTGCATTGCTGCCATTTCAGGTTTGACTGCTATGGAAACATCAAGTTGATGGATAACACCCCAAAATGATGGTTGACTAACACTCTCCCATTGCAAAGTTTTTTCAGCAAAATCTTCTAAAAATTTCCAAGCTTCACCATCGTCTTTAGACATGAAATTGCCTTAACACATAGATTCAAGCATATGCTTTGTTGTTGGATTAATGCCCTCATATATGATTCGGCATAGATCCCATCGATGGATTCCGTGATGAGGACATTGGACTAGCAGATCCTTGAATCGTTCAAAACACTTTCAAAATTGTTCATTGGGAAGCTGGGTAAATTGATTGATTTCGCTGGGAGAAGACGTAAATACATAGCATCCACAGAAAGTTGTGAAGTGCCCATCATAGCACATACATTTTCAAATTTGGTAATAAAAACATATCCGTCTTCAGACTCAAGACCATGAAATTTAGGTAAAACAGTGATGTAATGAGGTTTGATTTCGAAATTATCCCTATTGGCTGGTGGAATGAAAAGACAGGTAGGGAGGGGACCTCGAATAAGGTAGCATCTATCTTGGAAAGAGACACGCGGTGGGTTCTGCGCACCTGCGGACGGTGGAAGAGTGGTGTTATTAAAGTTTGATGGAAATCTGTCCATCACGGTCGATATGGTGGGTGGGGAAAAAGAAGATGTAGAATTACCGACTTCGGAGTCGATAGGAGGAGCGCGGACAAGACGGGCACTAGAATCCCGTGTCCAGCCGAGCATGCACTAAACGGTTTAGCACAAGTGACAGCGTTTGCGATAATTAGAGAAAGTGGTTTGTTTTTGGTTTGTTTTTGAAAAACACGGATTTAGAAAAATCACAACAAAAATGCACAATCAATCCTAGATCTACGGTCACCTAGGTCAAGTCACTAGACCGCTCCTAGACTTCCAGAAGATAAATCGCAAAATAAATCCTCTATTATCTCTTTATCCCTCTTGTGGCCAGGTAAGTGCCAGGTAAGTGGGAGGTATCCGCTACGTAAGTAGCGGGCCTAATTAAGTAAACACTTGCCTTAGACACACTTGCCTTAGACACCACAAAAGAAATACGGATAAGCAATAGACTACCCACGACCTTCTTCTGTTCTAATTGAGCGCGACGGTCCTTAGAGTCTTGTCTAAATACTTTTTTAGTTAATGAGGGTGATGCGGATGCTAGTTTTGTGATTTTTAGAGCTTAGGAAGGGTAATGAAATCCCCACCTAATCTGAATTTGGTCTTTGCCTCTTAATTTCCGTCTTAAAATATGCAAAACAACCAATATCAAAACACGCAACAAGAATTTTTTTTAAGCGGCAAATTTTTGCAAAGAATCCTGCAGAAAAGTGTTATTGGACAAGATCAGAGGAAGGATAAGAAAGTATAGAATATACCAAAGAATTCTGGAGTTTCAACACAGCAATATCACCGCGGTTCCGCGGCCAATACATGCTTTCTGCCGCGGTTCCGCGGTCAGCTTGAAAGATCTTTGCACGAAATTTTTTCCTGGTGCTCCTATTGATCCTCTGGATTTCCTAAATGCTACAGAATCTTTCTCTCACTTCTCCAATGATTTCAGATTCCCTTGCAAAATTCACACACTAATCGTTAAGCACACGATGTGATTTTGATTCAAATTTTTGATGGAATAATAATATTTACGCACGGATTCCCGGCAACGGCACCATTTGATTGATCGATTTTCTATGATCCGTATGAAAAGTGTTATCGCAATCAAAGAATTTATAGCCGCAATCAATAACGGTGTTGTTGTACTTCGTTAATAAGAACGGGCCGTCCACTGAGATTCGTGTATTTATTCGTTCTTGATTTAGTTGAGTGAAAGAAAATAGTAAAAAAAATTCAAGAAGATGAATCAAGATTTATTAGATGAAATATTTTCAAGAAAACTCAAGAAAGAGTTAAAGATTTAGTAATCAAGAAAGTGTCCAAAATCAATTTTAGTTATCAAGAAAATGTAGAATAGCTTGTAGGATTCGATAGGAATTAGTAGCAATGATGAATACTAAAAATGACTCATCTTATCTATTGATGAATTATTGCTAGAACGATGGTGATGAATGAAGATTAAGGATCTTTTGAAGAAATTAAGGTTTCTCCTTCACTATCCCTTGTCTTTTCATTGATCATCATTCAAATCTAGCCTTTAGCAAAGAGAATCATCAATCATTTAATCCCAAATTGCAACGAAATTATCAAGAACAGTGATCTCGTTCCAAATTTGGTCGTTGACGATTCTTTTTCCTCAAGTTCATAATTCTTATAAGACTTAAGATGCGTATAGGATTTCATCACCATTTGATCTACCGAATTCCTTCAAATCCTTAGCAAGCGGAGATTTACTCACGCATCATGAAAATAAAAGAATCAAGAATTAGATATTTCATAATGCAAGAATTTAAAGAAAGCGAGAATTAACAATTGATCACCTTTATTAATCAACTTCTAATTACACATTCCTTCAATCCGAGGTTACAAGAATTGCTCTCGATCGCTCCCTTGAAGAGGTAACTGTTCCGTCAAATTTCGCTTTGCTCGATCTCCGTGAGATTTGGACCTGTCGAGGATCTCATGCTCTTGATGACGATCGGCTTCGCGTAAAGGATCTTGAATGTCGTCCCTCGATGTTGTTCTCAACGATTCTTGATTTGGATCTTGATTTTGAATTGGATTTGGTTTGTGTACAAGAAATCAACTACCATCAACAACCTCATTAATGTAGGCTTAGGTCCCTTTTTATAGCCCTTCACCAATCTTCCACTAGAAGCTAGGTCAATCTTCCACTAGAAGCTAGGTAGTTATAGGGAAACTTCTAGAATAAGATAGTTATCAAGCTTCCTCAAGAAGCTAGGCTGATGTAGGGAAGTTTCCAGAACAAAGTTGTTACAATGGAGCGTCTTCAACAAGCCAAGTAGTTGCAATGAAGCTTCTAGAGAATTCTCATCAACCGATGCCCTAACTCGGCCGCGGATCCGCGGCAGATCGGCCTGACTCGGTCGCGGATCCGCGGCCGTTTGGTAAGATCACTGCCTCATTTTCTCTGTGTATTCTGGTGTTGGCCAGTTGGTGTTCAGGTGATATCTAGAATTCTTTTATCTCTTTTGAATCTCTGCCAGATTTTAATTCTTTGATTTCCTGTATTTTGTCGGTGAATTTGCGATTCCGATATCTGTTCTGAAATAATTTTCTGCACAAAATCTCAATGAAGATTGTTGAGATATACAATATCATGCTTGAAATAATAAACACACAATTTCCTTCCAGAATGTTGATTATAATGTATAACACGTGATATTTGATATTTTCCAGACGAACTTGTAATACGTGTTATATTTATAACAAACATCCTTATATGATTAGAAAAGTGACGAAATTGTTATGTTAAAAATTGCAATATTTTCGACTGAACATTTTTCCAGGTGTCCATTACCTATGACAAGCTGGACCACCTCATTACTACTCAAGCCCCTGCCGTCCCAGGTCCAGTTTCCACGTCATGGATGTTGATATCCGTAAGACAAGGAAAAAAGACTGTGCGAATGCCAAGTGCCTCGTGTTGACCTCAGTTGATAGTGTATACCAGAGGCAGCACGAGAAGATGGACTTAGTTTATATCTTCCTTCATAACAAATTTTTATATGGGGAGCAATCTCGTATCGCAAGATATAACACCTCAAAGGAATTGCTTCAAGTGAGCTTGGCTGTCAGATCATCTGTAGGGGACCACGTCCCTACAGTGATTAGCTATATTAAAAAGCTCACGGACCTGGAAACCACATTGGAGAATGAGTCATATGCTAACTTGATTATAAATTCCCTACCTCCTACTTACGCCCGGGGGAAAAAAGTTATACTTTCAGGTAAGGGCGCCCTGAAGGAAACCAGGGAGACACCCGCTCTGCTTATTGGGGAATCTTCCTCTTCTGGATCTAAGGAGGATGCCAAGGGTGAGAAGAAGAAGACCTCCACAAAGCCGATAGGCGGTGTCAGTAAGGTAGAAAAAAAGGGAAGGGCAAAAGTTTCGGGGTTAACTGTAGGGAAGAAGGAATGTTCCTATTGTTATGGGAAAGGGCATTGGCAGAAGGGATGCAAGGCTTGGAAAGACAAAATCCAGGATCCGAAGCATGTTGTGGCTTCGACTTCGTGTGTGTTTGTGATTGAAAACAGTCTGTCAATTAACTCTACTTCCGGGATACTAGATATCGGATCAGGATCTCATATCTGTAATTCATTACAGACTTTGAGAAACCGTAGAGTTATCAGGGCAGGTGATATGACTCTCAGGGATGCTAACGGAATGAGCGTGGACGCTGTATCCGTAGGGTATATCACCTAGAATTGACAAGTGGGTAGATATTGATTCTATGTAACTGTTTGTGTGTACCAAGTCTAGTTTGTAAGCGAAGTGGTTCACATCCACCTAAATCAAAGTTTGATTGGGTCAGGTACACTAGAGGACGGTATATATTGAATCAAGCTCAGGTTTTCAAATGTACAGAACACACTTAAAAGAAAGTCTCCAGAATTAAATAAAACTTTCTGATGGCATTGTAGACAGGGTCACATCAATGAAACACGGTTGTCAAAATTACATAGAGAGGGATATTTGGATCTGTTCGAATATCAGTCTTATGCAACTTGTCAATCTTGTCTCATAGGAAAGATGACAAAGACTCCGTTCACTGGATACGGAGTAAGAGCAAACGAGCTCTTGGGACTCATACACAACGACGTGTGTAGTCCAATATCTACAGATGCACGAAGTGGTTATTCCTATTTCATTACTTTTACGGATAATTTCTCTACGTTAGGGCATGTTTTCTTGATGAAGTATAAATCCGAGACCCTTTGAAAAATGTTAGTTATATGTATGCCCTAGAGGCCATTACTGTACATACGATGTATATTGTAGTGAATGCTAGGACATATATAGGGAGGACTTTCTTGCTCGACATGATAGTACGCTATCTGGTTGCTCTTTATCTTAACATATACTATGATTGTCTCTATGTTACATGTTGATAAAGCCCTTAGGATATGTACTCGACTACTGGGACTATGATGAGATCATACTAGTGGGGCCACGGTAGTCGACGAGTACATCCTATAACAGTTCCTAGTCGAGGGTGTATCGAGACAGGGCATCGATACACAAGAGTAGACTAGCGTATACGCATCTTGACCCATATGATGGCGATGGATGATCCCATATCCATCGGTGTTAGACATCAAGGATGGTGTAGGGGTGCTCAGTAGAGACTGGGTACACTGGACGGACTCGCCGAGAACTCCCAGATGGTATTATACCTCACGTCAGATGGCAGTTCTCCGGTGACACTGGTACAGAGTAGTCTGTTGACCCGAGATCGTCATAGAGTCTTGTGTGATTCCCACTGTGCTTTGATTTCCATCATACCACGTCCAAGAGGGCATGCAAAAAAGTGGCTTTTGGGTACAGTCCCGAATCACATGGAGGCAATGAGCGATAGGAGGGGATTCGTCTCTCCCGGTATAGGGAGTTGATGTTATGTTGTGTTCGATTGGCTATAACTGGAAATCCCTGGCCAGGGTTGCTGAGATTTACTGGTAGTGTTATCAGTAGTTTCTCGAACTGTTATAGACCTCATATCGACACGACTTATCAAGCTACTGGGGTCTGACGTTTACCACCCCTAGGCGAGATATGCGACATATCAGACGACGAGACCGGACTATACGGGAGTGTTACTGATTGGATTCACAGGAGAATGTATAGTCTTGCTTGTTGATCTTCTGAGCGCTCAATACCTGGGTAGCTGTTACGTTTAGCTGACCGCTTGCAGCTTGTGGGTGTTTGATATGATCATCACCTACTACCGGCGTATTGACGATTCTTCAGAGTCCTACACAAAGGTTTCTTGGTTCAGGAAAAACGGAGTAGGGTCACATATGTGATATGTGCAGGACCGAGGATAATACGATATGAGATACCGTATTCTATTCTCGCTTTATATGATATCAGCCGGGCCATCGGATCAAGTGTTGATTCGATGAATCGGTAAATGATATATTAGTCGGTTATATGCGATATAGCCGAATTGTCGGATCAAGTGTTGATTCGATGATTTAATGTATAATTATATATATGATATATTAAATTACATTAACTAATATAAGCTCACTAAAAGATTCTTTTTCTCACTCGGGTAATACATTGATATATATGTGATATATGTTAATTGTATTATTTTATTTTGTTACAATAAATATTGTATATGTGATATATAATATTGTAACATGTTATAATTACTAATGCAACATGATTAGTGGAGATTAAACAAGGTTAGGGTTTGATTTGGGTTAGCTCATTCTTGTAGCTTCTAGAAGCTTTTCTTTTTGTCATGAGCAAAGATATTTGTGCTTGATATTTTAAGTGACTCATCCTTTAACCCAACCCAAACCCTAGCCCTAGTTAAATCTCTACAAAGGTTGTGCTAACCATGGTTGCATAAATGATTATGACAACATTTTCATTATTCATCACAAAAGAGATTATTCATTCTTCTTCTTCTTCCTCTTTTGCAAAGCTTTCTTGCTTTGATTTTTTGTGATGAAAGTGAGTGAGAATAAGAAAACAATTGAGAGATAAAATCCTACTTCATCATCCTCATCTATCCTTGCCATTTAGATGAGGTTATTCACTTCATTTAGTGAGTGAGAGCTTGTGTTAATGAAACTTCAAGGTAGATCATCTTTGTTATCGAAGATCGGAAGCAAGACTGCATCTTTCTCTTCGTGGAGCCTCTCGAGAGTCCGAAACACGATGATCGCAGCGAAGGGACCTCAACACGGAGCTTAAGAAGTGAAGAACAGGATCTACAAAGGTTGTAATCCCTCTCACTTAGTGTTAAAGTGTTTAACATGCTTGTTTTCGCCTAAACTCTAGTATAAAGATCTTGTTAAGGGTTGTTCGGCACGGCTAAATTTTAAATCGGGCATGGTTGATGCCTCGTAGACCCTTGTGCGTGTGCCTAGTAACCCTCCAAAAAACTCCGAGAATATAAGAATGATATGGAAAAACAAACAGGAAAAAGTATCAAGACACTGAGATCTGATCGATGTGGTGAATACTTAAATTGCCGAGTTCCTGGATTACCTAAAAGAGAATAAAATTCTTTCTCAGCTTACTCCTCCATACACATCACAACACAAACGTGTATAGAAAAGGCGGAACAGAACCCTATTGGATATTGTTCGTTCCATGATGAGTAACGCCGGGTTTCCGCGATCCTTCTAAAGTTATGCACTAGAATAAGCTGCATATCTTTTGAATAAGGTTCCTACCAAGACTGTGCCTATCAGACCATATCAGATGTTGAGTGGGAAGAAACCCTATCTTCAGTATCTCAAGATATAGGGATGTCCAGCTTTTGTTGAAAAGCAGTATGCGGACAAGCTCGAGGCACACTCGGTACTGTGTAAGTTTGTGAGATACCCAAAGAACTCCAGGGGGTATCTTTCCTATTACGCAGAGAAACAAAAGGTTTTTGTTCCTCGTCATGCCCATTTTTTAGAAAATCAATTTTTTTGTAAAAGGAAATAGTGGGAGCGCAATAGAACTGGAAGAAATTCCAGAACCACAAACTATTACTGAAAGTATGGTAGAACCAGAGGTTTTAAAAGAACCGGACATCCCTACGCCAATCCGCAGGACTAGTAGGCAGTCTCATCCGCCCGAGAGCTACTACGGTTTTCTTATAGACGGGGATCGAGAGGATTGCATCATTAACAATGATGAGCCAATTAGCTTCCAGTAAGCCATTCAGAGCGGCGACTCGGTAAAATGGCTGGATGCAATACGGACCGAAATGGAGTTCATGTACACTAACAAAGTATGCACTTTGAACATTGCTCTAGAAGGGGTAAAACGCGTAGGCTGCAAATGAATCTTCAGAAAGAAGATTGGTGTAGATGGATAGGTTGAAACCTATAAGGCTAGACTTGTTGCAAAAGGTTTTCGTCAAAGACCTGGTTTGGACCATGATGAAACCTTTTCTCCGGTGTCTATGCTCAAATCCATTCAAATCCTTCTTGCTATTGCTGCCTTCCAAGATTGCAAGATCTGGCAGATGGACGTAAAGACGGCTTTTCTAAATGGTTATTTGGAAGAGTGCGTCTATATGGATCAGCCAGAGGGTTTCAATCAGAGTGGGAGCAGCGGGACAGTGTGCAAGTTTCTTAAGTCCATTTATGGACTAAAGCAGGCATCGCGGAGTTGGAACATCTGTTTTATTGAGACAGTCAAAGAATTCAACTTTATCAAAAAATATAGATGAACCATGCATTTATAGTAAAATGTAGCAAGAACTATGAAATTCCTCATTGAGTACGTGGATGACATTCTCTTGATAAGAAATGACATTCCTATGCTACAATCAGTCAAAGGATTCTTGTCATAGAGGTTCTCCATGAAAAACCTGGGTGATACCAACTACATTCTGGGGATACAGATCTATCATGATAGATCAAAGAGGATGGTGGGACTTTTACAGTCAAGGTACAGCAACACCATACTGAAAATATTTAGTATGGACGATTCTAAGCGCGGTAGTCTACCGGCTTGTCACGGAATCACCCTCTTGTTCATATCAGATTTTTGCATTTTCATACCGCCTAATTTTTATCACATTGCATATCGGTAGATACTCTTGAGCCGTGTTTGCTAGTCAATTGCAGGATACAGGTTCCCGGTTCTCAAACGGAGAAATTCATGGAAAACACGACAAAATCCGGTTCCTGCCAACCACAGATAAAAACACGGTCTCCGCTCTTCATCCGTATGTTGCCAGTTACCAGTTTAGGAAGACAAAGTGTCAAATCAACGTCATTCTCATGCACAAGGCTCAATGGTAGCACAAAATCCAAGAGATCTACGCGGAGCTCGAGGCAATCATCCACAAAAAAGTCCACCTTTGCTCAATAGAAATTCTGGAAGAAATGGGATAGATTTTTCAGAAAATATACACACCAGACAAGAGGGGACAGGAGACCGGGAAAACACTCAGAAGCCCACACCCTAAACCCACAGTAGGGGCGCGGATCCGCGGCCATAGGGGGCTATAGGCGGCGGATCCGCGGCCGTACAGACAGTTCAGAGCACGAGATTTCAGGGGCAGTTTGGTCATTTCGTCAGGGTTCTGTTGGTTGCCCTAGGGTTTCATTTCTTGGCCTATAAATAGCCCAGAATTTTGAGAAGGAATGGTCAATTTTTGTATTCTCATTTTTGCCTAGTTTTAGTGTTGTTCTTCTTCCTCTTCTCACCTCTTCTCCAATCAAACTTGTAGTGAGCTTTTGAGTGAAGAGTGATGAATAAAGAAGACCATTTTTATTACCATGCTTGCCTCTTTCTTTACTTGTTGTAATTTAATTGTTAAGTAGTTGTTGTTATTTGCTTGATTGTTTCTTTCTTCTCTCTTTTTCTTTATCATTCATACGACAATGATACTTACGCTTGATCCTCGCCAAGGTGAGGTCGCAAATAGTTAGTCGTATTCTTCTAGTCTCCTTCTTTCTATCTTCCTCTTTTGTTTGTTTTGTTTTTTTCGTATTATGAAGTGTGAGTAGTTTTATACTTGTTAGGGTAGGATAAGGGAAGTTTGAGAGAAGGAAATCTCTCTCACTCTTTCCTTGCCCAACAACTTAAATCGACTCCCGTTAATTGAACCACAATCCGCTCCTTACGGCACCCTATCCTACATGATAGCGGTGATTCCGTAGTGAGACCGGTTGTGGTTGAATTAACCGGAGGTTATGGATAAGAGCCAAGAACGGACGGACAAGCACCAAAAGGAAGGACTATGCGTTGGAAAGCCTAGCTTATACTCGCAAGTTCCTTCCTAGTCGTGCTAATCCCCGTTGTTGCCGATTACCGTAACACCGATATTAAGTAGGGCAACGAAAGATGTGGAGACTCCTAACTCAAACTAACCTAATCCTAACCCTAACAAGCTCTCTTTAAATATCAACTCAACACTTAGATAATCCAACAAAATCTGAAAACAGGACTTAACTCGTTAAAACACTTTGAAAAAGACTCCCATCTCCCTGCGGACGACCCGTACTCAACCGGCTAGCTACAAGCGAAACCGTCTTGATTGCGGTATTTAAACTAAACTTGAACACGCACGTATCCTAACAATCAAATGGCGCCGTTGCCGGGAAGACGGTAGTTTATTTCCTTGTGTAATTTCGGGTTAATTTGTAAGTATAAAAAAAACGAAAAAAAAAATATACTTTGTAAAAGAAACCATCTTGTTATTCTTGATTAGTTTTTGTGCAAGTGTGCAGGAAAATACGAAGTTCAAGATCGACGCCAAAGACGTTGGAAATACGGAGTTCAAGTACAGTGCCAAAGACGTGGGAAGATAGACCCACATTTTCACGGCTACACCGCGACGGACAAAACGAAGCATCCGGTCTACTGTACAAATCTGGAGCAAATACAGTGAGCAAATCAAGATTCAGTACATCCAGACAAGCAGAGGACACCCAACAGAGAACACCCAAATTTTTCAGAGCCCCAATTCCCCTACATAGCCGCGGATCCGCGGCCATTGCATGCGTTTGGCCGCGGAAACGCGGCCATCTGTTGGCCTCAGGCTTCCAAAATCTCTCTGTAAGTCCCTCTGCCTCTCTCCACTCCTCTGAACTCCACTGAACTGTGTTTCTACAGCCTTCTTTGCGCAAACTCTTCTCCCCCTTCCAATAAACTGTTCTTGTGCAGGATTCTTTGCGCCGCAAATAAAAATTGTTTGCAGTTGATTTGTTACCGCTTTGCATTTCTTTAATACGGACTTAAGGGGCTTGAAACCAATCCAGATTGGGTGGGGATTTCATCACCCTTCCCAGGACCCCAAAAATCACTAAAGCATATGCATTGTCCATTGTAAATTAAAAAATACTAGACTTCAGCCCTAAGGACTTCGCGCTCATTAGGAGAAGATAAACCGTGTTTAGAACCTCGCTTAACCGTATATTGATTACGGGGTGTCTAGGAAAGTGTTAAAGGCGCAACCGCCGAAAGAGAAAGGGTTATTTAATTAAGGAACTTCGCGAAAGAGTTGGACAACCTCCCCTTATCTCTGCACTTACCTGGCCCCGTGATCGGTGTATTTTTAAGCCTGTTTCTCTACACTGTTTAACTTCGAAAATCAAGTTCAGGAGCAGGTCTAGTAGACCTAGGTTACCCTAGATCTAGGTGTGATTGTGCATATCTTGTTTGTGATTGCTTAAGCCGTATTTCCGTACATATTTCTGTTAAAATCTTTCTAAAAAAAAAAGAAAAAAATCAAAAACTTTTATAAAAACTTGCCCTTTGTCGCCAAATCCATTTTCACTCACCACCCATCGCCTTTCTCCATTGACGTTTTCTTACCCTCACCTTCTCCGCTTTGACTATACTAAACTTGTTTAGTGTATGTCCGCTTGGACTCGGGACACTAGCGCCCGTCTAGTCCGCGTTACGTTATTCGCGACCGACTACGCGATCGACTCCGAAGTCGATACTCCGTCCACTCCTCTTTCACCCCTTCCTTTGCCGGCCAACTCCGACGTTGACCGGAATTCTGTTCATACATCTTCACCTTCACCTTCACCTTCACCAACCTCTTCTTCCGCGATGTCAGGATTTAATCCGAACATCTCTTTGACCACCGCTGGATTGGCTCCACCTCCTACGGAGACCAATCTTCCACCACCACCGCCTGTTGTAGCGCCGCAGCGAATCGCGCTCCAGGATCGTTTCTACCCCACCCGTTCTGCACTTCCCACCTGCCTTTCTCTTCCTCCGGCCAATGGGGACAACTTTGAAATTAAGCCCCATTTCATCAACATGCTTCCATGTTTTCATGGGCTTGAATCTGAAGATGCCTATATCTTCATCAATAAATTTCAAAACGTCTGTGCCATGATGAAAACAGCCCAGCTGTCGGACGATGCTATACGTCTACGGGTCATTCCGTTCACTTTATGCGATCTCGCTGAAAAATGGCTGTATAGCACCGCTTCCCACTCAATCACCAGCTGGGACGAGTTTGTTAAAGCGTTTCTAAAAAAATTCTATCCAAATCATAAGACCGCAAGAATTCGAAATGAAATCAACTAATTCTCCCAGCTTCCTTCTGAACCCTTCTGGAAGTGCTTTGACCGATACAAAGACCTTCTTGTTCAGTGTCCTCACCACGGTATAGAGAAATGGCAACTCTGCCAAACCTTATACGAGGGACTGAACCCAGCAATGAAGCAGTTGCTGGAAACCATCTGTCAGGGCCACTTCCTATCGAAATCTGACGAGGAAGCGTGGCAGTTCTTTGACGATCTTGCGGAGCAAACGCTACAGTGGGAGTGCACCAGACCGACTTCTTCTTCTTCTTCTACCTCCACTTCTACCGGTCAGTCTAGGGTAGGAATTCACCAGCTTGATGTCTCTATTTCGATGAGAGCTGAAATGGCTGCAATAACAAAAAAGCTTGAAGCGATAGAGAGCAAATTTTCTTCTCCTACTCCTGCCCCTGTTCTCCCCCTTCGTACCATCTGCGCTTGTTGTTCCGATCCTTCTCACTTGACCAAAGAGTGTCCTTACAATCCACCCTTGCAAGGACAGGATCAGGTTAATGCATTCCAGCAAAGACCGAGGAATGATCCATACTCTTCCACCTAAAATCCCGGTTGGAGGAACCACCCAAATTTCTCCTGGAATCAGAATCAGAATCAATTCCAAGGCAACAATTTCCAAAGGGCCCCTCCACCGCAACAACAAGCGCCACAACAAACTCAAACGCAGTATCAGCAGCCCTTCCAACCCCAACCTTACCAAAACCAGACGAACAACTTTGCACCGAACAACTCTTTTCCACCAAACAACTTTGTTCCGTCGAACAACGATAAGGTTTCCTCGCTCGAGCGAAGTCTGGAGGCGTTTGTTAAACAATCGACTCAATCCACCGCCAACATCCAGTCTTCGATTCAATCTTTAGTGCAACACACCGCCGCACACGGGCAGAGCATCAAGACCATCGAGGCCCAGATTGCACAGCTGAACGCGGCCTTAAGCGAGCGAGAGAAGGGGAAGCTCCCGTCCCAGCCACTTCCAAATCCCGGTCACCCACATAATGCACATGTTGCTCTTGAACAACAAAACCATAATGTGAGTGCCGTGACTACACTGAGATCGGGGAGGATGCTGCAAAACAACATTGGCAAGCGAATCAACGATGACACCCCGGCCGCCGCTACTTCTTCTTTTTCTTCTTCTTCTTCTTCGTCTTCTGAGCCTATTCTCCGTTCTTCACAAGGCTCTCCTTCCTCTTCTTCTATGAACGGACCGACTTCTCACTCCACGAAAACACCTATTCTGGGATCCGTTCCAACTCCAAAATCTCCTCCTCCAGCATTAGACTCAACCAATTTTCAAAATGTTCCATTTCCAAACCGGTTGAGGTCTAATAAACAAAATCCTCAAATGGAGAAGATTCTGGAGTTATTCAAGCAGGTTAACATTAACATTCCTCTTTTAGATGCTGTCCAACAAGTCCCGTCCTACGCGAAAATCTTAAAGGACTTGTGCACGAAAAAGAGGAAGTCTCAGGTACCCAAGAAAGTTTTCTTGGCTAGTGCTGTGAGTGATGCCCTTACCCAATCTTTACCACAAAAACGGAAGGACCCTGGCTGTCCTACGATTTCAATTACCATTGGGGATAAGAACATCAACCGCGCACTATTAGATCTTGGTGCCAGTGTTAACCTGCTTCCGTATTCAGTATACGAGCAATTAGGCGTCGGAGAGTTGAAACCCACACACTGCACTCTCCAAATGGCCGACCGATCGATCACCCATCCTAGGGGTGAGCTAGAGGATGTGTTAATCAAAGTCGGGGACTTCATATTCCCCGTCGACTTCATTGTATTAGACACACAGCCTGTAGCTAACCCCCGGAATCAAATTCCGGTGATACTCGGTCGCCCATTTCTCGCAACCTCAAATGCTGTGATCAATTGTCGCAACAGTTCGATGAACCTCTCTTTTGGAAATATGACGATTGAACTCAACATTTTTAGGTTGGAGAATCAGCCCGCCGAACCTAATGCTCATATACTGGACGTCTGCTCGATCCAGGAGATCATACCAGAAGAGTGTGAATTCGAGGAGTTTCTGTTTGATCACGATAATCTCGACGCCACTAGTGCGTTTCTCTTCGAACCTGCTGCTGTTTCTGCGCCCGACAATGACTACGAGTGTTTCACGTTCACGAACGATCTTAGCCGCGCACAACCCGAGTTTGAATCCTTCGACTTTCCGGATGAGTTACCTGAACCATCCGACTCGGTTGCCTACACTCGTTTTGAACCTTTGCTGGAGTCCTTTGAGTTCGAGACCCTTGCACCAGTCTTGCCTTCCATCATTTCACCTCCAACGCTCGAACTCAAGCCGTTGCTGTCTCACCTTAAGTATGCTTACTTAGGTGAGAACGAGACCCTCCCTGTCATCATTTCGGCTTCTCTAGCTCCCGAGCAAGAGAAAGCCCTTCTCGCGGTCTTGCACAGCAACAGGCAAGCTTTTGGCTGGTCCATGGCGGACATCAAGGGGATTAGTCCCCTGATCGTTGAGCATCACATTCATCTGATAGATGATGCTAAACCAGCCCGGGATCCACAAAGACGTCTTAATCCAGTCATGAAGAAGGCTGTGAAGAAGGAGATCGTCAAATGTCTAGATAGTGGTATCATTTACCCTATCTCTGATAGCCAGTGGGTTAGCCCCATTCATGTTGTCCCCAAGAAGTCGGGCATCACGGTCATCACTAACGAGGCGAATGAGTTAATCCCTACTCGCACCCAAACTGGGTGGCGAGTTTGCATTGATTACAGAAAACTCAACGCCGCAACGCGGAAAGACCACTTTCCGCTACCTTTCATTGACCAGATGCTGGAACGATTGGCCGGACATGAGTACTATTGTTTTCTTGATGGCTACTCTGGCTATAATCAAATTCCCATCGCCGAAAAAGACCAGGACAAGACCACTTTCACTTGTCCTTTCGGCACATTTGCATATCGTCGCATGCCCTTTAGGTTATGCAATGCGCCCGCTACCTTCCAGCGGTGTATGATGGGAATTTTTTCGGACATGGTGAAAAAAATTTTAGAGATTTTCATGGATGACTTCTCCATCTTCGGCGACTCCTTTGACGAGTGTTTGTTGCATCTCGACGCTGTCCTTACCCGATGTAAGGACAAGAATCTCACTTTGAACTGGGAGAAATGCCACTTCATGGTGCGCGAAGGTATTGTCTTAGGACATATCATCTCGCAAAATGGCATAGAGGTTGACAAAGCAAAGATTGAGGTCATTTCCAATCTGCCTCCTCCCCGATGCATCAGAGATATCCGAGCCTTCCTTGGCCATGCCGGTTTCTATAGACGGTTTATCAAGGACTTTAGCAAGATTGCTAGGCCCTTGACGCTTTTGCTGGCCAAGGACACGCCTTTCGACTTCAACTCGAGCTGTGTGACTGCATTCGAGTCACTGAAACGCTCACTCACTTCTGCACCCGTTCTTTCTTCCCCTGACTGGACGCACCCATTCGAGATTATGTGCGATGCATCCGACTTTGCCATCGGTGCTGTCCTTGGACAGCACATCAACAAGATGCTGCACGTAATCTATTACGCGAGCCGAACCCTGAACGACGCCCAACTCAATTATACAACAACTGAGAAGGAATTCTTAGCTGTTGTATTTGCTCTAGAAAAGTTCAGGCCCTACCTCATCGGCTCTCCAGTCATTGTCTACACAGACCATTCAGCTCTGCGCCATCTTTTTGCGAAGAAAGATGCAAAATCTCGGTTAATACGTTGGATCCTCTTGCTTCAAGAGTTTGACCTTGTCATTAAGGACAAACGAGGATGTGAAAACGTAGTTGCCGACCATCTCTCACGGCTTCCTTCTTCGCCTTCGCTTCCAATTCCGATTAACGGCGTTTTTCCGGATGAACAACTCTTGACAGTATCGTGCGAACCCTGGTTCGCAGATATTGTGAACTATTTGGCCACGGGATTACTACCGACCGAATGGTCAGGTCAGGACAGACTTCGCTTCTTATCCCAAGTAAAACACTTTTACTGGGACGAACCCTACTTGTTCAAGTACTGTCCCGACCAGATTATTCGTCGGTGTGTCCCCGATGAGGAATTCAAGAGTGTGCTGTCATTTTGCCACGATCAAGCGTGTGGCGGGCATTTTGGGCCCAGAAAGACAGCTGAGAAGATCTTGCAATGTGGTTTCTACTGGCCACAACTTTTCAAAGACGCTCACGACTATTGCAAGACTTGCTCCCGGTGCCAACACATGGGCCGGATATCCCGGAGGAACGAGATGCCGCTCCAACCGATCTTGGTTGTGGAGATTTTCGATGTTTGGGGGATAGATTTCATGGGGCCGTTTCCCAGCTCTTTCGGGAACTTGTACATCCTTCTAGCTGTTGATTACGTCTCTAAATGGGTCGAGGCTGTGCCCAGCCGAACTAATGACAACAAGGTTGTCGTTAGGTTCCTTAAAGAAAAAATTTTCTCACGGTTTGGGCACCCCCGAGCGATCATTAGCGACAATGGAAGTCATTTCTGCAATAAAACTTTCGAAGCCTTGATGCGGAAATACTCCATTAATCATAAGCTTTCTACGCCCTACCACCCCCAAACCTGCGGGCAGGCCGAAGTTTCAAATCGGTAAATCAAGCAGATACTGGAGAAGACGGTTTCCAAGAACCGTAAGGATTGGTCTCTGAAACTCACTGATGCCCTTTGGGCATTTAGAACCGCTTATAAGACCGACCTTGGCATGTCTCCCTATCGGCTTGTGTACGGAAAAGCCTGCCACCTTCCTGTCGAAATCGAGCATCGCGCATTTTGGGCGATAAAAGAGCTGAATCTGTCTCTCGAGGATGCGGGCAGCCATCGGAAGCTGCAGTTGAACGAACTGAACGAGCTTAGGGATGAGGCTTACGATAACGCGGTTGTCGTTAAGAATCGAACGAAGGTGTTTCACGATAAACACCTTTTGCGCAAAACCTTCGTACCTGGTCAGCAAGTACTGCTTTACGACACCCGACTTCACTTCCATCCTGGAAAGCTCAGATCTCGCTGGAAAGGGCCGTATTTTGTGCGGAATGTGTTTCCGCAGGGCGCTGTGGATTTGGAGAATCCAAAGGACGGTTCAATCTTCAAGGTAAATGGACACCGATGCAAACCGTACCTTAGCGCTGAACCAACAGAGGAGCTCCTGTTCTTCCAGGAGCCGGTTTACCCTGAATGATCTTCCTCTGCCTACCTCCAAACTTCGGTTATCCAGCCAAGAACAGTGGACACTGTTCCAAATAAGTTTGGGGGTATGTACAAACCATTTTGTATATATTTGTGTATATTCTTTTTCTTTTCTTTAAAAACAAAAACAAATAAAAATTTGTGTATTACTAACCGACAATTTTGAACCTTCCAACTGCTCTCTTCATGCTACGACAGTGAGGACACTGTCCAGTTTAAGTTTGGGGGTACGCTCGGTACGCATTTCTTACTTTCGCATTCATATGTATATTTTGCATCTGCATATTTAAATCCATAAAATCCATAAAAATTTGAAAATTTTCAAAAAAATATAAAAACTTTTTGTCAAGTTAGCTTGTGGAAGAACTTTGATTCAACATTTCGACGGTTTTTGTTTGAAAAAAAATAGGAATAACTAAATCTTATGTTTGGATTTTGAAAACCTGAAAGATAACTCTCCTTTGAAGTTAACTATAGCTGATATACGTCTTTACATCACACTACACGTGTCGTAAGATTTTGGGAATTAGATGACAAGTCTTTCATGTTTAAACTTTTAAACAGATAAATGATTTTCTGAGGATCAAATAGGTTTGTTCTGAAATAAGTAATGTCAAGAATAGTTTATGAAGTAAAGCGAATACGAAGGAATGTTATTGATGCCGTAGTTGGAGCTAAGTCTGAAAAATAACCCATCTAAAACTTGATTGGAATGATTACACACCAAACCCACTAGACACGTCTTTTATCCAAAAAAAAAATATTTGAACTGCCGGTTATATCTCCGTTCGTATTAAATCATCTGATTTTCACGCCAATCTGTCTTTTGTTTTTGGACCTAGGTAACTTGAGTAATTAAGTCCGCTGGTGTGTTTCTACACCTAATGCCCTAAAACCAACTGGTTTGGGTGCATTGGCCCAAAGCTCGCTAAGAAGCCTAGAAAGTCCAGTTTAAAACAAAGTCAAGCAAGTGTTCTCTCCGAGTTAAAATTCCTAACGGTTCTTTGTGTGAGAATAATCTTGATAAAAGACAGGCTTTTAAAAAAAAATTTAACAGAGATATGAAGGTTTTACTCTTTGATAAAGACTATTGCACGTTCACAGAGGTGTGTATGAAATGAAAACAAGAAAAAGGTGGAGTGAAAAATACGACTTAGTTTCCTGTTAAGGAAGATAGAAATTCTGAAGTTGAAACCTTACTGGAAAACGAAACTTGAAAAATGCTTAACTCTTTATAAAACTTATGTGATCCTTTTAAAATTGTTATCTGGGCTTTATTGTGCGACATGATGACTTTATTCGACCTCTCGGGAACTTAACGACACTATTTGCACTGCACGTAAAGACATATAAAATCTGTAGTTAAATAAGATGCGAGGTGTGAAAAATAAAGGTTCGATGGTCTAGACTTAGGATTATAGAATTGTTATTTTCTAAAACAAAACTTTAGGGTTTGAAGCTTAGTTATTTTACAAAACCAACTTGACCGGATTTTGTGGGTAGTATCCGCTGAAAACCCTCAGGAGACAACACTCCTCCTACTAGGGACACCTAGAGGTTTAACGGCTTGTTGCACATGCTCAGTGCAATCGCGTTCCCTGCGAAAGTGAGGTTAGGAAATTTTTTGTGAATAAATGGGCTTTGCTCGGGACGAGCAAATGATAAGTTTGGGGGTATTTGTTCATATCAGATTTTTGCATTTTCATACCGCCCAATTTTTATCACATTGCATATCGGTAGATACTCTTGAGCCGTATTTGCTAGTCAATTGCAGGATACAGGTTCCCGGTTCTCAAACGGAGAAATTCATGGAAAACACGACAAAATCCGGTTCCTGCCAACCACAGATAAAAACACGGTCTCCGCTCTTCATCCGTATGTTGCCAGTTACCAGTTTAGGAAGACAAAGTGTCAAATCAACGTCATTCTCATGCACAAGGCTCAATGGTAGCACAAAATCCAAGAGATCTACGCGGAGCTCGAGGCAATCATCCACAAAAAAGTCCACCTTTGCTCAATAGAAATTCTGGAAGAAATGGGATAGATTTTTCAGAAAATATACACACCAGACAAGAGGGGACAGGAGACCGGGAAAACACTCAGAAGCCCACACCCTAAACCCACAGTAGGGGCGCGGATCCGCGGCCATAGGGGGCTATAGGCGGCGGATCCGCGGCCGTACAGACAGTTCAGAGCACGAGATTTCAGGGGCAGTTTGGTCATTTCGTCAGGGTTCTGTTGGTTGCCCTAGGGTTTCATTTCTTGGCCTATAAATAGCCCAGAATTTTGAGAAGGAATGGTCAATTTTTGTATTCTCATTTTTGCCTAGTTTTAGTGTTGTTCTTCTTCCTCTTCTCACCTCTTCTCCAATCAAAC